>OX451738.1:1117054114-1118476888 GCA_948472305.1 Vicia faba | reverse complement strand
TCCAAAAAGAAAGGTGAAAAAGCACAGGAAAGACCTTTAGAGATGTTTTCTCGGGTTCGGGGGGTAGATTATGAAAAGGGAAGTTATTAGCACCCTTTTAATCCATGGTTTTCCATGGGATCTTAGTTACTCGCTAGATCACTTGCTTTTTGTTTGAAATTGTGCTTGTGGTGTGGTTTTTGAAAGTATTTTGAAAAGGTGTATTCTTTGTAATGGTTCTCGTTTCTATAAGAATGCATACAAAGTGTTTGTCTTTTGAAAATGTTTCAAAGTGAGAGTGTTGGTGCATAAAATGTTTTTGTTGTGATCAAGTGAGAAACTAGGAGCGAATCTACCTACTTAAAAGGTCTTAAATGTGCTTTTCCTCCTCCTTTATATGTTGCTATCTTACCATGAATTTGGTAAGAAGCCCCATCATTGGATGTGAAGGGACGGGCATTGGGACGTTTGTATAGTCATAGAAGGCAACCCATGGAATGTTTTAGCAATGTTGTTTAGGGACTAGATCGTTTATCGAAGGCAACATCGAGGGTCATCGAGGGACTACGATCTTTTATCGAGGGTCTTTTGCTAAAACACCCATGTTCGAGGGACATGACTATTTTTCTGATAGGCAACAAAGTGAGATTACCCTAAGGGTGCATGTGTGCAAGTGTGTTTGATTGCATGCCTTTTAGTCTTGATTAGGGTAATCTATTTGTTGATTTTCATATCTTGCCATACACACCCTAATTACTAGCATTTACATTTGAAAGCGATAAGTTGCAGAAATGTAAAGTCTTACATTATTACAATATTTAGGGGATGGGGGTACATATTTATGAATGGGGATTGCAAGTAAAAATAAGTCCTAAGTTACTATTACAACCATATTGAAATGCATAATACAAGAAAGAAATGGACTTGTTTAGAAAAAAATTGTCTTAAGGAAAAAGAAACAAATTAATAAAGGAAAAATATTTTTATGTCTTTTTATGTTAATTTTAAAAATGATGAAAAGGAAAATAAATGAAAGATAGAAACAGCGTGCTGCTGCAGGCAAAACAGCAAGGATCAAATGTTCTGAAACCAGGCGCGTTGTGACTCCGAAGGAAACGTCAGTGGGATCAAAAGCTCTGGATTGGTATACTCCGAGGTCCTGCAAGACACATTAGAGGGAAAACACAAAAGTTCTGAATTTCTATGTGTTGAACTTCTGAATGTTAGAACAGTGAGAAAACCTTAGAAGTTCTGTGCGTGTCAAAACAGTAGGAAGAACTCAGAAGTTCTGTATGGTGCTAAGACAGTGAAGGAACATTCAGTAGTTCAGTGTGTTATCAGCGCATTAAAATCAGAAGTTCAAAGTGTTAAAACAGTGGGTGAACAATCAGCAGTTCAGTGTGCATTAATAGTGAGCAGAACTCAGAAGTTCTGTGTTGTGCTAAAGCTGTGAGTGAACATTAGCAGTTCTATGCCATATTTCAACTCTTAATCAGCACATCAGCAATTTATTCAGTTCTTAATAAACAGCAAATCATAAGGATAATAGCACAACAGTTTATAGAAGTTCTAATCCTAAATCTGAGTCTAGCCCTGATCAAGAAGTTCTGATCCACAGTTTTTTTACTTAAGCAATGATATGTACAACATTAATACTATGATATTTACATGTTAATGATGTTCAGAATGAAAAACAAGCAAAGTCAGAAAGACTTACCTTGAACCTGGAGCGTGCTTGGAGCTTTGATTTGCTGCCTTTGGATGTTCTGGAATCAACAAGAGTAACGGAAGAGAAAATGCCAAGTTCTTTGATTCAAAGGGAAGAACAAAGCTTTTAGTTTTCTGTTTGGGAAATCTAGATTTTTATGAAGGGTTTCACAGGTATCTCTTCTCTCTTTTGGCCAATCTCTCTCCAAAAGCCAGCCTCTTGAAAGTGTGATGGAGCAACTTATTTATAGATGGATTTGTTGTGATTTTGGGGGGAAAGACAAATGGGATTTGAACCTTTTTGGCACCGTATTCCCTTGCTTTTTCATCACCGTTTTTGTATGCTAGTTTGGTGCAATTATGGGATGCAGGCGTAGGCTGAACTAGCTGTTGGTTATAGGTTTGCAGCAGGTTGTATAAACAAGGTTTTGGGATTTGGTCAAGTTCTGAAGCAAGCATGGTGGTTGTCAGCAGGAATTACGGAAAAGCAAAAAGCAAAGCATGGGCCTAGTACCAAAGTTTGCTATCCCAAGACAGTAGAGGTACACGTGGTGAAAATCCTTTGGATAAAGACTCAGAAAGTGGTTGTGAGCATTAAATGATGTTGAGACTTATCACAACTAGAAATCCTGCAACGTGAGATTCTACACCAAGGCTTAGTTCTGGATCAGAAGTTCTGCTTCAGCGTAGCATCCAACCTCTGATCTTCTTATCTTCTGGCTCCAGCATGTTTTGAAGGAGCTTTCAGACTTTCTAGAAAGCTTGCAGCACGCTTCTTAACCTTCTTTGAATTACCCTGGCAAACTCTGACTGAACTTTTATGAAAACTTGCCCAGAAGTTCTGACCAAACTCTGTTTTGAGAATATCCAGAATTTGTTGAGTGTTATGGTGATAATCTTGGTCAGAAGTTTTGAAATTGTCATAATTCTTAAACACTTAGAAAAAATTTCTAAGTATTTAGAATTTGACTTTTCCAAAGTAAAATTTGACTTTTGGATTCCTTGATGAAACAAACTTCATATTCCAACATGTCTTGATGAAATATGATTTTTGAAATTTGATTTTGATCCAAAAGTCAAAGTTTGACTTTTCAGTGTGCAAATGCCCATTTTGCCCTTGTGAGTGATTTTCTTGGAAAATTTGTAGTTCAAGGCTTGGAATTAGATGGAAGCAAACTTGAGGATCCAGGGTGATTCCTTGAGAAATAAGAGGGCAAATTTTGGGGTACAACAGCTGCCCCTGTTCAATCTTCTTACACCTGAAGAGTTAGATTGGTAATTCTGTCATTCGTGACTTGAAGGTGGAAAATGATTGAACACTAGAGTGCCCAGAAATTTGCACTCGATTATGGTTAATGGTAGAGGTAATGGGCTTAAAGGTGCCATTTGGAGAGGTAATGGATAGTTGTTTGAGATGGGCTTAAAGATGCCATCCGAAGGTGATTGTATCTGGACTGTATTTGAATGAGTGACAGAATTACATCTGAATCTGGATCGTATCTGGACTGTATTTGAATGAATCTGGAGTAAGTATCAGAATGTCATCTATATCTGGATCGCATCTGAACTGTCTCTAGAAGGAATCTGGAATAATTATTAGAATGTCAGCCATCTCTGGATCGCATCTGAACTGTTTCTAGAAGAGAATCTGGAGTAAGTATAAGAATGTCAGCCATATCTGGATCGCATATGAATCGAAAAGGAACCAAGGTAAGGTTGCTTCGTGAGGAGTTTGGGTAAAACTACATCGGAACCGAGAAGGAACCTATGTAAGGTTGCTTCGTGAGGAGTTTGGGTAAAACTACATCGGAACCGAGAAGGAACCTAGGTAATGTTGCTTCATGAGGAGTTTGGGTAAAACTACATCTGAACCGAGAAGGAACCTAGGTAAGGTTGCTTGGTGAGGAGTTTGGGTAAAACTACATCTGAACTGAGAAGGAACCTAGGTAAGGTTGCTTCGTGAGGAGTTTGGATAAAACTACATCGGAACCGAGAAGGAACCCAGGTAAGGTTGCTTCGTGAGGAGTTTGGGTAAAACTACATCGGAATCGAGAAGGAACCTAAGTAAGGTTGCTTCGTGAGGAGTTTGGGTAAAACTACATCGGAACCGAGAAGGAACCTAGGTAAGGTTGCTTCGTGAGGAGGTTTGGTAAAACTACATCGGAACCGAGAAGGAACATAGGTAAGGTTGCTTGGCGAGGAGTTTGGGTAAAACTACATCTGAACCGAGAAGGAACCTAGGTAAGGTTGTTTCGTGAGGAGTTTGGGTAAAACTACATCTGAACTGAGAAGGAACCTAGGTAAGGTTGCTTCGTGAGGAGTTTGGGTAAAACTACATCGGAACCGAGAAAGAACCTAGGTAAGGTTGCTTCGTGAGAAGTTTGGGTAAAACTACATCGGAACCGAGAAGGAACCTAGGTAAGGTTGCTTCGTGAGGAGTTTGGGTAAAACTACATCGGAACCGAGAAGGAACCTAGGTAAGGTTGCTTCGTTTGAGGAGTTTGGGTAAAACTACATCGGAATCAAGAAGGAACCTAGGTAAGGTTACTTTGTGAGGAGTTTGGGTAAAACTACATAAGAACCGAGAAGGAACCTAGGTAAGGTTACTTCGTGAGGAGTTTGGGTAAAACTACATCGAAACCAAGAAGGAACCTAGGTAAGGTTGCTTCGTGAGGAGTTTGGGTAAAACTACATCGGAACCAAAAGGAACCTAGGTAAGGTTACTTCGTGAGGAGTTTGGGTAAAACTACATCGAAACCGAGAAGGAACCTAGGTAAGGTTGCTTCGTGAGGAGTTTGGGTAAAACTACATCGGAACCGAGAAGGAACCTAGGTAAGGTTGCTTCGTTTGAGGAGTTTGGGTAAAACTACATCAGAACCGAGAAGGAACCTAGGTAAGGTTACTTCATGAGGAGTTTGGGTAAAACTACATCGGAACCGAGAAGGAACCTAGGTAAGGTTGATTCATGAGGAGTTTGGGTAAAACTATATCGGAACCGAGAAGGAACCTAGGTAAGGTTGCTTCGTTTAAGGAGTTTGGGTAAAACTACATCGGAACCGAGAAGGAACCTAGGTAAGGTTACTTCGTGAGGAGTTTGGGTAAAAATACATCAAAACCGAGAAGGAACCTAGGTAAGGTTACTTTATGAGGAATTTGGGTAAAACTACATCGGAATCGAGAAGGAACCTAGGTAAGGTTGCTTCGTGAGGAGTTTGGGTAAAACTACATCGGAACCGAGAAGGAACCTAGGTAAGGTTGCTTCGTTAGGAGTTTGGGTAAAACTACATCGGAACCGAGAAGGAGCCTAGGTAAGGTTGCTTCGTTTGATCATGTAGATTAGTTGACCTGTTTGGTTTTGGGAACTAATTTTCCATTAGTTGTCTGCAGATGTGACATGTATAACTGATGGGACTGTTGATGATAATTGTCTTTCCTAAGAAGATAACAAGGTTAATTATATGTGATGCATGAAATGCATGGTGGGATGATGTTCTCAAAATAAATGAGATTATGATGTATGTGATATGTATGCGTATGTCATGATGTATGAACATGAAATGTTGTTGTGACACGTTCGAGTTTGAGAAAATAAATCCATGACTGTTGTTGAAGAGTAGGTTAGTCTTCAAACTTTTCTTAGAATATTTTCACCAAAGGTTCCTGCTTTGTTGAGGAGAACTCTGCTAGGGAAAGTTGAGAACTCTGTGGAGAGTATTGATTCCTGCTTGGGGGGAAAAAGTTCAGGAGTCTTAGTCGTCTATTGCTCTACCGGGGAGTCGAAGTTGAACTGATATCTGGTCGGGTCTAGGTTTCATAGTAACTTACTGGGGATTGTAGAGTACTCTACTGGGGAAAGGGAGTTGTGGTCCTTTGATTTGTAGTAGTTGGAGAGGCAAACTCAAGCTGGGGAATCCTACCATTTGTTAGGGAAATAAACCTTGTTGCCGATCTGCTTGAGAGGTGACAACTTCATTAGGGGAAAGTCCTCGAGGATTCTTGAGGTTGTCTCAGCTGGGGAAAGGTTTTCAGAGGTTAAACTCTTGTTGGGAGTCATCCTATGAGAAGGATTTTGGGGAGATTTGTCACTGCCCCTAGTAGAAAATGTTTGTGGTATTGCCAAAAATGTTTGATTGTATGTAACTCTTTGCTGAGATTGACGTTCAATGCCCCAAGTGACGGAGATGGAGACCTGCCCCTGGTTACTCTGCAATTCTTGAGAGATTTCTTGGAATCTTGACTGGACTGCCCCAGGTGTGCTGGATAGTGACATGTCATGTCCCCTTGTTGATAGGAGATCTGTTATGGGAGGCGTCTTCCCGCTTGAAATGATTTTGTTCATTGAGAGAGTTTTTGTTCACTGGATCTTCCTTGTGTGAATTTCTCTGCTATCAAACAAATAGCCATATGCAAACAACGATGTTCAAATAATGCAAAGTTTATGCTTGTCTTGATAATTTTTTTTGAAAATGCGTTTTAGCGAGTAAAGAAATTTTGTAAGAAAAATTCAACTCAGGATTTTGAGTAAAGCCTTATAGGAGTCAGGATACCTTTTGTAACAATATGTTTTCGAACTAACCCATGCTTCAATTAGGACTTTTGAAGGGTTGTAACGTGGCTTGGTTCACGGTTTAAGAAATAAAGGATAAAGGCTCAAAGTATATTTGTACCCACCCTCTCTTCGTGATGTTCTTCAATCTTAAACTCAGTTAATTGTGCGTTTGAACTCTAATTGAGTCTGGAAAGACATTTTCGTGATGGTTCAAACAAGTTAAGTTTGTCAGAAGGCAACCATTTTTGCAATATTTTTTTTCATGTTATTGAGGATTTGTAGTGACCTCTTTCTTTTGATTTGTTAACCCTGGTTTTTGCCTGACTGTTCTTGTTTTGAGATTACAGTCAGCGGGATGCCCCAGTTTTCTTTAAGTCTCCTTCGTAGGTTTTGACTTAGTGGGATTTTTTTTGAGAGATAATGACTGCCTATGTGATAGGGAACCATCACCGTCTTTTGATTCCAGATGAATGTTTCTTGACGTCATTCGTTGTATTACAAGATGAGAGTTTGCGACTTAATGCGCTTTTGAATTAACTGAGAGACTACCCTGCCCCAGGTTTTGTTTAAAGGTTTTAATTTTGTGAAAAAGAAAAACTTCTACTTCTTTGGCTCGAAAGGGTTGACTAGGGATTATCTTCCTTATAACTCCAGTGTTTAGGATTTGAAAGAATACATGTACATCATCAGCAAGGTCTGTCCAAAAGCATACTGTATGAGATTATGGCATTGTTTTCGTCATCCTCCCTCTAAAGGCTTACAATTTTTTAGTCGAGAGTTGAATATCACGAAAAGGAAATATAAATCAATTTAAGCATAATGAAAACAAATTAATTCAAGACAGACATGTGTAATGCATTAATGAAATAATAGAGTTTGATATGACAATAATTGTTTGAATAAGCAAAGAAAATACAACTTCAAATTTTAAATGAACAAAAATGCTTTCAATCCTAGCCATGTTTTGGCAAGGGAGCAGTGATCACGTTGGGAGTTTTAGGAGGGTCTAATTCGATCTCCTTGGCATCAATCATATTTTGGATCTTGTATTTCAACGCCCAACAATCGTTAGTATCGTGCCCCGGGCTGTCAGAATGATAAGAACACCTTGCCTCCGGATTGTAGTTAGGAGAGGAAGTCTTCGGGTTAAGATGAGGGTTTATCACCATAATCAGCTTCATCTTCAACATGTGTTGCAATGCTTGTGACAGTGGCATGTTGATTTGGGTGAACTGCCTTTAAGGTCTTTCCACCCTTGGCTGATTGTTTGGTTGTTGTGGTTGTTGTGTGCATGCCGAATTAGAGATCAGCACTGCCCCCACAAATTGGTGGTAGTCTGCCTTGCTACGCCCCCCTTCTGGCCGTGCATAGCATTGGCTTCCCTCTTGCCACCAAATGACTTCTTTACTGAACTTGAAGAGGCATCCTTTTGTATTTTTCCGCTTAAAATTCCAACTTATACGCTTTCCCCAGTTAGGATCAGCTCGGTGAAACCAGCTGATGAACTGTCGATCAAGTGATTGAAAAATGGACAAGATAGCGTACCCAGAAACATATCAACCAACTCCCTATCAGACAATGGGGGTTGAACTCTCCCAGCCAAGTCTCTCCATTTTTACGCGTAATCTTTAAAACCTTCACCTGCACCCATGGACATACTCTGGAGTTGAGTATGAGTGGGACCAAGGTCGGCATTATACTGATACTGCTTGTAGAAAGCAACAGCCAGATCTTCCTAGTTTCAGATATTTTCTCCCTCTAGCTGGTAGAACCATTCAAGTTGAGTCCCTAACATACTATCTTGAAATAAGTGAACCCATAGATTTTATCAGCTGCGTGGGGCTGAATCTTCCTGACATACGAGCGGAGATGGAGTTTTGGGCAGGACACTCCATCATACTTGGCAAAAACTGGAGCTTTGAACTTTTGCGAGATGACCACTCCCAACACCAAACCCAATTCTTCAAAATCCAACCCAAGTATCCTCTGAACTTCCATGGCACTCAGACGATCCTCTAATTGTTTGTATCTATCCTCAGCAGGAGTATATTGCTCATCGTTATAATCAATATCATTGTCAGAGACTGCATGACTAGGGTCCTTTTCCCCTTCTTGGTTCTCCTCTTCCTTGGATGAAGAAGTCAACTCAGTTTGTTGCTTCAACCTTTCTCCAAACCTTCTGCCCCTATTCAGAATACCGACAACCTTCTTCTTCTTCTCTTTCAGAATAAGGGCTTTCAGATCCTCTTGCCCTTTTGTCAGATTTATGAACATTTGCTGGAACTGGGCGTTTTGTGCCTGAAGGTCCTTGATGCTTTGTTCTGAAGACATTTTTGCTGAAATAAACAACGAAGAAGATGAGAAATCTGTAATGGTACCTGTAATGATGTGTATGATATGCATGCAATGTTTTCAAGGATCTCGCGGGGTAAACAAGAAATTGTTAGAATTTGATTGCAGCTTGTGATACGGTGGGAGAACTGACTTGAGGTTTTGCGTTTGTGTTTGCAAATATTTCGATTTAGCAAGAGTCGCCACCGACTTTTTATTTTATCCAAAGGAAAGGTCAAAAAGCACAGGAAAGACCTTTGAGATGTTTTCTTGGGTTCGGGGGGTAGATTATGAAAAGGGAAGGCGCAAGCACCCTTTTCATCCATGGTTATCCATGAGCTCTTAGTTACTTGTTTAGATCACTTGCTTTTGCTTTTCAATTGTTTGAAATGGTGCTTTATGTGTGGTTTTGAAAATGTTTTGAAAAGAGGCCATCGTTGTGGCAACCTTTGTAATGATTCTTGTTCGAATGTATACAAAGGTGTATTGTATTTTGAAAAGATGTTTCAATGTTTGAAATTTTGAAAGTTTGTTTTGGGAAATGTTTTGAAATTGTGTTGTGAGGTGCGTTTGAAAATAGCAAGGATGTTTTTGCAAGTTTTGATCAAGTAACTAAGAGTTGTCTACCCTATCTACTCAAGAGTCTTTCCTACACATTTTTAACCCTTTTGACAGTGTTGTTTTACCATTGCATTTGGTAAACAACCTTGTATTAGAGTGTTAAACGGGACAGGCACGGGTCATCGTATTGACCATGATAGCAATTGTGTCAAGTATCTTTAGCAAATTTTTGAGGGACTAGATCATTTTGTATAGGCAACCAAGATAGCGTCATCGAGGCACTATGATTTTTTTGTTTTGTTTTTGTTTTGGCAAGATACTCAACATGCATACCATAGCCATTTTAAAGGCAACAAGTGGGTGAAACCCTAGGGGTGCATGTGTGCATTGTGTTGTCAATTTACATGCTTTTATATCTTGTATTAGGTCTAGCCATTTGTTTTGATTTTGGATATTGCATACAAACCCTAATCTCTATCATGGCATATTTGAAAGCTATAAATGCGTAAAATAAATCTTCGCTATTACAATATTGATATGGGGAGGGGGATACAATTTTGAATGAGGAGTATTTGCAAGAAAATAAAATCCTAAGATTATTACAACCAAATTGAATCTTTGTTCAAATGATAAATAAGCAATATTTAAATAGACAATTAAATAAATATGCAATATATTATAAATATGCAAAAAATGTTTTTGTTTATTTTTATGTGTAAAAATATAATATTTAATATATTAAAAAAAAGAAAATAAAAAGTTATTTTTGTTAAGGATAAAACCTTAATTTATTTTAAGAAAGTATATATATATATATATATATATTAATCATATTATTTATGTACAACAAAATAAAATAAAAATATATACAAATGTCAAAAAATAAAAATATATTAGAAAAAATATTATTTAAGTATGTAAATAATAAAAGTAAAAATATAATAATTTTTATAGTATTTTTAAGTTTATTTAGAAAAAATAAAAGTATATTATTTAAGAAAACTATTTTTTATGTTAGAAAAAATAATAAAAAATATAAAATAAAATGTGAAAATTTATGAAAATGTTTTTGGTAATTTTTTTATGTTTAGAAAAATAAAACAAAAATCAGAAATGTAAATAAAATAGGAAAAATATAAAAAATAATGAAATGGGCCAGGGGGGTGCAATCAGCAAGCTGGGGGGCGCCAAAAGCATGAACAAGCCAGGCCCAGTCCAGCTGATCTTCGTCTTCAACCTTTGAATCAAGAAAAACACGCGCCTCTGTACAACTTCGTATCTCCTGTTACAGTGCTTAAAAACGAAAACTTACAACACAAAAGTTATGGCATTTTTCAACACAATTCCAACCATATAAAGAACTTAATCTAACTCTCAAAGACCAGAGAGAATTTCTCTGGCCCTAATTTCTAACCTAACTTTTTCAGAAAGTTCATCAATCAAATTCTCTCAACACACTTAACTTAAATGAAATCTATGCATATATACAGCTTGAGGGCAATGAGTACTACATTTTTTATTCACAAACCTAAGCCTAATGATTCCTAAATAGAGAGATAGAAAGTTGGAAAATACCTGCTTCAGTTGAACATGAGTATGGCAATGTGGAGGTTTTCAGTGAGGCCTGAGATGTTTGTTAGCTTGTCTGAACTTCCTCTGACCTTCCCCAATGCTTTGTTTGCTTTGAGCTTGCTTGAATAAGCATGTAGAAGTCAACCTGCACAAGCTGAAATCAGAAATGGTGAAGCTTGCAAATGGAGTTACAGTCAATGGCCAATGGTTGGGATAGCTTAGGTGGGTTATATGGAATATATTGGAATTGGTTTGGGACAAAACGCACGAGTGGTTTTTGTTTTGAAACTCAAAGTGCAGAAACTACCCTGTTTTTGCAAGAAGATGGTGTTTTGGTGTTTTAGGAGGTTTGAGGAGTGGATAGCTCGTGCTTCTGGATCAAGGAAATATGCAAAAGTTGTTTGGAATAGTCACCAATCTTGGTTATAACAGATACTCAAGTTCTGTGGTTTTTGCAAGGTTTCTTGGTTTTGAAGCAAGAATGAGAAGTGACTATGCAAAGGCTTGTACCATCTAGATCATGGCATGTACAAAGTTGGTATGCTTTTCCCTATCTTTGTGGAATTTGTTTGCTGGGAAAGAAAGGTCCAGTGCTCAAGAGAAACAAAAATGCATAAAGTTGTGCTTTATGAAAATAGCATAGTTGCCTTTTTGCCAAAAATGGATTAAACCCTTGTGTAAACTTCCATTGATCAGAATAAAGCCTTAGACCATTGAGTTTGCATTCAATTTTTGAGTGTGGAAGGGTTTAGAGACCTGTAAGCAAGTACAAGTGAGGCTGGATAGAGTTTGCAATTTGTGTCAACATGAAACATGTCATGGATCAAAGTGAGTTTTTTCCAAATTCAAACCTTCGATTCTCCCTAACCATGAATGATTTTGGAGATTTCTTGGACATTTTGGAAATCTTGTAACATTCTCTCCAATCCATATTTGAAATACATTTTTAGATTCCAAGTGGAACTAGGTGAAAAATTTCCATGAAGATAGGTCAAAATCCTGCCTAAACTAGGGCAAAATTTCACTAAGTTAAAAGTTTCATGGGCCCTTGTTCCAAAAATCATAACTTGAGATCCAAAATTCTTTTGGGAAAACCTTGTGATTCAAAGTTGTATATTTTGTGAATTACTACAACTTTCATGTTGGAAGTTTTGTTTGAATCCAATTTCATCATGGTGAAAATGTTGGGCAAAGTTGGGAAAAAATAAGAAAATTTCATAACTTAGAAAAATTCTAAGTTATGAAATTTTTCAATCTTAAACCCTAATTTTCAAAATTAGGTTTCTTGATGAAAAAGTTTCATGTTTTGACACATCTTGATGAAAAATGACCCTTGGCACTTGATTTTGACCAAAAAGTCAAGGTTTGACTTTTCAGTGTACAGTCAAATTTTGATCAGTTGACTGGAAAATTCATATGTCAATCCAATGCATTTGAGATCTTTTGAACCTTGTGAATAGGTCAAGATGATGCCATTGATTCCTTTAATCCATACTTGAACCCAATTTTCCATTGGCTAGGTGAAAAATCAGAAATTGCCCTTATACAGTCAAAACCCTAAAAATGACCATTTTGCCCTTTTGATGATTTGATCAAATTTCTTGAGGAGTTATGGTCCAAACTTGATCAAATTGTTCATGTGAGTATATAATGTTGATGTGGATCAAAATTATGAGGTTTGACTGTAAATTGGCCATAGTTGACTTTTTCCTCAATACAGCTGATTTCTAGGTCAACTGTCCAATTGACTGGGCAAAAATTTGACTCAAGGCTTGAAACTTGGTAGAGGCAATATTATAAGTCTAACATGAAGTATGAAAGTCACTTTGAGCATTGGAAGTCCAAAAATCTCTGTGCAAACTCAAACCCTAATTTCAAGTCAACAGTGCAAGGAGATGTCTTGAGCAGAGCAAATCCTAGCTTGGTCTTGAGTCCAAAGAGTCTTGTGAGGGGAAATATTGATAAAATGAGAGGGAAAATTTTGGGGTACAACACAGCTTGATTGAAGAAACTTTGTGTCGTTGAGAGTCCTTCTTCAAGAATCAAGCTCACCATATCGAGTGGGTCATAGCCCCTGACTCAAGTTATCGTGTTTTGATCCTTTGACGGCATTGGCTAGAGGAAAATAAATCCCCCTGCCCCTTGCTAGACATTTGGTTCATCATAACCTGCACCCCAGGCCCTTGAGATCCTTGAAATGGTTAAGGAAATGCTATGGTATGATGTTATGATGTGTATGCTACGCGTTTAAGCAAAGGTGCGAAGTGACGTAAGCAAGTAAATCCTGCAAGAAATCCAAGTTATTGGATAATGACTGTAAACAAAACCTGCAAGGAACTCATGTCGTCAGATAATAAAACCCTGCAAGTAGTTTAAGTTGAAAGCACACAAGTCACACAAACAACCTTAGGTTTAGGCTTGCATGGGTTTTAAGGTAGTACCCTCTTGAAGTTGGATTGGTTCAACCTATCCTAGTTAATAGTAACCGGATTGTAGTGGATCTAAATATCACTGGCCTTTCTTTTAGGAATTATCTAAGCTCAATCAATTTTTTCTTGTGGCCGATATATCCCAAAAGTCTAGTCTCAATGAGTGTAGCATCGAGTATCAACCAATTTTTAGCTCTACACCGAAATCGGTTATCTCACTACGTCCTAATGGCCAAGTTGATCAAGTAAGGTTATAAGGTCAGTTGAGGCTTCACGACACCACGCGGAGGCCCCGTACTCTCCTTGATTCGACTCAAGGGTTACTGGTACTAACGTAAGTGCCACGTAAACGTAGTTACTGCTTCAACCGTGTCGGTATACGTCGCATAGTTCCCTCACAGTCTATTGCTACTTAACTAAAAGGTGTCCCCAAATCCGGGTGTAGGATTTAAAACAAACCCAAACAAGGAACCAAAATGTAAAGCAAACAAATCAAACAATGTAGGAAAGTAAATGTGATTGAACCCTAAGGTAACCCCACTTTTAGAATATTTCTCCCCAGCAGAGTCGCCAGTTCTATGATACGGTGGGAGAACTGACTTGATTGTTTTGCATTTGTGTTTGCAAATGTTGCAGTTTAGCAAGAGTCGCCACCGGCTTTTCTTTTATCCAAAAGGAAAGTTGAAAAAGCATAGGAAAGACCTTTAAAGATGTTTTCGCGGGTTCGGGGGGTAGATTATGAAAAGGGAAGGTATTAGCACCCTTTTCATCCATGGTTTTCCATGGGCTCTTAGTTACTCGCTAGATCACATGCTTTTTGTTTGAAATTATGCTTATGGTGTGGTTTTTGAAAGTATTTTGAAAATGTGTATTCTTTGTAATGGTTCTCGTTTCTATAAGAACGCATACAAAGTGTTTGTCTTTTGAAAATGTTTCAAAGTGAGATTGTTGGTGCATAAAATGTTTTTGTTGTGAGCAAGCGAGAAACTAGGAGCGAATCTACCTGCTCAAAAGGTCTTAAATATGCTTTTCTTCCTCCTTTAGATGTTGCTATCTTACCATTGATTTGGTAATAAGCCCCATCGTTGGATGTGAAGGGACGGGCATTGGGACGTTTGTATAGTTATAGAAGGAAACCCATGGAACATTTTAGCAATGTTGTTTAGGGACTAGATCGTTTATCGAAGGCAACATCAAGGGTCATCGAGGGACTACGATCTTTTATCGAGGGTCTTTTGCTAAAATGCCCATGTTCGAGGGACATGACTATTTTTCCGATAGGCAACAAAGTGAGATTACCCTAAGGGTGCATGTGTGCAAGTTTGTTTGATTGCATGCCTTTTAGTCTTGATTAGGGTGATCTATTTGTTGTTTTTCATATCTTGCCATACACACCCTAATTACTAGCATTTACATTTGAAAGCGATAAGTTGCAGAAATGTAAAGTCCAACGTTATTACAATATTTAGGGGATGGGGGTACATATTTATGAATGAGGATTGCAAGTAAAAATAAGTCCTAAGTTACTATTACAACCATATTGAAATGCATAATATAAGAAAGAAATGGACTTGTTTAGAAAATGTTTTTGTCTTAAGGAAAAAGAAATAAATTAATAAAGGAAAAATATTTTTATGTCTTTTTATGTTAATGTTAAAAATGATGAAAAGGAAAATAAATGAAAGATAGAAACATCGTGTTGCTGTAGGAAAAACAGCAAGGATCAGAAGTTCTGAAACCAGGAGCGCTGTGACTCAGAAGGAAACGTCAGTGAGATCAGAAGCTCTGGATTGGTATACTCTGAGGTCCTGCAATACACATTAGAGGGGAAACACAGAATTTCTGGATTGCTATGTGTTGAACTTCTGAATGTTAGAAAAATGAGAAAACCTTAGAAGTTCTGTGCGTGTCAAAACAGTATGAAAAACTCAGAAGTTATGTATGGTGCTAAGATAGTGAATGAACAGTCAGCAGTTCAGCGTGTTATCAATGCATGAAAATCATAAGTTCTAAGTGTTAAAACAGTGGGTGAACAATCAGCAGTTCAGTGTGCATTAACAGTGAGGAAAACTCAGAAGTTATGTGTTGTGCTAAAGCTATGAGTGAACATTAGCAGTTCTATGCCATATTTCAACTCTTAATCAGCACATCAGCAATTTATTCAGTTCTTAATAAACAGCAAATCAGAAGGATAATAGCACAACAGTTTATAGAAGTTCTAATCCTAAATTTGAGTCTAGCCCTAATCAAGAAGTTCTGATCCATAATTTTTCTACTTAAGCAATGATATGTACAACATTAATACTTTGATATTTACATGTTAATGATGTTCAAAATGAAAAACAAGCAAAGTCATAAAGACTTACCTTGAACCTGGAGCATGATTGGAGCTTTGAGTTGCTTCCTTTGGATGTTCTGGAATCAGCAAGAGTAACGGAAGAGAAAATGCCAAGTTCTTTGATTCAAAGGGAAGAACAAAGGTTTTGGTTTTCTATTTGGGAAATCTGGATTTTTATGAAGGGTTTCACAGGTTTCTCTTCTCTCTTTTGGCCAATCTCTCTCCAAAAGCCAGCCTCTTGAAAGTGTGATGGAGCAACTTATTTATAGATGGATTTGTTGTTATTTTGGGGGGAAAGACAAATGGGATTTAAACCTTTTTGGCACCTTGTTCCCTTGCTTTTTCATCACCGTTTTTGTATGCTAGTTTGGTGTAATTATGGGATGCAGGCGTAGGCTGAACTAGCTGTTGGTTATAGGTCTGTAGCAGGTTGTATAAACAAGGTTTTGGGATTTGGTCAAGTTCTGACCAAAGCGTTGAATATAACATTCATATGCTAAAGCGCTGCCTTGTTCTTGAATCAAGCATGGTGGTTGTCAGCAAGAATTATGGAAAAGCAAAAAGCAAAGCATGGGCCTAGTACCAAAGTTTGCTATCCTAAGACAGTAGAGGTACACATAGTGAAAATCCTTTGGATAAAGACTCAGAAAGTGGTTGTGAGCATTAAATGATGATGAGACTTATCACAACCCGAAATCCTGCAACGTGAGATTCTACACCAAGGCTTAGTTCTGGATCAGAAGTTCTGCTTCAGCGTAGCATCTAACCTTTGATCTTCTTATCTTCTGGCTCCAGCATGTTTTAAAGGAGCTTTCAGACTTTCTAGAAAGCTTGCAACATGCTTCTTAACCTTCTTTGAATTACCCTGGCAAACTCTGACTGAACTTTTGTGAAAACTGGCCCAGAAGTTCTGACCAAACTCTGTTTTGAGAATATCCAGAATTTGTTGAGTGTTATGGTGATAATCTTGGTCAGAAGTTCTGAAATTGTCATAATTCTTAAACACTTAGAAAAAATTTCTAAGTATTTAGAATTTGACTTTTCCAAAGTAAAATTTGACTTTTGGATTCCTTGATGAAAAAAACTTCATATTCCAACATGTCTTGATGAAATTTGATTTTTGAAATTTGATTTTGATCTAAAAGTCAAAGTTTGACTTTTCAGTGTGCAAATGACCATTTTTCCCTTGTGAGTGATTTTCTTGGAAAATTTGTAGTTCAAGGCTTGGAATTGGATGGAAGCAAACTTGAGGATCCAGGGTGATTCCTTGAGAAGTGAGAGGGCAAATTTTGGGGTACAACACGCACGAACGAGTATAACTTTTTATTTTCCCTACATTATTTTCTCTTTTCTTTTGCATGCATTCCCTGTACAATTTAGATATAGATTCTTACACACCCATAAGATATACAACAAGAGTGAATACCATAGAGTACTACGGGCGTGTGGGGTGCTAATACCTTCCCCTCGCGTAACAGACTCCCTTACCCGATCTCTCAGTCGCTTGATCGTGATTTCACCCTTCTTAGGTTTACTCGATGTTTACATTTCCCTTCTTGTGGGATAAAAGACATTCGGTGGCGACTTTATTGATTTTATATCAAATGATGGTTCAGCCATTTGTTTCAGCTGGAGACTTCACTGGGGACCATTAGAGTTGACATCTTGCTGGTCCACTCCCTTCGCGAGTCAATCCTAGCGCTTGTTTGTTTATTTTTGGGTGTTTATTTTATCACTTCGCATATTTATCTGTTTGCATTTGCATCCTATGTGCGCTTTATTTTCTACATACTGGATTTGGCTAGACTCTTTGGATTGGCTTTCTTGGCGGGTGGGTTGTTCCATGAGGTAAAAGGCCCCATACCTAGGCTATGAGTGAATTTCATAGGAACTAGGAATAGAGTGGCCATGGCGGCTATGAGGCGTATGTCTTGTAGACCCGACCATGAGACTCATGACTTTAGAGGAGGTTTGGATAGTTGTTATCATATGACGATACCGACAAATGAGCTCTTTGACTCTGATTTGGCCTTTGACCTTACTGCAACCTAGTCTTCACCTGTGAGTGGGGCGGGAAAAGTTTTTCTACAGATGCGGGTACTATTGGTGACTTTGTGTTTTGATGGTGACTCGGGTTCCCATGGTAGTTCAGAAGCTATGTAGGGTTTTTGATCTTGAGTTGTGTGGTTCTATACAATGGTCTAACCATATCCAGTGTGGAAACTTTGATTTTGTCATGTCACATCATAGCATATTTATTTTCAAAAAATGATGTACAAAAAATAACTAGCACATGCATGTCATTTTCCAGGGGCATTCAAGAGTCTTTTCTCCATCAGAAATGGCCGACCTCCCGCCAGATGAGTTTGATTCAATTGTTGTCAAAGAACCCACCAGACATACCTTTGCTTACTGATAACACTGAATCGCACTATGTTTCTGACTCGAATATCACATGTTTTCCTTAGTTTTATTATTGTTTTTCTAGTATTATGCCCTTGTTTCCTTTATTTTCAGGTCACATGTCCTTTCAAAGCCTTCAGATAAGAAACGAGCAAAAACGCCAGAAAAATAGGGTTTTTCCAAGAAAATACATACATGGCGTCCATCTCCGCGCCAGCTACAGGGAATGCACTGACATGGCGCACTTCCACCCAGGGGCCAACTGCCACGTTCCCATGATCTCTCCATTTTCATTCACCACGCCCGCGGGGAGGATGGCCGCGCCTGCGGCCTTCACAAACCATTTCCCGCTCATAAGGAGTTGAGGGGCATGCTCGTCTTTGCATAATTCCAGAATCTTCTATAAATAGAAAGTTCATTTCATTTTTGTTTTCATCCAAACTTAGGTACAAACTTAGATCCAGACAAGTTACTGCTTAGGCATATATTAATACTTTGTAAAGTGATAATCTTCTCACATCGGGAAGTTGTCACACTTGAGTGTGCGAGATTGTATTCAAGTTTGGAGCACTTTGGTTGAAGTTTATCATACTATCTTTTACATTTCCACGACTTGTATCAGATTCAAGCCTCCGATTGGAGCAAGGTTCTAATTTAATTTCTTTCATTTATTTTATGCTCTTACCATAGTCTACACGTTTTATAGACTCTAAATGCTCTTACTATAGTCTACACGTTTTATAGACTTTAAATGCTCTTACCATAGTCTACACGTTTTATAGACTCTAAATGCTCTTACCATAGTCTACACTTTTTATAGACTATAAATGCTCTTACCATAGTCTACACGTTTTATAGACTCTAAATGCTCTTACCATAGTCTACACGTTTTATAGACTCTAAATTCTCTTACCATAGTCTACACGTTTTATAGACTTTAAATGCTCTTACCATAGTCTATACGTTTTATAGACTTTAAACGCTCTTATCATAGTCTACATGTTTTATAGACTTTAAATACTTACCATGTCTAGCTAAATTTATTAGGGTTAGAATGTAAGGATCGAATCATAACTATGTTCTGTATGCCATGCTAATAGAAATACCTTTGGGATGTTTAGCTTTTTAATACTGGTTTAAATGTGTTTAAAAGTTTATGGGTAAGATTGAAAGCCTTCCATACTCGAGATTAAGCCAGATTAGTTCTTGACCAAACGAAAAGAGCGAAAGCAGTTCGTTTGGTTAGGTAGGATTACTTGATATAATTTTAGAAAATGATTTTGAAACTATTTGCGGACGCGTTTGTGGGATTAAAATCTAATTCTTGGTCAAAGGCCAAGGATCTCTTTAAGTTAAGTTTTCCAAATTAAAACACTTTTTCACTAAGTCAAAATAACTTGTTTCTTAAAAATAGGTTTACTCCTTTAACGCGTTAGGAACCCTTTATAAGTGACAATAAAGGAATTCAATTTAAAGAGTAAACTCGGTTCTTAGTATGCGAAAGCTACAAGTTCCTGTTAAACAGTTCTTTGCTATAAATGGAAAATATTGCCCAAAAGTAAATACTATACATGCATGCTAGGACATTGTCTGATCTCGTGATTTACATTCGATCCCGTTTGTTTTATCTCTTTAATTTTATTCGCTTTTATTTCCCTGTACTGAACTCAATCCCTTACTGATCTGCCTTAGATAAACACCTTAACAATAGAGTCGATAGATTAACAATTGGTCTCTATGGTTCGATAATCTTATATATTACTTCGATAGGCTGTGCACTTGCAGTTATAATTTAGACTGTACAGTAAAAGCCCATCAAGTTTTTGGCGCCGTTGCTGGGGACCAACTTTGCCAAATTTCGTACCCTTTTTGTTATCCCGTTTAGACTAAGGCCACTTATTTAGCCGGTTGATGCGTAGAAATCGTAGCACCGGTAACCTAATAGATTCTTTAGTAGAACTTGAACGTTTCACTCGAGCCCGTCTCTTTATACGAAAGTTAAAGAAAGCTATGGCCGAGGACCGTAATCAAAGACCGCTTAAGGAATTTGCCCAACCATCTAACGAGGAACCTAGTTCTAGTATAGTAAATCCAGCTATAACAACTAACAACTTCGAACTAAAACCCTCGCTATTACAATTAGTTCAACAAAACCAATTCGTTGGTCTCGCTACCGAGAACCTGAATCAACACTTGAAGGCATTTATCCAATTAGCCGACACCCTCAAAGCAAATGGTGCCACATCTGAAGCAATACGCCTAAGATTGTTTCCATTCTCTCTAAGAGGGAAAGCTCACGATTGGTGATATTACGTCCCTGCCAATTCGATAACAACTTGGGAGGATCCTAGAAGAGTGTTCCTTGCCAAGTATTTTCCCCCTAGAAAAACCGCTATTCTTAGAAACCTGATCACTAGATTCACCCAAAACCAGGGAGAATCTCTATTTGAAGCTTGGGAAAGATACAAAGACCTTTTAAGAGCTTGTCTACACCATGGCCTAGAGCAATGGTTGGTCATTCACACCTTCTATAATGGACTCCATTATAATACCAAAATGTCTATCGCCGCCGCCGCAGGTGGTGCGCTGATGAACAAACCTTACCCTGAAGCTTGTGCCCTGATCGAAGATATGGCCCAAAACCATTACCAATGGGGGGCAGAACGAGCGACAGTGGAGAAGAAGGAGACCCAAGGAGGGGTGCATGAGATAAGTAGCATGGACATGATGCAAGCAAAAATGGACGCCCTAGCCTTAAAAGTAGATAACATATCCCAAAACCCTGCCACAGTAGCTGCACTCCACTCGGAATGCGAACTTTGTGGAACCCAAGGACATCCAACTTCAAATTGTTACCTGTTAAACGAGTCTAGCTCAGAACAATCCAATTACACCCAAGGAAACCCGTTCTCGAACACCTATAACCCTGGATGGAGGAATCACCCGAATTTTTCCTATAAGAACAACAATCCAATCCAACATCCTGGAACACCCAGACCGCAAGGTTTTCAACCTCAAAAATCAAACCAACCTATGCAAGCTGTGCCACAAAGACCAAATCTTAGGGAAACTCTAGATACTTTTATCACAACCCAGACTCAGCAAAACAAAGAATTTATGAACCAGAGCGCCCATGCAAACGAACTAGTAACACAACTAGAAACTAAGTTCGACCAAATGATGACCCATCAAAAGATGCTCGAGACTCAGATCTCGCAAGTGGCTCAATCGCAAGCCACACAAACCACGCCTGGAGGACAATTCTCTGGACAAACTCAACCTAATCCTAAAGGACAAGCAAATGCTATCACTCTAAGAAGTGGAACCGCTTACGATGGACCGAAACTTCCAACGATGAGTGTACCCGAAAAACCAATAAAAGATAGCATACTTGAGAACCAAGTAGAGAAACCAGAGGAACCAAGAACCCAACAGAACCAGGTGGAAGAATCGAACGATAAAACTTATACACCACCTCCACCCTATAAACCTCCAATACCATACCCACAAAGACTTAAACAAACCAAGATAGAAAGCCAATACCAAAAATTCATCAAAGTAATAGAGAAACTCCATGTAGAGATTCCCTTTACCGAAGCGATTACCCAAATACCATCATATGCTAAATTATTAAAAGACATCCTGTCAAACAAATGCAGACTCGACGATCCTAAACCCCTAGAATGTCATTCCATCTCTGAAAATAAACTTGCAAAAAAGGACAAAGATCCTGGAAGTTTTTCTATTCCTTGCATCCTAGGAAATCATATGATCGACAAAGCTTTCTTAGACCTAGGAGCAAGCGTAAGCTTAATGCCTTTGGCAGTCTGCAAGAGGTTAAACGTAGGAGAACTACAACCAACCAAAATGTCTTTACAACTAGCTGATAGATCTGTCAAGTACCCCAGAGGGATATTAGAGGATATACCAGTTAGAATAGGTCAGTTGTATATCCCAACGGATTTCGTGGTAATGGATATTAAAGAAGATGACGAAATCCCGATTCTCTTAGGAAGACCATTCTTGTCAACTTCCAGAGCTATAATCAACGTTAAGAAAGGAAAACTTACCTTCGAAGTAGGAGATGAAAAGATAGAATTTATCCTCTCTAAATTCCTTATGGCACCTGTGATAGGAGATACATGTTATGCAATCTACATCATTGATGAATGCGTAAACGAACTTGAGCAAGATGAACCCTTAATTAAACTACCACCAACACCCATTCTAGAGGATGATGGATATAAAGAACCTTACATTGATGACAACCTCTTTGAATGTTTAGCTCTTACACCCGATCCTATCCTGTGTCTTAAAAAGCCATCTCTAGAACTCAAAAAACTACCCAAGAATCTAAGATATGAGTTTTTGGACGAAGAGATGAATCGCCCAGTTATAATTAACGCCACTCTAGGCCAAAATGAAACAAATCAACTCTTAGATACCTTGCGAAGATACCCTTCAGCATTAGGATATAAAATCTCTGACTTGAAAGGGATAATCCAGTCCGTATGCATGCATCGGGTCATGCTAGAAGAAAATTTGAAACCCTCTAGAGAGCATCAGAGAAGAATAAATCCTATTATGAGTGATGTAGTTAAGAAAGAAGTTCTTAAGTTACTGGAAGCTGGTATAATGTATCAGATATCGGATAGTGAGTGGGTAAGTCTTGTACATGTGGTGCCGAAGAAATGAGGCATCACAGTTGTTGAAAATGATAAGGGAGACAAAGTAGCAAAACGAACAGAAGGAGGATGGCGTATGTGCATCGATTACAGAAAGATGAATAAGGCGACTAGGAAAGATCATTTCCCACTTCCATTTCTAGATCAGATGCTTGAACGTCTAGCGAGGCATTCGTATTTCTGTTATCTAGATGGATATTCCAGATTTTTCCAAATCCCTATTCATCCAGAGGACCAAGAAAAAACTATGTTCACCTGTCCTTATGGAACGTTTGCCTATAGGAGGATGCCCTATGGACTCTGTAAAGCACCTGCCACCTTCCAACGTTGTATGATGTCCATTTTCGCAGACTATCTCGACGGAATTATGGAAGTATTCATGGATGATTTTTCTGTATGTGGATTCGATTTAAAAAATTGTCTCTCGAACCTTGAGAAAATCTTAGAAAGATGTGTGGAAGTGAACCTTGTGTTGAATTGGAAGAAGTGTCACTTTATGGTAATCGAAGGAATAGTTTTAGGGCATATCATCTCTGAGAGAGGGATAGAAGTTGACAAAGCCAAAATAGAAGTTATAGAGAACCTCAACCTACCTAAAACTGTTAGGGAAGTACGAAGTTTTCTAGGGCATGCTGGATTCTACCGACGCTTTATAAAAGACTTCTCCAAAATAACAAAACCCTTAACTAACCTTCTTATAAAAGATGCTGAATTTGAATTTAATGAGAAGTGTCTTAAAGCCTTCAACATTCTAAAACAAGCACTGATTTCAGCTCTTGTCATTCAACCCCCTGACTAGGAGCAACCATTTGAAATCATGTGCGATGCTAGTGACTATGCAGTTGGGGCTGTCTTAGGGCAAAGAAAAGACAAGAAATTACATGTCATTTACTATGCCAGTAGAACCCTAGATACCGCCCAACTTAACTACACAACTACAAAGAAGGAATTGCTAGCTGTAGTATTCGCAATCGATAGGTTCCGATCTTATTTAGTAGGAGTTAAGATTGTAGTTTATACTGATCACGCAGCAATCTGATATCTGTTAAACAAAAAAGATGCTAAGCCGAGATTGCTCAGGTGGATTCTCTTACTCCAAGAATTTGACTTAGACATTAAAGATAAGAGAGGTATTGAGAATTTAGTTGCCGATCATCTATCTAGGCTAGAACATTTGAAACCATATCTAATACCAATAGACGATCACTTCACTTACGACGAACTGATAGCTAAGATAAACACAATGAGCAAGGATGACTCTGAAACCTATAAAGAATTTAAACCGGAAAAAGTCTCAATGATAAGAAACGTGCCTTGGTACGCAGACATTGTGAACTATCTAGTTGCTGACATCATACCCCCAGACTTAAGTTTTCAACAAAAGAAAAAGTTCTTCAATGACATAAAAAGCTTTTATTGGGACGAACCACTCTTGTTCAAAACAGGAATAGACAACATCTTTAGACGATGTGTTCCAGAGGAGGAAGTGGAAAGCATCATCAAGCATTGTCATGTCGCACCTTATGGTGGACACGCAAGCACATCAAAGACATGTGCCAAAATCTTTCAAGCAGGCCTTTACTGGCCAACTTTATGGCGAGATGTCCACACTTACATCACCAAGTGTGACCGGTGTCAATGCACTGGGAACATTTCAAGGCGTGACGAAATGCCATTAAGAAATATTCAAGAGGTAGAACTCTTTGATGTATGGGGTATAGATTTCATGGGCCCTTTTCCATCATCAATGGGAAATAAATATATTCTTGTGGCAGTTGACTATGTGTCCAAGTGGATAGAAGCAATAGCGGCCCCCACAAACGACACGAGAGTAGTGATCAAATTGTTCAAGAACATCATATTCCCTAGATTTGGAACACCCCGTCTAGTCATAAGTGATGAAGGATCGCACTTTATATCCAAGATATTCAACAAACTTTTAAACAAATACAAAGTCAAACATATAGTAGCAACACCATATCACCCTCAAACCAGTGGCCAAGTGGAGGTATCAAATAGGGAAATCAAGCAAATCCTAGAAAAAATCGTGTCAATATCCAGAAAGGATTGGTCCAGAAAGCTGAAAGATGCACTTTGGGCCTATAGAACAGCTTACAAAACCCCTATTAGAACTACCCCATATCAATTGGTCTATGGAAAATCCTGCCACTTACCTTTCGAGTTAGAACATAAAGCCTATTGGGCTATAAAATCCTTGAATTTAGACTACCTAAAAGCTGGAGAGAAACGGATTCTGGACATTCATAAGTTAGAAGAACTCCGCCTAAATGCTTATGAGAATGCCATCATCTATAAAGAAAGAACAAAGATATGGCACGATAAGAAAATTACTAAGAAAGAATTCAATGTAGGCGATCCTGTTCTTCTATTTAATTCCAGATTACGACTTTTTCCTGGCAAGCTACGTTCAAGATGGACAGGTCCATTCGTGGTATCAAAAGTGTTAGTATCAGGAGCTGTAGAAATCAAGAATAACTCAAGCGCTCCTTTCGTGGTAAATGGACAACGACCGGAGTTGTATAGAGGAGGTGACTTGCCCATTGACTACTCTAATCAAACTCTGATAGACCCACCAATCCCAACTTGAAAAGTGAGATCTTATCGTCAAGCTAACGACGTTAAACAAGCACTGCGTGGGAGGCAACCCACGATTTTTTTCTTTCTTTATTTTAAATTTTAAATTATCTTTTACGTAATTAAAATTGTAATTTTGAACTGAATCATCTACCTTTTTCAGGACCAAGTGCTCTTATATCACCTTTTTCAGATGGATTTCATTGATGGACTCGATGTAATCTTCAGAGACGACGCTCAGCGGGAGCGATTTGCTACACTGTCTGCTCGACCGATGCTTTCGACTAGATACCCTGATTCTGCTTGCATGGATGCACTTGGCATTGAGGCCAGCGTCCGTCATCTGTGCCATAAGGTCAGTTAGGATGCATATGCTGACGAGATCCACGTGACCTACAGGAACCTCACCTTGGAGTTCCTCAGCTCACTGGAGTATGAGCCTTATGTTGGGACCAGAGAGGACCGTGGGCGGATTAGTTTTCGCATGTTCGGAGCAGAGTATGCTTTTACTTTGAGACAGTTTGGAGATCTGCTTGGATTTGAGACTGCACTTACTACCATCCCCGAGCTCCCTCTAGGGTATTTCATGAGCAGTGATATAGATAGATTCTGGAGAGCTATTACCGATGGGGGCAGCCTCGACCCATCTGAGCAATTGTCTAAGAAGATTCATAACCCAGCTCTCAGGTACTTTGAGATGATTCTTTGTCATACCTTCTTCGGGAGGAGCTATTGCGATCATTTAGTGACTGCAGAGGAGATACTATTTTTATACTGCGCTAGTCAGTCACGTCCCATTGCAAGTGGAGCTTTCTTGATAGAAAGTCTAGATATGGTTGCGTTATCCTCTGAGGGATACTTGCACGCTGGTGGGAATGTGATGCTGATTGCATCTGCTCTGGGCTTGGATAGCCAGTTACTCCGCCTGACACCATATTGTGGTAGCACACGCATCGACATTGACTTCTGCTTAGACCATGGCCTTATGCATCGAGCTTCTTTTCATCCATATCAGTACAGGCTCCTTATTGACGACCATACTGTCTACTATTTCACTTTGCCTGATCCACAGATGACCTGTGTCTCCATCCGGGCAAACTGGAACTACACTTTAGAGGGTTGGGGCGAGGCAGTTGTAGA
Organism: Vicia faba; assembly: GCA_948472305.1. NCBI lineage: Eukaryota > Viridiplantae > Streptophyta > Magnoliopsida > Fabales > Fabaceae > Vicia > Vicia faba. The sequence goes on along the minus strand of OX451738.1, from coordinate 1,118,450,599 downwards.
CAACACTGACCAGCCAGAGCCAGAGTATTCACCAGAGTCAGAGCCAGAGCCAGACTATTCACCAGAGTCAGAGCCAGAACCAGAGTATTCACCGGAGTCAGAGCCAGAGTCAAACGACCCGATCACTGAGGATCCGGTTACAGAGAATCCTACCCCAGAGTACACGCCTGCACCTAAGGTTGAGCATACTATTGTTTATACTAATAACTTGACCTTACAGGAGCCCTAGATGAAAGCGCAGATGGAAGCCATGAGAGCTGAGATGGCTACACTTCACCAGGAAGTGGCTGATCTCATCCTACAGGTAGCGCTAGATGGTTCCACATATGCTGGCGAGATCGACGATTTGAGACACGATATTGCTGAGCTCAGACGCCAGGTGGTTGAGCTGCGAGGACGTGATTTTGCTGATATCTGATCATGAGACATCCACCATTGTTATTATTATTATACTATTTTTATTTTTCGTAGACTTACTTTTTTCTGTTTTTCAGTTGCACTTCGTACTCACTTACATTTATATATATATTGTGTTTATTTTATTTTTATTTTCTCTTAACTTGTTTTATTTTATTTTGTGCCAAAATAGAAAATAAAATGTATGTGTATGATATACACATATATTTTACTAAAAATATATTTTCACCTTAAAACGCTAGGTACACCCCAAGTGACAAGAGCAAGCCGCCATTTTTGGAAGCCCAATTGCCCAAAGAACAAAATTTGGCCCAGCTAGAAAATCAACAGGCCGCGCCCAATTGTCCTTCCCTTTACCCGTCGCACTGACGTTAGATTGGAGCGTAACTGGACCTATGATTTAAGCGCTCCCGCTTTCACTGGTCTATTATCCCCGAATGTTCCTTTAGAGGAGGGGAACAACACTGATGACGAGTATGACTTTCAAACAGAGTCACCTCCTCGATTTACACCATCACACACTGCACCATCTTCTTCTAACCCTCCTGCATGTACCGCCCCGAGCTTCCATGTCACTGAGGACATGTGGAGAGAGCATATGGCCAGAGAGGAGAAGTGTGATGCCCTCCTTTCTACGATCCAGCAACAGGTTGCCGACAACATGGCTTTCATGCAGGCGTCTCAAATTTAAAATGCCTGCTCTCTGACTACCATCATGGAAAGTCAATTGGCTTTCCAGAACGAGCAACACTGTCAGCAGACTAGCTTCGCTACTCACTTCCAATTAATGAAGGCCACACAAGGCACATTAATTGGTTGGACTAGGGAGCTACAACCTGCAAATGCTGCTCTCACTGAGCGCATGGCACAGTTTAGCCTCGATAGAGATCGCCGCCACTGTAGTCGTATCCGCCATTCCGGACATTCACCTTAGGATGGAGAGGGTACTAGTGGGCCTCACTAGTTTTACCAGGTACCTCCTACCTAGACTTGTTTTGGAACATTGGGGATAATGTCCAATTCAAGTGTGGGAGGAGCATTTTATCTTATTTCCTTTCCGTTATTTCTTTTCCCGTTATTTCCCTTTTCAGTACTTTATTTTCTTTTCAGTATCTTTTAGTTATTTCTCTTTTAGTAGTTTAGCCGTTAAATAAAATACATGTGATTGACGAGTCATTTTGCATAGTGTATCCTTAAGTTCTCCACCATATCCTAGCCTTGAGAAAATTATTTTGCTAAAAATGAATACAACATGTTTTTAGTTAGTTTTTTTTTAGCCATAAGTAAGTTTTTTAGGTTTAGGATAGAGTGTGATTAGTCTTAGGTACCCTTTTTAAAAAAAATCAACATCGTCTTTTACACCATAGACCTTGTAAATATTGGAGTTAATTTCGTCTTCTCCCCATGCTATGATTTTAATTTTACAAAACGGGTCCTAAGTAGTTTACGATCTGATCCCCCACAACTATAATTGGGTAATAACGGGATTACACCAATTCTTATACCAGAATCCCATTGCAAAGATCAGAATCATTAACCGGTCACTACACTATGAGTATGTACGGATAACGGGCTTAATGTGATTACACCTGAATGAAAAAAAGGACCTTACCTAAAATAGAAGTCTTAGCATAAGTGGGAGTAATAGGAGTTGACTTGTGTAGGAATAAGGTTTATGTCCGCATTCTGCGGTAAAGTGTCACTCTGATGTTCTTAGTTCAAATAGTTGGTACCTGTCGAACATACTCTCACTTGAACCTTACTGCTTTAGCTCGATAACTAGAAAAAAACACTTATATCCCTTTGACTATTTCTGAGAGTTTTGCTTGAGGACAAGCAAAGGTTTAAGTGTGGGAGAATTTGATAACACTGAATCGCACTATGTTTCTGACTCGAATATCACATGTTTTCCTTAGTTTTATTATTGTTTTTCTAGTATTATGCCCTTGTTTCCTTTGTTTTCAGGTCACATGTCCTTTCAGAGCCTTCAGAGAAGAAACGAGCAAAAACGCCAGAAAAATAGGGTTTTTCCAAGAAAATATATACATGGCGTCCAGCTCCGCGCCGGCTACAGGGAATGCGCTGACATGGCGCACTTCCACCCAGGGGCCAACTGCCATGTTCCCATGATCTCTCCATTTTCACTCACCGCGCCCGCGGGGAGGATGGACGCGCTCACGGCCTTTACAAACCATTTCCCGCTCAGAAGGAGTTGAGGGGCATGCTCGTCTTTGCATAATTCCAGAATCTTCTATAAATAGCAAGTTCATTTCATTTTTGTTTTCATCCAAACTTAGGTGCAAACTTAGATCCAAACAAGTTACTGCTTAGGCATATATTACTACTTTGTAAAGTGATAATCTTCTCACATCGGGAAGTTGTCACACTTGAGTGTGCGAGATTGTATTCAAGTTTGGAGAACTTTGGTTGAAGTTTATCATACTATCTTTTACATTTCCATGACTTGTATCAGATTCAAGCCTCCGATTGGAGCAAGGTTCTAATTTAATTACTTTCATTTATTTTATGCTCTTACCATAGTCTACACGTTTTATAGACTCTAAATGCTCTTACCATAGTCTACATATTTTATAGACTTTAAATGCTCTTACCATAGTCTACACGTTTTATAGACTCTAAATGCTCTTACCATAGTCTACACGTTTTATAGACTTTAAATGCTCTTACCATAGTCTACACGTTTTATAGACTCTAAATGCTCTTACCATAGTCAACACGTTTTATAAACTCTAAATGCTCTTACCATAGTCTACACGTTTTATAGACTTTAAATGCTCTTACCATAGTCTACACGTTTTATAAACGCTCTTATCATAGTCTACATGTTTCATAGACTTTAAATACTTACCATGTCTAGCTAAATTTATTAGGGTTAGAATGTAAGGATCGAATCATAACTATGTTCTGTATGCCATGCTAATAGAAATACCTTTGGGATGTTTTAGCTTTTTAATACTGGTTTAAATGTGTTTAAAAGTTTATGGGTAAGATCGAAAGCCATCCATACTCGAGATTAAGCCAGATTAGTTCTTGACCAAACGAAAAGAGTGAAAGCAGTTCGTTTGGTTAGGTAGGATTACTTGATATAATTTTAGAAAACGATTTTGAAACTATTTGCGGACGCGTTTGTGGGATTAAAATCTGATTCTTGGTCAAAGGCCAAGGATCTCTTTAAGTTAAGTTTTCCAAATTAAAATACTTTTTCACTAAGTCAAAATAACTTGTTTCTTAAAAATAGGTTTACTCCTTTAACGTGTTAGGCACCCTTTATAAGTGACAATAAAGGAATTCAATTTAAAGAGTAAACTCGGTTCTTAGTATGCGAAAGCTACAAGTTCCTGTTAAATAGTTCTTTGCTATAAATGGAAAATATTGCCCAAAAGTAAATACTATACATGCATGCTAGGACATTATCTGATCTCGTGATTTACATTCGATCCCGTTTGTTTTATCTCTTTAATTTTATTCGCTTTTATTTCCCTGTACTGAACTCAATCCCTTATTGATCTGCCTTAGATAAACACCTTAACAATAGAGTCGATAGATTGACAATTGGTCTTTGTGGTTCGATAATCTTATATATTACTTCGATAGGCTGTGCACTTGCAGTTATAATTTAGACTATACAGTAAAATCCCATCACTTACCAGATTCTGACTATTGATGCGTCCAAGTTAAAGAAGTTGAGTTCTTATCTGAAGGGCGATGTTTTGAATAATTTCAACAGGGATTATGGCAATTTGTTATTAATTATCAATACCTTAGTTGACCCAATGGCTTTGATCATTCTCTTCCAGTTTTATGACATGAAATTGTGGTGTTTTACTTTTCAATATTATCAATTGGTTCCCACACTAGAAGAATACTCCTATCTTAACATCAAATTGGCTAATGAAGTTCCTTTTGTCCAAGTGTCTGAGAAGTTGAAGTTCGAAGCTATTGTTGAAACCCTTCATTTGAGTTGGAAAGAGGTGAAGGACAATTGGAAATCAAGTAAAGATGTTATGGGGTTTTATTTGGATTTCTTAGTGAAGAAAGTTGAAGACTTGGCAAAGGAAGGAAATTGGAGTGACTTTAACCTTTTGTTTGCTCTCATGATATATGGTATTTTTCTCTTTCCTCATAAGAGAAACTTTATGGATTTAGCGGCTATCTGTGTTTCTAGGAGTAAGAACCCAGTACTGACACTTCTGGCAGATACTCTTTACACTATTCACTCCAGACATGGAAAAGGAGGTAATGTTAGCTTGTGTCATTCAATGTTGTATCAGTGGCTTAAGTTGCATTTACCAGTGAGTGGCCCTTTTATGGACACAAGGCTTATCAACCTCACTTCATTCGATATCCGATGGAATTATGTCATGGGTGAAGTGTGAAGTATCATCACTAGCTGTGGAGATTTATCTAATGTTCCCCTCATGGGAACTAAGGGGTGTATCAACTATAACCATGTGCTTGCTTATCGTCAGTTGGGATATGCAATGGACAGTCCACCAAAAGATGAAGAAGTGACTAAATCAGTATACTTTGTTAGAGGAGGTAATCCTGAGATGTTAAAAAGAATGATGAATGCTTGGAAGGGAAATCACAGGAAGGATAGAGCCACTTTAAGCAAGAAGGTTCCTATTGTTATGGTTCCTTACATGGAGTGGATTAAAGACAGGGTTAAAACTTTACAATTTCCATTTTCAAGATCAACTCCTTTATATGAGCAACCTCCTATTGTTTTATGCGACGTTGTGCCTACCGAGATTTTTGTAATCTCAAGCCTCAACTCAACTTTAGTTTTGATGAAAGACAAACAAGCTAGTTTTGATAAAAGACAAACAAGCACTATGGCAAGAAGGAAAAGAAGTGGAATTAGCTTAAAGCATCATTCACTCAAAGCTTCAAGGATCATGGCAAGCAATCAAGTATATCAATTCTCATTTGAACTACATTGATTAGAAATGCTCAAAAATGATATACACACTTGCCACAACACTTCACTTAAATTTTAAAAACAAATTTTAAGTTTTTAACTGATGTAAATCGATTAACACTTGATGTAAATCGATTTACACATGCCTTTTCAAAAAACTGATTGTCTCTGGCAGCAATCGATTTACATGAAGTGTAAATCGATTGATCACAGAACTAAGTTAATTTTTAACACTTGTAAATCGATTTACACATCATGCTAATCGATTTACACTTCAAATTTTTTGAAAACATATACGTTACAAACCCGTGCAATCGATTTACATCTTATGTTAATCGATTTACACATTGTAACTTTTGAAAAATCTGAACTGGTTTCAAGATATCCTTCACACCTTTTTTCCAATAGATGCATGGTCATACATTGTATCCTCTCAAGTTTTTCAAACAGAAAAGTGTCTATTTGGAAAGGTATCTTGATTACTTTAAATACTAAAATTTTCAAATTATAAAACAACTCTTCTCTTATGCAATAATTCTAAACTTTGTAAAATATTCAAACTTCATATTTCTTAACTTTTAAGAACAAAGATTTTCTGCACTTTCACACATATAAGAACAGAAATCTTTGAGCATTATCTAACCATTGTGTTACAGTTTGAATTGCTTACAAGAGAAGAAAGAAGAAACTTCAAAGAAGTCACTCTATGTGATCAACATATTTCAAGAAATCATACTTCATAAAATTATACAAAGTGTAACTTTTTTCCAGGATTATTGGAATTAAGTATTAGACTACTTGTGTTCCTTGTTGTCCATTGTTGGAAACAAGAGGTATCTTTTGAGATGATTGTTCTCAAGAGACTTATTGGAAATCCAAGAGGGTGTTCTTGGTATTTATTAGGTTCTTTAGTTGATAAGACTAGGAAGAGTCTTGTAAAAGTTCTAACAAAATAGTGAAATCTCTTGCGTGTTTGCAAGGGGACTGGACGTACTTCCGGGGTGTGGAAGGAACTAGGATAAATCTTCGTGTCTCTTTACTTTCTGCACTTTACAGTTTTCAAAGCACTAAATCAAAACCAGAAAGTATAAAATAAGTCAAAAATCGACCACCACCTAATTCACCCCCCCCCCCTCTTAGGCGCATTCTTAAACTTACAATTTTCACCCAAGTTCATGTCGAAAATATTCAACTCCGTGCAAAGGATCGTGAGGTAGGATTGAAATTCTATTGGGTAGATCAAGAAAGGGCTGAATTAGCTCGCAAACTCAAAGAAGCTCAAGGGGAAACTTCTAACGTAACAAATATTAGAAAGAGGTCTCGTGTTCAAATGGAAGAAGAGTTGAGTAGGAAATAGTAGGAATGCCTGAAACTTCAGGCATCTGAGAGTAGCTACAAGAAGAAGATTCAGAATTTGGAAAAACAACTCAAAGCTAAGGATGCTCAGATTGAGAAGGAGGTCGCCCAGAGACGTGCCGTAGAGGATCAATTTCGAGGAAGTGAAATACTTGCATCCTGTAGCGGTAAAATTAATGAAGTTTCCACCGAGTATTTATTTATCTCATATGAAAGGGAAAGGAAAATCATCGAAGAAAAACTTAAAGGGGGAAATCAAGGTCTTGCGACCGAGAGATTGGGAAAGGGAGTCGATTACTCGAAGGGAAGGTATTAGCACCCCACACGTCCATAGTACTCTACGGGATCCACTCTCGTTGTTCTAATCAAAGGGTGTGTTCAATATAATGCTTAAACATTATAAACTAAGAGGGAGTGCATGCAAAGAAAACACGGGGAAAAGAAGGAAGTATTTACAATTTTCACTCGGCTGAGCCCCGTGACCAGATTCCTACGTTCCCCTTTAAGGAATCAGAGTGTCGTAGTTCGGCTCATATATTTTGTTTGTTTATATTTTTTAAATGAACAATGTTGCATTCGATCATTCCACTGCTGCTCAACCTTTGGAGACTTATGACCTGTGGTGGAAAGGAGCTAACATGCTCTTAGAAGAGAAAAGCCAAATGGCGAAAAGAAATGGATTGATTGGTATTTTTTACCATGAAAAGAATTTTTTGTATGCTTAGCACTTTTTATACATTTGCCAAGAAAAAGAAGTTTTAGTTTTAAATGCAATTATGCAAAAATGGGAAGAAAACATCTCAGGGAGACTAATCTATCTCTAACCTAATATTATCATACAATGAGAGATCATATCTAAGTTAGCATGCCAAAGAAAGTCTAACATACTATCCTATAGGGAACATGCACTAAGAGCGAAGTCGTGATCTCAATTTCTAAATTGAGTGACTCATCGATCAACAAGAAATAAAGGAAAGCTATAAAATCCTATAGGGAGCATGCACTGAGAGCGAAGTCGTGATCTCAATTTCTAAATTGAGTGACTCATCGATCAACAAGAAAGGAAACAAACACAATCACAACACAGATAAGAAATTAAGTGTGGAATGTCTGCTACAGGTCTTTAAACAGCGACTTCGAGCACACGCTCTTTATTTCCTACTTCTCGTGATATCTAGCAAGCGATAAATGCATAGAAAAACAAATTGGAAGTAGAGAAACCAAAAAGCGCAACCAAAGTAAAGAAACCTGAGATACTTCACGCGAGCTGGCATTAACAAACAAACAGTCAGAGATCGAATATTTGAAATAGGTGTCGAAACTTCATCGATGTGAAAATAAGTCACAATCGGAATCCAAACACATCTACATATCAAACAATAAACCTGCATAAGACTCAACTCAACATGCAAAAGTGAAGTACCAGTTTCAAGTAATAAAAAAAACATTAGGAATTAATTTTCAAAAATCAAATAAAAAGCCTAAATACATTTTTTATTTTTTTTGTAGTTTATTATCATATAACAAAAAATCTAAATTCTCCACATTTTTTGTTTTATCATATATTCTATTACCGTTCATATCAAAAAGAAAATTAAACAAGAAAACAAAATTTTAAAACTAAAGAAGTTAGAAAGAGTCAAAAAGGGGGTAAATCTGAAATCAGGGGGATATTACTTCAGGAAAAATTCCAGGATATCAGGCCCAGCGTAGGGTGATCCAAACCCACTTTTTTGGCCTAAAGAATTTGGCTTTCCAAAAAGAAACATGGCCTTAAAGAGTGTAGTTCTGGTTCGTAAACCCATACAAACAACAGTTTCAAAATTTTTTTACTCCTTAACAGCATTTTTTTATTATTAAGCATTATTTGACTATTATCAATTAAGTACAAAAAAACTAAATAAAAATAATAAAAGCAAAAAGTACAGGATCAACTTTGACAAATCACTTAAGTGCTCTTGGTAAAACCTTGACAAATAATGAACTCAAATTAAAAGTCCTTAGATCATTGACTAGGGAATGGCAACCAAAGGTAACGGCAATCTCGGAAAAGAAGATCCTCTCCGCAATGACTTCCGCTACATTATTTGGCAAACTTCAAGAATACGAAACGGAACTCGGGAGACTTGAAAAACATGAGAATCTAGAAAAGAAGTCCAAAAACATTGCTTTAAAATTTGACTCAAAGGAAGTTGTAAAAGAAGACAATCTGGAAGAAGATGAAAATTGCATGCTTCTTGTTAAAAGACTTGGGAAGTTTTTTGGCAGAAATGACAAGGGCGGATCTCATGCACATAAGAGAAAACACTTCAAGAAAAGAGAAGCCTCTACATTAACACAAGATGTCTCATGTTATGAATGTGGAAAGCAAGGACATATCAAGCCAAACTGTGCAAATCTCCCAAAGAAAAACGGATTCAAAGGAAAGGACTCAAAACAAAAGAAAGCCTACATAGCATGGGAAGATAATGATATGAGTAGTTCATCGGAATCGGAAAGCGACGAATGTGCAAATTTAGCCTTAATGGCATCGCATCACTCTGACGATGAAGAAGAGGTTAGTAATGAATTTACTCTTTTTGATGATGATGTTCAAGGTGCAATTGATAAACTCTTGAAAGAATGCAAAAGTTTATACAAAAAGGTGTCAAACCAAGAAAAAGAACTTCTAATTTGTCTCGAAAAAATTGACACCATGACTAAAGATTTTGATCTTCAAAAACAGAATTTTATAAAAGAAAAGGAAAACTTTGCATGCTCCAAGTGTGAATCAAATGTCTTTCAAATTGTTCAATTGAAAAGAGTCATTGAACGATATGAAAAAGGACAAATAGGATTGGAAGGATTACTAAGCCAACAACGTTATCCAAATGATAAAAGAGGTCTTGGTTATGTGAATTCTAAGAAACCAAGTAACAAGCCCACTGTTTTTGTAAAGGCTAGTAATAGTTCCAATCCCAAGATAGTAGAAAAGAAGCAAGTTGTTCATAATCATCAAAAGAAAAAGCCTAAAGTATCTAAAAGAAAAGAAATTACTAGATACAAGAGCAAACTTGTTCCAAACTGTTTTTACTGTGGTATTATTAGACACACACCCAATGCATGCTATATTAGAAATTTCAGTATGGCTAGTGGACACTATGCATGGGTGAAAAAGGGAACTAACTATGAAGGACCCAAGGCCACTTGGGTACTTAACAAGAAATAATTTGTTTTTGTAAGTATGCTTGAAGTCCACATCAAATCTTTGGTATCTTGATAGTGAATGTTCAAAGCATATGACAGGAGATGTACACCAATTTTCATATCTAGTACATAAAGCCAAAGGGTATGTCACCTATGGAGACAACACCAAAGGAAAGATTCTTGGTGTTGGAATAGTTGGCACACCTCCATCCATTCAAATTGAGGATGTTCTCTATGTTGAAGGATTAAAGCACAACCTTCTTAGCATAAGCCAACTTTGCAATAGAGGGTTCAAGATCAAATTCAACAAAGAAGAATGCCTTATTATGGATGAGGCAACCAATGAGGTAAAACTCAAAGGTATAAGATCTAACAATATTTTTATGATTACTCTAGATGATTTGTCTATGAAGGTACAATGTCTTATGGTAAACAACAAAGACGCTTGGTTATGGCACAAGAGGATTGCTCACATACACATGGAGCACTTGAACAAATTGGTTAAGCATGACTTAGTTATTGGTCTACCAAAGATGAAGTTCATCAAAGAAAAATTATGTAGTGCATGCAAAAAGGGCAAACAAACCAAATCAACTTTCAAACCAAAGAATGTGGTTTCAACAACAAGACCACTTCAATTGTTGCACATGGATCTTTTTGGTCCATCTAGAACAAGAAGCTTCGGAGGTAACATTTATGCCTTAGTTATTGTAGATGATTTTTCCCGTTTTACTTGGACTTTGTTTTTACTGCACAAAAATGACGCATTCAAGGCATTCAAGAGATATGCAAAACAAGTTCAAAATGAGAAATCATTAAAGATAACATCAATCCGAAGTGATCATGGTGGAGAGTTCCAAAATAGACTATTTGAAGAATTTTGTGAAGAAAATGGGATCTTCCACAATTTTTCGGCACCAAGAACTCCATAACAAAATGGAGTAGTTGAAAGGAAAAATAGGTCTTTGGTGGAGCTTGCAAGAACCATGCTAAGTGACTCAAGTTAGCCTAAATATTTCAAAATTCGTCGTGAACTCGGGATCCTAGATGAACAAGATATATAAGGTGCACTCAATCTTTAACTATACTTTAATGTACATATATATATATATATATATATATATATATATATATATATATATATATATATATATATATATATATATATATATATATGGGTTTAGACAATGTGTCAAATGTTAAAATTACTGTCTTTAAAATTTTTCCTTTAAGTAAATCGATTTACTTGGTGTGTAAATTGATTTACCACTGAAGCAAAACATTTTTTTTATAAAATCCTTTTGTGTAAATCGATTTACACAATATGTAAATCGATTTACCACTAAACGAAAATTAATTTTCATAAAAATTATGTTGTGTAAATCGATTTAACCAAGGGGAAAATCGATTTACCACAGAAGCTGAAGCATTTTTATGTACTTTTTCTCTATGCAAATTAATTTTTTTCCAGCATGTGATAGTTTTATGAGCTTTTAATATATCTGTCAAACTTACCTTGCCTCTCAACCTCCTACATTATTATTGGCCACTCATGGAATCTTGACCACTCCACTCAATTAAAACCTCATAAAGACCTCACTTACTCTCTCTATTATTTAATCTCACCAAAACTCCCTCAAAACACCCAAACTCACTCCCTTTCTCATAGCAAAACAAAAAATTCTCTATCACCCTCACTCAAAAACCCTAACCATATCCATGGCTCCCAAGAGAAAAGCAACAACCTCAGAAAAAGGGAAGAAGCAAACTGTTGCAGCCGCTGAAAACTCTTTTCTCGAGTACCTCTCGGATTCATAGCGTGAAAGATTTATCAAGCATTTTCAAAAGAAAATTATCTCAGCTCCAAAATCCGGTATGTTATCTACCTTTCCAGATGAATGCTTCTCGTTTCAAATGGATTTAATTGCTTATGGGTTAGAACCATTAATATCATCACATGGTTTCTATTACCCGGATCTAGTATGAGTATTCTACAGCAATATGCACTATGATAACAACAAATGTTATACCTATGTGCTCGGAACAAGAATTCCTCTGCATTCCAAAACTATTGGCAGAATTTTGAACATTCCATATACTGGAAGTACCCTCTATGACCCAGAGGATGCTGATTGGGAAAATTACAAGAAGAGAGAATTCTTCTACAGCATTGGCAGGTTATCTGAATCTGAATACCGTGCACAGCGGATTCGTAGTCTTGGCGGTGTTATTCCGACTCGGGACACTTGGAGTGCTGGTAATTTTCATATTGATGATAGACTGTTTCACTATTTTCTGGTATATATCTTGTTTCCTAGAGAAGGAAATCATTGTACTGTGACTGACCTAGAACTGCAAATACTCTATGCGAGGAAAAATGGGAATTCGGTAAACTGGGCTAAACTTATTGTGGTGCATATGCTAAGAGTTGCCACAAGGGCCACTTTTCTACCATATGCATATTTCATTACAAGGATCTTGGAAGCATTTGATATAGATTTTACTGGGTTTAAGCGGATTGAAATGGATCCAATCACCAATAGGATCTCCATAAAAAATGTTGATTCTAGGATGGGTGTTCATTTCAATGCTGAAGCAAAAATCATCACATACATTGGAGAGGATGTTGTAGGTGATGAAGGCAATAATGCAGATGAAGAAGACAATGAAGTTCCTCCTCCTGCTGCCTCTTCTGGTCCGACAAATCAATATGTTATGGATTACATGACGCAACAGTTTGCTTCTCTCAATTCTAACATCAATGCTCGATGGGCCGAGATAAATGACTCTACCTCCTCTCGCATCAATGCTTTCCAGAATGATGTGAACCAAAAGTTTTCATATCTCTATTAACATCTTCATATCCCTCCATACGATCCAAACAATCCAGCACCTTCGCCTCCTCAATACACCGAACCACCTCTACAACAACAATTTCCATATCCAGGACCCTTCCAATGACCAATATTATTGAATTCTTGTTATTTATTATTATGTTTTTGTTTTGTAATCATTCAAGTGTTAGTCTGTTGTATTTGAACTTTGTTCGCTATTTTTAAACATTTGCTTTTTAGTTCTTGTTCATATATGTTTCAAACTGTTATAAGTATCACTTTTTGTTGCATCTTTCCCTTCTTTTTGATAATGTCAAAGGGGGAGAAGGATGTGTTAGCACTTTATGGTTGTTTGTTTCAATTTTCTTTACAGTGCAAGCTTTCAAAACCTTTTTCTCCATAGGGGGGGAAATCTTCTCAGGGGGAGAAAACTCATTTTGCTCCAATTCTGAACAACTCATAAAGAAAGATGGTTTGTCATCATCAAAAAGGGGGAGAATGTAATCTCAAGCCTCAACTCAACTTTAGTTTTGATGAAAGACAAACAAGCTAGTTTTGATAAAAGACAAACAAGCACTATGGCAAGAAGGAAAAGAAGTGGAATTAGCTTAAAGCATCATTCACTCAAAGCTTCAAGGATCATGGCAAGCAATCAAGTATATCAATTCTCATTTGAACTACATTGATTAGAAATGCTCAAAAATGCTATGCACACTTGCCACAACACTTCACTTAAATTTTAAAAACAAATTTTAAGTTTTTAACTGATGTAAATCGATTAACACTTGATGTAAATCGATTTACACATGCCTTTTCAAAAAACTGATTGTCTCTGGCAGCAATCGATTTACATGAAGTGTAAATCGATTGATCACAGAACTAAGTTAATTTTTAACACTTGTAAATCGATTTACACATCATGCTAATCGATTTACACTTCAAATTTTTTGAAAACATGAAAGTTACAAACCCGTGCACTCGATTTACATCTTATGTTAATCGATTTACACATTGTAACTTTTGAAAAATCTGAACTGGTTTCAAGATATCCTTCACACCTTTTCTCCAATAGATGCATGGTCATACATTGCATCCTCTCAAGTTTTTCAAATAGAAAAGTGTCTATTTGGAAAGGTATCTTGATTACTTTAAATACTAAAATTTTCAAATTATAAAACAACTCTTCTCTTATGCAATAATTCTAAACTTTGTAAAATATTCAAACTTCATATTTCTTAACTTTTAAGAACAACGATTTTCTGCACTTTCACACATATAAGAACAGAAATCTTTGAGCATTATCTAACCATTGTGTTACAGTTTGAATTGCTTACAAGAGAAGAAAGGAGAAACTTCAAAGAAGTCACTCTATGTGATCAACATATTTCAAGAAATCATACTTCATAAAATTATACAAAGTGTAACTTTTTTCCAAGATTGTTGGAATTAAGTATTAGACTACTTGTGTTCCTTGTTGTCCATTGTTGGAAACAAGAGGTATCTTTTGAGAGGATTGTTCTCAAGAGACTTATTGGAAATACAAGAGGGTGTCCTTGGTATTTGTTAGGTTCTTTAGTTGATAAGACTAGGAAGAGTCTTGTAAAAGTTCTAACAAAATAGTGAAATCTCTTGCGTGTTTGCAAGGGGACTGGACGTACTTCCGGGGTGTGGAAGGAACTAGGATAAATCTTCGTATCTCTTTACTTTCTGCACTTTACAGTTTTCAAAGCACTAAATCAAAACCAGAAAGTATAAAATAAGTCAAAAATCGACCACCACCTAATTCACCCCCCTCTTAGGCGCATTCTTAAACTTACAATTGGTATCAGAGCAGGTTATAGGTAACCTGCTCCTAGAGATCCAGAATGGCTTCCGCAAATCATCAACCCGTTTTCAGAGATGGTGGTAGTAACAACAAGCCTCCTCTATTCTGTGGTGAATATTTTGACTTCTGGAAAATACGCATGAAGGCGCATCTAGAAGCACAAGGAGAAGAAGTATGGGATGTTGTTGAAAATGGTCCATTTATTCCGGTAACGGTAATCAATGGCGTGGGCTCTTCAAAGCCTAAAACTGCATGGGACGACGATGATAAAAAGAAAGTTCTCTATGACAAAAAGGCAATAAACCTTCTTCAAGGTGCACTTAGTATGGACGAATTTTTCCGTGTCTCGACATGCCGAACAACAAAGGAAATATGGGATACCTTGGTTCAAACTCATGAAGGAACGGCTGAAGTAAAAAGATCAAGGCTAAATACCTTAAGTCAAGAATACGAACTATTTCGAATGCAGCCCAGAGAATCCATTATTGACTTACAAAAGAGATTTGTGCATTTGACAAATCACTTAAGTGCTCTTGGTAAAACCTTGACAAATGATGAACTCAACTTAAAAGTCCTTAGATCATTGACTAGGGAATGGCAACCAAAGGTAACGGCAATCTCGGAAAAGAAGAGCCTCTCCGCAATGAATTCCGCTACATTATTTGGCAAACTTCAAGAATACGAAACGGAACTCGGGAGACTTGAAAAACGTGAGAATCTAGAAAAGAAGTCCAAAAACATTGCTTTAAAATTTGACTCAAAGGAAGTTGTAAAAGAAGACAATCCGGAAGAAGATGAAAATTTCATGCTTCTTGTTAAAAGACTTGGGAAGTTTTTTGGCAGAAATGACAAGGGCGGATCTCATGCATATAAGAGAAAACACTTCAAGAAAAGAGAAGCCTCCACATCAACACAAGATGTCTCATGTTATGAATGTGGAAAGCAAGGACATATCAAGCCAAACTATCCAAATCTCCCAAAGAAAAACAGATTCAAAGGAAAGGACTCAAAACAAAAGAAATCCTACATAGCATGGGAAGATAATGATAGGAGTAGTTCATCGGAATCGGAAAGCGACGAATGTGCAAATTTAGCCTTAATGGCATCGCATCACTCCGACGACGAAGAAGAGGTTAGTAATGAATTTACTCTTTTTGATGATGATGTTCAAGGTGCAATTGATGAACTCTTGAAAGAATGCAAAAGTTTATACAAAAAGGTGTCAAACCAAGAAAAAGAACTTCTAATTTGTCTCGAAAAAATTGACACCATGACTAAAGATTTTGATCTTCAAAAATAGAATTTTATAAAAGAAAAGGAAAACTTTGCATGCTCCAAGTGTGAATCAAATGTCTTTAAAATTGTTCAATTGAAAAGAGTCATTGAACGATATGAAAAATGACAAATAGGATTGGAAGGATTACTAAGCCAACAACGTTATCCAAATGATAAAAGAGGTCTTGGTTATGTGAATTCTAAGAAACCAAGTAACAAGCCCACTGTTTTTGTAAAGGCTAGTAATAGTTCCAATCCCAAGATAGTAGAAAAGAAGCAAGTTGTTCATAATCATCAAAAGAAAAAGACTAAAGTATCTAAAAGAAAAGAAATTCCTAGATACAAGAGCAAATTTGTTCCAAACTGTTTTACTGTGGTATTATTGGACACACACCCAATGCATGCTATATTAGAAATTTCAGTATGGCTAGTGGACACTATGCATGGGTGAAAAAGGGAACTAACTATGAAAGACCCAAGGCCACTTGGGTACCTAACAAGAAATAATTTGTTTTTGTAGGTATGCTTGAAGTCCACATAAAATCTTTGGTATCTTGATAGTGGATGTTCAAAGCATATGACAGGAGATGTACACCAATTTTCATATCTAGTACATAAAGCCAAAGGGTATGTCACCTATGGAGACAACACCAAAGGAAAGATTCTTGGCATTGGAATAGTTGGAACACCTCCATCCATTCAAATTGAGGATGTTCTCTATGTTGAAGGATTAAAGCACAACCTTCTTAGCATAAGCCAACTTTGCGATAGAGGGTTCAAGATCAAATTCAACAAAGAAGAATGCCTTATTATGGATGAGGCAACCAATGAGGTAAAACTCAAAGGTATAAGATCTAACAATATTTTTATGATTACTCTAGATGATTTGTCTATGAAGGTACAATGTCTTATGGTAAACAACAATGACGCTTGGTTATGGCACAAGAGGATTGCTCACATACACATGGAGCACTTGAACAAATTGGTTAAGCATGACTTAGTTATTGGTCTACCAAAGATGAAGTTCATCAAAGACAAATAATGTAGTGCATGCCAAAAGGGCAAACAGACCAAATCAAATTTCAAACCAAAGAATGTGGTTTCAACAACAAGACCACTTCAATTGTTGCACATGGATCTTTTTGGTCCATCTAGAACAAGAATCTTCGGAGGTAACATTTATGCCTTAGTTCTTGTAGATGATTTTTCCCGTTTTACTTGGACTTTGTTTTTACTGCACAAAAATGACGCATTCAAGTCATTCAAGAGATATGCAAAACAAGTTCAAAATGAGAAATCATTAAAGATAACATCAATCTGAAGTGATCATGGTGGAGAGTTCCAAAACAGACTATTTGAAGAATTTTGTGAAGAAAATGGGATCTTCCACAATTTTTCAGCACCAAGAACTCCATAACAAAATGGAGTAGTTGAAAGGAAAAATAGGTCTTTGGTGGAGCTTGCAAGAACCATGCTAAGTGACTCAAGTTTGCCTAAATATTTCATAATTCGTCGTGAACTCGGGATCCTAGATGAACAAGATATATAAGGTGCACTCAATCCTTAACTATACTTTAATGTACATATATATATGGGTTTAGACAATGTGTCAAATGTTAAAATTACTGTCTTTAAAATTTTCCTTTAAGTAAATCGATTTACTTGGTGTGTAAATCGATTTACCACTGAAGCAAAACATTTTTTTTTATAAAATCCTTTTGTGTAAATTGATTTACACAGTATGTAAATCGATTTACCACTGAACGAAAATTAATTTTCATAAAAATTATGTTGTGTAAATCGATTTAACCAAGGGGAAAATCGATTTACCACAGAAGCTAGAGCATTTTTATGTACTTTTTCTCTATGCAAATTAATTTTTTTCCAGCATGTGATAGTTTTATGAGCTTTTAATATATTGGTCAAACTTACCTTGCCTCTCAACCTCCCACCTTATTATTGGCCACTCATGGAATCTTGACCACTCCACTCAATTAAAACCTCATAAAGACCTCATTTACTCTCTCTATTATTTAATCTCACCAAAACTCCCTCAAAACACCTAAACTCACTCCCTTTCTCATAGCAAAACAAAAAATTATCTATCACCCTCACTCAAAAACCCTAACCATATCCATGGCTCCCAAGAGAAAAGCAACAGCCTCAGAAAAAGGGAAGAAGCAAACTGTTGCAGCCGCTGAAAACTCTTTGCTCGAGTACCTCTCGGATTCATAGCGTGAAAGATTTATCAAGCATTTTCAAAAGAAAATTATCTCAGCTCCAAAATTCGGTATGTTATCTACCTTTCCAGATGAATGCTTCTCGTTTCAAATGGATTTAATTGCTTATGGGTTAGAACCATTAATATCATCACATGGTTTCTATTACCCGGATCTAGTATGAGTATTCTACAGCAATATGCACTATGATAACAACAAATGTTATACCTATGTGCTCGGAATAAGAATTCCTCTGCATTCCAAAACTATTGGCAGAATTTTGAACATTCCATATACTGGAAGTACCCTCTATGACCCAGAGGATGCTGATTGGGAAAATTACAAGAAGCGGGAATTCTTCTACAGCATTGGCAGGTTACTGAATCTGAATACCGTGCAAAGCGGATTCGTAGTCTTGGCGGTGTTATTCCGGCTCGGGACACTTGGAGTGCTGGTAATTTTCATATTGATGATAGATTGTTTCACTATTTTCTGGTATATATCTTGTTTCCTAGAGCAGGAAATCATTGTACTGTGACCGACCTAGAACTACAAATACTCTATGCGAGGAAAAATGGGATTTCGGTAAACTGGGCTAAACTTATTGTGGTGCATATGCTAAGAGTTGCCACAAGGGCCAATTTTCTACCATATGCATATTTCATTACAAGGATCTTGGAAGCATTTGAAATAGATTTTACTGGGTTTGAGCGGATTGAAATGGATCCAATCACCAATAGGATCTCCATAAAAAATGTTGATTCTAGGATGGGTGTTCATTTCAATGCTGAAGCAAAAATCATCACATACATTGGAGAGGATGTTGTAGGTGATGAAGGAAATAATGCAGATGAAGAAGACAATGAAGTTCCTCCTCCTGCTGCCTCTTCTGGTCCGACAAATCAATATGTTATGGATTACATGACGCAACAGTTTGCTTCTCTCAATTCTAACATCAATGCTCGATGGGCCGAGATAAATGACTCTACCTCCTCTCGCATCAATGCTTTCCAGAATGATGTGAACCAACAGTTTTCATATCTCTATTCACATCTTCATATCCCTCCATACGATCCAAACAATCCAGCACCTTCGCCTCCTCAATACACCGAACCACCTCTACAACAACAATTTCCATATCCAGGACCCTTCCAATGACCAATATTATTGAATTCTTGTTATTTATCATTATGTTTTTGTTTTGTAATCATTCAAATGTTATTCTGTTGTATTTGAACTTTGTTCGCTATTTTTAAACATTTGCTTTTTAGTTCTTGTTCATATATGTTTCAAACTGTTATAAGTATCACTTTTTGTTGCATCTTTCCCTTCTTTTTGATAATGTCAAAGGGGGAGAAGGATGTGATAGCACTTTATGGTTGTTTGTTTCAATTTTCTTTACAGGGCAAGCTTTCAAAACCTTTTTCTCCATAGGGGGAGAAATCTTCTCAGGGGGAGAAAACTCATTTTGCTCCAATTCTGAACAACTCATAAAGAAAGATGGTTTGTCATCATCAAAAAGGGGGAGAATGTAATCTCAAGCCTCAACTCAACTTTAGTTTTGATGAAAGACAAACAAGCTAGTTTTGATAAAAGACAAACAAGCACTATGGCAAGAAGGAAAAGAAGTGGAATTAGCTTAAAGCATCATTCACTCAAAGCTTCAAGGATCATGGCAAGCAATCAAGTATATCAATTCTCATTTGAACTACATTGATTAGAAATGCTCAAAAATGATATACACACTTGCCACAACACTTCACTTAAATTTTAAAAACAAATTTTAAGTTTTTAACTGATGTAAATCGATTAACACTTGATGTAAATCGATTTACACATGCCTTTTCAAAAAACTGATTGTCTCTGGCAGCAATTGATTTACACGAAGTGTAAATCGATTGATCACAGAACTAAGTTAATTTTTAACACTTGTAAATCGATTTACACATCATGCTAATCGATTTACACTTCAAATTTTTTGAAAACATGAATGTTACAAACCCGTGCAATCGATTTACATCTTATGTTAATCGATTTACATCTTATGTTAATCGATTTACACATTGTAACTTTTGAAAAATCTGAACTGGTTTTCAGATATCCTTCACACCTTTTCTCCAATAGATGCATGGTCATACATTGTATCCTCTCAAGTTTTTCAAACAGAAAAGTGTCTATTTGGAAAGGTATCTTGATTACTTTAAATACTAAAATTTTCAAATTATAAAACAACTCTTCTCTTATGCAAGAATTCTAAACTTTGTAAAATATTCAAACTTCATATTTCTTAACTTTTAAGAAAAAAGATTTTCTGCACTTTCACACATATAAGAACAGAAATCTTTGAGCATTATCTAACCATTGTGTTATAGTTTGAATTGCTTACAAGAGAAGAAAGAAGAAACTTCAAAGAAGTCACTCTATGTGATCAACATATTTCAAGAAATCATACTTCATAAAATTATACAAAGTGTAACTTTTTTCCAGGATTGTTGGAATTAAGTATTAGACTACTTGTGTTCCTTGTTGTCCATTGTTGGAAACAAGAGGTATCTTTTGAGAGGATTGTTCTCAAGAGACTTATTGGAAATCCAAGAGGGTGTTCTTGGTATTTGTTAGATTCTTTAGTTGATAAGACTAGGAAGAGTCTTGTAAAAGTTCTAAAAAAATAGTGAAATCTCTTGCGTGTTTGCAAGGGGACTGGACATACTTCCGTGGTGTGGAAGGAACTAGGATAAATCTTCGTGTCTCTTTACTTTCTGCACTTTACAGTTTTCAAAGCACTAAATCAAAACCAGAAAGTATAAAATAAGTCAAAAATCGACCACCACCTAATTCACCCCCCCCCCCCCCCCCCCCCTCTTAGGCGCATTCTTAAACTTACAATTGGTATCAGAGCAGGTTATAGGTAACCTGCTCCTAGAGATCCAGAATGGCTTCCGCAAATCATCAACCCGTTTTCAGAGATGGTGGTAGTAACAACAAGCCTCCTCTATTCTGTGGTGAATATTTTGACTTCTGGAAAATACGCATGAAGGCGCATCTAGAAGCACAAGGAGAAGAAGTATGGGATGTTGTTGAAAATGGTCCATTTATTCCGGTAACGGTAATCAATGGCGTGGGCTCTTCAAAGCCTAAAACGGCATGGGACGACAATGATAAAAAGAAAGTTCTCTATGACAAAAAGGCCATAAACCTTCTTCAAGGTGCACTTGGTATGGACGAATTTTTCCGTGTCTCGATATGCCGACAGCAAAGGAAATATGGGATACCTTGGTTCAAACTCATGAAGGAACGGCTGAAGTAAAAAGATCAAGGCTAAATACCTTAAGTCAAGAATATGAACTATTTCGAATGCAGCCCGGAGAATCCATTATTGACTTACAAAATAGATTTGTGCATTTGACAAATCACTTAAGTGCTCTTGGTAAAACCTTGAAAAATGATGAACTCAACTTAAAAGTACTTAGATCATTGACTAGGGAATGGCAACCAAAGGTAACGGCAATCTCGGAAAAGAAGAGCCTATCCGCAATGACTTTCGCTACATTATTTGGCAAACTTCAAGAATACGAAACGGAACTCGGGAGACTTGAAAAACATGAGAATCTAGAAAAGAAGTCCAAAAACATTGCTTTAAAATTTGACTCAAAGGAAGTTGTAAAAGAAGACAATCCGGAAGAAGATGAAAATTTCATGCTTCTTGTTAAAAGACTTGGGAAGTTTTTTGGCAGAAATGACAAGGGCGGATCTCATGCACATAAGAGAAAGCACTTCAAGAAAATAGAAGCCTCCACATCAACACAAGATGTCTCATGTTATGAATGTGGAAAGCAAGGACATATCAAGCCAAACTGTCCAAATCTCCCAAAGAAAAACGGATTCAAAGGAAAGGACTCAAAACAAAAGAAAGCCTACATAGCATGGGAAGATAATGATATGAGTAGTTCATCAGAATCGGAAAGCGACGAATGTGTAAATTTAGCCTTAATGGAATCACATCACTCCGACGAAGAAGAGGTTAGTAATGAATTTACTCTTTTTGATGATGATGTTCAAGGTGCAATTGATGAACTCTTGAAAGAATGCAAAAGTTTATACAAAAAGGTGTCAAACCAAGAAAAAGAACTTCTAATTTGTCACGAAAAAATTGACACCATGACTAAAGATTTTGATCTTCAAAAACAGAATTTTATAAAAGAAAAGGGAAACTTTGCATGCTCCAAGTGTGAATCAAATGTCTTTCAAATTGTTCAATTGAAAAGAGTCATTGAACGATATGAAAAAGGACAAATAGGATTGGAAG
Organism: Vicia faba; assembly: GCA_948472305.1. Taxonomy (NCBI): domain Eukaryota; kingdom Viridiplantae; phylum Streptophyta; class Magnoliopsida; order Fabales; family Fabaceae; genus Vicia; species Vicia faba. The sequence goes on along the minus strand of OX451738.1, from coordinate 1,118,428,239 downwards.
GATTACTAAGCCAACAACATTATCCAAATGATAAAAGAGGTCTTGGTTATGTGAATTCTAAGAAACCAAGTAACAAGCCCACTGTTTTTGTAAAGGCTAGTAATAGTTCCAATCCCAAGATAGTAGAAAAGAAGCAAGTTGTTCATAATCATCAAAAGAAAAAGCCTAAAGTATCTAAAAGAAAAGAAATTCCTAGATACAAGAGCAAATTTGTTCCAAACTGTTTTTACTGTGGTATTATTGGACACACACCCAATGCATGCTATATTAGAAATTTCAGTATGGCTAGTGGACACTATGCATGGGTGAAAAAGGGAACTAACTATGAAGGACCCAAGGCCACTTGGGTACCTAACAAGAAATAATTTGTTTTTGTAGGTATGCTTGAAGTCCACATCAAATCTTTGGTATCTTGATAGTGGATGTTCAAAGCATATGACAGGAGATGTACACCAATTTTCATATCTAGTACATAAAGTCAAAGGGTATGTCACCTATGGAGACAACACCAAAGGAAAGATTCTTGGTGTTGGAATAGTTGGCACACCTCCATCCATTCAAATTGAGGATGTTCTCTATGTTGAAGGATTAAAGCACAACCTTCTTAGCATAAGCCAACTTTGCGATAGAGGGTTCAAGATTAAATTCAACAAAGAAGAATGCCTTATTATGGATGAGGCAACCAATGAGGTAAAACTCAAAGGTATAAGATCTAACAATATTTTTATGATTACTCTAGATGATTTGTCTATGAAGGTACAATGTCTTATGGTAAACAACAATGACGCTTGGTTATGGCACAAGAGGATTGCTCACATACACATGGAGCACTTAAACAAATTGGTTAAGCATGACTTAGTTATTGGTCTACCAAAGATGAAGTTCATCAAAGACAAATTATGTAGTGCATGCCAAAAGGGCAAACAGACCAAATCAACTTTCAAACCAAAGAATATGGTTTCAACAACAAGACCACTTCAATTGTTGCACATGGATCTTTTTGGTCCATCTAGAACAAGAAGCTTCAGAGGTAACATTTATGCCTTAGTTATTGTAGATGATTTTTCCCGTTTTACTTGGACTTTGTTTTTACTGCACAAAATGACGCATTCAAGGCATTCAAGAGATATGCAAAACAAGTTCAAAATGAGAAATCATTAAAGATAACATCAATCTGAAGTGATCATGGTGGAGAGTTCCAAAACAGACTATTTGAAGAATTTTGTGAAGAAAATGGGATCTTCCACAATTTTTCAGCACCAAGAACTCCATAACAAAATGGAGTAGTTGAAAGGAAAAATAGGTCTTTGGTGGAGCTTGCAAGAACCATGCTAAGTGACTCAAGTTTGCCTAAATATTTCAAAATTCGTCGTGAACTCGGGATCCTAGATGAACAAGATATATAAGGTGCACTCAATCCTTAACTATACTTTAATGTACACACACACACATATATATATATATATATATATATATATATATATATATATATATATATATATATATATATATATATATATATATATATATATATATATATATATATATATATATATATATATATATGGGTTTAGACAATGTGTCAAATGTTAAAATTATTGTCTTTAAAATTTTTCCTTTAAGTAAATCGATTTACTTGGTGTGTAAATCGATTTACCACTGAAGCAAAACATTTTTTTTTATAAAATCCTTTTGTGTAAATCGATTTACACAGTATTTAAATCGATTTACCACTGAACAAAAATTAATTTTCATAAAAATTATGTTGTGTAAATCGATTTAACCAAGGGGAAAATCGATTTACCACAGAAGCTGAAGCATTTTTATGTACTTTTTCTCTATGCAAATTAATTTTTTTCCAGCATGTGATAGTTTTATGAGCTTTTAATATATTGGTCAAACTTACCTTGCCTCTCAACCTCCCACCTTATTATTGGCCACTCATGGAATCTTGACCACTCCACTCAATTAAAACCTCATAAAGACCTCACTTACTCTCTCTATTATTTAATCTCACCAAAACTCCCTCAAAACACCCAAACTCACTCCCTTTCTCATAGCAAAACAAAAAATTCTCTATCACCCTCACTCAAAAACCCTAACCATATCCATGGCTCCCAAGAGAAAAGCAACAGCCTCAGAAAAAGGGAAGAAGCAAACTGTTGCAGCCGCTTAAAACTCTTTGCTCGAGTACCTCTCGGATTCATAGCGTGAAAGATTTTTCAAGCATTTTCAAAAGAAAATTATCTCAGCTCCAAAATTCGGTATGTTATCTACCTTTCCAGATGAATGCTTCTCGTTTCAAATGGATTTAATTGCTTATGGGTTAGAACCATTAATATCATCACATGGTTTCTATTACCCGGATCTAGTATGAGTATTCTACAGCAATATGCACTATGATAACAACAAATGTTATACCTATGTGCTCGGAACAAGAATTCCTCTGCATTCCAAAACTATTGGTAGAATTTTGAACATTCCATATACTGGAAGTACCCTCTATGACCCAGAGGATGCTGATTGGGAAAATTACAAGAAGCGAGAATTCTTCTACAGCATTGGCAGGTTACTGAATCTGAATACCGTGCAAAGCAGATTCGTAGTCTTTGCGGTGTTATTTCGGCTCGGGACACTTGGAGTGCTGGTAATTTTCATATTGATGATAGATTGTTTTACTATTTTCTGGTATATATCTTGTTTCCTAGAGCAGGAAATCATTGTATTGTGACCGACCTAGAACTGCAAATACTCTATGCGAGGAAAAATGGGATTTCGGTGAACTGGGCTAAACTTATTGTGGTGCATATGCTAAGAGTTGCCACAAGGGCCACTTTTCTACCATATGCATATTTCATTACAAGGGTCTTGGAAGCATTTGATATAGATTTTACTGGGTTTGAGCGGATTGAAATGGATCCAATCACCAATAGGATCTCCATAAAAAATGTTGATTCTAGGATGGGTGTTCATTTCAATGCTGAAGCAAAAATCATCACATACATTGGAGAGGATGTTGTAGGTGATGAAGGCAATAATGCAGATGAAGAAGACAATGAAGTTCCTCCTCCTGCTGCCTCTTCTGGTCCGACAAATCAATATGTTATGGATTACATGACGCAACAGTTTGCTTCTCTCAATTTTAACATCAATGCTCGATGGGCCGAGATAAATGACTCTACCTCCTCTCGCATCAATGCTTTCCAGAATGACGTGAACCAACAGTTTTCATATCTCTATTCACATCTTCATATCCCTCCATACGATCCAAACAATCCAGCACCTTCGCCTCCTCAATACACCGAACCACCTCTACAACAACAATTTCCATATCCAGGACCCTTCCAATGACCAATATTATTGAATTCTTGTTATTTATCATTATGTTTTTGTTTTGTAATCATTCAAATGTTAGTCTGTTGTATTTGAACTTTGTTCGCTATTTTTAAACATTTGCTTTTTAGTTCTTGTTCATATATGTTTCAAACTGTTATAAGTATCACTTTTTGTTGCATCTTTCCCTTCTTTTTGATAATGTCAAAGGGGGACAAGGATGTGATAGCACTTTATGGTTGTTTGTTTCAATTTTCTTTACATGGCAAGCTTTCAAAACCTTTTTCTCCATAGGGGGAGAAATCTTCTCAGGGGGAGAAAACTCATTTTGCTCCAATTCTGAACAACTCATAAAGAAAGATGGTTTGTCATCATCAAAAAGGGGGAGAATGTAATCTCAAGCCTCAACTCAACTTTAGTTTTGATGAAAGACAAACAAGCTAGTTTTGATAAAAGACAAACAAGCACTATGGCAAGAAGGAAAAGAAGTGGAATTAGCTTAAAGCATCATTCACTCAAAGCTTCAAGGATCATGGCAAGCAATCAAGTATATCAATTCTCATTTGAACTACATTGATTAGAAATGCTCAAAAATGATATACACACTTGCCACAACACTTCACTTAAATTTTAAAAACAAATTTTAAGTTTTTAACTGATGTAAATCGATTAACACTTGATGTAAATCGATTTACACATGCCTTTTCAAAAAACCGATTGTCTCTGGCAGCAATCGATTTACATGAAGTGTAAATCGATTGATCACAGAACTAAGTTAATTTTTAACACTTGTAAATCGATTTACACATCATGCTAATCGATTTACACTTCAAATTTTTTGAAAACATGAACGTTACAAACCCGTGCAATCGATTTACATCTTATGTTAATCGATTTACACATTGTAACTTTTGAAAAATCTGAACTGGTTTCAAGATATCCTTCACACCTTTTCTCCAATAGATGCATGGTCATACATTGTATCCTATCAAGTTTTTCAAACAGAAAAGTGTTTATTTGGAAAGGTATCTTGATTACTTTAAATACTAAAATTTTCAAATTATAAAACAACTCTTCTCTTATGCAATAATTCTAAACTTTGTAAAATATTCAAACTTCATATTTCTTAACTTTTAAGAACAAAGATTTTCTGCACTTTCACACATATAAGAACAGAAATCTTTGAGCATTATCTAACCATTGTGTTACAGTTTGAATTTCTTACAAGAGAAGAAAGAAGAAACTTCAAAGAAGTCACTCTATGTGATCAACATATTTCAAGAAATCATACTTCATAAAATTATACAAAGTGTAACTTTTTTCCAGGATTGTTGGAATTAAGTATTAGACTACTTGTGTTCCTTGTTGTCCATTGTTGGAAAAAAGAGGTATCTTTTGAGAGGATTGTTCTCAAGAGACTTATTGGAAATCCAAGAGGGTGTTCTTGGTATTTGTTAGGTTCTTTAGTTGATAAGACTAGGAAGAGTCTTGTAAAAGTTCTAACAAAACAGTGAAATCTCTTGCGTGTTTGCAAGGGGACTGGACGTACTTCCGGGGTGTGGAAGGAACTAGGATAAATCTTCGTGTCTCTTTACTTTCTGCACTTTACAGTTTTCAAAGCACTAAATCAAAACCAGAAAGTATAAAATAAGTCAAAAATCGACCACCACCTAATTCACCCCCCCTCTTAGGCGCATTCTTAAACTTACAATTGGTATCAGAGCAGGTTATAGGTAACCTGCTCCTAGAGATCCAGAATGGCTTCCGCAAATCATCAACCCGTTTTCAGAGATGGTGGTAGTAACAACAAGCCTCCTCTATTCTGTGGTGAATATTTTGACTTCTGGAAAATACGCATGAAGGCGCATCTAGAAGCACAAGGAGGAGATGTATGGGATGTTGTTGAAAATGGTCCATTTATTCCGGTAACGGTAATCAATGGCGTGGGCTCTTCAAAGCCTAAAACTGCATGGGATGACAATGATAAAAAGAAAGTTCTCTATGACAAAAAGAAAATAAACCTTCTTCAAGGTGCACTTAGTATGGACGAATTTTTCCGTGTCTCGACATGCCGAACAGCAAAGGAAATATGGGATACCTTGGTTCAAACTCATGAAGGAACGGCTGAAGTAAAAAGATCAAGGCTAAATACCTTAAGTCAAGAATATGAACTATTTCGAATGCAGCCCGGAGAATCCATTATTGACTTACAAAAGAGATTTGTGCATTTGACAAATCACTTAAGTTCTCTTGGTAAAACCTTGACAAATGATGAACTCAACTTAAAAGTCCTTAGATCATTGACTAGGGAATGGCAACCAAAGGTAACGGCAATCTCGGAAAAGAAGAGCCTCTCCGCAATGACTTTCGCTACATTATTTGGCAAACTTCAAGAATACAAAACGGAACTCGGGAGACTTGAAAAACATGAGAATCTAGAAAAGAAGTCCAAAAACATTGCTTTAAAATTTGACTCAAAGGAAGTTGTAAAAGAAGACAATCCGGAAGAAGATGAAAATTTCATGCTTCTTGTTAAAAGACTTGGGAAGTTTTTTGGCAGAAATGACAAGGGCGGATCTCATGCACATAAGAGAAAGCACTTCAAGAAATGAGAAGCCTCCACATCAACACAAGATGTCTCATGTTATGAATGTGGAAAGCAAGGACATATCAAGCCAAACTGTCCAAATCTCCCAAAGAAAAATGGATTCAAAGGAAAGGACTCAAAATAAAAGAAAGCCTACATAGCATGAGAAGATAATGATATGAGTAGTTCATCAGAATCGGAAAGCGACGAATGTGCAAATTTAGCCTTAATGGCATCGCATCACTCCGACGAAGAAGAGGTTAGTAATGAATTTACTCTTTTTGATGATGATGTTCAAGGTGCAATTGATGAACTCTTGAAAGAATGCAAAATTTTATACAAAAAGGTGTCAAACCAAGAAAAAGAACTTCTAATTTGTCTCGAAAAAATTGACACCATGACTAAAGATTTTGATCTTCAAAAACAAAATTTTATAAAAGAAAAGGAAAACTTTGCATGCTCCAAGTGTGAATCAAATGTCTTTCAAATTGTTCAATTGAAAAGAGTCATTGAACGATATGAAAAAGGACAAATAGGATTGGAAGGATTACTAAGCCAACAACGTTATCCAAATGATAAAAGAGGTCTTGGTTATGTGAATTCTAAGAAACCAAGTAACAAGCCCACTGTTTTTGTAAAGGCTAGTAATAGTTCCAATCCCGAGATAGTAGAAAAGAAGCAAGTTGTTCATAATAATCAAAAGAAAAAGCCTAAAGTATCTAAAAGAAAAGAAATTCCTAGATACAAGAGCAAATTTGTTCCAAACTGTTTTTACTATGGTATTATTGGACACACACCCAATGCATGCTATATTAGAAATTTCAGTATGGCTAGTGGACACTATGCATGGGTCAAAAGAGGAACTAACTATGAAGGACCCAAGGCCACTTGGGTACCTAACAAAGAAATAATTTGTTTTTGTAGGTATGCTTGAAGTCCACATCAAATCTTTGGTATCTTGATAGTGGATGTTCAAAGCATATGACAGGAGATGTACACCAATTTTCATATCTAGTACATAGAGCCAAAGGGTATGTCACCTATGGAGACAACACCAAAGGAAAGATTCTTGGTGTTGGAATAGTTGGCACACCTCCATCCATTCAAATTGAGGATGTTCTCTATGTTGAAGGATTAAAGCACAACCTTCTTAGCATAAGCCAACTTTGCGATAGAGGGTTCAAGATCAAATTCAACAAATGAGAATGCCTTATTATGGATGAGGCAACCAATGAGGTAAAACTCAAAGGTATAAGATCTAACAATATTTTTATGATTACTCTAGATGATTTGTCTATGAAGGTACAATGTCTTATGGTAAACAACAATGACGCTTGGTTATGGTACAAGAGGATTGCTCACATACACATGGAGCACTTGAACAAATTGGTTAAGCATGACTTAGTTATTGGTCTACCAAAGATGAAGTTCATCAAAGACAAATTATGTAGTGCATGCCAATAGGGAAAACAGACCAAATCAACTTTCAAACCAAAGAATGTGATTTCAACAACAAGACCACTTCAATTGTTGCACATGGATCTTTTTGGTCCATCTAGAACAAGAAGCTTCAGAGGTAACATTTATGCCTTAGTTATTGTAGATGATTTTTCCCGTTTTACTTGGACTTTGTTTTTACTGCACAAAAATGACGCATTCAAGGCATTCAAGAGATATGCAAAACAAGTTCAAAATGAGAAATCATTAAAGATAACATCAATCCGAAGTGATCATGGTGGAGAGTTCCAAAACAGTCTATTTGAAGAATTTTGTGAAGAAAATGGGATCTTCCACAATTTTTCAGCACCAAGAACTCCACAACAAAATGGAGTAGTTGAAAGGAAAAAAAGGTCTTTGGTGGAGCTTGCAAGAACCATGCTAAGTGACTCAAGTTTGTCTAAATATTTCAAAATTCGTCGTGAACTCGGGATCCTAGATGAACAAGATATATAAGGTGCACTCAATCCTTAACTATACTTTAATGTACATATATATATGGGTTTAGACAATGTGTCAAATGTTAAAATTACTGTCTTTAAAATTTTTCCTTTAAGTAAATCGATTTACTTGGTGTGTAAATCGATTTACCACTGAAGCAAAACATTTTTTTTATAAAATCCTTTTGTGTAAATCGATTTACACAGTATGTAAATCGATTTACCACTGAACGAAAATTAATTTTCATAAAAATTATGTTGTGTAAATCGATTTAACCAAGGGGCAAATCGATTTACCACAGAAGCTGAAGCATTTTTATGTACTTTTTCTCTATGCAAATTAATTTTTTTCAGCATGTGATAGTTTTATGAGCTTTTAATATATTGGTCAAACTTACCTTGCCTCTCAACCTCCCACCTTATTATTGGCCACTCATGGAATCTTGACCACTCCACTCAATTAAAACCTCATAAAGACCTCACTTACTCTCTCTATTATTTAATCTCACCAAAACTCCCTCAAAACACCCAAACTCACTCCCTTTCTCATAGCAAAACAAAAAATTCTCTATCACCCTCACTCAAAAACCCTAACCATATCCATGGCTCCCAAGAGAAAAGCAACAGCCTCAGAAAAAGGGAAGAAGCAAACTGTTGCAGCTGCTGAAAACTCTTTGCTCGAGTACCTCTCGGATTCACAGCGTGAAAGATTTATCAAGCATTTTCAAAAGAAAATTATCTCAGCTCCAAAATTCGGTATGTTATCTACCTTTCCAGATGAATGCTTCTCGTTTCAAATGGATTTAATTGCTTATGGGTAAGAACCATTAATATCATCACATGGTTTCTATTACCCGGATCTAGTATGAGTATTCTACAGCAATATGCACTATGATAACAAAAAATGTTATACCTATGTGCTCGGAACAAGAATTCCTATGCATTCCAAAACTATTGGCAGAATTTTGAACATTCCATATACTGGAAGTACCCTCTATGACCCAGAGGATGCTGATTGGGAAAATTATAAGAAGTGAGAATTCTTCTACAGCATTGGCAGGTTATCTGAATCTGAATACCGTGCAAAGCGGTAATCATCACATACATTGGAGAGGATGTTGTAGGTGATGAAGGAAATAATGCAGATGAAGAAGACAATGAAGTTCCTCCTCCTGCTGCCTCTTCTGGTCCGACAAATCAATATGTTATGGATTACATGACGCAACAGTTTGCTTCTCTCAATTCTAACATCAATGCTCGATGGGCCGAGATAAATGACTCTACCTCCTCTCGCATCAATGCTTTCCAGAATGATGTGAACCAACAGTTTTCATATCTCTATTCACATCTTCATATCCCTCCATACGATCCAAACAATCCAGCACCTTCGCCTCCTCAATACACCGAACCACCTCTACAACAACAATTTCCATATCCAGGACCCTTCCAATGACCAATATTATTGAATTCTTGTTATTTATCATTATGTTTTTGTTTTGTAATCATTCAAATGTTATTCTGTTGTATTTGAACTTTGTTCGCTATTTTTAAACATTTGCTTTTTAGTTCTTGTTCATATATGTTTCAAACTGTTATAAGTATCACTTTTTGTTGCATCTTTCCCTTCTTTTTGATAATGTCAAAGGGGGAGAAGGATGTGATAGCACTTTATGGTTGTTTGTTTCAATTTTCTTTACAGGGCAAGCTTTCAAAACCTTTTTCTCCATAGGGGGAGAAATCTTCTCAGGGGGAGAAAACTCATTTTGCTCCAATTCTGAACAACTCATAAAGAAAGATGGTTTGTCATCATCAAAAAGGGGGAGAATGTAATCTCAAGCCTCAACTCAACTTTAGTTTTGATGAAAGACAAACAAGCTAGTTTTGATAAAAGACAAACAAGCACTATGGCAAGAAGGAAAAGAAGTGGAATTAGCTTAAAGCATCATTCACTCAAAGCTTCAAGGATCATGGCAAGCAATCAAGTATATCAATTCTCATTTGAACTACATTGATTAGAAATGCTCAAAAATGATATACACACTTGCCACAACATATCACTTAAATTTTAAAAATAAATTTTAAGTTTTTAACTGATGTAAATCGATTAACACTTGATTTAAATCGATTTACACATGCCTTTTCAAAAAACTGATTGTCTCTGGCAGCAATCGATTTACATGAAGTGTAAATCGATTGATCACAGAACTAAGTTAATTTTTAACACTTGTAAATCGATTTACACATCATGCTAATCGATTTACACTTCAAATTTTATGAAAACATGAACGTTACAAACCCATGCAATCGATTTACATCTTATGTTAATCGATTTACACATTGTAACTTTTGAAAAATCTGAACTGGTTTCAAGATATCCTTCACACCTTTTCTCCAATAGATGCATGGTCATACATTGCATCCTCTCAAGTTTTTCAAACAGAAAAGTGTCTATTTGGAAAGGTATCTTGATTACTTTAAATACTAAAATTTTCAAATTATAAAACAACTCTTCTCTTATGCAATAATTCTAAACTTTGTAAAATATTCAAACTTCATATTTCTTAACTTTTAAGAACAAAGATTTTATGCACTTTCACACATATAAGAACAGAAATCTTTGAGCATTATCTAACCATTGTGTTACAGTTTGAATTGCTTACAAGAGAAAAAAGAAGAAACTTCAAAGAAGTCACTCTATATGATCAACATATTTCAAGAAATCATACTTCATAAAATTATACAAAGTGTAACTTTTTTCCAGGATTGTTGGAATTAAGTATTAGACTACTTGTGTTCCTTGTTGTCCATTGTTGGAAACAAGAGGTATCTTTTGAGAGGATTGTTCTCTAGAGACTTATTGGAAATCCAAGAGGGTGTTCTTGGTATTTGTTAGGTTCTTTAGTTGATAAGACTAGGAAGAGTCTTGTAAAAGTTCTAACAAAATAGTGAAATCTCTTGCGTGTTTGCAAGGGGACTGGACGTACTTCCGGGGTGTGGAAGGAACCAGGATAAATCTCTGTGTCTCTTTACTTTCTGCACTTTACAGTTTTTAAAGCACTAAATCAAAACCAGAAAGTATAAAATAAGTCAAAAATCGACCACCACTTAATTCACCCCCCCTCTTAGGCGTATTCTTAAACTTAAAATTTTCACCCAAGTTCATGTCGAAAATATTCAACTCTGTGCAAAGGATCGTGAGGTAGGATTGAAATTCTATTATGTAGATCAAGAAAGGGCTGAATTAGCTCGCAAACTCATAGAAGCTCAAGGGGAAACTTCTGATGTAACAAATATTAGGAAGAGGTCTCGTGTTCAAATGGAAGAAGAGTTGAGTAGGAAATAGTAGGAATGCCTGAAACTTCAGGCATCTAAGAGTAGCTACAAGAAGAAGATTCAGAGTTTGGAAAAACAACTCAAAGCCAAGGATGCTCAGATTGAGAAGAAGGTCGCCCAGAGACGTGCCGTAGAGGATCAATTTCGAGGAAGTGAAATACTTGCATCCTTTAGCGGTAAAATTAATGAAGTCGCCACCGAGTATTTATTTATCTCATATGAAAGGGAAAGGAAAATAATCGAAGAAAAACTTAAAGGGGGAAATCAAGGTCTTGCGACCGAGAGATTGGGAAAGGTAGTCGATTACTTGAAGGGAAGGTATTAGCACCCCACACGTCCATAGTACTCTACGGGATCCACTCTCGTTGTTCTAATCAAAGGGTGTGTTCAATATAATGATTAAACATTATAAACTAAGAGGGAGTGCATGCAAAGAAAACACGGGGAAAAGAAGGAAGTATTTACAATTTTCACTTGGCTGAGCCCCGTGACCAGATTCCTACGTTCCCCTTTAAGGAATCAGACTGTCATAGTTCGGCTCATATATTTTGTTTGTTTATATTTTTTAAATGAACAATGTTGCATTCGATCATTCCACTGCTGCTTAACCTTTGGAGACTTATGACCTGTAGTGGAAAGGAGCTAACATGCTCTTAGAAGAGAAAAGCCAAATGGCGAAAAGAAATGGATTGATTGGTATTTTTTTCCATGAAAAGAATTTTTTGTATGCTTAGCACTTTTTATACATTTGCCAAGAAAAAGAAGTTTTAGTTTTAAATGCAATTATGCAAAAATGGGAAGAAAACATCTCAGGGAGACTAATCTATCTCTAACCTAATGTTATCATACAATGAGAGATCATATCTAAGTTAGCATGCCAAAGAAAGTCTAACATACTATCCTATAGGGAACATGCACTGAGAGCGAAGTCGTGATCTCAATTTCTAAATTGAGTGACTCGTCGATCAACAAGAAATAAAGGAAAGCTATAAAATCCTATAGGGAGCATGCACTGAGAGAGAAGTCGTGATCTCAATTTCTAAATTGAGTGACTCATCGATCAACAAGAAAGGAAACAAACACAAGCACAACACAGATAAGAAATTAAGTGTGGAATTCCTGCTACAGGTCTTTAAACAGCGACTTCGAGCACACGCTCTTTATTTCCTACTTCTCGTGATATCTAGCAAGCGATAAATGCGTAGAAAAACAAATTGGAAGTAGAGAAACCAAAAAGCGCAACCAAAGTAAAGAAACCTGAGATACTTCACGCGAGCTGGCATTAACAAACAAACAATCAGAGATCGAATATTTGAAATAGGTGTCGAAACTTCATCGATGTGAAAATAAATCACAATCGAAATCCAAACACATCTACATATCAAACAATAAACCTGCATAAGACTCAACTCAACATGCAAAAGTGAAGTACCAGTTTCAAGTAATAAAAAAAACATTAGGAATTAATTTTCAAAAATCAAATAAAAAGCCTAAATACATTTTTTATTTTTTTTGTAGTTTATTATCATATAACAAAAAAAATCTAAATTCTCCACATTTTTTGTTTTATCATATATTCTATTACCGTTCATATCAAAAAGAAAATTAAACAAGAAAACAAAATTTTAAAACTAAAGAAGTTAGAAAGAGTCAAAAAGGGGGTAAATCTGAAATCAGGGGGATATTACTTCAGCAAAAATTCCAGGATATCAGGCCCAGCGTAGGGTGATCCAAACCCACTTTTTTGGCCTAAAGAATTTGGCTTTCCAAAAAGAAACATGGCCTTAAAGAGTGTAGTTCTGGTTCGTAAACCCATACAAACAGCAGTTTCAAAATTATTTTACTCCTTAACAGCATTTTTTTATTATTAAGCATTATTTGACTATTATCAATTAAGTACAGAAAAACTAAATAAAAATAATAAAAGCAAAAAGTACAGGATCAACTTTAAGACCTCTTCCTTTATCTATTCCTTTTTGGCTGACAATGAAACCTAGCAACTTTCCAGAACGAACACCAAAGGTACATTTATTCGGATTCAAACGAAGGAAATACTTCCTCAAATGCTTAAATAACTTCAACAAATCTTCCATATGTCCTTCCTCGGTATGAGATTTAGCAATCATATCATCAATATATACTTCGATTTCCTTATGCATCAGATCATGGAATAGGGTTGTCATAGCCCTCTGGTACGTGGCACCAGCGTTCTTCAACCCGAAGGGCATCACTCTGTAACAAAATGTTCCCCAGGGTGTGATAAACGTTGTTTTTTCCATGTCCTCAGGAGCCATCTTAATTTGATTGTATCCAGAAAATCCATCCATGAACGAGAACACTTTGAATTTTTTTGTGCTATCTACCAACATATCAATATGCGGTAATGGAAAGTCATCTTTTGGCCTTGCTTTATTTAGATCTCTATAATCAACGCACATGTGGACTTTTCCGTATTTATTTGGTATCGGAACAATATTGGCAATCCATTGAGGATACACTGATGTCACAAGAAAGCTAGCATTGATCTGCTTCAAGACCTCTTCCTTTATCTTCACTGCCATATCAGGGTGAGTTCTTCTTAACTTCTGCTTGATGGGAGGACATTCTGGCTTCAACGGCAGGTGGTGCTCCACGATGTCAGTGTCTAACCCAGGCATGTCCTGGTAAGACCAAGCAAAAATATCAGAATATTCTTTTAGTAACTCAATCAATTTCCTCTTCGCGTCGGGATGAAGCAATTCTCCAATCTTGACTTCTCTTGGGTCTTCCTCTGATCCCAAGTTAATCACCTCCAACGGCTCTTTATACGGCTGAATAGTATTCTCCTCGCGCTCAAGCAACCGTGAAACCTCTTCTGGGATTTCATCGTATTCTTCTTCCTCGGCCAAATACACAGGATATTCGAAGTTGGGAGAGGGCGCATGGTCATTGTATTTAATGGTTTTCTTAGTTAATCTGCACATGCGATTATGATTGGTTTTAGAAACTGACTGATGTATAAGTGATTATGCAAATTTACTAATGATTATCATTTATTTCGAAAGGTTTTATCTTATTACCATTTTCCAAGAAAAAGCAATAAATAAAAAATAATTTGGAAAACAAAAACATCTTTTATTAATGATGTAAAAGTCCAAAACAAAAGACATGCCCGTACAATATCGCTTTCACCTTGGGCAGAGTGAAAGGATTTTTGGAAAGATAAACAAAAAACAAATTACTTTGAGATGTGGATGCAAGAAGGCACATCAATGGTGATCCAATTATGGACCCTCACTCTATGCGTTACGAAATTTGGCATCTCTTGCCCTGGCTCATCCTCAAGGATAGCATTGATCTTCGAAGTAGTTAGATGCAAATACCCTGCACTATGGAATATGTCTTGATACTTGCTGAAAGCAGACTTCGGCTTTAAAATCTCACACTAATTATTCTTCACCGAGAAGCCCATACCAACTTTACTCTTATTCACTGGTGGATTAATAATTTTCCCCCATGCCTTGCTAGGGCCATTCCTTACTATTTGTTGAGCATCTTTTAATGAAGCAATAAAATCCTCATTTTTCCTTATAATATCGATTGACAAAGCTTGGAACTGCGTTCCAACAACAGTCTCGTCTGCCTCTACAACACTAAAGGAAGATAAATGAGATATTAATAAATCTTGCTTTCCGTTTACGATAACCACCTTCCCTTCTCAGACAAACTTTAACTTCTGATGAAGAGTCGACGTGACAGCTCCTGCCACGTGGATCCATGGTCTTCCCAATAGACATCTATAAGCGGGAACAATATCCATCACCTGGAAAGTAATCTGGAACATGTGTGGACCTATATGCATAGGTAAGTCCACCTCTCCAATGACCGACTTCCTGGAGACATCAAAGGATTTCACTATGATACCACTAGGACGCATGGGGGCTCCTTGGTAGTTAAGCTTTAAGAGAGTGCTCCTTGGTATCACGTTTAAGGCAGAACCGTTATCGATTAATACATTGGATAAGGCATCATTTTTGCAATTCACCGCGATGTGTATAGCCATATTGTGGTTTCTTCCTTGCTCGGGTAATTCTTCATCACAAAAGCTCAAATTATTACAAGAAGTAATGTTCCCGACAACACCGTTAAACTGGTCCATGGGCATATCTCTTTCAACAAATGCCTGATATAGTACCCTCATCAAGGATTCCTGATGGGCATTAGAATTCATCAATAAAGCCAATATAGAAGTCTTAGACGGGGTCTGTAACAACTGATCCACGATCTTGTAGTCGCTCATCTTAATGATCTTCAGAACATCATCAACTTATTTCTCTAAGGTAGTGCCACTAGATTCCATGGCTTCCTTTTTAGGTTCAACATTAGTTTCGACGACTTTCTTGCCATGATCAACATCTCCCCAAAAAGTAGGAGCAAATACACGGCCACTACGCATCACTCAACTAGCTTCAGCGATGTTCTTTACATGTGTCAAAGGTCGTATCGGAACTTCCATCCTGTCTTCTAGGATGGTCGCATTGTATTTATAGGGTACAAATCTGTCTGATTCATATGTAACACGGCCATGTAAACATATAACAACGGGGGTTATTGCAGGCTTGCTGCAATATGTAATCTCTACCGGAGTAGGAATGTCAAAATGGGGTACAATAACATTCACCCCTACCTCTTTCATACATTCAGACTTTACGGAATCACCAACGAAAGTATTATCTTCAACCACATGCTTGGACTCATCATCAGAAAAGAAATCATCAGCAGAAATGTATTCATCATCCGACACGATCTCAGCAGGATGGTCCTTAACCATGTTGACTCCAACATAACCATCTATATATCTCGTGATGCTAATAGTTCCTTCATCTAGAAGTAATTGGACTCCCCTCTTCATGATGGAATAACCATATGGGTCTCTACAACAGATCCGACAACTACCGTATTGATGTAACTCTTGTCCTAGCATATGGCAAAAGTTGGCATGTAACTGTACCAGATTGTCTTCCATATCGTTCACGTCATAAACTCAGAACTCACGGGGACATCCGTGCACCATGTTCACTCCTTCTTCACATTCAGCCTTGGTCCTGATAATACAAACAAGGCCTTCATCAATCACTTTGTAAAGGTCGACTTTCACCTAATCACATCCACGGCTATTTTGGCTACAGATATTACACATATTATGGTCATACATACAATAGCCGAGCCTACAAATATCAGCATACATCTTCACCAAATTTCCTTTTATCAAATTCACATCATAAATCCTGGGCTCTCTTGGATTATCAGAAATCATATTCATCGTTCCTCCACCTCCATGTTTAGGCAACGGGTTATCTTTCACGTTGGGACCAACATCTTTAAAGGACAGAAGGCCAAATCTAACCATTTTCTGAACCTCATACTTCAAAGGGTAGTAGTTCTCGATATTGTGTCCGGGGGCTCCTTGATGAAAGGCACACATCTGGTATGTCTTGTAGTACCATGGAAAAGGAGACGATATAGCAGGAGGATTCCTGGTTTTCACTAAGTTTTTCTGAATCAATGCTGGAAATAGCTCTGTATAGCTTATAGGGATGGGATCGAAGGATTCTCTCTTCTGACCCCGCCCTCGATTGCTTTGTTGTGGTGTTCTTTGATACGCAACAGCAGTCAGAACCACATTAACAACCGGAGTCACCAAAGCAACCTGTTGTTGATTCACATGACGCCTTCTAGGAGGTTTAGCTCTTATCTCTTGAACAACGGCATTTTCATCTCCTTCTTTCTTTCTAGCAAATCCATATGACAGTTTTTTGTACCACTAGAAATTTCATCTCTTGTCAAACGGCCTTCCCTCACAGCTTCTTCTAAGCGAACACCCATACCCACCATTTCGGTGAAGTCACTTGGCGCACTCGCCACCATTCTTTCATAGTAGAAGAAACCCAGAGTCTTTAGAAAGATCTTCGGCATCTCTTTCTCTTTCATTGGGGGGATTACCTGGGCGGCCACTTCACGCCATCTTTGCGCGTATTCCTTAAATAACTCCTTATCTTTCTGGACCATAACCCTGAGTTGATCGCGGTCAGGCGCCATGTCCACATTGTACTTTTATTGCTTAACAAACGCCTCTCCTAGGTCGTTGAATGTATGAATATTGGCACTATCCAAACTCATGTACCATTTCAGTGCAACACCAGTCAGGCTATCTTGAAAGAAATGGATTAGCAAACGTTGATCGTCAGTGTGAATGGATATCCTCCTCACATACATTACCAGATGAGCACGGGGGCAAGTATTGCCCTTGTATTTCTCGAATTCCGGCACTTTGAATTTTGCAGGTACTTTTACATTTGGAACTAGGCATAGATCGCTTACATTCTGTCCGAACAGTTCTTTTCCCCGGAGGGCCTTCATTTCTTTTCGCATCTCATTAAACTGATCTTGGAAGTCATCCATTCAGTCATAGAATCCAATTCCTTCACTTGGTAGGGTAGTAGTATGGTGAACCACGTCATTAATAACAGGGACTGCATTCATTACTAGAGGCACAACATGACGGATCTCATTGTTAATAGTAGGAGTAACGTGTACCATAGGAGGGGCAGAAGCCATAACTTGTTGAGCGAGCAGATTGAGAAATTTGGGGAGTAGGGTTATATCCTTCTGGCGTATAACCTTCAGGAATTCCCCACGGATATCCATAAGGCATGCGATGCTGAGCAGCAGTAGTATTTGGAGCAACTGAGACGGGAGTTGTCATAATTTCATAGATAATAGTTGCTTGTTGTGGTTGCGTAGCATGAGGAGGTGGAGGAGGTGGTGGCTGATTCTGAGAAGCCACCAACGACTCTACCAAATCAGTTAAGTTCGCCATTCCGATTCTTAAAGCGGTAACCTCTTCGCGCAGTTCACGATTCTTCTGTTCGAGATTTTCCATCTTCTTCTTAGAGTTGGCTCGAGTGTTGTACCGGTGAGACAACTTGATTCTGAAGACCAAAGGACTTTGGGTGAGACTTCTGTGGAACTCATGAAATGCATAGTCAAACATAACATGATGCATGACATGCAATACAAATGCCATGTTTTTATTTCCAAAAGTTTCTATGCTTTGATTCCTGTTACTAAGCCACAATATCATTATATAGTTTTTTGTGTATTTATTATCATTATATCTTTTTTGTTTATTTATATTTTTTTTGGCTTAGCAACCAGAATCAAAGAAAAGATATTTGGAAACGGAGAATATGTATGCTGATGACTACATTAACATGCTATGTATGTCAATATGCGGGATCAAAGCTTCTGCAATATTGGATAGTTGCTGAATTGATAACAGAACCATTGTCATATGTAATAAGATCAAAGGTCCGGACCAATTCAGAATACCAAGGATTAAAGTTATCAGTATAATCAGAGTCACCAACGGGACATGTATAGTCACCATCTATACCTGTAAAGATTATTCCCTCCCTACTCACTGGTAAAGACTAGGTCATGGTAAGGTCAATGGTAACTCAAAATCGAGGGTACTCCTGAAAACTATTGCCATATCTCCTACATGAAAATGATAGCCCTTCATTTGTACCTCATCTGAGCGTGGAAGACATGGCGGCATAGTGAAACCTAAGTCAACTAGCCGTTCATGTTCCACTCTATTCCTAGTGTTCCTGTGGTTTCCACTTGGCCTGGGTATTGAGCCTTTTACCTCATAGTAATATCCCACCCATCAAGAAACACAAAATCCAGCACTGCAGAAATATATAATATATGGAAAGCAAAAAAATGCAATGCGTACATGTGCTCAAACATATACAAATGAATAATCCATAAAAGCATAATGATAAACACCCTAAGAAAATAAAAACATGAGCTAGGAGTGACTCACGGGATGGACCAACAATAGGTCAACATTATATTCCCCAGTGAAGTCGTCATTTTTCTGTAGCGGTAAAATCAATGAAGTCGCCACCGAGTATTTATTTATCCCATATGAAAGGGAAAGTAAAATCATCGAAGAAAAACCTAAAGGGGGAAATCAAGGTCTTGCGACCGAGAGATTAAGAAAGGGAGTCGGTTACGCGAGGGGAAGGTATTAGCACCCCACACGTCCATAGTACTCTACGGGATCCACTCTCGTTGTTCTAATCAAAGGGCGTGTTCAATCTAATGCTTAAACTTTATAAACTAAGAGGGAGTTCATGCAAAGAAAACACGGGGAAAAGAAGGAATTATTTACAATTTTCACTCGGCTGAGCCCCGTGACCAGATGCCTACGTATCCCCATTAAGGAATAAGAGCGTCGTAGTTTGGCTCATATATTTTTTTGTTTGTATTTTTTAAATGAACAATGTTGCATTCGATCATTCCACCATTGCTCGACCTTTGGAGACTTATGACCTGTAGTGGAAAGTAGCTAACGTGCTCTTAGAAGAGAAAAGCCGAATGGCGAAAAGAAATGGATTGGTTGGTATTTTTTACCATGAAAAGAATTTTTTTTATGCTTAGCATTTTTTATACATTTGCCAAGAAAAAGAAGTTTCAGTTTTGAATGCAATTATGCAAAAATGGGAAGAAAACATCTCAGGGAGACTAACCTATCTCTAACCTAATGTTATCATACAATGATAGATCCTATCTAAGTTACAATGCCAAAGAAAGTCTAACATACTATCTGTGATACGGTGGGAGAACCGACTTGAGGTGTTTGCGTTTGTGTTCACAAATGTTACGGTTTAGCAAGAGTCGCCACCGACTTTTCTTTTATCCAATAAGGAAGCGTGAAAAAGCACAGGAAAGACCTTTAGAGATGTTTTCTTGAGTTTGAGGGGTAGATTGTGAAAAGGGAAGGTATTAGCACCCTTTTCATCCATGGTTTTCCATGGGCTCTTAGTTACTTGCTAGATCACTTGCTTTTGTTTGAATTTGTGTTTGGTGTGGTTTTTGAAAGTATTTTGAAAAGGTGTCATTATCTAGGCAAACTTTGTAATAGTTCTCGTTCGTAAGAACATATATAAAGTGTTGAGCTTTTGAAAATATCTAAATGTTTGGAAAGTGTTTTTAAAGTGTAAGTGATTATTTTGAAAATAGCAAGGATGTTTGTTTTGAGAGTGAGCATGTAACTAAAAGTAATCTACATACTCAAAAAGGTCTTAGATGTGCTTTTCCTCCTCCTTTAGATGTTGCTATCTTACCATTGTTTTGGTAAGAAGCCCCATCGTTGGATGTGAAGGGACGAGCATTGGGTCATCGTATGACCATGATAGCAATGTTGTGAGATGACTTAGCACTTTTTCTTTAGGGACTAAGATCATTTTGAAAGGCAACTTTGATAGCGACATCGAGGGACTATGATCTTGTATTTTTCGATCCGTTTGTGCTAAGACATCCACATGCATAACATGGCCATTTTTGTAAGGCAACAAGTGGAATTACCCTAAGGGTGTAAGTGTGCAAGTGCATTTGATTGCATGCATTTGTTTTTGATTTTTGGTTATCTACTTGTTGATTTTTATTTCTTACCATACACGCCTAATTACTATACAGTATAAGGAAAACAATAAATTGCAGAAATGTAAAGTCCTACACTATTACAATATTTAGGGGATGGGGGTACATATTTATGAATGGGGATTGCAAAGAACTTAATTCCTAATTATCTATTACAACCATATTGAAATGCATAATATAAGAAAGAAATGGACTTGTTTAGAAAAAAATTTGTCTTAAGGAAATAAGTTAAAAGGAAAATATTTTTATGTCTTTTTAGGATAATATAAAAAAATGAAAAGGAAAAATAAATGCAAGGTAGAAACAGCGTGTTGCTGCAAACAAAGAAACAAGGATCAGAAGTTCTGAAGCCAGGCGCGTGACTCGGGAGGAAACGTCAGTGGGATCAGAAGTTCTGGATTCGTACACTCTGAGGTCCTGCAAAAAACGTCAGAGGGAAAGGGAATAGAGGTTCTGGATTGATACACTCTGAAGTCCTGCAAAAAACGTTAGAGGGAAAACACAGAGGTTCTGGGTGGTGTTCAACCAGTGAACCAAAAGTCAGAAGTTTTGTATTACACTGAAATAGTGAGCAAACCTCAGCATTTCAGTGTACTTGACATGTAAGGAGAACTCAGAAGTTATGTGCTGTATTAGAATAGTGAGTGAGTCATCAGAAGTTCAGTGTTGTGCTGAGCCAGTGAATGAACCTTAGCAGTTCAGTGCACTATCAGTATGTGAGAATCAGAAGTTCAGTGTGTGTTAATAGTGAGAAAAAATCATAAAAGTTCAGTGTGTTATCAGCATGTGAAAATCAGAAGTTCTATATTACATTTCAACTCTTTTCTCATATTAATCAGCACGTCAACAACTCATTCATTTTTGGCCAACAGCAAATCAGAAGAATAACAACACAACAGTTCATAGAAGTTCTAATCCTAAGTCTGAGTCTAGCATTATTCTAGAAGTTCTGATCCATAGTTTTTCAGTTCATGCAATGATATGTACAACATTAATACTATGATATTTACATGCTAATGATGTTCAGAATGAAAAACAAGTAAAGTCAAAAAGACCTACCTGGAGCGTGCTTGGAGTTTTGAGTGGCTACCTTTGGATGTTCTGAGTCAGCAAGGGTGACGGAACAATGGTTGTGCTCTTTGATTCAAAAGGAAGAATAAAGATTTGTTTTTGTGTATAAGATATCTAGATTTTTATGAAGGTTTCACAACTTCCTTTTCTCTCTTTTGATGATTCTTTCTTTCCAAAAGCCATCCCCTTGAACGTGCGATGGAGCCAAGTATTTATAGATGAATTTGCTGTGATTTTGGGGGGAGGGGGGGGGAAACAAGTGGGATTTGAACCTGTTTTGGCATCCTGTTCTTTTTCTTTTTCATCACAGTTTTCTTATGATAGTTTGGTGCAATCATGGGATGCAGGCGTAGGTTGAACCAGCTATTGGTCATAGGTCTGCAGCAGGTTGTATAAGCAAGGTTTTGGGATTTGGTCAAGTTCTAACCAAAGCGTTGAATATAGCCTTCATGTGCTGAAGCACTACCTTGTCTTTGAAGCAAGCATGGTGGTTGTCAGCAGGAATTAAGGAAAAGCAAAGTTGCTATCCCAAGACAGTAGAGGTATACGTGGTGAAAATCCTTTGGATAAAGACTCAGAAGGTGGTTGTGAGCATTAAATAATGATGAGACTTATCACAACCAGAAATCTTGCAACGTGAAACTCTACACCAAGGCTTAGTTCTAGATCAGAAGTTCTGCTTCAGCGTAGCATCCAATCTTCTGATCCTCTTATCTTCTGGATCCAGCTTGTTCTGAAGGAGATTTCAGACTTTCTATAAAGCTTGCAGCACACTCCTTAATCTTCTTTGAATTACTCTGGAAAACTCTGGCTGAGCTTGTGTAGAGGCGGAAGAGCCATGTTCTGACTGAAGGCTATGTTTTGAACCATGTTTGCAACTTCTGACTGCATTTGCATGGAGGCTGGCTAAAAAGTTCTGAAGTGTCTACTTTAGAAAAGTTCTAAGTATTTAGAATTTTGACTTTTCCAAAGTAAATTTGACTCTTGAATTTTTAGATGAAACAAATTTGACATTTCAACATGTCTTAATGAAATATGATTCTTGAAACTTGGTTTTGATTCAAAAGTCAAAGTTAGACCTTTCAACATGCAAATGACCAATTTGCCCTTATGGATGATTTCCTTGAATAATTGTAGTTCAAGGCTTGGAATTGGATGGAAGAAAACTTAAGGATCCAAGGTGATTCCTTGAGAAATGAGAGGGAAACTTTTAGGGTGCAACAGCTTCCCCTGTTCAATCTTCTTCCACCTGGAGAGTTAGATTGGTAATTCTGCCATTCGCGACTTGAAGGTGGAAGATGATTGAACACTAGAGTGCCCAGAAAATTTGCACTCGAAGATGTGTTAGTTGATTATATGGGGAATGGGCTTAAAGATTCCATTTGGAGAGGTAATGGATAGTTGTTGGAGATGGTCTTAAAGATACCATCCAGAGGTGATTGCTGGATTGTATCTATAAGCTGGAACTGAATGATTGCCAGCATAGCATCCGTGTCTCGAGCGCATCTGAACTGTATTGGAAAGTTGGGTTATTTGATGATGAGTCCGTGTAAAACTTCATCTGAAATTTCCTGAGAAGGAACCTGTGTAGGGTTGCTTCATGACGAGTCCGTGTAAAAATGCATCTTGGAAAGGAGGAACCTGTGTAGGGTTACCTGACGATGAGGCTGTGTAAAACTGCATCTGGAGTTGAGAAGGAACCTGTATAGGGTTGCTTGGTGATGAGTCTGTGTAAAACTTCATCTGGAAGTGAGAAGGAACCTGTGTAGGGTTGCTTCATGATGAGTCAGTGTAAAACTTCATCTAAAATTTACTGAGAAGGAACCTGTGTAGGGTTGCCTGATGATGAGTCCATGTAAAACTTCATTTGGAAAGGAGGAACCTGTGTAGAGTTTCCTGATGATGAGTCTGTGTAAAATTGCATCTGGAAGGGAGAAGGAACATGTGTAGGGTTGCTTCATGATGAGTCCGTGTAAAACTTCATCTGAAATTTCCTAAGAAGGAACCTGTGTAGGTTTTTCTGATGATGAGTCCGTGTAAAACTTCATCTGGAAAGGAGGAATCTGTGTAGGGTTGCTTGATGATGAGTCCGTGTAAAACTGCATCTGGAAAGGAGGAACTTATGTAGGGTTGCCTGACGATGAGTCCGTGTAAAACTGCATCTGAAATTGAGAAGGAACTTGTGTAGGGTTGTTTCATGATGAGTCAGTGTAAAACTTCATCTTGGAAAGGAGGAACCTGTGTAGGGTTGCCTGACGATGAGTCTGTGTAAAACTGCATCTGGAATTGAGAAGGAACCTGTGTAGGGTTGCTTCATGATAAGTTCGTGTAAAACTGCATCTGGAATTGAGAAGGAATCTATGTAGGGTTGCTTCATGATGAGTCCGTGTAAAAATTCATCTTGGAAAGGAGGAACCTGTGTAGGGTTTCTTGACAATGAGTCCGTGTAAAACTGCATCTGGAATTGAGAAGGAACCTGTGTAGGGTTGCTTCATGATGAGTTCATGTAAAACTACATCTTGGAAAGGAGGAACCTGTGTAAGGTTGCCTAACGATGAGTCCGTGTAAAACTACCTCATGGAAAGAAGGAACCTGTGTAGGGTTGCCTGATGATGAGTCCGTGTAAAACTGTATCTTGGAAAGAAGGAACCTGTGTAGGGTTTCCTGGTGATGAGTCTGTGTAAAACTTCATCTGGAAGAAGGAACTTGTGTAAGGTTGCCTGATGATGAGTTCGTGTAAAACTTCATCTAGAAAGGAGGAACCTATGTAGGGTTGCCTGATGATGATGAGTCCGTGTAAAACTGCATCTTGGAAAGAAGGAACCCGTGTAGGGTTTCCTGATGATGATTCCATGTAAAACTTCATTTGGAATAAGGAACCCGTGTAGAGTTACCTCAGCTGGTCGAGTACATAGTTTTCCTGTCTGGTTTCAGGTATTAATCTTTGACCAGTATCAATCTACAATGAGTCGTCCATAGATAGTTCTCCTGGCTTGTTACAGGTATTGATCTAGAACTTGAAAAGGTTGATGGTAGCCATATGTTGTTTGATCTTTTCCTGAAAAAGGTAAAATGTTAGTTGTATGCAATGTCATGATGTATGAAATGCATGATGTCATGATGTTCTCAAAATAAATGAGATTGTGTTGTATTCACTTATCATGTATGTAAATAGGATGTATGAAATGTGAAATGTTTATGAATGTATTTTTGTCTGGGAAAATAAATCCTTGACAAATGTCGGGGAGTTTGTTAAATCCTGGGCTGCTGCTGAAGAGTATATGTGTCTTTAAACTTTACATAGAATATTTCCACCGGGGATTCCTGTTTTGTTTTTTGAGGAGAACTCCGCTGGGGAATATTTAAAACTCTGTGGGGAGAATGTTTATTCCTGCTTGGGGAAAGAGTTCAGGAGTCTCGGTTGTCCGTTGTTCTACTGAGGAGTCGAAGTTGAACTGATATATGGTCGGGTCCAGGTTTCACAGTAACTTGCTGGGAATTATAGAGTAGTCTACTGGGTTAGAGGAGTTGTGGTCCTTTGATTTGTAGTAGTCGGAGAGGCAAACTCAAGCTGGGGAATCTGTAGTTTGTTGGGGAAATAAACCCTGTTGTCGGTATGTTAGAGAGGTGGTGACTTTGTTGGGGAAGTCCTCGAGGATTCTTGAAGTTGTCCCAGTTGAGGAAAGGTTTTTAGAGATTAAACTCTTGCTGGGGAATCATCCTATGAGAAGGATTTTGTGGAGATTTTCCATTTCCCCAAGTAGCGAGTGTTTGTGGCACTGCCTAGAAATGTTTGACTGTACATAACCCTTTGTCGGGATTGACGTTCAATGCCCCAAGTGACGGGGATGGAGACCTGCCCCTGGTTACTCTGTAATACTTGAGAGATTTCTTGGAATCTTGACTGGACCGCCCCAGGTGTGCTGGATATTGACGTGTCATGTCACCCTGTTGATGGGAGATTTGCCAATGGAAGTGTCATCCTTCTTGAATTGATTTTGTTCACTGAGGGACCTTTTGTTCACTGGATATTCATTGTGTGAATTTCTTCACTGTCAAACAAATAGCCAAATGCAAACATTGATATTCAAGTAATGCAAAGTTTATGTTTGTAATGAAGTTTTGAAAAATGCGTTTTTAGAAAGTAAAGAAGTTTGTAATTCAACTTTGGATTTTGAGTAAAGCCTTACAGGAGTCAGGATACCTTTTGTAACAGTATGCTTTCGAACTAACCCATGCTTCAATTAGGACTTTTGAAGGGTTGTAACGTGGCTTGGTTCATGGTTTAAGAAACAAAGGATAAAGGCTCAAAGTGTATTTGTACCCACCCGTTCTCCATGATGTTCTTCAGTCTTAAGCTCAGTTAATTGTGCGTTTGAACTCCAATTGAGTCTAGAATGACGTTTTGGTGATGGTTCAGACATGTTAAGTTTGTCGGAAGGCATTCATTTTTGCAACATTTTTCTTTCATGTTTGTTGAGGATTTGTAGTGACCTCTTTATTTTGATTTGTTATCCCTAATTTTTGCCTGACTGTTCTTGTTTTGAGATTACAGTCAGCGGGATGCCCCAGTTTTCTTAAGTCTCCTTTGTAGGTTTTGACTTAGTGGGCTTTACTTTTTTGAGAAGTAATGACTGTCTATTTGGTAGGGAACCATCGCTGTCTTTTGATCCCAGAGGAATGTTTTTTGATGTCATTCGTTATATTACGAGATAAGAGTTTGCAGCTTAACGCGCGTTTGAATTAACTGAGAGACTACCCTGCCCCAGGTTTTGATTAAAGGTTTCAATTTGTGTTTAAACAGAAAACTTATACTTCTTTGGCTCGAAGGGGTTAACTAGGGATTATCTTCCTTATAACTCCAGTGTTTAGGATTTGAAAGAATGTTTGTACATCGTCAGTAAGGTCTGTTCAAAAGCATACTGTATGAGATTATGGCATTGTTCTCGTCATCCTTCCTCTAAAGGCTTGTAACTTTTAGCAAGAGTTGAATGTCATAAAGAGAGTAAAAAGCATGGTTTAAAGGTAATGAAAATGACTGGATTAAATTAAGACAAACATATGCAATGCATTAATGAAAACAAAGTTTGACATTAATAGATAATTGTTTGAATAACAAAAGAGATTACAACTTGAAAATTCAAATGAACAAAAGCTTTCAATGATTCGTCATAGGAGCAGTAATCACGTTTGGAGTCTCCGGAGGATCAAACTTGATTTCCTTGGCATCAATCAAATTCTGAATTTTGTATTTCAATGCCCAACAATCATTAGTGTCATGCCTGGGACTGTCAGAATGATAAGCACATGTTGCATTAGGATTACAGTTAGGAGAAGAAGTTTTGGGGTTCGAATGAGGTCCTATCAATGCAATCATATTCATCCTCAACAAGTGTTGTCGCGCTTAAGACAACGGCATGTTAATGTTGGTAAACTTTCTTTTGGGCTCTTCTGGCCTTTGTTGACTTCCCCTTTACTGCTGTCGGTGTGACGCAGAACCAGTGATCAGGACTTCCCCCACGTGTTGGTCATGACGACCCTTTTGACCAGTCACTGCATTGGACTCTTTCTTCCCACTGTACGGCTGTTTTTGAACATCAGGAGGTGTAGCTCTTTGAATCTTTCCACTCTTGATGCCAACTTCGACCCTTTCGCCGGTCAGTATTAGCTCGGTGAACTAGGATGAGGAGCTTCCGATCAAGTGTTTGAAGAAAGGCCCTGTCAAAGTTCCCATGAAGATGTCAATCAGCTCCCTGCCAATTAAAGGGGGTTGCACCCTACTAGCTAGATCTCTCCACTTTTGGGCATACCCTTTGAAGCTTTCGTTGGAACCCATGGTCATGTTCTGCAATTGCACACGAGTTGGTGCAAGATCAGCATTATACTGATACTGCTTGTAGAAAGCAGCATCTAAATCCTCCCAGGTGTGGATGCGAGAACTCTCCAATTGATAGAACCATTCGAGTTGAGTCCCTACTAGGCTCTCTTGGAAGAAATGGATCCAAAGCTTTGGATCAGTTGTGTATGGTTGAATCTTGCGGACATAAGACTTTAAGTGCATCTTAGGGCAAGAGACTCCATCGTACAGGGAAAAGGTAGGGACTTTGAACTTTGGCGGGATGACCACTCCAGAAACCAAACCTATGTCTCCTAAATACAAGCCAAGTATCTGTTGAATCTCCATATCACTAAGGTGATCCTCCAACTGTTTGTATTTGTCATCAGCGGGAGGATATTGTTCCTCGAAGTAGTCAGCTTCGACTTCATTAATCTCCAAATTGTGGTCTTCTTCAAGACTATCCCCCATGTTGGATGGAGTTGAAAGATCTAGAGCTCTCTTGACTGGTCCTCCAAGTCTTCTTCCCAAGTTCAGGACGCCTATTGACTTCTTGGGCTTTTTCTTCTTGTCTTTGAGAAGGAGAGCTTACAGGTTCTCTTGCCCCTTAGCCATAGCCAGAAACATTTGTTGGAATTGAGGATTTTGAGCTTGGAGATCTTTCACCATTTGTTTCATATCCATCTTACTGAAATAAACAGTAGGAAGATAAGGAGACCTGTATGGGAGAAACCTGTCATGATATGATGTATGATATGTGGATGCATGTTTTCAAGGATCTCGCGGGGTAATTGTTAGTAGTCACTTACAACTTTGGTTGGAGAACTTTGTATCGGTGGATGTCTTTCCACGAGAATTAAGCTCACCATATCAAGTGGGTCATAGCCCTTGACTCCGGCTTGTTGTACTTGATTTTTGACGGCGTTTGGTTAGAGGAAAATAAATCCTCTTGCCCCTTGATAGACGTCTGGTCCAACGTGGCCCTGCATCAAAAACCCTCGAGATCATTGAAATGGTATGGTTGATGTTATTGAAAATGCTATGGTATGATGTTATGATGTTATGTACAAATATGCGAGGTAAGCAAGTTTATATACAAATAATCATATACACATAAAGCAGACAAGTCCTTAGTTTTAGGCTTGCATGGAGTTTGTAGGTAAGTACCCTCTTGAAGTTTAGTTGGCTCAACCTGTCCTAGTTAATAGTAACCGGGTTATAAGGGGTCTCAATATCACTGACCTTTCTTTTAGGCATTGTCTCAGCTCAATCAATATTTTCTTGCGGCCGAGATATCCCAAAAGTCCGGTCTCAATGATTGTAACATCGAGTATCAACCAATTTTCAGCTCTACACCGAAACCAGTCATCTCACTACGTCCTAATGGCCAAGTTGGTCAAGTAAGTTTCTAAGGTCAATTGATGCTTCATGACACCACGCGGCGGCCCCGTGCTCTCCTTGATTGACTCAAGGGTTACTGGTACCAACCAAAGTGCCACATCAACGTAGCTACTGCTTCAACCATGTCGGTATACGCCGCACAGTTCCCTCACAGTCTATTGCTACTTACCTAAGAGATGTCCCCAAATCCGGGTGTAGGATTTAAAACAAACCCAAACAAGGAACCAAAATGTAAAGCAAACAAATCAAACAATGTAAGGAAGTAAATGTGATATAACCCTAAGGTAACCCCACTTTTAAGTTTAAACCCCTAGCAGAGTCGCCAGTTCTATGATACGGTGGGAGAATTGACTTGAGGTGTTTGCGTTTGTGTTTGCAAATGTTGCAGTTTAGCAAGAGTCGCCACCGACTTTTCTTTTATCCAATAAGGAAAGGTGAAAAAGCACGGGAAAGACCTTTAGAGATGTTTTCTTGAGTTCGGGGGGTAGATTATGAAAAGGGAAGGTATCAGCACCCTTTTCATCCATGGTTTTCCATGGGCTCTTAGTTACTTGCTAGATCACTTGCTTTTGTTTGAATTTGTGTTTGGTGTGGTTTTTGAAAGTATTTTGAAAAGGTGTCATTGTCTAGGCAAACTTTGTAATAGTTCTCGTTCGTAAGAACGTATACAAAGTGTTGATCTTTTGAAAATATTTCAATGTTTGGAAAGTGTTTGGAAAGTGTTATGAAAGTGTAAGTGATTGTTTTGAAAATAGCAAGAATGTTTGTTTTGAGAGTGAGCAAGTAACTAAAAGTAATCTACCTACTCAAAAAGGTCTTACATGTGCTTTTCCTCCTCCTTTAGATGTTGCTATCTTACCATTGTTTTGGTAAGAAGCCCCATTGTTGGATGTGAATGGACGAGCATTGGGTCATTGTATGACCATGATAGCAATGTTGTGAGATGACTTAGCACTTTTTCTTTAGGGACTAAGATCATTTTGAAAGGCAACTTTGATAGCGTCATTGAGGGACTATGATCTTGTATTTTTCAATTCGTTTGTGCTAAGACATCCCACATGCATAACATGGCCATTTTTGTAAGGCAACAAGTGGAATTATACTAAGGGTGTAAGTGTGCAAGTGTGTTTGATTGCATGCATTTGTTTTTGATTTTTGGTTATCTACTTGTTGATTTTTATTTCTTGCCATACACGCCTAATTACTATACAGTATAAGGAAAACAATAAATTGCATAAATGTAAAGTCCTACGTTATTACAATATTTAGGGGATGGGGGTACATATTTATGAATGGAGATTGCAAAGAACTTAAGTCCTAATTATCTATTACAACCATATTGAAATGCATAATATAAGAAAGAAATGGACTTGTTTAGAAGAAAAAAATTGTCTTAAGGAAATAAGTTAAAAGGAAAATGTTTTTATGTGTTTTTATGTTAATATAAAAAAATGAAAAGGAAAAATAAATGCAAGGTAGAAACAGCGTGTTGCTGCAAACAAAGAAACAAGGATCAAAAGTTCTGAAGTCATGCGCGTGACTCAGCAGGAAACGTCAGTGGGATCAGAAGTTCTGGATTCGTACACTCTGAGGTTCTGCAAAAAACGTCAGAGGGAAAGGGAATAGAGGTTCTAGATTGATACACTCTGAAGTCCTGCAAAAAATGTTAGAGGGAAAATACAGAGGTTCTGGGTGGTGTTCAACCAGTGAACCAAAAGTCAGAACTTCTGTATTACACTGAAACAGTGAGCAAATGTCAGCATTTCAGTGTATTTGACATGTAAGGAGAACTCAGAAGTTCTGTGTTGTGTTAGAACAGTGAGTGAGTCATCAGAAGTTCAGTGTTGTGTTGAGCTGGTGAATGAACCTTAGCAGTTCTGTGCACTATCAGTATGTGAGAATCAGAAGTTCAGTGTGTGTTAATAGTGAGAAAAAATCATAAAAGTCATGTGTGTTACCAGCATGTGAAAATCAGAAGTTCTATATTACATTTTAACTCTTTTCTCATATTAATCAGCATGTCAACAACTCATTCATTTTTGGAAAACAGCAAATCAGAAGAATAACAACACAACAGTTTATAGAAGTTCTAATCCTAAGTCTGAGTCTAGCATTATTCTAGAAGTTCTGATCCATAGTTTTTCAGTTCATGCAATGATATGTACAAAATTAATACTATGATATTTACATGCTAATGATGTTCAGAATGAAAAACAAGTAAAGTCAGAAAGACCTACATGGAGCGTGCTTGGAGTTTTGAGTGGCTGCCTTTGGATGTTCTGAGTCAGCAAGGGTGACGGAACAGTGGTTGTGCTCTTTGATTCAAAAGGAAGAATAAAGGTTTGTTTTTGTGTATGAGAAATCTGGATTTTTATGAAGGTTTCGCAACTTCCTTTTCTCTCTTTTGATGGTTCTTTCTTTCCATAAGCCAGCCCCTTGAACGTGCGATGGAGCCAAGTATTTATAGATTAATTTGCTATGATTTTGGGGGGGGGGGGGGAAACAATTGGGATTTGAACCTGTTTTAGCATCCTATTCTTTTGCTTTTTCATCACAGTTTTCGTATGATAGTTTGGTGCAATCATGGGATGCAGGCGTAGGCTGAACCAGTTGTTGGTCATAGGTCTGCAGCAGGTTGTATAAGCAAGGTTTTGGGATTTGGTCAAGTTCTGATCAAAGCATTGAATATAGACTTCATGTGCTAAAGAGTTGCCTTGTCTTTGAAGCAAGCATGGTGGTTGTCAGCAGGAATTAAGGAAAAGCAAAAGCAAAGTTGTTATCCCAAGACAGTAGAGGTACACATGGTGAAAATCCTTTGGATAAAGACTCGGAAGGTGGTTGTAAGCATTAAATGAGCATTAAATGATGATGAGACTTATCACAACCAGAAATCCTGCAGCGTGAAACTCTACACCAAGGCTTAGTTCTGGATCAGAAGTTCTGCTTCAGCGTAGCATCCAATCTTCTGATCCTCTTATCTTCTGGCTCTAGCATGTTCTGAAGGAGCTTTCAGACTTTCTAGAAAGCTTGTAGTACGCTCTTTAACCTTCTTTGAATTACTCTGGAAAACTCTGACTGAGCTTGCGTAGAGGCGGAAGAGCCATGTTCTGACTGAAGGCTAGTTCTGAACCATGTTTGCAAATTCTGACTGCATTTGCATGGAGGCTGGCTCAGAAGTTCTGAAGTGTCATACTTTAGAAAAGTTCTAAGTATTTAGAGTTTTGATTTTTCCAAAGTAAATTTGAATTTTGAATTTTTAGATGAAAAAAATTTCACATTTCAACATGTCTTGATGAAATATGATTCTTGAAACTTGGTTTTGATTCAAAAGTCAAAATTAGACCTTTTAGCATGCAAATGACCACTTTTCCCTTATGGATGATTTCCTTGAAAAATTGCAATTCAAGGCTTGGAATTGGATGGAAGCAAACTTGAGGATCCAAGGTGATTCCTTGATAAATGAGAGAGTAAATTTTGGGGTGCAACACTATTATATAGGGAACATGCACTGAGAGCGAAGTCGTGATCTCAATTTCTAAATTGAGTGACTCATCGATCAACAAGAAATAAAGGAAAGCGATAAAATCCTATAGGGAGCATGCACTGAGAGCGAAGTCGTGATCTCATTTTCTAAATTGAGTGACTCATTTCACAACAAGAAAGGAAACAAACACAAGCACAACACATATAAGAAATGAAGTGCGGAATGCCTACTACAGGTCTTTAAACAGCGACTTCGAGCACATGCTCTTTATTTCCTACTTCTCATGATATCTAGCAAGCGATAAATGCACAAAAAAATAAATTGGAAGCAGTGTAATACCAAACGAACGATAATGTCCGCAAAAAGCGCAACCAAAGTAAAGAAACCTGAGATACTTCGCGCGAGCTGGCATTAACAAACAAACAGTCAAAGATCAAATATTCGGAATAGGTGTCGAAACTTCATCGATGTGAAAAAAAATCACAATCGGAATCCAAACACATCCGCATATCAAACAATAAACCTGCATAAGATTCAACTCAACATGCAAAAGTGAAGTACCAGTTTCAAGTAATAAAAAAAACATTAGGAATTAATTTTCAAAAATCAAATAAAAAGCCTAAATACATTTTTTATGTTTTTTTAGTTTATTATCATATAACAAAAAAATCTAAATTCTCCACATTTTTTTGTTTTATCATATATTCTATTACCGTTCGTATCAAAAAGAAAATTAAACAAGAAAACAAAATTTTAAAACTAAAGAAGTTAGAAAGAGTCAAAAAGGGGGTAAAGCTGAAATCAGGGGGATATTACTTCAGCAAAAATGCCAGGATATCAGGCCCAGCGTAGGGTGATCCAAACCCAATTTTTTGGACTAAAGAATTTGGATTTCCAAAAAAAAACATGGGCTTAA
The DNA here is from genome assembly GCA_948472305.1 of Vicia faba. NCBI lineage: Eukaryota > Viridiplantae > Streptophyta > Magnoliopsida > Fabales > Fabaceae > Vicia > Vicia faba. Next base: position 1,118,394,849 of record OX451738.1, on the reverse strand, counting down.
AGAGTGTAGTTTCGGTCCGTAAACCCATACAAACAGTAGTTTCAAAATTTTTTGACTCCTTAACAGCATTTTTTTATTATTAAGCATTATTTGACTATTGTTGTACCCCAAAATTTTCCCTCTCATTTTATCAAGATTTCCCCTCACAAGACTCTTTGAACTCCAGACAGGATTAGGGTTTGCTCTGCTCAAGACATCTCCTTGCACTGATGACCTAAATTAGGGTTTGAGTTTGCACAGGGATTTTTGGACTTTCAGTGCTCAAAGTGGCTTTCATATTTCATTTTGGACTTATAAGATTGCCTCTACCAAGTTTCAAGCCTTGAATCAAATTTTTGCCCAGTCAATTGGACAGTTGACCTAGAAATCAACTATATTGGGGAAAAAGTCAATTGTGGCCAATTTACAGTCAAACCTCATAAATTTTGATCCACATCAACATTATAGACTCATATGAACCATTTGATCAAGTTTGGACCACAACTCCTCAAGAAATTTGATCAGATCATCATAAGGGCAAAATGGTCATTTTTAGGGTTTTGACTGTATAAGGGCAATTTCTGATTTTTCACCTAGAAAATGGCAAATTGGGCTCAAGCATGGATTCAAGGACTCAATTGCATCATCTTGACCTATTCACAAGGTTCAAAAGATCTCAAATGTATTGGATTGACAGATGAATTTTTCAGTCAACTGATCAAAATTTGACTGTACACTGAAAAGTCAAACTTTGACTTTTTGGTCAAAATCAAGTGCCAAGGGTCATTTTTCATCAAGATGTGTCAAAACATGAAACTTGTTCATCAAAAAACCTAATTTTGCAAATTAGGGTTTAAGATTGAAAATTTTCATAACTTGGAATTTTTCTAAGTTATAAAATTTTCTTATTTTTTCCCAACTTTGCCCAACATTTTCACCATGATGAAATTGGATTCAAACAAAACTTCAAACATGAAAGTTATAGTCCTCCACAAAGTTTACAACTTTGATTCACAAAGTTTTCCAAAAAGAATCTTAGATCTCAAGTTATGATTTTTGGAACAAGGGTCTATGAAACTTTTAACTTAGTGAAATCTTGCCCTACTTTAGGCAGGATTTTGACTTATCTTCATGACCATTTTTCACATAGTTCCACTTGGAATATCAAAATGAATTTCAAATATGGATTGTAGAGCATGTTCAAGCTTTCCAAAATGTTCAAGAACTCTCCAAAATAATTTATGGTTAGGTAGAATCGAAGATTTGAATTTGGCAAAAACTCACTTTGATCCATGGCATTTTCATGTTGACACAAGTTGCAAATCTGTCCAACTTTGCTTTGTACTTGATTACAGGTCTCTAAACCCTTCCACACTCAAAAATTGAATTCAAACTCATTGGTTTAAGGTGTTATTCTTATCCATAGAGGTTTACACATTGAATTAATCTTAAAATGGCAAAAAGGTAGCATTTCCATTTTCATAAAGGCAACTTTATGTCAACTTGTTTCCCCTTGAGCCTGGGACCTCTTTCTTTGCAGAAAACAAGTTCCATAAACTTAGGCAAAAGTAACACAAACTTGTGCATGCTTGGAGATAGCCTGTACAGGCCTATCTTGTATCACTTCACACTTTTCTTTCAAAACAAGTCAACTTGCCAAAAGGACATATCTTGAGTATCTAATATAACCAAAGTTTGTAAGCATTCCTAACAAGTTTTGCACATTGCCTTAAGCCAGAAACACGAGCCATCCATCCCTAAAACACTCTTGAACATCAAAACACATTTCTCTTACAAAATAGGGAAGCTTCTGCACTTTGAGTTCCAAAACAAAAACCACTCGTGCGTTTTTCCCCAAACCACTTCCAACACATTCCATATAACCCATCTGAACTATCCCAATCACTGGCCCTTGATTGTAACTCCATTTGCAAGCTTCACCATTTCTGATTTCAGCTTGTGCAGGTTGACTTCTACAGGCTTGTTCAAGCAAGCTCAAGGCAAAGAAAGCATTGGGGAAGGTCAGAGAAAGTTCAAGTAAGCTCACAAACATCTCAGGCCTCATTGAAAACCTCCACATTGCCATACACGAGTTCATCTGAAACAGGTATTTGTCAACTTTCTATCTCTCTATTTAGGAATCATTAGGCTTAGGTTTGTGAATAAAAAATGTAGTACTCATAGCCCTTAAGTTATACATATGCTTAGTTTTCATTTAAGTTAAGTGTGCTGAGAGAATTTGATTGATGAACTTCTTGAAAAAGTTAGGTTAAAAATTAGGGCCAGAGAAATTATCTCTGGTCTTTGAGAGTTTGATTAAGTTTCTTATATGGTTGGAATCGTCTTGAAAAATGCTATGACTTTGGTGTTATGAGTTTTTGCTTTAGAGCACGTATGTAGGAGATACGAGTTTGTACACGGAAGGCGCGTATTTGTGTTTGAATGAAGGTTGAAGATGAAGTGTTGGGCTGGGCTTGCCTTTTCCCTGCTTTTTGCACCTCCAGTTTGCTGACTGCACCCCCCTGGCCCATTTCCTTATTATTTGATATTTTTCTATTTTTATTTTCATTTCTGATTTTATTTTATTTTTTCTAAACATAAAAACTTACCAAAAATATTTTTATAAATTTTCACTTTTTTTTTTGTATTTTATTTTATTTTTCTAACATAAAAATAATTAATAATTAGTATATACTTTATTTCCTTTAATAAAAAACATGAAAATAATAAATAAAATATTATACTTTTATTTTTATTATTTACATACTTAAATAATATTTTTTCTAATATATTTTATTTTTTGACATTTGTATATATTTTATTATTTTAGTATACATAAATAATATAATTAATATATATATTTTCTTAAAGAAAATTAGGGTTTTTCCCCTTAACAAAAATAACTTTTTATTTTCTTTTTTAATACATTAAATATTATATTTTTACACATAAAAATAAACAAAAAAACATTTTTTTTGCATATTTATAATATTTTGCATATTTATATTTAATTTGCTTATTTAAATATTGCTTATTTATTATTTGATGCAAAGAGTTCAATTTGGTTGTAATAACTTAGGGTTTTAATTTCTTGCAAAATAATCCCCTATTCAAAATTGTACCCCCCCCCCCCCCCCCCTCCCCATATCAATGTTGTAATAGTCGTAGATTTATTTTACGCACTTTATGCTTTCAAATATGCCATGATAGAGATTAGGGTTTGTATGCAATATCCAAAATCAAAACAAATAGTTAGACCTAATACAAAACATAAAAATGCATGAAAATGATGACACAATACACACATGCACCCCTAGGGTTTCATCCACTTGTTGCCTTTAAAATGGCCATGGTATGCATGTTGAGTATCTTGGCAACAAAAAAAAAATCATAGTCCCTCGATGACGCTATCTTGGTTGCCTATATAAAATGATCTAGTCCCTCAAGAAATTGCTAAAGATACTTGGCAATATTACTATCATGGTCAATACGATGACCCGCGCCTGTCCTTTTTAACATCCAAATACAAGGTTGTTTACCAAATGCAATGGTAAAACAACACTGTCAAAAGAGTTAAAAATGTGTAGGAAAGACTCTTGAGTAGATAGGGTAGACAACTCTTAGTTACTTGAACAAAATTTGCAAAACATCCTTGCTATTTTCAAACACACATCACAACACAATTTCAAAATATTTCCCAAAACAAATTTTCAAACAATTGAAACATCTTTTCAAAAGACAATACACCTTTGTATACATTCAAACAAGAATCATTACAAAGGTTGCCACAACGATGGCCTCTTTTCAAAACATTTTCAAAACCACACACAAAGCACCATTTCAAACAATTGAAAAGCAAAAGCAAGTGATCTAAACAAGTAACTAAGAGCCCATGGAAAACCATGGATGAAAAGGGTGCTTGCACCTTCCCTTTTCATAATCTACCCCCCGAACCCAAGAAAACATCTCAAAGGTATTTCCTGTGCTTTTTGACCTTTCCTTTGGATAAAATAAAAAGTCGGTGGTGACTCTTGCTAAACCGAAACATTTGCGAACACAAACGCAAAACCTCAAGTCAGTTCTCCCACTGCATCACAACTATTATCAATTAAGTACAGAAAAACTAAATAAAAAGAATAAAAGCAAAACGGCAGCGTTTGGGAATTTTGTTATTACTATGCCTTTCACTTTCTCCTGAATGAACAAATCCTCTCCGTCTCGTCTCTCTCAAACTCGTGCAGTGGCTCACTCCAATCTCCATTTCTCCGATCATCGCATGCCTTCCTTTCATTAATTCATCATTATCGCTCTAACGCCAGCATTCTCATCTCCGCTTAAACATCGTCGCGACTATTTTCTTAGATCAAACCCCAAACATAAAACCCTACAAAAAACTACAAGCTGATTCGAGATGACTTCTCTATCAATTGAATTTCAGCACCTTGGGGTCATGGTTCGACATATTACCATCTATATCATGGAATACATAACAAGGAGAAAGACGAAGAAGAACGACTTACCTACCAGATAATTCCGAAGATCTTTCTCTCGCGGCAGTGAAACAAACAAATAAACCAGAGATCGATCCTCAAGAGTTCAGGTATAAATATCCTTCTGGTTGCTTCTGAGTCTCTGCTTTCCGCTATATCTTCTCCTTCTCAATACTTTTTGCATTCTCTGAAATTCTGTTACTATTGATCTGAGACTACAGCGAATCAAGTTGAGGATGAAGATTTGATGATGAGGTCATGTCTTGCGATATTGTTGAGAAGATTGAAGATCTTGGAAAATGGAGAGAAGCAGAATTGTTGATGATGATTGAATCGTTGAAGAAAATGCTTGAAGCAGGTAAATGATGCAGTAGAGAGGATGTGGTTCAGAGAATGGTGAAGGAGGACGAAGATGCTTGAAGGTTCAGCACGTTGAAGATTGAAGAGTTTTTCAGCAGAAAAAGAAAAATTATCGAGAGAGAATCCAAGAAGATCATTGAAAAGTGAGTTCTCTAATTTTATCTTCTTTTCATTTTGAATTAATCCTCCCCCGCCTCCTTTTTTAGTTCTCTTATTAATTATGTTATAACTTGTTGAAAGTTTGTTACAGTAAAAAGCTAACCATACCCCTTAGATATGATTCTCTGTTATTATCATCCTCCATCCCTCTTCTAATTTTTGTTGGATGTTATAGGAGTTAGTTGGAAGACGGTTGGGTATTGTACTAGGTTGTTAGGTAGTTAGTTTTAACAGTTACAAATCTGTTAGCACCTTCTGATATGTTTTCTTGACCTGCTAAACTAAGAATTAGCTTGAGTTTTATCCTACTTTCCTTTTCCTGATTTTTCTGAGTTAATGATTCCATGATTCTCTTGAGTGCAGCCAGTCCATTTCATGTTAGAGTGTGAAGCAATTATGAACAGTTTCAGCTTTAGTTCAAAGAAAAGTAAGTAACGCAAGCTTAGCGCAACTTTGGGTTTGTCAAATAGTTTGCATTTGTTTTGAGCGTTCCATTTGAACTAGTTGGTGTACTGCCCCTTTTGTTTCAGGTGGCATTCTCCTTGGGACACTTTTGAATGGCTTTGTAAGACTGGTCAAGGGTTTGTGGAAAGCATTGAACTACTCGGACATGGATTAATTTCTTTTTACAATTAGATTAAGGCAAATGGCATAACCTTTGACAAATGAATTTTTCGCTTCTTTACTTGTACACATTCCAATATGAACACTTGTATGGACTTCAAATTGAATGAAATGGATGCTTTAAATAACATGAAAATTTGGGATTTTTTTTGAGGTTGAATTTGGAGCAGTATAATCCTCGAATTTTGAACTTTCACTCTTGAATCAATTATGTCATATGCCTCAAAATAATCCACATGAGTGAGTTTTGAACTTGAACGATGGGCGCTTGTACCAAAATTGACTTGAAACCTTGATTGATGATGAATATTCTTGAAACCTCAACTTTCAAATGAATCAAAGTGATATTCCTTCATAACTTGTGTTCCAAGAAACCAATCATGGATTGACTTTCTATTTTTTGTATACTTGACCACCTTTGCCCTTTTTGACAAATTTAGATCATTTGGGGGCTTGAAATGAATTCATTTGCACTTGTAATCAATTAAACCACATGACACTTTCCACATTAAGAAATTGGATGAACACTTTCAAAACCAACGACTTGAACTATTAGCGAAAGAACTTGAGGACATAAATTCCTTTAAGAGAAATATAACCAAGATAATCTCAATATGAACATTCTAGTTCAATGAACCTCAATCTTCAATTAGATCGAAACTCAGGAATCAATTCTATTTGAAAGGTTGATGAAATCTTAATTCACAACTTAAACAACAAGAAACATCTTGACTTGGAAAAGACCCCAATCATTCTTTAACCACCTGCCAAGTACCATCACAAAGAAGGAAATCATTGATTAAATCTTATAAATTCCTTGAGAAAGAACGTCTCGTGGAACTAGCAGTTAGGAGAAAACTTAAATGTTGATGAGCCTGTAATAGAGAGAATGATGATCCTTGTGGTCTTGAGGAAGAAACCTAGCATGGCAAACTTTTGCTGAAGATCTAATATCGGGCTTAAGCATAACATAGGAGAACCCTAATTCTAAAGCTCTTCGATCATGTAACCATGCGACCAATGCTATGTGTGAGATGTACAGAGTATGATGAGGGATCTTAGGGGCAAAAATTGGGGTATAACACATCCCAACTTTTAAAGGAAATATCCAGACTCGAAGAATATTGTCAACACCTTGAAGCATGCCTCATTCTAGAGATTTAGTCCTATTATTTATCTTTGATGTGTTGGTCACCTCCATGATTGTTGGATGGGATCATTTTATTTTTGTACTCGATTTCTCTTGTGTCCACTTTGAAACGCGTGTTTTGTTGATTGGTGTTGTACTATTAGTTATATGAACTCACTTGAGCATTATCTTTTTATTTTGGATGAATGAAGTAATGTTTTGTTGTTACTTTATTTCTTTTTTTTTTGTGAACAATTATATTAAATATGGTTGCACGCTATGAGTGATGGTTAATAAGACTCTTGAATACCTAGAAATAACAAAACATATCATGCATGTCATGACCCTCACACATTACATGTCATCTCAGGATAATATTCTTATCTTGATTCTGCTTTTCTTATCCATAGTTCAAGACGACTACTAATCGATACTTCACCAGAAACAATCTGCCGAGACAGATGGAACAGATCCAAGCTGAACTTGTTGAAATGAGGGCCCAGATGGCCACTCAGAAGACCCAATTCATGGAGGTCATCACTAACGTGAATCGCCGAAAGGAGGAGTTGGCTGCCATTGTCAACAATCAGCACCGCTATCCGGTGGATGGTGGAAATCAAGGGCTTTATCAGGACATCTCTGTAGGACTGGAAGATGTGCAAGACCTTCCCATCGAGAATCTTCATGGGCTACCTGGAAATCCTTTTCTGCACAATGTTAACATGGGACAGTTTCCCCCATATCCGGGACCTCATCTTATGGGGAATCAAAGAGATAACCAGGTGGTGTAAGGAACTATCAAGAGCAAGACTATGATTTTGATCAGGATGAAGATCAACTTTTTATGCGGCATTCTGAGCCAAAGGTTCAGATTGAGGATATAAGGTATCGGCTATTGAAGGAATGGTTGAAGGTTGTAGAAAGGAAAGGAGTCCTTGGCATGGATGCTAATGATTTAGGGCTAGCATCTAGGGTGAAGGTTCCCCCAAAGTTCAAACCGCCGGTATTTGAAAAGTATAATGGTTCGTCATGTCTCGTTACTTATGCAACTGCGTATTTTCAAAAGATGTCAGTACATACCGAAGATCAGGGGCTTTTGATTCATTTCTTCCAGGATAGCCTATCTGGGGCATCCTTGGAGTGGTACACGAAGCTGGAAAAAACTCATATTCGATGTTGGAATGATCTTGCCCGTGCTTTTGTCAAACATTATCAGTACAATATGGATATTAAATACAACTGTCATACTATGCGAGAAGCGTGTTCAATTTTCCTCTTAATGAAGCATCCATCTACTTGTTTGTGAATATTTTACTTTTCCCTGAATTGTTTCATTGCCCCGTGATAGTGGCAAAAGTTTACCTCTCCCCAGTGAATGCCCATTTCTCCAGAAGGACAAACGAAAGGTACTTAAGGATATCTTACCTAGGCTTGTTCGCATGTCCCCGTTGAGGTTTATTGTACCCCAAAATTTTCCCTCCCATATTTCTCAAAACATTTCAAGAAAGATCCTCAAGTTGCTCAAGGTAGTCCAAGGGTTGGCCAGGCAAGCTCTCTCCTAAGGCAGTCTACCCCAAACTAGGGTTCATGTTGCATCAAGATACTTGAGTACAAGTGATACCAAGTAATCACCAATGTCCTAATATGTTCTCAAGATCATCCATGTCAAGTTTCAAGCCTTGCAGAGAAAGTTTGCTCAGTCAATTGCTCAAAGGCCTGAAAATCGACTAGGCTAGGGAAAAAGTTAACCGTGGCTCACATACAGTCAAACTTCAAGATTTTTGGTCAACATCTTCATTTTGAATTATATTTCATCATTTTATCAAGGGTTGATCATGATTCATCAAGTATTGCTTATAATTCATCAAGACTCAAAAGTTGCTAAATTAGGGTTTTGTAGAAAAAGTCAACTCAACTTTGACCAAGCATAACTTTATCATAATTTATTATAAATGACCCATCCAAAGCTCATTTTGTAGATGATGTGATTCCCTACAATCCATCTTCATCTCCCAAGTTCAAAATATGCACTCACAAGAAGTTATGAATTTGGACATTATAGGTCATTTTGAAAAGTCAACAAAAACACCTTTTTTGCCAAAGCTTCATACATGATCATGGAATATCAAAATGAGATGGTACCAAAAGTTTTGATTATAGGGCATCTCAAGATTTCTAAAAAGTCCAAGAACACCTCCAAAGAGTCAAAATTGAGGAAGTTATGCATTGGTGAAGTTGGCCTTTTTTGCAAAATTGCCAAAAGTCAACTATCCCCAAAACATCAAATTTTGCCAAATGGGCCCAGTCTTTTTCACTTGTTTTGAGTTGGAAACATAGCCCACTAGCTCTAGCCTTTTCCACTTGTCCATATCTTATTTTTATTATTTATTTTGGTTTTTATTTGAATTAATCCAATTTAAATCAAAACAAATCAAATCAAATCCAAAACATTGATAACAAGAGATTTTATGATTGTTTCAGGTCTTAAATTACAGATACCAATCATTCAAACTTGTGTAAATGCATAGTGTGAACAAAAAGATTGATTTAGGCCATGTTTGGAAAGGTTTTAAAGGTGAATCAAATCAAATCAAAAATCATTGGAGGAAGATTTGGATGCAGTTATCAACCCTAATGCATTCACTCATACATATAGAACGAGGCCAGACCTAAAAAGAAGTTAGAGACAGGCGTATGAGCAAGAACAAAAATTGGAGAAAAAAAACCAAGAAAAGTGTGAGATCGAAATCCCATTTGGAGGCTGTTTCAGGACCTTTGAACGATCCCAATCGACTCTTGGGACTCTCAGCAAGCTAAAGCAATCAAGAACAAGTCCATTCCAGTCCCAAAACGCTCTGTAAGTCGCTCACGACATACCCCTGTTCTTGAATTCGAATCTCATAATATAGGCATTGTTAGGATGAATTAATTGCATATTCTTGATCTATGAGGCATTTGCAAGCTTCCTGCATCATTTAATTTCATTTATATGATTTATACAAGAAATCACCATTGCTAGGTTTCGTAGCTTTGTTTTAGGGTTTTTTATTACAGGGAAAATTGGCCTTCGTAAGTAGTACTATCATGTTCAGGAGGACGAGGCGAACACAACCATGGCTTTAGATGTTATTCCCATGGCCTGTGGAAGATTTTGAGAAAGCACAGGTCTGTAGCAACGTACGTTTGTCCGTAGGTATAGGTTATCAAACCTTTAGCGACAGAGAGGGGAAGGGGACGATTTGCTGGCACCCTCCTATTAGCCTATTCAAACTTTGATGCGCGGTTTTTGATAATTCTCCACTAACGCATGTTTTTATATATTATTATTGTTATTTCATTATTATACAACAAAAACAAAGTGGCATAGTGGTAGCCTGCTGGGTGTTAAGGCATTGGAGGGCTGGAGGGTTGGAGGTCTGGGGTTCGATCCCTGCCTCCAGCATTTGTTATTTTCATATTTTCTTACAGGCAATCCAATGTGCGTACAAGCCTAATGCCCATCATACTCCCTCAAGATCTGGTATGCCAAGTGGCTGGATGGCCAAATCTGATGGCCATCCTAGAAGGAACACCATAGGTCATGTCAAACGCATACGCACTGGAATCAAAAGTCAAACGGATCTCACAATTATTGGGCCCAGGAAATTGCTCTTTGCACCCCACATTGCAGGCACGGTTTGTTTTTTCTCTAATTCTTTTATATTTATCTTATTTAATTTTATTATTTATTTTACTAACAAATTAAATTATTTTCTTTTATCAAAAATCACAAAAAATATTATTTGTCACCAATTAGATTTAGGTATTGTTTTTTTTAGTAATAAATGAATTAATTTAATTAGGTTTGATTAAATTAGATAACTTTAATTTATTTTTGCAAATAATTAAAATCAATTAGAACAAATAGGTTTTATTACTAACTTAATTATTTTATTTCTTTCCTAAAATAACAAAAATTCAAACAAATATATCATTTAATTATTTTCATTAATTAATTTAATTAACTAATTAATTTTTGCATTTAATTTAGAAAACTTATTTCTTTTATTAAAAACAACAAAAAAAAACAATTTTCATTTTAATTAGGTTAGAAGGGTCAAAACCCTATTTTCGCATTCGATCTAATTTTCTCGCGCGCTTTATTTTTATCCCAATTATTGTATCTACTCACAGTTTGTAATAGTTTTAATTAGGACTTTTACATTTATCGCTTTTATTTTCAAAGGGTTTGTTTTTGGCTATGTAAATACCTGAAGCCTTGTAATAGCGTAGTTTAATTTCCGCATTTTAAATTCCGCAAATTATTAACTGTTAGATGTATGAATAATTAGGGTTTGCATGACAAGAATGTATGACTAAGTTTAAAATAGTTAGATCACCCTAAATGTGCAAAGATAAATAAACTGAAATTGAATCATTTGCACATGCGCACTCCTAGGGTACACTCCCACTTGGTTGCCTTCGGTAAACGGTCATTGAGTATAGGATGATTTAGTGGTCGTTCTTTTGTCCAAAGATCAAGTTGCCTCGGAAAGGTTGCCTCGGATATTGTTGCCTCAGATAAATGATCTAAGACATTAGGGTTATTACTAAGAGGTCCTAACATTGCTTTAGTGACCGTACATCCCTTTCGAATTGACCCTTCAAACTCCAACGACGGCGTTACCTACTCACTAATAGTGGGATAACATTGTCTAAAGGAAATGAACATAGAACGATTCTTTTTTCGAGTAGGTAGATTAGCTCTTAAGTACTTGCTCAATCAAAACAAACTTTTTTTCACACTTACACTCTTTTACAAACAAAGTTTTCAAAAACACTTCATTACACTCTTGAAGACATAAGCAAGAGTTAAATCGAAGTTAAAACAAAAACTTTTCAAAAACCACAAACACAAAGAAAACAATTTTGAAAATGATGAGCAAGTACCTAAGAGCCCGTAGATAACTATGGATAGAAAGGGTGCTAATACCTTCCCTTTCTATAATCTACCCCCCGTACTCAGAAATATCTCGAAAAAGGAATTTTTCTGTGCTTTTTTCCTTTCCTTGTTGGATAAAACAAAATTCGGCGGCGACTCTTGCTTACCGCGACATTTTGCAAAAACAAACGCAAAACACAAACCAGCAAATTCCTAAACAAAATAGGGAAACACGACCCCAGTTCTGGCCACCGTATCACAAAACTGGCGACTCTGCTGGGGAATTAATAAGTGGGGTGTACCTTAGTATTAGTTCATCATATTGTTTTCAATTGTTTGATTTGTTTGCTTTAACTTTGTGGTCTTTGTATCGGAGTTACTATAGATCCTAACCCAGATTTGGGGGATACCTTTTAGGTAAGTAGCAATAGACTGTGAGGGAACTGTACGGCATAGACCGATACGGTTGAAGCAGTAGCTACGTTGGTGTGACACTTTAGTTGGTATTGATATCCCTTGTGGAGGAACAAGGAGAGTATGGGGCTGCTAAGGGGTCATTAAGCATCAACTGACCTTAGAACCTATAATTGACCAACTTGGCCATAGAAATGTAGCAGTATGCTACACTCATTGAGACCATACTCTCGCGATGATTCCGGCCGCAAGAAAAGGTTGCTAAACTGGAATTATGACTGATCGAGGATGGTCAATGATATTGAGAACCTCTAGAACCCGATTACTATTACTAGGACAGGTTGAACCAACTAAACTGAAAGAGGGTAATACCTAAACTCCATGCCAGCCTGAAATTTAAGGGTTATTGTGTAACTTGTTTGCCCTTACCATGTTTGTTATCTGTGATACCTGTGGTGTGTTTCTATCATGACATCATGCATCATGATATTGCATGCATATCTTATTAGACTAACCATTTCAAAGACCGAGGGGATTCATCTTTGTTCTGTTTTGCAGATCATGGCATTTATGCGCAGAAATACAATTTGGATCAGTTTCGTGCAGATACCTACTCAGCTTAGAGAGTTGGTTTCAAAGGTTCCTGATACTTCTTCCTTTGTCCGAAGACATGGTCATCTCCTTGGTTTGGTCACTTCCAATATGGATAAGCAAATGATGAGCGTCTTGTTCCAGTTCTTCGACCCGTTGCACCACTGTTTCACCTTTTCGGACTATCAGTTGGTCCCTACTTTGGAAGAGTTCTCGGATTTACTTGCCATATCTATTCTAGAGCAGACACCATTTACAGGTTTGGAGATAGCTCCTAGGCCAGAGGATATTGCTTCAGCCCTCCATCTGACAAAGGCTGATGTAGTGTCTAACTGGGACATTCGGAGTGGGGTTAAAGGCTTCCTGGCTAAGTTCTTGATTGATCAAGCTCAACAGTTTTGGGATAGTTTGGACTTCCAAGCATTTGAAGACATCCTGGATCTTCTCATCTATGGCCTGGTTCTGTTCCCTAATTCAGATTCTTTTGTCGACGTGAACACAGTCAAGATCTTCATGTCCTGTAATCCAGTGCCCACTCTCTTAGGTGACATTCTACATGCTCTTTATGCCCGTACTGCTCGGAGAAGGGGAACCCTTATGTGTTGTGCACCGCTGCTGGCGAGGTGGTTTATTTCTCACCTCCCCAAATCTATATTGAAAAATGAGGAAGGTATGGGTTGGGCCTATAGGATCATGTCCCTTGCTCACACGGACATCATTTGGAGTACTAAAGATATAGAAGAAGTAGCTGTCATTGACCGGTGCGGAGAATACCCCAATGTTCCACTGCTTGGAATTAGAGGAGGTATCACCTATAATCCTTGTTTAGCCTTACGACAGTTTGGACGAGCTCGAAGGGACGGTCCTCATGAGCTGCTGCTTTCAAACATTGTCTTTGACTTCATGGGGGATGTTGAAGGACATCGCAGCAGGTTCATACGAGCCTGGGATAGGGTTAACAGGTCTGATCCGCATGAGCTAGGAATGAAGACTTCTCTCTCGATGCAACCGTATCTCCGGTGGGTTCGAGCCCGTGCTCAAAAGCTCGGGATGCCATACGAAGTTGTCTTGCCGGTAATTATGGAGCATGCTGATGAAGAAGGGGTTCCTCATACGGTCCTCCATCCATACATGCCTACTGACATTGGGGCATTAAAGAGGTCTTGGATCCAGCTAAGGGAGGAAAAGGATACTTACAGAGAGAAGTATCATGAGCAGGAGCGGAAGATCCTAAAGCTTACAAGGCAGCTGGAGAATGAGAGGGTCCTCAATGATTATGTCAGCACCAAAGGAAAATGACCATGGGAGCGCTTATGTCTTTTGCTATTTCTAGTTTAGATTTGCTTTTCAGTATTTCTTTTGTAACGCCTTAAAGGCATTTGTTAAACATTGTTTCAAGTTTTAATCTAATAAAAGTGTGTTTCATTTTGGTTTACAAATTTGAATCTCCCTAAAGTCTTTGAAATCATATCATACGCATTCCATTCCCATGCACCTCATTACAGGTGCCCTTACAGGTTTCTCATCTTCTTCGCTGTTTATTTTAGCAACATGTCTTCTGAAACATCTACTAATCAAGCCATCAAGGCTCTACAAGCTCAAAATGCTCAGTTCCAGGAAATGTTCTTGAACCTGGACAAGGGTCAAAAAGATTTGAAGACTCTTATCTTGAAGGCCAAAAAGAAGAAGAAGAAGAAGACGGTCCTCCTGGATATAGGTCACAGGTTTGGGAACAGGTTGAGATAGGATATTGATTTGTCTCACTCATCTGGAGGGGGAGAGAATCAAGAAGAAAGGCAGGCTCCTAGCCTTGTTTTTTCTGACAATGACACAGACTTTGATGAAGACCAGTATCCTCTTGTTTAGAATAGGTATAAGCAACTCGAAGACCGGTTGAGCGCAATAGAGATCCAGAAGATACCTGTGTTGGACTTTGGAGATTTGGGTTTGGCATCTGGGGTGGTGATTCCCCACAAGTTTAAAGCGCCTGACTTTGCTAAGTACGACGGGGTATCTTGTCCAAAGCTACACCTCCGCTCGTATGTCAGAAAGATTCAACCATATATTGCTGATAGGAACCTCTGGGTTCATTTCTTTCAAGATAGTCTATCAGAGACTCAACTTGAATGGTTCTATCAACTAGAAGGAGCTAATGTTTTTAACTGGGAGGACATTGTTGCTGCTTTTTACAAGCAATACCAGTATAATGCCGACTTTGCTCCCACGCGTACGCAACTTCAAGGTATGTCTATGGGTGTGAGCGAAGGTTTTAAGGACTACGCTCAGAAGTGGAGAGATCTTCCTAGAATAGTACAACCCCCTCTGGCTGATAGGGAGTTGGTGAATATGTTTCTAGGGACTTTGTCTGGTCCATATTTTAATCATTTGATCGGTAGTTCATCGTCCGGGTTCACTAAATTGATTATGACTGGGGAGAGAGTTGAAGTCGGTATTAAGATCGGCAAGATACAGAAGGGTGCTTCATCAAGTACAGAGAAGAAGCCTTTTAAGAAGGAGTCTAGTGCAGTTTATAGCTCGAGGAGCCAAAATCGACCTGAGCGCCGCCAAGCAGTTAATGCGGTAGTTATATCAAGATCAACTGTTGCCCCACAACGCAACAACCAGCAAAGAGTAGAGAGACCGCAAAGGCAGTATACTCGGCTCAGTATGACTCTATCTTAAATTCTACCGTAATTGTTGAAGACCAACCTGGTGATTCTGAAGGAGGCTCCAAAGAATCCCAACACCACATCACTGTTGTATAATCCGAACACCCGTTGTGCTTATCACTCTGATAGCCCAGGGCATGATACCAACAATTTCTAGGCTTTGAAGAATAAATTTCACGATCTGATTGATGCTAAATAGATCGAGTTTGAAGCGCCGGAAAAGCCTAATGTCATAACGGCTCTTATGCCAAAACATGACGCACAATTGAGGATGATGATGAAGAGTCTGACTTCGACAGTTGGATTTACCCGACTACCGATGGTGGATTGAGCAATTGGACGACAAAGGACTTCGTGCCCATTTCTTTTATTACCCAGTAATAAGACTTTTGTTTTGAGTTTGTAACAGACAGTTTTAAACTTTACGGCCCGGTGCCTTTCCCGAGACACCGTGGCTTTGTTTGAGGGCTTATTATGTGTCATCTCCATATATCATCAATAAAAGCATTGGACATTTTTCTTGCATTACAAATTTTGCGCTCCTTGTTTTTCTTTTTCTATCTTGCAAAACAACTATCTGTCTTACACACACTCACATATACAGGTCCACATCCACTCTGGATCCCACTGATAACGACTCTGCTACTGCCAGTTATGACTTTGAAAGTCTGATGAACCAAGTCGAGGACGAAGGTGAGGATGATTGTGAAATGCCTGGGAAACTTGCTAGACTGTTACTTCAAGAAGAGAGGGCCATTCAGCCCCATGAAGAGCCAGTGGAAACAGTAAATATGGGTATAGAGGTAGACAAGAAAGAGGTCAAGATTGGTGCAAATCTGGAGCCTAGTGTTAAGAAACGGTTGATACAAATGTTGCGTGACTTTGTTGAAATCTTTGCCTGGTCTTATGAAGATATGCCTGGGTTGGATACTGATATTGTGGTTCACCACCTACCCACCAAGAAAGATTGTCCTCCAGTGAAACAGAAAGTTTGTCGAATACGCCCAGAGATGTCTGAGAAAATCAAGGCTGAGGTTATGAAACAGTTTGATGCCGGTTTTCTAGCAGTTACTTCTTACCCACAGTGGGTTGCCAACGTGGTTCCAGTACCGAAGAAAGATGGTAAGGTTCGAATGTGTGTTGACTATAGAGATCTGAACAGGGCGAGCCCCAAGGATGATTTCCCTCTACCTCATATCGACGTTCTGGTTGACAACACCGCACATCATAAGGTCTTCTCCTTTATGGATGGTTTCTCCGGTTACAATTAGATTAAAATGGCTCCCAAGGATATGGAGAAGACAACTTTCGTCACGCAGTGGGGTACCTTTTGCTACAAAGTCATGCCTTTCGGATTGAAGAATGTTAGGGTAACGTATCAGCGCGCCATGGTCGCTTTTTTCCACGACATGATTCACCATGAGATTGAGGTATACGTTGATGACATGATTGCAAGGTCCCAGACTGAGGAAGAACATCTTAACCATCTTCATAAGCTATTTGACAGGTTGAAGTTGTACAAACTGAGGCTAAATTCGAACAAGTGCACCTTCGGGGTGAGATCTGGTAAGCTGCTGGGTTTCGTCGTAAGTAATAAAGGTATTCAAGTGGATCCTGCAAAAGTGAAGGCTATACAGGAAATGCCAGCTCCCCGAACAGAGAAATAAGTTAGAGGCTTTTTGGGACGGCTGAACTACATTGCCCGATTCATCTCACACCTAACTACTAGTTGTGAGCCAATCTTCAAGTTACTGAAGAAAGATCAAGTGGTAAGATGGAATGATGAATGTCAGGCCACTTTCCAAAGGATCAAGGAATATCTCCAAGAGCCACCATTCTGATGCCTCCAGTTGAAGGGAGACCTTTGATCATATACCTGACAGTACTCGACAATTTAATGGGGTGCGTGTTGAGGCAGCATGACGAGTCTGGCCGAAAAGAGCATGCTATTTATTACCTTAGCAAAAAGGTTACCGACTGCGAGACCCGATACTCGTTGCTTGAGAAAACTTGTTGCGCTTTGGCATGGGCTGCTCGCCGGCTGAGACAGTATATGCTGACTCACACTACTCTATTGATATCAAAGATGGATCCAATCAAGTATATTTTCGAGAAGCCTGCCTTGTCTGGAAGAATAGAGAGATGGAAGATGATCTTGACTGAGTATGACATCCAATATACAACCCAAAAAGAAATCAAGGGGAGTGTGTTGGCAAATCATTTAGTACATCAGGCAGTGGATGATTACCAGTCTATGAACTTCGAGTTTCTAGATGAGAACATCATGTTGGTGACTGACTGTGAAGAACCTGGACCAGATGAAGGACCTGAGGAGGGATCCCGATGGTCTATGTACTTTGATGGAGCTTCAAACGCTTTGGGTAATGGCATTGGCACCGTGATCATATCTCCTGAAGGCTCCCATACTCCGTTCACCGCCCGACTATGTTTCAACTGCACCAACAACATGGCGGAGTATGAAGCATGCATCATGGGTCTTCGAGCAGCAATTGACCTAAGGATTAAGATCTTAAGTGTATTCGGAGATTCCGCTCTCGTGATCAGTCATATCAAAGGCGAGTGGGATACGAAACACCCAAATCTTATTCCTTACAAGGAATGTGTATTGACGTTGCTTCCGCACTTCGAGGAGATAACCTTTGAACACTTCCCAAGAGAGGAGAATCAGTTAGCGGGCGCGCTAGCTACGATGTCTTCTATGTTCAAGGTCAGGTGGGACAATGAAGCTCCCCAGATTACCATTGAGAGGTTGGACGAACCTGCACATTGCTGTGACATTAAGACTGAGGAGGTAACAGATAAACCCTGATTTCACGAGGTAAAGAGGTATCTTGAGGCTCAAGAATACCCCAAGGGTGCATCTGTTAATGATAAGAAGTTTCTGAGGAGGTTCGCGGCGAAGTTCTTCATCAGCAATGGCATTATTTACAAGTGTAATCATGATTCCACCTTACTGCGTTGTGTGGATAAGAACGAGGCAGAAAGGATCATGATAGAGTTACATGAAGGTACTTTTGGAACTCATTCCAGTGGACATACCATGGCAAAGAAGATCCTACGGGTAGGATATTATTGGTCTACCATGGAAGCCGACTGTTATCAACATTCTCGGACCTATCATAAGTGCCAAGTCTATGCTGATAAGGTGCACATACCTCCAGTACCTCTGAATGTCTTGACAGCACCTTGGCCTTTTTCAATGTGGGGCATCGACATGATCGGCGAGATCAGACCTGTTGCATCTAATGGGCATCGTTTCATCCTGGTAGCAATTGATTACTTTACGAAGTGGGTTGAGGCAGCTTCCTTTGCTACTGTAACCAAGAACATCGTGGCACGGTTTATTCGGCACAATCTGATCTATTGATATGGTGTACCAGAGAGGATCATTACGGACAATGGTACAAATCTCAACAATAGGATGATCACTGAGCTCTGCAAGCAGTTCAAGATACAACATCACAACTCTTCTCCCTACCGGCCGAAGATGAATGGGGTTGTTGAAGCGGCTAATAAGAATATCAAGAAGATTGTGCAGAAGATGACAGTGACATACAAAGATTGGCACGAGATGTTACCATTTGCTCTTCATGGGTACCGTACCTCAGCGCGGACGTCAACAGGGGCAACACCCTATTCCTTGGTATATGGCATGGAAGCAGTCTTACCCATTGAAGTTCATATACGCTCTCTTCGAATTATGAAGGATGCAGGTTTAAGCGAAGATGACTGGATTCAGACCCGGCTCGATCAACTGAACTTAATTGATGAAAAGAGACTTACTGCTATTTGCCATGGTCAAACATATCAAAAACGAATGATCGAGGCATTTAACAAGAAAGGTAGATAACAAGAGTATCAAATTGGGGATCTGGTGATCAAGCGCATCATACTGCCACAAGGTGATCCCAGGGGCAAATGGACCCCTACTTACGAAGGGCCATTTGTGGTTAAGAACATTTTCTCAGGAAGAGCTATGATTCTAACCACCATGGATGGTGACGACCTTCCTCACCCCGTCAATGCAGACATAGTGAAAAGATACTACGCATAATCAAAGACCCGCTAGGTCGACTGGCCTAGAAAAAAATAAGGGCTTCCCGGCGAACCAAAAGGGTTCGGGCAAAATAAGGGATGAAAATGAAAAAAATTGTACACCCGGCAAGTCGAAAACCTGAAAAGGCGGCTTAGGCAAAAAAGGGTATCCCGATGGACTGAAAACCCGAAAGGGCGGTCCAGGCAAAAATTAGGGATCAAAGCGTAACACTATGTCTCATTGAATCACCTTGCAACCAGACTCCGGTATCAACTATCAGGCTCAGACGACACTAATTAATCTGATCTACCTTCAACCAAGTAGCAAAGTGATGAGATGCTCGAGGATATAAAGGCAATAGCAGAGTTGGAACCCAGTGGGATTATTCACATAGTTGTTTTTCTTTGTTTTTCACAAATTGTATAAACTCTATTGCTCGGTGGCATTCTCTTACTAGGACGTCAGCCTCTTGTACAAAAGACACCTATTTACAGGCCAAAATTCAAAGTCAAATACAATTCGTTTTCACAAATAAATTTTTCTTTTTCTATTTTGTTTTGCAAGAACGTCCAATGTTCATTTTTGATATATGCATTTGACATTAATTGCTGCTCATAAATATTTACATACAAAACAAAAGACGATTACTGGTAATATCTAAAACAGGGGAAAACGAGAAATGTCCAAACCGTACAGTTTCTCTGTCCACCAGGTACAGGGATAGATTTAGCTGAAGAATATGACTAAGTTACATTCATTCCCCACAGAGTAAGAAGAAAGATAGTGGTGTTAGATCTCCCCAGCTGAGACTCGCAACTGTGAATAAATTGGCGATATTCTCCCCAAAGCAGAGTTTATCTACCACCAACACTAAAAAATCTTATCATCCCCAGCGGAGTATAAAAATTATTCCCATTGGAGTTTGGAAAATCTTCCCTAGTGGAGTTTGGAGGATCATCCCCAGCAGACTCTAGAAGATTGTCCCCAGTAGAGTCTAAAAGATTATCCCCGGTGAAGATGCAACTGGAAAATCATCCCCAGCGGAGTTCATTCCTGTTACAAATAGAAATTCCATCCCCAACAGGATTCAGGATCGCCAACAACAGTAATTCGTCCCCAGCTGAACTTATCAGCGGAATCCTCAATAGAGCATGTCCTCCCCACAAAGTCATCTCCTCATCAATTTATTCCCCAGTGGAGTTATCCTCTCCTGTAGGTTTATTCTCACAATCATCTTCATTCGCTATCCCCAGCGGAAACGAAGAATTCAACTCTTTTCTCCAGCAGCTATCCGGGATTTATTTTCCCCAGCTAAAAACATCACATTTCCATACATGATGACACATGCATATATGCATCATACAACACGGTCTCATTTATTTTGAGAACATCATTACTTGATGCATATCATGCATTACATACAGCTAACCTTTACCTTTCAGGAAAGATACAATCAAATTCTCACAGAATTCGAGCTATGAAGCCTTTTCCTCAGTTGAATAACGGATGACTGAAGTCCCTAAATGTCAACAGAGATGATTCCTCAGTTGAATAAAGGATGACTGAAGTCCATATATGTCAATAGAGATGATTCCTCAGTTGAATAACGGATGACTGAAGTTCCTAAATGTCAGTAGAGATGATTCCTCAGTTGAATAACGGATGACTAAAGTTCCTAAATGTCAGCAGAGATGATTCCTCAGTTGAATAACGGATGACTGGAGTTCCTAAATGTCAGCAAAGATGATTCCTCAGTTGAATAACGGATGACTGAAGTTCCTAAATGTAAACAGAGATGATTCCTCGGTTGAATAACGGATGACCGAAGTTCCTAAATGTCAGCAGAGATGATTCCTCAGTTGAATAACGGATGACTGAAGCTCCTAAATGTCGGTAGAGATGTTTTCCTCAGTTGAATAATGGACGAGCTCCTAAATGTCAACAGAGATGATTCCTCAGTTGAATAATGGACGAGCTCCTAAATGTCAGCATAGATGTTTTCCTCAATTGAATAATGGACGAGCTCCTAAATGTCAGCAGAGATTTTTTTTCCTCAGTTGAATAATGGACGAGCTCCTAAATGTTAATAGAGATGTTTTCCTCAGTTGAATAACAGACGAGTTCCTAAATGTCAGCAGAGATGTTTTCCTCATTTGAATAACGGACGAGCTCCTAAATGTCAGCAGAGTTGTTTTCCTCAGTTGAATAACGAACGAGCTCCTAAATGTCAGCAGAGATGTTTTCCTCAGTTGAATAACGGACGAGCTCCTAAATGTCAATAGAGATCTTTTCCTCAATTGAATAATGGATGAGCTCCTAAATGTCAGTAGAGATGTTTTCCTCAGTTGAATAACGGACAAGTTCCTAAATGTCAGTAGAGATTTTTTCCTCAGTTGAATAACAGACAAATCGAGGTTCCTAAATGTCAATAGAGATGTTTCCTCTGTAGAATAATGGACGATCGAAGTTCCTAAATGTCAATAGAGATGTTTCCCCAGCAGAATACGGATGACCGAAGTTCCTAAAAATCTCACCAGCAGAATAACGGACAACTGAAGCTCCTAAAATTCTACTTCTTTCAACAAAGATCAACCTTCCCCAGCGGAATCTTCCTCAACAACAGGTATACAAGCTCTCGCTAAGGAATCTCTTATGCGATCGACACTCCTTCGGATGGCATCTTTAAGCCCATATCTCGTCATCAATTTCCAAATGGCATCTGTAAGCCCATTCCTGATATCGCAAGACAATTACCACTTCATGCGAGTGTAAATTTCTGGGCACTCTAGTGTTCAATCCTCTTCCACCTTCGGATCACGAAAGGCACGAAAGCCAATCTATATCCTCAGGTTTAAGAAGATTGAACAGGGGCAGCTGTTGTACCCCAAAATTTTCCCTCCCATATTTCTCAAAACATTTAAAGAAAGATCCTGAAGTTGCTCAAGGTAGTCCAAGGGTTGGCCAGACAAGCTCTCTCCTAAGGCAGTCTACCCAAAACTAGGGTTTCATGTTGCATCAAGATACTTGAGTCTAAGTGATCCCAAGTTCTCACCAATGTCCTAATATGTTCTCAAGATCATCCATGTCAATTTTCAAGCCTTGCAGAGAAAGTTTGCTCAGTCAATTGCTCAAAGGCCTGAAAATCGATTGTGCTAGGGCAAAAGTTAAATGTGGCTCACATACAGTCAAACTTCAAGATTTTTGGTCAACATCCTCATTTTGAAGTATATTTCATCATTTGATCAAGGTTTGATCATGATTCATCAAGGATTGCTCATAATTCATCAAGACTCAAAAGTTGCTAAATTGGGGTTTTGTAGGAAAAGTCAACTCAACTTTGACCAAGCATGACTTTCTCATACTTTATGATAAATGACCCATCCAAAGCTCATTTTGAAGAGGATGAAATTCCCTACAATCCATCTTCATCTCCCAAGTTCAAAATATGCACTCACAAGAAGTTATGAATTTGGACATTATAGGTCATTTTGAAAAGTCAACAAAAACACCTTTTTTGTTAAAGCTTCATACATGAGCATGGAATATCAAAATGATATGATACCAAAAGTTTTGATTATAGGGCATCTCAAGATTTCTAAAAAGTCCAAGAACACCTCCAAAGAGTCAAAATTGAGGAAGTTATGCATTGGTGAAGTTGACCTTTTTTGCAAAATTGCCAAAAGTCAACTATCCCCAAAACTTCAAATTTTGCCAAATGGGCCCAAACGTTTTCACTTGTTTTGAGTTGGAAACATAGCCCACGAGCTCTAGCCTTTGCGACTTGTCCATATCTTATTTTTATTATTTATTTTGGATTTTATTTAAATTAATCCAATTTAAATAAAAAAAATCAAATAAAATCCAAAACATTGATAACAAGAGATTTTGTGATTGTTTCAGGTCTTAAATTACAGATACCAATCATTCAAACTCGTGTAAATGCATAGTGTGAACAAAAAGATTGATTTAGGCCATGTTTGGAAATGTTTTAAAGGTGAATTAAATCCAATCAAAAATCATTGAAGGAGGAAGATTTGGATGCAGTTATCAACCCTAATGCATTCACTCATACATATAGAACGAGACCAGACCTAAAAAGAAGTTAGAGACAAGCGTATGAGCAAGAACAAAAACTGGAAAAAAACCAAGAAAAGTGTGAGATCGAAATCCCATTTGGAGGAAGTTTCAGGACCTTTGAATGATCCCAATCGACTCCTGGGACTCTCAGCAAGCTAAAACAATCAAGAACAAGTCCATTCCAATCCCAAAACGCTCTGTAAGTCGCTCACGGCACACCCATGTTCTTAAATTCAAATATCATAATATAGGCATTGTTATGATGAATTAATTGCATATTCTTGATCTATGAGGCATTTGCAAGCTTCATGCATCATTTAATTTCATTTATATGATCTATACAAGAAATCACCAATGCTAGGTTTCGTAGCTTTGTTTTAGGGTTTTTGATTACAGGGAAAATTGGCCTTCGTAAGTAGTACTATCATGTTCAGGAGGACGAGGCGAACATAAACATGGCTTTAGATGTTATTCCCATGGCCTGTGGAAGATTTTGAGAAAGCACAGGTTTGTAGCAACGGACATTTGTTTGTAGGTATAGGTTATCAAACCTTTAGCGACAGAGAGAGGAAGGGGACGATTTGATGGCACCCTCCTATTGGCCTATTCAAACTTTGGCGTGCGGTTTTTAATAATTCTCCACTAACGCATGTTTTTGTATATTATTATTGTTATTTCATTATTATACAACAAAAACAAAGTGGCATAGTGGTAGCCTGCTGGGTGTTAAGGCATTGGAGGGCTGGAGGTCAGGGGTTCGATCCCTGCCTCCATCATTTGTTATTTTCATATTTTCTTGCAGGAAATCCAATGCGCGTACAAGCCTAATGCCCATCATACTCCATCAAGCTCTGGTATGCCAAGTGGCTGGATGGCCAAATCTGATGGCCATCCAGGAAGGAACACCATAGGCCAAGTCAAACGCATACGCACTGGAATCAAAAGTCAAACGGATCTTACAATTATTGGGCCCAGGAAATTGCTCTTTGCACCCCACATTGCAGGCCCAGTTTGTTTTTTCTCTAATTCTTTTATATTTATCTTATTTAATTTTATCATTTATTTTACTAACACATTAAATTATTTTCTTTTATCAAAAATCACAAAAAAATATTATTTGTCACCAATTAGATTTAGGTATTATTTCTTTCAGTAATAAATGAATTAATTTAATTAGGTTTGATTAAATTAGATAACTTTAATTTATTTTTGCAAATAATTAAAATCAATTAGAACAAATAGGTTTTATTACTAACTTAATTATTTTATTTCTTTCCTAAAATAACAAAAATTCAAAAAAAATATATCATTTAATTATTTTCATTAATTAATTTAATTAACTAATTAATTTTTGCATTTAATTTAGAAAACTTATTTCTTTTATTAAAAACAACAAAAAAACAATTTTCATTTTAATTAGGTTAGAAGGGTCAAAACCCTATTTTTGCATTCGATCTAATTTTCTCGCGCGCTTTATTTGTATCCCAATTATTGTATCTGCTCATAGTTTGTAATAATTTTAATTAGGACTTTTACATTTATTGCTTTTATTTTCAAAGGGTTTGTTTTTGGCTATGTAAATACCCGAAGCCTTGTAATAGCATAGTTTAATTTCCACATTTTAAATTCTGCAAATTATTAACTGTTAGATGTATGAATAATTAGGGTTTGCATGACAAGAATGTATGACTAAGTTTAAAACAGTTAGATCACCCTAAATGTGCAAAGATAAATAAACTGAAATTGAATCATTTGCACATGCACACTCCTAGGGCACACTCCCACTTGGTTGCCTTCGGTAAACGGTCATTGAGTATAGGATGCTTTGGTGGTCGTCCTTTTGTCCAAAGATCAAGTTGCCTCGGAAAGGTTGCCTCGGATATTGTTGCCTCGGATAAATGACCTAAGACATTAGGGTTATTACTAAGACGTCCTAACATTACTTTAGTGACCGTACGTCCCTTTCAAATTGACCCTTCAAACTTCAACGACGGTGCTACCTACTCACTAATAGTGGGATAGCATTGTCTAAAGGAAACGAACATATAATGATTCTTTTTTCGAGTAGGTAGATTAGCTCTTAAGTACTTGCTCAATCAACATAAACTTTTTTTTCACACTTACACTCTTTTACAAACAAAGTTTTCAAAAACACTTCATTACACTCTTGAAGACATAAGCAATAGTTAAATCGAAGTTAAAACAAAAACTTTTCAAAAACCACAAACACAAAGAAAACAATTTTGAAAATGATGAGCAAGTACCTAAGAGCCCGTAGATAACTACGGATAGAAAGGACGCTAATACCTCCCCTTTCTATAATCTACCCCCCCGTACTCTGAAATATCTCGAAAAAGGAATTTTTCTGTGTTTTTTTCCTTTCCTTGTTGGATAAAATAAAAGTCGGTGGCGACTCTTGCTTACCGCGACATTTTGCGAAAACAAACGCAAAACGCAAACCAGCAAATTCCTTAAAGAAATAGGGAAACACGATCCCGGTTCTGGCCACCATATCACAAGGTTGCTTTAGGGATGTCCTTTTATACAAAAGCTCTTGTTTCCTCAGCAAAGCCATTTTCAAATTCCCCTCATAACAAAGAAGTCATGTGCCAGAATAAGCATCAAGATTATAGTGCGTCAAGATCAACAAGTCCAGACGAAGTCAAGTCTCCTTTACAATGGCATTTCTTTTATTCTTCACTGCATTGTCACATGTATCTTGTTTGTTTGTTTAAACATTGTATGCATGTAGAAACTTGTTTATTTTGTTGAAAGCTAACCCTAATGAGATGAGTATGTTTTCCTTGAAGTAATCCTTTCTTTTTTTTATCCATTCATTATCACTCTTTAAATGATTTTCTGGCATTTTGATACCAATTGTACCAACTCTTTTGTCTAGCCAAAGATTGGAAGGAGGTTGACAATAGTTAAAAGCAATATCTCTGATTGTATGCTTTGAAGTAGAACCTTGTTGACGTTGTACATGCCTTGTCTCAATCCCCAAACACCAGAGATATAAGGGAGATACATCCTCGTTAACCCCTCTGAGCCTTCGAAGTAGGAACTTTCTTTTCAGTTTGAGAAAAAAACCCTTATTTTTAACCTGGGGTAGGATAGATGTTCAGTTAATGTGATCGAGTATTCAAATTTTAGAAGGAGTGTCCTATCTGAGGATAATCACAATTTATCCTTTGCATTATGAGATAAAGAAAATATCAAAACCACAATGGTTATTTCCTCACAAAAATCCTAAGGTCGAGATCAAATTGATATAACAATGGTTATCCCTCTTCGACCAAGGAATGGGGAAGTCACTTTCTTCCAAAAAAAAAGCTCAAAGACTTAGGGTCACACGACCTTTTCAAAAGGGAAAGTATGAATAGGAAAGAAATAAAAATCCCTGCTAAGTCGAACTTGTAAAACATGTCGCTTAGGCAAAAGTTAGGGTATCCCGCTGGACTTCCAAATTGCAATTCAAAAGAATTTGTCCAGGCAGAAGTTTGGGAAAGCAAAAAATAATTTGAAAAGCCCGAGAGGAAGAAAAGGATTATCCAATAAAATTCCTCATCAAAAGAAAAGTCGTGTGATTGAACATCTAAAAACCAAAGGTTAAGTGATTGTTGTGTCCAAGATATCGTTGTGATTCCTCAACCATCATAAACTCTTTTGAGAAATGAGTGCTCGTATCGAGTCAACTAAACTTAGAACCGGAGAACATCACGAAGGTGGAAGGCACCCAGTAACTTGAGCCTTAAAATCTTTCTTTTTCTAAAAACCATGAACCAGACCATGTTACAACCCTTAGAAGCCCTAAATGAAACATCGGTTTAACTCAAAGGAATACTACAACAGGATAACGTTTCCTAACTCTCAAATATGTGTTACATATCCATGTTGGTATCTTATCGACTGCATCGTGTTTATTTCAAAAAGTTTTGAAATGTTGCACTCTAGATAGTGATTCATTCACAACAGAGTTGCGACATCTTTTTCATTCAAAGTTTTCAAATTCAAGGCTTACATAAATGTTGCATTAGAGTTGTCATTCTCATAATAAACATTCTTCTACATATAAAATAATTGCTTGACATCAAAAGAGCTTACACAATGAACATCAGTGAAGAGCTTAATGTTGTCAAAGAAGAAGATTTGATTACTCCATTGGGTACAAGGCCAATTGTTTCACGAGAAGTGATAGTATCAAAAGGCATGATGCCTAAGGATTCCTTTGAGAATTGTATAAAATGTTTCCCCAGTCGAAGTTTCACCAATCTGGGGCAGTCGAGTTGAGGATCAATCTCTCAAATTTTTGTTACTCTGGGGAAGCACATCCATGATGGTACGAATTCCATGGAATCCTCTCGAGGAATTGTCGTTCACTCTATAAGTTGCAGCTTGTCAACACCCATGTGAGAGTCTTGCCTCTAACTTTTGAACTTGGGAATAAGGAATTCCCCGCGGAGTTATTTCTTTCCAGCATTGTCGTATGAGGTATTCTTGAGGCGGATAAGGTTTTTGGAAACCTTCATCCCCCAACCAAGTCGTGATGAGCATTATCTCGTTCTTGATAAAGACTACTCCCAACAGAGTTTACCTTCCGATTTGAATTATCATTGAATTTTGCATTCATAAATTCTCATTTTCCCATCTGAGTTATGACTTGGGGCATTTCAATATCAAAAGAATCCTTTATCATCCTCATTAGGGTTGATGTTGGAAGAGATTTCCATTTCCCCAGTAAAGTTGATACTGTTTGACTATTTTCATAGTCTATTTTATGGTTGCATACCAAAGGTTCGGAGATCCCCAGAAAAATGCTCCCCGACAGAGTTTTGTATCCTCAGTGGAGTTTTGTTTCCTCAACAGAATTTTATTTCCCGTAAATATTTTTCAAGAAAAAGGCTTCATTCTGAGACTTCAAGTTTGAAGACGTCACATGTCCCCAGTGGAGTTGCTTAGATGAGGATTCACAATCTGAAGAAGATTCAATTTCCTAGAGGAGTTGGCAATTAAAGACTCCTCGTCCCGATCTCTCATTTTGCAGCTAATTAGTTGCTTGGGGCATCCTTATTTAAGGATCTTTCCTTATCCTCAGTGTAGTCGTTGATGGTCGATTAATCGAGATTTTTTTAATATCCGACAAACGGTAGAGGACTTTTCGACAGAAGTTTCCCCAGCGAGGGTTTTGATTCCCACATCTGATCTATTATTTTGGTGTCATTCTTAACACGGCGACACACCATCTTTTCCAGAGATTATAGTCTTGCCCTGATCTTCTCCAGCACCAGCCGATTTCTATTTGGCATTCTCCTTCAGAAGCTATAGTCTTACCCTAATCTTCTCCCACAGTGCCCAATCTTCATTTGGCATTCCTTCTTGAAGTTGATCAGTTTCGAGCCGATCTTCCTCAACAGAGTTTCAAATTTATTTTTGCAACTCCTCTCAGTGTTTATAGCCTGTTTTTATCAGTTGCTCAGTTTTTATTTCCAATAGAGTTTCAGCCATTCAAGGATTTCTCTCTAGTGATTCCTTATGTCTTCTCTTCTCCATTGGGTTTTGCAATTTATTTTTGCAAGTTTTGTCAGGTTTTGACTCTTTGGTTATTAGCTTATCTATTAGCCATTCCCCAGTGAAACATTTAAACATGCATCATTATATTGCATCTATCAAAATGCATAGCATTTCCATTATATGGATCATTATGTTATATAAAAAAAATCAAACATACATCGGAACATAAGCCATTACTATTTCTGTTTCCCCCAGTGAATTTGCTAATACTTCGGATTATATCCCCAGTGAAGTCTTCATCCTCAGTATCTTAGTTTCACCCCATACAAATATACAATTGATGTTAATAATTTTAATGGTTGAATGTCTACTCTTGATTGTAGTTCAGTTTTTCCCTGGCCCAGTTTTCTCGGGTTTAGTCTTTACTACCCTCGTCGATTTGTTCCAATGTCTATTTATGTACCTTTTGAATACCATTTTTGTCTTGATATTCAGTTTCAACAGGTTTTTAGTTGTACGCTCTCATCACTTTTCTATGGGTCTAGTTTTGCCTCGTTACCCGCGCGTGAAATCCATCTTTCATTCTGGTACTCATCTAGTTTAGTTTTATCTAACTAGTCATAATGAGTCGAGTTTTATCTTGTTTTGTTTCTTACTCCTAGGATTCTTTCACTTCCTTCAAGCTGTCTATCTTGGGTTGAAAATTGTCTCTTTTATAACCTTTGGGGTCTTTCAGTTCCATCTCACTATCTTCCCTTAGTTCGAGACTAGCAGGTGCTCCTAGAATCACGCGCTCTAGCCACTATGTCCTGCATACTTTTCCAGAGTTTAATTTCGCCTATTCTCTGTAGTTTGAATCTTATCTCACCCCTTTTATGGTCCGATTTTATCCTGGCACATTTATTCTGAAGTTTAGTTTCATCTATTCTTCTAAGTTTGATTTTTGTCTCAACTTTGTTAAAATCAGCGTTACAGCTTCATTTTGACGCATGCCTTGGGAGGTCCAACTTTTCATTAGACCCTTGGTTGGTTAAATACAATTTCGTCTAATCTCCTAAAAATCCTGCGTCTTCTGGAATACTTTATCTTTGGGGGGTTCTGTTTCTTCTTCAAGAGTGTAAATTTTCGGGTTCTTTTGTATTCAATCATCTTCAACTGTGAACGCTCGAAACATGTCGCTTTTTCTCACTTATCAGGTTTAAGATGATTGATTAGGGGAAATTGTTGTACCCAAAAATTTACCCTCTTAATTTCAAAATATTTATGGCTTATGTTTCATCATATGCATATCATACAAATTCATGCATTTGAATTGGGATCAAGGCAGTTCCAAAAGGTATCGACTGCTTATCAGAGACGTTCGAAGCTTTGTACAGATAATCCATGCAGTGAATAAATGATTTCTTACCATGGCTAATTCCCGTGTATTATATCATTTCCTGAGTGGTATAAGGAAGCCAGAGATTCCGTTTGATTCAGAACAATTCAACTTGAAAGTACGTTTCGGCAAGGCAGACGTCAGAACTTTATAAATCTAGACCAGAGTATTATTTTGAGCTGACATTTGATCACCGAGTCCGTGTGGATATTATCTTCACTTTTTCGTGTTCAGGTGGGAGACTATTATATGCAGAAGACGGTCAAATAATTTCGTTACTAAGTTTTTGGGTTACCGATCAACGGTATTTCTGGCGTTCAGAAATTTATAGCTCTGATTTGATAACCATCTCGAGGTGGTTCTTTCGCTATTGAATCTGTCTCAATGTCCTCTCCAACTTTCATGTTCGGTCCAAAGGATAATTATCGAAGGAATGTCTTCGAATACGCAAATCTGTCAGAGTTATACAGTGGAAAAATACAATAAAAAATGTGCTGAAAGTGCAGTTTTGGCGCACTAAAAAATTCATAACTCGAAGGAAATGGCTCGTTTTAATCCTGTTCCGGTGGCCAAAATTCCTTCTTGATGTCCTCTTTATCTTTATCTCTCACATACAAAAGCCAATTCTTATTAGAAACTCTTCGAATATATGAATTCATCATATATGTTCGCACAGGAAAATTGTGACAAATGTTCACCTGCTTCATCTTTAGAAAATCATAACTCGGTCGATTCTTATCGTATTGAGTTGGTTCCGGTGGAATTGGTTCACAAATTGAGTTGGATAAATATTGCTTTCAGCTTTCAAATTCGAACAATATCCCGAAGGCCTTTGTTTTTGGTCCAAAACGCGCACAACACATTGAAAATCCTGAACCGAGAAATATTTTCATCTGGGCGAAACTTTGAAAAGTCATAACTAAATTACCGTTTATCCGTTTGAGCCGATATTCAGACACAAAGTTTTTCTCGACATTGTATACATTTTAGTTTCATATTTCAACTTCGAGAGTTGCACCAAGGGCTGCGAATTTGACCTGAAGGTGTCGGACTCTGATGAACTGAAAATTTGCACATTTGTTTGTGTTTATTAGAGGCTCATTCATTCAAAAAAGTTGATGCTATATATTCTTATTCACTCCAATTTTCAAGGGGGATGCTCTCGTAATTCAAAAAACTGACACAAACATAAATCACCAAATTCTCTCAACTCTCAAGGATCAAAGAGCAACTTTCTCTCATTTTCATCAAGAACACCAACAACTTTTCGAACAATTTCTTCAAGACCTAAAAGTCAAAGAAGCTCAATTCTTCTCCAATATCGAATCCAATTGTTGCATCACTATACCTAAGATTCCTCTTTAATTCTACGGTAAGCTTTTCTTGATTTAAGCACTATTCAAGTAAGTGATTCATAAATAAGCACTTTTGTGGATCAATAAATTGAACTTTGATCTAATTTGATTTGTGGAAGTGATTTCAATTATGAAAATGTGAATTGATCTTGAATCATGATGTGCAAATCCTAAATTTGATGATTAAATAAGTGCTTATTCAATTAATTGATTTTCATAAAAGTGCTTATTCGAGAAAATAAAGCTTGAAGTTGTGTGGAGATTATTTTGTTGATTCTTGATTGATTATGTGTGATATAATTTGGATCTCTAAATGTGAAAAAATCATGAGTTGAATTTCGGAGATTATGTGTTTGACAAAATTCTTGAGCCATTGTGTCTTGATCTTACCGTGTGATTCAATTGATTTTTGGTTGCATAGAAATTTCCTTGTGCTATGGTCATAGCTTAATTGATGTGAATTTGGTTTTTGATCCGATAAAAATGCATCGAAACTCATAAAATCGGATCATGAATTCACATGTTGATTGTTCTAAGATTGGGGAATTTGTCGTATAATTTTTCTTGTTTTGGTTTCTGTTTTGTGTCGTGGATATTCTATGATTTTCAAGCTTTCCAACGATTCGAACCATGCGCGAAACGGACACTCGATGCAAAAGTTATGTTGCTTCAAAGTTTCAATTGAACAAGACTGCAATTGAGTCGACGTATAACCTTTTTTTAGTGAACGCAAACAGTTTGGACCATACACGGGAAGTGTTGCACCGACCCTCCGGTCGATGCAAATTGAAAATTTCAGGCATGAGTCGACTCAAGCTCTATTGCAGTCGACACAAACATTCTGGTCACCTGCGGAAAGTGTTGTGTCGACCCTCCGATCGATGCAAACTGAGAAAATTCCAGACATGAGTCGACTCATGCCCTGTTGCGGTTGATGCATCTTTTCCAAATTTTTGCTTTTTGCTTCTTTGGATTTTCTTTGGCTATTGCTTGCTCCAAATTTCCTTCTACTCTTTTATACTTCGATTTTCCTTGTTGTTTCTAACATGTGTGTTGATTGTGCAAGGTACATTTGGATAGTTTCCGATCATGTAATTATTACTCGATTATTTGACCGGAAATCTTGTTTGGACTTTCGATTTATGGTCCGATTTTGCGTTCGACACACATGCCATTGTTTGGTGCCCCGTATCTTGTATAATAGTATTTTGTGCAGGTGCTCAGAAATACGGATGTGTCGATACACATTCCATTCTTGATGTGCATAATTGTATTTTGTCCAGGAACTTTGTGATACGATGTGTCCACTACACATTCCAATCTTGCTTATTGATGCCTCGCCGCATATTCTCACTGGATTTCTTTGTTGATGCTAGCTTGCTCGAATTTTTCCGGGTTTTTTATTTTTGCTTGCTTGATACGGATTGTTATCCGTTTGGTATTTCATCTCTTCCTTTTTACTATTTTCGTGCTTTACCGTTTTTCTTGCCATGAGAAGTAGGACTAGAGATGTATGACGGGGATTTTCGTTATTGATCATGTCAGGAACCCCTCTGATTTATTTAAAGACCCTCTTAGGGAAATTTTGCATTATGTGCCATTGTGTGCTACTTGTGCTTGTTTAAAATCCTACCTTCGAAGTAGGTATTCTACAGGTGTTTTACATTTGTGCTCGCACATTTTCCCATCCCCCATGGAAGTCCTCAAAAGGAGGCGAGCGGGAAGGGTCCGTAATCGACCCCGACACATTCTAGTTTGTGTCATCCTTAGCTCACGTGGTACGTCAATGCTTTGGAGTTATTCTGATCTTGTACATCGAGTCCGTCAAGTGGGGAAGGGTTTTGCAATCAAACCCCCACTCTTTGTCAGGAGTTCGCATTGGCTTATGCTGACACTCCGTGATTGTTCATACTATCTTCTATCGTCTACCTTGATCCTCTATATCTCGGTCAGATGCTTAGACGCTTTGAACATCACTTTATGCATATCTTCTGCTTGCCTAGTAATTCAATGCCTGATATAGCTATCTTGTCCCACAGTTGAGAGTGCTTGTACTCGGGTGATCCTCTCCCCTTGGTTATGGCATCTCCCTTTCACCCCTGCATATGACTTTGCATTGCATTGTTTGCGTGCTTTCGTTGAAGCACTTATTTGTTTATTTGCTTTCTGCTACCATGTTCCTTTAGGATTTTTCTCGACTCTTTTAGGTTAATGTTCGAGATAGATATTAGGATTTCAAACCACACATGCTACTATTAGGTAGAAATTTCAATCTTCGTTAATCCTTGACATAGGACCACCATTGTATAATAACATTAGGCGTAGAAAATAGGATAGTTTCCCTTAGAATTTTTCTTCCCCTTTTGCACGTGCATTAAAAACAAAAACCTTTTCTTTATTAAACTCCAAAATACCTAACAATACTTAAATCCTTCTTTAAGGTAGAAAATACAAACCAAAGTTAATTGTTTATGTGCCTTTTGGCTTTGTTTTAAACCGTGTCAAATTGATGTTTTGCCATCCTTTTCATGACATTTTATTATCTTTTTGGCGATGTTTCTCCATTGCATGTGTTTGTTATCCTACTTTAATTCTCAATATCATTGTTAGATGTGATGTTTTATCATCTTAATTGTGATGCCTCGCCATCTTTGCCATGTTACATTACTATCTTTTAGTCGATGTTTCGCCATCGCATATGTTTGTTGCTGATGTTTCATCATCGCATGTGTTTGTTGTCCTACTTTGATTCTCAATATCATTGTTAGGTGTGATGATTTATCATCTGAATTATGATGTCTCGTCATCTTTGCCATGCTATATTTCTATCTTTTTGCTGATGTTTCGCCATTGCATATGTTTGTTGCCAATGTTTCGCCATCACGTATGTTTGTCATCCTACTTTGATTTTTGATATCATTTTTATGTGTAATGTTTCATCATCTTGTCTGCTATTTTGTTATCATGCTGACATTTTATCATCTTATCTGAGTTTGTGTTACCATGTGATGTCTTGTCATCTTTTTTGTTTCTTTATCATTGTTGTTGATATTTTGTCGTTTTATCTTATGTTTTTCCATCTTGATTGTTGCTTTTGTCTTCTTAACTAAAAAACACAAACCAACCAAAATATATGAGCCGGACTACGGCTTCTCTAATTCCTTAAAAGGGATACGTGGGCATTGGGGTAGGGCCCGAACGAGCACAACTTTTTATTTTCCCTACATTATTTTCTCTTTTATTTTACATGTATTCCCTGTACAATTTAGATATAGATTCTTACACACCAATAAGATAGACAACAAGTGTGGGTATCATAGACTATTACAGGCGTGTGGGATGCTAATACCTTCCCCTCGCGTAACAGACTCCCTTACCCGATCTCTCGGTTGCTTGATCATGATTTCACCCTTCTTAGGTTTACTCGGTGTTTACCTTTCCCTTCTTGTGGGATAAAAACGTTTGATGGAGAATTCATTGATTTTATATCAAATGACGGTTCGATCGGTTGTTTTAGTATAGCAATGTTTAGTTAGGGAAACTAAATCTCTGACTGTTGTTAGGGATGAAGAAATTTATTCTTCAATTTTTTGTTTAGAACGAATTTACTAGGGAATTATGCTTTCTGTTTGAGGACACTTCGCTGGGGATGTTCGACTTTTGCTTGGGGATAGAAGCATTCAAGGAGAGTCATTCATTCTTCGTTCTTTTTATTGAAGGATTTGATTCTTATGTACTCTGACTGGGGATAAAAGAGATGGATATTCCTTTGATATGTTATCTGACCAGGTTTTAGATATGAGTATCAGCTCTTCTAGGGAGGACAACGTTGAATGACATTTGGCTGGAGAAGAGAATTCTATCGGGGAATTTGCATTATTGGAGAAATAAACTCCATCGGGGAGTTAAATCCTGTAGATTCTGTTGAGGAAATAATATCTTATGGGGATTGGAAATTCATAGGCTGTGCTGAGGACGTTTCCATTGTATGCTGGAGAAATGATGAAACTTCCTTATCTTCTAGGGGACCTATTGGGGAAGATGATCATGTCAGGCTATCCATCAGGGATATAGAGGTGAACTGCTGGAAGATGCCCCAATTTCTATCTGAGGGCATATTAGACTTGCTGGGGAATAGATCTCTGTTGGGGATGAGCTTGTGAAGATAGCTCTATAGAGATAGTTCCATGGAGGTTGCTCTGTGGGGATTTGTGGATAACTTGAACATTATCCCAACTCCTAGAGTCTTTAGTAAATGCTGATCAGAGTGATAAATCTTCTACTGATAAACAAGTGATGAGATAATATGATATAATCATAAACTTTAATCCCTAACTTTTTCCTGGACCGCCTTTTCATATTTTCAGTCCACCGGGATACCCTTTTTTGCCCAAGCCGCCTTTTTAGGTTTTTGACTTTCCGGGTGTACAATTTTATTTATATATCCCTAATTTTTGTCCGAACTCCTTTAGTTCGTCAGGATGCCCTTATTTTTTCCTAGGCCAATCAACCTAGCGGGTCTCTTTTTCATGCGTAGTATTTTTTAATATGTCTGTGTTCACAGGGTGCAGAGAATTTTCATTGTCCATGGTAGTAAGTGTTGTAGCACTGCCAAAAAATATTTGTTGATCATACATGGCCCTTTGCATGCAGGAGTCCATTTACCCCTGGGATTAGTCTGGTGCACCCGATGTTTGAAGTTATTGATCAACCATTAATTTCCAACTCTCTGATATTCTTGACCTTCCTCAGTATTTTTTCTAAGAAATGTCACGGCAAAATGACACCATCTGATACTCCTGGCATAGACAAGCAATTTGGTGATACCGAAGATTCAATTTTCATAGTGGCTTTTACTGAAACTCATGATCAATGTAACATGCCCAAAGTGATTCAAATGGAGATCTACCCCTAGTTATTCATCACTTTTGAGAGATTCTTTGAATCTTGACTTGATTGGCACATATGAGTTGGAAAATAACATGTCATGCCCCTTTATTTATAACCACTTGGGTCCACGAAAGGCCTGTTACTGGAATTGTATTTCTATTTGGCGCATCATCTGAAGTAATTTTGTCCATTGGGAGGATTTTCATTCATTGAATAATTGTCATGCTAATTTCTCTGTTGTCAAACACTTAGTCATATGCAAACAATGATGTTAAAATGCAAAGCTTATGTCTGCCTCGAAGTTTAAAAATGAATTTTTTAGTAAAACAAAATTTGTAAGAATGTGATATCAACTCGGGATTTATAGTAAGCCTTACAAGAGTCAGAATACATTTTTGTAATAGTATGCTTTCAAACTAACCCATGCTTCAGTTAGGGCTTTTAAGGGTTGTAACGTGGCCTGGTTCACGGTTTAAGAAACAAAGGATAAAGGCTCAAAGTTTATTTGTATCCAACCTGTTCTTCATGATTTTCTTCAGTCCTATACTCAGTTAATTATGCATTTAGACTCCAATAGAGTTTGGAATTATAGAACTAATATTTTAGTGATGGTTCCAAAACCGGAAGTTTATTTGGGAAGGCAATCATTTTTCTTGTAACATCTTTCTTTTGTTGAGATTTATAGTGACCTCTTTTTAACTTTATTATCCCTAACTTTTGCCTGAACTATTTCATTTGAGATTACAGTCAGCGGGATGCCCCAATTTTTCCTAAGTCTCCTTCATAGGTTTTGACTTAGTGGGCTTTTCTTTTGAAAGATAATAACTGCCTGACTTAATGATTACAGGGAACCATCATTAGTTTTCAATTTAGAAGAATATCTTTGACACTACTCATTATGTACGAAGGTAAAGCTTGTGAATGCACAATTGATTTGACTGAGAAACTACCCTGCCTCGGGTTATGTTTAAGGGTTTCAATTTGCGTGAAAAAAGAAAACTCTTACTTCTTAGGCTCAAAGGGGTTGACTAGGTATTAACTTCCTTATATCTCCACTGTTTAGGAATTGAATCAATGTTTGTACATCGTCAGCAAGGTCTCTTCAAAAGCATATTGTACGAGATCACGGTATCGTTTTCGTCATCCTTCCTCTAAAGGCTTACAACTTTAATAAGAGTTGAATATCATAAAAAGAAGTGATAACATAGTTTAAATACAGTGATAACGAATGGATTAATTCAAGACAAACATATTCAATACATTAATGGGAAAACCCAATGTTTGACATAAGGATAAGTGTTTGAACAAACAAGAGAATTTGCAAATAAAAATCCAATGAACTAGAAACTTCCATTGTCGGCGGCCGATTCGTTGTCGCTATCAACATCTTTAACACTTTAAAAATCAATTACTTTAGCTTCAATCAAGTCTTGAATCTTATTTTTCAATGCCCAACAACTGTTAGTGTCATGTGCAGGACTGTTGGAGTGATATGCACACCTTGCATTAGGATTGTAATTAGGAGAAGAAATATTAGGGTTCTCAGGAGGTTCTTTCAATGTAATCAGCTCCATCTTCAACATGTATTGTAATTCTTGATATAATGGCATGTTGATTTTAGAAAATTGTCTTTTGGTCTCTTGTTGTCGTTGAATACCTTGTTGTTGTTGACAAGGTCATTATTGAGATTACGATGTAATAACAATTTGGAAAGGCCCTCTTCCATTAACTGAAGGATTAGAAATGTCAACTTGTCTATTTACCTCTTTTATTCTCCTCCCACTTTCAACCAAGTCAGTTTCCTGTCTCATTAGAGGCTGGTTAATGATTGGATCCCCAATTCTAGCAGTTTGTCCCATACGGTTGTATCTGACCTGATGAAGCTTGCTGATGAGGATTCTCAAATATTCTTTCCCCCGAGCTAAATTTTGGATAATATCAATCTGACCAATCATCTAAATTATCATCTTTGCCATTTTAGCTTGCAGTTGTTCCAATTGGTCATCCTTGTTGTCTTCAGGATCCTTCTTGGTCATGTTCTCAGCGAGGAGTGCTTTCAATCCTTTTTGTCCCTTGGATAGGTTTAGAACCAATTCCTGAGAGTGAGCATTATAAGACTGAAGATCCTTCATTGTTGGTTCAAGAACCATTTTCGGAGGAATAACATAGCAATAAGGTGAGAAGACCTGCCATGAGAATACATGTTATGCAGTGACATGGTATGTAGATGCGTATGCAATGTTTTCAAGGACCTCGTGGGATTTAAATATGTTAATCAAAAGGGAACAGAAACAAAGTCTCTTATTAGTAAGTTCAAATTATAACTGTCTCTTAGGCCTATAATGAAAACAAAAAGGGCTACAAGGAAACAAATTATGAACTCCTAAGACTCAAGTCTCCAATGGACACTTCCTCTTTGTGTTGACATATGCAATTTGTGAAGTCGTTTTGTCAGCTCCAACACTTTCTGAAGAACTAGCATAGAATAAAGTCTCAAAGGTGTCCCTTTCTTCTTTCAATTGAACCTAAGACTTATGTAGCTCTTTAAGGTCAGTAGGCATATCTTGATGAAAAATGGTATGAGGAATATCTCCTTTAACAACATGCTTCACAATTACTGGTAGGGTAGCAGGGTATGGCATCATAAGATTTTGAGTACAAGATCGCACCCAACTGAGGTAGGGCTCCAAAGGGATGGAGTTTTTATGTCCCAAAGTCTTGCTATCAATCTTATTCACCATTCCCCAAGCATGTATAAACTTTTTATGGTAACCTTGAGGATCATTCTCGTAATCGAATACAACACCCTGGATAAGCATATCATGAGGACTATTTCTTCAAGCATAACCAAATTGACGTAGAGCTAGAAAAGGGTTATAAGTAATACCTCCCCTTATTCCAAGGAGTGGCACATTAGGGAATTCCCCACTTTTGTACCCCAATTTCCCCCCCTAAGATTCCTCTATCATCTCATACCATCACAATACAACAAGATCACACATTAGGGTTTTGGGTACTTCTTCTACTTCATCCTATCTTTAAGTTTTCTCTTAAGGTATCATCAAGCACCTTAAATTGTGTATCTTGTACATATATAATTTTGTTTATCATCAAAATACGTGTATATGTCTCTTTGAATGTCATCTTGTAGGTAATGGCACAATTGCACTCATCTTACCATCTCCAAGCACAGAGGATCAAAACTAGGGTTTGGAATTTAATCAGGAAATCTCTGACTTTTTGGGAAACACTTGATTCCATGCTTCTCTACATATTCAAGGGAATCTATAATTGTAAGTTTGATCATCAATTTGGGTTTGGAAAGGTTCAATTGATCAAAAGGGGTAAATTGGTCATTTTGTTAGAAAGTCAACCAAAGTCAACTGTTGACCAAGAGGACTTTTGGTCAACTATCAATTCAGTGTCCATATTTTCATATTTCATGGTCAAAGATGGCATAAAATCAAGAGGAAATGTGAATTGGAAGATAACTTGTCAATGAAGTTATTTGAATTTTTGAATTTTTTCTAAGTGTTCATAGTGTTGAACTTTGATTGACCATAACTTTCTCAATTTTTATTTAAAATGTACAAACTTTACATGACTGGAAAGAGGAAACAAAATCCTTCAACTTTGTATTAGATGCCTCAAGTCCAAAAAATGAAAGGACAAAAAGTTACGAAGCTTGGAAGTTTTTGGACACTTAGTGAAATTTTCCAAATATGCACAAAAATCTGACTTCTTCATGGTTAATTTTGAATGTTCATTTGGGCTCAAATAAAAAAGTTGGAAACATCAAAGTTGAAGTATGAAGTGTGCTCTTCATTTTTGGTTCAAGAAACATCTCAAATGGCCAAGTGTAGAAAGAGATATGATGCTTAGGATTTGGAGCTTCAAGTTGTCATTTTGCCCAACCACGCGCGTACTAAGCCAAGCATATTATCAAACAGTTCATGGGCATGTCTTCACCATCATTTTTATCCTTGGAATTTTCATTATTTGTAAAAAAAATTCAACATCAAAGATCAAGCCCTAAATGTGAGGAACAATTTTGCTTCAGGAAGTTTCTCAAAATAACTCCTACATTTTGAGATATAATCATGGGAAGAAGGTATAATGCAAACTGAATTTTTGCCCAGTACAAGGCATGTCACGCGCATGGAATACCCAATCAGGCTTGTCATTTCATCAAACTGTTCACGAGCATGCATTCATAGCCAATTATCTTATTGATTCAAGCTTCGTTTTAAAAAAATTTGAACATGAAAGTTGAAGTATGTAATGCCCTCTCCATTTTTGGTTCAAACTTTGTCATGTTTCATGCACTATGGAGAGAGATATAAGGAGATGAAGACATGATAATGATTTTTCCAAACCTACATGGAAATGCATGAGATTTGTCACGACCAAAACACCAACTTTCCAGCACATGCGCATGCTTTATTCATTTACCCCAAAATGCACGCCTTGTATCCTTATTTGAACATAAAACACGCAACACACCTCACCACCTAACTCTCACTTTTAATTTTCTCATTTCTACCCTCTTATTCATTTCTCACTCTATAAAAGCAAGATTTGATTCAATTGAAAAGGGCTGGACAGAAAAATCAGAAGTAAGCTATCTCTCTTCCTCACGAAGATCTTCCCTCTTTGCAAGCTCAAATTTCCTCTTTTATCAAGTACAAAATTATTCATCTCTCATTAAATATCGAGCAAGCTTCCTCCATTTTCCTCCAAGACTTCCTTTGCATCTCTCCCTATTCATTATTTCCGAGTCTTCAAGTCAAATATCTCTGAATTTCTTGCTCTTCATTTGACCTCAAGCATCAACAAATCGGTTTCAAGGTAGATGCTCCATAATTTCTCTCTCTTAACTACAACTTGTGTTTTTTCAATCCATAATCCTTTTAAAAAATCCATTAGCATATTCATATTCCTTGCATTATTTTATGGATTTTGGTTTTTGGATCGTGTGATTTGGTGGAGAATTGAAGGAGAAATTTGAAGTTGAAATATGTTTGTTGAAATGTCCAAATCATAACCATGTTCATGCAGTAATTTTCACGTGCGATTTTCTCTATCATCAATGCATCATTTCATGAAATTTTTGATACTATCATGTTCAGCACATTTTGATCTTGAACTTTGATGTTTGCATTTTTTATTTTCATCAAGAAACGTGTGAGATATTTGGATCTGAAAGTCATGTTTCAAAACTGGAAAAATAATAGAAAGGGTTGTTGCTTGGCAGGGATGATAATATGGCATGTTTTGATTGAACTTGTTCTTGCTTTATTTTACAATGCATTTAAAGAAAAGTAGGTGTAATAAGCCTTTGTATTTTTTAAATTTTCATTGTTTTCTCAAATTTTGTTTTAATATTTTCTTCACTTCAAAAATTATTACAAAAATATTTTAAACTCATTTTTCAATATATTTTTATATTTTTATTTTTATTTCATTTTTTTATCATTTGTCTTGATTAAATAAATTCATGTAGTTAATTAGGGTTTTAATAATATTTTAAGTTTTGAAATTTTATTTTCCTATTTCTACTAAATCAAAAAATTATTAAAAAAAATTTCTAGATTCTCTCTGAGTCTACTTCTTAAAAATATTTTTTATAAAACTCGTGGGTTACAAATTAAATCATTTGTTTGGATATATAACTTTTTCTTTATTTTTTTTGATGAATTGTGTAAATAATTTTTATTTAATTCTTTCTTTTAGGATAAAATTCAAGAAAAATATACCTACTGATATTTAGAATTTTATTGACATTTAGGGAGTCTCACATCAAATTTATTTGGAACTTTAGATTAAATTGATTCATTTTAAACTTAATTTTCTTTTTAGGGTTTTGTTTGATTATTCACACTAATTAATTGAAATTTCTAAATTCCCATGGCTATAAAATCAGAAATGAAGTTGTTTAGAATTCTTGTACAAGTTGAGGTCATAAAGATCATTTTTCCTGAATTTTAAAATGCGATTACATGTTTTTCACAAATTGTTTTCCAAAACATCTCTAGTTTAAGCATTTTGTTAGCTAGTTTCAAAGTTTGTATTTTTAAATCAAATTTCCACCTTAATCCAAGAACTCTAAATTCTATTTCTGACTTTTATAGAACTTTAGGAAGTTAGGGTTTTAATTTCATAACTTTACAATATATTTTCCTATTTTAAACTTAATTTTTGACTTAGGTTTGTATTTAGGGTTTTACTTTTGATTAAGGTCTGTAATTGAGAACTTTTGTATATAATTCTTGTTTAATTTTTGATTTGGCATATGATACTGACTTGAGGATTATTTTAGGACAAATTCTTCAACATCATTGGATCTCGGGTGTTGATAGGTTGAAAAACCAAATCCATCAAGATGGATGAAT
This sequence comes from Vicia faba, assembly GCA_948472305.1. Classification (NCBI taxonomy): domain Eukaryota; kingdom Viridiplantae; phylum Streptophyta; class Magnoliopsida; order Fabales; family Fabaceae; genus Vicia; species Vicia faba. Next base: position 1,118,351,853 of record OX451738.1, on the reverse strand, counting down.
GATGTTGATGATATTTGAAACTAAATTTCATCTAACACATCCCCTCCTCTTTCATCTTATCCTCTTCTCAATTGTGCTAAATGTTATTGGATAATAATTTACATATCATTTCTCAAAACATATTGTACATAGATTACTATTGACCGGCCTCAAAATAGGTGTGACTTCTATATAAGTCCACTTACAATTGCTTAACATAGCGCTAAATTTTGTCCCGATTCGAAAAATGATCATTCGTGGCCCAAACCCATGTTTGTAAGCCCAAGCATGTTAATTTGAATCCTTTGATCTAATAACCTTGAGATTCATTGTTAGGAGGCTTTGTTCTTATCAATCCTCTAATGAATCTTCATAAGCTTTGGTCAAAGTGAATCACTTAAACATCATTAATCATTTATTGTTACCTTGAGAATTTTCAATGAATGATATAATTGACAAAAAGCAAATGAAACTTGTTGTTGAGAGACTTTGGTTTTATCAATCCTCTAATGAGTCTCAAATGCAAGTTTCAAGATGGTCATTCAACTAACCTCTAATTTCTAACAATTGACTTTATTTTATGCTTGTACTTTATGCTCTTTACTTTGAGCATATTTACTTTAGCATTTACATTTAATGCTATTTTCATCTTTGCTCACTTGAGAATTTATCTTTATGTCATTTTGTTTTGCTCACCTGAGTTTTTCATTTTCTTTTTGAAGATACTTAATAATCAACTTGAACTATAAAAACTTTAATGCAACTTGGACTACTTGCTTACTATCCTTGGCATTATCGAGTGATAGACTTCTTGGACTTAGGATTAGAGACCTTAACCTACCTTGAGACCTTGTAACCTCAACTGTTATTTTGTCTGGAGTTCTTGGGGTTTACCCCAAGACATTGGGTTGTTTGTTTGTTTTGTGTGCGGGTTATTGTGATTACATGCTTTATCTATGATCAGGAATTCATCTGTATGCAACCATTACTCTGCCCAATTTTTGTGAAGACTTAATGCAATTGAAGCTTGGTTTTCTTAAGAGGTTTATTATCTTTTCTTGTTTGGTTTCAATCCAAAGGATGGGAATTCTACATTGACTCATTGTGTCAAGTGTTGGCTTCTTGTTGGTTAGACGGTTCTTTTACCTAGCTTTACTTTATGCTTTAGGATAGCCCCTTCATCTCCTCCTATCTTCTTTAATTTCAAAAATATTCTCCCTCCCTTTGAAAACTCTTCTTGTTTTAAACTTAAACCACTTTCGCAATAAACTTGGACTTAGGTTCATGCATTTTCAAAAATATTTTCTTAATCAAACTTTAATCAACTTAATAAATACCTTGACATTTTTGTGAGAAGACTAAGATTCAATCAATCTCATTCAAACCATTCTGCCACTTTGAGCTTTTTACTTTAAAATTTTTCTCAAAAGATGAGACTCTGGTCAATCCTTGTAGTGATGCGAGCTACTATACTTCTACGATATGTAGTGAAGCGAGATATTTTTCACTTGGGTGTTGAGCGAGACTTTGTTGATTTTAAAATACAAGCCATATCCTCCACTTTGAGATGACACAAATTCTCCTTTCTCATAATCGTGGGTAGCAAGTATGTTCTTCCACTCGGATAAGACAATGATGTCTCGTCTCTTAAAATTAACCAACACGTTTGTGTTTTAAATTTTTTAATAGGTGAACTGCGAGTACCCTGATCCCCTATTGCACGGAAGGTGGTACGTAGGAACTAAAGGTTTGCAACCGCGCCAGGTGAAAAAATCATAAAAGAAATACTTCTTTTCTCATCTCTATGATCTATTTTTATACAACATTTATAGCCAAAATACACAGATTTTCAAAGAGGTTCCTGTAGAGTACCGTAGATGTTTAGGATGATAATACCTTCCTTTTGCATAACCAACCCCCGGACTTAGATTCTCTCCCCCTCTTTTTGGGTTATTCGCTCTTTTCTCATTCCTTTGGAAACAATAAAGCGCAGTGGCAATTTTTAATTTGATCCGTGCGGGTCAAGTCAATCCAATGGCTTAGTCTCAACATTTCTACCGCTACATCCATAATGATCAATAATAGTGATGTCCTCCCGAGATCGGGAACACCAATAGATATCTGAATGAGAGAGTGACATCATCCTTTGAGACCACTTCAAACCTTGTTCATTCTTCATCATTGATCGGGGAAGGTGCAAAATAAACCACCTGGATAATAAAGGTAGGCAACACATGAGAGTCCCCCGCTCTCTCATAGTATGAGTGTGAAGAGAGTGCAAAATATATCCAAGCAAAGTAGGCACAAGATTATGAGTAAGAAATATTTTGATGGTGTTCACACCTATGAGTTGTCCTGGATTAGGGAATAGTACCAAACCATAGATCAATAGAGCCAAGATCTCCTCAAAAGCACGAAAACTCATATCATCTAGAAATAATTGAGCCTTCTCTATCAGAAATTTAGCAAGAAGACAATTAACTCCACTTCTTGTTTCCCAATTAGACATAATATCTGACTGCTTTAGATGTAAGGCTGCTGCAATAACTTCAGGTTTTGGAACTTTCTCTAAAACGATGAAGGGTGTCTGATCAAGAATAGGTACTCTAAGTAGCTTATAAAAATCTTTCATTGTGGGTACCAACTGATAATATGGGAAGGTAAAACAGTGATGCTTAGGATCAAAGAACTGGAACAGAACACTCATCATGTCTTCTTCAAAACCTGAGGTAACCAAACTGAGTAAATAATCATGCCTCTTGGTTTATTGAGAGTTTTCAGGAACCTTTGAGACTAACTCCTTAAGCTTGGAACGTACCCTTATAAAGTTGATTCAGAGTGGAGGCCATAACCTGCAACAAGGAATAAATATAAATCCCTAGGTCCTTGAAATGGTTAGTGAAAATTTTATGTTATGATGATATGATGTTATGATGTTATGTTCATGTTAAATAAGTAGCAAACACAAACAAGTTATACAAGAGCCTTAAGTTTAAAGGCTTGCATGAAGTCATATGTAAATACCGTTCCCCACTAAAGTTAAGTTGGCTCAACCTGTCCTAAAATAGTAACCAGGTTCTAAGAATCTCATATCATAGATCTTTCTTGCAGGCTTTATTTTAGCACGGCAAACAGCTTTCCACCAAAACATTCTAAAAGTCAAATCTCGATGAGCGTAGCCTCGAGTATTAACCAACTTCGGATTGCGCCAAATCTGACTATCTCACTACTTTCTAATGGCCAAGATGGGTCAATTAAGGTTCTAAAAGTAAGTTGGGGTTAACAAAACCACGTGGAAGCATAATGTTATCCTCAATTTACTCAAGGGACATCAGTACAAACCAAAGTGTCACACTAACTGCAACTATCATGTTAACCATATCGATATATTCTATACAGTCTTTATGATTTGTTGCTACTTACCTAAGGAATCATTAGATCCAGGTGTAGGATCTTTCACACAAGTAATAATACCCAAACAAGCCCTTAAATTTAAATCAAACAATTCAAACAATTAAAGCAAGTAAAAATGATATAAACTCTAAGGTAACCCCTCTTTTTTAAGTAAGTCCCCAGCAGAGTCGCCAATTCTATAATACAGTGGGAGAACTGACTTTTTTGGCTTTATCGCAAATGTCGCAGTTAGCAAGAGTCGCCAACGACTTTTCTTTTATCCAATATTTAGGAAAGGTGAAAAGAACATGAAAGACATTTGACAAAATTTGATTTCGGGGGGGTAAGTTATGAAAAGGGAAGGTGTTAGCAACCTTTTCATCCATAGTTATCTACAGACTCTTAATTTCTTAGCTCACTTTTAAAACTTGCTTTGTGTATGTGTGTGATCTGTTTGAAAATATTTTGAAATTCCAATGTAAGGCTAACTTTGTAATAATTCTTGTGTCGGTCTTCAAGAATGTATACAAAGTGTTTTTTTGAAAATATCTTATTTGAAAGTGTAGTGTGGAAAATGTTTTGTTTGCGAACAAGCATTCAAGAGTCATACCCACTAAGTATGGTCTTTCTTATTCTTTTCATTCTCCTTTAGAGATAGTATTATCCATACCATTAGTTGCTAGGTAATCCTATCTATTGGATGTGAAGGGACAAACGTAGGATCATCGTATGGTCATAGAAGACAACATGTAAGGATACTTTAGCAATTGTATCAAAGGGACTATCACCATTTTGCTCGTAGGGTCATCGAGGGACTAGATTATTTTATAGGCAACTCGAAGGGTCACCGAGGGATTATGATCTTTTTTCAAAAGGGACCATGATGATATTGTATATCGAGGGTCTTTTGCTAAAGTATCCTCGCTTTCTAGGGACATGACCAATGTTCCGTAAGGCAACAAGAGAGGTTACCCTAGAGGTGAAGTGTGCAAAGTGTATTAGTTTCAATTATTTAGTCTTGAATTACGGTTTCTATATTTTCTTTTAGTCCTGCCATACAAACCCTATTTTACTAGCAATTAAATATGTACAGAAGATTAAAGTGAGGAATGTAAAGTTCCTACGCTATTACATGACTTTGGGAGAGATACATAAGTATAGAAATTTGTAGGAAAGTAAATTTACGCTATTACATCCTCGAAGCAGATACATAATAGGAAAAAGATGTGAGAAAATAAATCTACGCTATTACATTGATAGTGCGATCCTATACACTTAACTGGCAAAATATGAATGAAAGTGTTAGAAAAATATTTTAAAGACCTAAGATCTAAATGTTAATGTTTTTGGTATTTTTATAAATTAATTTAGTGTTAATAATAATAATTAAAACCGAATTCTAATTAATTTTAATATTAAGAAAAAGGCTAATTAACTTAATTAATTAATAAATAAAAATATGTCAAAAATTTAATTACTAACTAAAAAAACCCTAATCCTAATTTGTTATGGTTTTAAAAAAAGTTTAAGGTTTGTTAATGGTTAATTAGAAAATAGATTAATTAAGAAAATAGAATAAAAACTAGGGTTAGTAAAATAGAAAAAAAAATGCATGGGGTGGGAGTTGAACCCACCCCCTGGAGATCATAGGTGAAGGCTTTGTCTATCAGGCCATTATCTTATTTGCATTTGGAGATGGCTACCAATCAACATATCATGAACTTGCGCGTGAATCCTGAAAAACAAAATAAATTGACAAAACGGAGACTCGAACCCACACCTTTTACCATAACCAATGTATCACTCACCACTACGCCATTTGTGTTTCACATTAACTATTTATGAATTAAACAACAAATAATAAAACACGCGTTATTTTTTGAATTTTCAAGCGAGTCAAAAGTGGACCCCAGCGACTTAAGTGATGACCAATCATGAAGCGCCTCCATGGCACACAGGCCCTACTGGAGTCAAACAAACCACAAAGACGCTGGAGTCAAACTTCGGTCGTCTTCTCTGACGGATCAAAAAATCTTAACCTGCAAAAACACGTGAGTTAGATCATAACAGGGTCCTTATCCTCTTAATTTGACCCTTGCGAATCTAATGGCAGCATTAGTTTGACCTGAAAATGCCTGTAGCGTGAGATTCGATGAAAATATTTCAAACTGCCCTAACAATGGCAGGCCTCCGTTCCTGTGTCAAACCTCACAAATAATGCGTCAAAATCGTTCCAAACATCAATATGAATATGAATGTATGCATCAAATCATTCAACAATGCGTATATTAAAAGTTTGAAATTAAAGAAGGTTGCCAAATCAGTGCAACAGAGATGTGTTGTTCTGGCGTGCTTCAAGCTTGAGTAAGGATTGGTATGAACTCTTGGGACTTTCAGGAGATTGATGGAATACTTGGAATTGATTGATAAAGTCTGGAGATAAGCATTTCAAGTTACCCTAGTTTTGAGAAATTTGAGATTTTAGGGTTGCTTCTTGGAGGCAGTATGACTGTCCTTGAATGGCTAAAAGTGTTGTGTATTTATAGGTCAAGCATTCTAGGTCAAAATCTCATGGAATTAAGGCTTGCATGATTTATTTCCATATTGTGCTTAAAATATTTCCAAAATTGAAGATTTGCCTTCCAAATATGGCATACACGGTTTTCCTTAGTTGTCACAAGCTTTTTGGGCTTCAATTTTGATCCAAAACCAAAGTCATGCGCCTAAATCCATTTATTTCATATTTTATTTAATTTATTTTGAATTTGTTTGAATAAAAATCAAAATAAAAAAATTATGATAATGTATGAATGGACTTAGAGGTCCCTTATTATGTCATGGACATGTTTGAACCTCAAAACTTAGGCCCTTTAGCTCAAAAATTCAACTTTGCTCAAAGTGGACTTCATGCATTTTCTCAAAATTGCTCAACTTGAACCAATCATAACTCTCTCAGTTTTTGTCATATGAAGATGATATTGGACTTTTTGGAAGCCTCAAGATGTCTCCTACAACTTTTATGTTGGTCATTTTTTCATTTGAAGTCTTTAACTTGATGTAAATTTCTTTGAAAAAAGATGTATTTTTGTTGACTTTCAAAATGACATGTAAAGTTTTGGCTCATATTTCTTAAATGAAGTATTTTTGGTTGAGGAATATATGATGAAGTATGTGAAAGTTTTTCTTGGTCAAAGTTCAGTTGACTTCTCCTTAAGAAAACCCTAATTTAGTAACTTTTGACTTTTGATGAATCTTGAGTTTTCTTGATGAATCATGGTCAACCCTTGATCAAATGATGAATGTGACTTCAAAATCTTGATGTTGACCAAAAATCTTGAGATTTGGCTGTCAATTGGTTAAAGTTGACTTTTTGTCCAATACACTCGACTTTCAATCATCTGGATAATTGATTGAGCAAACTTGTGGTGCAAGGCTTGAAACTTGACATGAGGATACCTTGATACATATGTAAAACCATGAAGTCCACTTAAGGCATTAGAAACTAAATTTACTTTAAGAGAAGCAAAATCCTAGTTATAGGTCAATTGTTTAGAATGAGGGTTTGTTTGGTAAACCCTTGAGTAGTCTTAAGTACTTGAGACTCCTATGAGCATGAGGATGTGTCTTGAATCAATTTGTCTCAAAGATGGGAGGGCAAATTTTGGGGTACAACACGCACAATAACTATTGGGGATCATTTAAAACCTCCGACAGGCCCTATATGGGAATGAGAATCGACAAACTTCATAATGTATAAAGGTCCTCGCATCAACCAGGGTTGGTCGAATTCCCCGTCTTAGTAGGCATATTGCTTACTCATTCTTCATCAAGTCTACAAATAGTGATTACCAAATTAAGCGCATTATAGATAATCGAATTGACGACAGGGGAAAAAGTACATCTTAAACTCACCAAAAGTGAACTTTCTCTCCTCCTTAGTGCGATAATCCATCAACAAACGTGTTTCAATAAGCCGTTTCAAACATTTCCATGAAGCCTCATCCCAAGGAGTGACACCCCCGACATAATCCAACTCTTTGATGAAGCCAACCAGACATCTCTTCAGATAAAGTTACTCCTGAGATATACCACCTTCTTTGTAGACATATAATCTATTCCTCATTAGGAAATGACATTTATTCAAGTACTTGAGAAATAAGCTGGTACACATGTCTTCCACTCCGGTCCTTACAATACATACTATTGCACGAGCCTCTTTATAAAGAGGGACAACTAGGAATAATATATTTTTGAAATGCTCCAGGCTCTCTTAAAACATTTAGAAGATGTGAACAACCTGCACCAGATTAATCAAACCATGGCCTTGATCCTAGGCTATGAAACTACGTCGTACTTTGAAGAGATGGAAAATTTAATATACACCAAACTCACAGGATGCATCTGCGAGGGGACAACCATCAGTGATTCAAAACTTCTATTTTAGATTTGTTAAAGGGAAATCGAAAACCCAGGTTAAAGAAGGTACATTCATAGGAAGAAATGGAACATTCACCATACTCGATACAAATTCTCCTGTCTTCATTAATGGTCAATATGCCCTAATCTGAAGATGGACCTACGTCCAAAAAGGCTCTGTTAAGACCACCTTCTTGAACAAAGATATAGATATTTGATGGAGAGACAAGGTCAAACCAGGAGGAAAAAGTATCTTCTTTTAATTTTCGACTTATGATGGACACTACTTTCTTCAAATATAGGAAGAAAGGCGTTGTAGAAAATGCATGTGACAAAGAAGCAAAGATAACGTCTCAAGAAAATGAAAAATTAACTCTTAAAAAATAGTATTATAACTTACTAAGAGTAAATCAACGCTTCATACCGCCTCAACAAGACACTTGAGTGATTCAGTTCTTAAAGATCATTATGATGGAACCTACGAAAAGACATCTGAAGCATGCACGCATTAAAGACGTGAATTCCCAAGAACAATAACATCATCTCTTAACTTCCCATTTAAGATAAGATATGACTGAAATGCACGGGAAAATACAACAATCCCTCCCACTACCAAGCAGAGGCGAGGGATTGGGAGGCAATGGTTTTGGGTCGGGCAGAACGACCATCGACTGCGGCCCAAAGGAATAAATTATTTGCTCAATTACTCATAGCATAAAGGAATTATCCTAGGGAAGAACACATGAGATCCATGGTCAGGATACATCCAAAGACTCCCCGCACCCCATGCCTAGAGAATAACGGGTTTTTATAACCCTTCATTATATAAAGGTCACGTGCGCCAATTTCAGATACACAATTTCAAAATCAAAATTTATTCACTCATTTCATTCACGTAGTGACTTAAGCATTAGAGTGCTAATCTTGTAGGTCACTCTCTCCTCCATTGCAATATAAGCTCAAATCCACCGTCGCATACAACGCCCTTTGTTCTTTAATTAATTCTAGTTTCATAAGGGAACGAGAACGTTGTTACTTTGAAACAAACATCACCTATTATCATAAATAAATAAGATGATACACATTTTGAGTTAAAACAAAACAATCATTGATCTCTAGAATTTATATCAACAAGAACATTCTTTCGTGCGTGCTTTGTGTTTTAACAAAATTATTCATTTTTATACAAAAAAGCGAGTTCAATTATGAATCTTAAAGAACAAACACAAATAAGAAAATAAAAATCATAAGGAGAATAAAGACAATATCATAAATACTTAAATGCAGTTTTGGTCATTTTTTTTAAATATTTTTAACGTTTTAGTCCCCCTTTAAAAAAAAATTCAGCCTTTTGATCTCTTCATTAGACATTTTCTGGTTTTTTTTAGTCTTTTTCCACTTTTATGGATGTGGCACTTGAAAAATCTGACGTGGTATAAAGTGTATGTCATCACGTCATTAAAAATATTTAAAGTTTAAAAAAATTATTATTTTATTTGTTTAAAATTATTTTTATTAATACTTTTAATAATAAATGTTTTTAATAATTTTAATAAATCTTATCTTAAAAATTAAAAATACAATTTATTGGCTTATAACCGACTTTCTTTACTACAACAAACTAATACTCAAGATTCAACAATCACAATGTGAAAGAACTATATAAACACTTTCATTTATTGTTGAAAATTCGATGTGGGACTTCCATTGTTGTTTACAACTACCCAAATCATAAGGACTTCATCCTGCCATTAATCTTGCTTAGTAAATTTTTGTTACAACAACTCAAATTATTTCAAGGACTTCATCTATTCAAAGTGATAGAGGAAAACTTTAGAGTTATCATAGCATGGAAGATAAAATTTATTCATGTTCCATCAACTGTGACACTGTTCAATGTTCCAAGGACACTGAAACAATATAAAGAAGAAACAACTATAAAATATGTTTCATACACAGTTCACATTCCTCCTACACTCGATCAAATGTTATTTTCGTCTTCTAAAACAAGCCTTCTAAAAGAAAACACAAGAAACAAGTTCATATTACAAGATTTTGGTTTGTTGTTACTTGCAGATGTACTTTTTTTTTTGTCTTTTGATGGAAACAACATGTTTGACTGAATTATAAGTTTCCAATTCCAAATGTGTTTGTTTGTTTGTTTGTTAAGGTTGTTAATTTTGATATGTCTTACTGCAATTGGTTTGTTTCTTATATGGAGGACTCGACATCAGAACCATGAGGTAATGTGGTTGTGAGCTATGGGTTTCATTGTCATGGCTTCTAATGTCTAAAATTTCCACAGCAGATTCAAAAAAGGAGCCACCTCTTGTCACTGCAAACACAATTTTATATATTTTGACAATTGATTATCCAATTGAAAAAGTTGATTGTTATTTGTTTGATGATGGGAAAGCTTTTTTAACATTTGAAGCTCTTGCAGAGACTGCTAGTTTTGCAAGAGTTTGGATTCCTTTATGTAAAAAAAGCACCAAATTTAAATAGGGAATATGATGAAGATGGAAACAAGAAACATATGCTTGCAATGCTCATGAGGAGTTATGAGCCAAGAAGAAACAAATGGAAATAGGTTCTGATATATCTGATAAGGTCCCTAAAGTAACTAAGCTAGACAAATATTGCATCCTTGTGTTGGTCCTTAACTTGTAGTTGTATGACACTCTCTTCCCATAATATTAGTTTTGATTGTTGTGGTTGCTGCTTGTAAACAACACGAAAGTTCCACATTGAATTTTCGATAATAAATGGAAGTTTATAAAACTCTTTCACACTATGGTCGTTGAATCTTGAGTATTGGATTGCTATTGTAAATTACATGGCTATAGAACCATATTATATATTTTAAAATTCTAAATAACTTTTCTAAAATAAAATTAATTAAAATTATTAAAAACATTTAATTACTAAAAATAATTTAAGAAAATAAAATAATAAATTTTTAAACTTTTAAATATTTTTAATAACATGACGCCACACACTCTGGACAACGTCAGACATTTTAAGTGTCACATCCATAAAAATGAATGGAGACTAAAGAACTCAGAAAATATCTAATGGATGGATTAAAAGGTTTTTTTTAAAAATATCTTTAAAACGTTAAAAATATTTTTAAAAAAAGGCATTTAAGTCAATTATAAATAATTAAAATAAAATTGAAAAAGAATTTTTTTTAGACTAAAAACAACATTCATTCATTTAAGTTGATTGAATACGAATACTACAAAATCAAAATCGCTATATATTTAAAAAGATAAATCCACGAACAAATTCACAACACTAATGTTAATAACATATAATGGTAAAATACCTACAAATGTGACAAAGCTTATAAATATGATGAAATTGAAATGTTCATAATACATATGTCTCCGAGTCTGCAGCATTAACGACGTCAAAATCATTGATTGAATATGCACTGAATTGAACCTAATTTCTCAAATTGAACCAAACAAACACCACATCAAGACGGAAAAACAAAATAACATCACAATAAAACGACGAACAACACAACGTTACACTAAAATAATGAAATCACGAAGAAAAAATAAAAAATAAATATGAAATCACTTATTTAAATAAAAAAGAAATAAACAAAAATTGAAAAAAGTAATTTTGAATACAAAATTGATCATAAATCACCCATTTTTTATAGATGAAGAACAAGAGAAATAGTAAAAAAGTGACAAGACAATCCAAAATACACAAAAAAAAAAACCAATGAAACATCTAAAATTATATAATTATGCAATCATCTACAATGTCTTCTTGTTTGCACAAAAAAACCCAAGAATCCCCATAACTAAATTTTTATTATTGTATCAATCTTAAGTCTTGACGAAGTGGCAGTTTCAACGTGCCACTTTAAGTAAAGAGTTATCACAAGACAATTTTCTACTTCTTATGAACACATATAAATAAGCTTTTTTTTTTGGCCCTTTTGAGTACTTTACAATATAAGCTTAGTAGAACATGTACTTTTCACGATGGTATTTAGCTAAATAATAAAAAATTCAAAGGAAAAATGTCGTTATCTAACCTGTACTATATGTTGACATTTTTTCTCAATTAATAAATGCAAATAAAATATCAGCAACCGAATTTTCAGAAATTTAAAAGTAGCTGAACTAATATAATAGCATTAACCACTCCCTTCAAAGAAAAAAATATAACTAATGTTTTTTTATTTTTTTTTAATTTTAAATTTTGATATTCGGTTTACTAACGAATTTAAGAAGATCAATTTCATTATTTATTTGCAGATTCCAATTTAAAGGTAAAACAAAAATTATATATAAATTTGATTTAACACAAAAACTATTTGTATCAGACAAAATTTAATTCCAAAATCTTGAAGAAACACATTCTCAATAACTAAATTTCATCAAACTTCAACTCCGGTTATGTAACTAGCTAATGCTCTAATATAAGGTAGCTGAACTAATATACTACGTAGTATAGTAATAATAATAATAAAATTTAAACAATTTTTTTATTAATAATTGAGTTTTGCATGAGTAGTCAAAAAGGAGAATAAAAGGAAAAGACAAAAAGAAAAAGGGAACAAGAAAAAGTAATTGGTTTATAAAAAAAAGAAGCTAATGTTTTCTTTCTTCTATTTATCATTATTAAAAATATATATATTATGAAAATGTTTAACAACAAGCTTTTAAATAAATATTAGTACTAATAAAGGTGTTTGGTTCAGGATCTGTCTTCACCTTTTCTTCTTATAAAAAATCTATCTCCACACTGGTTACACTGCAGTTCCGGATAATTTTGTTTGTGTAGTTTTTTAAATGATACTACAAATAATAATTTAATGATATTTAATTTTTAATAAAAAGTATTTGAAAAATATTGATGTATACCAATTACAATCATATATTATTTTTTAAAAAATCAAATAATATAATAAATTATTTATTTTTTATTAGATAACAGTGTAAAAGTTTACACAGTCAATACATGTTTAAATTCAAAATATTTTATCAATGAATTTTTTCAATCTATAATGTAAATAATATTACTCATTTTAAAATAAATATCATAGTTAACACTATCATAATTAATTCTCAAACCGAATTAACCACACTTAGGATAAATAATTTCTACAAATGTTTAGGAATTAATAAATAAAGGAAAAATAAATGGAATTAATTGATCTATAACGAAGCTCATTAATATCTAATACCCCAGAAAATAAAAACCGCGTTCTCTTCGTTTCAACTTCGCCCAATAATTTGAGTCAAAAATAGAATAATCACACGCGCCTTCTTTTTCAATATATTTTGAATTTCATTTATTTCGCTATTCTCACTCTCAATTACTCGCCGCCAGTCGCCACCGATCAGAAATTCATTCTCTTCCTCCTCCTTCCGCCGCCGCGAATCTCGCGCACGTGCAATTGCAGGTGCCTCACGTGCCTTTCTCTTTCTCTTTCTCTTTCTCATCGCATTGTGATTCATCTTTGCTCTTTCCGCGCGTTTCACTTTCTCTGTTTTTGTCTACTCCACTGCACATGCTTTGATTCTTTCTTTTCTGTATTTGTTTTCGTAATTCAAAACCATAACAGTTTAGCAACTTTTTGAATTAACTAATTTTTGGTTTGATTTGTTCTGGATCGGAGATTTTTGAGTTTATGATTCATTCAATTTTTGTTGTTTATTACTAATTTTTGTTTTACGGCCGCAATTTGTGAAATGCTCTATTCGGAATTTGTGCTTTTGATTTTTTGGAAGGAAACGGAAATATGAAACCCTTAACATGCATGCAAACTGTAATGATTGTTATTCAGAGATATTGCGAAGTGGATTTAGCTAGGTAGCACTGACCCCTCTGAAAAAAAGGCGTGTCGGTGTCGGACACATACACCGATACTTGTGATTTGTGATTACGTTTAATTTATTCATTTTTTTAATAATTACCAGTGTTGCTATTTCAGTGTCAGAGTTGTGTTCGGAGTGTATGTGTTTCATAGGGATTTAGATTTCTTCTGTATTTTAATTTTTCATGGCTTCAGTGAAGAATTTCTATAACTGGTTTTTGAGTTCTTTCGGTGATAGAGAGAAAGTAAATATCGGTTATGAATTTGTGGCTAAAGTGAAGTATGTGTTATTCATATTGTTGTGGGAGTTTTTGTATCAGAGATATTTTTGGGAGCTCTTTTTGTTTGAGTATTAAGAGACAATTTAGATTAACTTATTGACAAACACTTTTGAAAAGAACTGTATTAAAATGGAACTTAAAGTAGTTACTAGTTTGTAAAGGATAGGTTTATATATAATTTGGAATTAACTTTGGTTTTTCAATTAGAAGCTTTTCATTGAAATTTGTATTAACATTTTGAAGCTTTTAAGGAACTTTTTGTAAATTTATTGTAATTCAGAAACTGTCATAAACAAGAAGGTAACTCAGATTAGGTCTATATTAGATTTAGGAGGTGTTTTCATGCCTTTGACAAGGCTTAAGAAAAGTTTAAATCTGTGACCTCGTTTCTGGATGCGTCAAAATAGAGATAAATTGATTATTAATTAAGAGTCGAGGATAATCCGGATTTAGTCCTACTTCCATGGTAAATTTTGAAGTTAAAACATTATATTAACATAAATTTCGTGTTTATAGTAAAACAAAAGATACACTAATCACCATTGATATCATACATTGGAAATCTGAAGTAAATATGAAAATGCTGAAAGAGTGTCTGTCTGTGTTTGTATAGTATTCCGATTATGTATTTCTGTACGGTGTAAGTGCTTTTGTACAGTTGTAGTTTATCTATATCATCAAGGAGCTAGTGTAGATGGTATGTATGTGTAGTTGATAGTTCTTGTAAAAGAATATGTTGAGTCAACATATTCTGTTAGGGTTCATTACCTAGTGGTAACTTGCAAGCTTTTAAGGTTCCATCACTAAGGTCTCATTATGCTTTCTGAAATATAATAGAATCATTTTCTTTTAACAGAAAACACGTTGTCTCTTTTGTTTTTCACTCTTTCAAAGTCTAATATGGTATATAGAGGCTCTATATGCTCTTGTACATATGCTCTTGTACAGTTATTAATTATGTACACCATCAGGCAGGTAATGTCTCTGGTAGTTAGTGTAGCTTCTAGTTGTAAGTAGCTGGATGTGCTAAGTCAACATATTCAGTTAGTGTCAGTAATCTAGTGGTTATTTTGAGCCTCTTCTGGCTTCATCCCTGTAAGAAGTCTCACTGTAAATTATGAAGAATGTCAGAATCAGTTTCTCAATCTTTTCCTGACAGAGAACACTCCCAAATTATCTTCACGGGATAGCCCAATATATCTGTAGGCCTAAAAAAAAAATTTGAGGGAGGCCTTTTTTAAGTTAGAGTGGGAGTTCTGTTCTTTTTTTTGGGACCATGGCTACTGATATAATTAACTGGTATAAGAATAAAACAAACACGAAATTGATGATGAAATTTAGGGCAATAGGCCCCTGATTTATTATTCTGTATCCCCTGGTCAAATGCAATCAGGAAGTATACAATGTAAGGTGATTTTGAGGAGAATCTATCACCTACAGTCCTCACTGAGTTTCTCACATTTTTTTTTATCACAAAAATGGGGCAAGCCCAAAACAAAACACAAAGCAAAAACTAAAAGCCTCACCGAGTTCCCAACTAACCCCTAACATACAGTCTGTTTGTAATTTTATGTGTAGTCTATTTATGAGTTGTAGTCAGCTTCCTCCTTTTCCCCTATTATCCCCCCTCACAGACACCCTCTTTACTATTAAGTGTCTATCACATACCTCTGCAAATGTACACATTCTCCTTTCTGTTTTTGCTCTAGCTATATATCCCTAAATTTGTGGACTGCAGTGCTTTGATTTCTATCATAATTCCTGCTAACCTACATTTTAGTCAATTTCAGCAAAAAAATGCCAGAAATTCAGTTGGGTGTACACACTATTAGATCACATGGAGTTACAGTCGCAAGGATACATATGCATGACTGGTTGATTCTCTTGCTTCTTGTGGTAATTGATGCTGTCTTGAATATAATAGAGCCATTTCACCGTTTTGTTGGAGAGGGAATGATGACAGACCTTAGATACCCACTAAAGGATAACACTATTCCCTTTTGGGCAGTTCCGGTATGTTTTGCTGCCGTGTATTACTAGATATTTGAGATTATGTTATGTTTGCTCTTCACTTGGTCAACACTCAAGATTATAAACTATTGCATTTTAATTTTTGAACAGGTAATAGCAGTATTACTGCCACTTGTCATCTTTCTTGTTTACTATTTCATTCGAAACGATGTTTATGACTTTCACCATGCCATATTGGGTGCATTTCTGAACCTTCTAAAGCTTTTTCCCCCTATCCTTCTTATTTCAACACCGTGATTTATCATATCGTTACTATTACCAAATGCATCAGGCCTTCTATTTTCCGTACTCATTACTGCGGTGATAACTGATGCTATCAAAGATGGTGTTGGACGGCCACGGCCGGATTTCTTCTGGCGCTGTTTCCCTAATGGAACAGGGGTGAGTGTTCAATTTTATCAACTACCAAGATAGTCCTAGTAATATAATTTAATTACCATGTGATACATAATTATTTTATTAAGCAGTCATTTTCTCATTAAACATGGCATTGCTTCATGAAATGTTCAGGTGTTTGACAAAGTAACGGGTGATGTTAAATGTAATGGAGATAGTAGTATAATTAAAGAAGGGCACAAAAGTTTTCCGAGCGGCCATACATCTTGTAAGTACTTTTTACTAACTTAGGGTCTGCTTTGAAAAATATATTTTTCTTTTCAATTCTTATTTTCACTGATAATCACAAAATCATCATCTGTTTTTACTTTGCTTTTTGTTTAAAAAACTGTATATGAAATGAAATAGTGAAAAAATTAACAATATTTCATTTATAAATCATTAAAGTATTGAACCAAGTTGAAAATAAGGTGACCTTTCTGTAATTTTTAGTAATTTAAGAAATGAAAGTAGAAAATGTTATGATTCTATTGTTTGTGCTCAATTTTTAATTTACCAGTAACTGTATGAACTGCCACGATATATGCTCAGAAAGTTTTTTTATTGCTATGCAGGGTCCTTTGCAGGTCTTGTTTATCTGTCTTGGTATCTATCAGGAAAAGTTAGGGTGTTTGATCGTAACGGTCACATTGCAAAGCTCTGTCTTGTTATCTTACCTATCCTCATGGCAGCATTGATTGCTGTCTCCCGTGTTGATGATTATTGGCATCATTGGACTGATGTATTTGCTGGAGGTCTTATAGGTTTGTTTATTGAAGCCAGATTATTAAATATTTCTTTAAACATTTTGGCAATGTTTCTTACTTGAACTTATTTTATCAGGGACGACAATTGCTTCTTTTTGTTACTTACAATTCTTTCCACCTCCATATGACAGTGATGGTATGTCCTGAATCATTCCCTTTATCCTATCATTCCTTTATATTCTTGTAATGAAAATTCGTTTTTATTCCTTTCCATGCCATATCCACCCTATGCTATATAAATCTGAAATTTCGGCCTGGAAGGATTTTAGTCTTTTGGCTAGGCTCAACTTGGTGAATACTTTTTTTTTACCGTAATCTAGAAAACATTTGCTCTAGTATAACATCTCTATTTTGCCTGGATTTTAATGTTCAGTGTCCTAATATGTAGTCTTAAAAATACATTGTTTATGTTGCTATGCTTTCTTGTCTTCTCTCAGCAATGCTAATTAGCCTTTGGACTTTCAAGTTTAAAGTTAGGAGTCATTTGGAAGAGCTTATTTAGAATTTATGAGTTTATCTTGTGTCATAAGCGTTTAAATTATGTTCAGATAATATTTATAAAAATAACTTTTAGCATTCCAATCAGTTATTTCTTGTTTATTTTCATAATCTACCAGAATTGCCTATGAAACAGTACTTTATTAAGTTCGTTACAATAACTTATTTAATAAGTTAGCCCTTAATTAGACTTTTATTCAATAACACCCTCACTATAGTACGATATAATTGTATATGTAGGTTGGGGACCCCATGCATATTTCCAGATGTTAGCAGAAACTCGTAATGTTCAGCCTCCCGTCAGCAATGACAGTCAACTTGCACAATCTGCAGAGCTTCAGGCAGTATCTGTGTACATCCCATCTCAGCATGATGGAGATGCACGAGGCAATAGTTGGGATTCAAGCCCCATGTTAGGTGGTGGGTTAGCACAGAATGCTAGGATGCATTGACTGTTCGAAAGACATAGGAAAGACCACGAGATGTCCATAATCTGTAAAAATTATAGAGTTGAGAGGTTTAGTTGCAGTTGCAGATAATCGGCACTTTGGCGTCATTCTTGTTAAGAGTTCAATGTCAATTGCCTTGGTTCTTATATGGCTTTTGGATTGGAATATTTTGCTAGTTGTCTATGGTTTGGCCACGAATCTGATTGTTGCCACCGTACTGTTTTTTGTTCATTTATTGTGTATACAATGAGAATGTTAGTGCGACGACAGAATTAAAGTATGCATTTTTTTTGCAACACGAGAAAAGATTGAGAAAGCATGAAAGTGTGCATGATTTTCATAAACACCTTAGATTCTGTTTCGTGGAAAAAGTGGCTTCGAAATGTTTGATGTATTATATATTTTCCAAAACATCTCTTTAATGTTGGTCTTCATCTTAATATTAATTAATACTATAAAACATTGGTCAATAGTGATAGCCGGCCGTGAGTGTGTTTGACTATATTGGTATAATACATTTAACACTTTAGGACAAAAGAAACAAATAATTTGAATGGTGGTTGAATTTATCAACAACCAACAATGATTTATATATTATGTGAACATCAATTGATAAGCCAAATTTGACAATAACCAAGGCGTTTTGACTGTGTACCTCCTATTTCTTGCTTCAAGCAAGCAAGATTTTAGGCTGTCACCCAAAACATGACACTCCCATCTCATGAAGTTACCAATGGTGATGCTTCACTTGACTCTGGTCATAACCGTCTTCTTCAACTTGGTTACAAACAAGAACTGAATCGCGATCTCTCGTAAAGATTATCTCCATTCTTTCTCCTTTATGCTTTCATTTCTAGTTTTGGTTTGGATTCATTGGAGTTTGTTGTCAACTGCAGGGTGGTTTCAAACTTTGCTCTTTCATTTTCCATTATATCCGTACTCACCGGTATCACCACCCTTTACAACACTGGGTTGAACTATGGTGGTCCAGTTTCTATGCAATATGGTTGGTTTTTGGCTTCTGCTTTCACCATGCTTGTTGCACTTTCAATGGCTGAAATTTGTTCGGCTTTTCCAACTTCTGGCGGTCTTTACTATTGGAGTGCCAAGCTCGCCGGTCCCAAATGGGCACCTTTTGCCTCCTGGATTACTGGATGGTAAACAACCTCGAATGTTCCTTAGCTAACATCTTAACCAGCATACACTGTTTCTTTATGTATTAATCGGGCCACTCACCATTAATGTCCACGCTTCAGATGTCCAGTTCTGGACACGAGGAAGTGTGTTAAGAGTCTTACAACAGACAATATATGATCTGAGCATGTCCACCTACATTCTTTTATCTGACCTACTGTTCTTTCTTTCTCTTTTCTTGCAGGTTCAATATTATTGGCTTGGTATTGTTGAGAAGCACATGTTCAAGAATTTAAAATACTTCACATTTCACTGCTTGGTCAAAATATTTCTAATAATCATATTTTAAGCTATAATTTTGTTTACATTTTCAGTGGGCAGGGACAACAAGTGTAGATTTTTCACTTGCGCAACTCATTCAGGTCATCATTCTCCTTAGTACTGGTGGAAAAAATGGTGGTGGATATGTAGCATCTAAATATGTAGTTCTTGCTTTCCATGGTGGAATTTTGCTCCTTCATGGAATGGTAAACAGCCTCCCCATCTCTGTGTTATCGTTCTTAGGACAACTCGGTGCTATCTGGAATGTTTTAGGTATGAAGAATTTCCCTGTTCGATCTTTAGGACAAAGGCCTTAGTTTTTCTATTACTAATAGAAACGGAGAAACTTATAGGTGTTTTTGTGCTTATGATTCTCATTCCATCTGTTGCAACGGAAAGGGCTAGTACAAAGTTTGTTTTCACTCATTTCAACGCTGATAACGGAGATGGAATCAATAGCAGACCCTACATGTTTCTCATAGGACTTCTAATGAGTCAGTATACACTTACCGGCTATGATGCATCAGCTCATATGGTAAACATTTTTTTACCGTCTGCTCAAATTCTGCTTCGCTAATTTTTGCCTTGAAAAGACTTGTTTATTGCAAACTTGAATTTTCAGACAGAAGAAACTAAGGGTGCTGATGAGAATGGACCAAAAGGAATCATAAGTGCTGTTGGGATATCTGTTATTGTTGGTTGGGGTTACATAGTAGGTATTACCTACGCCGTTACTGACATCCCTTACCTTTTGAGTGAAAACAATGATGCTGGTGGGTATGCCATTGCTGAGATATTTTATCAAGCATTCAAAACAAGATATGGAAATGGAATTGGAGGTATTATTTGCTTAGGAATCGTCGCTGTCGCCATTTTTTTCTGCGGTATGGGTACAATTACCAGCAATTCAAGGTAACAAACTCACTGCGGGTGCTCTCAGTGTGATTTTCATTCAAGAAAGATTAAATATTTGTATAGTTACTTATAATGGTTAGAACTTTTACAGAATGGCTTATGCTTTCTCAAGAGACGGTGCCATGCCATTTTCGTCTTTGTGGCATAAAGTTAACAAGCAGGATGTTCCTATATATGCAGTTTGGCTTTCTGTTTTTATATCATTTTGCATGGCCTTAACGGTATGGTTTGATATTGTTGTATTTGATGTCTCTGCACAACTATTAACTGAGATGACTTAACTGACTTAACGGGACTCAATATTGTTGTATTGTATTGTATCTCTTAACAGTTTATTTCATTCTAACTCAATTTGAACAATTCATATAAACTGCAGTCTCTTGGAAGTATAGTGGCATTTGAAGCCATGGTGTCCATAGCAGTGATTGATCTCTACATTGCTTATGCACTTCCTATATTCTTTAGGGTGACATTGGCAAGAAAGAACTTTGTTCCTGGTCCTTTCAACTTGGGCCGATATGGGATCGTTGTTGGTTGGATTGCAGTTATTTGGGTGGTGATCATATCTATACTATTCTCATTGCCAGTTTCATACCCAATAACAATTGAGACACTTAACTACACACCTGTTGCACTTGGATGTTTGATCACTCTTGTACTTTCTTACTGGTTAGTCAGTGGTAGGCATTGGTTTAAAGGACCTATAACCAATTTACAACACTGAAGTTCTGTATACTATATTTTAGCATATAGCCAATTTTAAACATTATATATGCAAATTACTTCCTTAACTTGTAGCAAATATTAACTTAGTTATAGTGCTTCTAAATTACACAAGAAGCTTCAATTGACCTTATAAAATAGCAATGAAAAAAGTATTATTTAGCTTATTAGAAAACCAAAAATGAACAATAGATTGAAAGATTTCTCATTGATGAGATCCTTAACAATGATCAATCATAGGGATTTTGCATTCTATTATTACTTGTCTAAGCATGTAACAAACTCAACTAACAATCTTAACTGGTTTGTAACAAAAGTTAATTAACCAAAACAGTCTATAGGATTTGTTATGACATTCTATATAGGAGAAAAATATCTTATGCAAAATCAAAAATACCTCTTGGAAATATATTTTTGGGGCACATTTTTTTTTGTTGAGAAATCATGTTTAAAACCAGAAATGTATTTACGGTTTGGTATTGTATATGCATTTCTGGTTTCTGCACAGACAATTCAGAACACATTATTATGTAGGTTTTGGTGCATATTTACAAAATACAAAATACGATTTCGATTAAATAAGAAGCGATCCCAAAAATACATGCAAATGCTGATAAATATTATGTTCCAAAAGACGTACAAAATACGATATGAAAAATATTCCTCAAAGTATTGTACAAATAATCCAAAATATGAAAAACATAATAGTACAATAAACAAAAGTCATCTAAAACTATCGTACTACTGAGCATGTCGAATAATGAGTTGGCCCGTGATTCTCCCGACATTCCTCTGCCAGCGTTTGTAACACAGAGTTTCCCTAGTCTCCACCATGATGGCATCCAGAACACCTCTAACATCAGATCCATCAGGAAACAAACTCCTATCCATACTATCCTGCACAATCTCCATGATACGATGACACCTAGGCAACACGTCAGTGGCATGATTGGCATGTGACTGCTTCTCCTATAGAATCTCCTCCAAAGGCCTGCGGCGCCTCTGCTATTGCCTGTGGATGGGTCGCCGGTGTAGGTTGTGGATGGGCCTCTGGTTCTTCCTCTGGTGTTGCCTTTGGATGGGCCGCCGGTGCAGGTTGGGTGGCCTCTGGGTGGGCCTCTGGTGCTGCCTCTGGTGTAGGCTGGGCGGGAACCGGTGTAGGCTGAGATGAAGAAGACTCTCTTGTCTCAAAGACCAGGGGAGGTGGAGAGATATGAACTGAATATGGTGTAGTCTGTGAGTGGGATCTGGATGTCTCTCCTGGTCCAGATACCTGCGGTGAAGATGTACGTCTGCGGGAGGACAGAGGCGGAGATGGATGGACAGGAGACTCTCGCCTGCTAGTCGACAGAGTGGAAGTATCCAGCACAACAGGCCTAGGAGTCTGAAAATACAGAGTCCTTTCCCTACGCACTGAAGCCTGTTGTGAAAGTCTCCCGTGTCGTAATCTGAATTGTCTCTCAGCCATAATACCTGTAGAATAAACGAATAAAGTATTATACAATCACCCTTGTACAAAAAATAGTGCAAAACTATTGCTGCATAACCGGAAGTATACTTCCGATTTTAGTTAAGAACAAAAACGGAGATACACTTTCGGTATGACCTGTAACTTAACAAGTTCGTCAATGGAGAAACTGTTAGCCAATGGGGATAAAAAAATATGCATTGATCGTCAAATCACATGGCTAACACTTCTGTGTTGACTTCAAACATTGCAAGAATTAAAAAAAAAACATTTTACTACTCTAAAACACAATTTGTATGTAAAATCAAAATAACTCAATAATGCTCAAAAACAACTTACAGTGATTGATTCTTCTTGGTTGATTTAGATTATGCTTGATGATTTCCTTATGTGTTGAGATACATTGGTGGATTTTGAAACAATGAGCATTTTGGAGGTTGGGGTTTTGGAGAAGTTTGAGTTTTCTGTTTTGCTGCAAATAAGGAAGGGAAAGAGGTGGTGCGGATATAAGTCAAATTATAAACCAGAAATACACTAATAGTTTGGAACCAATGTTATATTTCCGGTTTGTATCAACGTGATAGGGTGTGGCTCCTCACAGTATTTTTTAGATTCTCTTAGAGTGTAATCGGGAATATAACATTGGTTTGGGAACCATAAGTATACTTCCGGTTTGTATGTTGTTTTCATATAATTAGGTGTGCACTGGAGATACATTTCCAGTTCCTGAGGGTATATTTGGAATTTCACGCTGGTGCCTAAGAAACACATAGGGTGTATTAAGAAATCCTCAATAGTCTAACTGACTTTATCTCCATGTTTCATTATTCCCACGTAAGTTGAAGGTTGGTATATGCCTACCATATTCAACATGAGCAAGATAGTTTGTAATGATTGAAAATTCAAAGATTTTGTAAATAGTCTGCCAATTGAAGTAGAAGTTTCACAACTCATGTTATTTGTTTCTCTCTAACAATGGGAGAATCTATTTCAAGGTATTTACTTCTATTATGGAAAACCTGATTATCTGTAATGTATAGTGCACTTTGGTAATCACAATATATGATATGAGTTGTGATGCACTTAACCTGAAGATCTTTCATGAGATAAAGTAACATTTGCAATTCACATGATGCAATTGCAAGTGCTTGATATTCTGCTTCTAATGATGTCTTGAAACTGTAAATTGTTTCTAGGGTCTTCATGAGATCAATGATTTGGAAAGGAAGAAACGTGTCCTGAATAAGGATGGTAATACACAAGGTACTATAGTACCCTTCCACGTATCCGCTGGTTGAAAATATTCTTGTACTCGAGCCCATATCTGCGTAGGGATCAACGTTTGTACTCCTATCCTATAGGTACCTAAGTACCCATACCCATATACATTTACCCGAATTTCTAATAAAAAGTTATTGATCAATTATAATTTATCATATTATTTTAAATTTGTAACAACTCTAACAAAAATTCAAAGATGTTATTGTTTAGTTAAAAAATAAACAAACACTTATATTAAAATACGTAACAGTTTAATAATGATGTATTTAATAAAATTGATAAGTATACATGTATATATAATAATAATAATAATAAAATATAAATATATATTGTGAGAGTATGTGGCTGAGTGGGTACAAAAGCACCTGAATCCACATCCAGGGTTGATCTTGACTTTTTAGAGCCCCAAGACAAATAATTAAAATTGATCCTTAATAAAAAACTGAGTAATTAACTTTGAAAAAAATTGGGTCATTTTTTTCCTTTTGTTTCAGAGAGAGAAAGATGGGAAGGTAATTGTATCAGACTCAAAGAAAAAGACGGTGGTTATGGTTGTCACTAGAGGCGGCGGCGGCACAGTGTGATGGCTGGTGCGTGGGAAGTGGAGGTTCAACAGTGAAGAGTTAAAAGGGATATAGATACGCGAAAACATAGTGAAGAAGGAGATGTGAATTTTATTTGGCATTGATGAAGTCAAATTAACTCAATATATTGAGTTAGAGAGTGTTGCACAAAAATAATTGTTGAAGTTCCACTTCCACAAATGACAATGAATCATACTTAATCATAAAATTTTGATAATAAATAATATGACGTATGATGAATTTTTAAATATTTAATTATAAATAGTATTAAAAATTATAATAAATAATCATCAAGAACAAAGCTTGACTTGACGACCGATTATCAATTTCAAAAGATTATATAAAAAATAATTTGTAATTGGAGATATAAAATAAAATTAATGCATTAAACTTTGTAAAATTATAAAATGAAAATATAACCCGTCAAAGAACAAAGATATACTTGATAGTCCATAATGAATCTTGAGGGTCCATTATAAATTTCAAAAAATTAGCGAGTTGCTCTTTCCAACCTTATGTAATCTCCCACACCGCCGTAAAAAGTATTTCGTGCCCCTAGAATCGAGAGATATATCTCCGGATGCCGCGGTGAAAAGTCTTTAGAAACCTTTATTCTGTTTAAATTTGGTCTGAAGTTACATCTCTGTATGTACAAAAGGTTCATTTGGAGATGCATCTTTGAAACCCCCATTAGTTCATTATTTTGTGAGATTTGTTTGGTGTCAACCAAAGGTTTTACTCTACTCTCGCATTTTTGGTTATGTGATACTAACAAAATAATGTGGACGGTGTAAGAAGCACCGTTGCATTGGAATTCATCAGTGCAGTGTCACGATTGGTAATTATGACTTGTGGCATGTTGTCCTCTTTTTTGGATTCTAAAAATGAAAATCCGTCTGAATAAGTCATCTCCATAGAAGTAACACCAAAAATTTCCAAGAATGGAAGTCTATACTTGTTTGTTTTGTATGTTGAGTCAATTATGAGCACGAAGAGAAAGATGTTGAGTAACTTTACGGAATCAGGATGACTCCAAAATTTCTACCCTTCCAGAATTACAAGAACACCTCACTCACACAAGATACTTTCCTCACAAAAGCATTTGACTATAAGAACTAGTGAGAGAAAGTGAAAGTAAAAACTTAGAGAGAAAGAGAGAGAGTGAGTGAGTGAGTTTCAATACACAAATTGAATTCTGGATGAAATGAAATGATAAATGAGGCCTCTATTTATAGACATGAGATTTCCCCAAAGAGGAAACCGCATTAAAGCAAAAATGATTGTTACTAATCAATTGACTTAATCGATTAGCTCTTTCAAATACAACGATTATGAGTTGCATATAAGTGATATATAGTCGTTGCATAGAATCTGAATGCATTTAATTTCCCCCGTGCCTTAAAATCACCCTAATCCAATCGATTAAGCTAATCAATTAAATATACTTAAAAACATTTTATGGCTCCTTGAATGCTCTCATTTGTTCTACGCAATTTCTATATATTTTTCTCAAATCATTTCTTTTGAAAAACATTTTATAAAAAGGTTTTAGTGTATGTGTGTGTGTGTGTGTGTGTGTGTGTGTGTGTGTGTGTGTGTGTGTGTGTGTTTATGTGTAAGTGTGTGTGTATGTGTGTGTATGTGTGTGTTTGTGTGTAAGTGTGTATGTGTGTGTATGTGTGTGTGTGTGTGTATGTGTGTGTGCTTGTAGCCATATACATCTATTAAGAAAGAATCTTTGCTTTTACAAAGTTTCACTCACTTACTAAATTAGGAGATTAACTCCTCTAAGCTTTGTCTGATAGATCCTTTTGAGTTGACACTTGCTTGGGATTTCTTTTGAGGCTTTTTATGTAATCTATTTTTTTGTCTTTGTTTGAAACTTTGTTGATCCTTATCAATCAAACCTCATGGCTTGTATCTTTAACTGTTTTAGTACATTGGTTGACTTTCTTAATGGTTGCATCTTTATTATGTTGAATGTCATATATTCTTCACAGTTGTCTTCATGTTGCATCTTTATCATGCTGAATATCTATTATGTTCTTTATAGTTGTCATTATCAAAATATGATATCTTGGTTTGAAAGTTTTCCTATAAGATACCTGTAAAACAAGGTTCTACAAGCTCATAACATGCCATAAATTCTACTACCATGGTGGATGAAGCCGTAAGAGTTTTCTTGGCATTACGCCAAGAAACTGCACCACCAACCAACATGTAGATATGTCCTTAAGTGGATCTTTTACTATCTTGACATTCAGCAAAATAGGAGTCAGCGTGTCTAGTGATCTCTAATTAGTCTGATATCCTATATGTGAGCATATAATCTTTTGTTCTCTTGAAATATATCATAAACTTTTTTGCTGCTTTCTAATGATACATTTTTGGATTGTTAAACATCTGCCTAACACCCTAACTATGAATACAATATCCGGACGAGTACAAACTTGGGCATACATCAGACTCCCTATAGTTGACGCGTAGAGAATCTTTTGCATTTCTTGAATTTCTAAGATTCCTTTTGGACACTGAATAAGACTAAATTTCTCTCCCTTATAAATTAGAGTATCCCATGGTTTACACTCATGGATGCCAAACCTTTTAAGTACCTTTTTGATATAGCTCATTTATGATAATCCTAGAGTACCCCGAGATCACTCTTGTTGTATCTAAATTCACCAAGATCTTTCATTTCAAATTTTCTTGATAGAATCTTCTTGTTTCGTGCACCAGGAATATATCATTTGTGCCAAGCAGTATGTCATCAACATACAAGAGCAAGAAAATATACCCGCTCCCATTGAATTTATGATACACACAATCTTCAACAACATTCACCTCAAAACAAAATGAGACAATTAATTCATGAAACTTGTGGTACCACTAACGAGACACCTGCTTTATCCATAAATGAATTTTTTTCAATTTGCAAACCATATTCTTTGAGTCTCCCGACACAAAGTTTTCTGGTTGCACCATATAGATTGTTTCATCAATGTTTCCATTGAAAATGTCGCCTTGACATCCATTTGACGGAGTTTCAAATTGTAATGTTCAACAAGATCCATGATTGTCCTAAAAGAGTTTTTGAAATTCTGGCACTTGTAATACAAATATTAAGACTGGTATTTTAACACAGAAACATGATGTCAAGACATATGATATGACATCTGGTGACAGAAAAAATTGTTGAACTGCTGATTGTGTAGAAGGATAAAATGAAGAAACTTAAAGAACATAATAAATTTTTAACCCAGTTCGGTGCAACGTCACCCACTCGGAGAGCTACCAAGCCAAGAAGAAAATATACTATGATATTATTAGTTCAAAGCTAAACCAACCCTAGTTTACAACTTCTCGCCTAATCACTACCTTTTGCAACTTATACCTAGAGACTTATAGATATGAGATCCCCCTCTCACTTCCAATCACCATAATGATAAACAAACCAGTTATAATCCTAATAACTAGTACCAAAACAGAAGATTACACTTCCAATCCACAATACTTAGTTAAGACTCTTAACTAAGAACAATACCTAACCTTTTGCTTAAAAGCTCATGGGTGAGAACAATAGCTTGATAAATAAGCAACAATCAGTCTACTGAATGCATCAAAGATACATGAGTGATATACAAAGAACACAAACACAAAGAACTTGAAATACTCCCAAAACCCTAAACCCTTATGTTGCATCCATGGTTTATTGTTGTGAATGTTTGCTCTTTTAGGTCATAGAAAGCCCCTTTATATAGACTCTTGCAGAATGGGCTCAGACTCTTCAAATCAAATCCAATATTATTTTTTTAAATCAGCTGCAAGATCTTCATATAAAAATAGGAAAAATATTTTAAAGTTTCATAAAATGTCTCAAAGATCCTTTTTAATGAAACAAATCAAATATGCACATTGCTCCTAAATAATCTCTTTGACTTGCACATAAAGCGTTTGTTGTACACAGACCAATATGTCATGACATCTATCTTCGACATCTTGCTGAAACACATAAGAGTATAAATGTTATGACAGTTGATGAAGGTGTTACAACATCTTGCACAATATCAGTATAGAACCATGTTTTACCAAAATTTATCCAATCATAAAACCATGTAACTAAAAATCTCCCCCTTTGGAAAATTTTGGCTAAAACAACCAAAGCATGATATACCTGGAGATAAGAATAAAATCACAACACAAGCTACATACAACCATGTAAACTTTGTACAAACTGCATCATAAGAACACATCAAAGAATTCAGCAGTTACAAATCACCATCTTCAATACTCCAGAAGACAGATTTTCAGACATGTGGTATGATATCACAAACAAATCCAAACTCCCCCTGTCACACATGATCAAGACTCACACTCAAAGGAAAAACCCAAATATCTAGAGAATCCAAAACACCAAATATGAACTACCTTAGTTCACACATCTGAGACTTGAAACTTTGACAAAAGCAAACCTGAGGGTCCAGAATGATCCTTTGAGAAATGAGAGGGGTAATTTTGGGGTACAATACCTTCCAACACCTTTAATAACTCCTTTGGCCCCATCTCCAAAAGTAACTGTAATACGATGGGAGAACTGGATTTTTTGGTTTTATCACAAATGTTGCGGTTAGCAAGAGACGCCACCGACTTTTCTTTTATCCAATATTTAGGAAAAGTGAAAAGAACAGGAAAGACCTTTGATAGATTTTGAGTTGTTGGGGGGGGGGGGTAGGTTATGAAAATGGAATATGTTAGTACCCTTTACATCTGTAGTTATCTACAGGCTCTTAACTGCTTAGCTCACTTTTAAAACTTGCTTTGTGTGTGTGTGTGATTTGTTTGAAAATATTTTGAAATGCCAATGTAAAGCTAACTTTGTAATAATCCTTGTGTCGTTCCTCAAGAATGTCTACAAAGTATTTTTTTTTGAAAATATCTTGTTTGAAAGTGTAGTGTGAAAAGTGTTTTGTTTGTGAAAAAGGTTGTGAGCAAGCATTCAAGAGTTCTTACCCACTAATAAGTCTTTCTTGTTATTTTCCTTCTCTATTGGAGATAGTATTATCCATACCATTAGTTGGTAGATAATCCTATCTACTGGATGTGAAGGGACAGGCGTAAGGTCATCGTATGATCATCGAAGGCAACATGTAAGGACACTTTAGCAATTATATCAAAGAGACTATCATCATTTTGCTCGTAGGGTCATTGAGGGACTAGATAATTTTGTAGGAAACTCGAAGGGTTATCGAGGGATTATGATCTTTATTCAAAAGGGACCATGATAATTTGATCGAGGGTCTTTTGCTAAAGTATCCCTAATTTCGAGGGACATGACCATTAGTATCATAAGGCAGCAAGAGAGGTTACCCTAGAGGTGAAGTGTGCAAAGTGTATTAGTTTCAGTTATTTAGTCTTGAATTGGGGTTTCCTAGATTTGCTTTTAGTCTTGCCATACAAACCCTGTTTTACTAGCAATTAAATATGTACAAAAAATTAAAGTGTGGAATATAAGTTCCTACGCTATTACATGGCTTTGGGAGAGATACAAAAGTATAGAAATTTGCGGGAAAGTAAATCTACGCTATTACGTTCTCGGAGTAAATACATAATAGGAAAAATATACGAGAAAATAAATTTACGCTATTACATTGATAGTGCGATCTATACACTTTTCTAGGAAATAAAATAGCAAAAAGAAATAAGAAAAATGTTTAAATGCTTAAAATTCTAAATTAATCATTTTTGATAATTTTAGAAATTAATTCAGGGGTTAATAATGATAATTAAAATCTTAATTCTAATTAATTTTAATTAATAAAAAGCCTAAATTCTAATTAATTTACAATAAAAAAGATATCAAAACCTAATAAACTAATTAAAACCCTAAGTAATCAATTAATCATAATCCTAACTTTTGGTTTTATGATTAATTAGTTTAATTAGAAAAGAGTTAATTAAGTAGAATGAAGAACAAGGGTTGGAAAATAAGGAAAACAAAATGCATGGGGTGGGAGTTGAACCCACCCCATTGAGGTTATAGGTAGATGATGCATCCACTTGGCCAAATGAGCATTTGTGGTTGAGAATAAGAACCAACCTATTTGGTATTAACCTGCGCGTTATCCTGAAAAAAGCAAAACTATTTGACAAGAGGAGGGATTGAACCCATGCCTCTATGGTTAACACACATCACATTTACCACTCGTCCATCAGTTGTTACACGTAAGTTAATCAGTACGCATTCCATATTATAAATCAAGATTAAGAAATCAAAGTAAAATAAAAATCAGAAAACATGCGTTGTGGTAGGGTCAGGTTTTATTTGAATCAACCAATTACGTAGTGCCACGCCTAGGTCAGAGATTCAAATGGTCGGTCAAACCACCATGGATGGTGGTTACAAACATCTTCTCTGATGGTGCTAAACATGAATATTGTGAAATCAACATCAAATAACAAACCAAAGTGCCTAGATTGGCTAGTTAATAGGCTGCGAGTTTAATGGTGTGATTAGTTTGGCCTAAAAACGCCTGTAGCACATAATACAAAGCTCAATCGAAGCTTTGCCTAAACAATGGAAAATATTCATCCCTACATCAAACCTCACCAATAATGGTTCTAAATTATTTCAAACATCATTATGAACCTGTATGAGTGCATCGAATCATTCAATAATGTGTATATAAAAAATTGAGATTAAAGAAGGTTACCAAACCGGTGATACTTGGTTGGCAAGTTTTGGGATGCTACGAGCTTCGATAATGGTTGGTATGAACTCCCGGGACCTTCAGGAGGCTAGTGTGATGCTTGAAATCCATTGAGAACGACTGGAGATAAGGATTTGACCGTGCCCTAGTTTTGAGAAAATTTGTGAGCTTTAGGGTTTGTCTATAGCTGCAGCATGCGTGTCCTTAGCTTGTGGAATGCTTCTTGTATTTATAATGGAATAATTAGGTCAACAAAAGTGGACAAAAATCTTTATAATTCATGGTGTAATATTTGATTTGGAATTTGTATGAAAAGTTTCTTTTTAAAGCTCAATCTTGTGTTAATTAACCTCACACGGTTTTGGCAAGTTGTCATGAGCTTTTTGGGCCTCCAATTTGATCAAAACAAAAGTACACATGCCTAAGTCCAATGCTTTGTAATTTTATTTGATTTATTTTAATAATATTTGCATAAAATTAAAATAAATAAAATAAAAAATATGGCCATGTATCAAATGATGTATAGGTACTTTAACATGTCATAAACATGTTTGAACCTCAAAATTTTGGCCATTTATCCCAAAAGTTCAAAATTGATTAATGTAGGTTTCATGCATTTCTCAAAAATTTCTCAACTTGCACAACTAATAACTCTCTCAATTTTTGTCATATGAAGGTGATCTCTGATTCTTTGGAAAGCTCAATATGTCCCCTACAACTTTGATGTTGACCATTTTTTCATTTGAAGCCTTTATCTTCATGTAAATTGCTATGATAAAAAATGTCTTTTTGTTGACTTTTAAAATGACCTGTAATGTTTTGGCCCATATATCTCAAATGAAGCATTTTTGGGCTTGAGCTTAGAGAGGAAAAGTTGTATAGAATTGATTTTCCTTCAAAATGAGCTTTGGTTGGGGAATTTTTGATGAAGTATGCAAAAGTAGTGCTTGGTCAAAGTTCAGTTGACTTCTCCTTAAGGAAATCCTAATTTAGTAACTTTTGACTTTTAATGAATCTTGACTTTTCTTGATGAATCATGATCAAACCTTGATCAAATGATGAACGTGACTTCAAAATGTTGATGTTGACCAAAAATATTGAAGTTTGACTATAGATTGGTCAAAGTTGACTTTTTGTCCAATACAATTGATTTTCAATCATCTGATTAATTAAATGAGTAAACTTGTACTGCAAGGCTTGAAATTTGGTATGAGGATTCTTTGAAGCATGTGAGAAACCATGAAGTCCATTTGAGGCATTATAAAATTAATATCCTTTGAGAGAAACAAATCCCTAGTTGTAGGTCAATTGCTTAGGATGAGGGTTTATCTGGTCAACCCTTGAGTAGTCTTGAGTACTTGAGACTCCTATGGGCATGGGGATATGTCTTGAATCAATTTGTCTCAAAGATGGGAGGGAAATTTTTTGGGTACAACAGCTTCCCCTGTTAAATCTTCTTAAACCTGAAGAGTTAGATTGGCATGCCTGCCTTTCGTGATCTGAAGGTGGAAGAGGATTGAATACTTATAAGTTCCTGGAAATTTTCACTCACGGATGCACAAAGTAATGCTGCAGGTTGATTGTACTGGGAATGGGCTTAAAGATGCCATTTGGAAAAGGTGACAGAATACCGTCGAAGATGGGCTTATAGATGCTATCTAAAGTAACTGTGTTCTTGGATAACTATTAACAGGAGTATCAGAATGAGTCTATGCACGACTGTATCTGAAAAAGTATTAGGATGAGTCTACGTTCGACTATATATAAAGATGGATCAGAATGATTCCTCGCCCGACTATATCTAAACAATGTATTGGAATGAGTTTACGCCCGACTGTGTCCAGAAGTGGATCAGAATGAGTCTTCGCCTGACTGTATCTAAAAAGTTATGTTGGAATGAGTCTACGCCTGACTGTATCTGAAAGAGTATCATAATGAATCTACTCCCGATTGTATCTGAGAAATGTATTAGAATGAGTCTATGCCCGACTGTATCTAAAAGTGGATTAGAATGAGTCTTCGCCCGACTGTATTTAAATAATATATTGGAATGAGTTTATGCCCGACTTTATCTAGAAGTGGATCAGAATGAGTCTTCGCTCGACTGTATCTGAAAAGTTATATTGGAATGAGTCTACGCCCGACTGTATCCGAAAGAGTATTAGAATAAATCTACTCCCGATTGTATCTAAAAATGTATTAGAATTAGTCTACGTCTGACTGTATCTAAAAGTAGATCAGAATGAGTCTTCGCCCGACTATATCTGAACAATGTATTGGAATGAGTCTACGCCTGACTGTATCCAGAAGTGGATCAGAATGAGTCTTCGCCTAAATGTATCTGAAAAATGTATTAGAATGAGTCTATGCCCCACTGTATCTAGAAGTGGATTAGAATTAGTCTTTGCTCGACTGTATCTCAAAAATGTACTAGAATGAGTTTATGCTCGACTGTATCTAGAAATAGATCAGATTGAGTCCTCGCCCGAATGTATCTGAACCATGTATTGGAATGAGTCTACACCCGACTATATCCAGAAGTGGATCACAATGAGTCTTCTTCCGATTGTATCTAAAAAAATGTGTTGGAATGAGTCTACGTCTGACTATATCCAGAAGTGGATCAGAATGAGTCTTCACCCGATTGTATCTAAAATATGTATTAGAATGAGTCTACGCCCGACTGTATCTAGAAGTGGATCAGAATGAATCTTCTCCCGATTGTATCTAAATGATGTACTAGAATGATTATCAGAATGAATATATATCTTGATCGTATTTGAATTGTATCTAGAAGATGTACTGGAATGAGTATCAGAATGAATCTATATCTCGATCGTATCTGAACTGTATCTAGAAGATGTACTGGAATGAGTATCAGAATGAATCTATATCTCGATCATATCTGAATTGTATATAGAAGATATACTCTAATGAGTATCAGAATGAATCTATATCTCGATCGCATCTGAACTGTATCTAGAATATGTACTGTAATGAGTATCATAATGAATCTATATTTCGACCATATCTGAACTGTATCTAGAAGATGTACTGGAATGAGTATCTGAATAAATCTGTATCTCGATCATATCAAAACTGTATCTAAAAGATGTATTGGAATGAGTATCATAATGAATCTATATCTCAATCATATTTGAACTGTATCTAGAAGATGTATTGGAATGAGTATCATAATGAATCTATATCTCGATCGTATCTGAACTGTATCTAGAAGATGTACTGGAATGAGTATCTGAATAAATCTATATCTCGTATCTGAACTGTATCTAGAAGAGAATCTGAAATGAGTATCAGAATGAATCTATATCTATATCGTATCTGAACTGTATCTAGAAGAGAATCTAGAGTGAATCTTTGACTGATTGTATTTGAAAGATGTGTTTATCAGAATGAATCACTGTCTGATTATATCTGAAAGATGATAAACTGTTGACAATATCTATCTGTTCGGGAACTAACCTGAAAAGATAAAGTTAGTTTTATGCAATGTCATGATGCGTGAAATGTACTTTGTAGTGATGCTCTCAAAATAAATGAGAATAGTATATGCATTTTGTATGCATATGTTATGATATTTTGTAAATGATGTATGGATGCAATATGTCGTTGGAGCATATCGGTAGCTTCTTGTAACAACGTCTAGCTAGGGAAAATAAATCCATGGTTGTTGCTAGGGATGAAGAAAGTAATTCTTCAATTTTTGTTTAGAACGAATTTACTGGGGATTCCCGCTTTCTGTTTAAGGACACTCTGCTGGGGATATTCGACTTTTGTTTGGGGATAGAAGCATTCAAGGAGAGTCATTCGTTCGTCGTTCTTTTTATTGAAGGATTTGATTCATATGTACCCTGACTGAGGATAAAAGAGATGTATATACCTATGATGCGCTATCTGACCGGGTTTTAGATATGGTAATCAGCTCCTCTAGGGAGGACAACATTGAGTAACATTTGGCTGGAGAAGAGAATTCTGTCGGGGAATTTGCAGTATTGGAGAAATAAACTACATTAGGGAATTAAATCCTGTAGACTGCATTGAGGAAATAATCTCTGATGGGGATAGTAATTTCATAGGATGCGCTCAGGAAGTTTCCACTGTATGTTGGGGAAATGATCAAACTTCCTTATCTGCTAGGGGACCTATTGAGGAAGATGATCATGTCAAGCTATCCATCAGGGATATGGAGGTGAACTGCTAGAAGATGCCCCAATTTCTGTCTGAGGGCATATTAGATTTACTGGGGAATATATCTCTGTTGGGGATGAGTTTGTGAAGATAGCTCTGTAGAGATATTTCCATGGATATTGCTCTGTGGTGATTTATGGATAACTTGAACATTATCCCAACTCCTAGAGTCTTTAGTAAATGCTGATCAGAGTGATAAATCTTCTACTGATAAAGAAGTGATGAGATAACAGGAAATAGTCATACGCTTTAATCCCTAACTTTTTCCTGGACTGCCTTTTTAGATTTTCAGTCCACCGGGATACCCTTTTTTGCCCAAGCAGCCTTTTCGGGTTTTCGACTTGCCAGGTGTACAATTTTCTTAATATATCCCTAATTTTTGCCCGAACTCTTTTAGTTTCGGGATGTCCTTATTTTTTCCTAGGCCAATCAACCTAGATGATCTCTTTTTCATGCGTAGTATTTTTGATTATGTCCGTGTTCACAGGGTGCGGTGAATTTTCACTGTTCATAGTAGTAAGTATTGTAGCACTGCCAGAAAATATTTTCTTAATCATACGTGGCCCTTCGTATGAGAGAGTCCATTTGCCCTTGGAATTAGTCTGGTGCACCCGACTCTTTAATTTGTTGATCAACCATTTATTGCCAACTTTCTGATAGTCTTGACCTTCCTTAGTATTTTTCTAAGAACTATCACGGCATAATGACACCATCTGATACTACTTACACAGACAAGCAATTTGGTGTTACCGAATATTCAATTTTCATAGTGGCTTTGCTGGAACTCATGATCAATGTAACATGCCCCAAGTGATTCATATGGAAATCTGCCCCTGGCTATTAAGCACTTTTAAGAGATTCTTTGAATCTTGACTTGACTGCCACAAATGAGTTGGACAATAACATGTCATTCCCCTTGATTTATAACCAATTGGGTCCATGAAAGGTCTATTACTGGAAGTGTATTTCTCTTTGACACATCATCTGAAGTAATTATGTCCATTGGGAGGATTTTCATTCATTGAATATTCGTCATTCAAATTTCTCTGCTGTCAAACACTTAGTCATATGCAAATAGTGGTATTAAAATGCAAAGATTATGTTTGTCTTGAAGTTAAAAAATGCATTTTTAGTAAAACAAAATTTGTAAGAATGTGATATCAACTCAGGATTTATAGTAAGCCTTACAGGAGTCAAGATACCTTTTTATAATAGTATGCTTTAGAACTAACCCATGCTTCAATTAGGACTTTTAAGGGTTGTAACATGGCCTGGTTCACAGTTTAATAAACAAAGGTTAAAGGCTCAAAGTTTATTTGTACCCAACCCGTTCACCGTGATGTTTTTCAGTCCTATACTCAGTTAATTATGAATTTAAGTTCCAATAGAGTTTGGAATTATATAACTGATACTTTGGTGATGGTTCCGAGATCAGAAGTTTATTTGGGAAGGCAAACATTTTTCTTGTAACATCTTTCTTTTGTTGAGGATCTGTGGTGACCTCTTTTTGACTTTATTATCCCTAACTTTTTCCTGAACTGTTTCGTTTGAGATTACAGTCAGTGGGATGCCCCAGTTTTTCTCCTAAGTCTCCTTCATAGTTTTAGACTTAGCGGGCTTTTCTTTTGAAAGACAATAACTGTCTGATTCAATGATTACAAGGAACCATCATCAGTTTTTGATTTAGAAGAGTATCTTCGACACTACTCGTCATGTACAAAGGTAAAGCTTGTGAATGCATAATTGATTTGACTGAGAAACTACCCTGCCCTAGGTTATGTTTAAGGGTTTCAATTTGCACGAAAAAGAAAACTCCTACTTCTTAGGCTCAGAGGGGTTGACTAGGAATTAACTTCCTTATATCTCCATTGTTTAGAAATTGAAGCT
This sequence comes from Vicia faba, assembly GCA_948472305.1. Lineage (NCBI taxonomy): Eukaryota > Viridiplantae > Streptophyta > Magnoliopsida > Fabales > Fabaceae > Vicia > Vicia faba. The sequence goes on along the minus strand of OX451738.1, from coordinate 1,118,314,593 downwards.
ATGCATGTACATCATCATCAAGGTCTGTTCAAAAGTATACTGTATGAGATTATGGTATCGTTCTCGTCATCCTCCCTCTAAAGGCTTACATATTTAACGTGAGTTGAATATCATAAAAAGAAGTAAGAAAATAGTTTAAATACAGTGATAACAAATGGATTAATTCAAGACAAGCATATGAAATGCATTAATGGGAAAAATCAAAGTTTGACATAAAGATAAGTGTTTGAACAAACAAGAGGATTTGAAAATAAAAATCCAATGAACTAGAAACTTCCATTGTTGGCGGTCGAGTCGTTGTCTCTATCATCATCTTTAACTCTTTCAAAATCAATTACTTTAGCTTCAATCAAGTCTTGAACCTTATTTTTCAACGCCCAACAATTGTTACTATCATGACCAGAACTGTTGGAGTGATATGCACACCTTGCATTAGGATTGTAATTAGGAGAAGAAATATTGGGTTTCTGAGGAGGTTCTTTCAATGTAATCAGCTCCATCTTCAACATGTGTTGCAATGCTTGAGACAACGAAATGTTAATTTTTACGAATTGTCTCCTAGGTGCGACTTGTGTACGCTGATTATTCTGTTATTGTTGTTGTTGTTGTTGTATTAGCGCAAGTTTAGAGATCAAAACTGCCCCCCATAGATTGGTTGTGGTCACTCTTATTACGACCCTTATGGCCGTACACAACATTGGATTCTTTCTTACCATTGTATGACTTCTTTGCAGTATTCGAAGATGTAGCCACCTGAATTTTACCACTTATGATTCCATTCTCAACATGTTCCCCTGTCAATATCAGTTCAGTGAACTTGGATGAAGAACTTTCAAGTAGGTGAATATAAAAAGGACCTGTTAGCGTACTCATGAACATGTCAACCAATTCCCTATCAGCCAAAAGAGGTTTAACTCTACTGGCAAGATCTCTCTATTTTTGTGTGTACTCTTTAAATACTTCCTCAGAACCCATGGACATACTATGTGGTTGTATGCGGGTTGGTGCCAAATCAGAATTATACTGATACTGTTTATAGAAAGCTGCAGCCAAATCTTTCCAGGTATGGATATTGGTACATTCGAGTTGATAATACCATTCCAGTTGTGTTCCAGACAGACTTTCTTGAAAGAAATGTAACCATAATTTCTTATCAGCACTGTGTTGTTGAATTTTCCGAACATATGATCTCAAATGTAGCTTCAGGAAAGAAACTCCTTCATACTTAGCAAAGGTAGGAGTTTTGAACTTAAGAGGAATGACGACTCTTGAGACTAAACTTAATTCTTCAAAGTTCAAGCCAGGCACCTTCTGGATCTCCATAGCTTTCAGAAGCTCTTCTAACAGCTTATAATTCTTTCCAGCATGGGGATATTGTTCATCCAAATAATCCTCTTCCTCTTCATCAGAACATTTGTCAGAACCATGATTTCTTTTTTCAGTTTTAACACTTTTACCATCTTCATCCCGTTTGTCATCTTCGTCCAATGGGATATCAAGATCTTAAGCTCGCTTGACTTGACCTCTGAACTTTCTCCCCATGTTAAGGATGCCGATTGGCTTCTTTGTCTTCTTCTTATTTTTTGGAGATGAGTGTCTTCAGTTCTTCTTGCCCCTTGGCTAAGCTTAGGAACATCTCTTGGAACTGAGCATTCTGAGCCTGGAGATCTTTAATTGTCTGTTCGAGAGCCATTTTTGCTGAAATAAATAGCAAGAAGATGAGAAACTTGTCTTAGAAACCTATTATGCAATGATATGTATGGCATGTAGATGCATATGCAATGTTTTCAAGGACCCCATGGGATTAAAATTTGTTAATCAAAATGAAATAGAAACAAAGACTCTTATTAGTAAGTTTAAAGTATAACTGCGTTTTAGGCCTACAACGAAAACAACAAAAAAGTTACAAGGAAACAAATTATGAAACTCCTAAGACTCAAGTCTCCCATGGACACTTCCTCTTTGTGTTGACATATGCATTAAGGCCCTGCTCTTTGTGAAGTTATTTTGTCAGCTCCAACAATTTCTTCTCACTAGCATAGAATTGAGTCTCAAAGGTGTCCCTTTATTCTTTCAATTGAATCTAAGACTTCTGTAGCTCTTCAAGGTCAGTAGGCATATCTGGATGAAAAATGGTATGAGGAATATCTCATTCAACAACAGGCTCCACAATTATTGGTAGGATAGCAGGATATGACATTATAAGATTTTGAGCACGAGATCGCACCCATATGAGGTAGGGCTCCAACGGGATAGAGTTTTTCTGTCCCAAAGTATTGCTATCAATCTTATTCACCATGCCCCAAGCATGTATAAACTTTTGACGTTAATCTTGAGGATCGTTCTTGTAATTGAATACAATACCCTGGATAAGCATATCATGAGGACCGTTTCTTCGAGCATAACTAAATTGACACAGAGCTAGAGAAAGATTGTAAGTAATACCTCCCCTTATGCTAAGGAGTGGCACATTAGGGAATTCCTCACAATTTTCAATAATAGTGATGTCCTCCCGAGATTGGGAACACCAATAGATATCTGAATTAGAGAGTGACATCATCCTTCGAGACCACCTCAAACCTTGTTCTTTCTTCATCACTGATCGGGGAAGGTGCGAATAAACCACCTGGATAGTAAAGGTATGCAACACATGAGAGTCCTTCGCTCTCTCATAGTATGAGTGTGAAGAGAGTGCAAAATATCTCCAAGCAAAGTAAGCACATGATTATGAGTAAGAAATATTTTGATGGTGTTCACATCTATGAGTTGGTCTGGATTAGGTAATGGTACCAAACCATAGACCACCAGAGCCAAGATTTCCTCAAAATAATGAAAACTCATAGCATCTAGAAACAATTGAGCCTTCTCTATAAAAAATTTAGCAAGAAGACCTTTAATTCCACTTCTTGTTTCCTAATTAGATACAATATCTAACCGCTTCAGATGTAAGGTTGTTGCAATAACTTCAGGGTTTGGAACTTTATCTAAACCAGTGAAGGGTGTCTGGTCAATAATAGGTACTCCAAGTAGCTTAGAAAACTCTTCTATTGTGGGTACCAACTTATAATCTGGGAAGGTAAAATAATGATGCTTAGGATCAAAGAACTAGAACAGAACACTCATAACGTCTTCTTCAAAACTTGAGGTGACCAAACTGAGTAGATAACCACACCTCTTGGTGAATTGAGAGTTTCCGGGAACCTTTGAGACTAACTCCTTAAGCTTGGAAGGGAACCTTACAAAGTTGATTCAGATAGTATTTCTGCGAGCGGAGGCCATAACTTGCAACAAGGAACAAAGATAAATCCCTAGGTCCTTGAAATGGTTAGTTAAAATGTTATGTTATGATGATATGATGTTATGATGTTATGTTCATGTTAAATAAGTAGCAAACACAAACCACTCTGTGATACGGTGGCAGAACCGGACTATTTAATACTGGTTTGCATTTTGCGTTTTTGTTTGCAAAATGTCGCGGTAAGCAAGAGTCGCCACCGACTTTTATTTCATCCAATCGGAAAGGAAAAAAGTACAGAAAAAAATCCCTTTTCGAGATATTCTGAGTACGAGGGGTAGATTATAGAAAGGGAAGGTGTTAGCACCCTTTCTATCATGGTTTTCCATGGGCTCTTAGGTACCTGCTCATATTTTGAAATTGCTTGTGTGTGCTTGTTTTGAAAAGTTTTGTTTTACTTCGTTTTAACCCTTGTTTCTGTCCTCAAGAGTGTTACGAAGTTGTTTTTGAAAACTTTGTTTAAAAAATGTTTGGTGTGAAAAAGTTTGTTTTGAGCAAGTACCTACTAGCATCTACCTACTCGGAAAAAGATAGTTTCTATTCTTGTTTCCTTTAGGCCGCATTATCCTACTATTAGTGAGTAGGTAACCCTAATCGTTGTATGTTTGAGGGACTATCGAAAGGGACGTAATGGTCATTGAAGGCAACATGTAGGGATACTTTAGCATTTCAAAGGGATTGTAACCATATATTCATAGGCAACATCGAGGGACAAGATCATATACCGTAGGCAACTTCGAGGGACATCGAGGGACCATGATCTTTATGATGATTTTAGTCGAGAGTCTTTGCTAAGGATATCCCTACGTTCGAGGGACATGACCATTGTTTTCCGAGGCAACCAAGTGAGGCATACCCTAAGAGTGCATATGTGCAAGGTGTGTTATGTTCAGTTATTTTAGTCTTGTGTTAAGTTTGCTAATGTTTGATTATTCTTGTCATACAATCCTATTAGTCATACATCTAGCAGTTAATAATTGCAGTAATTTAAAAGTGCAGAAATATAAAACCTAGCTATTACAAGGCTTCGGGGAGGGGGATTATGTACATATCCAAAACTGGGGGGAAAAATAAATAAAAGCGGTAAACGTCCTACTAATCATCTATTACATCCCAATATACAGTTACAATAATAAAATGAAGTGCGAAAGAATAATAACGCGCAAATTTGAAAAGACATCTAAAAATCCTAAGATATAAAAATCTTTTTGTTGTTTTTTGTTTTAATTTATAAAAATGGTTTAAGTTAAAAAATAATTGATCTAGATATATATTTAAAAAAGATAATTATTAAAGAAACATGAAATTTAAATAAAAGAAATTAATTCTATATTTTTTTTTGGTATTTTTGTTACGAAAAGGAAAATGAATTAAAATGAAATTAAACCTAAGTTCTATTAATTTTAATTTTAAAAAAAAAGTTAAAGTGTTTAGTAAATTAATTTACCAAAATTAAAATTTAATCAAGAAAAAAATCCTAAATCTATTTTTATGTGATTTTTATATTTGTTTATTGATAAAAAAAGGGATTAAAAGAAATAAATGAAATGAATAAAACAAGAAAATAAAGATGGGCCTAGTAGCAAAAGTAAACAGGGGGTGCAATCATCAGAAATCCCTAGGCCCAAATCTTCGAAAGCTTCATGCTCTAACTATGGTGTTTTTTTTATTCTTGCATGGAACCTATGATTTAACCATCTATAATTGTTCTATATAAACTGAAACAAACGTTAGCAATACCATAAAATGTGATTAAAATTAGAGATTCAAAGTTTAAAATTTTACCAAACCGGTATTGTCAAATGGGGGCGTGCTAGGCATGTGATGGATTGCTCTTGGGCCTTGTAAGACTCCTGAGGACTTCAAGAGGTTGGTTTGAGGCTTTATGTCAATTGAGAGAGACTGGAACCTCGAGATATGACTTGCACCAATTCTTTGATTTCTGGAGAGTTTTTGAAGAGCTTTTGGAGAGCTTTTTGAAGAGCTTTTTGAGAGCTTTTTAGAGAGGAATTTCGTTCCTTTCAAGCTTGTATGGATCTATATTTATAGAGGAGAATGAGGAGACAAGAAATCATGGAAAGAATCTCCCTCATAATGTTGTGTTTTAAGACCATGATCAAGATTTGAAAAAAATGTCATATTTGATAATTTTATACCATTTTCACATGTGGATGAACCTGGACATATTTGAAGGGTTATTTCACGAAATCAATTGACATAAACCAGCATAAAACTTGCCCAAAATGGATTCACATCAAAATTTACATTGTTTCTATTATTTATTTATTTAATTCTGAATTTTAATGAATAAAATATCAAAATAAATAGCATAAATAGTAGAAAAATGTATGGGTGGGCTCAGAGATCGTGGATCATGTTAGGAATGAGTTTCAAACTTGAAAAGATAGGCCCATTTGGAAAAAAATCCAAGTTTGGTCAATATTTGCTTCATGCATTTTTTTCAAAAATTGTCCAACTTTGACAATGCATATCTCTCTCAATTTTAACCTTATGGGGGTGTTCTTGGACTTTTTAGCAAGCTTAGGATGACCCCTAAGCAACATTTTTGGTTTCATATCAATTGGATCTTCCATGTTCATGTAAGAAGCTTTGACCCAAAATATGTTTTTGTTGACTTTTCAAAATGACCTATAATGTCCAAAGTTATATCTTCTTGTGAGTGCATATTTTGAACTTGGGAGCTGAAGATGAATTGTAGGGAATTACATCCAATTCAGAATGAGCTTTGGATGGGTCATTTATGATAAAGTATGAGAAAGTTATGTTTGGTCAAAGTTGAGTTGACTTTTCCTACAAAACCCTAATTTAGCAACTTTTGGGTTTTGATGAATTGTGAACAATCCTTGATGAATCATGATCAAAACTTGATCAAATGATGAATAATACTTCAAAATGAGGATGTTGACCAAAACTCTTGAAGTTTGACTGTATGTAGGACACAATTGACTTTTGCCCTAGCATAGTCGATTTTCAGGCCTTTGAGCAATTGACTGAGCAAACTTTCTCTGCAAGGCTTGAAAATTGACATGGATGATCTTGAGAACATATTAGGACAACGGTGAGAATTTGGGATCCCTTTTGACTCAAGTGTCTTGATGCAACATGAAACCCTAATTTGAGGTAGACTGCCTTAGGAGAGAGCTTGTCTGGTCAACTCTTGGACTTCCTTGGGCAATTTGAAGACCTTACTTGAAATGTATTGAGAAATATGGGAGGGATAATTTTGGGGTACAACAGCTGCCCCTGTTCAATCTTCTTAAACCTGAGGATGTAGATTGGCTTGCTTGCCTTTCGTGATCCGAGGTGGAAGATGATTGAACACTAGAGTGCCCAGAAATTTGCACTCGCATGAAGTGGTACTGGCCTTGCGATTTCGGGAATGGGCTTATAGATGCCATTTGGAAGTTAATGATGGAAAATGGGCTTAAAGATGCCATTATAAGAAGTGTTGATCACATAAGAGATTCCTTTGTGAGAGCCCGTATACCTGTTGTTGAGGAGGATTTCGCTGGGGAATACCGGTCTCTGTCTTGAGAGAAATAGAATTTTAGGAGCTTCAGTCGTCTGTTATTCTACTGGGGAATCATCTCTTAGTCGGGGAGGTGAAAATGAACTGCTATCTAGTCGTGTATAGGCTACATCGCGACCTATTGGGGAAAGGTGAAATCGATCGTGTTCGATCAGGTCCAGGTCTTACAGTGTTGTGGACTGTTGTCTGGAGATAAGAGAAAAGAAACCTGGATGGTAAGGTTATGAGAAGGAACCTGGATAGTAGGGCTTATGTGAAGGAACCTGGGTAAGGTTGCTTCGTGAGGAGTTTGGATAAAATTGCATCTGAACCGAGAAGGAACCTGGGTAAGGTTGCTTTGTGAAGAGTTTTGGTAAAACTGCATCTGAACCGAGAAGGAACCTGGGTAAGGTTGCTTTGTGAGGAGTTTGGGTAAAACTGCATCTGAACTGAGAAGGAACCTAGGTAAGGTTGCTTTGTGAGGAGTCTGTGTAGGGCTTTAGGAGGAACCTGGGTAGGGTTACTTCGGGATAAGTCCGTGTAAAACTTCGGCAGGAACCTGGGTAAGGTTACTTTGGGCTAAGTCTATGTAAAACTTCAAGAGGAACCTGGGTAAGGTTACTTTGTGATAAGTTCGTGTAAAACTTCAAAATGAACCAGGGTAAGGTTACTTTGAGATAAGTTTGTGTAAAACTTCAGGAGGAACCTGGGTAAGGTTACTTTGTGATAAGTTTGTGTAAAACTTCAAGAGGAACCTGGGTAAGGTTACTTTGTGATAAGTTTGTGTAAAACTTCAGGAGGAACCTGGGTAAGGTTATTTCATGATAAGTTTGTGTAAAACTTCAGGAGGAACCTGGGTAAGGTTATTTCGGGATAAGTTCGTGTAAAACTTCAAGAGGAACCTGGGTAAGCTTACTTTGTGATAAGTTCGTGTAAAACTTCAAGAGGAACCTGGGTAAGGTTACTTTGTGATAAGTTTGTGTAAAAATTCAGAAGGAACCTGGGTAAGGTTACTTTGTGATAAGTTCGTGTAAAACTTTATTTGGAAATGTATGAGAAAAGACCCGTGTAAGATTTTTCAGGATAAACCCGTGTGAAGCTGCATTTAGGAGAAACCCGTGTAAGATTCCTTCGTGACGAACCCGTGTAAAGCTGCATTTAGGAGAAACCCGTGTAAGATTGCTTCGTGACGAACCCGTGTAAAGCTGCATTTGATCATGCAAATAATTACTCTGTTTAGTTTCTGGAGCTAATCTTGAACTTGCTGGAAGTTGTTGATGATAACCATCTTTCCTGAAAAGGTACATGATTAATCGTATATGATGCATGACATGCATTGTATGATGATGTTCTCAAAATAAATGAGATTATGCCGTATGCAATATGTATGCCCACGTCATGATATATGAACATGAAATGCTATTGTGGCACGTCCGAGTTTGGGAAAATAAATCCCTGACTGTTGTTGGAGAGTAATGGAAATTGAGTTCCTGACTTTCGTAGAAAAAGTGGTTCTTCTACTTCCGCTAGAGATGGTGAACCAGAGATGACTATGCTGGGAATTTGCCCCTTGTTTATGGATATTCTACCGAGGAGAGACTCTGCTTGAGAACGAATCTGCGGGGGAATAATTCCGTTGGAGAGAGAAGCTTCCATAGCTGAAGGGATAAACTCTGTCGGGGATTGAGCTTCTGTATTCAGAGAAATAAACTCTGTTCGGGAGAAAACTTTATGAACCGCTTGCGATTACAAAATTCGGCTGGGGAATATAGACGCCGGCTCTCCGAAAGAGCTTGGCTGGGGAAAGTAACTCCTGTCTAGGGAGGCAGAGATCAAAACTTTGGTTGCCTCTACTATGTGGGGAGTGTGATGCAGTGGGAGAACTGACTTGAGGTTTTGCGTTTGTGTTCGCAAATGTTTCGGTTTAGCAAGAGTCGCCACCGACTTTTTATTTTATCCAAAGGAAATGTCAAAAAGCACAGGAAAGACCTTTGAGGTTGTTTTTGGGTTCGTGGGGTAGATTATGAAAAGGGAAGGTGCTAGCACCCTTTTCATCCATGGTTTTCCATGGGCTCTTAGTTACTTGTTTTAGATCACTTGCTTTTGCTTTTCAATTGTTTGAAATGGTGTTTCTGTGTGTGGTTTTGAAAATATTTTGAAAAGAGGCCTTTGTCTAGGCAACCTTTGTAATGATTCTTGTTTGAATGTATACAAAGGTGTTTGTCTTTTGAAAAATGTTTCAATGTTTGAAAGTTTATTTTGGGAAATGTTTTGAAATTGTGTTGTGATGTGTTTTTGAAAATAGCAAGGATGTTTGCAAGTTTGATCAAGTAACTAGGAGCATCTACCTACCTACTCAAAGATCTTTCCTACGCATTTTTAACCCTTTGACATTGTTGTTTTACCATTGTATTTGATAAACAACCTTGTGTTTGGATGTTAAACGGGACAGGTGCGGGTCATCGTATGACCATAATAGCAATTGTGCCAAGTATTTTAGCAAGTTTTTGAGGGACTAGATCATTTTTGTATAGGCAACCAAGATAGCGTCATCGAGGGACTATGATCTTTTGTTTTTTGATTAATTTTTCCAAGATACCTAGCATGCATACCATGACCATGTTTTTTAAGGCAACAAGTGGATGAAACCCTAGGGGTTCTTGTGTGCATTGTGTTGTCATTTTTCATGCTTTTTTGTCTTGTATTAGTCAAGCTATTTGTTTTGATTTTTGGTTATCATACAAACCCTAATCTTTCTATCATGGCATATTTGAAAGCAATAAAGTGCGTAAAAGTAAATCTAATACTATTACAACATTATTATGGGGAGGGGGGGGGGGGGGGTACAAGTTTGAATAGGGGGATATTTGCAAGAAAATAAAACCCTAATTCAACTATTACAACCAAATTGAATTCATTGTACAAATAATAAATTGACAAATATTTAAATGTGCAATTAAATATAAAAATGCAAAATATTTTTATATTATTTTATGTATGTAAAATGAATTATTTAATGTATCAAAAATAAGAAAAAATATTAAATATTTTTGAAAGGGTAGAAACCCTAGTTTTTGTTTTAAGGAAATATATATATTATATTATTTATATATTCATTTATGTATAAAGAAAATAAGTAAAAATATTCACAAAAGTGTTAAAAGATTAAAATGTGTGAGAAAATATTATTTAAGTGTATAAATAATAAAAATAAAAATATATAATATTTTTATAATATTTACAAGTTTTTATTTAAGAAAATAAAAGTATATTATTTAATAAACTATTCTTATGCTAAAAAAAATAATAAAAATAATAAAATAAAATGTGAAAATTTAAGAAAATATTTTTGGTGATTTTTTATATTTAGAAAAAATAATAAAAGTCAGAAAATGTAAAATAAATGAGAAAATATAAAAAATAAGAGAAATGGGCCAAGGGGGTGCAGAAAGCAAGCTAAGGGGTGTCAAAAGCAAGGAGAGTCCAAGCCCAACCCACATTGCCTTCATCCCTGTCCTTGAGACAGAAGCAAACACGCGCCATGTTCAAACTGCTAACTCCTGCATTTGTGCTTAAAAACAAAAACCTGTAACATGAAAGTTATAACTCTTGATCATACGATTCTAACCATGTAAAAAACTTAATCTAACTCTCAAAGACCAGAGAGAATTTCATTGGCCCTAAATCTTGACCTAGTTTTTTTCAGAAAGTTCAACTATCAAATACTCCTAGCTCAATTAACATAAATGAAATCTATGCATATGTACAGCTCAAGGGCAATGATGACTACATTTTTTCTTCACAAACCTAAGCCTAATGATTCCTAAATAAGGAGATAGAAGTTTGAGAAATAACTGTTTCAGTCAAATTCGAGTATGGCAATGTAGGGGTTGTGAGTGAGGCCTGAGATACTTGTGAGCTTGCTTGAAGTTCCTTTGAGCTTTCCCAATGCTTAGCTTGCTTTAGAATGGCCTGAAACTTCTTGTAGAACTCAACCTGCAAACTCAGAATTTGAAAATGATGGTGTGTAAATGGTGTTACAGTGACTTGATAATTGTTGGGATAGTTTAGGTATGTTGTATGGAATGTGTTGGAACTGAGTTGGGACAAAACGCACGAGGCAATGTGAAGATGGAAGTGATTCTGCAGGGCTTGCCCTGTTTTGGCAAAAAATGGGGTTTTTGGTGTACAAGGGTGTTTTAGAGGTTGCTAGCTCGTGTTTCTGGCTTAGTGTAATGTTTAAAACTTGTTTCAAATGTTCACAAACTTTGGTTTTAACAGATACAAGAGTTCTTGACCTTTTGCAAGGTTTCTTGTTTTTTAAGCAAAAGTGAAATGACAATGCTTAAGAGCCTGTACAGGCCTCCTTCTTAGTTGCACATAGTTGGTGCACCTTGCCCTAAGTTTGTGGAGTTGGTTTGCTGCAAAAGATTGGGTTCACAGCTCAAGAGAAACAACTTGACATAAAGAAAGCTTTATCAAAGTGGCAATGTTGCCTTTTTGCCATTTTTAGATTAATTCCTTGTACAATGCCCTAAAGCTCAGAATAAAGCCTTAATCCAATGTGTTTGCATTTAATTTATGAGTGTGGAAAGGTTTAAGGACCTGTAAACAAGTACAAGCATGTTTGGAAAGAATTTGCAACTTGTAGCAACATGAAAAATGCCATGGACAAAAGTGAGAAATGGCCATTTTCTTTTCTTCGATTCTCCCTAACCATAAATGATTTTGAAGAGTTCTTAGACATTTTGGAAATCTTGTAACATGCTCTACAATCCATCTTTGAAATGAATTTTGAGATTCCACTTGGAACTATGTGAAAAATTTCCATGAAGATAGGTCAAAATCCTGCCTAAACTAGGGTAAAATTTCACTAAGTTAAAAGTTTCATGGACCCTTGTTCACAAAATCATAACTTGATATCTAAGCATCTTTTGGAAAAACTTTGTTAATCAAAGTTGTATATTTTGTGGAGGAATACAACTTTCATGTTGGAAGTTTTCTTTGAATCAAATTGCATCATAGTGAAAAAGTTGGGAAAAATTGGGATAAAATAAGAAATTTTCATAACTTAGAAAATTTCTAAGTTATGAAAATTTTCCATTTTAAACCCTAATTTCCAATTTTATGTTTCTTGGTGGACAAGTTTCATGTTTTGACATATCTTGGTGAAAAACGACCCTTGGCACTTGATTTTGACCAAAAAGTCAAAGTTTGACTTTTTAGTGTACAATTGATTTTTGATCAGTTGACTGGAAAATTCATCTGTCAATCCAATGCATTTGAGATCTTTTGAACCTTGTGAATAGGTCAAGATGATTCCAATGAGTCCTTGAATCCATGCTTGAACCCAATTTGCCATTGGCTAGGTTAAAAATCAAAAAATGCCCTTCTGCAGTCAAAACCCTAAAAATGACCATTTTGCCCTTTTGATGATCTGATCAAATTTCTTGAGGAGTTGTGGTCCAAACTTGATCAAATGGTTCATATGAGTCTATAATGTTGATGTGGATAAAAAATTATGAGGTTTGACTGTAAATTGGCCACAGTTGACTTTTTCCCAATACAGTTGATTTTTAGGTCAACTGTCCAATTGACTGGGCAAAAATTTGATTCAAAGCTTGAAACTTAGTATGAGCAATCTTATAAGTCCAACGTGAAGTATGAAAGTCATATGAGGCATTGGAAGTACAAAAATCCCTGTGCAAACTCAAACCCTAATTTCAGGTTAACAGTGCAAGGAGATTTCTTGAGCTGAGCAAACCCTAATTTTAGGTCAACAGTGCAAGGAGATGTCTTGAGATGAGAAAACCCTAATCCTGTATGGAGTCCAAAGAGTCTTGTGAGGGGAAATATTGATAAAATGAGAGGGAAAATTTTGGGGTACAACAGCTGCCCCTGTTCAATCTTCTTGAACCTGAAGAGTTAGATTGGCGAGTTTGCCTTTCGTGACTCGAAGGTAAAAGAGGACTGGACACTAGAGTATCCGTAAATTTGCACTCGTCAAAATGTAGTTGAGGGAATGAGCTTAAAAGATGCCATTTGGAGATGATTGAATCTTGTTGGAGATGGGCTTAAAGATGCCATCCAAGAATGTTTGTTGAAAATCAGGAGAACGAACATCATAATGGTATCCGCATCTGGAACGTATCTGAGTTGTATCTGGAGATTGGATCTGTATGAGAAAAGGAATGGTGTTCGTGTTTGGAGCGTATCCAAGCTATAACTGTATTTGATTCTTGAATGAATAACAGAATGACTGTCGCGTCTGGAGTGTATCTGTATTGTATCTAAATCTGAAATCTAAATAAGCGACATAATGACATCCGTTTCTGGAGCATCTCTGAGCTGGGGATAAATGGTTGAATGAGTGACATAATGGCTACCGTGTATGGAGCATATCTGGACTGTATCTGAAGTTGAGATCTGTATGAGTAGCAGAATGACTTCCGTGTCTGGAGTGTATCTGAACTGTAACTGGGATCTGGATAAGTGACAGAATGACTTTCGTGTCTGGAGTGTATATGGACTTGAAATTGATATTTGAATCTGAATGAGAAAAAGAATGGCTTCCATGTCTGGAGCGTATCTAATCTGTATCTGATTGTTGAAGTCTGAATGAGCGACAAAATGGCATCCGTGTCTGGTGCGTATCTGTACTGTATCTTGAATTTGAATTCTGAATGAGTAATAGAATGATCTCCGTGTCTGGGGTGTATCCATACTGTATCTGAATAAGAGATATGAATGAGTAACAGAATGACTTCCATGGCTTGGAGTGTGTCCGTACTGTATCTGAAATCTTTGAATATTTGTTAAAGATAGCTTTTAATCTTATCCTGAAAAAGGGTAAAATGTTAGCTGAAACATAGAGTTATGTTGCATGACATGCATGATGCAATAAATGTGTTTTATCGATGTTTATGATATATGAATGTAATGTATGCGCATGTAAGCTGATTAGCTGTCTTGCTGAGGAAAATAAATCCTTGATAGCTGGAGATAAAGAAATCTTGACTGCTGCCGGGGAAAATAAATCCTTGACCGCTGTTGGAGATTCAAAATCTTTGATTGCTGAGGATGAGAAATCCTTGGACCACTGTTGGGGATAAAAAACCCTTGGCAACTCGTGGGGATGTGAGAATCCTTCACGACTTTCTTGGAGATACAGGGATCCTTCGAGTCCGCTTGAGAAACCTGCTTGGGGAATCCAAAGAACTTTGATGATTGTGGCCGGAGATTACACCAATGGGAATCCTTACTCGGCTGGGGAATAAGGAAACTCTGACGAATCTCTACTGGGGATTAAGAAAAGGAAAACCTTGATCTGCTGGCGAAATAAGGAAGACTTTAATAGCTTCTGCGGAGAATTAAGAATGAGAAACTTTGATCTCTTGGGGAAATTTGAAATCTTGGGGACTTCACTGGAGAAGTGAGAAAGAGAATCTTCGATCTGTAGGGGATTAAATATTCTGATAAATTCATGCTGAGAAGTATGAAGAATCTGGAAACTTCACAGGGGAATCAAGAATGAGAATCTTCAATCTGCTAGGGGAAAATAAATCCCTGGGGACTTCGAACTGGGGAGCTAAGAATGAGAATCTTCATTCTGTTGGGGAGAATAAACTCTATGGGGAAAAGCTATACTGCCGGAGAGTAATCCATCCTTCTGGAGGGTAAGTTCAAGACTCTGGGGGAAGAGGTTTATTCCTGTTTGGAAAAGGTTCAGGAGTTTGGGTTGTATGCAAATCTATTGGGGAATTATCCATAGTTGGGGATAAAAGTTAACTGTTATCTGGTTGATTCTCAGACTTTAAGACAACTTGCTGGGGAATCTGGGGAAAACTGAATGGTTTCTGCTGTGGATTGGTAGTTGGAATTTGACTCCGTTGGGGAAGAAGGTTTCATCTTTGCTGGGGATTTATGACCCAAAGTTTTACTCCGCTGAGGATTGGGAGTTTGAAGGTTTAACTCTGATGGGAATTAAAGGTTTGAAAATATAACTCCACCGGGGATTGGGAGTTTGAAGTTTTGACTCTGGCGGGGATTTTGAAATTTAATTCTACTGGGGATATGTATTTCAAAGGTTTTAGCTCCGCTGGGGATCTAGATGATGTACTGCAGGGGATTTCTCTTGGAATAGCCTAAAGACGTTTTCCTATCCTTTCAACCTATTAGTAATTATTCTTTCACATTTTGTTTATTTGTAAACAGTGATTATATTCAAATGCATATGCTTATTTAATAAATCATTGTACGTTTCAAATAAAACACAAGTGTAAAAAAGAAGAAAAGGCAAATAGTTTTATGCACTTTGAAGTATCTTTGTATTAACTTTGTGTAAGTATTTTGTACAAAGGAGACAAACATCCTAGTAAGAGAATGTTGTCATAAAAATGAGAAAAATTTATACAAAGGAAGATGGCTATGTGTAAAAATTCCATGGGGTTCCCATTCTGCTATAGCCTTCGTAACTCTGGATATCTTGTCCATTTGTTGCTTCGTCCGAAGATGATTGGGTTGATCAGAAGCCAGGAGCTTGTCTGTGAAGAGATTGTCCTTAAAGTGATCCGACGAGACATAGTCATACGCTTTAATTCCCTAACTTTTTCCTGGACCGTCCTTTCGGGTTTTCAGTCCACCGGGAAACCCTTTTTTGCCCAAGTCACCTTTTCGGGTTTTCAACTTGCCGGGTGTACAAATTTTTTTTATTCATCCCTAATTTTTGCCTGAACCGCCCTTTCGGGTTTTCGATTCACCAGGATGCCCATTTTTGCCCAAGTCGCCCTTTCGGGTTTTCAACTTGTCGGGTCATTTATGCGTAGTATCTTTTGACAATGTCTGCATTCGCAGGGTGCGGCAGATCGTCGCCGTCCATGGTGGTTAATATCATTGCCCCACCAGAAAAGATGTTTTTGATCACAAATGGTCCTTCGTAAGTAGGAGTCTATTTGCCCCTGGGATCACTTTGCGGAAAGATGATCCGCTTGATTACAAGGTCCCTGACTTGATATACCTGGCGTCTGACTTTCTTGTTGAAAGCCTTGATCATTTGTTTTTGATACGTCTGACCATGGCAAACAACAGTAAGTCGCTTTTCATCAATCAAGTTAAGTTGATCAAGCCGGGTCTGAATCCAATCATCTTCACTCAAACCAGTATCTTTCATGATTCTCAAGGAGGGAATCTGAACCTCGATAGGTAAAAAAGCTTCCATGACGTATACCAAAGAATAGGGTGTTGCCCCAGTTGAAGTGCGTGCCGTGGTACGGTATCCATGCAGAGCAAACGGTAACATCTCATGCCAGTCCTTGTAGGTGACTGTCATTTTTTGAATGATCTTCTTGATATTCTTGTTCACAGCTTCGACAACACCGTTCATCTTTGGCCGATAGGGAGATGAATTCTGATGTTGAATCTGGAACTGCTCGCACAAGGAAGTGATCATAATGTTGTTCAGTTTTGTACTGTTGTTAGTGATGATCCTTTCAGGGATACCATACCGGCAAATGAGGTTCTGCTTGATGAAGCGGGCAACAACGTTCTTTGTAACGGATGCGAAGGACGCTGCTTCCACCCACTTGGTGAAGTAATCAATGGCCACTAGGATGAAGCGGTGTTCATTGGATGATGTAGGCTTGATCTCTCCAATCATGTCGATTCCCCATATAACGAATGGTCAAGGAGCTGTTAAGACATTGAGAGAAACTGGAGGTATATGTACCTTGTCCGCATAAATTTGACATTTGTGACAAGTACGGGGATGTTGATGACAATCAGCTTCCATGGTAGACCAGTAATAGCCTGCCCGTAGAATCTTCTTAGCCATCGTATGTCCGCTAGAGTGAGTGTCAAAGGCACCATTGTGCAGTTCATCCATGATCTACTCAGCTTAAACTTTGTCCACACACCGGAGTAGAATGCAATCATGATTGCGCTTGTATATGTGTGATACGGTGGGAGAACTGACTATGGTTTTGCGTTTGTTTTCGCAAATGTTTCGGTTGAGCAAGAGTCGCCACCGACTTTTTATTTTATCCTAAGGAAAGGTTTAAAAAGCACAGCAAAAACCTTTGAGATTATTTTCTTGGGTTCGGGGAGTAGATTATAGAAAGGGAAGGTATTAGCACCCTTTCTATCCATGGTTATCCATGGGCTCTTAGGTACTTGCTTAGATCAACTTGCCTTGGTTTTCAATTGTTTGAAATGGTGCTTTGTGTGTGGTTTTGAAAATGTTTTGAAAAAGATGCCTTGTCTAGGCTACCCTTGTAACAATTCTTTACTCGAATGTTTTACAAAAGGTGTTTGTCTTTTTGAAAAGATGTTTCAAGGTTTTTGAAAGTTTGTTTTGAAAGTGTTGGTGAAGTGTGGTTTGAAAAATAGGCAAGTATTTTGTTTTGCAAGTTGACAAGTACTTAAGAGCTATCTACCCTAAAGTTCTCAAAGATTTTTGTTATGTTTTAACCCTTTTAACAATTTTGTTCCACCATTGCATTTGGTGGACAATCTTGTGTTAGGATGTGAAAGGGACGGGCGCGAGTCATCGTTTAGACCATAATTGCAACGGTGCCAAGTGTCTTTGGGCAATTTTTCCTTGAAAGGGATTTGATCATTTTAGGCAACTTTTCGAAAACGTCATCGAGGGACTATGATCATTTGAATTGTTTGTTTTTGCCCAAAGAGACCTAACATGCAATATGGCCCATTTATTGAAGGCAACAAGTGGAATACCCTAGGGGTGCAAGTGTGATATGTGTTGTCCATTTTCATGCTTGTTTATCTTGAAATTAGGTCAAACTATTTTGTTCTTTTTATTTGCATACAAACCCTAATTCTAACATGGTATATTTAGAAAGCATTAAAGTGCGAAAAATAAAGTTCTAAACTATTACAACACAATATGGGAAGGGGGGTACAAATGTTCAAATGGGGGGTATTTGACAAGGAATTTAAACCTAGCTATTACATCAATTTGGAATTATTTACAAGATAATTGATTGCACAAATTAAATAGAAATAAAATAAATATGCAAAAATGTAAAAAGGGTTTTTATATGTATGGAAAAAAGGTATTTTTTATGTCAAATAAGATAAAATAAAAAGATATTATTTTTTGGAGTTTTTGTGTTTTAAGGGCAAAACCCTAATTTATTAAGTAAATATATTAATTGTTTAATATGTACAAATATTTATCAATTATATAAAATAAAAAAATAAAAATGAAGTATATTTGTCAAAATGTATTTTTACTATCAAATATTAATAAAAAATAAAATGTATATATTTTTGTATATATGTATTATATATATAAAAATAATAATATTTAATATTTATAAAAAAAAGTATATATTATATAAAATATTTTCAGAAGATAAAATAAAATAAATATCAAAAAATGAATGTGTTTACAATATTTTTTCTAGTTATTCTAAATGATAATATTATGTATTTATTTACATACAAATATCAATATAAACAAACAAATGCCTAAAAAATATAAAAATGGTGTAAAAATGTTTTTTTTATGTTTTTAATATTATGAGGAAAAATAAATAAGTCAGAATAAAAAAAGAAAAGTCAAAAAATCATTAAAATAAGCAAAATGGGCTCAGGGGGTGCAGAAGTAATAACATGGTGTGAAGAGAAATAATAGAACAAGCCCAGCCCAATAGATCCTTCTTCAACCTCTGGCCAGAATTGTGACAAAAAACACGCGCTTGTACCATAATTCAAACATCCTGATTCCTGGCTTTTTAATGGAAACTCACAACATCAAAAATGTTCAGCATCAAACAACGAATCCAAATATACCAAAAACTTGATTTAACTCTAAAAAATGAGAGAGAATTTCATCATTCCCAAATCTTAACCTAATTTTTTATCCATATTCAGACCTTAAATTCTCACAGCATATGCAAAAAAAATGAAAAGTAAAGGTATGTACAGTTTCAGGGGCATGAGTAGAACACTTCTTATTCACAAACTTAGAGCTAATGATGTCTACATTGAGAGATAGAAGTTCAAGAATATACCTGTTCAGTTGAAGTTGTATCTGATGATGGAGGTACTTTCAGAGCAAGGTGATGATTGGTATAGCTTCCTTGATGTCCAGGGATGCTATTCCAAGCTTTACTTTGTCTTGAAACCCTTTGAATCGTGCTATGGAACTTCAGCTGCAAAACAAGAAAATGAAAATGGTGATCTTGCCTGGGAGTGTTACAGGTCGTGTTTGAGGTTTTGATTAGCTTCAAGGGATGTTATGGGATGTGTTTGACAAGTTTTTAGCAAGAGTGCATGGAAGGTTTGAGCTATGGAACTCAAACTGCAGCAGGCCCTGTTTTTGTGCAGTTCAATGGTGATTTTGTGAGTGAGAGTGTTTGGGACTTGGTTAGCTCGTGTTCTAGCTTAGGATGGATGTTTTGGAAGTGTACAAAGTATTTGCTTAAGCTTTTTTGTGCTGAGATCAAAGTTGTGTTGTGTTATGCTAACTTTCTTCACACTTAAGCAAACAAATGTCCACTTGAGTTTTAGACAGCTAGAGGCCCCCCTAATGTGCTGCAAACCTTGGCATTGATCAGTGTGATTAGTCCTAAACTTTTGCCAAAGATATTTCCAATGTACTTGCTGATTTGCAACTTTGACATAAAGTTTAACTTTTCAAAAATGGATATTATGCTTTATCTAAAAATGGCTTAATCTTGCAAATAATGTTTGGACACACAAAATAAGGATTTGGCACAATGAGTATGCATTAAATTATTGAGTTCAAATGGGATTAGAGGCCTGTAATGTAGCATAAACTAAGCTGACTTGAAAATGACAATGTGTATGAACATGTCTTGGTCAAGAACAAAAGTGACTTTTGCCCAACTTGCCAAATTCGATTCTCCCTAACCATGAGGTTGTTTGATGATTTCTTGGACATTTTGGAAAGCTTGGAATGTGTACTACAATCCATATTTGAAATTCAAATTTAAATTCCAAGTGGAAGTATGTGAAAAATGGTCTTGAAGTTAGGTAAAAACCTTGCCTAAAATAGGTCAAATTTTCACTAAGTTAAGAATAGTTTGGTACCCTTGTTCCAAAAATTGTAACTTGAGATACAAGCCTCTTTTTGGAAAACTTTGTGAATCAAAGTTGTAGATTATGCAATAGGCTACAACTTTCATGTTTTGACTTTTGCTTGAATCCAAATGAATCTTGGTGAGAAAGTGGGACAAAGTTAGGAAAAAATTAGGGTTTTTCATAACTTAGAAAAATTCTAAGTTATGAAAAATCTTCATTTCAAACCCTAATTTGCATTTCTTGATTTCTTGATAAACAAGTTTCATGATTTGGCATGTTTTGATGGAAAATGAATCTTGACTCTTGATTTTGACCAAAAAGTCAAAGTTTAACTTTTCAGTTACAGTCAAAATTGATCAATTGACTGGGAAATTCAACTGTCAATCTTGTGTATTTGGGATCTTTTGAACTTGTTGAGCATGTCAAGAAAATTCCATGGGGTCCTTGAGTCCATATGTGAGCTTGGTTTGCCATTGGCTAGGTCAAACAGTCAAAAATTGCCTTTGTGCAGTCAAAACCCTAAAAATGACCATTTCCCCTTTAGGTGATCTGATCAAATTTCTTGTGGAATTGTGATCCAAACTTGATAAAATGGTCCATGTGAGTTCATAATGTTGATGGGGGTCAATTTTCATGAGATTTGACTGTCAATTGGCCACAGTTGACTTTTTCCCCAATACAGCTGGTTTTTAGGTCAACTGTCCAATTGACTGGGCAAAACTTGGAATCAAGGCTTGAAACTTGATGTGGATAAACTTGGGAGTCCAATATGAAGCATGAAAGTCATATTAGGCATTTTAGGTCAAAACACCTTTGTGCAAACACAAACCCTAATTTGGGTCATCAGTGCAAGGAGAAGTCTTGAGCAGATGAAACCCTAACTAGATCTTGATCTCCAAGGGCTTTGTGATGAGAAATGTTGAGAAAATGGGAGGGAAAATTTTGGGGTACAACAATATGATACTGTGATACGGTGGGAGAACTGACTATGGTTTTGCGTTTGTTTTCGCAAATGTTTCGGTTGAGCAAGAGTCGCCACCGACTTTTTATTTTATCCTAAGGAAAGGTTTAAAAAGCACAGCAAAAACCTTTGAGATTTTTCTTGGGTTCGGGGAGTAGATTATAGAAGGGGAAGGTATTAGCACCCCTTCTATCCATGGTTATCCATGGGCTCTTAGGTACTTGCTTAGATCAACTTGCCTTGGTTGTCAATTGTTTGAAATGGTGCTTTATGCGTGGTTTTGAAAATGTTTTGAAAAAGATGCCTTGTATAGGCTACCATTGTAACAATTCTTTACTCGAATGTTTTACAAAAGGTGTTTGTCTTTTTGAAAAGATGTTCCAAGGTTTTTTGAAAGTTTGTTTTGAAAGTGTTTGTGAAGTGGATTTTGAAATTAGGCAAGTGTTTTCTTGGCAAGTTTGACAAGTACTTAAGAGTTCATCTACCCTAAAGTTTTCTCAAAGATTTTTGTTATGTTTCAAACCTTTTGACAATTTTGTTCCACCATTGCATTTGGTGGACAATCTTGTCTTAGGAGGTGAAAGGGACGGGCGCGGGTCATCGTTTAGACCATAGTTGCAATAGTGTTAAATGTCTTTGGGCAATTTTCTTTGAAAGGGACTTGATCATTCATTTAAGCAACATTTTAAGGGACAATGATCATTTGATTGTTTTGTTTTGCCCAAAGAAGTTCAACATGCAATATGGCCCAATAATAAAAGGCAACAAGTGGAATACCCTAGGGGGTGCAAGTGTGAAATGTGTTGTCCATTTTTCATGCTCATTTATCTTGTATTAGGTCCAACTACTTTGTTCATTTTTATTCGCATACAAAACCCTAATTCTAGCATAGTATGTTTAGAAAGCGATAAAGTGCGAAATTTAAATTCCTACGCTATTACATCACAATAATATAGGGAGGGGGGTACAATGTTCAAATGGGGATACTTAGACAAGAAGTTAAACCTAAAACTATTACACCATTTTTATGAATATTTACAAGATAAATAAAATGTATAATTTTAAATGGTAAATAAAACAAATATGCAAGTATGCAAAAAATGTTTTTTATATATATGAGAAAAAGTATTATTTATAAAAAATAAGAAAAGAATTATTTTTTTGGAATATTTTCACATTTAGGGTAAAACCCTAATTTTTAACCAAAGGGACATTAATTAATTAATTCACATAATATTTATTATATACAAAAAAATAAAAATAAAAAATGGTATATTTGTAAAAAAGGTATTTTTTAGTATTAAATTTTAAAGAATAAAATATGCACATTTTTTTTTGGTATTTTTCTCCTAAGTATATTAATGAATATATGTATTAAATATGTATTATATTAAATATGTATTATATATATATATATATATATATATATATATATATATATATATATATATATATATATATATATATATATATATATATATATATATATATATATATATATATATATATATATATATATATATATATATATATATATATATATATATATATATATATATATATATATATATATATATATATATATATATATATATATATATATATATATATAATATATAATATTCAATACTTTTTAGAAAATAGTATTTTTTATATAAAATATTTAGAGGATAAAAATAAAATAAAAAAATGAAAATGAAAATGTATTTACACTATTTTTCCTATTTATTCCAAATAACAATATATATCTATTTATGTATAAATCAAAAGAAAATCAAATAAATACCTAATAAAATCCAAAATGGTGGAAAAAAATATTTTTAAATTTTTAATGTCATGAGAAAAAATAAATAAGTCAAACAAAAAAAGAAAAAGTCAAAAAGAATTAAAAATAAAGCAAATGGGCTCAGGGGGTGTAATAGCAAAATCAGGGTGCAAAAAGAAATAACAACAAGCCCAGCCCAGGAAGCTGTTGTCTTCAACCTTCAAACAACCAAATTCAAAAAACGCGCGCCTGCTTCTCAAGTTCCTAACTCCTGATCCTTTGATCTTTTGCCAAATCTTCCAACATGAAACCTGTAGAGCTTGAAGCCACGGTTCTAGACATATAAAAAAGTCAAACTAACTCTCAGAAATGAGAGAGAATTTCTTCTCCCCCAAATCCTGACCTAATTTTTCTGCCATTTTTAAACCTTAAATTCTCTTAACTCAGGCAAAAGAAATGAAAAGTAAAGATATGTACATGTTCAGTGGCATGAGTAGAACCTTGTTTCTTCACAAACTTAAGACTAATGATGCATAATAAGAGAGATACGAGTTCAAAAAACTACCTGTTCAGCTGAAGTTCCAACTGGCAAATGGGGAGCTTACAGTGCAAGATACTGATTGGTATAGCTTCCTTGAGGTGTGGTGATGCTGTTCCAATATCTACTTTGCCTTGAAACAACTTGAACTGAGCTGTAGAACTTCAACTGCAAAATGGAAAAGTGAAAATGGTGGAACTTGTTAGAGGAATTACAGGTCGTGTTTCAAGGCATGGTTAGCTTGCATATGTGCTAGGGAATGTGTAGGAACTGATTTTGGCAAAAGAACTTGAAGGAAATGGAAGGTAGCACTCAAACTGCAAGCTTTCCCCTGTTTGTGCAGTTTGAGAGTGATTATGGCAATGGGAGTGTTTTAGAGGTGCAAGGGTCGTGTCTCAGCTTGGTTATGATGTCTTGAGTATGTTTGATAAGTTTGTTCTTGTGTCTTTTTGCTGATATGAGAGTTGGAGTTAGTTATGGAACTTTTCTTCAACTTTAAGCAACAAGATGCAACTTGTGTTTCTAGGTCAGTACAGGACCCCCTAATGGGCTGCATAATCCCTCCTTGATCAGAGTAATTTGTCCATAATCTTGTGCCAATCAGATTTGCAATGTACTTGTTGGATTTCCAATTGGACATAAAGTTAACTTTTGCAAAAATGGAAAGAAAGCTTTATCTAAATTGGGATTAATCTTGCATACAATGTCCAAACTCATAGAACAACACCTTAACACAATGAATATGCATTAAATTATGGAGTGTAGATGAGATAAAAGACCTGTAATCTATCTTAAGGCATGCTGAGTTCAAATTGCAAAGTTATGGACATGTAACTTGGTCATGAACAAAGTGAGTTTTTGCCAACTTGTGAAATTCGAATCTCTCAAGTTATGAGGTTTTTTGATGAGTTCTTGGACATTTTGGAAAGCTTGGAATGTGTACTACAATCCATCTTTGAAATGAAAATTGAAATTCCAAGTGGAAGTGTATGGAAAATGGCCTTGAAGTGGGGTAGAAAACCTTGTCAAAATAGGTTAAAATCTCACTAAGTTAAGAATGGTTTAGTGCCCCTATTCAAAAATTTGTAACTTGAGATACAAGCTTCAAATGAGAAAACTTTGTGAATCAAAGTTGTAGATTATGCAACAAGCTACAACTTTCATGTTTGTACTTTTGTTTGAATCCAAATGGATCTTGGTGAAAAAGTGGGGCAAAGTTGGGAAAAAATTAGGGTTTTTCATAACTTAGAAAAATTCTAAGTTATGAAAAATTCCATTTTAAACCCTAATTTGCATTTCTTGGTTTCTTGGTGAACAAGTTTCATGATTTGGCATGTTTTGATGAAAAATGAATCTTGACTCTTGATTTTGACCAAAAAGTCAAAGTTTGACTTTTCAGTGTACAGTCAAAATTGATCAATTGACTGGGAAATTCAACTGTCAATCTTGTGCATTTGGGATCTTTTGGACTTGTTGAGTATGTCAAGACAATTCCATGGGGTCCTTGAGTCCATGTGTGAGCTTGGTTTGCCATTGGCTAGGTCAAACAGTCAAAAATTGCCTTTGTGCAGTCAAAACCCTAAAAATGACCATTTTGCCCTTTTGGTGATCTGATCAAATTTCTTGGGGAATTGTGATCCAAACTTTACCAAATGATTCATATGAGTTCATAATGTTGATGTGGGTCAAATTTCATGAGGTTTGACTGCCAATTGGCCACAGTTGACTTCTTCCCCAATACAGTTGATTTCTAGGTCAACTGTCCAATTGACTGGGCAAAACTTGGAATCAAGGCTTGGAACTTGATATGGGTAAACTTGGGAGTCCAATATGAAGCATGAAAGTCATCTTAGGCATTTTAGGTCAAAATATCTTTGTGCAAATACAAACCCTAATTTGAGTCCACAGTGCAAGGAGAGGTCTTGGGCAGATGAAACCCTAACTGGATCTTGAGCTTTAAAGGCTTTGTGGTGAGAAATCAATGAGAAATGGGAGGGCAAATTTTGGGGTACAACAGTTGCCCCTGTTCAATCTTCTTGAATCCGAAGAGTTAGATGGGCAAGCTTGCCTTTCGTGACTCGAGGGTAAAAGGAGATTGGACACTAGAGTGCCCGGAAATTTGCACTCGTCAAAGCAATGGATGCGGGAATGGGCTTAGAGATGCCATTTGGAGATGGGCTTAACGATGCCATCTGGGAGAGTGACAGAAATCTTGTCGGGGATGGGCTTAGAGATGCCATCTGGAAGGGAATATCAGGAAAGTGTCCAAGCTTCGGACCATTTCTGAACCGGGGGGTCTGAACAAGCAATAGATTGACATCCGTTTGTTGGGAGGAATCTGTAAACTGTTTTCAGTGGTTTGGAGAAGAAACTGAACAAGCGATAGGTTAACATCCGTTTACTTGGAGAACCCGTGAACTGTTTTCAGAAATCTTGAAGTTGAATAAGCAATAGAGCAGCATCCGTTGTTGGGAAGCGTCCGTAAACTGTTTTCAAAAGTTGCATCTGAATAAGTCGATAGATTAACATCCGTTGTTGGGAAGAATCCATAAACTGTTTTCAGAAGTCTTGAAGAAGAATCTGAACAAGTGACAGGTTAACATCCGTTTACTTGGAGAACCCGTGAACAGTTTTCAGAAATCTTGAAGTTGAATAAGCAATAGAGCAGCATCCGTTGTTGGGAAGCATCCGTAAACTGTTTTCAAAAGTTGCATCTGAACAAGTCGATAGATTAACATCCGTTGTTGGGAAGAATCCATAAACTGTTTTCAGAAGTCTTGAAGAAGAATCTGAACAAGTGACAGGTTAACATCCGTTTACTTGGAGAACCCGTGAACTGTTTTCAGAAATCCTGAAGTTGAATAATTTTAGTCTGTCGACTGATCTTTCCTGAAAAGGTAAAGAGTTAGTTGCATGCAATGTTATGATGTATGATGCGATATACGTGACATCAATGTTTATGACATGAATGTGATGAATGCGCATGTAAGCTGACGAGCTATCATGCTGAGGATAAATGAATTCGAGATGGCCGAAGATAAAAGCATCCTGACTGCTGCTGGGGAAAATAAATCCTTGGCTACTACTGGGGAAGAGAATTCCTGATGGCCTCTACTGGGGAGTATCAATCTAGTAGACTCATGCTGAGGAGGTAAGACTGAGAATTTTCTGCTTGATGGGAAGCAACTCTGGTGATCTCACTGGGGAACTCAAGATTTCTCTTTCTAAGACTCTGTGGGGAGAAGGCTCATTAGTCTGGCTCTGCTGGGGGTTGATAATTTGAAATTTTAGCTCGGCTGGGGATAACAAGGATAAACTCCTCTGGGGATCATATTGATAAGTTAGGCTGGGGAATTTTGATGAACTCCGCCGGGGATAGGAAGAATTCTAGCGAGTGCGATCTTCTGTGGCTGTTAGCTGAGGATAACCCAGTTATAAGCCTTTGTGAGGAAATAACTTTGAATAAAACTCGGGAGAGACGTTCGTGTTCTGCGGGGAAATACCTTCCAGAATCCTACTGGGGGTAAGCTTCGGGAGTCTGCTGGAGACAAGCCTCAGGGTTTGCTAGGGATGTGGATTCCAAATCTCTTGAGAGGTTTCCTTCGAAAAGGTGTCAAGATATCCATCTGTACCTTCATCCTATCAGTAATCCTTTTTTTCTTAGGTTCATTTAGGAAGTGATTATGTTTCAAATGCATATGCCTATTTAACAAAACATTGGACGTTTCTCAAAATAAAACAAATAGTGCAAGAGAAAAAGAAAAGGGAAATGACACAAATTTCTGGGAAAAGTATTTGTATTGATTTTCTTTGAGTATATTTGTACAAAGGAGACAATCAACCTAGTAAGAGGACTTTGTCGAAAATATTGAAAGATTTTATACAAAATAAAGGATGGCTATGTGAAATAATTCCATGGGATTCTGTTCCGCTATAGCTTTCACAACTCTGAATATCTATCCATTCAATGCTTCGTTTGACGATAACTGGATTGATCAGAAGTATGGAACCGTTTGATGAAGAGATTGTCTTTGAAGTGGTCCGATGAGACATAGTCATACGCTTCAATTCCCTAACTTTTGCCTGAATCGCCCTTTCGGGTTTTCGATCCACCGGGAAACCCCTTTTTGCCCAAGCCACCCTTTCGGGTTTTCGACTTGTCGGGTTATTTTATGCGTAGTATCTTTTGACTATGTCTGTGTTCGCAGGGTGCGGCAAATCGTCGCCGTCCATGGTGGTCAGAATCATTGCACCACCAGAAAATATGCTCTTGATCACAAATGGTCCTTCATATGTAGGAGTCCATTTGCCCCTGGGATCACTTTGCGGCAAGATAATCCGCTTGATTACGAGATCCCCGACTCGATACACTTGACGTCTGACTTTCTTATTGAAGGCCTTGATCATCCGCTTTTGATACGTCTGACCATGGCATATAGCAGCAAGTCGTTTCTTGTCGATCAGATTGAGTTGATCCAGTCGGGTCTGCATCCAATCATCTTCATTCAAACCTGCATCCTTCATAATCCTCAGAGAGGGGATTTGGACTTCCATAGGCAAGACAGCTTTCATGCCATAAACCAAAGAAAATGGGGTTGCCCCAGTTGAAGTACGTGTCGTCGTACGGTATCCATGCAGAGCAAACGGTAACATCTCATGCCAGTCTTTGTAAGTGACCGTCATTTTCTGAATGATCTTCTTAATGTTTTTGTTCGCAGCTTCAACAACACCGTTCATCTTCGGCCGATAGGGAGATGAATTGTGATGATAAATCTTGAACTGTTCGCATAATGCAGTGATCATTGTATTATTCAGATTTGTACCGTTGTCCGTGATGATCCTGTCGGGAACACCATACCGACATATGAGATTTTGCTTGATGAAGCGGGCAACCACATTTTTGGTGACAAAGGCGAAGGAAGCTGCTTCGACCCATTTAGTGAAGTAGTCAATGGCAACTAGGATGAAGCGATGTCCATTGGAAGCCGTGGGCTTGATCTCTCCAATCATATCAATGCCCCACATTGCAAAGGGCCACGGAGCAGTCAGGACGTTGAGGGGAACCGGAGGAATATGAACTTTGTCAGCGTAGACTTGACACTTGTGACAAGTACGGGAATGTTGATGGCAGTCAGCTTCCATGGTAGACCAGTAATAGCCTGCCCTTAGGATCTTCTTAGCCATTGTATGCCCGCTCAAGTGAGTGCCAAATGTGCCGCTGTGTATATCAGTCATGATCAATTCTGCTTCAGCCTTATCCACACATCGGAGTAATACACAATCATGGCTTCGTTTGTAAAGGATGCCGTTGCTCAGGAAGAACTTAGCAGCGAATTTCCTTAAGAACCTCTTGTCATTTACGGAAGCTCCTTCAGGATAATCCCTAGTCTCGAGATACCTTTTGATTTCATGGAACCAAGGTTGTTCCACTTCTTCTTCAGTATTAATCTCGTGGCAATGTGCTGGTCCATCCATTCGCTTGATGGTGATTTGGGGAGCCTCATTATCCCAGCTGAGTTTAAACATGGAGGACATTGTGGCCAGAGCATCGGCTAGCTGATTCTCTTCTCGCGAGAAATGCTCGAAGGTAATTTGCTCGAAATGCGGCAACAATGTCAGGACATGTTATTTGTATGGGATAAGATTAGGATGCTTGGTATCCCAGTCTCCTTTGATTTGGCTGATGACCAAAGCCGAGTCCCCAAATACGACCAAAGATTTGATCCCCAAGTCTATAGCAGCCTCGAGACCAAAGATGCAAGCTTCATACTCAGCCATGTTGTTTGTGCAGCTGAAACAAAGTCGGGCCGTGAAAGGAGTGTGATGAAATTCTGGCTGCAGATACTCAATGTCACGTTCAATGTTATGACACCGTATCTGACTTACTATATGACAGTAAATACAAAAGCAATAAAGAACACAGTCAATTGTTTACCCAGTTCAGTGTGCAACAACACCTACTCTGGGGGCTACCAAGCCAGGGAGGAAATCCACTATAAGAGATGTTAATTCAGGAATAAACCAACCAGTTTATCTCCTTCACTTAAGACCTACCCAATGCAATTCCAATCTAAGTACAACTTAAACCTGAGTTCCTACTCACCCCCCCTCAATCACAGCAGTGATACATAAACCAATTTGACTTAAGAATTGATGAAGACACTCTTCAAAAACAAACACTTGATTAAGCTTCACAGCTTTTTAATCAAGCAACGCAATCACTCGTGCTTCACAGCTTTGAGTGATGCACACAACTAACTTGACTCTGCTTCACAGCTTTAGTCAAGGAACATTCAAACACTCTTGCTTCAAAGCTTTGAGTGCTACACAGCCCTTACAATTAGAAACCTATTCCAAGGTGTTGTACCCCAAAATTTGCCCTCGCGCTTTTCCACAAGAAATCTCAGCTTCAGACATTTCCTGACTTTTCAAACTGGCTCAAGAATCGGACAAACAGACTTTTCTTGACAGTCAAGCAAAATTAGGGTTTTTACTGATTTTCAGAGCTCTGGATTGTTTCATACAGTTGGCTTAGGGTTTTGGTTGATTTTGGCTCAGTTTTGATCAGGCGAGCGTTATTTGGCATTTAATCAGGAGTTAGGGTTTTATGGGCATATTCTCAGAAGAATTGAAATTCCACAGTACTTTGCGGTTTATTCCGAGATTCGGGTTGAATTTGCATTGTTCATAATTTAATCAGTAAGAGGAGGCAATTGGTTTGAATTCACCAGTCAAAAGATATGTGCAGTATTGGATTCACAGTGTTTATGGCAAATCAGTGAAGAAGGAATGCGTTTGATCAGTCTATTTGGATTGACTGCTGCTTTGCTTTGGATTTTGAATAAGACAGGTTTAATTGATCAATGTTGTTTTTATTTAAGTTATTTATTATTCTAAAATTGAATGATTGAAATTTATTTTTCAATTGTTTTAATTCAAAGAATTTTAAATAAATAAATAAACAATAAAGAAAATTAGAACTAATTGGATAATTTAGATTTTATTGATATTTGAATTATTTGTACAAATTGTTTATAATTTAAGTTACAAACAATAATATACATTGATTTAAATATTAAATAAAATAAAAAGCTATCCTATTTCTAATATTCTTCATTCTTCACTCCGCTCCGGTGCTCCATTTTTTATCTGCAAAAAGAAGAAGAAAAGTCAGAAAGCAGTTAATTAAAAGAGACAGTTAAAATTTGCTCATCATTAGAGGCCACTGACTGGGATCAGTTGACCCTCTCTGCAAATCACGGGATTTCTCCCGGTTCACAGAGAGGGAAGATTTTTATTCATGAATGCAAATGTCAAATGCATAATTTCTAAAAGTTCAAACTGCAAACTTCCAATTCAAACTAAACTGAAAAGTCCAATTCCCACTTAAATGCCAAAGATATCAAAGAAAATCAAGGAAGTACAATTGCTGTCAAAATCTATCCCAAGCTGTCAAAGGAGATATCAAAATACAAAGTCAAATCCCAAGATATCAAGGAAAAGGAAAAAGCGCCATAAACTGTCAAAAAGAGATAAAGATGCAGTCAAGTAGTGTGTTATGCAAGTAACTTGAATCTTTTTCATCATTTCCCACCAGTAGGGCCCCTTCAGAGAAAGTACAAGAAATAAAATCATATAAAATTCTTTACTGTACTATAGAGTCAGAAGAAGAGAGAAAGAAGCATAGGCAGAGTTCAGGTCTTAGGCATAGACAGTGGGCAGAAGACAAAAAAGAGATATAACAAAAAGAGAAGAGAACACAGTCAAAGGGACAGTTCAAGGATAGAAGAGAAAAATATACAAAAACCTGCTGATGCCTCAAAAACCTGTCCACTGAGAAAGATACAAAACAAAAGCCTCTAAGCTTCAAACAAGAGAGGGCTATCAGATAAAAAACACCAGATTCAAACCTGAACAACCATCAACCTGCCTAATCCAAGCAGGCCTCATAAGTTATCAAACACAACAAAGACTCAACCCATCAGCAAAAACCTCACAATAACCTACCTGTCATAAAAACTGTACAAATCAAACCATCAAACGCATCTCAAACCTCATACCAGCATCATAACCTGCCTACTGTCCAGTTCAAACCCAAAAAACACATAAACTAAAACTGAACCAACATAACCCCTCAACCATACTGTCAAACATAATCCAACACAGGTAAAAGGCAACTCATAGAAGCAAACAAGCATCCATCTCAGAGGGCCAGTAACAAATATTCAAACCAACCCCCAAGTCCTTCAGAATCTTGGATTCATCATTAGGCAATAATAAACATTCCCAAAGGCATCCTAATCAAGACAAAGCAGAAGCAACTCAGGGACATAGAAGAAAGCAATATTTCCATGGGCAACACGAGAGAAGAAGAAGAAAGAAGCATGTTCAGGGCAACATAGGCAACAACATAGGCAAATCATTCAAGAAGGCAAACTCAACCAACAATTCAAAGGGACATAAAGTAGAAGAGGTAAAGAAGTGAACATATTAGGGCTTCTCAGTATACGTCATCATCAAAACCATAGACAAGCAAAGCAACCATTCAACGAAGATTCACGCAACTATAGAGAGAGCAAAGAGAAGAGATAAAGTATTGAAAGGGTTTTCAGGGCAAAGGTCTATCATCATCAAACCCTAGAAAAACGGCGAAAAGATAAAAGTACCAAACTTTCCCAAGCTAACTTCCAGAATCGTCACATTTCTCTCCGCCGTTCTGGCCTCCTAAAGCGTCACTCCTCCTCTCTCCTCCTTCTCCAAGGTCAGGTAACGAGCTTTCTACCTCTTCTCCTTCACCTCATAATAACGAAAGATCAAGTAAGAACTCAAATCAAAAACATGCAATTCGTAAAAAAGAAAAGAGATAAAAACATAAAACGTTGGAACGAACCCTAAATCAAGAGGACGCTGAGTTCACGCCATGGAGGGAAGAGAGGTATGGGGTTGACACTGGTGGCCGGAGGAAAGATTTTTGCTCAGGAAGATGAAGATAAAGAAGAGTGTTGAATGAACACGAACAGCGCGCCGCTGCTAACCCTACGCTTTCGTCTCAATTGGATACCAAATCACTAACCCTAAATTCGTTCAAGTTTAACATGGGCTTGACCCGTTTCTAACTTTCTCTAAAGCCCAACAGTATCACTAACTCTTTTTTATAACAAACTCTAATCTTTTTTTTTTCTTTTTACTAAACTATATCTTTTTCTAACTTAACATTTTTATCATATATTAAAATTGAAAATACTTATTTCCTTTTATTTATTTACTCTTTCATTTAAAATATATTTATACATACATTTTAAAACATTAATTTTATAATATTATACATTTTTTATCATATAGTTAAAATATCCTTTTTAAGTATATATTTGTACATAAAAATAACAAAATACTTTTTTTATATACATAATTAACTTGAAAACATTTTTAATACACGTTAAAATACATTTGTACATGACAATATAAAAAATACATTCTTTTTATACAAAACTCGATTTTTGACATTTAAATACTTTTTGTATATAAGTAAATAAAGGTACATTTCTTAATTAAAACTTGAACATTTATGTTAAAACATTTTTTCTTTTATACATATTAAATATACAAATCAAAGATTCATTAAAATACATCTATCTAGGTCAAAAAACCCTAATACGCTTCAATTTCACATTTCGCACTTGTAAATAATTACACATACTCATATACATTTCGCACTTACACAAATAACACAATACATTCACATTCCCCTATACATATTTATTTATCTCATATTTGTATATTCGATATTTACATTTTGATCGCACATTCGATTTGGTTGTAACTTATTGGATACTATAAGTCTCATCCCCTTTGTACATTTATACCCCCACTCCCGGACACTATTTTGTAATAGCGTAGATTTTACATTTCCGCAATTTACAGTTTTCCAATTATACCATGGTTAGACCTAGGGTTTGCATGTACATAAAATCAAACGCTAGATAACCTAATACAAGACAAATACATGTAATCAATACACAATCACACTTGCACCCTCTAGGGTAATCCCACATGTTGCCTTCCAAAATGGGCCATACTTGCACGTCGAGTATCTTTGGCAAAACAAAATCAAATGATCATTAGTCCCTCAAAGTGTTGCCTAAAACGGAATGGTCATAGTCCCTTCAAAGCAAATTGCCAAAGACACTTGGCACCATTGCATCCATGGTCCATACGATGACCCGCGCTCGTCCCCAATAAACTTCCTAAATGCAAGATTGTCTACCAATTTCAATGGTAGAACAAAATTGTTAAAAGAGGTTAAAACATGACAAAAACCTTTGAGTACAATAGGGTAGACAAAACTCTTAGTTACTTGAGATCAAAACTTGCAAAAATACTTGCCTTCTTTTCAAAAACCACAATCCACAACACTTTCAAACAAACTCTCAAAAACATTTGAAAACATCTTTTCGAAAAGATTCACACTTTTGTAAAACACTCAAACACGAGTCAAATACATTAGTTGCCTAAGACAAGGCATCTTTCTCCAAAACATTTTCAAAAAGCACCCACACACACACCATTTTCAAAGCAATCG
Organism: Vicia faba; assembly: GCA_948472305.1. NCBI lineage: Eukaryota > Viridiplantae > Streptophyta > Magnoliopsida > Fabales > Fabaceae > Vicia > Vicia faba. The sequence continues at coordinate 1,118,280,861 of OX451738.1, read as the reverse complement.
AAAAACAAGGCAAGTGATCTAAAAACCAAGTAACTAAGAGCCCATGGATAACCATGGATGAAAAGGGTGCTAATACCTTCCCTTTTCATAATCTACCCCCCGAACCCACGAAATATCTCAAAAGGTTTTTGCTGTGCTTTTTAACCTTTCCTTTAGGATAAAATAAAAAGTCGGTGGCGACTCTTGCTCAACCGCACAAGTGCGAATGCGAACGCAAAACACTAGTCAGTTCTCCCACCGTATCACCAGAACTGGCGACTCTGCTGGGGAAGATTCTAAAAGTGGGGTTACCTTAGGGTTTAGATCACCTTTACTTTCAATTGATTGCTTTGTTTGCTTTACATTTGTGGGCTTTGTATCGGAGTTTTATAGATCCTAACCCGGATCTGGGGAAACCCTTTTAGGTAGCATAATCTGTGAGGGACCTGTCCGACGTATACCGACATGGGTGAAGCAGTGGCTACGTTGGTGTGGCGTCTTGGTCTGTACCGATATCCCTCGTGTTCAGACGGGGAGAATATGGGTCTTCCAAGGAGTCATTAAGCACCAACCGACCTTAGAACCTTAATTGACCATCTTAGCCTTTTTAGGGTAGTGAGATAACTGACTTTGGTGCAGTCCGAGGTTGGTTGATACTCGATACTACACTCAATTGAGGGTTGCTTTCCTGGGATATTTCGGTCGCCAGTTCAGTGGCTAAATCGAAACGATGAACAATGAAAGCAATCCAGTGATATTGGGACCTCTAGAACCCGGTTACTTTTGATAGGACAGGTTTTAACCAACAAACTGAAAGAGGGTAGTACCTGAACCTCATGCAAGCCTAAACCTAGGGCCTTGTGTGCTTTGTGTGAATATTGTTTGCCTGTATATACACTTTCCTGCTTTTCGCATACATGGACATAACATCATGACATCATACCATAGCATTTTCAATAACCATTTCAAGGATCTCGAAGGTTCTTTTGATGCAGGGTTACGTTGAACCAGACGTCTACCAAGGGGCAAGAGGTCTCTCCTCTAACCAATCCTGTCAAAGTTCAAGTACAACAACTTGAATCAATGGCTATGACCCACTCGACATGGTGAGCTTGATTCTCGTGGAAGGACATCCACCGACACAAAGTTCTCCAAACAAAAGATCAAGAACAACAACTTGAATCAGTGGCTATGACCCACTTGACATGGTGAGCTTGATTCTCGTGGAAAGACATCCACCGATGCAGAGATCTCCAATCCAAGAGCAGGGCTCAACCTCTAACATTTTTCTTATGTTTACCCCAAGAGACCCTTGAAAGCATGCATCCACATATCATGCATTTCATTTTGACAATCTTTCCTTTTTCAGGTTTCCTTACTCTCCTGCTGTTTATTTCAGCAAGAGATGGCTCTAGAACGGTCTGTCAAAGACATCCAAGACCAGACTGCTCAGCTGCAGGAGATGTTCCTGAACTTGTCTCTGGGACAAGAAGAAATGAAAGCTCTCCTCACCAAAGGCTTGGGGAGTTCCAACAATGCCAGGAGTGATCAGATTGCGGAGCTACAGTTTGATCTGACAACACTAAGGACTCAAATGATGGGACAGTTGGTGGGCCAAATGGCTCTCATCCAAGACCTATCCCAAAGACAAGAGGAACTCAGAGTTCTTGTCCGCCAACTGCTTCCAAACAACCAACTGGGGCAAACATCTGAGGTTGAAGAGCAAGTCACCACTCAGCCTCCCTCCACTCAAGAAGACAAGGGGAAAGCTCCTTTGCTAGCTTCAGGGTCACAAACCCATCAACAACCTCGCCAGCGTCAACGGGGCAATCGGCGTAAACAAGAAAAGTCGGGAAGACAGTTTACGGAGACTGAAATACCATCATTCTTCATACTGAAGCGCCTGTTGGAGGTCAATTTGCTCACCGTAAAGGACCCTCCTCAGAAGCTCAATATCTCCTCTCCTCACTTTAACCCCGACACATTCTGTGTTTATCACTCCTACAGCCCGGGACACAGTACCAACGACTGTTGGGCCTTGAAGAACAAGATTCAAGATCTGATCGACATTGGAGTGCTGGAATTCATGCCAGACGGCGAGATGAAAATCTTCTGTTAAGAGGGTTCTCCACCTGAAGTGACGAAGCTCAAGCTGAAAGACTTTTGCTTCTTTTTGAATTTTCAAAGTTGTAATTTCTTTTGCTGTCAAACAATTATCTATTGATGTTAAACTCTGTTTTCATTAATGCATTGCATATGTTTGTCTTGAATTCATCCATTCGTTTCACTACTCTTATGCTTTTCTTTATGATATTTGACTCTTGATAAAAAGCTGCAAGCCTTTAGAGGGAGGATGACGAAACAATACCATGATCTTATACAGTATGCTTTTGAACAGACCTTGCTGATGATGTACAGGCATTTCTTTCAATTCCCAAACACTGGAGTTATAAGGAAGTTAATCCCTAGTCAACCCCTTCGAGCCAAAGAAGTAGGAGTTTTCTGTTCTAAACAATCAAAACCTTTGATATAAACCTGGGGCAGGGTAGTCTCTCAGTTAACTCAAAAGAAAATGCGCATTGAAGTCGCAAACTCTCAGTTCGTAATACAACGAACGACATCAAAAAAAAGAAAGCGTTCCTTTGGAATCAAAAGACAAGGGTGGTTCCCTATCACATAGACAGTCAATCTCTCAAAAGAGAAAAGCCCACTAAGCCAAAACCTATAAAGGAGGCTTAAGAAAGCTGGGGCATCCCGCTGACAGTAATCCCGAAAAGAACGGTAGCCGTCAGGCAAAAGTTAGGGATAACAAATCAGAATCAAAATAGTGAGGTCATTACAAAATCCTCAAACAACATGAAAAGTGTTGGAAAAGAAAAAGGAGATGATGACTGTCTCCCCAAATTCAAACTGGTGAACCATCGCCTAAAAGTCGTTCCAAACTCAAAACAGAGTGTGACGCACAATTAACTGAGCTTAGGTTGAAGAACATCACGAAGAGCGGGTGGGTACAAATATACTTTGAGCCTTTATCCTTTGTTTCTTAAACCGTGAACCAGGCCACGTTACAACCCTTCAAAAGTCCTAATTGAAGCATGGGTTAGTTCGAAAGCATACTGTTATAAAAGGTATCCTGACTCCTGTAGGGCTTTGCTCTAAATCTTGTGTTAACTTGTCTTATGAAAAGTTTTCTGCTAAAAAACGCATTTTTCAAAACTTCGAGACAAACATAAACTTTGCATTATCCGAATATCACTGTCTGCATTTAACCTTTTTGTTTGACAGCGAAGAAGTTCATACAGCGAATGTTCGGAGGAACGAAAACTCTCTCAATAAGTCAAAATCACTTCAAAAGGATGACGCTTCCATCAAATCCCTTATCAACAAGGGGCATGACATGTCAAAATTCAATTAACCTGGGGCAGTCCAGTCAAGGTCCAACAGATCTTTCAAAATTCAATTAACCTGGGGCAGTCCAGTCAAGGTCCAACAGATCTTTCGAAGTTCAGTTAACCTGGGGCAGTCCAGTCAAGATTTCAAGAAATCTCTCAATATGCAGAGTAATCTGATTCAAGACTCCTTCACAACCACTTGGGACATTCGAATGTCAAAAGTGTTCAACAAATCAACTACTTTATTTCCAGACTCGACTCCTGTATCTAGCCAGGGCACGTCTGAAGAGTTCGAAGATTCGATTCCTGTATCCAGCCAGGGCATATCTACCAACTATTACATTTCCAGACTCGATTCCTGTATCCAGCCAGGGCATATCTGTTGACCACATTTCCAGACTCGATTCCTGTATCTAGCCAGGGCACGTCTGAAGAGTTTGAAGATTCGATTCCTGTATCCAGCCAGGGCATATCTACCAACTATTACATTTCCAGATTCGATTCCTGTATCCAGCCAGGGCATATCTACCAACTATTACATTTCCAGACTCGATTCCTGTATCCAGCCAGGGCATATCTGTTGACCACATTTCCAGACTCGATTCCTGTATCTAGCCAGGGCACGTCTGAAGAGTTTGAAGATTCGATCCCTGTATCCAGCCAGGGCATATCTACCAACTATTACATTTCCAGACTCGATTCCTGTATCCAGCCAGGGCATGTCTGAAGAATTCCAGATCAACACCTGCAACAACCCAGGACACATCTGTGAACAACCGATTGTAGACCAACACTTGTAATAAGCCAGGATGTATCTACATCACCACTTGGGGCATTCGAATGTCAAAAGTGTTCAAAACCCGATGCAGTTTTTTTTTTTACACAAGCTCATCTTCAGGAAGCCCTACACCGGTTCCTCTTCAAGACTTCTGAAACAAGTTTACGGATTCTTCCCAACAACGGACGCTAATCTACCGACTTGTTCAGACTCTTCTCAAACCTTTGAAATTAGTTTACGGACGCTTCCCAACAACGGATGCGGCTCTATTGCTGATTCAACTTCAAGATTTCTGAAAATAGTTCACGGGTTCTCCAAGTAAACGGATGTTAACCTATCACTTGTTCAGATTCTTCTCAAGACTTCTGAAAACAGTTCATGGATTCATCCCAACAACGGATGTTAATCTATCGACTTGTTCAGAGGCAACTTTTGAAAACAGTTTACGGACGCTTCCCAACAACGGATGTTGTTCTATTGCTTATTCAACTTCGAGATTTCTGAAAATAGTTCACGGGTTCTCCAAGTAACGGATGTTAACCTGTCGCTTGTTCAGATTCTTCTCAAGCTAACCACCACGGAAGATCGCGCTCGCCAAAATTCTTCCCATCCCCAGCAGAGTTCATCAAAATTCCCCAACAGTAACTTATCTTTGCAAATCCCCAGCCAGAGAATCCTCCGGAGTTCAATCCCCCTCAGAATTTAAGCTTCAGTATCCCCAGCGGAGCCAGACCATTGAACCTTCTCCCCACATAGTTTTAGGAAGGCAAATCTTGAGTTCCCCAGTGAGGTCGCCAGGGTTACTTCCCATCAAGCCGAAGATTCTCAATCTGGCCTCCCCAGCATGAGTCTACTAGTTTGGAGCTCCCCAGTAGAGGTCATCAGGAATTCTCTTCCCCAGCGACAGCCAATGATTTATTTTCCCCGGCAGCAATCAAGACGCTTTTTCGGATTCATGTATCCTTGGCAAGATTAGCTCATCAGCTTACATGCGCATTCATCGCATTCACATCTTAAACATTAATGTCACACGCATTGCATCATGCATTGCATACAACTAACCCTTTGCCTTTTCAGGTAAGATCAGTCGACAGACAAAGATCATCTCCCGAGATTCATCCAGAAATAGTTCAGATGTGACCCAGACACGGCGACTTTCTGATACTTATTCCAGATTCATTCAGACGCATCAGCAGAAACCTTACACCGGTTCCTCTTCAACTTCAAGACTTTTGAAATAGTTTACAGATTCTTCCCAACAACGGATGTCAATCTACCAACTGATTCAGACCCTTCTCAACTTCTGAAACAGTTTACGGATTCTTCCCTACAACGGATGTCAATCTACCGACTTATTCAGACTCTTCACAATTTCTGAAAATAGTTTACGGACACGGCCCAACAACGGATGCTGCTCTATTGCTTATTCAATCTCAGATAACTTACAGATTCTCCAGATATGGACGTCTATCTGTTGCTTGTTCAGACCCCAATTCAGAGATGTCCCAAAACATGGAGGCCCTTCTGATACTTGTCCACTCACCATTGACATACAGTTCAACATGTCCAGATGGCATCTATAAGCCCATCCTCCTACCAGCAGTCGCCGAATGGCATCTTTAAGCCCATTCTCAGATGGCATCTCTAAGCCCATCCCCCGACAAAAATTCTATCGCACCAGATGGCATCTTTAAGCCCATCACCAAATGGCATCTTTAAGCCCATTCACCTCCACCATCACACCGCCGAGTGCAAATTTTCTGGGCACTTTAGTGTCCAATCTTCTTTTACCTTCGAGTCGCGAAAGGCAAACTTGCCAATCTAACTCTTCAGGTCAAAGAAGATTGAACAGGGGCAACTGTTGTACCCCAAAATTTGCCCTCGCGCTTTTCCACAAGAAATCTCAGCTTCAGACATTTCCTGACTTTTCAAACTGGCTCAAGAATCGGACAAACGGACTTTTCTTGACAGTCAAGCAAAATTAGGGTTTTTACTGATTTTCAGAGCTCTGGATTGTTTCATACAGTTGGCTTAGGGTTTTGGTTGATTTTGGCTCAGTTTTGATCAGGCGAGCGTTATTTGGCATTTAATCAGGAGTTAGGGTTTTATGGGCATATTCTCAGAAGAATTGAAATTCCACAGTACTTTGCGGTTTATTCCGAGATTCGGGTTGAATTTGCATTGTTCATAATTTAATCAGTAAGAGGAGGCAATTGGTTTGAATTCACCAGTCAAAAGATATGTGCAGTATTGGATTCACAGTGTTTATGGCAAATCAGTGAAGAAGGAATGCGTTTGATCAGTCTATTTGGATTGACTGCTGCTTTGCTTTGGATTTTGAATAAGACAGGTTTAATTGATCAATGTTGTTTTTATTTAAGTTATTTATTATTCTAAAATTGAATGATTGAAATTTATTTTTCAATTGTTTTAATTCAAAGAATTTTAAATAAATAAATAAACAATAAAGAAAATTAGAACTAATTGGATAATTTAGATTTTATTGATATTTGAATTATTTGTACAAATTGTTGTTTATAATTTAAGTTACAAACAATAATATACATTGATTTAAATATTAAATAAAATAAAAAGCTATCCTATTTCTAATATTCTTCATTCTTCACTCCGCTCCGGTGCTCCATTTTTTATCTGCAAAAAGAAGAAGAAAAGTCAGAAAGCAGTTAATTAAAAGAGACAGTTAAAATTTGCTCATCATTAGAGGCCACTGACTGGGATCAGTTGACCCTCTCTGCAAATCACGGGATTTCTCCCGGTTCACAGAGAGGGAAGATTTTTATTCATGAATGCAAATGTCAAATGCATAATTTCTAAAAGTTCAAACTGCAAACTTCCAATTCAAACTAAACTGAAAAGTCCAATTCCCACTTAAATGCCAAAGATATCAAAGAAAATCAAGGAAGTACAATTGCTGTCAAAATCTATCCCAAGCTGTCAAAGGAGATATCAAAATACAAAGTCAAATCCCAAGATATCAAGGAAAAGGAAAAAGCGCCATAAACTGTCAAAAAGAGATAAAGATGCAGTCAAGTAGTGTGTTATGCAAGTAACTTGAATCTTTTTCATCATTTCCCACCAGTAGGGCCCCTTCAGAGAAAGTACAAGAAATAAAATCATATAAAATTCTTTACTGTACTATAGAGTCAGAAGAAGAGAGAAAGAAGCATAGGCAGAGTTCAGGTCTTAGGCATAGACAGTGGGAAGAAGACAAAAAAGAGATATAACAAAAAGAGAAGAGAACACAGTCAAAGGGACAGTTCAAGGATAGAAGAGAAAAATATACAAAAACCTGCTGATGCCTCAAAAACCTGTCCACTGAGAAAGATACAAAACAAAAGCCTCTAAGCTTCAAACAAGAGAGGGCTATCAGATAAAAAACACCAGATTCAAACCTGAACAACCATCAACCTGCCTAATCCAAGCAGGCCTCATAAGTTATCAAACACAACAAAGACTCAACCCATCAGCAAAAACCTCACAATAACCTACCTGTCATAAAAACTGTACAAATCAAACCATCAAACGCATCTCAAACCTCATACCAGCATCATAACCTGCCTACTGTCCAGTTCAAACCCAAAAAACACATAAACTAAAACTGAACCAACATAACCCCTCAACCATACTGTCAAACATAATCCAACACAGGTAAAAGGCAACTCATAGAAGCAAACAAGCATCCATCTCAGAGGGCCAGTAACAAATATTCAAACCAACCCCCAAGTCCTTCAGAATCTTGGATTCATCATTAGGCAATAATAAACATTCCCAAAGGCATCCTAATCAAGACAAAGCAGAAGCAACTCAGGGACATAGAAGAAAGCAATATTTCCATGGGCAACACGAGAGAAGAAGAAGAAAGAAGCATGTTCAGGGCAACATAGGCAACAACATAGGCAAATCATTCAAGAAGGCAAACTCAACCAACAATTCAAAGGGACATAAAGTAGAAGAGGTAAAGAAGTGAACATATTAGGGCTTCTCAGTATACGTCATCATCAAAACCATAGACAAGCAAAGCAACCATTCAACGAAGATTCACGCAACTATAGAGAGAGCAAAGAGAAGAGATAAAGTATTGAAAGGGTTTTCAGGGCAAAGGTCTATCATCATCAAACCCTAGAAAAATGGCGAAAAGATAAAAGTACCAAACTTTCCCAAGCTAACTTCCAGAATCGTCACATTTCTCTCCGCCGTTCCGGCCTCCTAAAGCGTCACTCCTCCTCTCTCCTCCTTCTCCAAGGTCAGGTAACGAGCTTTCTACCTCTTCTCCTTCACCTCATAATAACGAAAGATCAAGTAAGAACTCAAATCAAAAACATGCAATTCGTAAAAAAGAAAAGAGATAAGAACATAAAACGTTGGAACGAACCCTAAATCAAGAGGACGCTGAGTTCACACCATGGAGGGAAGAGAGGTATGGGGTTGACACTGGTGGCCGGAGGAAAGATTTTTGCTCAGGAAGATGAAGATAAAGAAGAGTGTTGAATGAACACGAACGGCGCGCCGCTACTAACCCTACGCTTTCGTCTCAATTGGATACCAAATCACTAACCCTAAATTCGTTCAAGTTTAACATGGGCTTGACCCGTTTCTAACTTTCTCTAAAGCCCAACAGTATCACTAACTCTTTTTTATAACAAACTCTAATCTTTTTTTTTTCTTTTTACTAAACTATATCTTTTTCTAACTTAACATTTTTATCATATATTAAAATTGAAAATACTTATTTCCTTTTATTTATTTACTCTTTCATTTAAAATATATTTATACATACATTTTAAAACATTAATTTTATAATATTATACATTTTTTATCATATAGTTAAAATATCCTTTTTAAGTATATATTTGTACATAAAAATAACAAAATACTTTTTTTATATACATAATTAACTTGAAAACATTTTTAATACACGTTAAAATACATTTGTACATGACAATATAAAAAATACATTCTTTTTATACAAAACTCGATTTTTGACATTTAAATACTTTTTGTATATAAGTAAATAAAGGTACATTTCTTAATTAAAACTTGAACATTTATGTTAAAACATTTTTTCTTTTATACATATTAAATATACAAATCAAAGATTCATTAAAATACATCTATCTAGGTCAAAAAACCCTAATACGCTTCAATTTCACATTTCGCACTTGTAAATAATTACACATACTCATATACATTTCGCACTTACACAAATAACACAATACATTCACATTCCCCTATACATATTTATTTATCTCATATTTGTATATTCGATATTTACATTTTGATCGCACATTCGATTTGGTTGTAACTTATTGGATACTATAAGTCTCATCCCCTTTGTACATTTATACCCCCACTCCCGGACACTATTTTGTAATAGCGTAGATTTTACATTTCCGCAATTTACAGTTTTCCAATTATACCATGGTTAGACCTAGGGTTTGCATGTACATAAAATCAAACGCTAGATAACCTAATACAAGACAAATACATGTAATCAATACACAATCACACTTGCACCCTCTAGGGTAATCCCACATGTTGCCTTCCAAAATGGGCCATACTTGCACGTCGAGTATCTTTGGCAAAATAAAATCAAATGATCATTAGTCCCTCAAAGTGTTGCCTAAAACGGAATGGTCATAGTCCCTTCAAAGCAAATTGCCAAAGACACTTGGCACCATTGCATCCATGGTCCATACGATGACCCGCGCTCGTCCCGAATAAACTTCGTAAATGCAAGATTGTCTACCAATTTCAATGGTAGAACAAAATTGTTAAAAGAGGTTAAAACATGACAAAAACCTTTGAGTACAATAGGGTAGACAAAACTCTTAGTTACTTGAGATCAAAACTTGCAAAAATACTTGCCTTCTTTTCAAAAACCACAATCCACAACACTTTCAAACAAACTCTCAAAAACATTTGAAAACATCTTTTCGAAAAGATTCACACTTTTGTAAAACACTCAAACACGAGTCAAATACATTAGTTGCCTAAGACAAGGCATCTTTCTCCAAAACATTTTCAAAAAGCACCCACACACACACCATTTTCAAAGCAATCGAAAAACAAGGCAAGTGATCTAAAAACCAAGTAACTAAGAGCCCATGGATAACCATGGATGAAAAGGGTGCTAATACCTTCCCTTTTCATAATCTACCCCCCGAACCCACGAAATATCTCAAAAGGTTTTTGCTGTGCTTTTTAACCTTTCCTTTAGGATAAAATAAAAAGTCGGTGGCGACTCTTGCTCAACCGCACAAGTGCGAATGCGAATGCAAAACACTAGTCAGTTCTCCCACCGTATCACCAGAACTGGCGACTCTGCTGGGGAAGATTCTAAAAGTGGGGTTACCTTAGGGTTTAGATCACCTTTACTTTCAATTGATTGCTTTGTTTGCTTTACATTTGTGGGCTTTGTATCGGAGTTTTATAGATCCTAACCCGGATCTGGGGAAACCCTTTTAGGTAGCATAATCTGTGAGGGACCTGTCCGGCGTATACCGACATGGGTGAAGCAGTGGCTACGTTGGTGTGGCGTCTTGGTCTGTACCGATATCCCTCGTGTTCAGACGGGGAGAATATGGGTCTTCCAAGGAGTCATTAAGCACCAACCGACCTTAGAACCTTAATTGACCATCTTAGCCTTTTTAGGGTAGTGAGATAACTGACTTTGGTGCAGTCCGAGGTTGGTTGATACTCGATACTACACTCAATTGAGGGTTGCTTTCCTGGGATATTTCGGTCGCCAGTTCAGTGGCTAAATCGAAACGATGAACAATGAAAGCAATCCAGTGATATTGGGACCTCTAGAACCCGATTACTTTTGATAGGACAGGTTTTAACCAACAAACTGAAAGAGGGTAGTACCTGAACCTCATGCAAGCCTAAACCTAGGGCCTTGCGTGCTTTGTGTGAATATTGTTTGCCTGTATATACACTTGCCTGCTTTTCGCATACATGGACATAACATCATGACATCATACCATAGCATTTTCAATAACCATTTCAAGGATCTCGAAGGTTCTTTTGATGCAGGGTTACATTGAACCAGACGTCTACCAAGGGGCAAGAGGTCTCTCCTCTAACCAATCCTGTCAAAGTTCAAGTACAACAACTTGAATCAATGGCTATGACCCACTCGACATGGTAAGATCAGTCGACATTCACACATACACTTGGGATTTACCAAAAATGCAAGCCAATACCTAAACACCTACAAACTCCCCCTTTGGCAGATTTTTGGCTAAAGACCCTAAGCAATCAGAGATAGATAGCAGCAGAAATAAGTGACAGCAGAAAAATAGAATGTCAAGTACTAATTAAGTAAGTACCAAAATATTCTCCCCCTCTTTAGCCACAAATGGGCCAAAGATACATGTTCATAAAATTATACAGTTATCCAAAACAAAAATAATAAGAGCAGTAGCAGAAAACAACTGAATACACTTCCAAACTCCACCAGATATCAGCACCAACCAAACAACAACCAACCTTCAAGCACTTCAGGCACTCTAGCAATTTTGCTGGAGGGGAGCTTCCTTCTGATGGGAGTTTCTTCAATATCAATCTCAAATTCTGATTCCTCATCAGAATCAGAAGATTCAGGTTCTTTACTCTTCTTAGAGATTGGTTGTCTAGCAGTATGCACATGGGCCTTCTTCCCTTTTGTCTGAATACTTTTCTCAGCCATGCCTTCAGCCTTGGATTTCTTAGCATTAGGTTTATCATTCTGACTACTCTTTCTTTTCATCAATCTCCTAGCCATGCTAGGGTTCACATTAGCAATCAGATCATTATCTGAGTATTCCTCATCCACATCAATGATAGGTGGATCAACAGCCTTTTCTGAAGGGTTCTGAATGTTGTCTTTTTGTGTCACAACATTCTCAGTGACATCTACATTTTCAGAAACTTCCACATTTGGACTTTCTGATTGATTTAAAGGGACATAAATCCCCGGTACAGATTGGTTGCCACTTAGTATACTAGTAACCAGCCTAGCAATAGCTTGGTGAACTTGAACTGATCCTTCTCTATTAGGTACAGAAGACGAAGGATGAGAAGAATTACCAGAGGCTGTAGCTTGAGCTCTTCCTGCATGTCTGGTTCTGAGCTTTTTGACTTTGGCTGGGTCAGTTGCCATCTCTCTGAGAGGAGTGACCTCAAGAACTTCAGATTCTATGCATGTGGTGATTGCCCTAGAATCTTGGTCAGATGATGAGAATGACGAAGTTGCCATGGTTGAAGACGATGTCTGAGACATTTTGATTGACTTTGAGTAATGGTAGCAGTTTGAGAGAGATCTCTGATTGAGAGGAGGAAACAGGTTGCAAGGACGAGAGAGGTAGAGGGTAAAAGGGAGTCTTTTCAACTTCTTAAAGATTTTGAAAGAATTGTGAAAATATGTGATTAACCCACTAAAGATAGACTTAATAAAATTAATTCCTTCAACCTTTGTTTTAAGCAAAATTAATTGCTATAAAATATTATGTTGGTGAATACCCAACCTGCCCCTCAAATTTTCAAGTTTATTTCCAACAAGAGCCTTGGTAGAAGAATCAGTCAGCTGAAGCTTAGAGAAACTATGTTCCAGTTTAAATGACTTCTTCTCTTCAAAGTCAATAGGTTTCAAGGAAATGTTGATTGTATTCAGATTGTCACAACACAATGTCACAACATCTTGTGTGACATTGTACTCAGGGAGCATCTGTTTTGACCAGATGTTTTGAGAACAGTTTTTCCCAGCAACAACTATTTCCGCACAGAATTGGGAAGGCATTCTTTTGATATGAATCATAGTTCTGGTTGATTCTTGAATAATTTTCTGTTTGTCCAGTCCATTTTGATGGAGAGTTATAGGAGAGGAGACTTCAAGCCTCATTTCTTCAGGGAAACAGAATTTATTGGACATGTTATTTCCAACATCCTTGTCAAGATGACTTATGGTTCTGACAGCACATCCTTCTTCAAGTTTATTTGCCACATCACAGATATTATCATCCTGTAGTTTTGGAGTTCTTCTGACTGCTTCCATAGAAATAGCTCTTTTCATTCTTCTTAGATGAAGGGGACCAGGCTTATGCTGCCACAGTTTCATCTTTTTTTCTTCTTTGATAATTGGACACATAGTGGAGATATCAGTGTTCTCAGGCTGCCACAAGTAGCAGTTATCTTTGGATCTGATTCCTCTCATTACAACTTCTAGTTTTTCATTAATTACTAGACATTCAGATCTTGAGAAGTTGACCTTGAATCCTAGATCACATAATTGACTGATACTAATGAGATTAGCAGTCAACCCTTTTACCAGCAGTACTTTATTCAGACTTGGAACTCCAGGACAGTCCAAATTACCAACTCCTTTGACTTCACCTTTAGCACCATCTCCAAAGGTCACAAAACTGGTGGTGTGAGGCATAACATTATTGAGGAGATCTTTGAATCCAGTCATGTGTATGGAACATCCACTGTCAAAGTACCAGCCTCCCTTTGCAGACACTCTCAGGGAAGTATGGGCTATCAGTGCAGTAGCCTTTTTCTTCCAATGAGGAGTATGTGGTACCCTTTTTGGCTTAGGTTTAGCACCAGAGTTTTGATTAGGGTATCCATGCAATTTGAAGCAGAAGGGCTTTATGTGTCCATACCTCCCACAATGATGACATCTCCATCTTTGGTATTTTTTCTTCATGTATTTCTGATGTTGAGAGTTGTGTTGAGACATCTGCTTTGACAATTGTTTAACATGCCTGATCTTCTTGTCTGCACCAGGTTTCTTAGCTTCCACAAATCCCAGACCAGATTTGTTTCCCACATTTTGTCCCACTTGTAGGATCTCTTCCAATTTATCTGATCCATTGGTCAACATCTTGACAGATTTTGTCATTTGGTTCAGTTGTGAGTTCAGTAATTGAACTTCCCCTTCTAGGTGACTTATAGTTTCAAGATCTGCCCTTTTTTCCGCCTCCAGCTTTATAATGAGTTTTGATTGTTTCTCATTCTACACACAGACTTCAGCACTTCTGATACACAATTTCTTGTAGGTATCAGCCAGTTCTTCAAATGTCACTTCTTCATCACTAGTGTCACTTTCAGAAGTGCACACACTAGTTAGAGCAGTAACTAGTTTGGCAGATTCTTCTTCAGAATTACTTTCTGAATCATAGTCAGACCAAGTAACAGTCATTCCTTTCTTTTGTTTCTTAAGAAAGGTAGGACATTCAGCTCGAATATGTCCATATCCTTCACATCCATGGCATTGAATACCTCTGCCTTGGTTTCTCTTATCTTCTGACCTTGGTCTTCTGCTGGAACTGTCAATGTCAGAGGGAATGTTATGAACATTAGACCTTGACTTTGGATCCATTCTTTTGATGAGCTTGTTGAACTGTCTTCCAAGCATGGCAATAGCTTCTGATATATTTTCTTCTTCATCCTCCTTGTTTTCAACATCAGTGTTGGATACAAGTGCTATGCTTTTGTTCTTCTTGTCACCATTATCAGTGATCCCCATCTCAAAAGTCTGAAGAGACCCAATAAGTTCATCCACTTTCAACTTGCTGATGTCCTGGGCTTCCTCTATGGCAGTTACCTTCATTGCAAATCTTTTAGGCAAGGATCTGAGAATCTTCCTTACCAGTTTTTCTTCTGACATCTTTTCTCCCAGTGCTCCTGAGGTGTTGGCAATCTCCAAGATGTTCATGTGAAACTCATGAATGGTTTCATCTTCCATCATTTTTAGATTCTCAAACTTGGTGGTCAACATCTGAAGCCTTGACATTTTTACTTTGGAAGTGCCCTCATGAGTAGTTTTGAGAGTGTCCCAAACTTCCTTGGCCAGTTCATATTGATGTACTAGTCTGAAAATGTTTCTATCAATTCCATTGAACAAGGCATTTAAAGCTTTTGAATTTCCCAGAGCTAACTCATCTTCTTCTTTACTCCAATCTTCCTCAGGCTTCAGACTGATTGTCCTTTCTTTCTCAGTTATGGTGGGATGAATCCATCCTTTGTCAGCAGCTCTCCAAGCCTTTTTGTCCAGAGATTTTAGGAAGGCAATCATACGAGGTTTCCAGTAGTCATAATTAGTTCCATCCAGAATGGGTGGTCTATTTCCAAAAACTCCTTCTTTGTCCATAGTGCCAGAAAGTGATATCCCTAGATCTCACCCAGTAATACAGGCAGGGTGCCTGCTCTGATGCCAATTGAAATTCTGGCTGCAGATACTCAATGTCACGTTCAATGTTATGACACCGTATCTGACTTACTATATGACAGTAAATACAAAAGCAATAAAGAACACAGTCAATTGTTTACCCAGTTCAGTGTGCAACAACACCTACTCTGGGGGCTACCAAGCCAGGGAGGAAATCCACTATAAGATATGTTAATTCAGGAATAAACCAACCAGTTTATCTCCTTCACTTAAGACCTACCCAATGCAATTCCAATCTAAGTACAACTTAAACCTGAGTTCCTACTCACCCCCCCTCAATCACAGCAGTGATACATAAACCAATTTGACTTAAGAATTGATGAAGACACTCTTCAAAAACAAACACTTGATTAAGCTTCACAGCTTTTTAATCAAGCAACACAATCACTCGTGCTTCACAGCTTTGAGTGATGCACACAACTAACTTGACTCTGCTTCACAGCTTTAGTCAAGGAACATTCAAACACTCTTGCTTCAAAGCTTTGAGTGCTACACAGCCCTTACAATTAGAAACCTATTCCAAGGCACTTATCACAATGATAATTGCTTGGAGTACAATAATCAAACCTATACAGATTACAAATGATCTTCTGACCAATAAAAGGGATGCCTTGAAAAACAGCAGCTCTGTTGAATATATAGCATCTGCAACTTCAGTTAGGGTTTCCACAAAAACCTAGGGTTAATTCCGTTTGACCTAAAGACCAGGTCACAGGGCTTTATTAACCAGGTTAGGGTTGAGCTAGGTTACCCCTCAGAAAATGCAGGATTCTGTTCAGGAAAGACTGAGTTATTTTCCTGAAAAAACTCAGACTTATCCAACCTGCAAACCTGTTAGTTCAGAACAGGATGTCATAACATCTGTTATGACATCTGAGAAAACCTGTCTACTGATTTAGCAAAATGTGATCATTTTGCAAAATGCTCAGATACACACTTATAAACATCAGTACTTGAATTACAATATTTTTCTGCAAAGGTACCTAATGAGTCAGTACAAACTGAACTAGAATGTTATGACATCAGTCATGACATTCACACATACACTTGGGATTTACCAAAAATGCAAGCCAATACCTAAACACCTACATGTGACAACCTTCCGGAGAAATGAGTACTGCGCCAATACCATTTCCAAGTGCATTTGAAGCACCATCAAAGTACAGGGTCCATCGGGATCCCTTTTCGGGTCCGTCATACGGTCCGTCACTTTCAATGTTGTCCAAATTCATGATGTCCTCGTCTGGGAAGTCAAATCTCATGGGTTGATAGTCTTCGATAGCCTGATGAGCCAGATGGTCAGCTAGTACACTCCCTTTTATAGCTTTTTGGGTGGTGTACTGGATGTCATACTCAGTTAAGATCATTTGCCATCTAGCTATCCTTCCAGATAAAGCGGGCTTCTCGAAGATATACTTGATAGGGTCCATCTTGGAAATTAACAAGGTAGTATGAGTCAACATATACTGTCTTAGTCGGCGAGCAGCCCATACCAAAGCGCAGCAAGTTTTCTCGAGCAGTGAGTAGCGAGTCTCACAGTCGGTAAACTTTTTACTAAGGTAATAAATAGCATGCTCTTTTCGACCAGACTCGTCATGCTGGCCCAAAACACACCCCATTGAGTTATCCAAGACAGTTAAGTACATGATCAATGGTCTTCCTTCGACAGGTGGCACCAGAATAGGAGGTTCTAACAAATACTCCTTGATTCTATCAAAAGCGGCTTGGCAGTCGTCGTTCCATTCAACTACCTGATCTTTCTTCAAGAGTTTGAAAATTGGCTCACAGGTAGAAGTCAGATGTGAGATGGATCTGGCAATATAGTTTATGCGCCCCAAGAATCCTCTAACCTCCTTTTCAGTACGGGGAGCAGGCATCTCTTGTATTGCTTTTACTTTTTCCGGATCGACTTCAATGCCTTTGTTGCTTACAATGAATCCCAGGAGTTTACCAGACCTAACTCCAAAACTGCATTTACTTGGATTCAGCCTGAGCTTGTACTCTTTTAACCTGGCGAACAGCTTCTCCAAATGCTCAAGATGCTCTTCCTCCGTTTGCGACCGAGCTATCATATCGTCCACGTAGACTTCGATCTCATGATGTATCATGTCGTGAAATAAAGCTACCATGGCACGCTGATAAGTTGCCCCTGCATTCTTCAGCCCGAACGACATCACTTTGTAACAAAAAGTGCCCCATTGCGTAACAAAAGTAGTTTTCTCCATATCCTCGGGGGCCATTTTGATTTGATTGTAGCCCGAGAATCCATCCATGAAGGAAAACACTTTATGCTGAGCTGTATTGTCGATTAAGATGTCAATATGAGGTAGCGGGAAATCATCTTTAGGGCTGGCCCTATTCAAATCCCGGTAGTCCACACACATTCTGACTTTGCCATCTTTCTTTGGTACTGGTACGATGTTAGCGACCCATTGAGGGTAGGACGTAACAACCAGGAATCCAGCATCGAATTGCTTCATTACTTCCGCTTTGATCTTTTCGGACATGTCAGGCCTCATTCGGCGAACTTTTTGCTTGATTGGTGGACAGTCTTCTCTTGTGGGGAGACGGTGAACCACGATGTCGGTGTCTAGACCCGGCATGTCTTCATAGGACCAAGCGAAGATTTCAACATACTCGTTCAGTAACTGTACCAAGCGTTCCTTGACTTTTGGTTCCAGGCTGGCACCCACTTGCACCTCCTTTCGATTCTCCTCGGTTCCCAAGTTAACAGCTTCCAATGGCTCTTCATGCGGTAAGATGGCCCTTTCCTCTTGTTGCAGGAGTCTGGCTAGTTCCCCGGGTACTTCACAACCTTCGTCATCTTCGTACTCGGCTAGATTGACCAGATCTTCAGAGTTATTGAAAGATGCAGCAGAATAGTCACCCATGGAATCCGGAGTGGATGGGTACCTGCATTGGTGAGTGTGGGTGTGTGTAAGGGATAGCCATCCTTAAACAAAAATGCAAAAAGAAAAGAAAATGAGCATAAGCAGTTTATCAAATGAAAACGTCCAATGAATCGTTAAACATGGCATATGAATATGAAAAATAGTCAAAACCCTTACAAGTGGACCTACATGCCCCGGGCAAGGCAGGAGGTGAAAAGATAGTGTACGGATTGTTTGAAAGTAAAATATTACAGACCAAATAAGAAATGTTTAACAGATAAATTACTGATGAATAAAAGTGATAGGGACAAAGTCTTTAGCCTCCCAATTGCTCAATCCTCCCCTGACAGTTGGATGAATCCACTCTTCAAAGTTGCTTTCCTTGTCTTCATCTTCCAGGGCGTTGATTCGGTAAGGAGAAATTTTGATCGGTGCTCTTTCAATCTTTGACTGGCGCATAGCCTTCTGGCCAGCGGCGGTGAAACCTAATCCAAACTTATCAGTTTTATGCAGAAAATCGGGTAACTGCCCCCATGCTGAATTCTTCCCTTCTTTGATTGCGGCTCTTGCATCCTCCAGAGATGCCATCCTGGCCATCTGTCTTGGTGCCTCAGCTGCCAACTTTGCCACTGCTACTTCGGGAAGAACTTCTTCGAAATGTTGAAACGGCGTCTCAATGAACTTTCCTTCCACCTCCACATACCGGAAAGAATTTAAATGGCTAATCATGTACTCTTCTTCGCCGTGGACAGTGATAATCTTTCCTTTGACAGGATACTTCAGCATCTGATGCAAGGAGGAGGTGACTGCCCCAGCATGGTGTATCCAAGGTCTACCCAGCAGACAAGAATATGATGGACGAATGTCCATTACATAGTGTTGTACCCCAAAATTTGCCCTCCCATTTCCTCAACATTTTCTCATCACAAGACCTTTGAAGATCAAGATACAGTTAGGGTTTCCTCTGCTCAAGACTTCTCCTTGCACTGTGGACTCAAATTAGGGTTTGTGTTTTCCCAAGGATGTTTTGACCTAAAATGCCTAAGATAACTTTCATGCTTCATATTGGACTCCCAAGTTTACCTATACCAAGTTTCAAGTCTTGATTCCAAGTTTTGCCCAGTCAATTGGACAGTTGACCTAAAAATCAGCTGTATTGGGGAAAAAGTCAACTGTGACCAATTGACAGTCAAACCTCATTAAATTTGATCCACATCAACATTATGAACTCACATGGACCATTTGATCAAGTTTGGATCACAATTCCACAAGAAATTTGATCAGATCATCAAAAGGGCAAAATGGTCATTTTTAGGGTTTTGACTGCACAAAGGCAATTTTTGACTGTTTGACCTAGCCAATGGCAAACCAAGCTCACATATGGCCTCAAGGACTCAATGGAATTATCTTGACATGTTCATCAAGCTCAAAAGATCCCAAGTACACAAGGTTGACAGTTGAATTTCCCAGTCAATTGATCAATTTTGACTGTATACTGAAAAGTCAAACTTTGACTTTTTGGTCAAAATCAAGAGTCAAGATTCATTTTTCATCAAAACATTCCAAATCATGAAACTTGTTCACCAAGAAATCTCAAAATGCAAATTAGGGTTTGAAAATGGAATTTTTCATAACTTAGAATTTTTCTAAGTTATGAAAAACCCTAATTTTTTCCCAACTTTGCCCCATCTTTTCACCATGATCCATTTGGATTCAAACAAAAGTCAAAACATGAAAGTTGTAGCTTGTTGCATAATCTACAACTTTGATTCACAAAGTTTTTTTATTTGAAGCTTGTATCTCAAGTTATAATTTTTTGAATAAGGGCACTAAACCATCTTTTAACTTAGTGAAATTTGACCTATTTTGACAAGGTTTTCTACCCTACTTCAAGGCCACTTTTCATACCCTTCCACTTGGAATTTTGATTTGCATTTCAAAGATGGATTATAGTACACATTCCAAGCTTTCCAAAATGTCCAAGAACTCATCAAACAACCTCATAACTTGAGAGATTCGAATTTCACAAGTTGGCAAAAATTCACTTTTGTTCTTCATCAAAGCATGTTCATAAACTTGGCAAATTTGAACTCAGCATAGTTTGTGCTACTTTACAGGTCCTAAAACCAAATTACACTCCTTAATTTAATGCAAAACCAATGAATCAAGTTGTTATTCTAAGCCTTTGGTCATTACACAAGGAATTAAGCCTAAACTAGAAAAAGCATTATTTCCATTCTTGAAAAGAAGAACTTTATGTCAAGTTTGCAATCCAAGTGGTACAATCAAGATCTTCTTGGCACAAGTTTGTGAGCAAATTGCACTGATCAAGGCAAGGGATAGCAGCATAGTTAGAGGGCCTGTACTGACCTAGAAAGCAAAGTGGCATTTTGTAGCTTAAGTGTGAAGAAAAGTCCATAACTTATGCAATATCTCATCTCAGCTTAGAAACACAAGAGAAAAGTTATCAAACACATTCCATAGACCACATTCAAGCTTTGGCACGAGTCCTGAACCTCCCAAGCATCCTCCATCTCAAAATCACCTTGAAACTGCACAAACAGGGGAACCCCTGCAGTTTGAGTGCAAACTCCCAATCCCTTCGAGCATTTTGATCCAAACCTTTTCCTCTACCTTCCCTACAATATATACAAGCTAACCATGTCCTAAAATCAGACCTGTAACACCTCCAAGCCACTTCACCATTTTCAATTTTCTGTTTTGCAGTTGGAGTTCACTAGCTCGATTCAGGGAGTTTCAAGACAAAGTAGGAATTGGAAAAGCATCCTTACACTTCAAGGAAGCTGTACAAGTCATCATTTCACTCTGAAACATCCTCCATTGCCAAGCTCGATTCCAACTGAACAGGTATATTCATGGAGTTCTATCTCTCTTATTAGGCATTGTTAGCTTTAGGTTTTTGAAGAAAACATGTCACAATCATAGCCCTGAACATGCTCATATGATTAGATTTCATTTATGTTTCGTGTGCTTAGAGAATTTCATGTCTGAACATTGATGAAAAGTTAGGTCAGAAAAGAGGGGGAGAGAAATTCTCCCTCATCTTAGAGAGATAGGTCAAGTTATTTATATGGTTGAAACCGTCTCTTCATGCTGAACATTTCTTGTGTTATGAGTTTTTGCTGAAAAGCCAAGAATCAGGAGTTAGACATTGAAGCAAGAGGCGCGCGTTTTTTCAAATGTTTGAAGCTGGAGGTTGAAGACAATGGTCAATGGGCTGGGCCTGTGTTATTTTGCTTTTCACACCATCTTTTTTGGTTTACACCCCCCTGAGCCCATTTGCTCATTTTTTAACATTTTTGACTTTTTCTTTTTTGGCTGACTTTGTTTATTTTTTCTCATGCCATTTAAAAATTAAAAATACTTTTTTCATCACTTTTTGCATTTATTGCATATTTATTTGTTTATTTTCTTTGTTTGTACATAAATATATATATATGATTATTAGAATAAAATGTAAAAATAATGTAAATACAATTTTTATTTTCATTTACTTTCTGAAAATATTTCACACAAAAAATACTCTTTTATTTATTTTATTAAAATATTAAATAAATACTTATTTTTTTGTATAATACATATTTAGGGTTTAATATATATATATATATATGTTATTAATATATTTAAGACAAAAATATAAAAATACTTGATTTTTTTTATTTTTATTAATATTTGATATAAAAATACCTTTTTTCACAATACACTTCATTTTATTTTATTTTTATAAATAATAAATAAATAGTTGTATTAAATTAAATAATACCTTTTTTTCTTTAAAAATTAGGGTTTTTTACCCTAAGTTCAAAATACTCAAAAAATAATACATTTTTATTTTCTTTTCCCTTTTACATAAATAATATTTTCTCATACACATAAAAACTTTCTTTTTGCATTTCACATATTTATTTAATTTCCATTTAATTATGCAATTTATTTATCTTGCAAATATTCAATTGATGTAATAATTTAAATTTAAATTCTTGTCAATATCCCCATTTGAACCTTTGTACCCCCCTTCCCATATTTGGTTTTGTAATAGCTTAGTAATTTTAATTTCGCACTTTATTGCTTTCTAATGATAACATGTTAGAATTAGGGTTTGTATGCGAAAAACGATAAAAAATAGTTTGACCTAATACAAGATAAACAAGCATGAAAATGGACACACAAATCACACTTGCACCCCCTAGGGTATTCCACTTGTTGCCTTCAAATAAATGGGCCATGTTGCATGTTAAACTTCTTTGGGCAAAGCAAATAATTTTGAATGATCATAGTCCCTCGACAAAACTTTTCAAAACAAACAAAAACAAATGATCAAGTCCCTTAGAGAAGTTGCTCAAAGACATTTAACGCCGTTGCAATTATGGTCTAAAACGATGACCCGCGCCTGTCCCTTTCGCATCCTAACACAAGGTTGCCCACCAAATACAATGGTGGAGCAAACTTGTTAAAAGGGTTAAAGTATAGCAATAATCTTTTGAGAAATTTAAGAGTAGATAACCTCTTAGTTACTTGAATCAACTTGCAAAACAAAACACTTGCCTAATTTCAAAATCACACATCACAACACTTTCAAAACAAAACTTTCAAAAACAAAATGAAAACTTTTTCAAAAGACATACATCTTTGTATACATCCCCACATGGATCATTACAAAGGTTGCCACCACATTGGCCTCTTTTCAAAATATTTTCAAACCCACACACTCAAGCACCATTTAAAACAATTGAAAACAAAAGGCAAGTGATCTAAGCAAGTAACTAAGAGCCCATGGATAACCATGGATAGAAAGGGTGCTAATACCTTCCCTTTCTATAATCTACTCCCCGAACCCAAGAAAACATCTCAAAAGGTTTTTGCTGTGCTTTTTAACCTTTCCTTAGGATAAAATAAAAAGTCGGTGGCGACTCTTGCTAACCGCAACATTTGCGAATACAAACGCAAAACCTCAAGTCAGTTCTCCCACCGTATCACAGAACTGGCGACTCTGCTGGGGAGTACTTTTAAAAGTGGAGTAACCTTAGGGTTTAGATCACCTTTGTTTTCAATTGCTTGCTTTGTTTGCTTTTACATCTTGTGGGCTTTGTATCGGAGTTTTATAGATCCTAACCCGGATCTGGGGAAACCCTTTTAGGTAGCAACAAGGCTGTGAGGGAACTGTGCGGGGTATACCGACATGGTTGAAACAGTCTGCTACGTTGATGTGGCACTTTGGTGTGTACCGGTAACCCTTGAGTTCAGTCAAGGAGAGTACGGGGCCGCCGCGTGGTGTCGTGAAGCATCAACCGACCTTAGGAACCTTAATTGAACCATCTTGGCCTCTTTAGGGTAATGAGATAACTGACTTTGGTGCAGTCCGAGGTTGGTTGATACTCGATGCTACACTCAATTGAGGGTTGCTTTCCTGGAATATTTCGGTCGCCAGTTCAGTGGCTAAATCGAAACGATGAACAATGAAAGCAATCCAGTGATATTGGGACCTTTAGAACCCGGTTACTTTTGATAGGACAGGTTGAGCCCACCAAACTTCAAGAGGGTAATGCCCAGACCCCATGCAGGCCTAAACTCTAAGGGTTTGTGTGACTTGTGTGCCTTACCATGTTTGCCTTTGTGAATATTTGTAGTGTATTTAATCATCACATCATTACATCATACAAACATCATGAGCATTGACTAACCATTTCAAGGGTTTCGAATCTTCATCCTTGTTCTTGTTTTATAGGACATGGAAACTGCTCGCAGAAAGACAATTCAGATTAGCCTTGTAAAGATCCCTCCTCAGCTTAAGGAACTTCTGTCCAGGATTCCTGAGGGCTCTTCATTCAGTGAGAGACATGGAAGACTCATCAACTTGGTTAACACCAACATTGAGGAGGACTTGATAAAGGTCCTGTTCCAATTCTTTGACCCTCTGCATCACTGCTTCACCTTCCCGGATTATCAGTTGGTACCTACATTGGAAGAGTTCTCCCGGCTTCTGAAGGTCCCTATCCTCGATCAACTACCCTACAACGGTACGGAAGAGGAACCCAAGCTTGAAGAGATTGCTAAAGCCTTGCACCTACAGACATCTGACCTCAAGGGACATTGGGAAGTTAGAAGTGGTATCAAAGGGTTCTTAGCCAGGTTTCTGTTTGAAAAGGCCCAAGAATGTTGGAACTCACTCGACCTACGAGCTTTTGAAGAAGTCATGGCCCTCCTTGTCTATGGTTTGGTGTTGTTCCCTAACCCAGATCAGCTTATTGATATCAGTGCTGTCCAGATCTTCATGACCAAGAATCCTATACCTACGTTGCTGGGGGACATCCTTCACTCATGTTACACTCAAACCATGAGAAGAAGGGGTGTCCTTATGTGTTGCACTCCTCTCCTGGGAAGGTGGTTTATTTCGCATCTTCCGCAATCAGTTTTGAAGAACGAGCGGGGTTTGAGATGGTCACAACGGTTAATGACTCTCACGCATGCAGATATACATTGGTGTCCTAGGTCCAGGGAAGACGTCACTATCATTGATCGTTGTGGGGAGTACCCTAATGTTCCTTTATTTGGAATCAAAGGAGGTATTACCTACAACCCATGCCTGGCTTGGAGACAGTTTGGTTATGCTCGGAGGGATGGCCCTCATGACATGTTAATTCCTGACATAGTTTTCGACTTCGACAACGATACTCAAGGACTTCGTCAGAGATTTATCAGAGCTTGGAGGATGCCAAGTAGGATCGACAGCAAGACATTGGGGCACCGGAACTCCATCCCGTTGGAGCCTTATCTCAAGTGGGTACGAGCCCGCTCCCAGAAGTTAGTGATGCCTTATCCTCACATGCTGCCGGTGATCAAAGAACCAGTCTTGGAAGGAGAGGTGTCCCACACCATTCAACATCCTGACATGCCCACCTCCTGGGAAGAGATGCAGAAGAGCTGGGTCCAACTTAAGGAAGAACGGAATTCTCTTGAGACCAGTCTACATGCTAGTGAAAAGAAGGTCCTGGAACTCACCCGCCTGCTGCACGAGGAAAGGAATCTCAACACCTACATCGCGCCAAAGAGGATGCACAATGTTTTTTTATCTTAAGGAGTTATTTTGTAATATTTGGCCCATGAGGCATTTATGTACTAACGAATTTCTCCTTATTAATATGATGTGCGTTCCTTTTTGTCTACAACAAATTTTGAATATTCTAAATCCTTGAATGCATTGCATACATACGCATTCCATTGCACCATATGCATAGCAGGTACCCTATTTCACAGGTTGCTTAATTTTCTTCGCTGTTTATGTGAACAGTCATCATGAATCCAGACTCATCCAGTGAGCAAGCAATCAAGGCCCTTCAGGCCCAAAGTGCACAGTTTCAAGAAATGGTCCTAAGCCTAGCCCAAGGTCAGCAAGAATTGAAGACTCTACTCATGAAGAAGAAGAAGAAAAAGAGGACTGCATTGTTCAACACCGGACGCAGATTTGGGAACACACTCCACAATGAAGCTGATCCAACCACTTCTTCTGCTGAGAAAAACAATCCCCAAGGGGGAGGAGCTCCTAGTCCCGCAGTCTCCGACAACGAGACGGACTATAACGACGAACAATACCCACCTGCTGCTGACAGATACAAGCAATTGGAGGACCGCTTGAGCGCCATGGAAATTCAGAATGTGCCAGGACTGGATTTCGGAGATTTGGGGTTATCTTCTGGGGTAGTCATTCCACACAAATTTAAGGCGCCTGCCTTCGCCAAGTATGACGGGGTCTCCTGCCCAAAGCTACATCTAAGGTCGTACGTAAGGAAAATCCAACCTTACACGGAAGATAAGAACCTCTGGATTCACTTTTTCCAAGATAGCCTCTCAGGGTCACAGCTTGAATGGTTCTACCAATTGGATGGAGCTAGCATCCGACACTGGGAGGATTTGGCAACCGCATTCTACAGACAATACCAATACAATTCTGATCTCGCTCCTACACGTACCCAACTTCAGGGTATGTCTCTAGGAACGGGTGAAGGGTTCAAAGAGTACGCTAAAAAATGGAGAGATTTGGCTGGCAGGGTGCAGCCTCCATTAACTGATCGAGAGTTGGTTGATATGTTCCTTGGGACGTTGTCTGGTCCGTTTTTCAATCATTTGGTTGGTAACTCCTCCGCTGGGTTCACAGATTTGATATTAACGGGAGAGAGAATTGAAGCTGGCATCAGGTCAGGCAAGATACAGAAGGCTGCCTCTACAAGTGCTGAGAAGAGGCCGTTTAAGAAAGAAGCAAGCGCCGTCTATGGCCCTAGAAGACAAGTCAAGCCCGAAAGTCGCCAAGCCGTCAATGCTTTGGTCATCTCCAAACCTGTTGCTGCTCCTCAGCAGTACAATCAACAAAGAAGCGAAAGGCCCAAGAGGCAGTATACCCGACTGAGTATGACATTATCTCAAATTTTACCCCAGCTGTTATCCACCAACCTGGTGACCCTCAAAGAAGCTCCTAAGGTCGTCAACACTGCGTCTCCTAAATACAACCCAAATGCCCGGTGTGCTTATCATTCTGATAGTCCCGGGCACACTACTGATGATTGCTGGGCCTTGAGAAACAAAGTGCAAGATCTGATCGACGCGAAAGAAATTCAGTTTGAAGCGCCGGAAAGACCAAATGTTGTAACGGCTCCTATGCCCCAGCATAGGGTAAATGCCGTTGAGGAAGAAGTGTATGCTGTTTCGATAGATGAAGTTGTTACCCCTCTGAAGACTGTTAAGAAGAACCTACTGCGGGCCGGTTTATTTCCGGGTTGCGGTGAAGATTGCCTATTTTGTGCTGTTTCCCTATCTGATTGTCCCTTGCTGAGGTTAGGCATCCAAGGCCTAATGGATAGCAAGGAGATTCTATTCAAAAAGTCTGCTGTTCAATTGGTTCCGATGAAAGAAGTTTCTGTGATTACCATCTTCAAAAATCCAATCAAGGCTCCCCTGAAGAAGCCTATTCAAATCGTGACAGTTGCGCCTGTGATCATTACTGTTCCAGGGCCCCTCTCTTACGTGTCTGATAAAGCTGTCCCCTGGCATTATGGGGCAGACGTATATGTAAATGGAATCAAGCAAGAACTCGACGCTAGTGCCAGTATCTGCGATATCACTGGTCCAGCTAAGGTCACCCGCAGTGGCAGGCTCTTCTCGCCTGACATTTCGCCGCCCGCTATCCGAAAACCCCTCCTCATAAAACCTACAAGTTTACCTAGTCCTGTTGCTGATCAAATTGTGTCCCCTGTTGCCGAGTCATCAAATGCTCGGGGCAAAGGGATTGAAGAAGAGCCTGCCCGGATGGAGGCGCCAATACCCATAAATGCTGAGGCCTCCCGACAAGAAATGGAGGAGATTCTGAAAATAATAAAGAAAAGTGATTTTAATGTTGTCGAACAGTTGGGGCATACGCCCTCCAAGATCTCCCTGCTCTCCTTATTGCTATGCTCCGAGGCCCATGTTAAGGCCTTGATCTCATTTCTCAAGACGGCCCATGTGCCGCAGGAGACGTCTGCAGTCCAGTTCACTGACTGCATAGCGAATCTGACGGCGGACAACGGCTTGGGTTTTTCAGATGCTGACCTGACCGCAAAAGGGAGAGACCATAATGATGCCCTGCATGTCTCTATTGAATGCAGGGGCACTACTCTGGCCCATGTATTGGTGGACACTGGTTCTTCCTTGAATGTTCTTCCGAAAAAGGCTTTAGATCGTCTGGATTATGAAGGCCTGGAGTTGAAACCCAGCAATATCATCGTCAGGGCCTTTGACGGTTCCAAAAGGATGGTTCATGGAGAGGTTAACATCCCTATTCGTGTGGGCTCTCAAGTGTTTGACTCTACCTTTTACGTGATGGATATACGTCCATCGTACTCTTGTCTATTGGGTCGACCTTGGATCCATAAAGCTGGGGCAGTGACCTCCACCTTGCACCAAAAGCTGAAGTATCCCGTCAGGGGGAAGATCGTCACTGTACAAGGAGAAGAGGAGTATATGGTGAGCCATTTGAATTCCTTCAGGTACATCGAGATGGACGGAGAATTTATTGAAACCCCCTTCCAGCATTTCGAGGAGGTGTATCCAATTTCAGCAGCTGCAGAGACAATGGCCGAAGAGAATGATTCCTTGAAGATGGCTTCCCTAAGGGATGCCCGGGCTGTGGTTCAGAAAGGAAATTGTGCACACTGGGGTCAGCTTCCTGACTTCACTCAGAAGAACGACAAGTTTGGGCTAGGCTTTACTGCGGAGGCTCAGAAGGCGGTGCGCAAAGAGAAGATCGGAAAGGCTCCGGTGTTTATTTCCAGCTCAAGGGTGAATGCTATTGAGGAAGATGCGGAAGAAGCAGAGTTTGACAGTTGGATCTACCCGACTGCCAGCGACGGACCGAGCAACTGGACGGCGAAGGATTTTACCCCTATCACATTTGTCACGCAGTAATTAATTTCTTTTGATTTCCAAATTTGTAACAAACAATATGTTAAAACTTTGTTGGCTCGGTGTCCTACCCGGGGCATCGTAGCTCCATTTGTGAGGGCTTTTTGTATGACATTTTCATATATCATCAATCAAAACATTGGACGTTTGTTGCATTTCGAATCTTGTGCTCTCTTTTCTTTCTGTGTTATACATATTGCAAAACAGCTATATTTACACACACTCACTTATACAGGTTTCAATCCACTCTGGATCTCACTGGTAACAGCTCTGCTACCGCCAGTTATGACTTCGAAAATCCGATCAACTTGGCCAAAGACGAAGGTGAAGATGATTGCGAAGTGCCTGGTGAACTCGCAAGACTGCTACTCCAGGAAGAGAGGGCTATTCAACCACATGAAGAGCCTGTGGAGACAATTAACTTGGGTACTGAGACAGATAGGAAAGAAGTCAAGATTGGTGCCAATCTAGAGCTCAGCGTGAAGCAACGATTGATCCAGATGCTACAAGACTACATGGAGATTTTTGCTTGGTCCTATGAAGATATGCCTGGTTTGGATGCCGACATTGTAGTTCACCACCTGCCAACCAAGGAAGACTGCCCTCCAGTAAAGCAAAAAGTTCGACGGATGCGTCCAGAGATGTCTGAAAAGATCAAGGCCGAGGTTATGAAGCAGTTTGATGCCGGGTTCCTTGCAGTAACTTCTTACCCTCAGTGGGTTGCCAATGTTGTGCCAGTGCCGAAGAAGGACGGTAAAGTCAGAATGTGTGTCGACTACAGGGATTTGAACAGGGCCAGCCCCAAGGATGACTTCCCCCTACCTCACATTGATGTCCTTGTTGACAATACAGCTCAACACAAGGTGTTCTCCTTCATGGATGGTTTTTCAGGGTATAATCAGATTAAGATGGCTCCGGAAGATATGGAGAAGACTACCTTTGTGACTCAGTGGGGGACCTTCTGTTATAAGGTCATGCCATTCGGATTGAAAAATGCTGGGGCAACCTATCAACATGCCATGGTTGCTTTGTTCCATGATATGATCCATCATGAAATTGAGGTATACGTTGATGACATGATTGCGAGGTCTCAAACTGAGGAGGAGCACCTTGACCATCTGAAGAAGTTGTTTGACCGACTCAAGTTATACAAGCTGAGGTTGAATCCCAACAAATGCACCTTTGGGGTAAGATCCGGAAAATTGCTAGGTTTCATTGTAAGTGATAAAGGTATTCAGGTGGACCCTGCCAAGGTAAAAGCCATACAAGAGATGCCGACTCCAAAAACAGAGAAAGAAGTCAGAGGTTTCCTAGGCCGACTGAATTACATTGCCCGATTCATCTCACATCTAACCGCTACTTGTGAGCCAATCTTCAAATTACTGAAGAAAGATCAAGTGGTACGCTGGAACGATGAATGTCAGGCTGCCTTTGAAAGGATAAAGGAATATCTCCAAGAGCCACCCATTCTTATGCCTCCGGTGGAAGGAAGACCTCTGATACTATACTTGACAGTGCTTGATAATTCAATGGGGTGTGTGCTGGGGCAGCATGACGAGTCTGGCCGAAAAGAGCACGCTATTTATTACTTGAGCAAAAAGTTTACCGACTGTGAGTCTCGTTACTCACTGCTTGAGAAAACTTGCTGCGCTCTTGTATGGGCTGCTCGCCGGCTGAGACAGTATATGCTGACTCACACTACCTTATTGATCTCAAAAATGGATCCCATCAAGTATATATTTGAAAAGCCCGCTCTGTCTGGGAGAATAGCGAGATGGCAAATGATCTTGACAGAATATGATATCCAGTATACAACTCAGAAAGCAATTAAGGGAAGTGTACTGGCAGATCATTTGGCACACCAACCTGTGGACGATTACCAATCATTGAACTTTGATTTTCCGGACGAAGACATCATGGTGGTAACTGACTGTGAAGTACCTGGACCGGATGAAGGACCTGAGGAAGGATCCCGATGGTCTATGCATTTTGATGGAGCCTCCAATGCTTTGGGTAACGGCGTCGGCGCTGTAATCATATCTCCCAAGGGGACTCATACTCCACTCACCGCCCGATTATGTTTCAGCTGCACCAACAACATGGCAGAATATGAGGCATGTATCATGGGTTTACAAGCTGCAATCGATTTGAGGATCAAGTTTCTAAGTGTCTTCGGAGATTCCGCTCTCGTGATCAATCAGATCAAAGGCGAGTGGGATACGAAACACCCGAATCTTATTCCTTATAAGGAGTATGTGTCGACCCTGCTCCCTCACTTTGAAGAGATAACTTTTGAGCACTTCCCTAGAGAGGAGAATCAGTTAGCGGACGCACTAGCTACGATGTCTTCAATGTTCAAAGTCAAATGGGACAACGAAGCTCCCCGGATCATTATCTGGAAGTTGGACAAACCTGCATACTGCTGCGATCTTAAGGCCGAAAAGGTGATTGAAAAACCCCGGTATCACGAGGTGAAGAGGTACTTGGAAGCTCAGGAATACCCTGAAGGTGCATCCGTCAATGATAAGAAGTTCATGAGGAGGTTTGCTGCAAAATTCTTCCTCAGCAACAGCATTCTCTACAAACGGAATCATGATTCGACTCTGCTGCGTTGTGTGGATAAGGCTGGAGCGGAGAAAATCATGATGGAACTGCATGAAGGTACATTTGGAACACATTCCAGTGGACACACCATGGCTAAGAAAATCCTTCGGGCAGGATATTTCTGGTCCACAATGGAAGCCGATTGTTACCAACACTCCCGAACTTGTCATAAGTGCCAGATCTATGCTGACAAGGTGCATATCCCTCCAGTTCCTTTGAATGTCCTAACGGCACCTTGGCCTTTCGCAATGTGGGTCATCGATATGATCGGTTAGATCCGACCAACGGCATCCAATGGGCATCGCTTCATCTTGGTGGCGATCGATTACTTCACGAAATGGGTTGAGGCAGCTTCCTATGCCACAGTAACCAAGAGCGTCGTGGCGCGTTTCATCCGGCATAATCTGATCTGTCGGTACGGCGTCCCAGAAAGAATCATTACGGATAATGGTACCAATCTCAATAACAAAATGATCACTGAACTCTGTGAACAATTCAAGATACAGCACCACAATTCTTCTCCCTACCGGCCGAAGATGAATGGGGCTGTAGAGGCAGCCAATAAAAATATCAAGAAAATTGTGCAGAAGATGACAGTGACCTATAAAGATTGGCACGAAATGTTACCGTTCGCTCTTCATGGGTACCGCACCTCAGCAAGGACGTCAACCGGGGAAACTCCTTTCTCCTTGGTCTATGGCATGGAGGCAGTCTTGCCAATCGAAATCCAGATACCCTCTCTCCGGATAATGAAGGATGCAGACTTAAACGAAGATGACTGGATCCAGACTCGACTTGATCAATTAAATCTGATTGACGAAAAGAGGCTCACTGCTATCTGTCATGGTCAAACGTATCAGAAACGGATGATCAGGGCATTTAACAAGAAAGTCAGACCGCAAGAGTATCAAGTTGGGGACCTGGTAATCAAACGCATCATCCTTCCTCAAAGTGATCCCAGGGGCAAATGGACCCCTACTTACGAAGGGCCATTTGTGGTTAAGCGAGTGTTCTCAGGAGGAGCCATGATCCTAACCACCATGGATGGTGACGACCTTCCTCACCCCGCCAATGCAGACATAGTGAAAAAATACTACGCATAAATAAAAGACCCGCTAGGCTGACATACCTAGGCAAAAATAAGGGCTTCCCGGCGAACCAAAAGGGTTCGGGCAAAAATAAGGGATGAAATGAATAAAAATCTGTACACCCGGCAAGTCGAAAACCTGAAAGGGCGGCTTGGGCAAAAAAGGGTATCCCGGTGGACTGAAAACCCGAAAGGGCGGTCCAGGCAAAAGTTAGGGATAAAAGCGTAACACTATGTCTCATTGGATCACTTCGCATCCGGAATTCGGCATCAACTATCTGGCTCCAGATTTCAGCATTGACCAATCAGCTTCATCTTCAAATTAGGCAGCAAAGCGATGAGATGTTCAAAGACATAAAGGCGATAGCAGAGTTGGAACCCAGTGGGATTGTTCACATAGCTGTTTTGTTTCCTTTTTCAAATTGTAAACTCTATACTATTTGGCGATATCCTCTTACTAGGATGTCAGCCTCTTGTACAAAAACGCCTATTCACAGGCAAAGTTTAAATCAATACAAATTCACTTGTCCATACAAATTACCATTGTTTTTCTTTCTTTTTGTTTTGTCTTGCGAAGAACGTCCAATGTTCATTTTTGATATATGCATTTGACATTAAATTGCTTATTCATAAATGTTTGCATATGAAACAAGAGATT
Organism: Vicia faba; assembly: GCA_948472305.1. Classification (NCBI taxonomy): domain Eukaryota; kingdom Viridiplantae; phylum Streptophyta; class Magnoliopsida; order Fabales; family Fabaceae; genus Vicia; species Vicia faba. The sequence goes on along the minus strand of OX451738.1, from coordinate 1,118,247,787 downwards.
AATTACAGGTGACATCAAAGACAGGGGCAATTTGGAGTTGTCTAATGCAGTCTGGTTGTTTTGTTCGCCAAGGCACCAAGGTAGGTTCAACTGAAGAATGTGGCCAAATCATCTCAATTCCCCGCAGAATAAAACAGGATGCGACAATATTTTCCCCAAACGGAGTTGATTCCCCGTCGATCCCGAAAAAGCACAACATTCCCCAGTAGATTCTGCAAGCTTATCCCCTGCGAAGAACGGACGTCTCGCCCGAGTTTTATTTAGAGTTATTTCCTCACAAGGACTTATAACTGGGTTATCCTCAGCTAAAAGCCACGGAAGACCGCTCTCGGCAAAGTTCCTTCAATCCCCAGCGAAATCTACCTTTGGTATTCCCAAGCAGAGTTTATCTTTGGAGTTCCCCAGCGGAGTTTATCATCATCATCCTCAGCGGAATCCGTTGTTAAAGTCCTCAGCAGGCCTCTCATCAAAACTTCGGCCAAATATCTCTTCCGCAGAGCAATTCTCCGGCCGTTCGTCAAGGATTTATTTTCCTAAGATGAAATTACACTCATAAACATTTCACGTTTTCATACATCTTGCTTACATACATGATGAAACGCATACAACATCTCATGTTGAACATCATGATATCATGCATATCATACATCATGACATTGCATACAACTTACGTTTTTGCCTTTTCAGGAAAAAGACAATCTCAAAAACGACTACCTTCAACTGTCACAATTCCAGATTCGATACCTGTATCTAGCCAGGGCACATCTGAGAGTGATCAGTTTCTAGACTCGACTCCTGTATCTAGCCAGGGCACGTCTGCAGAATTCAAAGATTCGATTCCTGTATCCAACCAGGGCGCATCTATCAACTACAACATTTCCAGATTCGATTCCTGTATCCAGCCAGGGCATATCTGTTGACCACGTTTCCAGACTCGATTCCTGTATCTAGCCAGGGCACGTCTGAAGAGTTCAAAGATTCGATTCCTGTATCCAACCAGGGCGCATCTATCAACTACAACATTTCCAGATTCGATTCCTGTATCCAGCCAGGGCATATCTGTTGACCACGTTTCCAGACTCGATTCCTGTATCTAGCCAGGGCACGTCTGAAGAGTTCGAAGATTCGATTCCTGTATCCAGCCAGGGCGCATCTATCAACTACAACATTTCCAGATTCGATTCCTGTATCCAGCCAGGGCATATCTGTTAACCACGTTTCTAGACTCGATTCCTGTATCTAGCCAGGGCACGTCTGAAGAGTTCGAAGATTCGATTCCTGTATCCAGCCAGGGCACATCTATTGACAACTATTTCCAGATTCGATTCCTGTATCCAGCCAGGGCACATCTATTGACAACTATTTCCAGATTCGACTCCTGTATCCAGCCAGGGCACATCTGTGAGCAACCGATTGTAGATTCGATACCTGTATCTAGCCAGGGCATATCTACATAAGGAGACTGAAGATCAAACACCTGTAACAAGCCAGGAAAACATCCTCCTTCCTCAAATATACAAGTCTTTCGCAAAGGAATCTCTTATGCGAACGACACTTCCAAATGGAATCTATAAGCCCATCTCCCTATCCACCATCTCTCCAAATGGCATCTATAAGCCCATTCCCGACACCACATTGTTGAGACTCCAGCATACGAGTGCAAATTTCCGGGCACTCTAGTGTCCAATCTCCTTTTACCCTCGAGTAACGAAAGGCAAACTTGCCAATCTAACTCTTCAGGTCCAAGAAGATTGAACAGGGGCAACTGTTGTACCCCAAAATTTGCCCTCCCATTTCCTCAACATTTTCTCATCACAAGACCTTTGAAGATCAAGATACAGTTAGGGTTTCCTCTGCTCAAGACTTCTCCTTGCACTGTGGACTCAAATTAGGGTTTGTGTTTGCCCAAGGATGTTTTGACCTAAAATGCCTAAGATAACTTTCATGCTTCATATTGGACTCCCAAGTTTACCTATACCAAGTTTCAAGTCTTGATTCCAAGTTTTGCCCAGTCAATTGGACAGTTGACCTAAAAATCAGCTGTATTGGGGAAAAAGTCAACTGTGACCAATTGACAGTCAAACCTCATTAAATTTGATCCACATCAACATTATGAACTCACATGGACCATTTGATCAAGTTTGGATCACAATTCCACAAGAAATTTGATCAGATCATCAAAAGGGCAAAATGGTCATTTTTAGGGTTTTGACTGCACAAAGGCAATTTTTGACTGTTTGACCTAGCCAATGGCAAACCAAGCTCACATATGGCCTCAAGGACTCAATGGAATTATCTTGACATGTTCATCAAGCTCAAAAGATCCCAAGTACACAAGGTTGACAGTTGAATTTCCCAGTCAATTGATCAATTTTGACTGTATACTGAAAAGTCAAACTTTGACTTTTTGGTCAAAATCAAGAGTCAAGATTCATTTTTCATCAAAACATTCCAAATCATGAAACTTGTTCACCAAGAAATCTCAAAATGCAAATTAGGGTTTGAAAATGGAATTTTTCATAACTTAGAATTTTTCTAAGTTATGAAAAACCCTAATTTTTTCCCAACTTTGCCCCATCTTTTCACCATGATCCATTTGGATTCAAACAAAAGTCAAAACATGAAAGTTGTAGCTTGTTGCATAATCTACAACTTTGATTCACAAAGTTTTTTTATTTGAAGCTTGTATCTCAAGTTATAATTTTTTGAATAAGGGCACTAAACCATCTTTTAACTTAGTGAAATTTGACCTATTTTGACAAGGTTTTCTACCCTACTTCAAGGCCACTTTTCATACCCTTCCACTTGGAATTTTGATTTGCATTTCAAAGATGGATTGTAGTACACATTCCAAGCTTTCCAAAATGTCCAAGAACTCATCAAACAACCTCATAACTTGAGAGATTCGAATTTCACAAGTTGGCAAAAATTCACTTTTGTTCTTCATCAAAGCATGTTCATAAACTTGGCAAATTTGAACTCAGCATAGTTTGTGCTACTTTACAGGTCCTAAAACCAAATTACACTCCTTAATTTAATGCAAAACCAATGAATCAAGTTGTTATTCTAAGCCTTTGGTCATTACACAAGGAATTAAGCCTAAACTAGAAAAAGCATTATTTCCATTCTTGAAAAGAAGAACTTTATGTCAAGTTTGCAATCCAAGTGGTACAATCAAGATCTTCTTGGCACAAGTTTGTGAGCAAATTGCACTGATCAAGGCAAGGGATAGCAGCATAGTTAGAGGGCCTGTACTGACCTAGAAAGCAAAGTGGCATTTTGTAGCTTAAGTGTGAAGAAAAGTCCATAACTTATGCAATATCTCATCTCAGCTTAGAAACACAAGAGAAAAGTTATCAAACACATTCCATAGACCACATTCAAGCTTTGGCACGAGTCCTGAACCTCCCAAGCATCCTCCATCTCAAAATCACCTTGAAACTGCACAAACAGGGGAACCCCTACAGTTTGAGTGCAAACTCCCAATCCCTTCGAGCATTTTGATCCAAACCTTTTCCTCTACCTTCCCTACAATATATACAAGCTAACCATGTCCTAAAATCAGACCTGTAACACCTCCAAGCCACTTCACCATTTTCAATTTTCTGTTTTGCAGTTGGAGTTCACTAGCTCGATTCAGGGAGTTTCAAGACAAAGTAGGAATTGGAAAAGCATCCTTACACTTCAAGGAAGCTGTACAAGTCATCATTTCACTCTGAAACATCCTCCATTGCCAAGCTCGATTCCAACTGAACAGGTATATTCATGGAGTTCTATCTCTCTTATTAGGCATTGTTAGCTTTAGGTTTTTGAAGAAAACATGTCACAATCATAGCCCTGAACATGCTCATATGATTAGATTTCATTTATGTTTCGTGTGCTTAGAGAATTTCATGTCTGAACATTGATGAAAAGTTAGGTCAGAAAAGAGGGGGAGAGAAATTCTCCCTCATCTTAGAGAGATAGGTCAAGTTATTTATATGGTTGAAACCGTCTCTTCATGCTGAACATTTCTTGTGTTATGAGTTTTTGCTGAAAAGCCAAGAATCAGGAGTTAGACATTGAAGCAAGAGGCGCGCGTTTTTTCAAATGTTTGAAGCTGGAGGTTGAAGACAATGGTCAATGGGCTGGGCCTGTGTTATTTTGCTTTTCACACCATCTTTTTTGGTTTACACCCCCCTGAGCCCATTTGCTCATTTTTTAACATTTTTGGCTGACTTTGTTTATTTTTTCTCATGCCATTTAAAAATTAAAAATATTTTTTTCATCACTTTTTGCATTTATTGCATATTTATTTGTTTATTTTCTTTGTTTGTACATAAATATATATATATGATTATTAGAATAAAATGTAAAAATAATGTAAATACAATTTTTATTTTCATTTACTTTCTGAAAATATTTCACACAAAAAATACTCTTTTATTTATTTTATTAAAATATTAAATAAATACTTATTTTTTTGTATAATACATATTTAGGGTTTAATATATATATATATATATATATATATATATATATATATATATATATATATATATATATATATATATATATATATATATATATATATATATATGTTATTAATATATTTAAGACAAAAATATAAAAATACTTGATTGTTTTTATTTTTATTAATATTTGATATAAAAATACCTTTTTTCACAATACACTTCATTTTATTTTATTTTTATAAATAATAAATAAATAGTTGTATTAAATTAAATAATACCTTTTTTTCTTTAAAAATTAGGGTTTTTTACCCTAAGTTCAAAATACTCAAAAAATAATACATTTTTATTTTCTTTTCCCTTTTACATAAATAATATTTTCTCATACACATAAAAACTTTCTTTTTGCATTTCACATATTTATTTAATTTCCATTTAATTATGCAATTTATTTATCTTGCAAATATTCAATTGATGTAATAATTTAAATTTAAATTCTTGTCAATATCCCCATTTGAACCTTTGTACCCCCCTTCCCATATTTGGTTTTGTAATAGCTTAGTAATTTTAATTTCGCACTTTATTGCTTTCTAATGATAACATGTTAGAATTAGGGTTTGTATGCGAAAAACGATAAAAAATAGTTTGACCTAATACAAGATAAACAAGCATGAAAATGGACACACAAATCACACTTGCACCCCCTAGGGTATTCCACTTGTTGCCTTCAAATAAATGGGCCATGTTGCATGTTAAACTTCTTTGGGCAAAGCAAATAATTTTGAATGATCATAGTCCCTCGACAAAACTTTTCAAAACAAACAAAAACAAATGATCAAGTCCCTTAGAGAAGTTGCTCAAAGACATTTAACGCCGTTGCAATTATGGTCTAAAACGATGACCCGCGCCTGTCCCTTTCGCATCCTAACACAAGGTTGCCCACCAAATACAATGGTGGAGCAAACTTGTTAAAAGGGTTAAAGTATAGCAATAATCTTTTGAGAAATTTAGGAGTAGATAACCTCTTAGTTACTTGAATCAACTTGCAAAACAAAACACTTGCCTAATTTCAAAATCACACATCACAACACTTTCAAAACAAAACTTTCAAAAACAAAATGAAAACTTTTTCAAAAGACATACATCTTTGTATACATCCCCACATGGATCATTACAAAGGTTGCCACCACATTGGCCTCTTTTCAAAATATTTTCAAACCCACACACTCAAGCACCATTTAAAACAATTGAAAACAAAAGGCAAGTGATCTAAGCAAGTAACTAAGAGCCCATGGATAACCATGGATAGAAAGGGTGCTAATACCTTCCCTTTCTATAATCTACTCCCCGAACCCAAGAAAACATCTCAAAAGGTTTTTGCTGTGCTTTTTAACCTTTCCTTAGGATAAAATAAAAAGTCGGTGGCGACTCTTGCTAACCGCAACATTTGCGAATACAAACGCAAAACCTCAAGTCAGTTCTCCCACCGTATCACACATAGAAAGTGGATTTAAACACCTCAGTACCTATCTTGACGGGAATTTCAACTTCTCCATGGACCATTCTCTTCGACCCATCGAAAGCTATGACGGCAATATCACTCGGCTTCAATTCCAACCCTTCGCAATCTAGCCGGTCCAAGGCCTTTTTAGGCAAAACATTCAGCGATGAACCGGTATCAACCAAAACATGTGCAAGGGTGGTTCCGCGGAACTCGATTGAAATATGCAAAGCGTCATTGTGGTTTCGGCCTTTAGGGGTCAGGTCGGCATCAGAAAAACCTAATCCATTGTCTGCAGTCAGACTAGCCATGCAATGTTGAAATTGGTCTGCGGAGGTTTCCTGGGGCACATGAGCTGCCTTCAGAAACTTAATCAAAGCTTGAGCGTGAGCTTCTGAGCAAAGCAATAGTGCCAGCATGGAGATTTTGGAGGGGGTTTGCCCCAACTGTTCCACCACATCGTAATCACTTCTCTTGATTATCCTCAAAATCTCGTCCATTTCTTTCTTAGAGGCCTCCGGAATCACCAAAGGTTGAGCCCTCGTCCTGACGGGCTCATCTTGTATTCCCTTTCCTTTATCAGCAATGGTAGGAAAGACAGCATTAGGAACAACAACCTCTTCGATTAAAGGAGTTCTGGCAGAGAGCTTTACTGGTGCAGGGGTGACTTCTTTAGCTGATGAGGGTCCAAAGACTGCTCTTGGAGGGGCAATCTCTGGAGAAAATATTCTCCCGCTCCTGGTGATTTTGCTGGTGCCCGCAATGTTACTAATGCTGACTTCTTCGTCCTCCGAATTTTCTTCAATTACCTCGACTTGCTTGATACCATGGTAGTAGATGTCGCCACCATAGTTCCAAGGTATCGACTTCTCAGAAACATAGGGAACAGGCCCCGGCATTGTTATCTTCAAAGGTATAGATTTTGCAGCTGGTGTAATCTTAACAGGCTTTTTGACGGCCTCGGAAAGATTGGCGTGAATGGTTATGATTGAGACATTTTCAACATGAACTGGAACGGCAGAAACTTTTTCGAACAAAATTTGTCGGCTATCCATAAGGCCTTGGATGCCTTTCTTTAATAGCGGACAATCAAAAGGCAGAGAGTGGCAACAGTAGCAGTCTTCTTTACATCCCGGGAAGATCCCGGCCCTCAACAAATTCAACTTAATGGTTAGCAGTGGAGTAGTCAGATCACTGACATCAGCAACATATAAATCCTCTTCAATGGCATTGACATTTCGACCGTGCTTCGGCATAGGCGCAGATATCACATTGGGCTTCTCTGGAGTGTCAAACTCTACCTCCTTAGCCTCTATCAGGTCTTGGATCTTATGCTTGAGCGCCCAATAATCATTGGTGTCATGTCCAACACTGTCTGAATGATAGGCGCATTTAGCATTGGCATGGTAATGAGGGGAGGACGTATTCACATTCTTTGGCGCCTCCTTGATAGTGGCAAGATTCAATTTCAATAGATGGGGAAGCACTTGTGCTGGAGTCATATTAATACGGGTGAACTGCCGTTGTGGCCTTTCCACCCGTTGTTGATTTGGTCTGGACTGGTTATAGCGAGGCTGCTCACTCGGAGTGTTTTGAATCATTATGGCCCCTACAGTTGGCCGACGCTCCATCTTCCATGCTCTTCTCTGAGAATACACCATAGCTGTCTCCTTCTTAAACGGCTTCTTCTCAATACTTGCAGCAACACCCTTCTGAATCTTTCCTGACTTGATGCCAGCTTCTATTCTTTCGCCTGTTAAGATCAAATCGGTAAACCCCGCGGAAGAGTTACCAATTAAATGATTGAAAAACGGCCCAGATAGGGTCCCAAGAAACATATCAACGAGCTCACGATCGGTTAAAGGAGGTTGCACCCTGCCAGCTAAATCCCTCCATTTTTGTGCATACTCTTTGAATCCCTCACTTGTTCCTAGTGACATACCCTGAAGTTGGGTACGAGTGGGAGCAAGATCAGAATTATACTGATATTGTTTGTAGAAAGCGGTGGCCAAATCTTCCCAATTTCTGACACTGGTTCCTTCTAACTGATAAAACCATTCCAACTGAGCTCCCGACAGGCTGTCTTGAAAGAAATGAATCCAGAGATTTTTATCTGCCGTATAAGGTTGAATCTTTCTTACGTAGGACCTGAGATGCATTTTGGGACAGGACAGCCCATCATACCTTACAAACACTGGCACTTTGAATTTTGGGGGAATCACAATTCCGGCCACCAAGCCCATGTCTTCAAAATCCAAACCCGGTACTCTTTGCAATTCCATGGCAGCCAATCTGTCTTCTAAACCCTTGTATTTATCATTAGCTGGAGGGTATTGCTGGTCAGAATAATCTTCATCCTCTTCAACTTCTTCTTCCTCTGCATCAGATTCGGAAGGCACCGCAACTCGATCCCTTTTATTAGTCCCTTCATCAGAAGTAGGAGGAAATTCAAGCACTCTCCGAGCTTCTCTGTCGAATCTTCTCCCCAAAGTAGCCACTCCGACCCTCTTTTTCTTCTTCACTGGGTCCTTATTCTCCAGATGAGCCTTGATATCCTCTTGACTTTTAACCACAGTCATCAAGAGTTGCTGGAACTGTGCATTCTGGGCTTGTAGGTCTTTGACTGTTTGCTCGAGATCCATCCTACTGAAATAAACAGTAGATAGATAAGGAAACCTGGAGTGAGACCTGCTTATGCACATGATGAATGGTATGCTGATGTATGCAATGCATTCAAGGACTTAGGACATTCAAAATTGTTTCAGACAAAGAAGAACGCACGTCATATTAATAAGAAGAAATTTGTTAGTACATAAATGCCCCATGGGCCAAGTGTTACAAAATGAACTTCTTAAGGCAAAAAGACATTGCGCATCCTCTTCGGTGCGATGTAGGTGTTGAGGGCCTCTTGCTCGTGGAGTCGGCGGGTAAGCTCTAGAACCTTCTTTTCACTGGCGTAGTAGCTAGCTTCAAAAGTGTTCCGTTCCTCCTTGAGTTGAATCCAACTTTTCTACATTTCCTCCCACGATGTAGGCATGTCTGGATGTAGGATGGTGTAGGGAACCTCTCCTTCATTGACGGGCTCTTTAATCACAAGGAGAACATGAGGATAAGGCATCATCAGACTCTAGGCTCAGGCTCGTACCCACTTGAGATAAGGCTCAAGGGGGATGAAGTTCTTGTGTCCCAGAGTCTTGCTATCAACCTTGTTGAGTTTTCCCCAAGCTCTGATGAATCTTTGGCGGAGTCCTTGCGCATCGTTGTCGAAGTCAAAAACTAGGCTAGGAATCAACATATCATGAGGGCCATCCCTCCGTGCATATCCAAATTGCCTCAAAGCTAGGCAAGGGTTGTAGGTGATACCTCCCCTAATTCCAAGTAAAGGAACATTAGGAAACTCTCCGCAACGATCGACGATGATGACATTTTCTTTGGACCGAGAACACCAATGCACATCAGAATGAGTAAGAGTCATCAATCGTTGGGACCACCTTGTACCTTGGTCATTCTTCAAGACAGATTGTGGAAGGTGCGAAATAAACCACCTTGCGAGGATAGGAGTACAGCACATGAGAACACCCCTCTTTCTCATTGTTCGTGTGTAAAATGAGTGAAGGATGTCCCCAAGCAATGTTGGTATTGGATTTCTGGACAAGAAGATTTTGACGGCGTTGACATCTACCAATTGGTCCGGATTTGGGAACAAGACCAACCCATAGATAAGGAGTGCCACAATCTCTTCAAAGGCTTGTAGGTCCAATGAGTTCCAACATTCTTGTGCCTTCTCAAACAAGAATTTTGCTAAGAATCCTTTGACGCCGCTTCTGGTTTCCCAATGCCCCTTGATGTCGGATGGTTGTAGATGTAGTGCTCGAGCAACATCTTCCGGCTTTGGTTCCTTTTCTGTACCGTTGAAGGGTAGTTGATTAAGGATAGGGATTCTTAGGAGTTGAGAAAATTCCTCCAAAGTGGGTACCAACTGATAATCAGGGAAGGTGAAGCAGTGGTGAAGAGGGTCAAAGAACTGGAATAACACTTTCATCATGTCTTCTTCAATGTTGGTGTTGACTAGGCTGAGTAGTCTACCATGTCTCTCACTGAAGGATGAATTTTCCGGAATTCTTGAGGTGATCTCCTTGAGTTGAGGAGAGATTCTCACAAGGTTGACTTGAATGGTATTTCTGCGAGGGATTTCCATGACCTACAAAACAAGAACAAAAGATGAAGTCCGAGACCCTTGAAATGGTTAGTGAATGCGTATGATGTTTTATGATGTTTATGATGTATGCACAAAACATATGTACAAACAAATCACACCACACCCTAATTTTAGGCTTGCATGGGGTTTCATAGGTAAGTACCCTCTTGAGTGTAGTTGGCTTAAAAACCTGTCCTATAAATAGTAACCGGGTTCTAAGGAGCTCAATATCACTGGATTGTTTTCATTGTTCATTGTTTTGGTTTAGCCACTTAACTAGCGACCAAAATATTCCAAGAAAACAACCCTCAATGAGTGTAGTATCGAGTATCTACCAACTTCGGACTGCACCAAAGCCGGTCATCTCACTACCCCTAATAAAAGGCCAAGATGGTCAAGTAAGGTTCTAGGTCATTAGTGCTTAGTGACATCACTCAGCGGCCCCGTACTCTCCTTGATTGAACTCAAGGGTTACCGGTACTCACAAATATGTCGCACTAATATAGCTATTGCTTAGACCATGTCGGTATACCCCGCACAGTTTCCACAACGTATTGCTATCTATGAATGTTTCCCAAAATCCGGGTGGAGGATTGTAAACCCAAACAATAGAGCCAAAGTATAAAGCAAGCAAATCAAACAATTAGTCATGCAAGAGGGTGATCTAAACCCTAAGGTTACTCCACTTTAAAATTGTCCCCAGCAGAGTCGCCAGTTCTGTGATACGGTGGGAGAACTAACTATGGTTTTGCGTTTGTTTTCGCAAATGTTTCGGTTGAGCAAGAGTCGCCACCGACTTTTTATTTTATCCTAAGGAAAGGTTTAAAAAGCACAGCAAAAACCTTTGAGATTTTTCTTGGGTTCGGGGAGTAGATTATAGAAGGGGAAGGTATTAGCACCCCTTCTATCCATGGTTATCCATGGGCTCTTAGGTACTTGCTTAGATCAACTTGCCTTGGTTGTCAATTGTTTGAAATGGTGCTTTATGCGTGGTTTTGAAAATGTTTTGAAAAAGATGCCTTGTATAGGCTACCATTGTAACAATTCTTTACTCGAATGTTTTACAAAAGGTGTTTGTCTTTTTGAAAAGATGTTCCAAGGTTTTTTGAAAGTTTGTTTTGAAAGTGTTTGTGAAGTGGATTTTGAAATTAGGCAAGTGTTTTCTTGGCAAGTTTGACAAGTACTTAAGAGTTCATCTACCCTAAAGTTTTCTCAAAGATTTTTGTTATGTTTCAAACCTTTTGACAATTTTGTTCCACCATTGCATTTGGTGGACAATCTTGTCTTAGGAGGTGAAAGGGACGGGCGCGGGTCATCGTTTAGACCATAGTTGCAATAGTGTTAAATGTCTTTGGGCAATTTTCTTTGAAAGGGACTTGATCATTCATTTAAGCAACATTTTGAGGGACAATGATCATTTGATTGTTTTGTTTTGCCCAAAGAAGTTCAACATGCAATATGGCCCAATAATAAAAGGCAACAAGTGGAATACCCTAGGGGGTGCAAGTGTGAAATGTGTTGTCCATTTTTCATGCTCATTTATCTTGTATTAGGTCCAACTACTTTGTTCATTTTTATTCGCATACAAAACCCTAATTCTAGCATAGTATGTTTAGAAAGCGATAAAGTGCGAAATTTAAATTCCTACGCTATTACATCACAATAATATAGGGAGGGGGGTACAATGTTCAAATGGGGATACTTAGACAAGAAGTTAAACCTAAAACTATTACACCATTTTTATGAATATTTACAAGATAAATAAAATGTATAATTTTAAATGGTAAATAAAACAAATATGCAAGTATGCAAAAAATGTTTTTTATATATATGAGAAAAAGTATTATTTATAAAAAATAAGAAAAGAATTATTTTTTTGGAATATTTTCACATTTAGGGTAAAACCCTAATTTTTAACCAAAGGGATATTAATTAATTAATTCACATAATATTTATTATATACAAAAAAATAAAAATAAAATATGGTATATTTGTAAAAAAGGTATTTTTTAGTATTAAATTTTAAAGAATAAAATATGCACATTTTTTTTTGGTATTTTTCTCCTAAGTATATTAATGAATATATGTATTAAATATGTATTATATTAAATATGTATTATATATATATATATATATATATATATATATATATATATATATATATATATATATATATATATATATATATATATATATATATATATATATATATATATATATATATATAATAATATTCAATATTTTTTAGAAAATAGTATTTTTTATATAAAATATTTAGAGGATAAAAATAAAATAAAAAAATGAAAATGAAAATGTATTTACACTATTTTTCCTATTTATTCCAAATAACAATATATATCTATTTATGTATAAATCAAAAGAAAATCAAATAAATACCTAATAAAATCCAAAATGGTGGAAAAAAATATTTTTAAATTTTTAATGTCATGAGAAAAAATAAATAAGTCAAACAAAAAAAGAAAAAGTCAAAAAGAATTAAAAATAAAGCAAATGGGCTCAGGGGGTGTAATAGCAAAATCAGGGTGCAAAAAGAAATAACAACAAACCCAGCCCAGGAAGCTGTTGTCTTCAACCTTCAGACAACCAAATTCAAAAAACGCGCGCCTGCTTCTCAAGTTCCTAACTCCTGATCCTTTGATCTTTTGCCAAATCTTCCAACATGAAACCTGTAGAGCTTGAAGCCACGGTTCTAGACATATAAAGAAGTCAAACTAACTCTCAGAAATGAGAGAGAATTTCTTCTCCCCCAAATCCTGACCTAATTTTTCTGCCATTTTTAAACCTTAAATTCTCTTAACTCAGGCAAAAGAAATGAAAAGTAAAGATATGTACATGTTCAGTGGCATGAGTAGAACCTTGTTTCTTCACAAACTTAAGACTAATGATGCATAATAAGAGAGATACGAGTTCAAAAAACTACCTGTTCAGCTGAAGTTCCAACTGGCAAATGGGGAGCTTACAGTGCAAGATATTGATTGGTATAACTTCCTTGAGGTGTGGTGATGCTGTTCCAATATCTACTTTGCCTTGAAACACCTTGAACTGAGCTGTAGAACTTCAACTGCAAAATGGAAAAGTGAAAATGGTGGAACTTGTTAGAGGAATTACAGGTCGTGTTTCAAGGCATGGTTAGCTTGCATATGTGCTAGGGAATGTGTAGGAACTGATTTTGGCAAAAGAACTTGAAGGAAATGGAAGGTAGCACTCAAACTGCAGGCTTTCCCCTGTTTGTGCAGTTTGAGAGTGATTATGGCAATGGGAGTGTTTTAGAGGTGCAAGGGTCGTGTCTCAGCTTGGTTATGATGTCTTGAGTATGTTTGATAAGTTTGTTCTTGTGTCTTTTTGTTGATATGAGAGTTGGAGTTAGTTATGGAACTTTTCTTCAACTTTAAGCAACAAGATGCAACTTGTGTTTCTAGGTCAGTACAAGACCCCCTAATGGGCTGCATAATCCCTCCTTGATCAGAGTAATTTGTCCATAATCTTGTGCCAATCAGATTTGCAATGTACTTGTTGGATTTCCAATTGGACATAAAGTTAACTTTTGCAAAAATGGAAAGAAAGCTTTATCTAAATTGGGATTAATCTTGCATACAATGTCCAAACTCATAGAACAACACCTTAACACAATGAATATGCATTAAATTATGGAGTGTAGATGAGATAAAAGACCTGTAATCTATCTTAAGGCATGCTGAGTTCAAATTGCAAAGTTATGGACATGTAACTTGGTCATGAACAAAGTGAGTTTTTGCCAACTTGTGAAATTCGAATCTCTCAAGTTATGAGGTTGTTTGATGAGTTCTTGGACATTTTGGAAAGCTTGGAATATGTACTACAATCCATCTTTGAAATGCAAATTGAAATTCCAAGTGGAAGTGTATGGAAAATGGCCTTGAAGTGGGGTAGAAAACCTTGTCAAAATAGGTTAAAATCTCACTAAGTTAAGAATGGTTTAGTGCCCCTATTCAAAAATTTGTAACTTGAGATACAAGCTTCAAATGAGAAAAATTTGTGAATCAAAGTTGTAGATTATGAAACAAGCTACAACTTTCATGTTTGGACTTTTGTTTGAATCCAAATGGATCTTGGTGAAAAAGTGGGGCAAAGTTGGGAAAAAATTAGGGTTTTTCATAACTTAGAAAAATTCTAAGTTATGAAAAATTCCATTTTAAACCCTAATTTGCATTTCTTGGTTTCTTGGTGAACAAGTTTCATGATTTGGCATGTTTTGATGAAAAATGAATCTTGACTCTTGATTTTGACCAAAAAGTCAAAGTTTGACTTTTCAATGTACAGTCAAAATTGATCAATTGACTGGGAAATTCAACTGTCAATCTTGTGCATTTGGGATCTTTTGGACTTGTTGAGTATGTCAAGACAATTCCATGGGGTCCTTGAGTCCATGTGTGAGCTTGGTTTGCCATTGGCTAGGTCAAACAGTCAAAAATTGCCTTTGTGCAGTCAAAACCCTAAAAATGACCATTTTGCCCTTTTGGTGATCTGATCAAATTTCTTGGGGAATTGTGATCCAAACTTGACCAAATGATTCATATGAGTTCATAATGTTGATGTGGGTCAAATTTCATGAGGTTTGACTGCCAATTGGCCACAGTTGACTTCTTCCCCAATACAGTTGATTTCTAGGTCAACTGTCCAATTGACTGGGCAAAACTTGGAATCAAGGCTTGGAACTTGATATGGGTAAACTTGGGAGTCCAATATGAAGCATGAAAGTCATCTTAGGCATTTTAGGTCAAAATATCTTTGTGCAAATACAAACCCTAATTTGAGTCCACAGTGCAAGGAGAGGTCTTGGGCAGATGAAACCCTAACTGGATCTTGAGCTTTAAAGGCTTTGTGGTGAGAAATCAATGAGAAATGGGAGGGAAAATTTTGGGGTACAACAGATACCATTGCTTAGGAAGAACTTAGCTGAGAACCTCCTTAAGAACTTTTTGTCATTGACTGAAGCTCCTTCAGGGTATTCTTGTGTTTCGAGGTACATTTTGACGTCATGAAACCAAGGTCGGTCCACTACTTCTTCGATATTAATCTCGTGACAATGTGCAGGTTCGTCCATCCGTTCAATGGTGATTTAAGGAGCCTCATTATCCCAGTTAAGTTTAAACATGGATGACATTGTAGCAAGACCATCTGCTAGCTGATTCTCTTCTCGCGGGAAGTGCTTGAAGGTAATCTGCTCGAAATGTGGTAACAATGTCAGGACATGTTCTTTGTAAGGGATGAGGGTTGGATGTTTAGTATCCCACTTTCCTTTGATTTGACTGATAACCAAAGCTGAGTCCCTAAATACAATCAAAGATTTGATTCCCAAGTCAATAGCAGCCTTGAGACCAAAGATGCAAGCTTCATACTCGGCCATGTTGTTGGTGCAGCTGAAGTAGAGTCTGGCGGTGAAAGGTGTATGGCAACCTTCTGGAGAAATAAGTACCGCACCGATACCGTTGCCAAGTGCATTGGAGGCACCATCAAAGTACAGGGTCCATCGGGATCCTTGTTCAGGTCCGTCATACGGTTTGTTCTCTTCAATGTTGTCCAAAGTCATGATATCCTCGTCGGGGAAGTCAAACCTCATGGATTTGTAATCTTTGACAGCTTGATGGGCCAGATGATTGGCTAGCACACTCCCCTTTATAGCTTTTTGGGTCGTGTACTGTATATTGTACTATGTGAGGATCATCTGCCATCTAGCGATTCTTCCAGATAGAGCAGGCTTCTCAAAGATGTACTTGATCGGATCCATCTTAGAGATCAGCAAAGTGGTATGAGTCAACATATACTGCCTTAGCTGGCGAGCATCCCATACCAAAGCGCAACAAGTTTTCTCGAGCAGTGAGTATCAGGTCTCACAGTCGGTAAACTTTTTGCTAAGGTAATAAATGGCATGCTCTTTTCGACCAGACTCGTCATGTTGGCCCAATACGCACCCCATTGAATTCTCCAGGACAGTCAGATACATAATTAGCGGCCTTCCTTCGACGGGTGGCATCAAGATAGGAGGTTCTAGGAAATACTCCTTGATTTTATCGAAAGCAACTTGATAGTCATCATTCCATTTAACCACCCGATCTTTCTTCAACAGCTTGAAGATTGGTTCACAGGTAGATGTTAGTTGAGAAATGAACCTTGCAATGTAGTTTAGGCGTCCCAAGAAACCTCTGACCTCCTTCTCAGTGCGAGGGGCAGGCATTTCTTGTATAGCTTTGACTTTGGCAGGATCAACCTCGATGCATTTGTTGCTGACAATGAAACCCAAGAGTTTACCGGACCTGACTCCGAAAGTGCACTTGTTAGGGTTCATTCTGAGCTTGTACTCCTTCAATCTGACAAATAGCTTTTGCATATGGTCGAGGTGTTCTTCTTCAGCTTGTGAACGGGCTATCATGTCGTCTACGTAGACCTCTATCTCATGATGTATCATATCATGAAACAAAGCCACCATGGCATGTTGATAGGTTGCCCCGACATTCTTCAGTCCGAATGGCATTACTTTGTAACAGAACGTACCCCACTGTGTAACAAAAGTAGTTTTCTCCATGTCTTCAGGGGCCATTTTGATCTGGTTGTAGCCCGAGAATCCGTCCATGAAAGAAAATACCTTGTGCTGAGTTGTATTTTCGACCAAGATGTCAATGTGCGGTAGTGGAAAATCATCTTTAGGGCTAGCCCTGTTTAAGTCTCTGTAATCCACACACATTCTCACTTTGCCGTCCTTTTTAGGCACGGGCACAATGTTATCAACCCATTGTGGATAGGAAGTAACAACAAGAAATCCAACATTGAACTGCTTCATAACTTCAGCTTTGATCTTTTCAGACATATCGGGCCTCATGCGGCGAACTTTCTGTTTAACTGGTGGACAATCTTCTCTTGTAGGGAGACGATGAACTACAATGTCTGTATCAAGTCCCGACATGTCTTCGTATAACCAGCCGAAGATCTCAACATATTCATTCAACAGCTGAATTAAGAGCTCTTTGACACTTGGCTCTAGGTTGGCACCCACTCTAACTTCTTTTCTGTCTTCCTCTATTCCTAAGTTGATTGTCTCTAACAACTCCTCGTGAGGTAGAATAGCCCTTTCTTCCCGTTGTAGCAGTCTAGACAATTCTCCAGGCACTTCACAGTCTTCATTACCTTCGTATTCGGCATGGTAGACCAGATCTTCAGAGTCACTGAAGGTCATAGGAGAATTGTTACCCATGCAATCCAGAATGGATGGGTACCTGCATTGGTGAGTGTGGGTGTGTGTAAGGGATGACCACCTTTAAACAAATAAAATGTAAAAAGAAAGAAAATGAACACAAAAGTTTATATGTGAAAACGTCCATGATTCATTAAAATGGCATATGAAGATGAAAAATCAAACCCTTACAAATGGACCTATGTGCCTCGGGTAAGGCACAAGGTTAAAAGTGTACGAATTGTTTAGGAACTATTACAAACCAACAGAAATGTTTGAAATATAAATTACTGATTGATGAAAGTAATGGGAATAAAGTCCTTTGCCTCCAAATTGCATAGTCCTCCTTCAACGGTAGGGAAAATCCAGTCTTCCAGATTGCTCTCCTCTTCACCATCCTCTAAAGCATTGACTCCATGATGGATGATCTTCACTGGTGGCCCTCCAGCCTGTTAGAACATAGTTTGATTCTACAACCCTCAGTTAGAGTTTTGATGATAACAAAATACAAGATTAAATAAATTGTAAGATTTATATAAGACATATATGCTACTTAAAATTATGTTGTGTATTTACAGAAACTCTGATGGAATCAGCATCAGAATATCAGTATCAACATCTGCATCAGAAAATATGTCAGCATCAGAAGATCAAATAACATGTGCTACGCTGAAGCCTGATGAACAGAATCTGCGCATAAAGTACTCTGACTCTGGTCAAGATCCTAACCAAGTCATCAACACTTAGAAGCGTCAGCATAAAGGAAAGAACACTCTGATTATCATTAGCAGAACAGTCTGAAGCGTTACTATGCATTCAAGACATATTATTTACCAACGACTTTATTCCAAGACATGATCTTCTCAAAAAGGAAAGAACATTATTAGCATTGAAATGGATTTATGGACAACCAACGTATCTCTTCTGTGGCTATTTAAACAAGACTGTGTGAGAAAAGAAAAGGCTAATACTCTACACGCATATACACGCCTAAGCTAATCATCTTCATGCACACTCTCATTTTTGCTAAAGTTTTCAACCACGCCTACTCAAAAGCATTAGCAGTCTAGTTCATTCTAAGCTTAATATTGTGTATTATCATAGTTGTGATATATAGTTTTATTAGAAAACATCAAACACACTTTTGTTCAATTA
This sequence comes from Vicia faba, assembly GCA_948472305.1. Lineage (NCBI taxonomy): Eukaryota > Viridiplantae > Streptophyta > Magnoliopsida > Fabales > Fabaceae > Vicia > Vicia faba. The sequence continues at coordinate 1,118,229,254 of OX451738.1, read as the reverse complement.
TCTGTAAGAGAATTTCCTTGAGATAAACCGGTCTATGGTTAGACTCAAGAAGGCTTTAACATTTGTTAAAGCAGTTGTGTAATCAGTTGATTATAGTGGATTAAGACCTCGTTGGAGAGAGGCGAAATCACCTTGACGGGTGGACTGGAGTAGTTTGAGATCAAACGAACCAGGATAAAAATACAGTGTTGTCTGCATTTGATTTAAAGTTTTACAATTCAACCCCCCTTCTTGTGTTTTTCACATCTTCAATTGGCATCAGAGCGTCTGGTTCTGAGCTTATAACACTTAACCGTGTCAGTACAAGATCCAGCGTCAGAAAAACACAATGGCAGGACCACATCAAAACATCAACAATGATAACAATAAAGAAATAGACAGATTCAGTGGCAAACCTCCAGTCTTTGATGGAGAGAACTTTGACTACTGGAAAGACAGAATTGAAAGTTTCTTTCTGGCCCATGATGCTGATCTGTGGGATATGGTGACTGATGGATACATGCACCCAGTGGATGGAGGTGGTCAGAAGATTGACAGAAAAGCAATGTCTGATCAACAAAAGCGTGATTTCAGAAATCATCACAAGGCCAGAACAATTCTTCTCAGCGCCATCTCTTATTCTGAATATGAAAAGATATCAAACAGAGACACTGCAAAGAATATGTTTGACTCTCTGAGAATGACGCATGAAGGAAACATTCAAGTCAAAGAAACTAAAGCTCTTGCGCTCATTCAGAAGTATGAGGCATTCAAGATGGAAGAAAGTGAATCAATAGAAACGATGTTCTCAAGATTTCAAATTCTGGTTGCTGGTCTCAAAGTTCTTGACAAAGGGTATTCCACTGCTGATCATGTTAAGAAGATCATCAGAAGCTTGCCAAAACAGTGGAGGCCAATGGTCACAACACTTAAGCTAGCTAAGGATCTCAACAAAATCTCTCTGGAGGAACTTGTCAGCTCCCTCAGAAGTCACGAGATAGAGCTAGAAGCAGATGAACCTCAAAAGCAAGGTAAGCCATTAGCTTTAAAATCTAACAGAAAATCTGACTCCAAAGTTTTGCAGGTTGTTGAAGAAACCTCTGGTGGGTCCTCATCAGAAGAAGATGAACTATCTCTCCTCTCTAGAAGGGTGAACCAACTGTGGAAGAAGAGGCAAAGGAAGTTCAGGAATCCCAGAAGGTCAGAGAATCAGAATGAATCTTTCTCCATATACAGAAGGTCAGAATCCTCCTCTGGACACAGAAGATCTGAAGGCTCTTTAGGAAGTAGAAAGCCAAACAACAAAGACATCATTTGTTATGAATTTAACGAGCAAGGGCACTACAAAAGTGACTGCCCAAAGCTTCAGAAGGAAAAGCCCAAAAGGAAGTTCGGCAAGGAAAAGAAGAAAAGTCTCATGGCTACATGGGATGATTCTGATACATCTGAAGCTGACTCAGAATCAGATGATGAAAGAGCAAACATAGCTCTCATGGCAAACATAACAGAAGACAGTGAAGCTTCTGAGTCAGACTCTGAATCAGATACATAAGAGGTATTTCCTGACTTTGCTATAAACTTTACTAAGGCTGAATTAGCTGAAAGCCTTAATGAAATTCTGGAAAGATATCAGCAGATCAGAGTCAAATTCAGAAACCTGAAAAGGGATCTTGCTTCTGACTCTGATAAAACTGAGAGTCTTAAATTGTAGAATTCTGAGTTGAAAGATAAAATTTCAAAATTAGAAAATCTATTGAAAAACTCTCAGAAGGAAACAATCCCTGAAACTCCCAGAAGTGCTGATGAGATCATCAAGGAGTATGATCACAACTTTCAGAAGTTTCTAGCTAAAAACATAGATAGAAGCAAAATGGCTTCAATGATTTATGGAGTTAGCAGAAATGGCAGAAAGGGAATAGGATACCAAGGTAAGGTTCCTACACCAAAGAATGCCATGGATTTAATTATAAAACGCACTTCACTTGATTCACACTTTGTATATGGGCACACACATGACATCAAATATACAAGTAGTAATTATTCTGTCAAACCAAAATTCAACCAGAGTTTTGGTAAAACTAACAAATCAGGACCCAAGAAAATATGGGTACCTAAGGATAAAATAATACATGTGGCAGATATCTTTAGCAGCAAAGCAGAAACACCAATCATGGTACCTGGACTATGGCTGCTCACGACACATGACGGGAAGAAGGCATATGTTCCAAATCCTGGAACTTAAGCCTAGAGGCCACGTAGGCTTTGGAGGCAATCAGAGAGGAAAGATCATTGGCTCTGGAACAGTAGGTAATGGAAATCTTCCCTCTATAAATAATGTTTTATTAGTAGATGGATTAATGCATAATCTGTTATCCATAAGTCAATTAAGTGATAACGGTTATGATATAATCTTTAATCAAAATCCATGCAAAGTTGTTAGTCAGAAAGATGGGACTATCCTATTTAATGGAAAGAGGAGAAACAACATTTATAAAATAAAACTTTCTGAACTGAAAAGTCAGAATATAAAGTGTCTTCTGTCTGTTAACAACGAGCAATGGATCTGACACAGAAGATTGGGACATGTTAGTATGAGAAGAATATCTCAGATTAACAAACTCAATCTGGTCAGAGGACTTCCTAACCTGAAGTTCAATTCAAATGCTCTGTGTGAAGCATGTCAGAAAGGCAAGTTTGCAAAACCAGCTTTCAAATCTAAAAACGTTGTTTCCACCTCTAAGCCATTAGAACTTCTGCACATTGACTTATTTGGACCAGTTAAAACTGCTTCAGTCAGTGGCAAGAAGTATGGGTTAGTAATCGTAGATGACTATATCAGATGGACATGGGTAAAGTTCTTAAGACACAAGGACGAGTCACACTCTGTGTTTGTCACCTTCTGCAACCAAGTTCAAAATAAAAAGGATCTTAGAATTGTCAAAGTCAGAAGTGATCATGGTGGAGAGTTTGAAAACAAAGATTTTGAATCATTTTTTAATGACAAAGGCATTCTGCATGATTTCTCTTGTCCTAGAACTCCCCAGCAAAATGGAGTTGTAGAACGAAAGAACAGAACATTGCAAGAAATGGCCAGAACCATGATCAACGAGACTAACGTTGCTAAGATCTTCTGGGCAGAGGCAATAAACACAACGTGTTACATTCAGAATAGAATCTCCATAAGACCTATTCTGGAAAAGACTCCTTATGAATTGTGGAAGAACAGAAAGCCCAACATTTCATATTTTCATCCATTTGGATGTATTTGTTTTATTTTAAATACAAAAAATTATTTGAACAAGTTTGACTCTAAAACACAAAAGTGTATTATGTTAGGATACTCTGAACACTCAAGAGGGTATAGAGTATACAATACAGAAACACAGATTGTGGAAGAATCAATCAGTGTTCGTTTTGATGATAAGCTTGACTCTCAAAAGTCAAAGCAGAATGAAGTATTTGCAGGTATGGAAATTGAATTCACAGGTACTGAAGACAAGTCATCAGAAGCTCTTAACAGAGACACTCCCTCAACATCAGAAAGAGGCACTGCAAGCAATCCAGCACCTTCTGTTGATCAACTTCAGAAAAGACCATCCAGAAGCAGCATGGATCACCCAGAAGAAATAATCTTAGGAAGAAAGGAAGATCCAATCAGAACAAGATCTAGCTTCAGAAACTCTGAAGAATCCCTCTTGGGACTGGTTTCTCTAATTGAACCATCAACAATTGATGAAGCACTTTTGGACAATGACTGGATTCTAGCAATGCAAGAGGAGCTGAATCAATTCACAAGAAATGACGTATGGGATCTTGTTCCCAAACCAAAAGGATTCAACGTCATTGGAACAAAATGGGTGTTCAGAAACAAAATGAACGAACAAGGTGAAGTCATCAGAAACAAGGCACGATTGGTAGCACAAGGTTATAGTCAGCAAGAGGGGATATACTATACAAAAACCTTTGCTCCAGTCGCCAGGTTAGAATCTATCAGACTCTTAATTTCTTTTGCTGTCAATAAAGGCATCACTCTGTATCAGATGGATGTTAAGAGTGCATTCTTAAATGGCTATATAGAAGAAGAGGTATATGTGCACCAACCCCCTGGTTTTGAAAGTTCAAAAAATCCAGAATATGTTTTCAAACTAAAGAAGTCACTCTATAGTCTGAAACAAGCTCCCAGAGCTTGGTATGAAAGACTAAGTAACTTCCTGTTAGAAAAGGAATTCACCAGAGGGAAAGTGGACACAACTCTATTCTGTAAGACAGTTAAGAATGACATTTTAGTATGTCAGATTTATGTTAATGATATCATATTTGGATCTACTTAACCTTCTCTGGGAAGAAAGTTTGCTAAGTGTATGCAGGCAGAATTTGAGACGAGCCTAATGGGGGAACTGAAATTCTTTCTGGGAATTCAGATAAATCAAACCCCAGAAGGAACTTACATTCATCAGAGCAAATATGTCAGAGAACTTCTGAAGAAATTTGATCTCTCAGAATGTAAGCCATCAAAGATTCCAATGCACCCCACGTGCATTCTGAAAAGAGAAGAGGTAAGTAAAAAGGTAGAACCGAAGGTCTACAGAGAAAATCAAATGATTACAGCTTAGTAGGATACTGTGATGCTGACTTTGCTGGAGACAGAGTAGAACGTAAAAGTACTTCTGGAAGCTGCCAGTTTCTGGGAGAAAATCTGATCTCATGGTCTAGCAAAAGACAATCCACAATTGCTCTATCAACAGCAGAAGCTGAATACATAACAGCAGCTGGATGCAGCACACAAATGCTCTGGATGAAAAGTCAACTTGAGGACTTCCAGATATTTGAGAGTAACATTCATATCCTCTGTGACAATACTTCTGCTATTTGCTTAAGTAAAAATCCTATTTTGCATTCTCGGGCTAAGCATATAGAAATAAAACATCATTTTATTAGGGACTATATTCAGAAAGGGATTTTAAATTTTAAATTTATTGACACAGACCATCAATGGGATGATATTTTTACAAAACCACTTTCTGAAGATAGGTTTAACTTCATTCTGAAACATCTCAGCATGAAGCTCTGCCCAGAATAAAATTGTTTTAATTTTATATATTAACCTTCAGAACTTTGTTTATTTTCTGTGAACTACTGATCAATCTTCCTTCAGATCTTTAGAAGTACAGATTGTATCAAAATCTATCCATGAAGATCTGAGCGCTTCATTTCTAGGATGGAAATGTGCTGTTCACTCAAGCAAACAAGTGTCATCCAGTCATCAGCCATTTTCTGAGGCTGAACACGCGTTCACGTTTCTGAAAAGGCAAATGCGCTGATTGGATGCATTGAGACACATGTCATGGGTAAACGTTCCAAATATCTTTCTAAATCCCCTAAAATCAGCTATCATTAAATGCTAATAATCATTATTAATTTCTCTCTCTTAAACGTTTATGCTTTCAAAACCTTTTTAGAAAATCTATTTAAACACTTCACACCATTCACACACTTTTACTGTCACTTTCGTTTTCTCTCAATATTTCTGATTTCTGTGTTCTTCTTTCTCAAGAAAACCTTTCAATCTTTTTCATAAAAACCTCATGTGAACATGGCTTCTTCCAGCATTTCCTCTTCAGGTTCCCAGAAAACTGTTTCATCTGAACAATATGAAGTACCTTTCAGAACGCTTCTAACACCAGTCAAGAATCTTGAAGTTCTGTCAGAATTAATAGTGGATTTCAATAGTCTGAAATAAAATGGGTTTGATTTATCTGAAGAGATTAAAGCTCAAGGTTGGGAAAAGTATTTTGACAGGCTGGTGGGTCCAACATTTCCTATTCTGGTAAAGGAATTTTGGATTCACGCTTCTTCTTCAAATCACCAAGTTACATCCTACATCATGGGGAAGAAGATTGTGATTACTAAAGACCTGATAGGGTACAATGGTGGTGGTATTCGATGCATAGATATGGCAGAAAGGTGTGCAGATGCTGCTGTAATTGCAAGGAAAATTTTCACGCTGGGGCTTCCCTCCAGCAAGATTAGAGATTTGAAGGACAAGCACAGAATTTGGGCCAAGATCATTATGGGCTGTTTCAACCACAGGAAGCCTACCAGCTCTCCTGATTACATTAATATTGATCAGCAGTTTCTGATCTATTTTATCTCTCAGAAGGTCAAGATTAATCTGGCTCATCTTCTGTTCAATCATCTCAGAACAAGTGTCAAGGAAACAAGAGAAGATGAACGTACAAAAAGGGATTGGATACCCTTGGGAAGATTAATATTAGATATTCTGACAGAGAATAGGCTGATTGACCATTTGACAGAGGCACAAGAAATCAGCACTCTGGAACCGTCTGTTGGCAAGCAGCTGAATGCCAAAAATCTGAAGAAGATGAAGTTGATAGAGAACATTAAGAAGGAGCCCAACGTCACTCCTTTTGCTGAAATCTCCAGCAGAAGAGTCCCTCTGGACGACTTCCCTCTGTTCTTAGAAATTGACTCTAAGCCTGATATAATTCTGAGCTATCTGGATGCTTGTAAAGCTGATGGTACAACACCAAATCTGAATATTCAAGATCTTCAGCAGAAGGCTCCAGAGGTTGTTCTGAAGAAGACAAAGAAAAGAAAAGCTGCTGCAGAAGGACCATCTCAACAGACCTTGAAGAAGAGAGGTAATCCTTCTTCTGTCACTGTTTTAGATTCAATTGTTGTTTCCACATCTATTCCAATTCCAACTCCATCTGAAAACCCAACACCTCAAACTTTCGATGATTTTGAACTTGACTTTGACCCTTCTGAATCATTAACCCTCAGAAGATCTCGCCCCCAACCACAAAATCCAAATACTGAAACCATACCATAACAAGAACTTGCACAAGTTCTTTCTGATATAGACCAACACACTTCCGTTCCCGAACCAGAAAATCCAAATCCAAACACAGAAATTCCCATCTCACCACAACCTGATATTCCTCTCTCACCAATACCAGAGACTCCACTCTCTCTAGAACCAGAAATCCCACGACCTTCCTCTCCTCAACCAGAAACTAATCCACCCTCTCCTCAACCTGCACAATCTCTACAACCTGAGACTCAAACCTCTGAGGCTCAACCCTATGAATCTCCTGAACCACAACCTTTGGCCATTCAATTGCCCTGTGGTACCACTGTGAATATTTCTCAACTTCCCTCTTCACCAGAAATAACTCCACCAAATTCCCCATCTAGTCCAATCGTAATTCCTGACTCTCCCACTCCCTCACCAAAAGCCAAGTCAGAAGAACACAACAAAACTGTCATTGATTTAACAGTCTTTGAACGTCTTGCTGCCATCAACCAGAAAATAGCCATCCCTAAACCGAAACATCCAGATGTTGGTTCCAGCATATTGAACTTTGAAACAGATATACAAAAGTGGATCACTTCTCTGAAACAAGCAAGTCTGGAACTGGTTGAACCTGCTGTATCAGACCTCCTCTGGACAAAATTCAGAAGATGGGTATGCGCTGAAACCTTTAAGTTGCAAGACCAGAGCTATGGACAGGCTCAACAGAACTTCAGCAATCTGCTGAAAGAAATTGAAGGTCCAGTTCTGAGCAAGTTTCTTAAGGAAGAAGTTCTCCATCTGGACATTGCTCCTTGGTCTGAACAACGTCCAACATCCAAAGTTCAACCTGCAGAAGAACAGATGATCCCAGTAGAAGAACATGTTCAAGAAGAAGATATTGAAGAAAGCTCTGAGAAGCACCCTGTTTCTGAAGATCCTCAAGCTTCCTCTCTTGACAGGAAAACTCTGGAAGATCTGAAAAGATCTGATATGCTGATGAGTGAAAGAATGGATAAGCAAGATACCAAGATTGATGATATAGCGAACATGTTATCTCAGCAACCGGAAACCAGAACCCAAATCAAGAGCATGTTGGAAGCTCTGTTCACACGACTTCCTCCTTCTTCTTAGAATTTCCTTGTTGTTTTTATAACTTGTTTATCTGTAATATTTTTACATGTTCTGAACTTATCATTGCTTCTGTTTTTAATATAAATGCACTTTTAGCTCTGATCATTTTTTTAACTCTGATTAATTGTGCTTTTTGATAACTGACAAAAAGGGGGAGAAAGAATGATATTTTTCAATAACGGATTACTGAGACATAAGTCTCAGACATTCTGATCCATTTAACTTTCTTCTCTTCTGAAAAGCTTACAGGTACAAAACACTCTGATGAATCTGATGAACTCTGATAAAGTAAAGTTCTGATGCTCAAGGTCTCATGGAATTAAAGGGAAGTAATCAACACAGGGGGAGTTTTTCTCTTCGTTGCTCTGATACCTTTTATTCCTTATCTTCTTATCTCTGATACCTTTTATTCGTTAATTGGTTTATCTCTGATACCTTTTACTCTTTAATTTTAATCTCTGATACCTTTTATTTAATTTTAATTGAAAAAAATCTGGTTTTTGTCATCATCAAAAAGGGGGAGATTGTTAGAACATAGTTTGATTCTACAACCCTCAGTTAGAGTTTTGATGATAACAAAATACAAGATTAAATAAATTGTAATATTTATATAAGACATATATGCTACTTAAAATTATGTTGTGTATTTACAGAAACTCTGATGGAATCAGCATCAGAATATCAGTATCAACATCTGCATCCGAAAATATGTCAGCATCAGAAGATCAAATAACATGTGCTACGCTGAAGCCTGATGAACAGAATCTGCGCATAAAATACTCTGACTCTGATCAAGATCCTAACCAAGTCATCAGCACTTAGAAGCATCAGCATAAAGGAAAGAACACTCTGATTATCATTAGCAGAACAGTCTGAAGCGTTACTATGCATTCAAGACAGATTATTTACCAACGACTTTATTCCAAGACATGATCTTCTCAAAAAGGAAAGAACGTTATTAGCATTGAAATGGATTTATGGACAACCAACGTATCTCTTCCGTGGCTATTTAAACAAGACTGTGTGAGAAAAGAAAAGGCTAATACTCTACACACATATACACGCCTAAGCAAATCATCTTCACGCACGCTCTCATTTTTGCTAAAGTTTTCAACCACACCTACTCAAAAGCATTAGCAGTCTAGTTCATTCTAAGCTTAATATTGTGTATTATCACAGTTGTGATATATAGTTTTATTAGAAAACATCAAACACACTTTTGTTCAATTATCTGTAAGAGAATTTCCTTGAGATAAATCGGTATGTGGTTAGACTCAAGAAGGCTTTAACAGTTGTTAAAGTAGTTGTGTAATCAATTGATTATAATGGATTAAGACCTCGTTGGAGAGAGGCGAAATCACCTTGACGGGTGGACTGGAGTAGTTTGAGATCAAACGAACCAGGATAAAAATACAGTGTTGTCTGCATTTGATTTAAAGTTTTACAATTCAACCCCCCTTCTTGTGTTTTTCACATCTTCACAGCCCGGGAGCGGCGCACAACCTTTTGAGCAGAAGCAGTGAAACCCAAGCCAAATTTATCAGATTTAAAGGGAAAGTCAGGCAGCTGCCCCTAGATTGTGCTTCCTCCTTCTTCAATCACAACCTTTGCATCTTTGAGTGACGATATCCGAGGCGGAGGTCGGGTAATCATGGGTACAGAAGGCACTGTCTTGGCTGCCGCAATCTCCTGAGCTACCTCTTCAAAATGCTAAAAGGGGGTTTCGATGAATTCACCATCCAATTCCACATAGCGGAAAGAATTAAGATGGCTTATCATGTATTCCTCTTCACCGTGAACTGTTACAATTTTCCCCTGGACAGGGTACTTGAGCTTCTGATGCAGAGTTGAAGTAACGGCTCCAGCATGATAAATCCAGGGTCTTCCTAACAAGAAAGAATAGGAGGGATGGATGTCCATGACATAGAATGTGGAGTTGAATGTTTCAGTCCCCACTTTAATCGGGATGTCCACCTCCTCGTGGACCATCCTTTTAGAACCATCAAAGGCTCTGACAATGATGTTACTGGGCTTCAAGGTTAAACCTTCACAATCTAGCCTATCCAATGCTTTCTTTGGTAAGACGTTCAACGAAGAACCAGTGTCCACCAGAAGATGCGCCAGAGTAGTCCCTCTGTATTCCACCGAGATATGCAAAGCATCATTATGTTTTCTCCCTTTGATTGTTAGATCAGCATTGGAGAATCCTAGACCGTTGTCTACTATTAGGCTAGCTAGACATTCCTGGAACTGGTCCGCGGAGGTTTCCTGGGGAACATGGGCCGTCTTCAAGAATCTGATTAAAGCTTTGGCATGAGCTTCTGAATAAAGAAGCAAGGCCAGCATAGAGATTTTTGAGGGGGGTTGCCCCAGTTGCTCCATAACATTATAATCGCTTTTCTTGATTATTTTCAAAATCTCTTCCATTTCTTTTTGAGAGGTTTCAGGGATGATCAACGACTGAGCCCTCATTCTGACAGGCTCTTCCTAGATCCCTTTCCCTCTATCATCAGTAGCAGCAGATGGGACAACTTCAGGAGTCACAACTTCTTCAATAATTGGAGTTCTCACAGATATGTTGACCAGCACAGGGGTAACCTTAGGAGCAACTGAGGGTCTGAAGATTGCCTTTGGAGGGGCAATCTTCGGAGAGAAAATTCTTCCACTGCAGGTGATTTTACTCGTTCCGGCAATGTTTCCAATGTCGGAAGTCTCTTCATCGGAACTCTCTTCAGTTGATTCAATTTGTTTAACACAGTGGTAGAAGATCTCTCCCCCATAGTTCCACGGTATTGATTTGTTGGATTTGTACGAGATAGGCCCCGACATAGTTATCTTCAAAGGTACAATCTTCAGATCGGATGTAATCTTAACAGGTCTTTTGGAGACCTTGGAAAGAATGGCGAATATGGTGATTATTGAAATATCATTGACAGGAGTCAGTGTAACAAGAGTCTTTTCAAAAAGTATCTCTTGGTTATCCATTAGGGGCTGGATGCCTAACTTCAACAATGGACAATCGGTTGGTAAGGAGGAACAAATGCAGTAATCTTCTTCACATCCTAGGAAAATCCCAGCCTTCAACAAATTCAACTTGATTATCGATAGCGGAGTTGTGATCGGTGGATCTGGAACTGACTGTTTAACGCTGGTTCGCGAAATGTCGCGGAAGCAAGAGTCGCCACCGTCTTTTATTTTCTCCAAATGGAAAGGACAAAAGCACAGAAAAATTCCTTAAAGAGATTGCTCTCGGTTCGGGAGGTAGATTATAGAAAGGGAAGGTGTTAGCACCCTTTCTATCCATGGTTATCCATGGGCTCTTAGATACTTGCTCATTTGTGTTTTCAAAATGGTTTGTTTGCTTTTCAATTGTGGGTTTTAAAAAAATTTCTTTGAAAATTTCAGTTCGACTCTTGTATCGGTCCTCAAGAGTGTTTGAAAAATTGCTTTCGAAAGCTTTTTGAAAATGTGTTGGTGTGAAAAGTATTTTTGATTTGTTTTTGAATTTAGAGCAAGTATTTAGAGTCGTCTACCTACCCTAAGGAATTCGTCTGTGTAAATGTCCTTTAAAGTAGTGCCATCCCACCATTGAGAGGTAGGTAGCACCACCGTTGGAGGTGTTCGGGTCAATTCGAGTTTGTAGGGACATGGTGATCACCAGAGCAATGGGAAGACACCTTAGAAGCTACCCTCATGCCAGGTTCCCGGATCATGAGGACTTACTAAGACATCCTCTACTCGACGATCACCTTTCGAGGCAAGGCAACAGTGAGGCGTACCCTAGGGGTGGTGTGTGATTTGTGTGTCGTGTTCAGATATTTTGTCTTGTCATGTTATTGGTGATCTAGCGTTTGTTTTTATTTTTGTCCATTCATTCTTGCATGCCTTTGTTAACAGTTAAAAAAAGTTGCGGAAATTAAAGTTCCTAGACTATTACAAAAGGCGCGGGTCCACATCGCCAAAATTTCTTGAACCCGATTTGACAGAAAAATAAAGAAACAAAATGCGAAAGATTAAAATGTTACATGGCCTTGGGAGAGGTACATAAATATTATAAAGAATAGAAAATAACTATGCGAATTAAATAAGAATTAAAAACGAGGGCGTTGGACCCTTTTTGCAAAATTAAATTAAATGATGAAATTAATTAATTAAAAAAAAGAAAAGAAATTGTTTTTTGGTATTTTTTGGTATTTTATGATTTTTATGCAATTAAACCTAATTCTACAATTTTTATTTTATTATGAAAACATATCAAAGTTTAACCTAAAATTAACCCTAATTATTTTACATGCAATTTTTAATTTATAAAAATAAATATTTAATATTTAATTTTTATGGAAGAAAAGAAAAAAGGATAAAAAATTAATTAAACCCTAGTTTTTACCAATTTTAAATTAATTAAGAAAATATTATAATTAAACCTAATGACTAAAATTAATTAATGCAATTTATTTAAAAAAATACTAAAATAAAATATTTATTATTTTTTCATCTTTTCTGATTTTTTATGTGTTTTTTATATTATTTGTGAAAATATTAAGCTAAAGAAACTGATTAAAAATAATAATATTTGAAATAAGTAAAATAAAGAAAAGAAATAAAAATTCAAACCTAGGGGGGTATCTGTCCCCAAAGTGGAGGTGAAAGCCCAGCAATTTGAGCCCAATTATTCATGGCCTGGCTGACTTTTCCACTCACGTACCCAAGCGTTGACCAGAGTGCATCATGTTCTCCAGATCGTGGCCTTCTGATTGATCTCATTGGCCTTGTGAACGACTTGATTTTGAAGGCGTATGGTGCGTCTTTACACTGAAACTACACATGAATATTAAAGGAAGAAAAATATGAAAGGGGGTGGGGACCTGGGACTCGAACCCAGGTCCTGAACATTACCAGCCAACGCGCTTGCCACTCATGCTGCCTTGTTTATCTGTAAATAATATAACAAATAAATATAATAAAATGAAACAAGGGTTAGTGATACTTTTCGCGCGAACTTTTAAACAAGCCAACCATCGCCTGCCACATAACCATCTTCTTCGTTGGTGATTTATTTTCTGAAACATAAAAGAAACAGGGAACGGTTTTTGAACCATTCCCTTAGGCATGCTTCTGGAAAATAACGAATAGCCCCTGGGGCATCATAAATTAGGCGCGAGGGTGGATTCATGATCGTCCAATCATGCTTGTTTCAGTGGTCCAAGTCTTGAATGCTAATTTTTCCTTAACTAAAAAAACCCAATTTAAGGTTCTGAAAACCCTAAATATTGTTAATGGTAAATCTTCATATGGGGCACGAAAACAAAATTAAACTGTTTGGTTAGCATTAGAATTGAATAATGAACACAAATCATATATTAAAAATTGCTAAATGCGCATGAATTGAGATGCAAGAGTTTCAAATATTTTCTGTACAGGGTGAGGTCGTGTTACCAATTTAGGGCGTTAGAATGATTGATTTCGATTGGAAAACTCTCCTTGAAGCCTCAGGAAGCTAATGAGATAAAAATCTTGCCTTGAATCACCCTGGAAATTGGTTTTCAGTTTTTGAGTTTTCAAGAGAAATTTCAAGTGTTCATGTGCTTTTTCTGCGCAGCTTAGAGTCAGTGAGCACCAGGGTTTTGATCCAGCTTATGTATGGAATGAATTAGGTTAAGTTTCTTGTCCAAGGAATCAAAGAATTGATGTATGGATATTTGATTTTTATGGCAAAATATTTTCAAATCTTTTCATGCAAATTTGCTCTCAATCATATCCAATCATCCTAATTCTTCCCTAATTGATCATGCACGAATTTTTGAACCTATTATATGTACAAAAAGATTTGATAAATTAGGTTTAGTATTTTCTATGTATTTAATTAATTTAAATGAATTATTAATAATAAAAATCCAAATAAATAAATAAAAAATGAAGAAAAACTTCCCTTTGGGCCAAGTGGTCGTGCACATGCTTTGGATAATGAATTGTGGAAGAAAAAGAGGCCCATTAGCAATTTGGAGGCATTTGAAGCAATGTTGACTTTTCAAAATATCCAAAAATTTCCCAACTTCCACAAGGCATAACTTGCTCAATGTTTAAGCTTTGCTCATGTTCTTGGACATTTTGGAAAGGTCTTTGAGTCCCCTAACCAATGCCTTTGCTCAAGTTATGGCCTATAAAGTCCCTTTTTGTTAAAGTCCCTTTTTGTTGACTTTTGAAAATGACCTATAATGTTGAAATTGATAACTTTTTGTGAGAGCATTTCTTGGACTTGAAGTATGAAGATGAGTTGTAGGAAATGTCTTTATCTTCAAAATGAGCTTTGGATGGAATTTTTCTGATAATCCATGTGAAAGTTATGCCCTGGTCAATTTACAGTTGACTTTTTCAACTGTCCAAATAAGGAAACTTTTGCATCTTGATGATTTTTGAGCCAAGCTTTGAGAATCATGATCAAGCATTGATAAAATGATGTTTGTGGCTTCAAAATGAGATGTTGACAAAAAATTTGAACTTTTGACTGTCAAATGACCATTTTGCCCCTACAGTTGACTGTAGTGCAATTAGGGTTTTTGACTGTGCAATTTTGTGCTGAAAGTCTTGAAACTTGGTATGAGGATGCTTGACCATATTTGTAGGCATGTGGGACTTGATTGAACCCTTGGAAACTTCATTTTCTTGATCAGAACCAAAACCCTAATTTTGACTGTTTAGGAGGCCCTTGCACTGTGCAACCCTTGGGGAATTTTGAAGCTTTGACTTGGCAATTCTTGAAGAATATGGGAGGGCAAATTTTGGGGTACAACAGTTGCCCCTGTTCAATCTTCTTAGACCTGAGGATGCAGATTGGCTGACGTGCCTTTCGTAATCCGAGGGTAGAAGATGATTGAACACTAGAGTGCCCAGAAATTTGCGCTCACATAGTAGCAGTGTGATGATGGGAATGGGCTTACAGATGCCATGCTGAGAGATGCTGGAAGGTGGATGGGCTTATAGATGTCATCTGGATGTTGATCGCATAAGAGATTCTTTAGCGAGAACTGGCATACCTGCAAAAAAGAAAATGATTACCTGACCTGTTACGGGGCTGGTCTTCAAACTCTTTGTATAGATGTGTCCTGACTGGTTACAGGAGCTGGATCTGGAGCTTCAGAAGATGATGAATGAACCAGGGGTGGTTACTACCTCAGCAGGAACGGTGAGAGAACCTTGGATGACCTTAACCTCAACAGCAATCGTTGAGAAAATCTTGGATAACTTCACTTCAACAGCAAACATTGAGCGAAATCTTGGTGGGAATTACCATCTCCGCAGTATCGGGGAGAGAACCATGGGCGATTACAATCTCAATAGCAAACACTGAGAAAACCTTGGATGGAATTATCAGCTCCGCAGGATCGGGGAGAGAACCATAGGCAATTATAATCTCAATAGCAATCATTGAGAAAAACCTGGAATGGAATTATCGTCTCCACAGGATCGGGGAGAGAACCATAGGCAATTATAATCTCAATAGCAATCATTGAGAAAAACCTGGAATGGAATTATCGTCTCCGCATGATCGGGGAGAGAACCATAGGCAATTATAATCTCAAAAGCAGACATTGAGAAAAACCTGGAGTGGAATTATCGTCTCCGCAGGATCGGGGAGAGAACCATAGGCAATTACAATCTCAATAGCAAACATTGAGAAAAACCTGGAATGGAATTATCGTCTCCGCAGGATCGGGGAGAGAACCATAGGCAATTATAATCTCAAAAGCAAACATTGAGAAAAACCTGGAATGGAATTATCGTCTCCGCAGGATCGGGGAGAGAACCATAGGCAATTATAATCTCAATAGCAATCATTGAGAAAAACCTGGAATGGAATTATCGTCTCCGCAGGATCGGGGAGAGAACCATAGGCAATTATAATCTCAATAGCAATCATTGAGAAAAACCTGGAATGGAATTATCGTCTCCGCAGGATCGGGGAGAGAACCATAGGCAATTATAATCTCAATAGCAAACATTGAGAAAAACCTAGAATGGAATTATCATCTCCGCAGGATCGGGGAGAGAACCATAGGCAATTATAATCTCAAAAGCAGACATTGAGAAAAACCTGGAGTGGAATTATCGTCTCCGCAGGATCGGGGAGAGAACCATAGGCAATTACAATCTCAATAGCAATCATTGAGAAAAACCTTTGATAACTTCTACTGAGTCTTCATCAGAAAAATCTGTTTGGGGTCGATTTAGCTGGACTAGAGAAGGCCTTGGACTGGATAAGAAATCTTTGGAGTCGATTAACTGAACCAGTCTAGGTCTTGAAATGTCTTGAAATATGATTGAGAATTTAGCTGAATCTTTCCTGAAAGGTAAAGGTCAGTCATATGCAATGCATGATATGGACCAAGCAATGATGTTCTCAACATAAATGAGATTTGTAAGATATGATGCGTCTATGCATGCTATAATGATGTATGTGATGTTTAGGAATGTATGCTTTCGTCTAGGAAAGTAAATCCTTGACGGGCGCCGGGAAGTCATATCCTGGGCTGATGTTGAAGAATAGATTTCGCTTCCGCTGGGGATGATAGCTGCAAGAATACCGGTAGGAGAAGATAACTCCGTTGGGGAATAAACTTGGCGAATGGAATACTCTGCGGGGAGAAAAGTACTCTAGTGATCTTGCTGGGAAGCAATACTCTGTGGGGCGAGAGATACTTTGCCGAATTGTTGATGGTAACTTGCTGGGGATATGAAGAAACTGTGTTGACGACGACCTTTCTGTGGCTTTTGGCTGAGGATAACCCAGTTATATCCTGGTAAGGATATAACTCTTTGAATAAAGCCGGGAGACGCGTTCGTGCTCTGCGAGGGATAAGCTTCCAGAATCTACTAGGGATAAGCTTACGGCTTGGGGAGATGGATTCCAACTTTCCTTGGGAACTAGATTGGACTCTCCTGGGGAGGTTTGAGCTGCTGGGGAGGTGACTCCACTAAATGTTTGATATACCGCCGGGGAACAATCTTTAGACCAAGACTGCCGGGGATGCCTGTTAAGAGTGCATATATGCTGCTGGGGAATGTTGAGATCTGCTGGAGGATACCCAACTTCCTTAAGGTTTGATTGTATAGCTTTATTTGGAGAGAGTATTGCTGACTTGCTGGCTCACTCTCTGGGGAATTGAGATATCTGGTTATGTTCTCCAGCTGAACCTATCTTGGTACCTTGGAGGATAGAACAATTAGATTGCTTGGGCAACTCATTATTGCCCTTGTTTCTGAGGTGGGAGAGGAAGACCTGTGAGGTGCTGATAGTTGTTGATGGACAAACTCTTCTTCTGATAGGCCAGTGACAAGATGCCGGGACATAGTCGTACGCTTTTGATCCCTAACTTTTGCCTGGACCGCCTTTTCGGGTTTTCAGTCCACCGGGATACCCATTTTTGCCCAAGCCGCCTTTTCAGGTTTTCGACTTGCCGGGTGTACAGATTTTTTCATTTCATCCCTTCATTTTTGCCCGAACCCTTTTGGTTCGCCGGGAAGCCCTTATTTTTGCCTAGGTGTGTCAACCTAGTGGGTCTTTGATTATGCGTAGTATTTTTTTCGACTATGTCCATGCTCTCAGGATGTAGGGAGGTGCCCCTGTTATTGTGTTTCCACGCTACCAGAAGATGTTTGGTCATGCAAGATTTGTTGCTGGGAATTCATGTCCAATGCCCCAAGTGGCTCAGGCGGAGGTTTTCCCCTGGCTGTTTGGCATCTTGAGAGATTCCTTGAATCTTGACTGGACTGCCCCAGATGATGGACAATGATCAGGCCATGCCCCTTGATTGAAGGTGCTTTTGTTCACTAGATATTCTTCGTGCGAGCTTCTATGCTGTTCAAACAAAAAGTCATATGCAAGCGATGTTATTTCAAAAATGCAACGCCTATGTTTGTCTTGAAGTTTTTGAAAAATGCATTTTTCAGTAAAACCAACAAATTTTGTAAAATGTGATGTCAACTCAGTATTTTATAGCAAGCCTTAAGGAGTCAGGATACCTTTGGTAACAGTATGCTTTCGAACTAACCCATGCTTCAGCTAGGACTTTTAAGGGTTGTAGCGTGGCCTGGTTCACGGTTTAAGAAACAAAGGATAAAGGCTCAAATTATTTGTACCCACCCGCTCTTCGTGATGTTCTTCAAACCTAAACTCAGCTGATCGTGCGTTAGACCTTGTTTGAGTCTTTGCTCTGAAATTCCAGTGATGGTTCGGATGTTGAATGTTTATTTGAATAGGCAGTCATTTTTGTTTGGTTTAGGGTTTGTAAGACCTCTTTCTTTTTCTTTCATTATCCCTGTTTTTTGCCTGAACTGTTTCTTTTTGGAATTACAGTCAGCGGGATGCCCCAGTTTTGTAAGTCTCCTTCATAGGTTTTGACTTAATGGGTTTTTATTTTGAGAAGTAATGACTGCCTGTCTGTATGATTGTTCGGAACCATCACTGTCTTTCTTTGCTTTGTAAGGACCTCTTTGGTGCCATTTGTTATGCACTTGGATCCACTGAGAGAACTACCCTGCCCCAGGTTATGATAAAGGGTTTTAATTTTCGAAAAGGAAAACTCCTACTTCTTTGGCTCAGAGGGGTTGACGAGGGATTATCTTCCTTATAACTCCAGTGTTTAGGGATTGAAACAATGCCTGTACCTCATCAGCGGGGTCTGTTCAAAAGCATACTGTAAGTGTTGTGGTATCGTTTTCGTCATCCTCCCTCAAGAGGCTTAGAATTATTGAGAGTTGATCATCAGAAAAAATATGAAAATAATTTGCATAGAGTGAATACGAATATATTGATTCAAAACAGACATATGCGATGCATTAATGAAATAACAATGTTTAACATGAGTAAATGTTTGAACAAAAGAGAATTTCAACTTGAACATTCGAATGAACAAAAGTCTTTTCATCTCAGGGCTTGTCACTTCAAATGGTGAGCCTTGGAGGGATGGCAGGAGCATTCAGCTTGGCCTATCTGGGTGAAATCCACAGCTCTTTCATTAATCAGATCTTGAATCTTATTCTTCAAAGCCCAGCAGTCGTCGGTGTCATGTCCTGGACTGTCAGAGTGGTATGCACATCTTTCCTCAGGATTGTACTTTAGGGAGGTTGTGTTGAGATTTTTAGGGGGGTCCCTTAACGTCACCAGATTCAACCTCAACAATTGTTGTAAAGCTTGAGACGGTGACACGTTGAGTTTGGTGAACTGCCTTTTAGGCTTGTCTGGCTTGCTCTGATCAGCCCGTTGTTCTTGGCGAGGTCGTGGTTGGACCTGTGAAGTGATAGCAGCTTGGAGAGGTCTATTCATTGGACCAGACCTTTGTCCTCTTGGAAGCTGTTCAATGACCTGGTCCCTGATTTGGGCTGGTTGCTTCATGCCTTGAGGAAGCTGACTGATCATGGCCCTCAGCTCTCCTTGCTCCTGAGCTAAACCTTGAATGAGGGCCCTTTGCCCCAACATCTGGGTTTTCAATGTGTCTACCTCAGCTTGTAGACATTTCAGCTGTTTGTCCTTGTCATCTTCAGGACTCTTTCTGATCAAATTCCCCATGAGGAGTGTCCCCAACTCTTCCTGCCCCTTGGATAGGCTTAGGAAGATCTCCTTGAACTGAGTCTCTTGAGTGTGAAGGTCCTAGTTATCTTGTTGTGAAGCCATTGCTGAAATAAACAGCGAGAAAGGTAACTGACCTGCAACAAGGATACCTGTTATACAATGATGAGTATGACATGCATGTAATGTTTTCAAGGACCTAGCGGGGTAAACAAGAAAATTTGTTAGCATTTGGATCCGGTAGCTTGATTGAAATAAACCCATGTTATTGAGAATTCTTCTTCAAGGGTCAAAGGCTCACCATATCCAGTGGGTCCTAGCCTCTGACAACTTTGGCTAGAGGAAAATAAATCCTCTTTGCCCCTTGCTAGATGTTTGATTCATCATGACCTGCATCACAAGCCCTTGAGATCCTTGAAATGGGTTAGGATGTATGCAATGGTATGATATTATGGTATGCATGGGGTAATGTAAGCAACCCTGTTATGAGTCCCCATCAAGGACTATAAACAAAACCTGCAAGAAACTAGTCTGCAAGAAACTCAGTACACTTTGTTATGAGTCCTAATTAAGGACTATAAACAAAACCTGCAAGAAACTTAGTAAGCCCTGTCATGAGTCCCAATTAAGGACTAAAAACAAAACCTGCAAGAAACTCGGTAAACCTTGTTATGAGTCCTAATTAAGGACTATAAGCAAAGACCTGCAAGAAGCTCAAGTGTCAGACAACAAGCATGCAAATAGTCAAGTACGAAGGCACACAAGTCACACAGGAGAAGCCCTTAGAGTTTAGGCCAGCATGGGGTCTGGGTATTACCCTCTTGAAGTTGGTGGGCTCAACCTGTCCTATTAGAAATAACCGGGTTCTAAGGGTCCCAATATCACTGGATTGCTTTCATTGTTCATCGTTTCAATTTAGCCACTAAACTAGCGACCGAAATATTCCAGGAAAGCAACCCTCAATTGAGTGTAGTATCGAGTATCAACCAACCTCGGACTGCACCAAAGTCAGTTATCTCACTACCCTAAAGAGGCTAAGATAGTTCAATTAAGGTTCCTAAGGTTTGTTGATGCTTCACGACACCACGCGGAGGCCCCGTACTCTCCTTGACTGAACTCAAGGGTTACCGGTACACACCAAAGTGCCACATCAACGTAGCAGACTGTTTCAACCATGTCGGTATACCCCGCACAGTTCCCTCACAGTCTTATTGCTACTTTCTAAGAAGGTATCCCCCAGATCCGGGTTAGGATCTATAGAACTCCCAAGCAACCCACAATAATAAAGCAAGCAAGGAAAGCTGAAAATTCTGGCTACAGATACTCAATGTCACGTCCAATGTTATGACACCGTATCTGACTTACTATGTGACAGTAAATACAAAAGCAGTAAATAACACAGTCAATTGTTTACCCAGTTCAGTGTGCAACAACACCTACTCTGGGGGCTACCAAGCCAGGGAGAGAATCCACTATAAGAGATGTTAATTCAGGAATAAACCAACCAGTTTATCTCCTTCACTTAAGACCTACCCAATGCAATTCTAATCTAAGTACAACTTAAACCTGAGTTCCTACTCACTCCCCCTCAATCACAGCAGTGATACATAAACCAATTTGACTTAAGAATTGATGAAGACACTCTTCAAAACACACACTTAATTAAGCTTCACAGCTTTTTAATCAAGTAACACAATCACTCGTGCTTCACAGCTTTGAGTGATGTACACAACTAACTTGACTCTGCTTCACAGCTTTAGTCAAGTAACATTCAAACACTCTTGCTTCAAAGCTTTGAGTGCTACACAACCCTTACAATTGAACCCTATTCCAAGGCACTTATCACAATGATAATTGCTTGGAGTACAATAAACAAATCTATACAGATTACAAAATTGATCTTCTAATCAATCAGCAGGGATGCCTTGAAAAACCGCAGCTCTGTTGAATATATAGCAGCTGCAACTTCAGTTAGGGTTTCCAAAAACCTAGGGTTGATTCCGTTTGACCTAAAGACCAGGTCACAGTACTTTATTGATCAGGTTAGGATTGAGCTAGGTTACTCCTCAGAAAACGCAGGATTCTGTTTAGAAGGGACTGAGTTATTTCCTGAAAAAACTCAGACTTATCCAATCCTGCAATCCTGTTAGTTCAGAACAGGATGTCATAACATCTGTTATGACATCTGAGAAAACCTGTCTACTGATTTAGCAAAATGTGATCATTTTGCAAACATGCTCAGATACACACTTATAAACATCAGTATTTGAATTACAATATTTTTCTGCACATGTACCTATTGAGTTAGTACAACCTGAACTAGAATGTTATGACATCAGTCATGACATTCACACATACACTTGGGATTTACCAAAAATGCAAGCCAATACCTAAACACCTACAAACTCCCCCTTTGGCAGATTTTTGGCTAAAGTCCCTAAACAATCAGAGATAAATAGATAGCAGCAGAAATGAGTGACAGCAGAAAAATATAGTGTCAAGTACTAATTAAGCAGTACCAAAAATATTCTCCCCCACTTTAGCCACAAATGGGCCAAAGATTACATGTTTATAAAGTTATACAGTTATCCAAAACAAAATAATGAGATCAGCAGCAGACAAAAGCAGAACACACCTCCAAACACCACCATAAATCAGCAATCATCCTTCAAGTATTGTCATCAGATCCAGAGGATTCAGGCTTCTTTCTTTTCTTGTGAGCAATGTCAGCATTTTTCTCTTTGTTTGATGTCTCAACATTCTTAGAGACATTTGGATTTGTTTCATCATTTGAGTTTTCTTGGTTCAGAGGAGCAGAAATGCCAGGAACTGAGTGGTTCTCGTTCAGAATTCGTGAAACAATTTTTGCTATTGCTTGATTAACATAGGCTGTCCCTTCCCTATTTGCAATTTCAGGGGGAACTGAAGAGGAAGGATGAGATGGATTACCTGTATGTCTTGTTCTCAACTCTTTGGTCTTGGTGGGGTTAGTTCTATGAGAACAGATCTCCAGAACATCAGAGTCCAGACAGGAAGAGATTGTCCCAGAATCTTGATCAGAGGAAGAGGTTGAGATGGTCGTATTGGATGATGTTGGCGTTTGAGACATTTTGTCAGTTTTGAAGGACCAACAGCAAATGAGAAGAAATTCCTGATTGAGAGACTGAGTTTTGATGAGGAGACGAGAGAGGAAGGAAGCAAAGGAGTGCCTATTCAACTTCTTAAAAGAATTGTAGGAAATGAGAAAATACAATTTTAAACCAATCAGAACAGGCATAAGTCCTTTGGTCTTTGTTTTAAGCAAAATTAATTGCTACAATTCCTCATGTTGACAAATACCCAGCTTACCCCTTAAGTTTTCAAATTGGTTTGCATCCAAAGCCTTGGTAAAAATGTCAGCCAGCTGTAGCTCAGTGGCAACATGTTCCAATTTGATTGTCTTCTCTTCTACAAGGTCTCTAATAAAGTGATGTCGTATGTCAATATGTTTGGTCCTGCTATGCTGAATGGGATTCTTGGATATGTTGATTGTACTCAGATTGTCACAGTACAATGTCATAACATCTTGTGTGACATTATACTCAGTGAGCATCTGTTTCATCCATAACATTTGAGAGCAGCTACTACCAGCTGCAATATATTCAGCTTCAGCAGTGGAAAGAGACACACAATTCTGTTTCTTGCTGAACCAGGAAACCAGATTACTTCCCAAAAAGAAACATCCTCCAGAGGTGCTTTTTCTATCATCAGCACTACCAGCCCAATCAGCATCACAGTACCCAGTCAGAGTCGGTTCACAGCCATGAGTATACAACAATCCATAGTTGTAAGTACCACTTACATACTTCAAAATTCTCTTCACTTGATTGATATGACTGACTTTGGGATCAGCTTGGTATCTAGCACAAACTCCAACTGCAAAGGCAATATCAGGTCTGCTGGCAGTTAAGTACAACAAGCTTCCTATCATGCTTCTGTACAGACTTTGATCCACCTTAACCCCACTTGAATCTTTGGAGAGCTTTAGATGAGTAGGAGCAGGAGTCCTTTTGTGGCTTGCATTCTCCATACCAAACTTCTTTACAATATTCTTAGCATACTTGCTTTGAGATAAGAAGATTGAGTCCTCCATCTGTGAGACTTGTAGTCCAAGAAAATAAGTTAGTTCTCCCATGAGACTCATTTCAAATTCAGCCTGCATCTGGTCAGCAAAGTGTTTAACCATATGTTCTGACATTCCGCCAAACACTATGTCATCAACATATATTTGGGCAACCATCAACTTCCCTCCTTCAGTTTTGACAAATAGAGTTTTGTCCAAGCCTCCTTTTCTGTAGCCTTTGTCTGAGAGAAACTTTGTTAACCTGTCATACCATGCTCTAGGAGCTTGTTTCAGCCCATATAGAGCTTTTCTCAATTTGTAGACATGATCAGGATGGGTTGGATCCACAAAACCTTTAGGTTGTTCCACATAAGCTTCCTCATTTAAGTACCCATTTAGAAAGGCACTTTTCACATCCATCTGAAATAACTTGAACTTCAGAAGACAAGCAATTGACAACAAGAGTCTGATTGATTCCAACCTGGCTACAGGTGCAAAGGTTTCATCACAGTCAACCCCTTCAACCTGGGTGTATCCTTGAGCAACAAGTCTCGCCTTATTTCTGGTGACAACTCCTTCAGCATCTGACTTGTTCTTGAATATCCATTTTGTCCCAATGATGTTAGTTCCTTCAGGTCTAGGAACCAGTTCCCAAACTTCATGTTGCTTGAATTGGTTCAGTTCATCTTGCATTGCACCAATCCAATATTCATCAGTTAAGGCTTCCTTGACATTTCTTGGTTCTATTTTGGACACAAAACAAGAATTTGAGATGATTTCTCTAGATCTTGTGATGACTCCACTATTGGGATCTCCTATGATGAGCTCTTTTGGATGATCCTTCTGAATTCTGATGGAAGGAGTCTTGCTAGCTTCGTTTGATTCAGATTCTGCTGTGGTGGAGTTGGGTAGATCATCCTGTTGGGTTGAAGTCTCAAAGAATGTCTCAACAGTACAAGGAACATCTATTTCTTCATGATAGTCATCAATTATGACATTTATTGATTCCATCATGGTTTTGGTTCTGGAGTTGAATACTCTATAAGCTCTGCTGTTTGAGGAGTATCCTAGAAATATGCCTTCATCACTTTTGGAGTCCAGTTTTCTTCTTTGTTCACGATCAGACAGGATATAGCATTTGCTGCCAAACACATGGAAGTACTTCACAGTTGGTTTTCTTCCTTTCCAGAGTTCATATATGGTGGATGAGGTTCCCTTTCTCAAGGTGACCCTGTTATGAACATAGCAAGCTGTATTCATAGCTTCAGCCCAAAAATACATAGGAAGTCTTTTGGCATGTAACATTGCTCTGGCAGATTCTTGTATGGTCCTGTTTTTTCTTTCCACAACTCCATTTTGCTGAGGTGTTATGGGAGAAGAAAACTCATGACTGATTCCTTCTGAAGCACAGAAGTCATCAAACTTGCTGTTTTCAAATTCCTTGCCATGATCACTTCTGATTCTGACAATACATCCTTCCTTCTCTCTTTGAATTCTCTTGCACAGTTCTCTAAAGACTTCAAATGCATCTGATTTTTCCCTAATGAAATTAATCCAGGTGAATCTGGAAAAATCATCCACAACCACATAGGCATATCTTTTACCACCAAGGCTCTCTACTTGCATTGGTCCCATCAGATCCATATGGAGGAGTTCTAGAACCTTAGAGGTGGTCAGATGTCTTGACTTTGGATGTGACATCCTAGTCTGCTTACCCACCTGACATTCACCACAAACTCTTCCTTCATCAATTTGCAGTTTTGGAATCTCTCGGACTGCCTCCAAGGAAATAATCCTCTTCATACCCCTTAGGTGAAGATGGCCAAGTTTTTGGTGCCACAGTTTCACCTCTTTTTCTTCTTTTGCAATGGAGCACACAGATGAGAAATTGGTGTTCTCAGCCTCCCACAGGTAACAGTTGTCTTTGGATCTGACTCCTTTCATTACTATTTCTTGTTTGTCATTGATTACAAGGCATTCAGATTTTGAGAAATTGACCTTGAATCCTAGATCATATAGTTGACTGATACTAATGAGATTAGCGGTCAATCCTTTCACCAGCAGTACTTCATTTAGACTTGGAACTCCAGGGCAGTCCAAATTACCAACTCCTTTGATTTCACCTTTAGCCCCATCTCCAAAGGTCACAAAACTGGTGGTGTGAGGCTTAACATTATTGAGGAGGTTCTTGATTCCAGTCATATGTCTGGAACATCCACTGTCAAAGTACCAGTCTTCCTTTGCAGAGACCCTCAGGGAAGTGTGAGCTATCAGTGCAGTAGCCTTTTTCTTCCATTGAGGAGCATGTGGTACCTTTTTAGACTTAGGTTTGACACATGGGTTCTGATTAGGGTATCCATGTAATTTGAAACAGAAGCGTTTTATGTGGCCATATCTACCACAATGATAACATTTCCATTTTTGGTACCTTTTCCTCATATGTTTCTGTTCCTGATGTCGAGAGTTGTGTTGAGACATCTGTTTTGACATTTGCCTACCAGAACCAGATTTCGTTGCTTTCATAAATCCTAGACCAGATTTATTTCCCACATTTTGTCCAATCTGTAGGATCTCTTCCAATTTGTCAGTTCCATTAGTCAACATCTTGACAGATTTGGTCATTTGATTCAGTTGTGAGTTCAGCAATTGAACTTCTCCTTCTAGATGACTTATAGTTTCAAGGTTTGCCCGTTTTTCAGCCTCCATCTTTATGATGAGTTTTGATTGTTTCTCATTCTGCACACAGACTTCAGTACTTCTGATACACAATTCCTTGTACGTTTCAGCCAGTTCTTCAAAAGTCACCTCTTCATCACTGATGTCACTTTCAGAGGTACAAACACCAGTTAAAGCAGTAACTCGTTTGGCAGTCTCTTCTTCAGAATTACTTTCTGAATCACAATCAGACCAAGTAACTGTCATTCCTTTTTGTTTCTTAAGAAAGGTAGGACATTCAGCTCGAATATGCCCATATCCTTCACAACCATGGCATTGAATTCCTCTGCCTTGAACTTCCTTCTCATCTGACCTTGGTCTTTTACTGGAACTGTCAATGTTAGAGGAAATGTTATGAACATTAGACCTTGACTTTGGATCTATTCTTTTGATGAGTTTGTTGAACTGTCTTCCGAGCATGGCTATAGCTTCTGAAATGTTTTCTTCAACATCAGTGTTGGAAATAAGTGCTATGCTCTTGTTCTTTTTGACATCATCATTAGTGATTCCCATCTCAAAAGTCTGAAGAGACCCAATAAGTTCATCCACTTTCAACTTGCTAATGTCCTGGGCTTCCTCTATGGCAGTCACCTTCATTGCAAATCTTTTAGGCAAGGATCTGAGAATCTTCCTCACCAGTTTTTCTTCTGACATTTTTTCTCCCAGTGCCCCTGAGGTGTTGGCAATCTCCAAGATGTTCATGTGAAACTCATGAATGGTTTCATCTTCCATCATTTTTAGATTCTCAAACTTAGTGGTCAACATCTGAAGCCTTGACATTTTTACTTTGGAAGTTCCCTCATGAGTAGTTTTGAGAGTGTCCCAAACTTCCTTGGCCAGTTCATATAGATGAACTAATCTGAAAATGTTTCTATCAATTCCATTGAACAAGGCATTTAGAGCTTTGGAATTTCCCAGGGCTAGCTCATCTTCTTCTTTACTCCAATCTTCTTCAGGTTTCAGACTGATTGTCCCATCTTCCTCAGTTATGGTGGGATGAATCCATCCTTTGTCAGCAGCTCTCCAAGCCTTTTTGTCCAGAGATTTTAGGAAGGCAATCATACGAGGTTTCCAGTAGTCATAATTAGTTCCATCCAGAATGGGTGGTCTATTTCCAAAAACTCCTTCTTTGTCCATAGTGCCAGAAAGTGATATCCCTAGATCTCACCCAGTAATACAGGCAGGGTGCCTGCTCTGATGCCAATTGAAAATTCTGGCTACAGATACTCAATGTCACGTCCAATGTTATGACACCGTATCTGACTTACTATGTGACAGTAAATACAAAAGCAGTAAATAACACAGTCAATTGTTTACCCAGTTCAGTGTGCAACAACACCTACTCTGGGGGCTACCAAGCCAGGGAGAGAATCCACTATAAGATATGTTAATTCAGGAATAAACCAACCAGTTTATCTCCTTCACTTAAGACCTACCCAATGCAATTCTAATCTAAGTACAACTTAAACCTGAGTTCCTACTCACTCCCCCTCAATCACAGCAGTGATACATAAACCAATTTGACTTAAGAATTGATGAAGACACTCTTCAAAACACACACTTAATTAAGCTTCACAGCTTTTTAATCAAGTAACACAATCACTCGTGCTTCACAGCTTTGAGTGATGTACACAACTAACTTGACTCTGCTTCACAGCTTTAGTCAAGTAACATTCAAACACTCTTGCTTCAAAGCTTTGAGCGCTACACAACCCTTACAATTGAACCCTATTCCAAGGCACTTATCACAATGATAATTGCTTGGAGTACAATAAACAAATCTATACAGATTACAAAATTGATCTTCTAATCAATCAGCAGGGATGCCTTGAAAAACCGCAGCTCTGTTGAATATATAGCAGCTGCAACTTCAGTTAGGGTTTCCAAAAACCTAGGGTTGATTCCATTTGACCTAAAGACCAGGTCACAGTACTTTATTGATCAGGTTAGGATTGAGCTAGGTTACTCCTCAGAAAACGCAGGATTCTGTTTAGAAGGGACTGAGTTATTTCTTGAAAAAACTCAGACTTATCCAATCCTGCAATCCTGTTAGTTCAGAACAGGATGTCATAACATCTGTTATGACATCTGAGAAAACCTGTCTACTGATTTAGCAAAATGTGATCATTTTGCAAACATGCTCAGATACACACTTATAAACATCAGTATTTGAATTACAATATTTTTCTGCACATGTACCTATTGAGTTAGTACAACCTGAACTAGAATGTTATGACATCAGTCATGACATTCACACATACACTTGGGATTTACCAAAAATGCAAGCCAATACCTAAACACCTACAAAAGCAATTGAAAACACAGTGATCTTAGTCCTAAGGTACACCTCACTTTAAGTTTAAATCCCCAGCAGAGTCGCCAGTTCTGTGATCGGTGGATCTGGAACTGACTGTTTAACGCTGGTTCGCGAAATGTCGCGGAAGCAAGAGTCGCCACCGTCTTTTATTTTCTCCAAATGGAAAGGACAAAAGCACAGAAAAATTCCTTAAAGAGATTGCTCTCGGTTCGGGAGGTAGATTATAGAAAGGGAAGGTGTTAGCACCCTTTCTATCCATGGTTATCCATGGGCTCTTAGATACTTGCTCATTTGTGTTTTCAAAATGGTTTGTTTGCTTTTCAATTGTGGGTTTTAAAAAAATTTCTTTGAAAATTTCAGTTCGACTCTTGTATCGCTCCTCAAGAGTGTTTGAAAAATTGCTTTCGAAAGCTTTTTGAAAATGTGTTGGTGTGAAAAGTATTTTTGATTTGTTTTTGAATTTAGAGCAAGTATTTAGAGTCGTCTACCTACCCTAAGGAATTCGTCTGTGTAAATGTCCTTTAAAGTAGTGCCATCCCACCATTGAGAGGTAGGTAGCACCACCGTTGGAGGTGTTCGGGTCAATTCGAGTTTGTAGGGACATGGTGATCACCAGAGCAATGGGAAGACACCTTAGAAGCTACCCTCATGCCAGGTTCCCGGATCATGAGGACTTACTAAGACATCCTCTACTCGACGATCACCTTTCGAGGCAAGGCAACAGTGAGGCGTACCCTAGGGGTGGTGTGTGATTTGTGTGTCGTGTTCAGATATTTTGTCTTGTCATGTTATTGGTGATCTAGCGTTTGTTTTTATTTTTGTCCATTCATTCTTGCATGCCTTTGTTAACAGTTAAAAAAAGTTGCGGAAATTAAAGTTCCTAGACTATTACAAAAGGCGCGGGTCCACATCGCCAAAATTTCTTGAACCCGATTTGACAGAAAAATAAAGAAACAAAATGCGAAAGATTAAAATGTTACATGGCCTTGGGAGAGGTACATAAATATTATAAAGAATAGAAAATAACTATGCGAATTAAATAAGAATTAAAAACGAGGGCGTTGGACCCTTTTTGCAAAATTAAATTAAATGATGAAATTAATTAATTAAAAAAAAGAAAAGAAATTGTTTTTTGGTATTTTTTGGTATTTTATGATTTTTATGCAATTAAACCTAATTCTACAATTTTTATTTTATTATGAAAACATATCAAAGTTTAACCTAAAATTAACCCTAATTATTTTACATGCAATTTTTAATTTATAAAAATAAATATTTAATATTTAATTTTTATGGAAGAAAAGAAAAAAGGATAAAAAATTAATTAAACCCTAGTTTTTACCAATTTTAAATTAATTAAGAAAATATTATAATTAAACCTAATGACTAAAATTAATTAATGCAATTTATTTAAAAAAATACTAAAATAAAATATTTATTATTTTTTCATCTTTTCTGATTTTTTATGTGTTTTTTATATTATTTGTGAAAATATTAAGCTAAAGAAACTGATTAAAAAAATAATATTTGAAATAAGTAAAATAAAGAAAAGAAATAAAAATTCAAACCTAGGGGGGTATCTGTCCCCAAAGTGGAGGTGAAAGCCCAGCAATTTGAGCCCAATTATTCATGGCCTGGCTGACTTTTCCACTCACGTACCCAAGCGTTGACCAGAGTGCATCATGTTCTCCAGATCGTGGCCTTCTGATTGATCTCATTGGCCTTGTGAACGACTTGATTTTGAAGGCGTATGGTGCGTCTTTACACTGAAACTACACATGAATATTAAAGGAAGAAAAATATGAAAGGGGGTGGGGACCTGGGACTCGAACCCATGTCCTGAACATTACCAGCCAACGCGCTTGCCACTCATGCTGCCTTGTTTATCTGTAAATAATATAACAAATAAATATAATAAAATGAAACAAGGGTTAGTGATACTTTTCGCGCGAACTTTTAAACAAGCCAACCATCGCCTGCCACATAACCATCTTCTTCGTTGGTGATTTATTTTCTGAAACATAAAAGAAACAGGGAACGGTTTTTGAACCATTCCCTTAGGCATGCTTCTGGAAAATAACGAATAGCCCCTGGGGCATCATAAATTAGGCGCGAGGGTGGATTCATGATCGTCCAATCATGCTTGTTTCAGTGGTCCAAGTCTTGAATGCTAATTTTTCCTTAACTAAAAAAACCCAATTTAAGGTTCTGAAAACACTAAATATTGTTAATGGTAAATCTTCATATGGGGCACGAAAACAAAATTAAACTGTTTGGTTAGCATTAGAATTGAATAATGAACACAAATCATATATTAAAAATTGCTAAATGCGCATGAATTGAGATGCAAGAGTTTCAAATATTTTCTGTACAGGGTGAGGTCGTGTTACCAATTTAGGGCGTTAGAATGATTGATTTCGATTGGAAAACTCTCCTTGAAGCCCCAGGAAGCTAATGAGATAAAAATCTTGCCTTGAATCACCCTGGAAATTGGTTTTCAGTTTTTGAGTTTTCAAGAGAAATTTCAAGTGTTCATGTGCTTTTTCTGCGCAGCTTAGAGTCAGTGAGCACCAGGGTTTTGATCCAGCTTATGTATGGAATGAATTAGGTTAAGTTTCTTGTCCAAGGAATCAAAGAATTGATGTATGGATATTTGATTTTTATGGCAAAATATTTTCAAATCTTTTCATGCAAATTTGCTCTCAATCATATCCAATCATCCTAATTCTTCCCTAATTGATCATGCACGAATTTTTGAACCTATTATATGTACAAAAAGATTTGATAAATTAGGTTTAGTATTTTCTATGTATTTAATTAATTTAAATGAATTATTAATAATAAAAATCCAAATAAATAAATAAAAAATGAAGAAAAACTTCCCTTTGGGCCAAGTGGTCGTGCACATGCTTTGGATAATGAATTGTGGAAGAAAAAGAGGCCCATTAGCAATTTGGAGGCATTTGAAGCAATGTTGACTTTTCAAAATATCCAAACATTTCCCAGCTTCCACAAGGCATAACTTGCTCAATTTTTAAGCTTTGCTCATGTTCTTGGACATTTTGGAAAGTTCTTTGAGTCCTCTAACCAATGCCTTTGGTCCCATGTCATTTTGATTTACCAATCTCAAGTTATGGCCTTTGACTTAAAGTCCCTTTTTGTTGACTTTTGAAAATGACCTATAATGTTGAAATTGATAACTTTTTGTGAGAGCATTTCTTGGACTTGAAGTATGAAGATGAGTTGTAGGAAATGTCTTTATCTTCAAAATGAGCTTTGGATGGAATTTTTCTGATAATCCATGTGAAAGTTATGCCCTGGTCAATTTACAATTGACTTTTTCAGCTGTCCAAATAAGGAAACTTTTGCATCTTGATGATTTTTGAGCCAAGCTTTGAGAATCATGATCAAGCATTGATCAATGATGTTTGTGGCTTCAAAATGAGATGTTGACCAAAAATTTGAACTTTTGACTGTCAAATGACCATTTTGCCCCTACAGTTGACTGTAGTGCAATTAGGGTTTTTGACTGTGCAATTTTGTGCTGAAAGTCTTGAAACTTGGTATGAGGATGCTTGACTATATTTGTAGGCATGTGGGACTTGATTGAACCCTTGGAAACTTCATTTTCTTGATCAGAACCAAAACCCTAATTTTGACTGTTTAGGAGGCCCTTGCACTGTGCAACCCTTGGGGAATTTTGAAGCTTTGACTTGGCAATTCTTGAAGAATATGGGAGGGCAAATTTTGGGGTACAACAGGAGTCATCAAATCATCAACAGTAACCATAAAAGATCCTCTTCAACAGCATGGACATTGTGACCATGTTTTGGCATTGGAGCAGAGATCACATTAGGCTTTTCAGGGGCGTCGAATTCAACTTCTTTAGCATCTATTAAATCCTGAATCTTATTTTTGAGGGCCCAACAACTGTTGGTGTCATGCCCCAGGCTGTCCGAATGATAAGCACACTTAGCATTTGAATGGTAGTAAGGAGAAGATGTAATCGGATTCTTTGGTGCCTCTTTCAAGCTGACAAGGTTTAACTTTAAGAGATGAGGGAGAACTTGAGCAGGTGTCATATTGATCCGAGTAAATTGCCGTGTGGGCCTTTCCACCCTTGCTTGCTTGGTTCTAGGTTGATTGCTTCTAGGCTGATCAGATGCAGACTTCTGAATCATTACAACCCCCACCGCTGGCCAGCGCTCAACTCTTCCTTGACTTCTTTGGGAGTAGACAACTGAGACTTCTTTCTTTGCTGGAAAGGTCTTTTTGATGGCAGAGGAAGCAGATGCATCCTTTTGAATTTTCCCGCTCTTTATGTCGGATTCAACTCTCTCACCAGTTAGAATCAACTCGATGAACCCCGCAGACAAACTTCCAATCAGGTGATTGAAAAAGGGGCCTGACAGTGTACCCAAGAACATATCTACCAGCTCCCTCTCAGACATAGGTGGTTGGACTCGTCCCTCCAAGTCTCTCCATTTCTGGGCATACTCTTTGAAACCTTCATTTGAGACCATGCCCATACTCTGCAATTGAGTACGGGTTGGTGCTAAATCCGCATTATATTGATATTGTCTATAGAAGGCAGCAGCCAAATCCTCCAAATTATGCACATCAAACCTCTCTAGCTGGTAGAACCAATCTAATTGCGTACCCGAAAGACTTTCCTGGAAGAAATGAACCCATAGGTCTTTATCAGAAGAATGCGGTTGGATTTTTATGACGTAAGACCGCATATGCATCTTTGGGAAAGACAAACCATCGTATTTAGCAAAAAGAGGCACCTTGAATTTAGGGGGAATCACAATCCCAACAACCAACCCTAGCTCTTCGAAGTCCAGCCCAAACACTCTTTGCACCTCCATGGCAGCCAAACGCTCTTCCAGATTCTTGTACTTGTCGTCTGCAGGAGGGCACTGCTGTTCAGAATAATCTTCATCCTCTTCTTCATCTTCTTCCTCAGACTCAGATTGCACTGCAGTTCCTTTACCTTTTCCCACCCCTTCATCAGATGTTGAGGGGAAATCCAGGACCCTTCTAGCTTGGCCTTCAAATCTTCGACCCATGGTAGCCACACCAACCCTCTTATTTTTCTTTTTCTCTTTTTCCTTTTCCAGTAGAGTTTTGAGCTCCTCCTGACCCTTTGCCAAGGTCATGAGTAGCTGTTGGAACTGTGAATTCTGCACTTGTAAGTCTTTGACCGTCTGCTCTATATCCATCTTGCTGAAATAAACAACAGAGAGATAAGGAAACCTGGTGTGAAGACCTGTTTATGCATATGATGAATGATATGTTATTCATGTAATGCATCCAAGGATTTAGAAATTCAAAATTGTTTTAAACAAAAAGGAACACACGTCATATTAATAAGAAGAATTCGTTAGTACATTAATGCCCCATGGGCAAAATAATACAAAATTCTAATGTAAAAAGACGTTGCACATCCTCTTTGGTGCGATGTAAGTGTTGAGAGTCTTCTCTTCCTGGAGTTGACGAGTAAGTTCCAAAACCTTCTTCTCACTGGCGTAGAATTGGGCTTCAAAAGTATCGCGTTCTCCCTTGAGCTGTATCCAACTCCTTTGTAAATCTTTAAGTGATGTTGGCATGTCAGGATGTAGGAGGGTGTATGGAACCTCTCCTTCCATAATAGGCTCTTTGATCACAGGAAGAATGTCGGGGTAAGGCATCATAAGACTTTGGGCGCGGGTTCGTACCCACTTGAGGTAAGGCTCAAGAGGGATCGAATTCTTGTGCCCCAAGGTCTTACTGTCCACTTTGTTGGGCATCCTCCAAGCTCGGATAAACCTTTGTCTAAGTCCTTGATCGTCGTTGTCGAAGTCAAAAACCAATTCTGGAATCAGCATGTCATGAGGGCCATCCCTTCGAGCATACCCAAGCTGTCTCAGAGACAAGCAAGGGTTGTAGGTAATGCCTCCCCTAATACCTAGTAGAGGGACATTAGGGAATTCCCCACAACGATCAATGATGATACCATTTTCTCTGGATTGAGAACACCAATGAACATCTGAATGTGTAAGAGTCATCAATCGTTGTGACCACCTCAAACCTTTCTCATTCTTCAAAACTTATTGGGGAAGGTGAGAAATAAACCACCTTTCCAGAAGAGGAGTACAACACATGAGAACACCTCTTTTCCTCATTGTTCGAGTGTGAAATGAGTGGAGGATATCCCCAAGCAATGTAGGCACTGGGTTGCGAGCCATGAAGATCTTGACAGCATTGACATCTATAAGTTGGTCAGGATTTGGGAACAAGACCAACCCATAGATGAGAAGAGCTACAATCTCCTCAGAAGCTTGTAAGTCCAATGAATTCCAACATCTTTGGGCCTTCTCAAATAGAAACTTTGCCAAGAAATCCTTGACACCACTTCTAGTCTCCCAATGGCCTATGATATCAGATGGTTGCAAGTGTAGGGCTTGGGCAACATCTCCAGGCTTTGGATCTCTTTCTGTACCGTTGTAGGGTAGTTGATGGAGAATAGGAATCCTCAGGAGTTGAGAAATTCCTCCAAAGTAGGCACAAGCTGGTAATCAGGAAATGTGAAGCAGTGGTGTATGGGGTCAAAGAACTGGAAGAGAACTTTCACCATGTCTTCCTTAATGTTGGTGTTGACTAAGTTGAGAAGACGACCATTCCTCTCGGTGAATGGAGAATTCTCAAGAATCCATGAAGCTAACTCCTTGAGTTGAGGAGGAATTCTCACAAGGTTGACTTGGATTGTTTTCCTGCGAAGGGAATCCATTACCTATAAAACAGGAACAAAGATGAAGATCCAAATCCTTGAAATGGTTAGTGGATGCATATGATGTTTCATGATGTTATGATGTTATGCACAAGTATATATGTACAAACAAATCACAAAAGTTCCTAGTTTCAGGCTTGCATGGGGTTTCATAGGTAAGTACCCTCTTGAAGTTTAGTTGGCTCAACTTGTCCTATAAATAGTAATCGGGTTCTAAGGAGCTCAATATCACTGGATCATTTTCCGTGTTCATTGTTTCAGTTTAGCCACTTTACTGGCGACTGAAATATTCCAAGAAAACAACCCTCAATGAGTGTAGTATCGAGTATCTACCAACTTCGGACTGCACCAAAGCCGGTCATCTCACTACTCCTAAAAAGGCCAAGTTGGTCAAGTAAAGGTTCTAAAATTCCATTAGTGCTTCATGACATCACTCAGCAGCCCCGTATTCTCTTTGATTAACTCAAAGGCTACCGGTACCCACAAATATGTCGCACTAATATAGCTATGGCTTCAACCATGTCGGTATACCCCGCACAGTTTCCACAATGTATTGTTATTTACCTATGAATGTTTCCCAAATCCGGTTAGAGGATTCAAACCCAAACAACAGAACTAAATGTAAAGCAATCAAGTCAAGCAAGATAAGCATGTAAAGGTGATCTAAAAACCCTAAGGTAACCCCACTTGTATATCTATTCCCCAGTAGAGTCGCCAGTTCTGTGATGCGGTGGGAGAACTGACTTGAGGTTTTGCGTTTGTGTTCGTAAATGTTTCGGTTTAGCAAGAGTCGCCACCGACTTTTTATTTTATCCAAAGGAAAGGTCAAAAAGCACAGGAAAGACCTTTGAGATTGTTTTTGGGTTTTGGGGGTAGATTATGAAAAGGGAAGGTGCTAGCACCCTTTTTATCCATGGTTTTCCATGGGCTCTTAGTTACTTGTTTTAGATCACTTGCTTTTGCTTTTCAATTGTTTGAAATGGTGCTTTTGTGTATGGTTTTGAAAATATTTTGAAAAGAGGCCTTTGTCTAGGCAACCTTTGTAATGATTCTTGTTTGAATGTACACAAAGGTGTTTGTCTTTTGAAAAATATTTCAATGTTTGAAAGTTTGTTTTGGGAAATGTTTTGAAATTGTGTTGTGATGTGTTTTTGAAAATAGCAAGGATGTTTGCAAGTTTGATCAAGTAACTAGGAGCATCTACCTACCTACTCAAAGATCTTTCCTACACATTTTTAACCCTTTGACATTGTTATTTTGCCATTGTATTTGGTAAACAACCTTGTGTTTGGATGTTAAACGGGACAGGCGCGGGTCATCATATGACCATGATAGCAATTGTGCCAAGTATTTTAGCAAGTTTTTGAGGGACTAGATCATTTTTGTACAGGCAACCAAGATAGCGTCATCGAGGGACTATGAGCTTTTGTTTTTTGATTGATTTTGCCAAGATACCTAGCATGCATACCATGGCCATGTTTTTTAAGACAACAAGTGGATGAAACCCTAGGGGTTCTTGTGTGAATTATGTTGTCATTTTTCATTCTTTTTTGTCTTGTATTAGTCAAGCTATTTGCTTTGATTTTTGGTTATCATACAAACCCTAATCTTTCTATCATGGCATATTTGAAAGCAATAAAGTGCGTAAAATTAAATCTAATACTATTACAACATTATTATGGGGAGGAGGGTACAAGTTTGAATAGGGGGATATTTGCAAGAAAATAAAACCCTAATTCAACTATTACAACCAAATTGAATTCATTGTACAAATAATAAATTGACAAATATTTAAATGTGCAATTAAATATAAATATGCAAAATGTTTTTGTATTATTTTATGTATGTAAAATGAATTATTTAATGTATCAAAAATAAGAAAAAATATTAATTATTTTTGAAAGGGTAGAAACCCTAGTTTTTGTTTTAAGGAAATATATATTATATTATTTATATATTCATTTATGTATAAAGAAAATAAGTAAAAATATTCACAAAAGTGTTAAAAGATTAAAATGTGTGAGAAAATATTATTTAAGTGTATAAATAATAAAAATAAAAATATATAATATTTTTATAATATTTACAAGTTTTTATTTAAGAAAATAAAAGTATATTATTTAATAAACTATTCTTATGCTAAAAAAATAATAAAAATAATAAAATAAAATGTGAAAATTTAAGAAAATATTTTTGGTGATTTTTTATATTTAGAAAAAATAATAAAAGTGTGAAAATGTAAAATAAATGAGAAAATATAAAAAATAAGAGAAATGGGCCAAGGGGGTGCAGAAAGCAAGCTAGGGGGTGTCAAAAGCAAGGAGAGTCCAAGCCCAGCCCACATTGCCTTCGTCCCTGTCCTTGAGACAGAAGCAAACCCGCGCCATGTTCAAACTGCTAACTCCTGCATTTGTGGTTAAAAACAAAAACTTGCAACATGAAAGTTATAGCTCTTGATCATACGATTCTAACCATGTAAAAAAGTTAATCTAACTCTCAAAGACCAGAGAGAATTTCATTGGCCCTAAATCTTGACCTAGTTTTTTCATAAAGTTCAACTATCAAATACTCCTAGCTCAGTTAACATAAATGAAATCTATGCATATGTACAACTCAAGGGCAATGAGTACTACATTTTTTCTTCACAAACCTAAGCCTAATGATTCCTAAATAAGGAGATAGAAGTTTGAGAAATACCTCTTTCAGTCAAGCTCGAGTATGGCAATGTAGGGGTTGTGAGTGAGGCCTGAGATACTTGTGAGCTTGCTTGAAGTTCCTTT
Organism: Vicia faba; assembly: GCA_948472305.1. Lineage (NCBI taxonomy): Eukaryota > Viridiplantae > Streptophyta > Magnoliopsida > Fabales > Fabaceae > Vicia > Vicia faba. The sequence continues at coordinate 1,118,191,075 of OX451738.1, read as the reverse complement.
GAGCTTTCCCAATGCTTAGCTTGCTTTGAAATAGCCTGAAACTTCTTGTAGAACTCAACCTGCAAACTCAGAATTTGAAAATGGTGAAGTGTGTAAATGAAGTTACAGTGACTTGAGAATGGTTGGGATAGTTTAAGTATGTTGTATGGAGTGTGTTGGAACTGATTTGGGACAAAACGCACGAGGCAATGTGAAGATGGAAGTGATTCTGCAGGGCTTGCCCTGTTTTGGCAGAAAATTGGGTTTTTGGTGTACAAGGGTGTTTTAGAGGTTGCTAGCTCGTGTTTCTGGCTTAGTGTAATGTGTAAAACTTGTTTCAAATGTTCACAAACTTTGGTTTTAACAGATACAAGAGTTCTTGACCTTTTGCAAGGTTTCTTGTTTTTGAAGCAAAAGTGAAATGACAATGCTCAAGAGCCTGTACAGGCCTCCTTCTTAGCAGCACAAAGTTGGTGTAACTTTCCCTAAGTTTGTGGAGTTGGTTTGCTGCAAAATATTGGGTTCACAGCTCAAGGGAAACAACTTGACATAAAGCAAGCTTTATCAAAGTGGCAATGTTGCCTTTTTGCCATTTTTAGATTAATTCCTTGTACAATGCCCTAAAGCTCAGAATAAAGCCTTAATCCAATGTGTTTGCATTTAATTTATGAGTTTGGAAAGGTTTAAGGACCTGTAAACAAGTACAAGCATGTTTGGACAAAATTTGCAACTTGTAGCAACATGAAAAATGCCATGGACAAAAGTGAGAAATGACCATTTTCTTTTCTTTGATTCTCCCTAACCATAAATGATTTTGAAGAGTTATTGGACATTTTGGAAAGCTTGTAACATTCTCTACAATCCATATTTGAAATGAATTTTGAGATTCCACTTGGAACTATGTGAAAAATTTCCATGAAGATAGGTCAAAATCCTGCCTAAACTAGGGCAAAATTTCACTAAGTTAAAAGTTTCATGGACCCTTGTTCACAAAATCATAACTTGAGATCCAAGCATCTTTTGGGAAAACTTTGTGAATAAAAGTTTTATATTTTGTGGAGGACTAAAACTTTAATGTTGGAAGTTTTTTTTGAATCCAATTGCATCATGGTGAAAAAGTTGGGAAAAGTTGGAAAAAATAAGAAATTTTCATAACTTAGAAAATTTCTAAGTTATGAAAATTTTCCATTTTAAACCCTAATTTCCAATTTTATGTTTCTTGGTGGACAAGTTTCATGTTTTGACATATCTTGGTGAAAAATGATCCTTGGCACTTGATTTTGACCAAAAAGTCAAAGTTTGACTTTTCAGTGTACAGTTGATTTTTGATCAGTTGACTGGAAAATTCATATGTCAATCCAATGCATTTGAGATCTTTTGAACCTTGTGAATAGGTCAAGATGATTCCATTGAGTCCTTGAATCCATGCTTGAACCCAATTTGCCATTGGCTAGGTTAAAAATCAGAAATTGCCCTTCTGCAGTCAAAACCCTAAAAATGACCATTTTGCCCTTTTGATGATCTGATCAAATTTCTTGAGGAGTTGTGGTCCAAACTTGATCAAATGGTTCATATGAGTCTATAATGTTGATGTGGATCAAAAATTATGAGGTTTGACTGTAAATTGGCCACAATTGACTTTTTCCCAATACAACTGATTTTTAGGTCAACTGTCCAATTGACTGGGCAAAAATTTAATTCAAAGCTTGAAACTTAGTATGAGAAATCTTATAAGTCCAACATGAAGTATGAAAGTCATATGAGGCATTGGAAGTCCAAAAATCCCTGTGCAAACTCAAACCCTAATTTCAGGTCAATAGTGCAAGGAGATGTCTTGAGCTGAGCAAACCCTAATCCTGTCTGGAGTCCAAAGAGCCTTGTGAGGGGAAATCTTGATAAAATGAGAGGGAAAATTTTGGGGTACAACAGGGAGTGTAGATGTTACTAGGACGCATGCTGAGGATACGACAATGACTTCGTATCAAGACTTTTTTGCCCCTATACCTGCTGAAGAAAGTGCCTGCGGAGGCCTTGTGGCTTGAGTGTTATCCGAACTTATAAGGTGCTTGGTAACTGCTGATAGAAATGATAAGTCTTCTACTGATAGGCAAGTGATGAGATGACCGGACATATTTGTACGCTTTAATCCCTAACTTTTGCCTGGACTGTCTTTTTAGATTTTCAGTCCACCGGGATACCCTTTTTTGCCCAAGCCGCCTTTTCAGGTTTCCAGCTTGCCAGGTGTACATATCTTTTTTGTTTTTATCCCAAATTTTTGGCCGAACCCTTTTGGTTCGCCGGGATGCCCTTATTTTTGCCTAGGCCAGTCAACCTAGCGGGTCTTTGTTCATGCGCAGTATTTTCTGACTATGTCTATGCTCTCAGGGTGTAGGGAGTTGTCATTGTCGGTAGTGTTGTGTTGGCACACTACCAGAAGATGTTTGTTTGATCGTACATGATTTGTTGCTGGTATTCATGCCCAATGACCCCAAGTGATTCAGATGGAGATCTTCCTCTGGCTATTTGGCATCTTTGATAAATTCCTTGAATCTTGACTTGACTGCCCCAGATGATGGACAATGATCATGCCGTGCCCCTTGGTTGGAAGTGTTTTTCCACTTGAGGTGATCCTTTTTATTGAGAAGGTTTTTGTTCACTAGATATTCGTCATGCGAATTTATCTACTGTTGAACAAATAGTCATAGGCAAACAATGTTATTTTAAGAATGCAAAGCTTATGTTTGTCTTGAAGTTTTGAAAATGCAGTTTTTTTTATAGAAAAAATAGAATTTTGCAAAGATGTGATATCAACTCAGGATTTGTAACGGACCTTCAGGATTCAGGATACCTTTTGTAACAGTATGTTTTCGAACTAACCCATGCTTCGACTAGGACTTTTAAGGGTTATAACGTGGCCTGGTTCATGGTTTAAGAAACAAAGGATAAAGGCTCAAATTTTATTTGTACCCACCCGTTCTTCATGATGTTCTTCGATCCTAAACTTAGCTAATTGTGCATTTAGATCCCGTTTGAGTCTTTGCTCTGATATTCCAGTGATAGTTCGGATACTGACAATTTATTTTGAATAGGCAGTCATTTATTTTTTGTTGAGGGTTTGTAGGACCTTTTTCTTTTTTATTTTATTATCCCTGTCTTTTGTCTGAACTGTTTCTTTTTGTGATTACAGTCAGCGGGATGCCCCAGTGTTTTTTCTCAAGTCTCCTTCATAGGTTTTGACTTAATGGGCTTTTATTTCGAGAGATAATGACTGTCTGTCTTGACGATTATACGGAACCATCACCGTCTTTTGTTTTGGAAGGACGTCTTCGATTCTATTCATTGTGCACAAAGCGGCAGATTATGACTGAATACGCCTCTGAATTAACTGAGAAAACTACCCTGCCCCAAGTTATGATTAAGGGTTTTAATTTGTGTGAAAATAAAAACTCCTACTTCCTTATAACTCCACTGTTTAGGATTTGAAACAACGCCTGTACATTATCAGCGGGTCTATTCAAAAGCATACTGTAGAGATTGTGGTATCATTTTCGTCATCCTCCCTCTAAGGCTTAGAATTTTTAATCGAGAGTTGAATATCACAAAAGGAAATAAGAACACATTTTTAAATAGTGAATACGAATGAATTGATTCAAGACAAACATGTGCAATGCATTGATGAAATAACGAGGTTTGATATGAATAAATGTTCAAACAAATCAAAAGAAAATTAAACATTGAAAATTCTAATGAACGAAAATCCTTCTTGTGAGAACTTGTCACTTCAGATGGTATACCTTGGAGGGATGGCAGAAGAACTCAGCCTGACCATCTTGTGCGAATTCTAGCACTCCTTCATCAATCAGGTCTTGAATTTTATTTCTCAACGCCCAATAACTGTTGGTGTCATGTCCAGGACTGTTGGAGTGGTACGCACATCTTGCATTTGGATTGTACCTTGGGGAGGCTATGTTGGGATTCTGAGGAGGGTCCCTTAACATAACCAACTTGGCCTTCAACATGCGTTGCAATGCTTGAGCCAATGACATGTTGATTTCGGTGAAGCGTCTTTCAGATGTATTCTTCTTATGCCGATTTCCCTGTTGTCGTTGGAGAGGTTGTGGTTGGGCTTGTGATGTAGTAGCAATTTGGAAAGGTCCACTCTTCACCAAACCAACCTTTTTTCTTCTTGGAGGTTGATCAATTACTTGGTACCCGGCCTCGACAGTTTGCTTCATACTGTTGTATCCGTCTTGATGAAGTTGGTTGATGATGGTTCTCAACTCTTCTTGTCCCCGGGCTAGGTCTTGGATAAGAGTCATCTGCCCCAACATCTAGATTCTCATTGCTTCTACCTCAGCTTGCAGTTGTTCCAATTGTTCATCCTTGTTGTTGTCAGGACGTTCCTTGGTCAGATTCCCGACGAAGAGTATTTTCAGGTCTTCTTGCCCCTTGGATAGATTTAGGAGAAATTCCTTGAACTGGGCATCTTGAGCTTGGAGATCTCTGTTGTCTTGTTGGAGATCCATTGCTGAAATAAACAGCAAGAACATGAGAGACCTGCTTATGCAATGATATGTATGATATGTATGCAATGTTTTCAAGGATCTCGTGGGGTAAACAAGAAACTATTAGAATTTGATTGCAGCTTGATTGAAGAAACTTCGTGTCATTAAGAGTCCTTCTTTAAGAGTCAAGCTCACCATATCGAGTGGGTCATAGCCACTGACTCAATTTATCGTGTTTTGATCTCTAGACGGCATTGGATAGAGGAAAATAAATCCCCTTTGCCCCTTGCAAGATGTTTGATTTACCATAACCTGCATCACAAACCCTTGAGATCCTTGAAATGGTTAAGGAGATGTTAAGGCATGATGTTATGATGTGTATGTTATGCGTTTAAGCAAAAGTGCGAGGTGATGTAAGCAAGTAAACTCGGCAAGAAATCCAAGTTATTGGATAAGGACTGTAAACAAAACCTGCAAGGAACTCATGTTATTAGATAATAAAAATGTGCAAGTAGTTCAAGTTGAAAGCACACAAGTCACACAAACAGCCTTAGGTTTAGGCTTGCATGGGTTTTAAGGTTGTACCCTCTTGAAGTTTAGTTGGTTCGACCTGTCCTAGAAAAGTAACTGGGCTCTAGAGGATCTCAATATCACTAACCATCCTCCATCGGTCATGGTTTCAGCTCACACAATCTTTTCTTGCGGTCGGAACTATTCTGAGAGTGTGGTCTCAATGAGTGTAGCATCGAGTATCAACCAGTTCTCAACTCTACACTGAGGCCGGCTATCTTACTACTTTCTAATGGCCAAGCTGGGCGATTAAAGGTTCTAACGTCAGTTGATTCTTAACGACACCACGCAGCGGCCCTATATTCTCCTCGTTTCTCCACAAGGGATACCGATACCAACCAATGTGCCACACCAATGTAGCTACTGCTTCAACCGTATCGGTCTACGCTGTACAGTTCCCTCACAGTCTATTGCTACTTACCTAAAAGGTATTCCCCAGATCCGAGTGTAGGATCTTTAGTAACCCCAAACAGAACCCTCAAAAATAAAGCAAACAAAGCAATCAAGAGAAGCAAATATGATGAACTAGATGCTGAGGTATACCCCACTTATTTTTCCCCAGCAGAGTCGCCAGTCCTGTGATACGGTGGAAGAACAGGACTGTTTTAGGAAAATGTTGGTTTGCGTTTTGCGTTTTTGTTCGCAAAATGTCGCGGTAAGCAAGAGTCGCCATCGACTTTTATTTCATCCAATCGGAAAGGAAAAAAGTACGGAAAAAAAATCCTTTTTCGAGATATTCTGAGTACGGGGGGTAGATTATAGAAAGGGAAGGTGTTAGCACCCTTTCTATCCATGGTTTTCCATGGGCTCTTAGGTACTTGCTCATCTTTTGAAATTGCTTGTGTGTGCTTGTTTTGAAAAGTTTTGTTTTACTTCGTTTTAACCCTTGTTTCTGTCCTCAAGAGTGTTACGAAGTTGTTTTTGAAAACTTTGTTTGAAAAGTGTTTGGTGTGAAAAAGTTTGTTTTGAGCAAGTACCTACTAGCATCTACCTACTCGAAAAAAGATCGTTTCTATTCTTGTTTCCTTTAGACCGTGTTATCCTACTATTAGTGAGTAGGTAACCCTAATCGTTGGATGTTTGAGGGACTATCGAAAGGGACGTAATGGTCATTGAAGGCAACATGTAGGGATACTTTAGCATTTCGAAGGGATTGTCATCATATATTCGTAGGCAACATCGTGGGACAAGATCATATACCGTAGGAAACTTCGAGGGACATCGAGGGACCATGATCTTTATGATGATTTTAACCGAGTGTCTTTGCTAAGGGTATCCCTATGTTCGAGGGACATGACAATTGTTTTCTGAGGCAACCAAGTGAGGCATACCCTAAGAGTGCATATCTGCAAGGTGTGTTATATTCAGCTATTTTAGTCTTATGTTAAGTTTGCTAATGTTTGATTATTCTTGCCATACAATCCTATTAGTCATACATCTAGCAGTTAATAATTGCAGTAATTTAAAAGTGCAGAAATATAAAACCTAGCTATTACAAGGCTTCGGGGAGGGGGATTATGTACATATCCAAAACTGGGGGAAACAATAAATAAAAGCGGTAAAGGTCCTACTAATCATCTATTACATCCCAATATACAGTTACAATAATAAAATGAAGTGCGAAAGAATAATAACGCGCAAATTTGAAAAGACGTCTAAAAATCCTAAGATATAAAAATCTTTTTGTTGTTTTTTTGTTTTAATTTATAAAAGGTTTAAGTTAAAAAATAATTGATCTAGATCTATATTTAAAAAAGATAATTATTAAAGAAACATGAAATTTAAATAAAAGAAATTAATTCTATGTTTTTTTTTTGGTATTTTTGTTACGAAAAGGAAAATGAATTAAAATGAAATTAAACCTAAGTTCTATTAATTTTAATTTTAAAATAAAAAGTTAAAGTGTTTAGTAAATTAATTTACCAAAATTAAAATTTAATTAAGAAAAAATCCTAAATCTATTTTTATGTGATTTTTATATTTGTTTATTGATAAAAATAAAAAAAAGGGATTAAAAGAAATAAATGAAATGAATAAAACAAGAAAATAAAGATGGGCCTAGTAGCAAAAGTAAACAGGGGGTGCAATCATCAGAAATCCCTAGGCCCGAATCTTCGAAAGCTTCATGCTCTAACTATGGTGTTTTTTTTATTCTTGCATGGAACCTATGATTCAACCATCCATAATTGTTCTATATAAACTCAAACAAACGTTAGCAAACCATAAAATGTGATTAAAATTAGAGATTCAAAGTTCAAAATTTTACCAAACTGGTATTGTTAAATGGGGGCGTGCTAGGCGTATGATGGATTGCTCTTGGGCCTTGAAAGACTCTTGAGGACTTCAAGAGGATGGTTTGAGGCTTGATGTCAATTGAGAGAGACCGGAACCTCGAGATATGACTTGCACCAATTCTTTGATTTCTGGAGAGCTTTTTGAAGAGCTTTTGGAGAGCTTTTTGAAGAACTTTTGAGAGCTTTTTAGAGAGGAATTTTGTCCCTTTCAATCTTGTATGGCTCTATATTTATAGAGTAGAATTGGGAGACAAGAAAGCATGGAAATAATCTCCCTCATAATGTTGTGTTTTAAGACCATGATCAAGATTTGAAAAAAATGCCATATTTGATGATTTTATGCCATTTTCACATGTGGATGAACCTGGACATATTTGAAGGGTTATTGCACGAAATCAATTGACATAAACCAGCATAAAACTTGCCCAAAATGGATTCACATCAAAATTTACATTATTTTTATTATTTATTTATTTAATTCTGAATTTTAATGAACAAAATATCAAAATAAATAGCATAAATAGTAGAAAAATGTATGGGTGGGATTAGAGGTCGTGGACCATGTTAGGAATGAGTTTCAAACTTGAAAAGTAGGCCCATTTGGAAAAAATCCAAGTTTGGTCAATATTTGCTTCATGCATTTTTTCAAAAATTGTCCAACTTTGACAATGCATATCTCTCTCAATTTTAACCTTATGGGGATATTCTTTGACTTTTAAGTAATATTAGTATGTCCCCTAAGCAACCTATTTGGTTTCATCTCAATTGGATCTTCCATGTTCATGTAAGAAGCTTTGACCCAAAAGGTGTTTTTGTTGACTTTTCAAAATGACCTATAATGTCCTAATTTATATCTTCTTGCGAGTGCATATTTTGAACTTGGGAGATGAAGATGAATTGTAGGGAATTACATCCTCTTCATAATGAGCTTTAGATGGCTCATTTTTGATAAAGTATGAGAAAGTTATGTTTGGTTAAAGTTGAGTTGACTTTTCCTAGAAAACCCTAATTTAGCAACTTTTGGGTTTTGATGAATTGTGAACAATCCTTGATGAATCATGATCAACCCTTTATCAAATTATGAATAATACTTCAAAATGAGGATGTTGACCAAAAATCTTGAAGTTTGACTGTATGTAGGACACAGTTGACTTTTGCCCTAAAACAGTCGATTTTCAGGCCTTTGAGCAATTGACTGAGCAAACTTTCTCTGCAAGGCTTGAAACTTGACATGGATGATCTTGAGAACATATTAAGACAATGGTGAGAATTTTGGATCCCTTTGACTCAAGTGTCTTGATGCAACATGAAACCCTAATTTGAGGTAGACTGCCTTAAGAGAGAGCTTGTCTGGTCAACTCTTGGACTTCCTTGGGCAATTTGAAGACCTTACTTGAAATGTATTGAGAAATAAGAGAGGACAAATTTTAGGGTACAACACAGTCATACAGGAGCCTTAGATTCAAAGGCTTGCACTGAAGTTAAGTTGGCTCAACCTGTCTTAAAATAGTAACCGGGTTCTAAGAATCTCATATCATATATCTTTCTCGAAGGCTTTATTTTAGCACGACAACTGACTTGCCACCAAAATATCCCTAAATTCGAATCTCAATGAGCGTAGCCTCGAGTATCAACCAAATTTGGATTGTACCATAGCCGAATATCTCACTACTTTCTAATGGCCAAGATGGGTCAATTAAGGTTCTAAAAGTAATTTTGTGTTAACGACACCAAGCGGAAGACTATTGTTACCTCGACTGACTCAAGGAACATAAGTATAAACCAAAGTGTCACACTAACTGTAGCTATCATGTTAACCATATCGGTATACGCCATACAATCTTTATGATCTATTTCTACTTACCTAAGGAATCACTAGATCCGGTATAGGATATTTCACACAAGTAATACCCAAACAAGCCCTTAAATTTAAAGCAAACAATTCAAACAATTAAAGCAAGTAAAAGTGATCTAAACTCTAAGGTAACCCCTCCTTTTTTAAGTAAGTCCCCAGCAGAGTCGCCAGTTCTGTAATATGGTGGGAGAACTGACTTTTTTTGGTTTTATCACAAATGCTGCAGTTAGCAAGAGTTGCCATTGACTTTTCTTTTATCCAATATTTAGGAAAGGTGAAAAGAACAGGTAAGACCTTTGATAGATTTTGAGTTTAGGGGGTAAGTTATGAAAAGGGAAGGTGTTAGCATCCTTTACATCCGTAGTTATGTACGGGCCCTTAATTTCTTAGATCACTTTTAAAACTTGCTTTATGTGTGTGTGATTTATTTGAAAACATTTTGAAATGCCAATGTAAGGCTAACTTTGTAATAATCCTTGTGTCGGTCCTCAAGAATATATACAACGTGTTTTTTTTTTAAATATCTTGTTTGAAATTGTAGTGTGAAAAAGGTTGTGAGCAAGCACTCAAGAATTCTTACCCACTAATAAGTCTTTCTTGTTATTTTCCTTCTCCTTTTGAGATAATATTATCCATACCATTAGTTGGTAGGTAATCCTATCTACTGGATGTGAAGAGACATGCGTAAGGTCATCTTTTGGTCATCAAAGGCAACATGTAAGGATATTTTAGTAACTATATCAAAGGGACTATCATTATTTTGCTCGTAGGGTCATCGAGGGACTAGATCATTTTGTAGGCAACTCGAAGGGTCATCGAGGGATTATGATATTTATTCGAAAGGGACCATGATGATTTGAATGAGGGTATTTTGCTAAAGTATCCCTACTTTCTAGGGACATGACCACTAGTATCGTAAGACAGCAAGAGAGGTTACCCTAGAGGTAAAGTGTGCAAAGTGAATTAGTTTCAGTTATTTAGTCTTGAATTAGGGTTTTCTAGATTTGCTTTTAGTCTTGCCATATAAATCCTATTTTACTAGCAATTAAATATGTACAAAAAATTAAAGTGTGAAATGTAAGTTCCTACCCTATTACATGGCTTTAGGAGATATACATAAGTATAGAAATTTGCGGGAAAGTAAATCTATGCTATTACATTCTCGGAGCAGATACATAATATGAAAAAGATGCGATAAAATAAATCTATGTTATTACATTGATAGTGTGATCTATACACTTTTCTAGGAAATTAAATAGCAAAAAGAAATAAGAAAAATGTTTAAATGCCTAAAATTCTAAATTAATGTTTTTGGTAATTTTAGAAATTAATTTAGGCGTTAATAATAATAATTAAAATCTTAATTCTAATTAATTTTAATTAATAAAAAGCCTAAAGTCTAATTAATTTATAATAAAAAAAGATATCAAAACCTAATTAACTAATTAAAACCCTAAGTAATCAATTAATCTTAATCCTAATTTTTGGTTTTATGATTAATTGGTTTAATTAGAAAATAATTAATTAAGTAGGATGAAGAACAAAGGTTGGAAAATAAGGAAAACAAAATGCATGGGGTGGGAGTTGAACCCACCCCCTTGAGGTTATAGGTAGATGCTGCGTCCACTTGGCTAGATGAATGTTTGTGATTGAGAATAAGAACCAACCAATTTGGTATTAACCTGTGTGTTATCCTGAAAAAATCAATATTATTTGACAAGAGAAGGGATCAAACCCACGCCTCTATGGTTAACACACATCACACTTACCACTCGTCTATCAGTTGTTACGCGTCAGTTAATCATCGCACATTCCATATATTATAAATCAAGATCAAGAAATCAAATTAAAATAAAAATCAGAAAATACACATTGTGGTGGGGTCAGGTTTTATTTGAATCAACCAATTACATAGTGCCACACCTAGGTCAGAGATTCAAATGGTCGGTCAAACCACCATGGACGGTGGTTACAACCATCTTCTTCGATGGTGCTAAACATGAATCCTACGAAATCAACATCAAATAACAAAAAAGAGTGCCTATATTGGCTAATTAAGAGGCTACGAGCTTAATAGTTTGATTAGTTTGGCCTGAAAATGCCTTTAGCACAAAATACGAAGCTAAATCGAAGCTTTGCCCTAACAATGGAAAATATTTATCCCTGCATCAAACCTCACAGATAATGGTTCTAAATTGTTCCATACATTATTATGAACATGTATGAGTGCATCAAACCATTCAATAATGCGTATATAAAAATTTTGAGATTAAAGAAGGTTACCAAACCGGTGATACTTGGGTTGTGAGTTCATGGACGCTACGAGCTTCGATAATGATTGGTATAAACTCCTAGGACCTTCAGGAGGCTAGTGTGATGCTTGAAATCGAATGAGAATCGCCAGAGATAAGGGTTTGATTGTGCCCTAGTTTTGAGAAAATTTGTGAGCTTTAAGGTTTGTTTATAGCTGCAGCATGCGTGTCCTTAGCTTGTGGAATGCTTCTTGTATTTATAATGGAATAATTAGGTCAACAAAAGTGGACAAAATCTTTGTAATTCATGGTTTAATATTTGATTTGGAATTTGCATGAAAAGTTTCTTTTTTAAGCTCAATCTTGTGTCAATCAGCCTCACACGATTTTGGCAAGTTGTCATGAGCTTTTTGGGCCTCCAATTTGATCAAAACAAAAGCCCACACACCTAAGTCCAATGCTTTGTTATTTTATATGATTTATTTTAAAAATATTTGCATAAAATAAAATTAAATAAAATAAAAAAACATGGCCATGTACCAAATGGGCCATAGGTTCTTTAACATGTCATAAACATGTTTGAACCTTAAAAGTTTGGTCCATTATCACAAAAGTTCAAAATTGATCAATGTAGGTTTCATGCATTTCTCAAAAATTTCTCAACTTACACAACTCATAACTCTCTCAATTTTTGTCATATGAAGGTGATATTTGATTCTTTGGAAAGCTCAATATGTCCCCTACAACTTTCATGTTGACCATTTTTCATTTGAAGCCTTTATCTTCATGTAAATTACTTTGACAAAAAATGTCTTTTTTTTACTTTTAAAATGACCTATAATGTTTTGGCCCATATCTCTCAAATGAAGCATTTTTGGCCTTGAGCTTAAATGAAAAGTTGTAGAGAATTGAATTTCCTTCAAAATGAGCTTTGGTTGAAGAATTTCTGATGAAGTGTGCAAAAGTTGTGCTTGGTCAAAGTTTAGTTGACTTCTCCTTAAGGAAACCCTAATTTAGTAACTTTTGACTTTTGATGAATCTTGAGTTTTCTTGATGAATCATGATAAAACCTTAATTAAATGATGAATGTGACTTCAAAATGTTTATGTTGACCAAAAATCTTGAAGTTTAACTGTAGATTGGTCAAAGTTGACTTTTTGTCCAATATAGTTGATTTTCAATCATCTGATCAATTGAATGAGCAAACTTATACTGAAAGGCTTGAAATTTGGTATGATAATTCTTTGAATCATGTAAGAAACCTTGAAGTCCATTTGAGGCATTATAAACTCAATTTCCTTTGAGAGAAACAAAGCCATATTTGTAGGTCAATTGCTTAGGATGAGGGTGTGTCTGGTCAACCCTTGAGTAGTCTTGAGTACTTGAGACTCATATGAGCATGAGGATGTGTCTTGAATCAATTTGTCTAAAATATGGGAGGGAATATTTTTGGGTACAATAGTAACATAACTAGTTGAGTGAGGTTTAATGTCTACCAATAAGTTTTCTACACTTGTCTATGCCTGGAACATCCATTATCAAAATATCATTCTTCATTAGACGAGACTTTAAGAGATGTATGAGCAATGAGATTTTTGACAATATCTTTTACTTTCCATTCCTTTTTAGTCTTGTTTAGAAGAGAATTTCAATTGGGTTGATATGGATGCTTTGGATATCCATGAAGTCTGTGACAGACTTGTTTTGAGTGACCACTTCTTCCATAAAACTGACATTTCCAAGACTTAAACTCAACTTTGGTATGAGTTTCTTGTGACCTGACAGGATGTTGTGACATCTGACTAGTCATCTTGTTTTCATTCAGTATTTTAGCCGGTACAAACCTTATCTCAGAGGTCTTCTCCTTATTTTCCGGGCTTTGATAGTCAAACCCAATTCCAGTATGTCTTTTCCCTCCTTCCACATCTTGAAGAATATCATCTAGCACATCAAATCCATTATTTAACATCCTAACACCTTTGATCAAATTATCAAGTTTAGATGTCAAATAGGTCACCTTATTTTGGAGTTCAATATTATCAGCTACGTAATTATCCTTCTCATCCTGGAGTTTAGCTGTGATCATCCTTTGTTTTACCCCTATTTGATATAATTTCTCACTTTTGTTGCATAAATCTCTGTAGAAGATAAATAATTTATCATGAGGTATCTCTTCACTTCTGAAATTTTCCTTAGGATCCCATCTTCCTGTTAAGGCAGTCACAGATTTAGCATACCCTTTCTCAGTAGATTCCTCATCCGACTAAGAATTAGTTAGTCCCTTAGGTTGACCCTTGAGAAAATTAGGACATTCTGATCTAATGTGTCCAAAACCTTCACACTCAAGACACTTAAGTCTTCTGTCTTGATTAGCCATATCTCCACTACTGATGTCAGATAAGACATTTGATCTTTCCTTCTTTCTCTTCATCCTTTTTATTCTCTTCAAAACATTACTGAATTGACTCCCAAGTAATACAATAGAACCTGACATTCTTTTCTCAAAGTCCATAGTACCATTAATATATTCTCCCTGGAGCTCACCCAATAGATAGAACATGGTGTCTACTCTGATGCCAATTGAAATTATGGCACTTGCAATACAAATATATATACTGGTGTCTTAACACAAAAACACGATGTCAGGATAGATGTTATGACATTTAGTGACAGAAAAATATGTTGAACTATTGATTATGCAGAAGGATAAAATGCAGAAATTTAAAGAATAAATCAATTGTTAACCCAGTTCAATGAAACGTCACCTACTCTAGGGGCTACCAAGCCAAGTATGAAATCCACTATGATAGTATTATTTCAAAGCTAAACTAACCCTAGTTTACAACTTCTCGCGTAATCACTATCTTGTGAAACCTCTACCTAGAGACCACTAGACATGAGATCCCCCTCTCACTTCCAATCACCGGAGTGATAAACAAACCAATTACAATCCCAGTAACTAGTATCAAAATAGAAGATTATAATTCCAATCCATAATACTTAGTTAAGACTCTTAACTAAGAACAATAATCAACCTTTTTCTTAAAAGCTCATGGGTGAAACAACAACTTGATAAACAAGCAACAATCAGTTTACTCAATGCATCAAAGATACATGAGTAACATACAAAGAACACAAACACAAAGACTTTTAAAGACTCCCAAAACCCAAAACCCTTATGTTGCACCCACGTTTTGTTGTTGTGAATGTTTGCTCTTTTAGGTCATAGCAGGTCCCTTTATATATACTCTTGCAGAATGGGCTTGGACTCTCAAATCAAATCCAATCTTCTCTTTTTAAATCAGCTGCAAAAGTTCACATAAAAATAGGACAAATCTTTTAAAGTTTCCTAAAAACTCTCCAAGATCCTTTTTAATGAAACAAATCAAATCTGCACATTGCTTAAAAATAATCTCTTTGACCTGCGCATAATGGTGATGTATATCCAAAAGGACGTCATCAAATCAAATCAAATATGTCAAGATATAACCAACAACAACACCTGTTGTACATATACCAAGATGTCATGACATTTGTCTTCGACATCTTGCTGAAACATATAACAGTATAATTGTTATGACAATTGATGAAGATGTCACAACATCATGCACAACATTAGTATAGAACCATGTTTTACATAAATTTATCCAATCATAAAACCATGGAACTAACAGCTTTTTCGATGAAACCAGAGAGAAATTCTCGTTAAAGTAAATCCCTTCCTTTTGGGTATAAACCTTAGCCACTAGACGTGCCTTATACCTTTTTGCATTACTGTTAGAATCCCGATTGGTCTTAAAAATCTATTTGCAACCAATGGGTTTCACACCTTCTGGTAAAAGGACAAGTTCCCAAACCTTATTGTCTTGCATTGACTTATACTCCTCTTTTATCACTTCAATTCACTTTTTCAAGTTGGAATCATGTCTAGCTTGGTGGAAGTTGATTGGGTTGTCTTCCATCATATCTTTATTTCCTCATGTTTTTAGAGAAAGACTATGTAATCATTCAGAATAATATTTCTCCTTTCTCTAGTGGGTCTCTACAAAGCTATTGGTTCTTGTAACACTTGTTCTTGAGGATTTTGAGTTTGTTCTTCATGAATTACCAAATCATCTTGAGTAGGAGAAAACTCAACAATGTCTTATGGAGGTTCCATACTTGCTTGATCAAAAGTAAATGTATGAATCAATTCTAGAATTTCTACCAACCCTTCCTATAAAACAAAGTCTTTAACCTTACTCTTCTCTCAAACTAAACATCCTTAAATAATGTGGTTGTTATGGTCTCAAAAATTGAGTTTAATTTGGGATCGTAAAATTTGTACCCTTAGATCTTTTAGAATAACTAATAAAGTAGATACCCACTATTCGAGGGTCCAATTTATTTTCATTTGGCCTATAAGGCCTTACCTCAACTGCACATCCCCATACGTGAAAAAATTTTAGACTAGGCTTTCGCCCAGTCCAAAGTTCATAAGGTGGTTTTGTAGTTAACTTGGTTGACACTCTATTTATAATGTAAGATATAATCTTTAGTGTCTCAAACCAGAGTGGCTCTAGTAAGGTAAAATGACAATTCATTACTCCTTACCATATCCTTACGAGTCAAGTTTCATCTTTCAGCCACACAGTTCATGGTAGGTGACCCTAGCATGGTGTACTGTGGGACAGTTTCATATTCCTCTAGGTATTTGGAAAAAAGCCTCAGGCGTTGTTCAACTGAAATGTCATATGTGCAGTAATATTCACCGCCAGAGTCACATTTGACATTCTTAATTTTTTTGTTGAGTGATTCTCAACTTAAACCTTAAATGATTTGAACATATCTAATGATTGATATTTTTCATGTACGAGAAATATGTATGCATATCTAGAATAATCGTCTATGAATGATATAAAATATTTTTGAACATTCCAAGAAGGTGTAGGAAATGGTCCATTAATGTTCGTATGTATAAATTCTAAGATATATGTAGCTCTATATGTACCAAATTTATTTGTTTTGATTTTTTTTTACCTTTAACGCATTCAACACAAACACCAAAGTCTATGAAGTCAACAAAATCCAAAATTCCATATGACACTAGTCGCTCAACTCTGTTTTTAGAGACGTAACTTAGGCGCTTGTGCCATAATGCTCCCAAATTGTTATTATCAATTTTATACTTAGTACCACACGAATCCACATTTAAGGATTCACCATAGGTATCCACCATGTCCAGCAAATATAGAGCTACATATATATATATATATATATATATATATCTGTGTGTATGGGATGTGGGGTGTATGTGTGTGTGTGTTAGAAGAAAGATTGTGAAAAGTGTGATCTATCCAATCGCATCAGTCGTGTTTTGGTCTGTTCTGGGGTCAATTTAGCTTCAGTACTTGAAAACACTTGGTGGTTAGAATCTAGTGTAACTACTAACACCAGTGTTTCAATGAGGGGTTATCTGAGCTACCAGAACTCAAATGATGTTGAAACATACACCTATGTTAGAGATTATAAGTTGATGGAGGTAGAAGTTGTAGGTCATTTTAGATTATTGTTGTGTTTTGGGTTTTATTAGGATCTGAAAGATACTTTTGTGGTACCGTCATTCAGATGAAATTTAATTTTGATTTCTTATTTGGACAAATCAGGTTATTTATGTTCCTTTGGAAACAATGAATTCAAGTTGTCTTTCATTTTAGATATTGTTGGAACTGGTTCACTTATGGGTCATGGTAATCTATATTTGTCGGACATGGTGGATACCTATGGTGAATCCTTAAATGTGGATTCGTGTGGTACTAAGCATAAAATTGATAATAACAATTCGAGAGCATTATGGAACAAGCGCCTAAGTTACATCTCTAAAAATAGAGTTGAGCGACTATTGTCAAATGAAATTTTGGATTTTATCGACTTCATAGACTTTGATGTTTATGTTGAACGCGTTAAAGGTAAATAAATTAAAATAAATAAATTTGGTACATATAGAGCTACATATATCTTAGAATTGATACATACAAACATTAATGAACCATTTCCTACACCTTCTTGGTCAATAATATTTTATATCATTCATAGACGATTATTCTAGATATGCATACATATTTCTTATACATGAAAAGTATCAATCATTAGATGTGTTTAAATCATTAAAGGCTGAAGTTGAGAATTACTCAACAAAAAAATTAAGAATGTCAAATCTGACTGTGGCAGTGAATATTAATGGACATATGACGTTTCAGTTGAACAACGTCTGAGGCCTTTTGTCAAACACCTAGAGGAGCATGGAACTGTCACACAGTATACCATGCCGGGTCACCTACCATTCACTGTGTGGTTGAAAGACGAAACTTGACTCTTAAGGATATGGTAAGGATTAATGATTTGTCATTTTACTTTACCAGAGTCACTCTGGTTTGAGACACTAAAGATAGTAGCTTACATTATAAATAGAGTGTCAACCAAGTCAATTTCCAAAACACCTTATGAGCTTTGGAATGGGCGAGAGCCTAGTCTAAGAAATTTTCACGTATGGGGATGTCTAGTTGAGGCAGGGCCTTATAGGCCAAATGAAAATAAATTGGACTCTCGAACCGTAAGCAACTACTTGATTAGTTATTATAAAAGATCTAAGGGTACAAATTTTACGATCCCAAATTAAACTCAATTTTTGATATTGTAACAACCACATTCTTTAATGATGCTGAGTATGAGAGAAGAGTAAGGTTAGAGACTATGTTTTAGAGGAAGGGTTGGTAGCAATTCTAGAACTGATTCATACATTTACTTTTGATCAAGCAAGTATGGAACCTCCATAAGACATTGTTGAGCTTCCTCCTAGTCAAGATGATTTGGTAATTTATAAAGAACAAACTCAAAATCCTCAAAAACAAGTGTTACAAGAACCAATAGCTTTGTAGAGACCCACTAGAGAAAGGATAAATATTATTCCGAATGATTACACAATATTTCTCTAAAAACATGAGGAAAATAAAGGTATGATAGAAGATAACCCATTCAACTTCTTCCAAGCCATACATGATTCCAACTTAGAAAAGTGAATTGAAGTGATGAAAGATGAGTATAAGTCCATGCAAGACAATAAGGTTTGGGAACTTGTCCCTTTATTAAAAGGTGTGAGACCAATTGGTTGCAAATGGATTTTTAAGACCAAGCGGGATTCTAACGATAACGTGGAAAGGTATAAGGCACATACAGTAGCTAATGTTTATACATATTTGATTTTATGATATCCTTTTGGACATACATCATCATTATGCGCAGGTCAAGGAGATTATTTATGAGCAATATGCATATTTGATTTGTTTCATTAAAAAGGATCTTTGAGACTTTTTAGGAAACTTTAAAAGATTTTTCCTATTTTTATATGAAGAGTTTGTAGCTGATTTTAAAAGAGAAGATTGGATTTGATTTGAAGAGTCCAAGCCCATTATGCAAGAGTATATATAAATGGAATTTCTATGACCTAAAAGAGCAGGCATTCACAATAACAAAATATGGGTGCAACATAAGGGTTTAGGGTTTTGGGAGTCTTTCAAAGTCTTTATGTTTGTGTTCTTTGTATGTCACTCATGTATCTTTGATGAATTGAGTAAACCGGTTGTTGCTTGTTTATCAAGCTATTGTTCTTATCCATGAGCTTTTAAGAAAAAGGATGAGTATTGTTCTTAGTTAAGAGTCTTAACTAAGTATTGTGGATTGGAAGTGTAATATTCTGTTTTGATAC
The DNA here is from genome assembly GCA_948472305.1 of Vicia faba. NCBI lineage: Eukaryota > Viridiplantae > Streptophyta > Magnoliopsida > Fabales > Fabaceae > Vicia > Vicia faba. Next base: position 1,118,171,876 of record OX451738.1, on the reverse strand, counting down.
TAGTTACTGGGATTATAACTGGTTTGTTTATCACTATGGTGATTGGAAGTGGGAGGGGGGTCTCATATCTAGAGGTCATTAGGTAGAAGTTGCACAAGATAGTGATTAGGCGAGAAGTTGTAAACTAGGGTTAGTTTAGCTTTGAACTACTATTATCATAGTCGATTTTCTTCTTGGCTTGGTAACCCTTGGAGTATAGTGAGACTCCTCCCTCTATTGCCAATGGCTAACCAAATCCATGATACCATCTTGATATTCATCACCACATCATCCAAAATGCATCTATCTTCTTCAAATATAGTTTTGTTTCACATCATCCATATAGACCACAACCCAGCCAACCACACTAAACTGACTCTCTTCTTCTTCATTTTTCCTGCGAGAGCTATTGTTAAAAAATGCAAAATACTCAAAAATACGACCTCTTCTTCAACATCCATCTCCAACCACCCATAAATGTTTCTCCACACTATTTGGCTAATCCCATATTTGAATAATAAATGTTATAAATATTCAAACTCATTAAGACAAAGAACACAAACCTTATCATTATCGCTATGGATAATTCCTCTCTTTGCCAATTGATCTTTGATTGGGAGTCTATTGAGCATTACTCACCAGCCAAATAACTTTTCTTTTGAAGGGATATCATTCTTCCAAAAAGTCTGCAATGCCCCATTTGTTTCATTTGTCACGACACCTTCAAGTTCCTTATCCCTCAAACTATTATAACAGATCTTCACACTAAAACATCCATCTTGGTTTGGCCACCACTTAAATGTGTCATTCTCTTCAAAACTTGGAGTCACCGTCATCAACAACTCTAATAAGTCAAAAGCTTCGACTGTTGCCACTGGATCTGCCAAAATTAATTATGCAGTTGCGTGGAAGCTCCAATTCCATTCATTTACGCTCATGCTTCCCATCTCACAAACCATTCCCAATGGCTTCAACATCAAATTGAATAAGTCAAGAAAATTATTCTTGAGAGGATATTCATCAAGCCATATACAAACATGACTTTCTTGCCTGCCCCAAGTTTACAACTAATGTTACCTGCAAAATAATCAGAAATGTTAGTTTTCACGATGCCAACTGCAAGAATGTCTTTCCACCATGCAGAAGCTTTCCTATTTGCTTTTTAATTTTTCCCATCATCACAACCCGATGTAGATCACCATATCTAGCACTCAACATACGTCTCCAAATTGTACCTTCTTCATTTAAAATTCTCCATTTCCACTTACAAAGAAAAACATTATTAAAATAACCAATGTTCCTTATTCCAAGGCATCCTTCCTCTTTTGGTTTGCAAAAATTATTCCAACTCACCCAACTAATGCATTTTTTATCCTCTTTCTCACACCATTAGAACCTGGTTTGAATTCCTATCACCTCCTTAATAATTTTGACAAGGGCTCTATAGAATGGCATTGTATATATTGATATGCTAGATAACACTGAATCCAACAATGTTACTCTCCCTTAATAGATAGCAGCTGAGCCTTCCACGATGAGAGCTTTTTCTTTAAAATTTCCAAAACTGGATTCCAAGTTACACATCTCTGAGGATTAGCTCCCATCTGTATGCCTAAGAATTTGAAAGGGATGGAATCCCTGCAACAATAAGGAAATTGGGATACTCCCTCCATAAACTCCTCATCCATATTTACTCCATATATTTTGCTTTTGAAGAAATTGACTTTTAGTCTCGAAACTAATTTGAATCCCCTAAAAATTGCCTTTATGCTCCAAATATTGTTCCAACCCAAGAAAAAAACATTCCTAGTTTGCATGGTCCAATCATTGATCCTGAAAATTTCTACAATGAGATTAGGTAGGTTACTGGCGCAATTCCCTATCCATGATTATGCTATTTATTCTAATTATTTTCCTATAATATAGAGAAAATATGAGTAAAACGAAAACGAATAAGTTAAATTTTAAATGTTTAGCTTTTATATACAAAAATAAATAAATTTTAGAATTGGATCAGTAGGTCATTTTTTCATTTATTCATTGCATGCTAAATGACTACAAGCGACGGAGATACGCGATTTAAATAACGAAAAATCCAGTATTTTAAAATAGTATCTAAAATGACTGGAAAAGTTGAAACAAGACTAGATAGAATATGATCATTCGAAGTAGGTGTTGTACCCCAAAATTTGCCCTCTCATTCCTCAAGAATTTTCTCACAAGATCTTCCATGATATCAAGTTTGTAGCATTGATACATCAATTTAGGTTTGGAATTGGCACAAGGGCAAAATGGTCAATTGCACACTGAAAAGTCAAACTTTGACTTTTGGATCAAAACCAAGTTTCAAGAATCACATTTCATCAAGACATGTTAGAATATGAAGTTTGTTTCATCAAGAAAATCAAAAGTCAAAATTACTTTGGAAAAGTCAAAATTCTAAACACTTAGAAATTTTTCTAAGTATTAAGAAAAAGATGATAAGTTCAGAACTTCTGGCCAGATTTTCATCATGATACAAGATGATTCAGGAAGAACTTCTGACATGAGAGTTGTAGATCTCAATGAGATCTAAAATATTGCAGAATAGAACTTCTCTTAAAAAATGCTGGGTTTTCAAGTTATAAGTTCTTGAAGACACGCCCACGAAACTAAAACACTTAGTAAATTCTGGGCATTTCCAAGATAGAATTTGGTTAGAACTTCTGGGCCAGTTTTTACGTAGGTTCAATTAGAGTTTTCAAGAGTAATTCAAAGAGGGTCTGCAAAGCATGTTACAAGCTTTCTGAAAAGTCTGAGAACTCCTTCAGAACATGCTGAAGTAGGGAGATTCAAAGATCAGAAGTTGGATATTTGTTCTAAGTTACGTTGATGCTGAACTTCTGATCCAGATTTAAGCTATGATGCATAATCTCATATTTCAGGTTTTCTGTTTTGATAAATCTCATTGTCATTTAATGCTCACATCCACTTTTGAGTCTTTATCCAAAGGATTTCCCCACGTGTGGCATGGAAGTACCATTGTTGTCCTTAAAAAGCAAACTTTTGTACAAAGTTTATGCTGGGCCCATGTTTTACTCTTGCTTCTGAGGGTACTTTTCCATAAATCATGCTTACAAAATCAGATTAGGCATGGCTAAAAGTTGCTAACCACTATATTTTGCCTTGAACCATACTTGTCCAAACTTGCTTCAAGAACAAGTTAGCGCCATAACAAATGATGGTTGTACTCTTGACTTCTCCAAGATCCTAAATCCTTTGCCTATAAATTGAACTTCATTTACAACTGTTAGAGAGGTCGAAAATTTGAAAAAAAAGCCTTGAAACATTGTTGAAATTTCCCTAGAACTTGAAACTGCAAACATAAACCCAAAACCTGCTAGTTTTATGATTTCTGCATTCAAACTCTAATTTTCTTGTGTGTTTCTAAACCAAATCATCCATACAGTTTCTAGAATACACATAGAAGCTCTCCCAACCTCTGCTTTCAAACTGTAAAACAACATTCACCACTCTCTGTTTCAAAAAACCAGAATTTTGCATCTTAACCGCACCAGAATTTTCCCATCATTCTCAAGCTAAGAGTTGCTTCAGCTTTCTGAGAACTTGAGGAAGCTGACCAGAACACCACAACAATCTGAACCAGGCTCTAATTCACAGAATAATTTCCAGCTGCAAGGTAAGTTTCTTCTGACTTTTATATCATTTACTTAGACATTGTTAGGTTTGCATTTCCAAAGATACAATGTAGACATCATGATTCTTATTCTGTACATAGTCATAGATTTCACGTATTTTGTTTAAGTAGAGAGAATTTCATATCAGAACTTCTTGAGGAAATTAGGATTCAGAATTAGGATTAGCAAAATTCATGCTTACTTCTGGTTTACAGTTCTGACGCTTTGTATTCCTGAAATCATGTTGAAATTTGCTATAACTGCTATGTTGGCATTTTCCATTTTTTGTGAGAAATGACTAAGTTGCAGATACTCTGACTGGCATGAAGGAGAAGATGAAGTTCATTAGAGCTTACTTTATAATACATGTTGTGATCGGTGGATCTGGAACTGACTGTTTAATGCTGGTTCGCGAAATGTCGCGGAAGCAAGAGTCGCCACCGTCTTTTATTTTCTCCAACATGGACAGGACAAAAGCACAGCAAAATTCCTTATGAGATCGTCTCTCGGTTCGGGAGGTAGATTTATAGAAAGGGAAGGTGTTAGCACCCTTTCTATCCATGGTTATCCATGGGCTCTTAGATACTTGCTCATTGTATTTTCAAAAGTGTTTGTTTTCTTTTCAACTGTGGGTTTTAAAAAGTTTCTTTGAAAATTTCAGTTCGACTCTTGTATCAGTCCTCAAGAGTGTTTGAAAAGTTGCTTTCGAAAGCTTTTTGAAAAGGTGTCGGTGTGAAAAGTACTTTTGATTTGTTTTGAAATTTAGAGCAAGTATCTAGAGTCGTCTACCTACCCTAAGGAATTCGTCTGTGTAAATGTCCTTAAAGTAGTGCCATCCCACCATTGAGAGGTAGGTAGCACCACCATTGGAGGTGTTCGGGTCAATTCGAAGGTTCGGGACATGGTGATCACCGGAGCAATAGGAAGACACCTTAGAAGCTACCCTCATGCCAGGTTCCCGGATCATGAGGACTTACTAAGACATCCTCTACTCGACGATCACCTTTCGAGGGGCAAGGCAACAGTGAGGCGTACCCTAGGGGTGGTGTGTGATTTGTGTGTCGTTTTCAGATATTTTTGTCTTGTCATGTATTAGTGATCTACGCTTTTGTTTTTATTTTGACATTCATTCTTGCATGCAAATTTATTAACAGTTAAAAAAAGTGCGGAATTTAAAAGTTCTACGTTATTACAAAGGCGCGGGTCCACATCGCCAAATTTAATCCAGGACCCAATTTGAAAATAAAATAAAGGTAAAGTGCGAGAAATAAAAATGTCTAATTTACATGGCTTTGGGAGAATTACATAAAAAGAGGAAATAAAATAAGTGCGCGAATTGGAATTACTATCGAATGCGAGGGCGTTGGACCCTTTTTAGGAAATTAAATCAAATTATGAAATTAATTAAATTAAATGAGAAAGGAAATTATTTTGTTTGAGTTTTTTTGTATTTTATGGATTTTTATGAGAATTAAATGGAATTTAAAACCTAATTCTAGCTATTTTTTAATTTATTAAAAAAACATGTTAAAGTTAAACCTAGAATTAACCTAATTATTTAATACAATTTTATTTACAAGAAAATAATAATTAATAATTAATATGGTGAAAAAGAAAAAAAAGGATAAAAATATAAAAACCCTAATTCTACAATTTTTAAGTTTATTAAAAAAATATTAACATTTAAACCTAAAATTAAGACTAAATTAATTAATGAGATTTATTTACAAAAATAACATTTAAATAAAATATATTTTATTTTGTCTTTCTGGTTTTTTATTATTATTTTTATGTTTTATGAAAATATTAATTTATGCATTAAAAGAAATAATCAAATTAAAACAAATAAAAATAAAATAGGGACAAAAGAAAGGAAATGCAAACCCTTGGGGGTGTTGACCCCAGTTTGGAGGTGTTGTCTCAGCAATTAGGCCCAATAGACCCTTGGCCTTGTTGACTTTTCATGCTGGCGTATGGCTACGTTGACTTACGCACATAGTATTCTTCAGACCAGGGCCTTTGGTTGGATCTAAGTGGGCGCGTGGCACGTCAGATTATGGGGCTGCATGGTATACCTCAGGGAACGAGCTACATAGAAACACGTTTAGAAGAAAAATATGGAAATAAGAAGGGGGGCCTGGGGTTCGAACCCAGGTCCCAAAGCTTGCCAGCATGACATTCCACCAACTGTGCTGCGTTGTTACTTTGTATATGGAATAAAAGATAAATAATATAAAAGAAAATTGGTTAGTGGCAGAGAAACAAAAAAAACGCGCGCTGAATTCAAATTGCCCAATCATATCACGCCACATGATCTTCTTCTCCACTCGTTGGCCTTTTTACCTGAAAAACAAGCTAAATAGCGGGGGTTTTAAACCCCCGCTATATGGTATAGGGAAAAATAGCAAACAGGCCATCGTTGATCAGAAATTAGGCGCGACCTATGCATTGAGTTCGTTTGAAGCTCCTGGTTCTAATGGTGCAAGTCTCATGTCTCAATTTTTCCATAACAGAGAAACCCCAAATTTGAACCTCTGCAACCCTAAAATGCTCCAATGGTGGATTCTCATATGATGCATGAAAACTCAATTAAAGTATATGGTTAGCTTTAGAATGATTAACTGAATATAAATCAAACATTAAAAATTGAAAATAATGTGTGAATCATGATATATGAATATGAAAAAAATCATGAACGGGACGAAGTCGTTCTACCAATTCCTTGCGTTAGAGATAATGGTTTTGATCCAGAAACGTCTCTTGAGACCTTTGCAAGCTAATGGAATCAATGTTTTGCCTTGAAACGCCTTAGAATCGTGTTTTCAGTTTTGAAAATTTGAACAAAAAATGCCAACTTTGTTCTTGAGATGAGGCGCAGCTTAGAGGTCTCTTGCACTAGGGTTTGCATCAGTATAAGTATGGGATCAGATTAGGGTTGAAATTTTGATCCAAAACTCTTTGCATTGATGTATAAGATATTTGATTTTCATGGCATATCTTCCAAATCTTTTCATGTGCTTTTGGTGCCAATTATGATCAAATCACCTTGATTCTTTCCATATTAGATAGGGCACGAAATCTTGAAGGTATTCCATGCATAAAAGATTTGAAAAGCTTGTTTTAGTATTTTTCACATATTTTATTTTATTAAATGAATTAATAGTAATTAAAAATTCAAATAAATAAATAAAAATGATGAATAAATCCCATTTGGGCCAAATGGTCGTGCATGTGCTTTGGATGATGAATCTTGGAAGAAAATGTGGCCCATTAGCAATTTTAAGGCATTTGAAGTAAAGTTGACTTTTCAAAATTCCCAAAATTTCCCAACTTCCACAAGGTATATCTTGCTCAATATTTAAGCTTTGATCATGTTCTTGGACATTTTGGAAAGGTATTGAAGTCCTCTAACCAATGCCTTTGGTCCCATGTCATTTTGATTTACCAATCTCGAGTTATGGTCTTTGACTTAAAGTCCCTTTTTGTTGACTTTTGAAAATGACCTATAATGTTGAAATTGATAACTTTTTGTGAGAGCATTTCTTGGACTTGAAGTGTGAAGAGGAGTTGTAGGAAATGTCTTTCTCTTAAAAATGAGCTTTGGATGGAATTTTTATGGTAAACCATGTGGAAGTTATGCCTTGGTCAAGTTACAGTTGACTTTTTCAACTGTCCAAATATGGAAACTTTTGCATCTTGAGACTTTTTGAGCCATGCTTTGAAAATCATGATCAAGAATTGATCAAATGATGTTTGTGGCTTCAAAATAAGATGTTGACCAAAAATTTGAACTTTTGACTGTCAAATGACCATTTTGCCCCTACAGTTGACTGTTGGGCAATTAGGGTTTTTGACTGTGCAATTTTGTGCTGTAAGTCTTGAAACTTGGCATGAGGATGTTTGACCATGTTTATAGGCATGTTGGACTTGATTGGACCCTTGGAAACTTCAACTTCTTTGTCAGAATCAAAACCCTAGTTTTTGACTGTTAGGGGGCCCTTGAACTGTGCAACCTTTGGGGAGATTTTGAAGCTTGTTCTTTGCAAATCTTGAAGAATATGGGAGGGCAAATTTTGGGGTACAACACATGTTTATGTTTTTGCTTCTAATATCATATGTATAACCACCCTAGTGGTAGTGAGTGAGTGCATAAGACATTAGTGTTAAGGGTCCCGAGTTCTAGCCCTAGAAACACCTTTTTATGTTTAATTATTGACATTTCCCCATTATTTGTCAAACATTGATCCTGGACCAGAACTTCTAGATAATCCCCCTTTAGTTATTTTTCAAAATACTGATCCAGGACCAGAACTTCTAGACGTTCCCATCCAACAGCATTGACACTTCACGGACCCATTACCAGAACTTCTAGCCTTCCAGTAACACTAGAACTTCTAGGTTTCTAGTTGCACCAGAACTTCCAGGCTCCCTCAGCAACCAAAAATTCGGACTTTCCAATAACGTTAGAACCTCTAGGTTCTCAGTTGCATGAGAACTTCTAGGATTTCCTCTGTTCCCAGCAACCCCTGAACTTTAATGCACCCGGATCCAGAACTTCTGGCCTTCCCCATTTCTGTTAACATTTTCTTTCTGATTTGTAGCACACCAGAGTCAGAACTTCTGCTCCTTATTTCTATCCTTTCAGCAATGCGCTGACTCTGATTCTTTTTCCCCTTATTATTTTTATCATCACTTCTATTTTCATTAATCAAAAATGCCAAAAATACTCTATGTTCATACACTTTTTTTTATTTCTTTTAGAACAAAAAGACTAAAAATATATTTTTAAGCAAATTTATTTATTCTCTTAACAAAAACAAAACAAGTCTATTTTACATTTCTTTTACATTATTTCAATATGGTTGTAATAGATAATTACGACTTTAATTTCTTGCAATCCCCATTTATAAATTTGTACACCCCATCCCCCTAATGATTGTAATAGTGTAGAGTATTTATTTTCCGCAATTCATCACTTTCATATAAATGCTAGTAATTAGGATTTGTATGGGAAGATAAAAAACAATCTTAGAGAACACTAATCCAAGATAAACCAAGCATGAAATACAAACACTATTCACACATGCACCCCTAGGGTTAACTCCACTTGTTGCCTTATGAAAATGGTCATGTTATGCATGTGATACGTCTTAGCAAAAGCAATCAAAACACAAGATCATAGTCCCTCGATGACGCTTCGAATATTGCGTTACAAATGATCTTAGTCCCTCAAGAGAAATGCTAAGATATCTCACAACATTGCTATCATGACTATACAGTGACCCACGCCCGTCCCTTTACATCCAAAGATAAGGCTTCTTACCAATCAATGGTAACATAGCAATATCAAAGGAGGAAAAGAACAAAGACTTTTGAGTAGGTAGAAACGTTCTTAGTTGCTGGCTCATTTTCAAAAACAAACACCTTTTCAAATACCCCAACACTTTCCATGAAATATTTTAAAAAATCCAATACTTTGTATACATTCTTATGAAAACAAGAATCATTACAAAGTTTGCATAAACAAAGGCTCTTTTCAAAAATACTTTCAAAAACCACCACAAAGCACATTATTAAACAAAAGCAGATGATCTAGCAAGAAACTAAGAGCCCATAGATAACTATGGATGAAAAGGGTGCTAACACCTTTCCTTTTCATAATCTACCCCCCGAACTCAAGAAAATAATCTCAAAGGTCTTTCCTGTTCTTTTCGCCCTTTCCTTTATTGGATAAAAGAAAAGTCGGTGGTGACTCTTGCTATCCGCAAAAATTGCAATCAAACACAAAACATCCCAAGTTAGTTCTCCCACCGTGTTACAGAACTGGAGACTCCGCTGGGGAGAGGTTTAAAAGTGGGGTTACCTTAGGGCTAGATCACCTTTACTTGCTTTCATTTGTTTGACTTGTTTGCTTTACAGTATGGTTCTTTGTTTGTGCTTGTTTTGATCCTCTACCCATATCTGGGACACCTTTTAGGTAAGTAGCAATAGATTATGGAAACTGTATGGCGTAGATCGATATGGTTGAAACAATGGCTATGTTAGTGTGACGCATTTGTTGGTACCGGTGTCCCTTGTGTTGAATCAAGGAGAATACATGACCGTTGAGTGGCGTCATGAAGCACTAACTGACCTTAGAACCTTAATTGAACAACTTGGCTATTAGGAAGTAGTGAGATAACCGGTTTCGGTGGTAAGCTGAAAATTGGTTGATACTCGATACTACGCTCATTGAGATTGGACTTTTAGGATATCTCGGCCGTAAGAAAAGATTGATTATGCTGGGACATTGCCTAAAAGAAAGGTTAGTGATATTGAGACCCTTTAGAACCCAGTTACTTTCTAGGACAGGTTGAGCCAACTAAACTTCAAGAGGGTACTTACCTATCAATTCCGTGCAAGCCTAAACCTAAGGACTTGTCTGCTTTGTATGTATATAACAACTTGCTTACTTGTACATAACATCATAAACATCATAACATCATAAGCATTCTCACTAACCATTTCAAGGATTTAGGAATTTATCTTTGTTTTGTTTTGTGGGGCGTGAATTTCGTCCGAAGAAATGCCATCAGAATCAACTTCGTGAAAGCACACCCTCAACTCCAAGAGTTAGCATCAAGGGTACCTGAAGACTCTCCTTTCACCAAGAAATATGGTCAACTCCTCAGTTTGACTACCTCCAATTTTCAAGAATAGATTATGTGCGTGCTCTTCCAATTCTTTGATCCCATATATCATTGCTTCACACTCTATGACTATCAGTTGGTGCCAACGCTAGAGGAATTCTCTCTACTATTGGGAGTGCCCATGCTTGATCAAGAACCGTTCACCGGTCTAGAAGGGATTCCGAAACCTGAAGTCATTGCCAAAGCTTTGCATCTGAAGAGAGCCGACATTATAGTAAATTGGGAGACAAGAAGTGGAGTCAAAGGGTTCCTAGCCAAGTTCTTATTGGAGAGGGCTCATTCATTTTGGGAATATATGGATTTTCAAGCCTTTAAAGATGTCCTGGCCCTTCTCGTCTATGGTTTGGTTCTATTTCCCAACTCGGACCAATTCATAGATGTGAATTCCATCAAAGTCTTTCTCTCTCGTAATCTTATACCTACCTTTCTAGGAGACATCTTACATTGTTTCCATACTCTCACCATGAAGAAAAGAGGTACTCTCTTGTGTTGCATTCCCCTACTCGCCAAGTGGTTTACTCCGCACCTACCTCGATCAACATTGAAGAACGAGCAAAGATTGACATGATATCAAAGGATGATGTCCCTCGCCCACTTTGACATTCATTGGTGTTTGAGATCGTTGGAAGATACCTCTTTCATTGACTGTTGTGGGGAATTCCCTAATGTCCCTTTGCTTGGCATTAGGGGAGGTATCACCTACAACCCTTGCTTAGCTTTACGATAGTTTGGGTATGCCCGAAGAGATGGTCCTCATGATATGCTCATCCAAGGAGTGGTGTTCGATTATGAGAGCGACAATCAAGGCTACTGTTAGAGGTTTGCACGAGCTTGGATGATGGTAAATAAAGCAGATAGTTAGACACTGGGACACAAGAATTCTATTCCCCTTGAACCTTACCTTAGGTGGGTACGAGCTCGTGCTCAGAAGCTCATGATGTCTTACCCCTCCATCCTACCAGTTATCGTGGAGCCTGTTACTGAAGGAGAAGTCCTGTATATTGTCCTTCATCCCAACATGCCTACTTCTCTTGAAAACTTACAAAAGGGTTGGATTTAGCTAAAGGAAGAGCGAGACATCTTCGAAGCTCGGTTCTACGCGAGTGAGAAAAGGGTTTTGGAGCTTACAAAACAACTACATGAAGAACAAAGCCTAAACGCCTACCTTGCACCAAAGAGGATACATTCGACCTTTTTATCTTAGAAATTTATTTTGTAAGCCCAAGAGGCACGTTGTAACCATTTTGGAAATAATTAATGCAACTTGACATTTATTCATTCTTTGTCTAGACAAATTTAAATTTCATAAATCCTTGAAATCATTTGCATGCACATTTTTCATGCATCATAACATAACAGGTTTTCCACAACAGGTTTTCTTATCTTTCTGCTGTTTATTTCAGCAAGATGGATATCGAGAAAACAGTGAAAGACCTACAAGCACAAAACTCCCAATTTCAAGAGACTCTGCTGACCCTGGCCAAGGGACAACAAGAGTTGATGACGTTGTTGGCATCCAAAAAGAAACCAAAAAGGAAATCCCTAGCCAACATGGGTAAAATATTGAGAGTCGATCCGCCAGATGCCAATATTTGAAGATTCGTCAGAGGAAGACGAAAATCAAATTGGAGAAGCAAGGAGTACCCAGGCTGGGTGTATCAATGATCGAGTGTCCAATGATGAAGACTATTTTGACGAGCAGTATCCTCCTGGGGATGATAAATACAAGCAACTAGAGGATAGACTGAAGGCTGTTGAGATTCAAGTCATCCCTGGTTTGGATTTTGATGATTTGGGTTTAATATCTGGGGTTGTCATTCCCCATAAATTCAAGATACTAGTCTTTGTTAAATATGATGGAGTTTCCTGCCCAAAGCTTCACCTGAAGTCTTATGTGCGCAAAATACAACCGCACACCACCGACAAGAAACTCTGGATCCACTTCTTTCAAGAAAGCTTGGCTGAGACTTAATTAGAGTGGTTCTACCAATTGGAGGGTTCCCGTATCCATACATGGGAAGACTTGGCCACTGCTTTCCTATCACCAATACCAATACAATGTCGACCTGGCACCGACTAGAGTTCAACTACAAGACATGACGATGAGTAAAAATGAAGGGTTCAAAGAGTATGCCCAAAAGTGGAGGGTTCTTGCCAGTAGGGTTCAACCATCATTAACTAATAGGGAACATATTGATATGTTTATTGGTATGTTATATGGTCCATTTTTCAACTTATTGGTTGGTTGTTCTTCATCCGGTTTCACTGAACTGATCCTGACCGGTGAAAGGGTCGAAAGCGGTATCAAGAGTGGGAAAATCCCCATAGCATCTGCTTCCACCTCTAACTTCATAAAGAAACCCTTCACTGGGAAGAAAGAAACTAATGTTGTGTATAGGGAAAGGGCCCGTACCAAGAAGGATAACCATCCGTTCGTTAATGCTGTTTGGATTTCCAACCCAACTCCTGTTCAAAGACAATCTTCCAATCATCAGCGATTTGAGGCTCCCTGAAGAAAATTCACAAGGATAGGCATGTCTCTATCCCAAGACTTACAACACATGTTAAAGTCTAACTTGGTGACACTACGTGATCCTCCGGCCAATCCAGACACCTCCTTACCTAAATACAATCCGATTACCAAGTGTACATATCACTCGAATAGTCCCGAGCATGAGACTGACCAATGTTGGGTGTTGTACCCCAAAATTTGCCCTCCCATATTCCTTAAGATATGTCAAGAATCATCTCCAAACGGTTCAAGATTGCTCAAGAGTTAGACAGTCAAACCACCTTCTAAGGCAGTCAATTCAAAATTAGGGTTTTGGTTCTTTCAAGGAATTTGGGGTTTTCAAGGTTTCAATCAAGTCTCATAGACCTATATACATTCTCTAGCACCTACATGCCAAGTTTCAAGACTCACAGTGCCAGTTTGAACAGTCAAAAGCTCCATTTTATCTACAGTCAACTGCAAGGGCAAAATGGTCATTTTGCAGTCAAAAGTCAGAATTTTTGGTCAACATCTTATTTTGAGTTCACAATCATCATTTGATCAAGTCTTGATCATGATCCCACAAGAATAGCTCAAAAATCATCAAGATGCAAAAGTTACTATTTTTGGACAGTAGAAAAGTCAACTGTACTTTGACAAGGGCATAACTCTTTCATGGTTTATCAGAAAAATTCCATCCAAAGCTCATTTTGAATAGGATGTAATTTCCTACAATCCATCTTCACACCCCAAGATCAAGAAATGCCCTCACAAAAAGTTACAAATTTTTACATTATAGGTCAATTTCAAAAGTCAACAAAAGTACACTTTCAGTCAAAGGCCATAACTTGAGATTGGTAAATCCAAATGACATGGGACCAAAAGCATTGGTTAGAGGACTTCAAGGGCTTTTCAAAATGTCCAAGAACATGGTCATATGATCAAAATTGAGCAAGTTGTGCAGTGGAGAAGTTGGGAAATTTTCATGAATTTGCAAAAGTCAACTTTGCTCAAAACACCTTCTTTTTGCTAATGGGCCTCAAATCTCTTTTTGAAACTTCACCCATGACCTATGCACGACCCACCAAGTTAAATTTGATTTATTTTCTTAAATTTATTGATTAGATGGATTTTTAATACATATTAATTCATTTAATTAATTTAAATCATAAGAAAATACAAAATTTGATTTTTAAATCAATTTGTGAACCAAATATAATCCAAATATGCTGACCAATTCGTGCACAAGCTAAAAGATACAAAAATATCCAATTTTGGCAACTTGTTCAATCATGAAAAATCAAGAATATTTGATTTGTCAATCAAGGATTTAATCTTCAATGCACATGGATATTGGCCCAACTTTTGACCTAATTTGTTTCCCTTATATGCAAGCAAGCCAACCATAACCTAGGAGACGAGAAAAAGCTGCAAAAACGGCCATATCAAATTCAAGAATTTTCAAGAAAAGTCAAAACTTGTTCTTGCAATTTAGGCCAATTCAAGGTGCCTTGTCCATCCAAACACATTGCAGGAAGTTCCAGGAGTGATTTGCAATCAAATTCAGGCACCAAAGCTCAAGGAATCACGACATACAGTCCCACGGTTTGCACTTCTGATCCACGATTGTATCTCTTAATTCATACGCATTTGACATGTTTTTGTGATTGATTTGCATTGCTAGATATCATACAAAGCTAATGGAATGATTGAATTGAACCATAGTGCCCTGAATCGAGAGATGCCATGATTGAATTTCTAGGGTTTTCAAGCTTTCAAATAGGGCTTTTCAAACCAGGAAAAATTGGAACCAATGGGATACATGGTTGAATTCGTGAGGCCAAGACGATTGGAACCCATACCTCGCGAAATATTTATGTTTGCTCTGTGTCTATTCGCTATTTTTCGTGCAGGGAGGTAGTGGAGGTTAAAAACCCCCGCTATTTGATTCTGTTTACACAGAACCAAGGTTGAAAATGATGATGTGTTGTCATCTGGTTGGTCTATTTGAATTACGCACTTTTATTTTTTTTCCCATGCATAAGTGCTTGTTTGACATATATTATTTGTTGTTCATTATTATTACAAAAGCTGCACAATGGTCCAGTGGTGGAGGCGCTAGTGGAAGTCCCATTGGGACCTGGGTTCGAATCCCAGGTCCCCCAAAAATGCTTATTATTATTTTCTTGCATATATTCCAATGGATTTCCAGGTGTGAAGACCACCATAGGCTTCAAAGATCCAGGCGCCAGATGGCCTCCTGGCCAAATCTGAAGGCTAGGATTGAAGGACTACCATAATCTCCAGTCAACAAGCGTGTAGACAATTCAGAAAGTCAACAGGGCCTGGACGTTTTGGGCTTCTCAAAATGCAGATCTCACCTCTAGATTTGGGCTTAAACCCCCCCAATGGGTTAATTTCTTTTCTTTTTTTATTTCCCTTTATTTAACTATTTATTATTCTAAATAACCTAATAATTTATTTTTCCTTATAAAAAAATCAGAAAATACAAAAGCATTATTTTTATTAAATTCATCACTTTTATTATATTTTTGTAAATAAATAATTTAATTGACTTAGTTTTTTTTAATTAGGTATAATTTTGACATTTTTGCAACAAAATAAAATTAATGTAGAATTAGGGTTTTTAATAACTTTTAATCATTTTTTTATAATTTCCTTAAACATTAAAAAAAAACCAAAAATATATTTCTCTTTTTATTTAATTAATTAAGTAGTTTAGGTTTAATTTAATTAAATGCAAGAAATAACAAAAAAAAATCTCTTTCTTTCTTAAAAAAGGGTCAAAACCCTAAAAACTCTCCGATTCAATTTTTCTCTAGCGTATTATTTTTTATTCATATTTTGATACATATAATTGTATTTGCTCAGAGGATGTAATAGCTTTAACTTAGGACTTTTATTTACCGCTTTTATTTACCTTTCCACATTTACTTTTCAAGGGTTTGTTTTTGGCGATGTAAATACCCGACGCCTTGTAATAGCTTAGTTTTATTTTCCGTAACCATTAACTGCTAGATGTATGCTAATAGGCTATGCATGACAAGATCTACCTTAACTTAAAATCAATCGTAGCTCACCATAACATGTACAAAGATAAAATTAACTGAAAAATAATACACTCGCACATGCCATTCCTAGGGTACGCCTCACTTGGTTGCCTCGACGTGGTCATTGAGTATAGGAAGTTTTAGAGGTCGCCCTCCTGTCTAAAGATCAAAGTTTCCTCAAAACGGTTGCCTCAGATAAAACGATCTAAGACATTAGGGTTACCGCTAAGGCGTCCTACCATTGCTTTAGTGACCACATGTCCCTTAAATTGAATTGACCCGAAAACTCCAACGACGATGCTACCTACTTCTCAATAGTGGGATAGCACTGTCTAAAGGACATTTACACAGCTTAATTCCTTTTGAGTAGGTAGAGGTTCTTGGGTACTTGCTTTTTAAAAACAAAACAACTTTTTCGCACTTACATTTTTCAAACAAAGTTTTCAAAAACACTTCATACACTCTTGAGGACAGAAACAAGAGTTAAGTCAAAGTTTTCAAACAAAACTTTTCAAAACCCACAAACACAAGAAAAGCAAACACTTTTGGAAAACATAGTGAGCAAGTACCTAAGAGCCCGTGGATAACCACAGATAGAAAGGGTGCTAACACCTTCCCTTTCTATAACCTACCTCCCGAACCCGAGAAACATCTCGAAAAGGAATTTTTCTGTGCTTTTGTCCTTTCCTTGTTGGATAAAATAAAAGATGGTGGCGACTCTTGCTTACCGCGACATTTTGCGAATACAAACGCAAATGCGAACCAACATTTCAAAACAGTCAGTTCTCATTCCCACCGATCATAGAACTGGAGACTCTACTAGGGACTCTTATAAGTGAGGTGTACCTTAGGATTAGATCACTTGTGTTTTCAATTATATGCTTTGTATGCTTTAAACTTTGTGGGCTTGTATCGGAGTTTTATAGATCCTAACCCGGATCTGGGGGTACCCGTTTTTAGGTAAGTAGCAATAAACTGTGAGGGATCTGTCCGGCGTAGACCGACACGGATGAAGCAGTAGCTACGTTGGTGTGACACCTTGGTCTGTACCGATATCCCTTGTGTTGGAACAAGGAGAATATGGGTCTTCTGAGGAGTCGTTAAGCACCAACTGACCTTAGAACCTTAAATTGACCAACTTGGCCATAGAACAGTAGCAGTATGCTACGCTCATTGAGACTAAACTCTCGCGATGGTTCCGGCCGCAAGAAAAGGTTGCCAAAATGGAATTATGACCGATTGAGGGTAGTCAGTGATATTGAGATCCTCTAGAACCCAGTTACTATTTTTTAGGACAGGTCTTAACCAACTGAAACTGAAAGAGGGTAGTACCTAAACTTCATGCCAGCCTGAAATTTAAGGGCTCTTTTGTGTGACTTGTGTGCCTTTACCATGTTTGCCTTTTGTGAATACTTATGGTGTGCCTTTACCATGACATCATAACATCATAACATTGCATACATCCTACATAAGGACTAACCCATTTCAAAGACAAGAAGGTTTCATCTTTGCTCTGTTTTGTAGGACATCATGATGCCCATGCGTAGGAATACTATCCGACTCAACTTTGTTCAACCACCTGCTTTGCTTAAAGAGTTGATTGACAGGATTCCAGACACTACTTCCTTCATCAGAAGGCATGGTTCTCTTCTCGGTTTAGTCACCTCAAAGTGGGACCAACAAATGATGAGTGTCATGGTCCAGTTTTATGATCCGCTATACCATTGCTTCACCTTTCAAGACTTCTAGCTGGTCCCTACCCTGGAAGAATTCTCTGAGTTGCTTGGTATCCCTGTTTTGGAGCAGTCTCCATTTACTGGTTGGGAAAAGACTCTCAGGCCTGAAGAGATTGCTGCAGCCCTTCACTTGACCAAAGAAGAAATAATGGCTAACTGGGAGACTAGAAGTGGAGTTAAGGGCTTTTTGGCTAAGTTTCTGGTTGGCAAAGCTAATTGTTTGTGGAATGACTTAGACTTCAAAGCGTACGAAGACGTTCTGGCTCTCTTAATCTATGGTCTGGTATTGTTTCCAAATCCTGACACCTTTGTTGATGTTAATTCCATAAGGATCTTCATCTCTCGGAACCCTGTACCCACTCTCTTGGGTGATATCCTTCATCAACTCTATACCCGTACTGCCCGAAAACAGGGAACTTTGATGTGTTGTGCTCCTTTATTGGAGATGTGGTTTATTTTGCACCTCCCTAAGTCCGTACTGAAGAACAAAGAAGGAAGGGGCTGGGCTCATAGGATAATGTCTCTTACTGATAAAGACATTATTTGGACTCTTAGAGGCTTAGATGAGGTCGCCGTCATTGATCGTTATGGAGAGTATCCTAATGTTCCATTGATCGGAACCCGTGGAGGAATCTCTTATAAACCATGTTTAGCTCTCCGTCAGTTTGGAAGAGCCAGAAGAGAAGGGCCTCATGAGATGTTGATACCTCATATCGTCTTTGATTTTCAGGTAGATAGCGACGAGCTGCGCCGTAGATTCATCAGGGCTTGGGATAAAGTTCACAAACCTGACCCACATGAGTTGGGACCAAAGACTTCTCTACCAATGGAGTCATATTTCAGATGGGTCCGCATCTGTGCCCAGAGGTTAGGTATGCCATACGAAGCTGTCAGGCCTATTACTCTTGAAGTTGCTGATAAAGACGGAGTTCCTCCAACTATTCTCCATCCTCATTTGCCCACTGATGTTGGCACACTGAAGAGGTCTTGGGCGCAACTGCAGGAAGAACAAGATTCTTATCGGGAAAGGTTCAATGAACAAGAACAGAAGATCCAGAAGCTGACCAAGCAATTGGAGAACGAGCGGATCCTAAATGACTATATCCGCACTGAGAAGAAGAGGCCATGGGAGCATTGATGGACCTTTGAGGATTTCTTTTATGGTTTTATTTACTTTTCCGTATTTCCATTCTTGTAACGCCTAAGGGAAATTTGTTGAACAGTTTAAATTCCGAAGTTAAATCTAATAAAGTGTGTTTCCTTTCTTGTCTACAAATTTGAATCCCGATTGTCTTTGAAAACATAAATCATACGCATTTCATTTCATCATATGCATAACATGTACCCCTTTTACAGGTCACTTATCTTCGTCGCTGTTTATTTCAGCAATCATCATGTCTATTGAACCTTCCACTGAGCAAGCTATCAAGGCCCTCCAGGCCCAGAATTCCCAGTTCCAAGAGTTGGTTATGAGCCTAGCTCAGGGTCAACAGGATTTGAAGACTCTGATTCTGAAAGAGAGGAAGAAGAAGAAGTAGAGGACCGTCCTGTTCAACACTGGACGCAAGTTTGGAAATGGACTGCAGAATGAGGTTGATCTGACCACCTCATCTATAGGGAAAGACAACCCACAAGAGAGAAGGGTTCCTAGCCCCGTGGTCTCCGACAACGAGACGGATTATGATGAAGAACAGTATCCTCCTGCTGAGGATAGGTACAAACAGTTGGAGGACCGCTTGAGCGCTATGGAGATACAGAACGTGCCCGGGCTAGACTTCGGAGACCTAGGTTTATCCTCTGGGGTGGTGATTCCCCATAAATTCAAGGAACCTGCCTTTGCCAAATATGACGGAGCTTCCTGTCCAAAGCTACACCTCCGGTCATATGTAAGGAAGATCCAGCCTTACACAGCTGATAAGAATTTGTGGATCCATTTCTTCCAGGATAGTCTTTCAGGGACTCAGCTGGAGTGGTTCTATCAGCTGGATGGAGCCAGTATCCGTAACTGGGAAGATTTGGCTACTGCGTTCTATAAGCAGTATCAATATAATTCTGACCTCGCTCCTACGCGTACCCAACTCCAGGGTATGTCAATAGGGACGGGTGAAGGATTCAAAGAGTATGCTCAAAAGTGGAGAGACCTTTCCGGAAGGGTGCATCCACCTTTAACTGATCGTGAACTGGTTGATATGTTTCTGGGGACCCTGTCTGGTCCATTCTTTAACCATTTGATTGGAAACTCTTCAGCCGAGTTTACAGACCTTATCTTGACTGGTGGGAGGATTGAAGCTGGTATCAAGGCTGGGAAGATACAAAAGGGTGCCTCATCGAGCACCGAGAAGAAACCATTCAAGAAGGAGTCCAGCGCTGTCTATGGTTCAAGAAGACAGAATAGATCTGAACACCGCCAAGCTGTCAATGCGGTTGTTATTTCGAAACCTGCTGGTGCTCCTCAGCATCACAACCAACAAAGGGGTGAGAGACCTCGAAGGCAGTTCACTCGTCTCAGCATGACCTTGTCCCAGATATTGCCGCAGTTACTGACAACCAATCTGGTGACTCTAAAAGAAGCTCCGAAGATTTCAAACACAACATCCCCAAAGTACAATCCTAACGCCCGATGCGCTTATCACTCTGATAGCCCAGGGCATAATACGGATGATTGTTGGGCTTTGAAGAATAAGGTTCAGGACCTAATCGATGCAAAGGAAATTGAGTTCGAGGCGCCCGAGAGGCCTAATGTTGTGACTGCTCCCATGCCCAAACATGGAGTAAATGCTGTAGAGGAAGACTTGTTTGTAGCCTCTGTGGATGATATTGTTACCCCGCTGATGACCGTCAAGAGGAACCTGTTGCTAGCCGGTTTATTTCCGGGATCTAGTGAAGGTTGCCACCTGTGTTCTGTTTCACCTACTGGTTGCCCATCTTTGAAGTCAGGTATCCAAAACCTGATAGATAATAAAGAAATCCTGTTTGAGAAGATTGCTGTTCCCGCTACCCCTACTGAAGAAGTTTCCATTGTTACCATTTTCAACAATTCTCCCAAGGCTCCCTCGAGGAAGCCTGTCAGAATTACGCCTTTCCAGAAGATTGCACCCATAATCATCACTGTTCCGGGGCCTATTCCCTACACCTCTGACAAAGCTGTCCCTTGGCACTATAGGGAAGATGTTTACGTTCTTGGAGTTAAGCAAGAGTTTGATACTAGTATCGGCGTCAGCAACATTACCGGGCCTGCTAAAGTCACCCGCAGTGGTAGACTTTTCTCACCCGATATTGCGCCACCAACTGTCCGAAGACCTATTGTCATCACACCTGCAAGTGTGCCTAACGCCATTCCTGATCAAGTTCTTAGTTCTACCCCTGTCGCCGAGTCATCTGACGCTCGGGGCAAAGGGATCACCGCTGATATGCCTGCTCAGACGGAGGCGCCGAAGACAATCAATGTTGAAGCTTCCAAACAGGAGATGGAAGAGATTCTGAAGATCATCAAGAAGAGTGATTATAATGTAGTTGAGCAACTGGGGCAAACCCCATCAAAGATTTCTATGTTATCATTGTTGTTGTGTTCAGAGGCCCATGCCAAGGCCCTGATTACCTTCCTGAAAACGGTCCACGTGCCACAAGAGACATCAGCTGATCAGTTTACCGATTTTGTGGCCAATTTAACTGCTGATAATGGTTTGGGTTTCTCCGACGCTGATCTGACTGCTAAAGGGAAGAACCATAACGATGCCCTGCATGTCTCCATTGAATGCAGGGGCACTACTCTTGCACATGTGTTGGTTGACACTGGTTCCTCATTGAACGTCTTGCCCAAGAAAGCTCTAGACAGGTTGGATTGCGAAGGGTTGGAGTTAAAGCCAAGTAACATTGTTGTCCGGGTCTTTGATGGGTCTAAAAGGATGGTGCATGGTGAAGTCGACATTCCAATTAGAGTTGGTTCTCAGGTCTTCGATTCTACACTCTACGTGATGGACATTCGCCCATCCTATTCTTGTTTGTTGGGTCGTCCATGGATCCACAAAGCTGGAGCTGTGACCTCTACACTCCATCAAAAGCTGAAGTACCCGGTCAAAGGAAAGATTGTGACAGTTCAAGGGGAGGAGGAATACATGGTCAGCCACCTCAACTCATTCCGGTACATAGAGATGGATGGGGAGTTCATTGAGACCCCATTTCAACACTTTGAAGAGGTTCCTCAGACACTGGCATTAGTTGAGACTGTGGTTGAAGATTCTCCTTTGAAGATGGCTTCCTTAAAGGATGCCCGGGCTGTTATTGAGAAGGAAGCTCAAAGGGCTGTTCGTAGTGCAAGGATTGGAAGACCTCCTGTGTTCATCAGCAACTCGGGAGTAAATGCCATTGAAGATGACGTGGAGGAATCTGAATTCGACAGCTGGATCTACCCTACGACCAATGGTGGACCAAACAACTGGACCGCGAAAGACTTCGTCCCTATTACTTTTGTTACTCAGTAATGAACTCTTTTCTTTTGAATTTGTAACAAACAATATTGTGAAACTTTATGGCCCGGTGTCTTACTCGGGGCACCGTGGCTTCATTTGTGAGGGCTTTTGTGTGCCATTTTCATATATCATTAATAAAAGCATTGGACGTTTTTTGCATTTCAAATCTTGCGCTCCTTGTCTTTCTTTATTATATATTGCAAAACAGCTATTTACACACACTCACATATAGAGGTCTCAATCCACTCTGGATCCCACTGGTAACGACTCTGCTACTGCCAGTTATGACTTCGAAAATCCGATCAACTTAGCCGAAGACGAAGGTGAAGATGATTGCGAAGTGCCTGGTGAGCTTGCAAGATTTCTACTTCAGGAAGAGAGGGCCATTCAGCCACATGAAGAGCCGGTGGAAACGGTAAATCTGGGTACTGAGACAGACAGGAAGGAAGTCAAGATTGGTGCAAATCTGGAGCTTAGTGTGAAACAACGGTTGATTCAGATGCTGCATGACTACGTGGAAATCTTTTCTTGGTCTTACGAAGATATGCCTGGGTTAGATACCGACATTATGGTTCATCGCCTGCCTACCAAAGAAGATTGCCCTCCGGTAAAACAGAAGATTCGCCGTATGCGCCCAGAGATGTCCGAGAAAATCAAAGCTGAGGTTATGAAACAATTTGACGCCGGTTTTCTAGCAGTGACTTCTTACCCTCAGTGGGTTGCCAATGTGGTTCCAGTACCGAAGAAAGATGGTAAGGTCTGAATGTGTGTTGATTACAGGGATTTGAACAGGGCGAGCCCTAAGGATGACTTCCCTCTGCCTCACATCGACGTTTTGGTTGACAACACTGCTCAGCATAAGGTATTCTCCTTCATGGACGGGTTCTCCGATTATAATCAGATAAAGATGGCTCCTGAAGACATGGAGAAGACCACTTTTGTTACTCAGTGGGGTACCTTTTGCTACAAGGTCATGCCTTTTGGGTTGAAAAATGATGGGGCAACGTATCAGCGTGCCATGGTTGCTTTATTTCATGATATGATCCATCATGAGATTGAAGTATACGTCGATGATATGATCGCAAGGTCCCAAACTAAGGAGGAACACCTTGACCATCTACAAAAGTTGTTTGACCGGTTGAAGTTGTACAAGATGAGATTAAACCCAAACAAGTGCACCTTCGGGGTGAGATCTGGTAAATTGCTAGGTTTCGTCGTAAGCGACAAAGATATTCAAGTGGACCCTGCCAAAGTGAAAGCCATACAAGAAATGACATCTCCTAAGACAGAGAAAGAGGTCAGAGGCTTTCTAGGACGGTTGAACTACATTGCCCGATTCATCTCGCATCTAACTGCTACTTGTGAGCCAATCTTCAAGCTACTGAAGAAAGATCAAGTGGTACGTTGGAATGATGAATGTCAGGCCGCTTTCGAAAGAATCAAAGAGTATCTCCAAGAGCCACCTATTCTTATGCCACCGGTTGAAGGGAGACCTCTAATCTTATACTTGACAGTACTGGACAACTCAATGGGGTGTGTGCTAGGTCAGCATGACGAGTCTGGCCGAAAAGATCATGCTATTTATTAACTTAGCAAAAAGTTTACCGACTGTGAGACCCGATACTCACTGCTCGAGAAAACTTGTTGCGCTTTGGTATGGGCTGCTCGCCGGTTAAGACAGTATATGTTGACTCACACTACTCTATTGATTTCAAAGATGGATCCAATCAAGTATATCTTCGAAAAGCCTGCCTTGTCCGGAAGAATAGCAAGATGGCAGATGATCTTGACTGAGTATGACATCCAGTACACAACTCAAAAAGCAATCAAGGGAAGTGTAATGGCAGGCCATTTGGCACATCAGGCAGTGGATGATTACCAGTCTATGAACTTTTAATTTCCAGACGAGAATATCATGGTAGTGACTGATTGCGAGATACCTGGACCGGATGAAGAACCTGAGGAAGGATCCCGATGGTCTATGCACTTTGACGGAGCCTCGAACGCTTTGGGTAATGGTATTGGCGCCGTGATTATATCTCCTAAAGGCTCTCATACTCCGCTCACTGCCCGACTATGTTTCAACTGCACCAACAATATGGCGGAGTATGAAGCCTGCATTATGGGTCTCTAAGCTACAATTGACCTAAGGATCAAGTTTCTGAGCGTCTTCGGAGATTCCGCTCTCGTGATCAGTCAGATCAAAGGAGAGTGGGATACGAAACACCCAAATCTTATTCCTTACAAGGAGTATGTATTGATGTTGCTTCCCCACTTCGAGGAAATAACCTTTGAACATTTCCCAAGAGAGGAGAATCAGTTGGCGGACGCGCTAGCTACGATGTCTTCTATGTTCAAAGTCAAATGGGACAACGAGGCTCCCCGGATCATTATTTGGAAATTGGATAAAACTGCACATTGCTGTGATCTTGAGACCGAAGAGGTAACAGAAAAGCCTTGGTATCATGAAGTAAAGAGGTATCTTGAAGCTCAATAATACCCCGAGGGCGCGTCTGTTAATGACAAGAAGTTTCTAAGAAGGTTCGCAGCAAAGTTCTTCATCAGCAATGAAATTATTTACAAACGTAACCATGATTCAACCTTACTGCGTTGTGTGGATAGGATTGAAGCAGAAAGGATCATGGCAGAGCTGCATGAAGGTACCTTCGGAACGTATTCCAGTGGACATACCATGGCTAAGAAAATCCTTCGGGCAGGATATTACTGGTCAACAATGGAAGCCGACTGTTATCAGCATTCTCGGACATGTCATAAGTGCCAGATCTATGCTGATAAGGTGCACATTCCTCCAGTTCCTTTGAACGTCTTGACAACACCTTGGCCTTTTGCAATGTGGGGCATTGATATGATCGGCGAGATCAGACCTACGGCATCCAACGGGCATCGCTTCATCCTGGTAGCAATTGATTACTTTACAAAGTGGGTTGAAGCAGCTTCCTTTGCCACCGTAACCAAGAACATCGTGGCATGATTCATTCGGCACAACCTGATCTGTCGATACGGTGTACCAGAGAGGATCATTACAGATAATGGTACCAATCTTAACAACAAGATGATCACTGAGCTCTGCGAGCAATTCAAGATACAGCACCACAACTCTTCTCCCTACCGGCCGAAGATGAATGGGGTTATAGAAGCAGCTAATAAGAACATCAAGAAGATTGTGCAGAAGATGACATCGACCTACAAAGACTGGCACGAGATGTTACCATTTGCTCTTCATGGGTACCGTACCTCAGCACGGACGTCAATAGGGGCAACACCATATTCCTTGGTATATGGCATGGAGGCAGTCTTGCCGATTGAAGTTCAGATACCCTCTCTTCGGATCATGAAGGATGCGGGTTTAAGCGAAGACGACTAGATCCAGACCCGGCTTGATCAACCAAACCTAACCGACGAAAAGAGACTCACTGCTATTTGTCATGGTCAGACGTACCAAAAACGGATGATCAAGGCATTTAACAAGAAAGTCAGGCGACAAGAGTATCAAGTAGGGGACCTGGTAATCAAGCGTATTATTCTACCTCAAGGTGATCCCAGGGGAAAATGGACCCCCACGTACGAAGGGCCATTTGTGGTTAAGAACATCTTCTCAGGAGGAGCGATGATTCTAACCACCATGGATGGTGACGACCTTCCTCACCCCGTCAATGCAGACATAGTAAAAAGATACTACGCATAATTAAAGACCCGCTAGGTCGACTGGCCTAGGCAAAAATAAGGGCTTCCCGGCGAACCAAAAGGGTTCGGGCAAAAATAAGGGATGAAAATAAAAAATCTGTACACCCGGCAAGTCGAAAACCTGAAAAGGCGGCTTGGGCAAAAATGGGTATCCCGGTGGACTGAAAACCCGAAAGGGAGGTCCAGGCAAAAGTTAGGGATAAGCGTAACACTATGTCTCATTGGATCACCCTGCATCCATACTTTGGTATCAACTATCAGGCTCAGACGACACCAATCAATCAGATTTATCTCCAACTAAGCAGCAAAGTGATGAGATGCTTGAAGACATAAAGGCGATAGCAGAGTTGGAACCCAGTGGGATTATTCACATAGCTGTTTTGTTTTCTTTTTACAAATTGTATAAATCCTATTTGTTCGGCGGTGTTCTCTTACTAGGACGTCAGCCGCTTGTACAAAAGCGCCTATTTACAGGCAAACTTCAAAATCAATACAAGTTCATTTTTCAAACAAATTGCAAATTGTTTTTTTCCTTTATCTGTTTGGTTTTGCAAAGAACGTCCAATGTTCATTTTTGATATATGCATTTGACATTAATTGCTACTCATAAATATTTGCATGCGAAACAAAGGACTAATTACGGGTGACATCGGAAGTAGGGGCAATAAGAATTGTCTAAGCGGTCTAGTTGCTCTGTCCACCAAGGTACCAAGGTAGGTTCAGCTGAAGAATATGACCAAGATACCTTCCCTCCCCGCAGAGGAAGACAGTAATGGTAGCTCTCCCCACTGAGACCTGCAATCATGGACGAATCAGCAATACTCTCCCCTCAAGCAGAGTTGGCCTATCATCCTCCCTAAAAAGGCTCGGTATTCCCAGAAGGTCTTAATATTCCCCCAACGGAGTATGAAGATATTCTCCAGCAAGCATAAGAGCATCCCCGACAATCTTAATATTCCTCAACGAAATATAAGAATGTTCCCCGGCGGAATACAAGATACCCCCAGTGGAGCCATTTCCCAGCGCAGTCTAAAAAAGCTTCCCCGCCAGAGTTGAATCATCTTCCCTAGTAGATTCTGGAAGCTTGTCCCCTGCAGAGTACAAATGTATCTTCCCAGCCATATTCAGGAGGTTAACCCCACAAGAGTCTAACTGGGTTATCTTCAGCAAGTTGCAACTGAAAGATCATCCCCAGCGAAGTTCTTTCTATCCCCAGCGGAGTTCATCATCAAAATCCCCAACATAGCTTATCAACAGAATCCCCAACGGAGTTATCGTTAAAATCCCAGCAAAGCATCTCTTCCCACAGAGTATTCCCCCTCAGAGTAATCTCTTCATCAAGTTTATTCCCCAACAGAGTTCTTTTCTCCTACAGGTTTATTCTCACAATCATCTTCGTTCATCATCCCCAGCAGAAATGAAGAACTCAACACTATTCTCCAGCAGCTCCGGGATTTATTTTCCCCAACTAAAAACATCACATCTTCATACATTATGACATGCATACGCATCATACAACACAAATCTCATTTATTTTGAGAACATCATGACATCATGCATTTCATACATCATGACATCGCATACAGCTAACGTTTTGCCCTTTTCAGGAAAAGGTCAATCCAAAGATGGCTACCATCAACCTTTCTTAAGTTCCAGATGAATACCTGTAACAAGCCAGGAAAATTTTGTGGACGACTAATTATAGATCAATACCTGTAACAAGCCAGGAAAGTTATCTACATGAAGGGATTGAAGATCAATACCTGTAACAAGCCAGGAAGACTTTCTTTCTCAGGTCAGAGATTAATACCTGAAACCAGCCAAGACAATTATCTCATCTACCAACCTTTTCAAGTTAGAGATTAATACATGTAACTAGCCAGGACAACTATCTCATCGGCTAACCTTTTCAAGTTCCAGATTAATACTTGTAACAAGCCAGGAAAACATCTGTGGACGACTGATTGTAGGTTAATACCTGAAACCAGCCAGGAAAACCACCTACACGAAGAGATTGAAAATTAATACCTGTAACAAGCCAGGAAAACTATTTTTCTTTCTCAGGTCAGAGATTAATACCTGAAACCAGACAGGACAATTATCTACTTGACCATCATGAAGCAACCCTACACCGGTTCCTTCTCTCTTTCAGATGAAGTTTCACACGGACTCATCATCAGGCAACCCTACACAGGTTCCTTCTTTCAACTTACAAATTTACAATTCAAAAAACAATCTCCAGATGGAATCTATAAGCCCATCGTCCTACCAACAATCTCCAAATGGCATCTGTAAGCCCATTCCCGACATCACCATGTTGATACTACACCATGCGAGTGCAAATTTCTGGGCACTTTAGTGTTCAATCATCTTCCACCTTCGGATCACGAAAGGCACACAAGCCAATCTACATCCTCAGGTCTAAAGAAGATTGAACAGGGGCAACTGTTGTACCCCAAAATTTCCCCTCCCATATTCCTCAAGATATGTCAAGAATCATCTCCAAACGGTTCAAGATTGCTCAAGAGTTAGACAGTCAAACCACCTCCTAAGGCAGTCAATTCAAAATTAGGGTTTTGGTTCTTTCAAGGAATTTGGGGTTTTCAATGGTTCAATCAAGTCTCATAGACCTATATACATTCTCTAGAACCTACATGCCAAGTTTCAAGACTCACACTGCCAGTTTGCACAGTCAAAAGCTCCATTTGATCTATAGTCAACTGCAAGGGCAAAATGGTCATTTTGCAGTCAAAAGTCAGAATTTTTGGTCAACATCTTATTTTGAGTTCACAATCATCATTTGATCAAGTCTTGATCATGATCCCACAAGAATAGCTCAAAAATCATCAAGATGCAAAAGTTACTATTTTTGGACAGTAGAAAAGTCAACTGTACTTTGACAAGGGCATAACTCTTTCATGGTTTATCAGAAAAATTCCATACAAAGCTCATTTTTAAGAGGATGTAATTTCCTACAATCCATCTTCACACCCCAAGATCAAGAAATGCCCTCACAAAAAGTTACAAATTTTTACATTATAGGTCAATTTCAAAAGTCAACAAAAGTACACTTTGAGTCAAAGGCCATAACTTGAGATTGGTAAATCCAAATGACATGGGACCAAAAGCGTTGGTTAGAGGACTTCAAGGGCTTTTCAAAATTTCCAAGAACATGGTCATATGATCAAAATTGAGCAAGTTGTGCAGTGGAGAAGTTGGGAAATTTTCATGAATTTGCAAAAGTCAACTTTGCTCAAAACACCTTCTTTTTGCTAATGGGCCTCAAATCTCTTTTTGAAACTTCACCCATGACCTATGCACGACCCACCAAGTTAAATTTGATTTATTTTCTTAAATTTATTGATTAAATGGATTTTTAATACATATTAATTCATTTAATTAATTTAAATCATAAGAAAATACAAAATTTGATTTTTAAATCAATTTGTGAACCAAATATAATCCAAATATGCTGACCAATTCGTGCACAAGCTAAAAGATACAAAAATATCCAATTTTGGCAACTTGTTCAATCATGAAAAATCAAGAATATTTGATTTGTCAATCAAGGATTTAATCTTCAATGCACATGGATATTGGCCCAGCTTTTGACCTAATTTGTTTCCCTTATATGCAAGCAAGCCAACCATAACCTAGGAGATGAGAAAAAGCTGCAAAAACGGCCATATCAAATTCAAGAATTTTCAAGAAAAGTCAAAACTTGTTCTTGCAATTTAGGCCAATTCAAGGTGCCTTGTCCATCCAAACACATTGCAGGAAGTTCCAGGAGTGATTTGCAATCAAATTCAGGCACCAAAGCTCAAGGAATCACGACATACAGTCCCACAGTTTGCACTTCTGATCCACGATTGTATCTCTTAATTCATACGCATTTGACATGTTTTTGTGATTGATTTGCATTGCTAGAGATCATACAAAGCTAATGGAATGATTGAATTGAACCATAGTGCCATGAATCGAGAGATGCCATGATTGAATTTCTAGGGTTTTCAAGCTTTCAAATAGGGCTTTCCAAACCAGGAAAAATTGGAACCAATGGGATATATGGTTGAATTCGTGAGGCCAAGACGATTGGAACCCATACCTCGCGAAATATTTATGTTTGCTCTGTGTCTATTCGCTATTTTTCGTGCAGGGAGGTAGTGGAGGTTAAAAACCCCCGCTATTTGATTATGTTTACACAGAACCAAGGTTGAAAATGATGATGTGTTGTCATCTGGTTGGTCTATTTGAATTACGCGCTTTTTTTCCCATGCATAAGTGCTTGTTTGACATATAGTATTTGTTGTTCATTATTATTACAAAAGCTGCACAATGGTCCAGTGGTGGAGGCGCTAGTGGAAGTCCCATTGGGACCTGGGATTCAATCCCAGGTCCCCCAAAAATGCTTATTATTATTTTCTTGCATATATTCCAATGGATTTCCAGGTGTGAAGACCGCCATAGTCTTCAAAGATCCAGGCGCCAGATGGCCTCCTGGCCAAATCTGAAGGCTAGGATTGAAGGACTACCATAATCTCCAGTCAACAAGCGTGTAGACAATTCAGAAAGTCAACAGGGCCTGGACGTTTTGGGCTTCTCAAAATGCAGATCTCACCTCCAGATTTGGACTTAAACCCCCCCAATGGGTTAATTTCTTTTCTCTTTTTATTTCCCTTTATTTAACTATTTATTATTCTAAATAACCTAATAATTTATTTTTCCTTATAAAAAAATCAGAAAATACAAATACATTATTTTTATTAAATTCGTCACTTTTATTATATTTTTGTAAATAAATAATTTAATTGACTTAGTTTTTTTTAATTAGGTTTAATTTTGACATTTTTGCAACAAAATAAAATTAATGTAGAATTAGGGTTTTTAATAACTTTTAATCATGTTTTTTTTTAATTTCCTTAAACATTAAAAAAAACCAAAAAAATATTTCTCTTTTTATTTAATTAATTAAGTAGTTTAGGTTTAATTTAATTAAATGCAAGAAATAACAAAAAAATCTCTTTCTTTCTTAAAAAAGGGTCAAAACCCTAAAAACTCTCTGATTCAATTTTTCTCTCACGTATTATTTTTGATTCATATTTTGATACATATAATTGTATTTGCTCCGAGGATGTAATAGCTTTAACTTAGGACTTTTATTTACCGCTTTTATTTACCTTTCCACATTTACTTTTCAAGGGTTTGTTTTTGGCGATGTAAATACCCGACGCCTTGTAATAGCTTAGTTTTATTTTCCGCAACCATTAACTGCTAGATGTATGCTAATAGGCTATGCATGACAAGATCTACCTTAACTTAAAATCAATCGTAGCTCACCATAACATGTACAAAGATAAAGTTAACTGAAAAACAATACACTCGCACATGCCACTCCTAGGGTACGCCTCACTTGGTTGCCTCGACGTGGTCATTGAATATAGGAAGTTTTAGAGGTCGCCCTCCTGTGTAAAGATCAAAGTTTCCTCGAAACGGTTGCTTCGGATAAAACGATCTAAGACATTAGGGTTACCGCTAAGGCGTCCTACCATTGCTTTAGTGACCACATGTCCCTTAAATTGAATTGACCCGAAAACTCCAACGACGGTGCTACCTACTTCTCAATAGTGGGATAGCACTGTCTAAAGGACATTTACACAGCTTAATTCCTTTTGAGTAGGTAGAGGTTCTTGGGTACTTGCTTTTTCAAAACAAAACAACTTTTTCGCACTTACACTTTTCAAACAAAGTTATCAAAAACACTTCATACATTCTTGAGGACAGAAACAAGAGTTAAGTCGAAGTTTTCAAACAAAACTTTTCAAAACCCACAAACACAATAAAAGCAAAAAATTTTGGAAAACATAGTGAGCAAGTACCTAAGAGCCCGTAGATAACCACTGATAGAAAGGGTGCTAACACCTTCCCTTTCTATAATCTACCTCCCGAACCCGAGAAACATCTCGAAAAGGAATTTTTCTGTGCTTTTGTCCTTTCCTTGTAGGATAAAATAAAAGACGGTGGCGACTCTTGCTTACCGTGACATTTTGCGAATACAAATGCAAACGCGAACCAGCATTCCAAAACAGTATCCCCAGCGGAGTGCATCATCAAGATCCCCAACAGAGCTTATCAACAGAATCCCCCAGCGGAGTTATCATTAAAATCTAAGCAAAGCCTCTCTTCCCACAGAGTATTTCCCCTCAGAGTAATCTCTTCATCAGGTTTATTCCCCAACGAAGTTCTTTTCTCCTACAGGTTTATTCTCACAATCATCTTCGTTCATCATCCCCAGCGGAAATGAAGAACTCAACACTATTCTCCAGCAGCTCCGGAATTTATTTTCACCAACTAAAAACATCACATCTTCATACATTATGACATGCATACGCATCATACAACACAAATCTCATTCATTTTGAGAACATCATGACATCATGCATTTCATACATCATGACATTGCATACAGCTAACGTTTTGCCTTTTCAGGAAAGGGTCAATCAAAAGATGATTACCGTCAACCTTTTCAAGTCCCAGTTTAATGCATGTAACAAGCCAGGAAAACATCTATGGA
Source organism: Vicia faba (assembly GCA_948472305.1). Classification (NCBI taxonomy): domain Eukaryota; kingdom Viridiplantae; phylum Streptophyta; class Magnoliopsida; order Fabales; family Fabaceae; genus Vicia; species Vicia faba. The sequence goes on along the minus strand of OX451738.1, from coordinate 1,118,139,488 downwards.
CGACTGATTGTAGATCAATACCTGTAACAAGCCAGGAAAGTTATCTACATGAAGAGATTGAAGATCAATACCTGTAACAAGCCAGGAAGACCATCTTTCTTTCTCAAGTCCGAGATTAATACCTGAAACCAGCCAGGACAATTATCTCGTTGACCAACCTTTCTTAAGTTCCAGATGAATACCTGCAACAAGCCAGGCAAAACATCTGTGGACGAATGATTGTAGGTTAATACCTGAAACCAGCCAGGAAAACCACCTACACGAAGAGACTGAAAATTAATACCTGTAACAAGCCATGAAAACTATTTTCTTTCTCAGGTCAGAGATCAATACCTGTAACCAGCTAGGACAACTATCTCCTCGACCAACCTTCTTAAGTTCTGGATTAATACCTGTAACAAGCCAGGAAAATATCTATGGACGACTAATTTGTAGGTTAATACCTGAAACCAGCCAAGAAAACCACCTGCACGAAGAGATTGAAAGTTAATACCTGTAACAAGCCAGGAAGACCATCTTTCTTTCTCAGGTCAGAGATCAATACCTGTAACCAGCCAGGACGACTATCTCATTGGCCAATCTTTTCAAGTTCCAGATCAATACCTGTAACAAGCCAGGAAAAGCATTTGTGGACGACTAATTGCGGATCGATACCTGAAACCAGCCAGGAAAGTTATCTACATGAAGAGAATTGAAGATCAATACCTGTAACAAGCCAGGAAGACCATCTTTCTTTCTCAGGTCAGAGAGCAATACCTGAAACCAGACAAGACAATTATCTACTTGACCAGCATGAAGCAACCCTACACCGGTTCCTTCTTTCTTTCAGAGGAAGTTTCACACGGACTCATCATCAGGTAACCTTACCCAGGTTCCTCGAGAAGTTTCACACGAACTCATCCCAAAGTAACCTTACTCAGGTTCCTCCAGAAGTTTTACATGGACTTATCACAAAGTAACCTTACCCAGGTTCCTCCTTACAATTTCCCGACGTAGTTTTTACCCAAACTCCTTGCAAAGCAACCTTACCTAGGTTTCTTCCCAGTTACAAGATACAGTTTCACACGGACTCATCATCAATCAACCCTACACAGGTTTCTTCCTTACAAGATGCGGTTTCACATGGACTCATCATCAGTCAACCCTACACAAGTTTCCTTCCTTCCAAAATGCAGTTTCACACGGACTCATCATCAGGCAACCCTACACAGGTTCCTTCTTTCAACTTACAAAATTACAATTCAACAAACAATCTCCAGGTGGCATCTATAAGCCCATCCTCCTACCAACAATCTCCAAATGGCATTTGTAAGCCCATTCCCGACATCACCATGCTGATACTACACCATGCGAGTGCAAATTTCTGGGCACTTTAGTGTTCAATCATCTTCCACCTTCAGATCACGAAAGGCACGCAAGCCAATCTACATCCTCAGGTTTAAGAAGATTGAGCAGGGGCAACTATTGTACCCCAAAATTTGCCCTCCCATATTCCTCAAGATATGTCAAGAATCATCTCCAAACGGTTCAAGATTGCTCAAGAGTTAGACAGTCAAACCACCTCATAAGGCAGTCAATTCAAAATTAGGGTTTTGGTTCTTTCAAGGAATTTGGGGTTTTCAATGGTTTAATCAAGTATCATAGACCTATATACATTCTCTAGCACCTACATGCCAAGTTTCAAGACTCACAGTGCCAGTTTGCACAGTCAAAAGCTCCATTTGATCTACAGTCAACTGTAAGGGCAAAATGGTCATTTTGCAGTCAAAAGTCAGAATTTTTGGTCAACATCTTATTTTGAGTTCACAATCATCATTTGATCAAGTCTTTATCATGATCCCACAAGAATAGCTCAAAAATCATCAAGATGCAAAAGTTACTATTTTTGGACAGCAGAAAAGTCAACTGTACTTTGACAAAGGCATAACTCTTTCATGGTTTATCAGAAAAATTCCATCCAAACTCATTTTGAAGAGGATGTAATTTACTACAATCCATATTCACACCCCAATACCAATATACCTTCCCTCCCCAGCAGAGTCGCCAGTTCTGTGATCGGTGGGAATGAGAACTGACTGTTTTGGAATGCTGGTTCGCGTTTGCGTTTGTATTCGCAAAATGTCACGGTAAGCAAGAGTCGCCACCATCTTTTATTTTATCCAACAAGGAAAGGACAAAAGCACATAAAAATTCCTTTTCGAGATGTTTCTCGGGTTCGGGAGGTAGATTATAGAAAGGGAAGGTGTTAGCACCCTTTCTATCTGTGGTTATCCACGGGCTCTTAGGTACTTGCTCACTATGTTTTCCAAAAGTTTTTGCTTTTCTTGTGTTTGTGGGTTTTGAAAAGTTTTCAAAAACACTTCATACACTCTTGAGGACAGAAACAAGAGTTAAGTCGAAGTTTTTAAACAAAAATTTTCAAAACCCACAAACACAAGAAAAGCAAAAACTTTTGGAAAACATAGTGAGCAAGTACCTAAGAACCCGTGGATAACCACGGATAGAAAGGGTGCTAACACCTTCCCTTTCTATAATCTACCTCCCGAACCCGAGAAACATCTCTAAAAGGAATTTTTCTGTGCTTTTGTCCTTTCCTTGTTGGATAAAATAAAAGACGGTGGCGACTCTTGCTTACCGCGACATTTTGCGAATACAAACGCAAACGCGAACCAGCATTCCAAAACAGTCAGTTCTCATTCCCACCGATCACACTGGGCACTGAAGAATAAAATTTAAGACCTAATAGACAACAAGACCATCGAATTTGATCCGCCTGCAATTCCCAATATGATAACGGCACCAATTCTAAACCATGGCAAAGGTGTCAATGAAGTTAAAGACACCATTTTTGTTTCCTCCGTCAAAGATCTAACTACCCCGTTAACCATTATCAAAATGAATCTGCTGAAAGCCGGGGTTTTACCTGGCTGTTTGAAGGACTGTGATTGTTGCACCAAACAAATTAATGGATGTAAATGGCTGAAGGAAGGCGTTCAACGCCTGATAAATAACCATGAGATCCTATTTGAAAGAGCCTCGTCCACCAAAAATCTGACCAATAAGATTGAAGACCTCTCTATCATAACAATTTCAAATAAGCCTCTTAGGATCTCCTCCAAGGGTCCTATCAGGATTTCAAATAAACCGACTGTTGCTCCTCTGATAATCACCTGCCCTGGGCCAATTCCATACTCTTCCAACAAAGCAGTTCCATGGAACTACGGTGCTGAGGTGTTTTACCACGGAATAAAGTAGGATGGGTGGATTGAAGAAAACAAGGTCGATGATGTTGGTAATATTAGTGGCTCTAGTAAGGTGACGATAATTGAGAGAATCTTTTCACCCAACATTTCACCCCCAATTGCTACAACGGCACCTATTCGCATCACCGCTGCTATGTCTGGTGTTGGCATTAAAGGTAAAGAGAAAGTGGTTAAGCCTATTGAGATAGAGACGCCTGCAAAAGATGTTGCTGCCGAGGAACCTTCTGCTCAAGAAATGGATGAGATCTTGAAAATAATAAAGAGGAGTGATTTCAAGAAAGTGGAGCATCTGGGGAAAACCCCTTCCAAGATCTCCATGTTATCTTTGCTACTTTGTTTCGAAACTCATGCCCGAGCATTAATCAAATTCTTAAAGAAAGCTCATGTCCCCCATGAGACTACAACTGACCGGTTTGAAAATTATGTGGTAAGCTTGACGGCCGATAATGGTTTAGGGTTTTCAGATGCTGATCTAACACCACCTGGAAGAAACCATAACAAAGCTCTGCATGTTTCTGTTGAATGTAAGGGGACTACCCTAGCACATGTTCTGGTTGACACCGGCTCTTCTTTAAATGTGCTACCCAAGGGCGCTTTGGACCGTTTAGACTGTGAAGGACTGGTTTTGAAGCCGAGTGACATTATTGTGAGGGCTTTCGATGGGTCCAAAAGGACGGTTCATGGAGAGGTAGATCTCCCGATCAAAGTGGGATCGCAGATTTTCAACTCTACTTTCTATATCATGGACATCCGTCCTGCTTACTCCTGTTTTCTGGGTCTCCCTTGGATCCATGGAGTAGGGGCAGTAACATCTACGCTTCACCAAAAGCTAAAATACCCAGTCAAGGGGAGGGTCGTCACTGTTTGTGGTGAGGAAGAGTTCATGGTAAGCCACCTCAATTCTTTCAAATGTGTGGATATGGATGGAAAATTTATAGAAACCCCATGTCAGGCTTTCGAAGTTGTTCCACTTATGGTTATTACTGCCAAAATTTCCTCTGACATGCCGAAAGCTGATAAGGTTGTGCCAAGGATGGTTTCATTTAAAGATGCTCGTGCCGCCGTCAAAGAAGGAAGTTGTGATACCTGGGGACAACTTCCTGAATCCCGTTCAAAGTAGACAAATGTGGGTTGGGTTTTACTATCAAGGCTCAGAAAGAAGTAAGGCGCGCTCACGCAGGAAAACCCCATCTCCGTATTGGGAATCATGAAGTAAACGATGTGGAGGATTCTAATGATGAGTGTGCATTTGAAGAATGGGTATATCCTGCTACAATAGAGCTCAACAATTGGCACGCAAAGGACTTCATTCCCATCTCCTTCATTGAGGAGTAATTACTTGTTTATTGCTTTCTATCAATTCAAGAACCTTTTATCTATAATATTAAACAATGACTTTTAAGTCATATGCCTGGCCCAGGGCACTATGGTCCATTTTGTTAAGGGTTTTATCCATGTTCATTTTATCATATGATCATTCAATATAAACCATTGGACTTTTGCATTCAAATTTTTTGTGCTCATTGTCTTTCTCTAAATACCTTTTTCAAATAGCCATGTATCTTACATGCACACACACACACACACTCTTGCAGGTCCTTGTCCACTCCGGATCTCATTGCCAACAACTCTACTATTGCCACCTATGATTTCGAACATCCAATTAACCAAGTCGAATACGAAGGCGAGGAAGATTGTGAAATACCGGGAGAACTAGCCAGACTTCTGTTGCAAGAGGAAAAAGTTATTCAGTCGCATGAAGAGTCAGTTGAGGTCATTAACCTGGGTACCGATACAAATAAGAAAGAGGTCAAGATTGGCGCCAACCTAGGAAACAATGTCAAAAGCAAATTGGTTCAGATGTTACATGACTATGTAAAAGTGTTTTCTTGGTCATATGAAGATATGCCAGGGTTGGATACCTATATTGTAGTTTATCGTCTACCAACAAAGGAAGATTGTCCTCCTGTCAAACAAAAAGTTTGTCGCATGTGGCCTGACATGTCTGAAAAGATAAAAGATGAAGTGATGAAACAATTCGACGTAGGATTCCTATCTGTGACATCTTATCCCCATTGGGTTGCAAACGTGGTGCCATTACCGAAGAAAGACGGAAAAGTTCATATGTGCGTAGATTATAGGGATCTGAATAAGGCAAGCCCCAATGATGCCTTCCCTCAACCTCACATTGATGTCTTGGTCGATAACACCGCTCAACATAAAGCCTTCTCTTTCATGGATGGTTTCTCCGGATACAATCAAATTAAGATGGTCCCCAAAGACATGGAGGAGACCACTTTCATTATGCAGTGGGGCACCTTTTGCTACAAGGTCATGCCATTCAGATTTAAGAATGAAGGGGCAACATATCAAAGGGCTATGGTAGTTTGTTTCATGATATGATACATCATGAAATAAAGGTACATGTGGATGATATGATTGCAAGGTCACAAGTTGAGGAGGAGCATCTCAATCACCTATACAAGCTATTCGAGAGGCTGAAAAAGTATAAGTTGAGGTTGAATCCTAATAAGTGCATATTTGGAGTACAATCTGGAAAACTCCTAGGTTTTGTTGTTAGTGGTAAAGGCATCAAAGTCGATCCTGCCAAGGTAAAAGCCATCCAAGAAATGACAGTCCCCCATTCTGAAAAGGAGGTTAGAGGATTGTTGGGTTGTCTTAACTACATCGATCGCTTCATATCTCACTTAACTACTACTTGTGAGCCGATCTTCAAGCTCTTGCAGAAAGATTAAGTAGTCAGATGGAATGATGAATGCCAAGCTACCTTCGACAAAATCAAGGAATATCTGCAAGAACCTCCTATCCTCATTCCTCCAGTTGAAGGAAGACCCTTGATCATGTACTTGACTGTGCTAGAGAATTCTATGGGGTGTGTGTTGGGCCAACATGACGAGTCTGGCCGAAAAGAGCATGCTATTTACTACCTGAGCAAAAAGTTTACTGACTGTGAAACCAGATATTCACTGCTCGAGAAAACTTTTTGCGCTCTAGCATGGGCTACTCGATGGCTAAGACAGTATATGTTGACTCATACCACCCTATTGATTTCTAAGATGGACCCCATCAAGTACATCTTCGAGAAACCTGCTCTTTCCGGACGGATAACTAGATGGAAAATGATCTTGACTGAGTACGATATTCAATACACAACATAAAAGACCATCAAAGGAAGTGTATTAGCAGATCATTTGGCCCATCAAGCTGTTGACGATTATCAGTCTATGAACTTTGACTTCCCAGATGAGAATATCATGTTAGTAACCGACTGCATGAAACCTGGACCGTATGACGGACCAGAACAAGGATCCCGATGGACTATGGTTTTCGATGGAGCTTCCAACTCTTTGGGTAACAAAATTGGTGTTGTAATCGTATCCCCTGAAGGTTGCCATACCCCGTTCACTGCTAGATTATGCTTCGATTGTACAAATAACATGGTTGAATACGAGGCATGCATCTTAGGTCTGAAGGCTGCCATTGATTTGAGGATCAAGCATTTGAATGTCTTCGGAGACTCCGCTTTGATGATTAGCCAAGTAAAAGGAGATTGGGACATGAAACATCATAATCTTATTCCTTATAAGGATCTTGTGCTATCTCTGATTCCTTAGTTCGAAGAGATCACCTTTGAACACTTCCCTAGAGAGGAAAATAAGTTAGCCGATGCTTTAGCCACGATGTCTTCTATGCTCAAGGTAAAATGGGACAATGAAGCTCCTATGATTTCAATTGAGAGATTCGACCAACTTGCGCACTGCTGTGAGCTTGACACTGATGCCGAGAAGCCATGGTACCATGAGGTGAAGAGATATCTTGAAGCACACGAGTATCCTGAGGGAGCATCCATCAATGACAAAAAGTTTTTATGAAGATTCTTAGCCAAATTCTTCCTAAGCAATAGAATCCTGTACAAACGCAATCATGATTCTACTCTACTCTGATGTGTGGACAAGAAGGAGGCAGAGGAAATTATGGAAGACATGCACGATGGTCTCTTTGAGACTCACTGTAGCGGACATACCATGGCCAAGAAAATCCTGAGAGCTGGTTACTATTGGTCAACAATGGAAACTAATTGCCATCAGCACTCAAGGACTTGCCACAAGTGCCAAATCTATGCTGACAAGGTCCATGTGTCTCATATCCCTCTGAATGTCATGACCGCTCCGTGGCCATTTGCAATGTGGGGCATTGACATGATTGGAGAGATTAAACCCACTGCTTCCAATGGATATCACTTCATTCTTGTCGCTATCGATTATTTCACCAAATGGGTCGAAGCCGCCTCATTTTCCTCAGTCACAAAGAGCATGGTAGCCAGATTCATTAAACATAATCTCATCTGCCACTATGGTATCCCCGAAAGGATTATCACTGACAATGAGACCAATCTTAACAATGCTATGATTACCAAACTTTGTACTCAGTTTAAAATCAAGCATCACAATTCTTCTCCTTATAGACCTAAAATTAATGGTGCAGTGGAAGCAGCCAACAAAAACATTAAGAAGATTGTGCAGAAGATGGTAGTAACATACAAAGACTGGTATGAGATGTTACCGTTTGCTCTTCATGGCTTCCGTACTTCAACTTGGACATCAACTGGGCAACTCCCTTTTCTTTGGTCTATGGCATGGAAGTTGTCCTGTCAGTGGAAGTTCAGATTCCCTCTCTAAGGATTATGAATGAAGCAGGCTTAGGCGAAGACAAATGGATTCAGACAAGATTGGATCAGCTGAACTTGATCGATAAAAAGCGACTGGCTGCTATTTGTCATGGTCAGATGTACCAAAAACGTATGATCAAGGCTTTCAACAAAAAGATCAGGCCTCGAGTATATCAAGTGGGTGACTTGGTAATAAAGCATATCATTCTTCCACAAGGAAACCCCATGGGAAAATAGACTCCCACTTACGAAGGGCCATTTGTTGTCAAGAAAGTTTTCTCTGGTGGTGCCATGATGCTGACTACTATGGACGATGAAGATTTCCCACATCCAATGAAGCAGACATAGTTAAAAAAATACTACACATAAGAGACCCTCTAGGTTGAAACACCTAGGAAAGTAAGGGCATCCAGGAAAACCAAAATTTTGGGCAAAAATTAGGGATATATGTAAAAGATTGTACACCGGAAAGTTGAAAACCCGAAAGGGCGACTTGGGCAAAAATGGGTATCCTGGTGGGCTCAAAACCCGAAAGGGCGGTCCAGGCAAAAAATTAAGGATTGAAAGCGTATGACTATGTCCCTTGGAATCACCACAGTCGACTTTATTACCAAAGTCCGAGTTCAAACGGTCCAAGATCAATCCAATCAACTTCTGTCAACGGCAAGGGACATTCAAAGACATTGGGGTAATAGTAGAGTTGGAATGCAATGAGATCATTTCCACTTGGATATTATTTTTGTTTTCAATTTCATTTTCCTTTCGATGATTTCCTCTTACTAGGATCTCTGCCTCTTTGTACAAAAAACGCCTATTCATGGGCAAAACATCAACACAAATATACTTTGAAGTACAAACTTTCTATTTTTGTTTTGAATACAAAGATGTCCAATGACTAAAATTGAACGAACATATACATATGAACATGATTAAAACTATTTAGCACATGTGTCCTGCCAAGCAACAACAAGCATCTCTTTAATGCATTTGGGATATCCCCACAAAGTTATTTCATTAACATTATCCCCACAAGGTCCTTTTCATAGGGTGGTCCCTAGCCAGAGTCTCAATTTCTTGACAACCCTCTCCCCTGCTTGAGTTGGTCTTAAAGTAGGAAGCCTTGTGGATTTCTTCCTAAAGAATTCACCTTGCCAGCAGTTCATCAAATATCCTCTTCAACATGATTTATTTCCCCAACAAACTACAGACTCCCCAACTTGAGTTTTACTCTCAGACTATTACAAATTAGAGTACCGCAACCCCTAATCCCCAGTGAAGTCGCCAAAAAAGTCATTCATCATCTCTGAAAGTTACTGTAAAGCCTGGAACCCGACCAAATAATAGTCAATTTCATTCGTTCAAGCAAGTTACTACGAATCCTGGCCCCGACCAGATACTAGTTCAACATCATCCTACTCTCAACTTACTGTGAAGACTGTACCCGACCAGATAACAGTTTGAATTACTAAAACCTGGACCCAACCAAATTTTAGTTTAACTTCCTCAAAATACTATGAAGCCTGGAACCGACCAAATAATAGTTCAACTTTCAGTTACTATGAAGCTTGGACCCGACCAGATAATAGTTTAATTTCTCGAGATACTTGACCAGATAATAGTTTAACTCCTCGAGATATTGAAAAACTTGGACTCAACCAGACAAGGGTTTAACTTCTTTTCCCCAATAGAGTTTGTCTCTACCCCAACAAGTTACTGCGAAGCCTGGACCCGACCAGATATCAGTTTAACTTTATCTTTTCAAGTGAGTTATTATGAAGCCTGGAATCCGACCAGATAGCAATTAACTTTATTCCCTTAGAAATTTGTTGTGAAGCCTGGAATCCGACCATATAACAACTAAATTCAATCGAGTTACTGTGAAGCCTGGATCCAACCAGATATCAGTTCAACTTCATCACTTCAGCAAGTTACTGTGAAGCCTGGACCCGACCATATATCAGTTCAACTTCATATTTTCAAGTAAATTACTGTGAAGCCTGGACTCGATCAGATATTAGTTCAACTTCATCTTTTCAAGAAATTTTCTGCGAAGCCTGGAATCTGACCAGATAGCAATTAACTTCGTCAACTTCAGAAATCTACGAAACCTGGAATCCGACCAGATAGCAGTTTAATGTTAGTAAGTTGCTGCGAAGCCTGGAACCCGACTAGATAACAATTTAACTTCACTCTCCCAAGAAAATTTCTACAAAGCCTGGAATCCGACCAAATAACAGTTAATTTAGTCTTCCCCATTAAGTCATTGTGAATCCTGGACCCGACCAGATAATAGTTTAACTTCAAGCAATTTTCTGTGAAGCCTGGAATCCGACCAGATAACAGTTTAATTCACATCTTCCCCTGCAAGTCGCTGCAAAGTCTGGAATACGACCAAATAACAGTCAACTTCATTATCCTCAACAATTTGCTGCCAAGCCTGGATTTCGACCAGATAACAACCAATTTTCGATGCTCTCCAGTCAGGATTAGTTCCCCAGTAGAGCATTGGACAACCAAAACTTCTAAACTCTTTTCCCCATGCAGAGATCAACACCCTCCACATAGTCTTCTTAAGCAAGCCAAGATTCCCCAGCGGAGTTTCTCCTCAAACAACAGAACAGGAATTCCCAGCGGAAACATTCTAAACAAAGTTAAAGATACACCTACTCTCCAACAAAAGTTAGGGATTCAGCCTCCCAAGTGTCCCTAACATGTTGTCAAGGATTTATTTTCCTAGACAAAGACACGCTGCAATAAACGCATCATATTCATGAACCATAACTCATACATGACAAGTGCATATAGCATAATCTCATTTATTTTGAGAAAAACATTACACCATGCATACATCTGCATGCAACTAATCTCCTTCCTTGCAGGAAAATCAGCAGGCAAAAGACGTCCACTATTTCCGTATAAATCAACCAAAAGATTTATCCTGATACCTTCCCCAGTCACTCTGAATGGCATATCTAAGCCCATTCCCTACACAGTCAACTAACACATCATCAAGTGCAAATTTCTGGGCACTCTAGTGTTCAATGATCTTCCACCTTCAAGTCACAAATGACGGACTCGCGAATCTAACTCTTCAGGTTTAAGAAGATTGAACAGGGGAAGCTGTTGTACCCCAAAATTTGCCCTCTCATTCCTCAAGAATTTTATCACAAGATCTTCCATGACATCAAGTTTGCAGCACTGATACATCAATTTAGGTTTGGAATTGGCACAAGGGGAAAATGGTTAATTGCACACTGAAAAGTCAAACTTTGACTTTTGGATCAAAACCAAGTTTCAAGAATCACATTTCATCAAGACATGTTAGAATATGAAGTTTTTTTCATCAAGAAAATCAAAAGTCAAAATTACTTTGGAAAAGTTAAAATTCTAAACACTTAGAAATTTTTCTAAGTATTAAGAAAAAGATGATAAGTTCAGAACTTCTGGCCATATTTTCATCATGATACAAGATGATTCAGGAAGAACTTCTGATATGAGAGTTGTAGATCTCAATGAGATCTGAAACATTGCAGAACATAACTTCTCTTAAAAACGATGGGTTTTCAAGTTATAAGTTCCTGAAGACACGCCCATGAAACTAAAGCACTTAGTAAATTCTGGGCATTTCCAAGACAAAATTTGGTTAGAACTTCTGGGCCAGTTTTCACGTAGGTTCAATCAGAGTTTGAAAGAGTAATTCAAAGAGGGTCTACAAAGCATGTTACAAGATTTTTGAAAAGTATGAGGACTCCTTCAGAACATGCTAGAGCATGGAGATTCAAAGATCAGAAGTTGGATATTTGTTCTAAGTTACATTGATGTTGAACTTCTGATCTAGATTTAAGCTATGATGCATAATCTCATATTGCAGGTTTTCTGTTTTGATAAATCTCATCATCATTTAATGCTCACATCCACTTTTGAGTCTTTATCCAAAGGATTTCCCTACATGTGGCATATAAGTACCATTGTTGTCCTTAAAAAGCAAACTTTTGTACAAAGTTTATACTGGGCCCATGTTTTACTTTTGCTTCTGAGGGTACTATTCCATAAATCATGCTTACAAAATCAGATTAGGCACGGCTAAAAGCTGTTAACCACTCTATTTTGCCTTGAACCATACTTGTCCAAACTTGCTTCAAGAACAAGTTAGCGCCATAACACATGATGATTGTACTCTTGACTTCTCCAAGCTCCTAAATCCTTTGCCTATAAATTGAACTTCATTTTCACCTGTTAGAGAGGTCAAAGATTTGAAAAAAATCCTTGAAACTTTGCTGAAATTTCCCTAGAACTTGAAACTGCAAACATAAACCCAAAACCTGCTAGTTTTCTAATTTCTGCATTCAAACTCTAATTTTTCTTGTGTGTTTTTGAACTAAATCATCCATACAGTTTCTAGAATACACATAGAAGCTCTCCCAACCTCTGTTTTCAAACTATAAAACAATGTTCACCACTCTCTGTTTCAAAAAACTAGAATTTTGCATCTTAAGTACACCAGAATTTTCCCATCATTCATAGCTCAAACTAAAAGTTGCTTTAGCTTTCTGAGAACTTGAGGAAGTTGACCAGAACATCACAACAATCTGAATCAGACTCTAATTCATAGAACAATTTCCAGTTGCAAGGTAAGTTTCTTTTGACTTTTATCCCATTTACTTAGACATTATTAGGTTTGCATTTCCAAAGATACAATGTAGACATCACGATTCTGATTCTGTACATAGTCATAGATTTCACGTATTTTGTTTAAGTAGAGAGAATTTCATATCATAACTTCTTGAGGAAATTAGGATTAGCAAAATTCATGCTTACTTCTGGTTTACAGTTCTGACGCTTTGTATTCCTGAAATCATGTTGAAATTTGCTATAACTGCTATGTTGGTATTTTCCATTTTTTTGTGAGAAATGACTAAGTTGCAGATACTCTGACTGGCATGAAGGAGAAGATGAAGTTCATCAGAGCTTACTTTATAATACATTTTTATGTTTTTGCTTCTAATACCAGATGTATAACCACCCTAGTGGTAGTGAGTGAGCGCATAAGACATTAGTGTTAAGGGTCCTGAGTTCTAGCCCCATAAACACCTTTTTATGTTTATTTATTGACATTTTCCCCATTATTTGTCAAACATTGATCCTGGACCAGAACTTCTAGATAAGCCCCGTTCACTGATCCATTATCAGAACTTCTAGCCTTCCAGTAACACTAGAACTTCTAAGTTTCCAGCTGCACTAGAACTTCCAGGCTCCCTCAGCAACCAGAACTTATGACTTTCCAATAACTTTATAACCTATAGGTTCCTAGTTGCATCCGAACTTCTAGGATTTTCTTTGTCCCCAACAACCCCAGAACTTTAATGCACCCGGATTCAGAACTTCTGGCCTTCCCAATTTCTGTTAACATTTTCTTTCTGATTTGCAGCGCACCAAAGTCAGAACTTCTACTCCTTATTTCTATCCTTTCAGCAATACGCTGACTCTGATTATTTTTCCTCTTATTATTTTTATCATCACTTCTATTTTCATTAATCAAAAACACCAAAAATACTCTATGTTCATACACTTTATTTTATTTCTTTTAGAACAAAAAGACTAAAAATATTTTCTTAAGCAAATTTATTTATTCTCTTAACAAAAACAAAACAAGTCTATTTTACATTTCTTTTACATTATTTCAATATGGTTGTAATAGATAATTAGAACTTTAATTTCTTGCAATCCCCATTTGTAAATTTGTACACCCCATCCCCCAATGATTGTAATAGCGTAGAATATTTATTTTCCGCAATTTATCGCTTTCATATAAATGCTAGTAATTAGGATTTGTATGGGAAGATAAAAATCAATCTTAGAGAACACTAATCCAAAATAAACCAAGCATGAAATACAAACACTATTCACACATGCACCCCTAGGGTTAACTCCACTTGTTGCCTTATGAAAATGGTCATGTTATACATGTGATACGTCTTAGCAAAAACAATCAAAATACAAGATCATAGTCCCTCGATGACGCTTCGAATGTTGCCTTACAAATGATTTTAGTCCCTCAAGAGAAATGCTAAGATATCTCACAACATTGCTATCATGATTATACGATGACCCACGCCCGTCCCTTTACATCCAAAGATAACGCTTCTTATCAATCAATGGTAAGATAGCAATATTAAAGGAGGAAAAGAACAAAGAATTTTGAGTAGGTAGAAACGTTCTTAGTTGCTGGCTCATTTTCAAAAACAAACTCCTTTTCAAATACACCAACACTTTCCATGAAATATTTTCAAAAGTCCAACACTTTGTATACATTCTTATGGAAACAAGAATCATTACAAAGTTTGCCTAAACGAAGACGCTTTTCTGAAATACTTTCAAAAACCACCACAAAACACATTTTCAAACAAAAGCAAATGATCTAGCAAGCAACTAAGAGCCCATAGATAACTATGGATGAAAAGGGTGTTAACACCTTTCCTTTTCATCATCTACCCCCGTACTCAAGAAAATAATCTCAAAGGTCTTTCCTGTTCTTTTCACTCTTTTCTTTATTGGATAAAAGAAAAATCGGTGGCGACTCTTGCTATCCGCAACAATTGCGATCAAACACAAAATATCTCAAGTCAGTTCTCCCACCGTGTTACAGTAGGTATCCACCATAAACCTTTCCTTGTTTGAACATCGCCCTTAACTTCAACTCTAGGTCATCCTAAGGTGCTATTAGATAGAAGAATCTTATCAACGTTCATAAATGATAAATCATAACATAGCTTAAACTAAACTACCCTTTCCCACTACCACCATGTCATTTGCAAATTGGAACAACTTAACGTCTGTATCGTCATTCACCTTGTACCCTTCGAAGCGCCCAACCTCTGCAACCTGATAAATCGTGTTTACAAATGAGAACCATAATCTATATAAATAATATTTCTTAGTTTTCAATATTCTAATTTGTTCCTCGTCAATTTAGACATTGACTTATGTATCTATACAATAAATTTTTATGACATATATACCTCTAAATATAGATTTAATATCAACTATATCACTTTAGTTTTGACTAATTAAATAATGGTCATAGCATATATAATATTATATTTGTGAATCAAAATTCTAGTAAATATTATTCAATAAATTAATTATATTTATTTATAAAAATATTATTTATATGTGAATAAGTGGCAAACGATTACGTCCTAAATAGTTTTATTGATAAATCAATTATTTTAAATATACGATATTTTTTACTATTATATTGTATATCCAATGCATTTTATTCTGTCTATATTGGATATCCATGTGACTGTATCTGAAATTACTATCTCTACGTTTTTGCCATAAAGAGAGAGATATTAATGATTTTTTGTGTGGATATGAGTGAAGAATAGTTGGCATTCATAAGAATCTTTCATATTTTAATTTCTTTACTTGATAGTCAAATCAAAACTATTCCATCTATCTCCTATTATTTATTGCAATTGATTATTTCATATACAATAATAAATAAATAAAAGAGGAAATAATAATTTTATCAAATTATTCTAATCTACATATTTAAATTAGAATTAATATTAAGTAAAAAACAATAAATTAATAATATTTATTAGAAAATACAGTTAAAAAATTAAATTATAAAATTATAGTAATATTTTAAAATGATAAATATTTTAAATTTTTTTTCTTCCTAAAAGTGACATTTATTTTAAAATAGGAAGAGTAATGAATAGTGTTTGCCTTTTATTCGAACGAGGCTAAATAAATAGTATTTGCTGTTATTAGTAAAACTCCAAAAAAATTACTAAAATCAAGCTGCCAGTTGTATTGTGGACAGCCTCATTTTCGAGAGCTCTTATTGGCATTCTAGTTGTATATGTTTATATTTCTTGCAGATTGAAATTGTGTATTTGAAATAATACTGCTTCTTTTTTTTTTCATAAGTATTAAATACTATTTTCTCAGTTTTAAAATGAATGCTCTATTTAACTGTTTAAAATAAAATAAAAATATGTATGTTGAGAAAAAACAAATATTATTATAAAACTAAATAAAATAGTAGAGAGATTAAAGAGAGGAAGAGAAAAGAGAAACTAAAATTGTATTATCATATTTTAAAAGGTATATTTTACATTGCAATGTGATCTTATTTATAGGACCTAAGAGAGATGGAAAATCAAAGCCATTAAGAAGGAATAGGAAGAGGAAAAGAAGAATAAGGATGAACATCCGTATTTATCTTTATTCATAACACTCTTTCTTGGATGTCCATTGAGGATATGTCTCGTTAAAATCTCACTAAAAAAAACTCAGTAGGAAAAAATCTAGTGAAGAAAAAAGAGTACAATATCCTTTCATTTCTCCCTCTCAGCTAAACGATCATTTCTTCGATGAAGACCAATCTTTTGTACTAGTTGATTAAAAATTCTACTTGAGAGTGACTTTGTGAAAATGTCTGCAAGATTATCACATGAGCAGATTTGTTGGATGCTTATATCACCACTCTTTTGAAGATTATGAGTAAAAAAGAACTTTAGAGAAATGTCTTTTGTTTGGTCTCCTTTAATGTAACCATCTTTCAATTGAGCAATACATGCAGTATTATCTTCATATATGGTCGTTGTATTTAATTTTTTAGAAGATAAAACACAAGTATTTTGTATGTGCTGAATTAAGGATCTCAACCAAACACATTCTCGACTTGCCTCATGTAATGCTAAAAGTTCTGTATGATTAAATGATTTTGCAGCTATGGTTTGTTTCACCGATCTCCATGAAATAGAGGTACCCCCACATGTAAACAAATAATCTGTTTGTGATCTACCATTATGAGGATCTGTCAAGTAACCTGCATCTGCATAACCTGTTAATTCGAATCTGGATACTTTGGTATAAAACAAACTCATGTCTATTGTACCTCTAAGGTAACAAAGTATATGTTTGAATCCATTCCAATGTCCTCGTGTAGGTGAAGAACTATATCTTGCTAATAGATTGACAACAAATGATATATCAGGACGTGTATAGTTAGCAAGGTACATTAGTGCTCCAATTGCACTGAGATATGGTACTTCAGGACCAAGCAATTCTTCATCTGTTTCTCGAGGTTTGAAAGGATCTTTCTCCACATCTAATGATCTAACAACCATTCGAGTAGACAACGTGTGACATTTATCCATATAGAAGCATTTTAACACTTTTTCTATATAGCTTTCTTGATGTACAAATATTCATTTGTTCAAATGTTCAATTTGTAAACCTAGGCATAATTTTGTCTTTCCTAGGTCCTTCATCTCAAATTCTTTCCTTAAACAATTCATTGCTTTTGGAAGATCTTCAGGAGTTCCAATAATATTTATATCATCCATATAAACAGCTATTATTACAAATTTCTTTCCCGATCTTTTTGTAAAAATACAAGGACAAATGGAGTTATTTGTATATCCCTCTCTAAGCAAATGTTCACTGAGATGATTATACCATATTCGTCCAGATTGTTTCAGTCCATAGAGAGACTTGTTCAATCTTATGGAGTAGCTTTCTCGAGATTCAGAGTTGTGTGCATCTGGTATATTGAATCCTTCAGGAAGTTTCATGTAAATTTCACTAGCAAGTGAACCATACAGATAAGTTGTTACAACATCCATCATGTGCAAATTAAGCCCTTCATGTGCAAGAAGGCTTATTAGATATCGAAAAATGCTTTCATCTATTACAGGTGAATATGTTTCATCAAAATTAATTTCAGGTCTTTGCGAAAATCCTTAAGCGACAAGTCAAGCTTTATATATCACCATTTCAATTTTTAATTTCATTTTCGTATGAAAACCCATCTATATCCATCCGGCTTCACACCTTTAGGTGTTCGGACTACAGGTCCAAAAACTTGTCTTTTGTAGAGTGAGTTTAATTCTGCTTCAATTGCATCTTTCCATTTTGGTCAGTCGTCACTTTGCCTACATAATTTAATGGACGTTGGTTCGTGATCCTCTTTGCCATTTATCTTATTTAGCACTATATTGTATACAAAAACACCATCAATGCCGACTTTATTTCGGTTCCATTATATTCCATTTTGGACATAATTTGTCGAGATCTCTTTATTTTCATGAGTTTTAGGTACTTGATCAATCTCTTCTACATATGAAATGTTTATTATTGAAATTCTGGTATATAGATAACAATGTCCTAACACATGTTGAGACAAAGATCTCTGTGTAACAACATTTGGACTGAATAAAGCACACTGATATGATTCATATCAGAACAGAGTCATGACAAATGTTCCAACGTCTTATATGACATGTCAATCAATCAAGAAACAAAACTAAATAATTCAGAATGATAATAACACAAAGACATGATGACTCAGTTCGGTATACAACAACACCTACTATGGGGGTTACCAAGCCAGAAATAAAGTCCACTATCAGTAGTATTAGTTTAAAGCTAAACTCTCCCGTTTACAACTTCTCACTTAATCCATACCCAATGACACTTCTACTTAGGTTCTCCCAAAATATGAGAAATCACCATGTCACTTCCTAAATCACCTTTGTGATATCTAACAATCACAAGGTTCATCCAAGACTCTTGACTAACAAACACACTTAGATTTGCTTCAAAGCTTCATCTAAGAACAATAATCGACTATGTGCTTAAAAGCTTAAGAGAGATTGACACACAAACATTCAATGCTTACAAGCTTATGAATGAACGACGGAACCTTACAACTCAAAGAGAAATCCTACTCTTCTATCAACATGATAGTCGAAAGGCTCACAAATAACACAGACCAACTCTCCTAGAGAGTGGCACAAAGATAAAGCCTAAATACTTCTACATTTTGGATTCGACCCCTTTTAGGTTACAAACACTTTTATTTATAATCCTTTTCCCAACTGGATTTGGGCTTCAAATCACAACATATCAGCTGCTACAAATCTGCAGAAACTTCTCCATAAAACTAGGTCTTCAATCATAACCTTCATAATTTGTATCCATAATTAGAAAGTCAATATTCTTCTTGAATTCAAATTGAATCTTTCGGACCTTAAAATCAACGCCACATAGGATAGCATAATATTTCCAGAATATTCTGTATCTGTTAAATCTTCAACCAATCGAACAACCCAGCCCAACACAGTCACGATGTCGAATGCCTCTGCATAGAACATCTTGTCTGACATGTTTGCTTCAGTTGATAAAACATCTAAACTTAACACGTTTCTTCATAATGTAAGACTTCTTGTTTAACCTGTTTTTCTCAGCAAGTTAACTCATCCTATTTAACATATTGCTCCATATTTGTTTTACTAAAATTAATGTCAATCATACAATCAAAGAACTAACAATCTCCCCCTTTGGAAAACTTTGGCTAAAACAAATAAACAACATAAAACTCAGATTACATCAACTAGAAACAAAAATTACACAAACCATAGCTAGTCTCTAGAAGCTACTAAAACCATCACATATCCCATCAACAATATTATCATTCTTATTGATGTCAGAACATCATGTTCGACATCTTCACAACATTCTGAATGGGCTCCATTGCATCACGTCAAACTTAACACCACAAAATAACAACCTCAGGATAAAAGGAGTAGAAAGTCCTGAAGTTATTTGGTGCACATGAGGAAGAAGATAGCTGACACTCCCCCTTAACTTAGGAACCTTTTGTTGCCACTGAAGGCATAAGAGAACCCTTAAGAAGAAAACAAACACCAACATATGGAATAAGAAGAGACTTAAGGGAAAAACAACCACCATCCCAGGTAACTCAGAACACAAGTCACAACTGTGCTCATAACTCAGATCACAAGTCACAAGACATAACTAACAGACACAGGATCAAATGTCTTGTCCGACATCTTTGTAGAATATCTGGAAGAACAAACTCCAGATTAAACAACTAAACAACCTCTTTCTCCCCCTTTCTAGCCAAAAATTGACAAAGAAAGCCTTCACAAAACCATACCCAACCAGAGCTCACCCATACCCAGACAAAAGCCATAAGGATTATGGAACCACCAAACACTCACAAGGTCAAGGAAGGAAGGAGTGATCTCTATAAATAGTTAAGCATATACTTAGAAATTAACGATCCTTGATTGTGACAATGGTCTTGGTCAAAAAGAGACATTATTTGAGGAAGATAACTCCATCAAAATAAATGTGCACCTTCCAAATCAGCTTTGAACGTCTTTATTGTCCCTGGACTGATTCTTCTAAAAAGATAGTCCCAATACATGCACATGCATAGTCAAACACACTTTCTGCACTTCCTCTTGATAAAACCGTCCATAATGTTTCCTTGTTTTTCTGAAGGAAAACCATATCATGAACAAAGTTCTGACATTCACTCAGACATTGTCTACTTTTGATTTAAGACATCTTTAGCTCAAAATGCTTTCACAGAATTCTCCATATGTTTGGAAGCATAATCACAATGTCTTCCACTGGACTATAAGTATACTCCTTTTGGCCAGCACAAATCAAAATATCAAGACATCATGAGTGACATCTCTCATTCATCAACCAAAACAACCATTGAGTCTCTCATCAATCTGCAGAGAAAAATAAATTCTCCCAGATACAAACACAATTTCTCAGAGTTCACTTTAAGAACCATGAGAACACAAGAATCAATCCATCATGCTCACATGGATGGAACCATACATGCCTAGTCAAAAGCATAAATAACTACATCTAGTAGACTTACGACATATTTTCTGATATCACACCCTCATAAGAGGTACATAATATCTACAAGCTTGGAACACAAGCAAGCTTCATAATATCTACACCATTGTAGCAATAATCTATAGATCAACACTTAGCCCCCCTGTCATGGATAAACAATGTTCCTACTGAACATATTCATACCCTTATGAAAATAAACTTGAGCTTGATACTCTAGCTCCTTGAGAGCACATCCAAGCCTTCTGACTTCTTCACTTTAACAAAAATAATCAGTTTGCTTGCTTCACACGCTCCAGACTGGCACACTCTTTTCTAGAGTAAATTGCATCAGAAGAAACCCACTTCATCGTAAGCTTCCTTATCAAATTACACTATCTGATATCATTCCTTTGCCCTTACTTGCAATTTCTAGATAGTAGACATGCATTCATCAAACATACTATTGTAATCAAGATTAGAATCTTCTCATTCTAATCCATATATCTAGAAATGCGTCTTCTTACAACAAAGTTGACCATCAAACTTCACATCCATAATCCCAAGCATCTTCAACATGCATGATGTCACAACATCATATAGAACATCTTCTTCGTATCACAAATTTCATTAACTTTGGTTCTTGATTATTCATAAGACTTATTATTTTCATGGAATTCCTTGACCCAAGAAGATCTCTAAAGAACACAACTTTCAGAAACACCAGTGAATCAAGGAGAAAAATAAACTCTCATATTTTCTGAAACATAGTTTTTAGATTGCATATTTACATCAGCATATCAGACAAATACACCGCTCGCATCAGGATATTAGCTGTCAGTTAAATGTACACCTGAATTCAAGCAGTTATGACTGATATTCACTTTACAGACCACACCAGTCTTGGTCAGTGACTAGATTTAGTACTTCACCATGGTCAGACACCCCAACTTCAACAGCTAGCACACGCCAGAGAACCATAAAGAGAAATAAACTCACATACACTATCTGAATTATAGTACACAAATTGTAGACTTGCATAAATATGTTAGGCAAATACACAACTCTCATCAATGTATTTACCATCAGTCACATGCACACCTGCATCACAATTTCTCTTAGAGGTCCAAACAACTGATAAGACTACCTCTTCTCAAGTGATAGAGCATTTGACCGGACATTCTCCTTTTGCACACCATAGACAGTCATGACAGATATTCTCTTGACACCACCATGAGCTCAAAAAAAACTTCCATAGCTGTAGAAGCAACCAACTGAAATGATGTTCCAACATGAGTTCAGACATCATTGATTTAATCATTTATTAAGGGAACACACTTGTACCCATCCACAGACAGACTGCTTCTTCCAATTCTTCAAGACTCAAAACTGGAAAGCTCATCCGAAGCAGTCTAGATAGAACTTCTAAAAATGTAAACAACACTCAACCAATTAAATGATACATATAACGGTAGAAATATTGAGACTAAGCCATTGGATTGACTTAACTCGCACAAATTAAATAAAAATCGCCACTGCACTTTATTGTTTCCAAAGGAAATGGGAAAAGAGCGGATAAACCCAAAAAAGAGGGGAAGAGAAACTAGGTACATGGGTTGGTGATACAAAAGGAAGGTATTAGCACCCTAAACATCTACAGTAATTTGCAAGAACCTCTTTGAAAATCTATGTATTTTGGCTATTAAAGGTGTATACAAAAATAGATTGTGGAGGTGAGAAAAGAAGTATTTTTTATAATTTTACACCCACTGCGGTTACGAACCTTTAGTGCCTATGTACCATCTTCCGTGCAATAGGGGATCAGAGTACTCGTAGTTCACCTCAACAATTTTAAAACATAAGTGTATTGGTTAATTGTAAGAGAAGAGACATCATCCTCATACCTGAGTGGAAAACATACTTACTACCCACAATCATGAGAAAGGAAAATTTGCATCATCTCAAAGTGGAGGATATAGCTTGGATTTTAAAATCAACAAAGTCTCCCTCAACATCCAAGTGGAAAATATATCACCCTACTACATATCATAGAAGTATAGTAGCTTACATCACTATAAGAATCGACAAGAGTCTAATCTTTTGAGAAAATGTTTTAAGGTAAAAAAGCCAAAATGGCAAAATGGTTTTAATGAAGTTAATGACTTTTAGTCTTGAGAAAGGTGTCAAAGTATGATTAAATTTATTAAATTTTGATTAAGAAAAGATTTTGAAAATGCATGGACCTAAGTCCAAGTTTATTATGAAAGCAGTTCAAGTTAGAAAACAAGAAGAGATTTGAAATGGAGGGAGAAGATTTTTGAAATTAAAGAAGATATGAGGAGATGAAGGGACTATCCTAAAATGTAAGGTAAAAGCTAAGGAAAATAACGATATAACTAACAAGAAGCCAAGAATTGACATAAGAAGTCAATATTGAATTCCTATCCTTTGGATTGAAACCAAGAAAGCAAAAATACTAAACCTCTGAGAAAAAACTAAGCTTCAGTTGAATTAAGTCTTCACAAAAGTTGGGCAGAGTAATAGCTGTATACAGAGGAATTCTTAATCATAGACAAAACATATAATCAGAATAATCTGCACACAAAGAAAATCAACCCAATGCCTTGAAGTAAACCCCAAGAACTTCATAAAAAATAACAACAGAGCCACAAGATCTCAAGTATCAAGGCTTCTAATCCTAAGTCCGAGAGATCCACAACTCCATAATGCCAAGGATAGTAACCAAATAGTCCAAGTAACCTTATAGTTTTTTAATGTTCAAGTTGATTATTAAGTATTTTCAAAAGAAAAGAAAGATCAAGTGAGAAAAAATAAAATGACATAAAGATAAATGCTCAAGTGAGCAAAGATAAAATAACATAAAGATGAATGCTCAAGTGAGCAAAATGAAAAATTGCATGGAATGTAAATACTAAAATAAATGGTACATAAAAGCAAAGGCATAAAATAAAGGCATAAAGTAAAGTTAATTGTTAGTGAAGTAGAAGTTAAAAGGTTAGTTGAATGACCATCTTGAAGCTTACATTTGAAAACCTATTAGAAGATTGATAAAATCAAAGCTTCTCAACAACAAGTATCATTTTCTTTTTGTCAAGTATATCATTCATTTCAAGTGCTCAAAGCAACCACATATGTTCAATGATGTTCAAATGATTCACTTAGACCAAAATTCATGAAGCTCATTAGAGGGTTGATAGAATCAAAGCCTCCTAATAATGAACTTCAAAGTTATTGGATCCAAGGTTTCAAATTAAACATACTTAGGCTTGCAAACATAGGTTTGGGCCACAAATGATCATTTTTTGAATCAAGACAAATTTAGCACCATGTTAAGCAATCGTAAATGGACTTATGTAGAAGTCACACCTATTTTGAGGCCGGTCAATAGTAATATATGTACCAAACATGTTAGAGAAATGATATGTAGATCATTCTCCAAAAAATATGTAGCACAAGTAAAAATAAGAAAGGGATAAGATGAAAAGGGAGGGGATGTATCAGATGAAATTATGGTTTCAAATATCATCATTATCATTTATCCATTTTGGTGGATTTGATTTTTCAACCTATCAACACCCAAGATCCAATGAGGTTGAAGAACTTGTCCCAAAAAAAAGCAATTAAGTGTCTCAAAATCAGAACCAATCAAAAAAATAATAAAATATATTTAATAGAAAACAAGATTTAAATGATTTAAAAAGAAAATAATTGGTAAATACACAACATGTATTAAAGCAATAAATAAAAATCCTAAAAAAAACAGAAGTCAAACATGAGTCAACAAGTGTTGACAATTTTTCAGAATTTTTTAAAGGCAAAAACTATTTTTTAAAATTTAAAGAAATAAACAAAATAAACCAAAATTTGTGAAAAATAGTAAAATAAAAAATATAAATAAAGTGAAGTCACCAATATTTTTCAAGAGATCATTGGATCCTTCCATAATTTTTTCAGAATTTAAAAATCAAGAAAAACATTTTTAAACAATTAAAACAAGTCAAATAAAGTGAAAAAACATAAAAAATACCAAATCACAAAATAAAATTGTGAAAAAATTAAAATCAGAAAGAGAAAGATCAAAAGTATTTTTGAGATTTTTTTCACAATTTTAGAAGTTGAAATGAATTTTTTATGAATTTTTGAAGTTTAAAACAATTAAATCAAAAATCAGAAAATAAAAATAATATCAAAATAATGTGGACCATTGGATCAATGTCAAAACGTGTTAGTAAGCTAATCCAAAGGATTAGACGCGCTGTACATGATATAGACATTATCGAATAAACCACCAAATCATTTATTTTTTAAACAGATTTGAAAAAACAAGTGGCGCCTTGTCATTGGTTAAGAGATAATACGCTAGTCATCTTCAACCTCCGGGAAAACACGAGTTGCAGGTTCTACAAACTGTAAAATTTGAAGCTCAGATCGGTGTCATTCAATTCGTCTCATCAAGACGATTCCAATGATACCTCGCGAAAAATTTATATAAACACCAGCTCAGTCGATTTGCAAAAAACCAGAAGAAAAAGAATGAAAAGGGATTTGAAAATTCATGAGAAAAACTCACTTCTAGTTAAAAACTAATGATTCTATGAGTATCAGAGTGATGAGAGCTACATTGTAGCAACAAATTTGAAGAGAATTGGTGGAGGAATCTACCTATTGAAGCTCAACTTCAGAGCTCTGAAACTTGAGTTGGCTAGCCGATTTAGAACACCTCAAGGCTTGGTTCTTCTTCTATTAGCTCCAGTGAAGTTCAACGATGAAGAATGAATAAAGAAATTGGATTAAAAAATAAGGGAAGAGTGAATTCAAAAACTCAGAATTATGAGCTATGGAGAGAGTTTGGCAGGGTGATTTTGGCTATCCAAGCTTGGGAAAAAGAGTGAAATATGGCTTGTATTTATAGGAGAAGTGAATGGAATCAAGAGGAGGGGTGAATGATGCAATTTGAGTGGAAATTGTTCACACCTGTGGTCATGAAGAAAGTGTGATTACATGTGCATCAAAACTCATCCAGATGATACGTTTTGACACTCTAAATGATCCAAACATCTATGCTAATCATGTTTAAGTGGAAAGCACGCACAAATTTGATCATTAGAGCCATATTATGGAAATTGTAATCTAACTGCAAGTAAAACTTTAGTTCCAAGGTATCAACTTTGAATCTATGGTACACACAGATCAAAAGGCTTTTTGACATGATTCTTGAAGAATTTGAAAGACAAAGTCACAATCTTTATAATTTGACAAGAAATTTATCATTTGGAGATCTGAGCAAAATGTTACATCACTTTGAAATCGTGAAAAGAAATATGACTTTTGTACTTAGAAATATTTCTATGTGTTGAACTTCAAAATGATCTATAATGTTCTTCAAAATTACATGTCCTTCCACTCAAAATTTGGTTTTGATATTTGAAGATGGAATGAAGTAGACTTCTTGAATTGAATTGTGGAATTGATACCACTCTAAAATCATAACAATTGAAAGAGTTATGGTCTTTGGAAGATGATGAACAAATTTGGGAAAATTCACAAAAGACCTATAATCTTTTCAATTCTTCAACAACTTTCCAAGCATTTTCAAGTCTTGTATATTGAAACAAAGTTGTAGTGGACATCCCAAATATTATTGTGAAAAATAATGGACTCAAGGAGATAAAAATTGACCAAGTTATGATCACTTGAAGTCAAACCCTAAGATTCAAAGGCTTTTCAAATAGACTTGCAATCTTTCTCAACCATTAGTGATCTTCCATTCAAAATTAGCCTTAGATACCTGAAGCGAGCTTGTTAAGGACCCTTTAAAGAGAATCATGGATTTGGAATCAATCAAAAATCTCAAAAAATGAGCAAGATATGGTCCTTGGAAGTCAACAAACCCTAGCTCAAAGAGTGTCAAAATGACTTGAAACCCCTTTTAACTTTTGATGATTTTTCTTGCACAATTGGATCTTTTCATGTGAACAAAAGTTATTATAGGTGATGATAATAACCCATAGCAAAAAGAACCAAGTCAAAATATTGAAAATTGAGAGAATTATGCATATGTGATCACTGAATCGAGTACTTGTTCAATTAGGTTAAACTTGTTGAATCAACCTTGAATTTTTTTGGACTTTCTTGGAAAAATAAAGCATGACGGATCATATTAGGCCTTGAAATGATGTTGTCTGGAAGCTCACTCAAAGATGAAGTTTAAGTCTCAATGAAACTCGTTGAAGAAGGCATGGGAATAAACACATTAATCTATGAATCTTCTTGATTAATGCCACCACCAACTTTGAGGAACATTTGACCTAAATAAAGTGAGAGAGCTCTTTGAAACACAAATATTTGATATCATCGACAAATCCTTGAAGCTTAAGCTCTTGCAATCCATTGAAGAATCGTTTGATTGAGGACCAACCCTCAAACCCTAAGTTAAATGGTGAGATGGATGCAATTGTTGTTAGACGGTGTGGCAAGTGATCGAGAGGGGGGGGGGGTGAATAGATCACCTCTTACTTTTTCAAGGATTTAAAATTGTTTTATCAAAGTGAGTTGAAAGCAGCGAAAATCAATGTCCTGAATCAATTCCGTCTACTTTGAACTGACTACTAGAAAACTTGACATGTGAAAACTTTGCTGGATTTTTATTAAATGAAATGGATGAATGTACAACTCAAAAATCTTGACGTTTCAATGCACTTACCATAAAATAGTATTTCCAATGAATTTAGAAATTTGATAGGAATTTTGTCAAACACTTTGCGTATGCTTGTATAATGATTTAATAGTGGTGGTTTGGTGAAAATGTTTGAGCCACTATGTTTATCATTAGACTGTAAAACTTAGCACGCCAATTGAATTGCAAAATTATAGAATATGTAAAATTGTAAAGAGAAAGAAAGAGAGAACGATACGCAGGCAGTTTGGTAAGGAAGTTCCCCACTGTCGTCCTCGCGTGTGGGTACGTCTCCCTCTTAATTTCACAATTGAAACTGAGAACTTTTATATCAATATGCTGAATGTTTGATAGCAAGGTTACACTACACAGAAAGAAATAAATCCCTATGATCTTCTTATTCTTGTAAGAACCACCACTTGATATGAGCTGTATCAAGATTCCCTGCAAAGTCACCGAATGATCCTCCGCTTCCACGACCTGTTTGTTCAAAATCCTTCCGATTTCCAAACCCCTCGCTACGGCTGAATCCGACTCGCGCGACCGTGACTGACAAAACCCTCAAGAACACACCCGTTCTTGAAGGACAAACCCTCTAGTTTATTTCTTGAAGCTTCCTCTTCAACCTCCAACTCAACTAGACTTCTTCAATACACAGCTAAACGTTATCTCAAACCGCTTGATTCAGTTCAACAAGGATGTTTGATTTTCTTTTTTGTTGTTGAATGTAAGATGGTTGAGAAGATGATGAAGATGAAGGAATGAAAAGCTTCTGGTTGCTCACAATTGTTTTTGCACACAATCTTCTATGTTGCTATATACTTCTGAAGAAATGCTTGCTTATATTTATAACAGAAAATGGTTAGTCAAAAAGAAAGTGATATGAGTCGATGCATGTTGGTCATGTGTTGACTCATGTTAGTTATATGTAACAGGATGAGTCGATACATTATGTTTTGAGTCGATACAAAATCATGTTATAGCGTTTTATAGAACCAACACTTTTATACCCGTCGACACATAATGCGTATGTGTCGATACATACTGATTGTAAATTTAACTTTTGAATTTAAAACATAGTATGAGTCGACACATGATATTATGTATCGATACATATAAGTTTCAAAATGTTTTCCAGGATCATCATAATGTTTTGTGTCGATACATAATGCGTATGTGTCGATACATACTGATTGTAAATTTAACTTTTGAATTTAAAACATAGTATGAGTCGACACATGATATTATGTATCGATACATATAAGTTTCAAAATGTTTTCCAGGATCATCAGAATGTTTTGTGTCGATACATAAGGTTTTGTATCAATTCATACAAGTATTACAGGGGCATCAAAATATTATTTGTCGATGCATGAAATTTATGTATCGATGCATGCAGTTTTTAGATTTACATTCCAGGATCATCAAAGAGTTATGTATCGACTCATAAGCTTTTGTATCGATACATAATAGTTTTGAGATACAATTCCAGGGACTTCAGAATGCTATGTATCGATACAAAACTTGATGTGTCGACTCATAATGATGAATTATGAGAGAAATGTAATTTTGGATTATTCAAACATGTTATATTATATTTGCAATCATTCAAAATCAATCTATGAAGAGGTTGCTCACAAACTCCCCCCTTTTGATGATGGCAAATATCTGATGATGTGTCGTGATATAGTGTGAATGAAAAAAGCTTGCTCCCCCTGAGTTTGTGTATCTTCTTCCTAATACAAGCACAATCTTCACTGACACACTCTTCTTCTCCCCCTTTGACCATATCAAAAAGAGAATAACCAACATTTTCAACAAACTCAGCACATAGGAAAATTTATATTCAATTTCAGCGATTAATGGACTTGGCATTCACACAGAATGCCAGGCATAAAGTTATCAATAAGTGAGTAAATAGCAGAGTAAACATAAAGTAATCACGTTAAAAGTAATGCATTGGCAGATAAAAAGTTAGATTACATAAGCACGATAAAATGTTTGTGTGATACGGTGGGAGAACTGACTTGAGTTTTGCGATTGTATTCGCACTTGTTCGGTTTAGCAAGAGTCGCCACCGACTTTTTATTTTATCCTAAAGGAAAGGTTAAAAAGCACAGGAAAAACCTTTTGAGATATTTCGTGGGTTCGGGGGGTAGATTATGAAAAGGGAAGGTATTAACACCCTTTTCATCCATGGTTATCCATGGGCTCTTAGTTACTTGGTTTTTAGATCACTTGCCTTGATTTTTGATTGCTTGAAATTGTGGTGTATGTGTGTGTTTTGAAAATGTTTTTTGAAATAGACGCCTTTGTTTCGGCAACCAATGTAATTGACTCGTGTTTGAGTGTTTTACAAAAGTGTGTATCTTTTCGAAAAGATGTTTCAAATGTTTTTGAGAGTTTGTTTTGAAAGTGTTTGTGAGGTGTGGTTTTTGAAAAGGAGGCAAGTGTTTTTGCAAGCAGATCTCAAGTAACTAAGGGTTTTGTCTACCCCTGTTGTACTCAAAGGTTTTCTCTATGTTTTCAACCCTTTTTAACAATTTTTGCTCCACCATTGAATTTGGTGGACAATCTTGCGTTTAGGATGTGATCGGGACAGGCGCGGGTCATCGTATGGACCATGAATGCAATGGTGCCAAGTGTCTTTGGAAATTTGCTTGAAGGGACTTGATCATTTTGATAGGCGACTTTCGAAAGCGTCATCGAGGGACTTATGATCATTTGAATTCGTTTTGCCAAAGAAACTCGACGTGCAAGCATGGCCCATTTTGGAAGGCAACACGTGGGATTACCCTATGGGGTGCAAGTGTGATTGTGTGTTGATTTCATGCGTTTGTCTTTGTATTAGGTTATCTAGCATTTGATTTTATGTACATACAAACCCTATGTCTAATCATGGTATAATTCGAAAGCGGTAAATTGCGGGAATTTTTAAAGTCTACGCTATTACAAATGGTATCCGGGAGTGGGGGTACAAATTCACAAAGGGGGATGAGACTTAAATAATTACAACCAAATCGAATCGCGATCAAATGTAATCAATGTATAGCAAAGTGTAAGAAAAGCAATTGTATATGTGTAAAGCAAAGTAAATGTATGGTGTAAGTGTAATGAGAATTATTTACAAGTTAAGAAATGTGAACTTAAAGGTATTTATTAAGTATGTTTGATTTAATAAGTATTATTATCCACATTTGATTTAAATTTGTATTTTTATATTTTTTTGTTTAATATATACAAAGTATTTTAATAAAGAGAAAGGAAAATGTTTTATATTCTATTTTTTAGATATTAAAAATAATGCATTTTAATTGATCATGTACAAATCAAAAGTTCTAATTTTAAGGAGAAAAATATTAACTTTAAAGGAAAAATTATGTATTTATGTACAAAGTATTTTTAAGAAAAGAAAATGTATCTATTTTAAGAATTATTTTTATGTATGAACATGTACAAATAAGAAAAATTTTAAGAAAAGGAAAATAATATTTTAAGTCTTATTTCTTATATATTAGTAGTTAGTATTAATATATATTTATACAAGAGTTTTAATTGAAAGAAAATGTTTTAAATTTGAGAAAAAAATATATTGTGTTCAAAATTATAATTACGTTATAAAAAGTATTATTAATAAAAACTTTGATGTAAAAATATTATGTTAGTTTGTATAAAAAAATAGATATGATAAGTAAAAAAGGGTTTGAAAGAGTCAAAAACGGGCTGTAGGGTTTTTAGGCCCAATAACCAATAACCAGGATAATGGGCAAAAGGGGGGTGCATTCAGGAAAAATAACATGGGCTTTAGGCGTGATGAACGGGCGAAGGCCCAAAGGCTTGAGACAAATGTTTTTCTTAGGGTTTGATTGGATTCGTTTCAATTGGAATGTTAGGGTTTGAGCAAAGGGTACAGAGGCGCCGTCGTTCACCATTTTCGCTTCGTCCTCGCCTTAGCTACTGAGCTTCGCCTTCGCCCAAGCCACCAACGCCATCATCACCTCCTCCTCCGTCTTCGGTCCAACGAGACTGTAAGGTGATAGTTCTGTTTTAATACATTCAGGGTTTCGAACCTTAGAGGTCTTGCATGTTTAGTTTTATGTTCTGATTTTTATTAAGCCTCGTCATTGATTCTGATCATACATGTTTTTGTTTGAGGTGTGAAGAGAAGGACAAAATATATTACCTTCGTTGGAGGAGGAGATTAGGAGGCGTTTGGGCGGCTTGCCGGCGGGGAAACGCGCGATGAGAGCTCGCCTGACTGGATTCCTGGTTTGTGTATTCTTTGGCCCCTTAGGTTTAATGATGACACTTGAGAACCTTTGTACGACTTCCTTTCTTTTTCTTGCTTTGTTGCCTTGATGCCTAGCCTCTTGTTTCTGTTTGCTTCTTTATCTTCTTTCTTCTTGCTACCTTTGGTGCCTTCCGTTGCTATGCTTGTCTTTGATGGTTTTTCGCCCAGTGATGAACCCTAGGTTCTGAGGGCTTGTGTTGTTTGCTTGAACGCGTAAATTTCTGTCAATTTGGAGCTCCTACTGTGAAATTCAGGCTTCAGGCTTGATGGCCGGTACAGGTTTAAGCTTGTTGGTTGGTGGATTTACTGGTTTAAGCTTGCAGGTTTTGATTGAGGCTAACCATTGTTTGAGTTTGGTTTTACTGGCTTTAGGTTTATGCTGCAGTTTGTTTGAAACTTGCAAGGTCTTTAGGTTTTTGCTTCAGGCTTCAGGCTTATGCTGGTTTTTGGCTTTAGTTGGACAGCAGGTTGTAGGTTTAATGTTTTGCTTCAGCAGGTTTCTTGATGGTTAAGTTTGACAGGTTTATGGCCTTGGGAGTTTTGTTTGGATTCTGCTTATGGTTTCATGGACTTGGTCACAGGTTTGGGCAAGAAGTTTGTGAGTTTTGACATGTTTTTTTGTTTTAAGTCTGAACTTACATGTTTGCTGGTTGTTGAGACTTGGACAATTTTTTTTGGTTATTCTTCTTGGACTGGTCTAAGGCTTGTTGAATGCAGGGTCTTTATGGTTAAGGCTGCTAGGCTTTTAGGCTTAGACAAATGGTGGTGTGAACTCGTTTTTCTGCCGGGTCCTCTAGGCTTGAGCTTTTGTGATGTTTTTGTATCTCTCCAGCCTGTTGAACGCAGGGCCTGCTGTTGTTATATGCCCCAAAAAAGGGGTTCATGGTTTGAATCTGGTTTGAAGGGTTTTATTATGGAAAGATAAATCTGTTACTCTTTGTTGACAGTTTTGTTTGCATTCTAATTCCTTCATATTTTTGCCTTCTGCTTCACTGTTTTATTGCAGTTTTTGTTTTTATATTTCTTTATGCCTAAAGCCAAAAACCAGTAAGCCTAAACTTCTCCTCTCTTCTTCTCTCTCCTGAAAAATTTTAAACATTCAATATGGTTTACATTTGTCTTTTTCTAAAAAAGCAAATGGATGAAAATGATGAAATGGAAATAGGTTGCTTGCATAAGTAGCTTAGTCCTACATATTTTATCTCTTTTCCATATTGCCTGCTTCTTTGTGACAGTTTTGGCATCTTGGATATTTTGATATCTTGAGATATCTTTTGGCAGCTTGTTGACTTTGGACTTAGTTTTGAAATTGTGACTTTGTATTTGCACATGCTGTCTTGCTTTGAACTATGCAGTTGGTTGACCAATTTGAAATGTGCAATTTTTAACTTTGTGCATTTATTTTTAATTGCAAGCATTCCATCCTTCTTTGTGAACCGGGAGAAATCCCGTGATTTGCAAAGAGGGTAAAACTGATTCCGGCCGTTTGCTTTTAATGATGAATTCTCTTTTATCTGTCTGTCTCTTTAATTATTTATCTGCTTCAATTGACTTTTTCTTCTTTCTTTCGCAGATAAAAATTAAATGGAGAGGAAAAGCAACAGATGGAGGATGAAGAATTGAAGACTTAGAAAAATATTAGGATAGTTTTATTTAAATTTAAATAAATGTAATATTATTATTGTAAATACTTTGTAAACGAATACTTGTATTTAAATAACAACTGTAACAAATATCTAAGATGAAATAAAAATTCCTTTTATCCAATTAATTCTTTTCTTCTTTTCAATTGTTTACTTTATTATTTATAATTCTTTAAATTAACATAATTGAAAATAAATTCCAACTATTTTAATCTCAGAATAATAAATAGTTAAATAAACATTGTTTCAGCATTGATCAATTAATAAACTTGGCGCTTCCAACATCCAAATCACTGCACAGTCAATCACAACAACTGCCCAGACGTTTCTCCTTTTACTGATTTTAACCAAACAATGCAAATTCAATCCAAATGCATCTTTTCAATGATTAAGTCAAACAATGTGAATTCAATCCAAATGTCTCAGCCCATATCTCGGAACAACTTGAAAAGCACTGTGGGGATTTAATTCTTTATGAGAATGCGCGCATAAAAACCCTAATTCCTGATCAAATGTCAAAGAAACGTTCGCCTGATCAAAGTCGAGCCAAAATCAACCAAACCCTACGCAAACTGTTTGAATTGTTCTAGAGCCATGAAAACCAATGAAAACCCTAATTTTGTCTGACTGACGAGAAAAGTCTGTTTGACCGATTCTTGAGCCAGTTTGAAAAATCAGGAAACGTCTGAAACTGTGATTTCTTATGGAAAAATATGAGGGCAAATTTTGGGGTACAACAGTTGCCCCTGTTCATTCTTCTTGGACCTGAAGAGTTAGATTGGCAAGTTTGCCTTTCGCGACTCGAGGGTAAAAGGAGATTGGACACTAAAGTGCCCAAAAAATTTGCACTCGGTGATGTAATGGTAGAGGAAATGGGCTTAAATATGCCATTTGGTGATGGGCTTAAAGATGCCATCTGGAGATGTCTGGAGGGGGATGGGCTTATAGATTCCATCTGCAGGTGATTGTTGAACTGTACATTACTGGTGAATGGACGAGTATCAGAAAGGTATCCATGTTTTGGAACCTCTCTGAACCGGGGGTCTGAACAAGCAATAGATTGACATCCGTGTTTGGAGAATCTATAAATTGTTTTCAGGAGCTGGAGTTGAATAAGCAATAGAGCAGCATCCGTTGTCGGGAAGCATCCGTAAATTGTTTTCAAAAGTTGAGAAGAAACTGAACAATCGATAGATTAACATCCGGTGTTGGGAAGAATCTGTAAACTGTTTTCAGAGGTCTGAAGCAGGAACCGGCGTAGGGTTTCCTGATGATGAGTCCGTGTAAAACTGCATCTGGATGAATCTGGAACAAGTATCAGAATGTCGCCGTGTCTGGGTCACATATGAACTGTCTCTGAGTGAATCTGGAATAAGTATCAGAATGTCGCCGTGTCCGGGTCACATCTGAACTATTTCTAGGAAGAATCTCGGAAGATAACGGTCTTTGTCTGTCGATTGATCTCACCTGAAAAGGTAAAGAGTTAATCGTATGCAATGTCATGATGCATGATGCAATGTATGTTATATCAATGTTCATGATATGAATGTGATGAATGCGCATGTAAGCTAATGAGCTGTCTTGCTGAGGATAGACGAATCCTGGATGGCTGAAGATAAAGGAATCTTGACTACTGCCAGGGAAAATAAATCCTTGGCTGCTGGGTAGGGCAAGAATCTTTGATCGTTGAAGATGAGGAGTCCTGGGACCACTGCTGGGGGATCAGGAGCTTGGGTTGTATGCCAAGTTACTGGGGAATTCCTGTCTTGAGGAGGTCTTCACTGGAGAATATTCGAATATTCTGTGAAGAACCGAGAATGGGTCTTCATTCTGCTGATGCTTAACTGTTATCCGGTCGATCTCCAGGCTTTCACAGAAGCTTGTATTATCATCTGGTCGTAATCCAGGCTTCACAATAGCTTGCTAAGCTGCCTTCCGGTTGCATCCGGGCTTCATGGCTTGTGTTAAAGATATACAACTATCTGGTCGATTCCAGGCTTATGAGTATTCTTGGCTGTTGTCTGGTCGTAATCCAGGCTTCACAGAAATTTGTATTGTCAACTGGTCGTAATCGAGGATTCACAATAATTTGTATTGTCAACTGGTCGTAATCCAGGCTTCACAATAATTTGATGAATTGCTATCCGGTCGAATCCGGGCTTCGCGGCTTGAATAATGAAGAACTCTCTATCTGGTCGTAATCCAGGCTTGGCGATTGTCTGATACTATTATCCGGTCGCAGTCCGGTCTTCACAATATGTTTGTAGAGATTAAGATGTTATCCGGTCGAGTCCGGGCTTCATAACTTGAATTCAGGAGATCTCACTATCTGGTCGTAATCCAGGCTTTGCGGTAGTCCGACACTGTTATCTGGTCGTAGTCTGGTCTTCACAATGTGCTGTAGAGATTAAGATGTTATTCGGTCGAGTCCGGGCTTCATAACTTGAATTCTGTGAGAATTTGATCTTCGACGACTGTAGCTTCCAACAGATGATGAAGGAGTTGTTGAACGACCGATCAATATGGAATGTAACTTGTTCTGGAGAATAAATCCTGGACAAATGTTGGGGAAATGAACCCATAACGGAAGAACTCTGGGGTTACTGAGGATGAGAAATCCCTGCTGTCTGCTAACCTGCTTGGGGAACAAGATCTTCACTTGTTGGGGGATCTTAGGACAACTACTGGGATTGGAACTCCTTGGTGACTTGTGGGGTGAGAGAATTCTGATGATCTCTGCTGGGGAGTTCAGGACCTGGTAGACTTAAGCTGGAGAGGTAAGATTTGAGAATCTTTGGTCTGGTGGGAAGTATCTCTGTGGGGAGGATGCTCACTGGTCTGGTTCCAATGGGGATTGACAGTTGGAAGTTTTAGCTCCGCTGGGGATATTGAAACTTGACTCTGATGGGAGTTAGCTTCTGGAAGGTTCTCAGGCTGGGGAGATCAGTTTTGAGAAAGCTCTTGTTCTGCTGGGGATCCTAGAGTTAAACTCTGTTTGGGGACTCCTTCTGAAAGGGCATCGAGACATCTATTTGTACCTTCCACCTATCAGTAATCGTCTTTTCCTGATTTGAGAGGAAATGACTATGTTCAAATGCATATGCCTACTTAACAAAACATTGGACGTTTCTCGAGTAAACATAAGTGTGAAAGAACGACAAAGCAAATTTGCGTATTTGGAAAAATATTTGTATTAGCTTTCTATGAGTGTCTTTGTACAAAGGAGACAGGCATCCTAGTAAGAGGATGTCGCCGTAGGAATTGAAAGTTTTATACAAAAGCAAGATGGCTATGTTAAATAATTCTATGGGATTCTATTCTGCTATAGCCTTCACAACTTTGAATATTTGTCCATTCGATGCTTCGTCTACCGATGACTGGATTGATCAGAAGCTTGGAGTTCGTTGATGAAGAGATTGTCCTTAAAGTGATCCGACGAGACATAATCATACGCTTTAATTCCCTAACTTTTGCCTGAACCGCCCTTTCGGGTTTTCGGTTCACCGGGAAACCCCTTTTTTCCCAAGCCGCCCTTTCGGGTTTTCGACCTGCCGGGTGTACAGATTTTTTTTGTTTTATCCCTAATTTTTGCCTGAACCGCCCTTTCGGGTTTTCGGTTCACCGGGATGCCCATTTTTGTCCAAGTCGTCCTTTCGGGTTTTCGACTTGTCGGGTTATTTCATGCGTAGTATCTTTTGACTATGTCTGCATTCGTGGGGTGCGGCAAATCATCGCCATCCATGGTGGCCAGAATCATCGCACCACCAGAAAATATGTTCTTAATCACAAACGGTCCTTCGTAGGTAGGAGTCCATTTGCCCCTGGGATCACTTTGCGGCAAGATAATACGCTTGATTACCAGATCCCCAACTCGATACTCCTGTCGTCTAACTTTCTTGTTAAAAGCCTTGATCATCCGTTTTTGGTATGCCTGACCATGACAGATAGCAGTAAGTCTTTTTTCGTCAATTAGGTTTAATTGATCAAACCGAGTTTGGATCCAGTCGTCTTCGTTCAAACCTGCATCCTTCATTATTCGGAGAGAGGGTATCTGGACTTCAATAGGCAAGACCGCTTCCATGCCATAGACCAAAGCAAAGGGAGTTGCCCCTGTTGACGTTCGTGCTGAGGTACGGTACCCATGAAGAGCGAACAGCAACATTTCATGCCAATCTTTGTAGGTCATTGTCATCTTCTGCACAATCTTTTTGATATTCTTATTAGCTGCTTCTACAGCCCCATTCATCTTCGGTCGGTAGGGAGAAGAGTTGTGGTGCTGTATCTTGAATTGCTCGCAGAGCTCAGTGATCATCTTGTTGTTAAGATTGGTACCATTATCCGTAATGATCCTCTCAGGTACACCGTAGCGGCAGATCAAGTTATGCCGAATGAACCGTGCCACGACATTCTTGGTTACCGTAGCATAGGAAG
This sequence comes from Vicia faba, assembly GCA_948472305.1. Taxonomy (NCBI): domain Eukaryota; kingdom Viridiplantae; phylum Streptophyta; class Magnoliopsida; order Fabales; family Fabaceae; genus Vicia; species Vicia faba. The sequence continues at coordinate 1,118,101,792 of OX451738.1, read as the reverse complement.
CCGCTTCAACCTATTTTGTGAAGTAATCAATTGCTACTAGGATAAAGCGGTGCCCGTTAGATGCTGTAGGTCTGATTTCGCCGATCATATCAATGCCCCACATCGCAAAAGGCCAAGGTGCTGTCAAAACATTCAGAGGAACCGGAGGAATATGCACTTTATCATCATAGATTTGGCATTTATGACAGGTTCGGGAATGCTGATAACAGTCGGCTTCCATTGTGGACCAGAAATATCCCGCCCGAAGGATTCTCTTTGCCATGGTATGTCCACTGGAATGTGTTCCAAAGGTACCTTCATGCAGCTCTGCCATGATCTTTTCTGCTTCAGTCTTATCTACACAACGTAGTAAGGTTGAATCATGGTTTCGCTTGTAGAGAATGCCATTGCTGAGGAATAATTTTGCTGCAAACCTTCTCAGGAACTTCTTGTCATTAACAGATGCGCCTTCGGGATACTCTTGAGCTTCAAGGTACCTCTTCACTTCATGATACCAAGGTTTCTCTGTTACTTCTTCGATCTCGAGATCGCAGCAATGTGCGGGTTCATCTTTCTTCCAAATAATGATCCGGGGCGCCTCATTGTCCCATTTGACTTTGAACATAGAAGACATCGTAGCTAACGCATCTGCTAACTGATTCTCCTCTCTCGGGAAGTGTTCAAATGTTATCTCTTCGAAATGGGGAATCAATGTCAGCACATATTCCTTGTAAGGAATAAGATTTGGGTGTTTCGTATCCCACTCGCCTTTGATCTGATTGATCACGAGAGCGGAATCTCCGAAGACACTCAGAAACTTGATCCTTAAGTCAATTGCAGCTTGAAGACCCATGATACATGCTTCATACTTTGCCATATTGTTGGTGCAGTCGAAACATAGCCGGGCAGTGAGTGGAGTATGAGTGCCTTTAGGAGATATGATCACAACGCCGATACCATTACCCAAAGCGTTCGAGGCTCCGTCAAAGTGCATAGACCATCGAGATCCTTCTTTAGGTCCTTCATTCGGTCCAGGTACTTCACAATCAGTCACTACCATGATATCCTAGTCTGGAAATTCAAAGTTCATTGGTTGGTAATCATCCACTGCCTGGTGTGCCAAGTGGTCTGCCAATACACTTCCCTTGATTGCTTTTTGAGTCGTGTACTGGATGTCGTATTCCGTCAAGATCATTTGCCATCTTGCTATTCTTCCGGACAAGGCGGGCTTTTCGAATATGTACTTGATTGGATCCATTTTTGAAATCAAGAAAGTAGTGTGAGTCAACATATACTGTCTCAGCCGGCGAGCAGCCCATACCAAAGTGCAGCAAGTTTTCTCGAGCAGTGAATATCGGGTCTCACAGTCGGTAAACTTTTTGCTAAGGTAATCAATAGCATGCTCTTTTCGTCCAGACTCGTCATGCTGCCCCAACACACACCCCATTGAGTTGTCAAGCACTGTCAAGTATAAGATTAGAGGTCTTCCTTCAACCGGTGGCATAAGAATGGGTGGTTCTTGGAGATACTCTTTGATTCTTTCGAAGGCGGCCTGACATTCGTCGTTCCAACGTACTACTTGATCTTTCTTCAGCAGCTTGAAGATTGGTTCGCAAGTAGCGGTTAGATGCGAGATGAATCGGGAAATGTAGTTCAACTGTCCTAGAAAGCCTCTGACTTCTTTCTCTGTCTTGGGAGCCGGCATCTCTTGTATGGCTTTCACTTTGGAAGGATCTACTTGAATACCTTTGTCGCTTACGATGAAACCTAACAATTTTCTAGATCTCACCCCAAAGGTGCACTTGTTTGGGTTCAGCCTCAGCTTGTACAACTTCAAACGGTCAAACAGCTTTTGTAGGTGGTCAAGGTGTTCTTCCTCAGTTTGGGACCTTGCGATCATATCATCGACGTATACTTCAATTTCGTGATGGATCATGTCACGAAATAAAGCAACCATGGCACGTTGGTAGGTTGCCCCAGCATTTTTCAACCCAAAAGGCATGACCTTGTAGCAAAAGGTGCCCCACTGAGTAACAAAAATGGTCTTCTCCATGTCTTCAGGAGCCATCTTGATCTGATTATAACCGGAGAAACCGTCCATGAAGGAGAAAACTTTATGCTGGGCGGTGTTATCAACCAGAACGTCGATATGAGGTAGAGGGAAATCATCCTTAGGGCTCGCCCTATTCAAATCCCTGTAATCAACACACATTCAGACCTTACCATCCTTCTTCGGTACTGGCACCATGTTGGCAATCCACTGAGAGTAAGACGTCACCGCTAGAAATCCGGCATTAAATTGTTTCATAACCTCGGCTTTGATTTTCTCGGACATTTCTGGACGCATCCGGCGGACCTTTTGTTTCACCGGAGGGCAATCTTCCTTGGTAGGCAGATGATGAACTACTATATCGGTATCTAACCCATGCATGTCTTCGTAAGACCAGGCAAAGATTTCGACGCATTCATTCAACAGCTGTATCAGGCGCTCCTTGACACTTGGTTCCAGATTGGCCCCCACTTGTACTTCCTTCCGATCTTCCTCCGTCCCTAAGTTGACAGTTTCCAACAACTCTTCGTGAGGCAAGATGGCCTTTTCTTCTTGCTGTAAAAGTCTGGCCAGCTCTTCCGGTACTTCACAACCTTCACCATCTTCATACTCAGCTTGATTGACCAAATCTTCAGAGTTATTGAAAGACGTAGTAGAATAGTTACCCATAGAATCCAGAGTGGAGGGGTACCTGCATTCGTGGATGTGGGTGTGTGTAAGGGATAGCCATCTGTTGTACTCCAAAATTTTCCCTCCCATTTCCTCAATATTTTCTCACCACAAGACCCTTGGAGCTCAAGATCTAGTTAGGGTTTCCTCTGCTCAAGACCTCTCATAGCACTGTTGACCCAAATTAGGGTTTGTGTTTGCACCAAGATATTTTGACCTAAAATGCCTAATATGACTTTCATGCTTATTATTGGACTCCCAAGTTTGTCCATACCAAGTTTTAAGTCTTGATTCCAAATTTTGCCCAGTCAATTGGACAGTTGACCTAGAAATCAGCTGTATTGGGGAAAAAGTCAACTGTGGCCAATTGACAGTCAAACCTCATGAAAATTGACCCACATCAACATTATGAACTCACATGGACCATTTGATCAAGTTTGGATCACAATTCCACAAGAAATTTGATCAGATCACCAAAAGGGCAAAATGGTCATTATTAGGGTTTTGACTGCACAAAGGCAATTTTTGACTGTTTGACCTAGCCAATGGCAAACCAAACTCACATATGGACTCAAGGACCCCATGGAATTGTCTTTACATACTCAACAAGTTCAAAAGATCCCAAATGCACAAGATTGACAGTTGAATTTCCCAGTCAATTGATCAATTTTGACTGTATACTGAAAAGTCAAACATTGACTTTTTGGTCAAAATCAAGTGTCAAGATTCATTTTTCATCAAAACATGCCAAATCATGAAACTTGTTCATCAAGAAATCAAGAATTGCAAATTAGGGTTTGAAATGAAGATTTTTCATAACTTAGAATTTTTCTAAGTTATGAAAAACCCTAATTTTTTCCTAACTTTGTCCCACTTTCTCACCAAGATTCATTTGGATTCAAGCAAAAGTCAAAACATGAAAGTTGTAGTCCATTGCAAAATCTACAACTTTTATTCACAAAGTTTTCCCAAAAGAAGCTTGTAGCTCAAGTTACAATTTTTGGAACAAGGGTACCAAACCATTCTTAACTTAGAGAAATTTTGAACCATTTTAGGCAGGATTTTTGCCTAACTTCAAGACCATTTTTCACATGCTTCCACTTGGAATTTCAATTTACATTTCAAAGATGGATTGTAGTACACATTCCAAGATTTCCAAAATGTCAAAGAACTCATCAAACAACCTCATGGTTAGAGAGAATCGAATTTGGCAAGTTGGGAAAAACTCACTTTTGATTTGGCCAATTTACATGTTCATAACTTGGGCAACTTTTCAAATCAGCATGCATAAGCTAGTTACAGGCCTCTAATCCCATTTGCACTCAATAATTAAATGCGAATCCATTGTGTGTTAGCATTATTTTGTGCATTTGGACATTACATGTTAGATTAAGCCTTAATTAGATAAAGCATTTTTGCCATTTTAGAAAAGTTAAACTTTATGTCAAATGCAAATCCAAGCAAGTACAAGGCAGATCCTTTTGGCACAAGTTTATGAACTAATTACACTGATCAAGGCCAAGGTATGCAGCATAGATTGGGGGCCTGCACAAGCTAGAAACACAACCTGCCATTTCTTGCTTAAGTTAGAAGTAACTTGGCATAACAATACACAACTCTCATTCCTGTGAACCAGAGCTTAAGAAAAGTTATCAAACACTTTCTAATCATCAAACCTAAGCAAAAACACAAGCCAACCAAGTTCTATACCTTCTCAAACACAGAATCACCCTAAAACTGCCAAAACAGAGCTCCTGCTGCAGATTGAGTTCCATAACTCAATCCATTCGTGCACTCTTGCTGAAACCACTTCAAACACATCCCACATCATCCCTTGAAACTGTTCCAAGCCCTAAACACGACCTGTGACATCCCTAGCTAACATCACCATTTTCATTTTCTTGTTTTGCAGTTGAAGTTCCATAGCACGATTCTCTTGGTTTCCAAGCAAAGTAAAGCTTGGAATAGCATCCCTGGACATCAAGGAAGCTGTACCAATCATCACCTTGCATTGAAAACACCTCCATCACCAGATACGATTCCAACTGAACAGGTAAGTTCATGAACTCGTATCTCTCTATCTAGGCATTGTTAGCTTTAGGTTTGTGAAGAAATTATGTCACATTCATAGCCCTGAACATGCCCATATAATTATTTTTCATTTATGTTACGTGTGCTATGAGAATTTGATGTCTGAACATGGAACAAAAACTAGGTCAGGAATTGGGGGAGAAGAAATTCTCTCTCATTTCTGAGAGTTAGATCAAGTTTTTGTTAGAACAAAGTTTGAATCTAATACCCTATATTTAAGTTTTGATGATAACAAAGTGAAAAGATATATTATTTATAAGATTCATGTATGAACTATCTGCTGCCTAAAATTATTATGTTCTGACTTGCAGATACTCTGATTGATATAAGCAAGATCACATCTAATCAGCATCAGAATTCGGTTCTTGACACCAGCATCAGAAGTTGCCATATCAGAATGTCAGAATCAGATGATCAACTCACGTATATGCTGAAGCCTGATGAACAAAGACTGCACTCAACACTCTGATAAAGAAACACAACAGTTCATCAGCAGCTAAGCAGAGTCAGAATGAGCCAAGCCAGAACTTGCATTAAGTAAGCAACGGTACTGTGCATTGAAAGCAAATTAATACCAACGGCCTCATTCCAGACAAGATCTGCTCGATAAGGAAAGTTTGTAAATAGCATTGAATCAAGAATATTGCATCCAACGTTCAACATCTCAGTGCTATATAAACAAGACTTTGAAGATTGAAATGGCTAATGCTCTCCAAATCTCTACACGCATAAAAGCTGATCAAAATCTTCTTTCTCTCAGTTTTTGCTAAACACCACACATTCTGATATTCTATCATTGTTTAGCAATCTAGTTCCTAAGCTTTAATTTGTGTATACATCACAGTTGTGATACAGTTTTGTAGAAAACATTCACACACTTAGTTTTATCTCTTTGTAAGAAAGTGTTTCCTTGACAAACCGGGTTGTGGTTTGGATCAAGAAGGCTTTAGCAGTTGTTAAAGCAGTCTGTAATATTCAGTTGAATATAGTGGATTAAGACCTCGTTGGAGAGAGGCGAAATCACCTTGACGGGTGGACTGGAGTAGTTTGAGATCAAACGAACCAGGATAAAAATATCTTGTTCATTGCATTAGATTTCAGTTTTACAATTCAACCCCCCTTCTTGTGTTTTTCACCCCTTCAATTGGCATCACAGCGCCTGGTTCTGAGCTAAAACACTTAACCGTGTCAGTACAAGATCCAGCGTCAGAAAAACACAATGGCAGGAAACAATTCTCACATCAGCAATGACAACAATGAGGACAGAGACAGATTCAGCGGTAAACCTCCAGTCTTTGATGGAGAAAACTTTGATTACTGGAAAGACAGAATTGAAAGCTTCTTTCTGGCACATGATTCTGATCTGTGGGATATGGTGACAGATGGATACACGCACCCTGTGAATGCAAGCGGTCATAAGATTGATAGAAAAACAATGTCTGATCAACAAAAGCGTGACTTCAAGAATCACCACAAGGCCAGAACCATCCTCCTCAGCGCCATCTCCTATACTGAGTATGAAAAGATCTCCAACAGAGACACAACAAATAATATTTTTGACTCACTCAGAATGACGCATGAGGGCAACGTTCAGGTCAAAGAAACAAAAGCTCTGGCGCTCATTCAGAAGTATGAGGCGTTCAAAATGGAAGAATCTGAATCCATTGAAACCATGTTCTCTAGATTCCAGATTCTGGTAGCTGGTCTCAAAGTTCTGGACAAAGGATACTCTACTGCTGACCATGTCAAGAAAATCATCAGAAGTTTACCCAAGCAGTGGAGACCAATGGTTACAGCTCTGAAGCTAGCTAAAGATCTCAACAAAATCACTCTAGAGGAACTTATCAGCTCCCTAAGAAGTCATGAGATAGAGCTAGAAGCTGATGAGCCTCAGAAGCAAGGTAAGCCTTTAGCATTAAAATCTAACAAAAAATTTGAGTCTAAAGTTTTGCAGGCAGTTGAAGAAACATCTGATGGATCCTCATCAGAAGAAGACAAACTCTCTCTCCTTTCCAGAAGAGTAAATCAACTGTGGAAGCAAAGACAAAGAAAGTTCAGGAATCCCAGAAGATCTGATCAGAACGAGTCTTCTTCCAGATACAGAAGGACAGATTCTTCCTCTGGATACAGAAGATCTGAAGGCTCCTCCAGTAGCAAAAAGCCAAACACCAAGGACATCATCTGCTATGAGTGCAATGAGCAAGGACACTATAAGAGTGACTGCCCAAAGCTTCAGAGGGAAAAGCCCAAAAAGAAGTTTGGAAGAGAGAAGAAGAAAAGTCTCATGGCTACATGGGATGACTCTGACTCGTCTGAAGCTGACTCAGAATCAGATGATGAGAGGGCAAACATAGCTCTCATGGCTAACATCTCAGAAGATAGTGAAGCTTCTGAATCAGACTCAGAATCAGATACTGAAGAGGTATTTCCTAACTTTGCTGTTAATTTTACAAAGGATGAACTTGCTGAAAGCCTTAATGAGATTCTGGAACGTTATCAGCAAATTAGAGCTAAATTCAGAGACTTGAAAAGGAATCTTGAATCTGACTCTAATAAGACTGAGAGTCTCAAATTGGAAAATTCTGAGCTGAGAAATAAGATTTCAAAATTAGAAAACACTTTACAAAACTCTCAGAAGGAACCAATTTCTGAAACTCCCAGCAACGCTGATGAGATCATCAAGGAGTATGATCACAGTTTCCAAAAGTTCCTAGCTAAAAGCATAGATAGAAGCAAAATGGCTTTAATGATCTATGGAGTTAGCAGAAACGGCAGGAAAGGAATAGGATACCAAGGTAAGGTTCCTACACCAAAGAATGTCATGGACTTAACCATTAAACACACTCCTCTGAATTCACACTTTGTGTATGGTCACACACATGATATTAAATACACTAGCAGTAAGCACTCTGTGAAACCAAAATTCAACCAGAGTTTTGGTAAAACTAACAAATCAGGACCCAAGAAAATCTGGGTACCTAAGGATAAAATAATACATGTTGCAGATATCTTTAGCAGCAAGTCAGAAACACCAGTCATGGTACCTGGACTCTGGCTGCTCACGACACATGACGGGAAGAAGGCATATGTTCCAAAGCCTGGAGGCCACGTTGGCTTTGGAGGCAATCAGAGGGGAAAGATAATTGGCTCTGGAACTGTAGGTAATGGAAATCTTCCCTCTATTAATAATGTTCTGCTAGTAGATGGATTGATGCATAATCTGTTATCCATAAGTCAATTAAGTGATAACGGTTATGATATAATCTTTAATCAAAAATCATGTAAAGCTGTTAGTCAGAAAGATGGGACTATCCTGTTTAATGGTAAGAGGAAAAACAACATTTACAAAATCAAACTTTCTGAACTAAAGAGTCAGAATGTAAAATGTCTTATGTCTGTTAACAACGAGCAGTGGATCTGGAACAGAAGATTGGGGCATGTTAGTATGAGAAGAATATCTCAGATTAACAAACTCAATCTGGTCAGAGGACTTCCTAATTTGAAGTTCAATTCAGATGCTCTGTGTGAAGCATGTCAGAAAGGCAAATTTGCAAATCCTTCTTTTAAATCCAAAAATGTTGTTTCTACCTCTAAGCCATTAGAACTTCTGCACATTGACTTATTTGGACCAGTTAAAACTGCTTCAGTCAGTGGTAAGAAGTATGAGTTAGTGATCGTAGATGACTATAGCAGATGGACATGGGTAAAGTTCTTAAGACACAAGGACGAGTCACACTCTGTGTTTGTTACCTTCTGTAACCAAGTTCAGAATGAAAAGGATCTTAGAATCGTTAAAGTCAGAAGTGATCATGGTGGAGAATTTGAAAACAAAGATTTTGAGTCATTCTTTAATGACAGAGGCATTCTGCATGATTTCTCTTGTCCTAGAACTCCTCAACAAAATGGAGTTGTAGAACGAAAGAACAGAACATTGCAAGAAATGGCCAGAACCATGATCAATGAGACAAACGTTGCTAAGACCTTCTGGGCAGAAGCAATAAACACAGCGTGCTACATTCAGAATAGAATCTCAATAAGACCTATTCTGGAAAAGACTCCATATGAATTGTGGAAGAACAGAAAGCCCAACATTTCATATTTTCATCCATTTGGATGTACTTGCTTTATATTAAATACAAAGAATTATTTGAACAAGTTTGACTCTAAAGCACAGAAGTGTATTATGTTAGGATACTCTGAACGCTCAAGAGGGTACAGAGTATACAATACAGAAACACAGGTTGTGGAAGAATCAATCAGTGTTCGTTTTGATGATAAGCTTGACTCTGAAAAGTCAAAGCAGAATGAAGTTTTTGCAGGTATAGAAATTGAATTTACAGGTTCTGAAGACAAGTCATCAGAAGCTCTCAACACAGACATTCCTTCAACGTCTGAAAGGAGCACTGCTAGAAATCCTACAACAGCTGCTGATCAACCTCAGAAGAGATTACCCAGAAGCAGCTTGGATCACCCAGAAGAGACTATCTTAGGAAGAAAGGAAGATCCAATCAGAACAAGAGCAAGCTTCAGAAACTCTGAAGAAACTCTTATGGGACTTGTGTCTCTGATTGAACCTTCTTCTATTGATGAAGCACTTCTGGATAATGACTGGATTCTGGCAATGCAAGAAGAGCTGAATCAATTCACCAGAAACGACGTATGGGATCTCGTTCCCAGACCAAAAGGATTCAACGTCATTGGAACAAGATGGGTGTTCAGAAACAAGCTAAATGAACAAGGTGAAGTCATCAGAAACAAGGCACGACTGGTTGCACAAGGTTATAGTCAGCAAGAGGGGATAGACTATACAGAAACCTTTTCCCCAGTCGCCAGGTTAGAATCTATCATACTTTTAATTTCATTTGCTGTTAATAGAGGCATCACTCTGTATCAGATGGATGTCAAAAGTGCATTCTTAAATGGTTATATAGAAGAAGAAGTTTATGTACACCAACCCCCTGGTTTTGAAAATACAAAACATCCAGAACATGTTTTCAAACTAAAGAAATCACTGTATGGTCTGAAACAAGCTCCCAGAGCTTGGTATGAAAGGCTAAGTAACTTTTTGTTAGAAAATGAATTCACCAGAGGGAAAGTGGACACTACTCTATTCTGTAAATCAGTTAAGAATGACATCTTAGTCTGTCAAATTTATGTTGATGATATTATTTTTGGTTCTACTAATCCTTCTCTTGGAAGAAAATTTGCTAAGTGTATGCAGGCAGAATTTGAGATGAGCCTCATGGGGGAACTGAAATTCTTTCTAGGAATTCAGATCAATCAAACTCCAGAAGGAACTTACATTCATCAGAGCAAATACATCAGAGATCTTCTGAAGAAATTTGACCTCTCAGAATGTAAGCCATCAAAGATTCCAATGCATCCCACGTGCATTCTGGAAAGAGAAGAGGTAAGCAAAAATGTAGAACAGAAAATCTACAGAGGTATGATTGGTTCTCTCCTCTATCTGACTGCTTCAAGACCTGACATATTATTCAGTGTTTGTATCTGTGCTAGATTCTAATCAGATCCTAGAGAATCTCACTTAACAACTGTTAAGCGAATTTTCAAGTATCTGAAAGGTACTACTAATCTGGGTTTGTTTTATAGAAAATCTAGTGATTACAGCTTAGTAGGCTACTGCGATGCTGATTTTGCTGGAGACAGAGTGGAACGTAAAAGTACTTCTGGAAGCTGCCAGTTTCTGGGAGAAAATCTGATCTCTTGGTCCAGCAAAAGGCAATCAACAATTGCACTATCAACAGCAGAAGCTGAGTACATAGCAGCAGCAGGATGTAGCATACAAATGCTCTGGATGAAAAGTCAGCTTGAAGACTTCCAGATTTTTGAGAGTAACATTCCTATACTTTGTGATAATACTTCTGCTATTTGCTTAAGTAAGAATCCCATTTTACATTCTAGAGCTAAGCATATAGAAATAAAACATCACTTCATTAGGGACTATATTCAGAAAGGTAGTTTGATCTTAAAATTTATAGATACAGACCATCAATGGGCTGATATCTTTACTAAACCCCTTTCAGAAGATAGGTTTAATTTCATTCTGAAACATCTCAGCATGAAAATCTGTCCAGAGTGAAAATGTTTTAATTCCATATATTTACCTTCAGAATGTAATTGTTTTACTGTGAACTTCTGATCAATCTTCTTTCAGTAAGATAGAACATGCAGATTGTATCAGATGCAAGTCTAAAGATCTGAGAGTCTAAGCTCAAAGACAGACGTGCTGATCACTACATCAAACAAGTGTCATCCAATCATCAGCATATCTCTGAAGCAGAACGCGTGCACGCTTTTGAGAAGGCAAAGCGCTGATTGGGTGCATTGAGACACATGTCTGGTAACCGTTTTTAAATATCTTTCTCAAATCCCCCAAAATCAGCAAGCATTTAATGAAAAGTAATCATGCTTTTAAAATGCAATCATGATTTTTCTCTCTCTTAAAAACGTTTATCTTTTCAAAATATTTTGAAACTCTATTTAAACACATTAATCTCTCATTCTCATTCTTTACGCTTTCTCACTAATACTCAAGCATTTTCTGCATATTTCTGTGTTCATCTCTTGCAAAACCTTTTTTTTCTCAGTTCTTCTCAAAACCTTTTTAGTGTGAACATGGCAACCTCCAGCAGTGCTTCTGCAGGTCCTCAGAAGAAAGCATCATCTGAGCAATATCAAGTGCCATTCAGAACTCTCCTCACTCCTGTGAAGAATCTTGAAGTGCTTTCTGAATTAATCATTGATTTTGGAAGCTTGAAGGAGAACGGTTTTGACCTAACTGAAGAAGTTAGGGCACAAAAGTGGGAAAGGTATTTTGACAGGTTGGTTGAACCAACAGTTGGGAAACCTCTGAACGCAAAGAACTTGAAGAAGATGAAGTTGATAGAAAATATTCAGAAGGAACCCAGAGCTACTCCCATTGCTGACATCACCAGCAGAAGAGTTCATCTGAGTGACTTTCCTCTATTTTCTGAAATAGAATCTAAACCAGAGGTGGTTCTCAGGTACTTGGATGCGTGCAAGGTAGATGGTTCAGATCCAAATCTGATTATCAAAGCTCTGCATCAACCTCAGCAAGAAGTGGCTATGAAGAAGACGAAGAAGAGGAAGGCACCTTCAGAAGGATCATCCCAGCAGACACCCAGGAAAAGAGGTAATTCATCTGCTGCTTCTGTTTTAAATTCTTCTACTATTCCAGCATCTATTCCTCCTCAAACCTCTCATAGAATCTCTATTCCCATCCCTACCATAGATGAAACTGTACCAGAAGAGGACCCTTCTGAGGCATTAAAACTCAGAAGACCCAGAACCAAACATCCCAAACCAACAATCTCAACAACATCAGCTATTGACAAAGTGCTGTCTGATATTGATCAACACACTTCTGATCAATCAAACTCTGAACCATAAATTGTCCCTCCTCCACAACCAGAACAACAACAATCTGCTGAAGAACCAGAACAACAACAACAACCACTCTCACCAATTCCAGAAGAACCCCTTATCCCTGAACAACCAGAAATTCCAACAACTTCTCCTCAACCAGCAATTCCGTCTCCCTCTCCTCAACCAGAAATTAATCCACCATCACCTCAACCAGAGTTTCATCACTCTGAAACTCCTTCTCCTCAACCATCTGAACCTCATTCACCTCAACCATCACCTTTGGCAATCCAGCTGACAGGTGGAACAACTATCACCTTAGCACAATTGCCATCCTCATCAGAATCTACACCACCAAATACTCCCAAAACACCACCAAGTCCAATCATAATTTCTGATTCTGAAACTCCCTCTCCAAAACAAACAGCTGCCAAGAAAACCTCCGAAAACCCCAGCAGGACTTTCATAGACTTAACCAGTCTTGACCGTCTTGCTGATCTGAAACATAAAATAGCCATCCCAAAACCTAAACAACCAGATGTTGGTTCTGGTATTATGAATTTTGAAACAGGTGTGCTGCAATGGATTGCTTCTTTGAAGCAAGTCTGTCCTGGCATGATTGACCCAGCTGCTTCTGATCAGCTCTGGTCACAATTCAGACTTTGGGTACGTGCTGAAGCCCTCAAGTTGCAGGATATCAACTATGAGCAGGCACAACAGAATTTCAGCAAGCTTCTGAATGAAGTTGGAAGTCAGCTTCTGAAAGAAGACGTGCTCCCTCTGGATAGTGAACCTTGGTCTGAGAAACAGCAAGCTGCAAAGGTGCAATCAGAAGAAGACAAGACCATTCAAGCTGAAGAAAGTCAAGCAGAAGATGTTGCTGAAAGCTCTCAGAAGCTTCCTGCTTCTGATGCTTCTCAAGCTGCCTTGGACAGGCAGACTCTGGAAGAACTAAGGCTGAATGACATGCGTCTGCAGCAGCGGATGGATGAAAACGACCAGAAGATGAAAGAAAGAATGGATGTGCAGGATAGCAAGATTGACACTGTTGTCAGCATGGTGCACAAGCAGAATGAGACTGCTGAAAAGATCCAAGCCATGCTGGAGAACCTGTTCACACGCTTGCCTCCTCAACCTTAGTCTTTTTTCATTCATGTCCGTTTCATGTTTTCTTTGATTTTCTGATGTACTGTTTGAATATGTTTTGTACTATTTTCATGTTTTGATTCTGAACTCTTTTAATATAACTAGTTTTTTCTGATCTTAACTGTTTTAGCACATCACTTACACTTTTTGATTGCTGACAAAAAGGGGGAGAACAAGAATGATATTTTAAACAATAACGGCTAACTAGACAGAAATTCTCAAACATTCTAACTCTATTACTTGAAAATGTTTTTCTGTTTTGCTTAAAGTCTACAGGTACAAGGAAGCTCCTGGACACTCTGAAGACTAGAAGCTCTGATCACTATGAAGCTCTGATCCGCTCTGATACTCTGATCCAAAGCAAAGCTCTGACATAAAGCTTCTGATAGTCAAAGACTCTGATACTCTGATGTTCAAAGAAAGGCAAAAAGATCTGGTCCTGAAGAACACGTGTAATCAAAGGGAAGTAATAAACTCAGGGGGAGTATCTCTCAACTCTGATATCCTTTTACTCCTTATCCTTTTTACTTCTTACTCTGATGCATATCTTTGATACCTTTTCACGTTATTTTCATTTAAAAATATCTAGTTTTTGTCATCATCAAAAAGGGGGAGATTGTTAGAACAAAGTTTGAATCTACTACCCTATATTTAAGTTTTGATGATAACAAAGTGAAAAGATATATTATTTATAAGATTCATGTATGAACTATCTGCTGCCTAAAATTATTATGTTCTGACTTGCAGATACTCTGATTGATATAAGCAAGATCACATCTAATCAACATCAGAATTCGGTTCTTGACACCAGCATCAGAAGTTGCCATATCAGAATGTCAGAATCAGATGATCAACTCACGTATATGCTGAAGCCTGATGAACAAAGACTGCGCTCAACACTCTGATAAAGAAACACAACAGTTTATCAGCAGCTAAGCAGAGTCAGAATGAGCCAAGCCAGAACTTGCATTAAGTAAGCAACAGCACTGTGCATTGAAAGCAAATTAATACCAACGGCCTCATTCCAGACAAGATCTGCTCGATAAGGAAAGTTTGTAAATAGCATTGAATCAAGAATATTGCATCCAACGTTCAACATCTCAGTGCTATATAAACAAGACTTTGAAGATTGAAATGGCTAATGCTCTCCAAATCTCTACACGCATAAAAGCTGATCAAAATCTTCTTTCTCTCAGTTTTTGCTAAACACCACACATTCTGATATTCTATCATTGTTTAGCAATCTAGTTCCTAAGCTTTAATTTGTGTATACATCACAGTTGTGATACCGTTTTGTAGAAAACATTCACACACTTAGTTTTATCTCTTTGTAAGAAAGTGTTTCCTTGACAAACCGGGTTGTGGTTTGGATCAAGAAGGCTTTAGCAGTTGTTAAAGCAGTCTGTAATATTCAGTTGAATATAGTGGATTAAGACCTCGTTGGAGAGAGGCGAAATCACCTTGACGGGTGGACTAGAGTAGTTTGAGATCAAACGAACCAGGATAAAAATATCTTGTTCATTGCATTAGATTTCAGTTTTACAATTCAACCCCCCCTTCTTGTGTTTTTCACCCCTTCAGTTTTTGGTATGTATGGATTCGTTGTTTGATGCTTAACATTTTTTATGTTGTGAGTTTTCATTAAAAGTCCAGGAATCAGGATGTTTGAATCAATGTACAAAACGTGCGTTTTTTGAACAAGTTTTGCTGGAGGTTGAAGAAGACAGGTTCTGGGCTGGGCCTGAAATGTTTTTTTTCTTTTCACACCATGTTTTTACTTTTGAACCCCCTTGGCCCATTATGCTTATTTTTATGATATTTTGACTTTTTCTTTTTTTGTTCTGACTTATTTATTTTTTCTCATAATATTAAAATATAAAAATTATTTTTTAAACCATTTTTGTATTTATTAGGCATTTATTTGTTTAAATGGGTATTTGTACATAAATAAATACCTAGATATACTTTTATTTTAAAAATACTAAAAAATAATGCAAACATGTTTATTTTCTGATTTTATTTTATATTACCTCTTGAAAACATTTTACATAAAATATACTTTTTTTTAATAAATATTAAATAGTTAATTTTTTATATATAATATATATTTAGTAAATAATACAAATACATACATATATATTAGTATATTTAGGTCAAAAAATACAAAATATATACATTTTTATTTTTATTAATATTTAACATTAAAAATACCTTTTTTGACAAATATACTTCATTTTTATTTTATTTTTTTGTACATAACCAATAAATATTATACATATTAAACAATTAATACCTTTTATTTAATAAATTAGGGTTTTGCCCTAAATACATAAAAACTCCAAAAAAATTAATACTTTTTATTTTGTTTATTTGACATATAAAAAACACTTTTTTTCATACATATAAAAAACATTTTTTGCATCTTGCATATTTATTCCCTTTTTGTTTAATTATTGTATATTAAATAATTTGTACAATTCAATTTTGATGTAATAGTTAGGTTTAAATTCCTTGTCAAAATACCCCCATTTGAACATTTGTACCCCCTTCCCATATATTGTGTTGTAATAACTTAGGAACTTTATTTTTCGCACTTTAATGCTTTCTAAATATACCATGCTAGAATTAGGGTTTGTATGCAAATCAATTAACCAAAATAGTTTGACCTAATTTCAAGATAAACAAGCATGCAAATGGACAACACTAATCACACTTGCACCCCTAGGGTATTCCACTTGTTGCCTTCAATAATGGGCCATATTGCATGTTAGGTCTCTTTGGGCAAAACAAAAAAACAATTCAAATGATCATAGTCCCTCGATGACGCTTTCAAAAGTTGCCTAAAAAATGATCAAGTCCCTTAAAGAAAACATTGCCCAAAGATACTTGGCACCATTGCAATTATGGTCTAAACGATGACCCGCGCCCGTCCCTTTCACATCCTAACACAAGATTGTCCACCAAATGCAATGGTGGAACAAAATTGTTAAAAGGGTTAAAACATAGCAAAGATCTTTGAGAAATTTAGGGTAGATAGCTCTTGATTACTTGCCAACTTGAAAAACAAAACACTTGCCTATTTTCCAAACCACACATCACTACACTTTCAAAAACAACTTTCAAAAACAATGAAAACCTTTTCAAAAGACATACACCTTTGTATACATCCCAACATGGATCATTACAAAGGTTGCCACCACATTGGCCTCTTTTCGAAACATTTTTTCAAACCCACACACACAAAGCACCATTTCAAACAATTGAAAATTAAGGCAAGTTGATCTAAGCAAGTAACTAAGAGCCCATGGATAACGATGGATAGAAAGGGTGCTAATACCTTCCCTTTCTATAATCTACTCCCCGAACCCAAGAAAATATCTCAAAGGTTTTTGCTGTGCTTTTTAACCTTTCCTTAGGATAAAATAAAAAGTCGGTGGCGACTCTTGCTCAACCGAAACATTTGCGAAAACAAACGCAAAACCTTAGTCAGTTCTCCCACCGTATCACAGAACTGGCGACTCTGCTGGGGATGAATTTAAAAGTGGAGTAACCTTAGGGCTTAGATCACCCTCTTGCATGATTAATTGTTGATGGGTTGTTTATCTGTAACGTATAGCCTAAATGTAGTACTGCAAGTGTACAGCCTATCGAAGTAATATATAAGATTATCGAACCACAGAGACCAATTGTCAATCTATCAACTCTATTGCTAAGGTGCTTATCTAAGGAGAATAAGGATATTGATGTGAGTGCAGTGCACAAAGTAAATGAGCGAGGGAAATAACAGTTTAAAAGACAGGTTGGAATGTAAATCATGTAATCAGATATTGGTCCGGTCATGCGTAGATGAACCTACTTATGGGGCAGTATTTTCTATTGATAGCAAAGAATCAGTTTAACGGGAACTTGTAGCTTTTGACTACTAAGAACCGAGTTTACTCTTTAAATTAAATTCCTTTATTGTCACATATAAAGGGTGCCTTCCACGTTAAAGAGGTAAACCTATTTTTAAGAAATTGATAGTTTTGACTTAACAGAAAAGTGATCTTACTCGGAAAGATTAACTTAAAGAGACTTTTGGCTTTTGACCAAGAGTTAGATTTCAAACCTACAAACGCGTCCGAAAATAGTTTCAAAATCGTTTTCTAAAAAGGTCAATGATTCCTATTTAACCAATCAACGGCTCTCGCTCTTTTTGTTTGGTTAAATAATAATCAAGTCGTATCATTAGTTTGGACGGCTTTCGATCTTACCCAATAAACATTAAAACACAATTGACTTAAGTTAGAAGCAAAACATCCCCAGAGTATTTTCACTAGCATGATAATTGGAACACAACCACGATGACAATCATTACATCCTAACCTTTATAGTTTAGCCAGACATAATAAGTGCGAGTCTATAAAACATGTAGACTATGGTAAGAGCATTTAAAGTCTATAAAACGTGTAGACTATGGTAAGAGCATTTAAAGTCTATAAAACGTGTAGACTATGATAAGAGCAATTAAATAAAGAAATGCAATAAATTAGAACCTTGCTCCGGTCGGAGACTTGAATCTGATACAAATCTACGGAAAAGTAAGGCCGGTATGATGAACTTCAACCAAAGTGCTCCAAGACTCGATTACAACTCAATCTACACCGCAATAACTCCCCGATGTGAAGAGATTATTACTTTACAGAAACTGATAGTATATGGCTTAAGATTGTACTAAGCTTGGATAAAACTAAAGAATGAGAATCGAGATCTATTTATAGAGGAACTTTGAGGTGCGTAAGGACCAGCATGCCCCTTAACTTCTTTTGAGCGGGAACCTTTTTGTGAAGGCCGCGGGCGCGGTGAGGGTGGCCGCGGGCGCGGTGCCTGGAACCGTCACATCATGGGAACGTGGCAGTTGATCTCTGGGTGAAAGTGGGCCACGTCATCGCGTTTCCTATAGCCAGCGCGGTGCTGAACGCCATAAGTGCAGAATATCTTGAAAAACCCTAATTTCTGGGCGTTTTGGCTCGTTTCTTCACAGAAGGCTCTGAAATGACAAGAATCCTGAAAACAAAGGAAAAAGGAACATAATACGAGAAAATGACAATAAAAACTAAGAAAAACATGTGATATTTGAGTCAGAAACATAGTGCGATTTAGTGCGATCAAATCCTCCCACGCTTAGACCTTTGCTTGTCCTCAAGCAACAACTCTTAAAAGTAGATGAAAGAAAATTATGGTGTATACAGGTTTTGGGCAAAGAGGGCTTCTAAGTCCGAGTAAGGGTGTGTTGTCAGGCACTAACTATCTGAATCAAGGGTATCGTAATTACACTACTCGCAGAAATGCGGACATAAACCTCATAAGTATACAGATTGATCCAAATATCCTTACTATGCTAAGACTTCTTTTTGTACGAGGTCCTTTTTCATTCAGGCGCAATCACATTAAGCCCGTTATCCGTACATACTCATGGTGTAGTGACCGGTTAGTGACTCTGATCTCAAGTGATGGGATTCTGGTACAAGAGTTGGTTTAATCCCTTTTTATTTTACCCATTTGCAGTTGCGGGGGATCGGACCGTAGTCCGCCCTACCAAGTTCAGCACCAGATACCTCTGAACCAACTACAACAGATATGCCATATATATATTTTTTTCTTTGTTTTTGTTAGTGCGTACAACTTTCTTGAGTTGAGTAATCTTTGTGAGGATTACCCAACTCGTAGTCGCATTCATACTTTATTTTATAACTTTTAAGGCAAAATAGAGATCATCCACTTATATTCATCGATCCCACACTTAGCGCATGCTTAGGCCGGAGCTGACTGCTAAGATAAACTACTTGAAGACCTATTTGTACATTTTTATTCAAAATCATAGCATATTGGGGAGAAAGGATCTAATCTAAATATTCAAAAAGGCTTATGGTGTAAAAATGATAACGAATTTTTCAAAAAGTGAGTGTCCGAGAAACAGACCCTATCTAGGACCTGTCTCATAGCCCAAATCCTTAAAAACAACCATAAATCTTTGAAAAATAAAAATTTTTGTAAGGCTAAAAGGTGGGGGAAATGAAAGGGTACACTACGCAGAAAGACTCGCCTATCACATGCATTTTATTAACTACGGATATAAAAAAGGAAAAATGCGGAAGGGAAAAAGCGATAAATAAAAGCGAAAATGGGAAATAAAAGCGATAAATGCTCCTCCCACACTTAAATCAGACATTGTCCTCAATGTTCCAAAATAAGGTAGGAGGAGGTACCTGAAAACACTAGTGGGGGCCACTAGGACCTTCACCATCCTGGTTGGTACGACCGGAACGGCGGCTACGGCTGCGACGGCGGCTATCTCGGTCCAAAACAAGCTGCTCCAGTCTCTCTGACAAGGCGGCATTTGCCGCTTGTAGCTCTTGGGTCCGACCAATGAGGGTGCCTTGGGTTGCCTCCATCAATTGGAAGTGACGAGCGTATGTGGTCTGGTGTAGGTGCTGTTCTCTCTGGAAAGCCAGCTGACTTTCCATAATAGTGCGCAGAGAGCTAGCATTTTGTTCTTGGGACGCTTGCACGAAGGCCATGTTGTCGGCCGCCTGTTGCTGCAAGGTAGCAAGAAGGGTGTCCCTCTGGGCCTCTCGGGCCATATGCTCACGCCACATGTCCTCAGTGACATGGAAACTAGGAGCTGTACCTGCATGTGGGTTAGAGGTAGAAGGTGTCGTGTGTGGTGGTGAAAAATGGGGTGGTTCCTCTGTTTGGAAATCGTACTCATCATCAGTGTTGTTACCCTCATTTAAAGGTAGATTTGGGGGCAACGGACCAATAAAAGCAGGAGCGTTAAGATCGTAGGTCCAGTTACGCTCAAATCTAATATCAGTACGATGGGTGCAAGGCATAACAACACTGGGTACAACAGCACCTCCAACCATGAGGAAGTAACCACCTTCCTTCCTCGTCTTGCATAAACGCATATCCCTGAAAAATTTAAGATTTGCAATCCGAGGAGGAAGTGGTTCTAGGGTGGCAAGTTCCGTATCCAATCCTATGGCACGGGCAATAGTGGTAATCAGTCCACCAAAGGAAATCGGCCCACCTTTTCTTAAAACATGGTGCATGTGGGCAATCATGAATGGGACGGGATTAGCTTTGGTGTCTGTGAGGCAGCTCTGCATGATAATTAATTCTTTAGCATTTTTGGGTTTTCCCGAGCAAAGATGGTGGATGCTAAAAGAAATCTAAAGACACGAAGGGCAGGATTGTGGATGTGAGAAGCAAGAAGGCCATCAAAAGATGTTGCATTTTGTTTAGTAATTCTGGCCCAAAATGCTTCAAATGCCCAATCCGTGTCTAAAGGTGCTTCACAAATGGCACCATCCCCATAAGGCAATCCTAACATGGCGGCTAGACCGTCAGTGGAGTAATCATATTCGACATTAAACATTCTAAATTTGACTCTACCTACGGTGCTAGCAGTGTTAGGGGAGACGTTATAAATTAAAGAACTTAAAAACTCGAACGTCAGCCTAGGGTAGGTTGGTGCTTGAGTAGCAAAAATATCATGCATACCTATTTTATCTAGAAGGAAGAATACACTATGGTATATACCTAATGAATATAGACAGTTTTCATCGATATACCTGGTAGAGTGTATTGGTGTTGTCAGCAATTTTTCAAGCCGCTTTAGTTGCCTTTCTCCGGCTTGACCACCACGTAAAATGTAACCGTGATATTCCATAGGATTTTCTTGTGGATAAAAAGAGAGAAAGAATGGGATGTAGAAGTAATGAAGGTGTGAGGAAGAAAATGATATAGTAGGGGGTATTTATAGGAAGGGAAGAAAGAAAATGGTGGTTGTAAATATTTATGATGAAAATAATGGAAATAAATGTAGTGGGTTGGTATGGGTAATAAAGTGGGTTAAAAATGGAAGAAAATGAGATTGGGAATGGAAAAAGTGGTAAAATGGGGGGAAAAACGAGCTACTAGCCGTTAGGTGACCGTTGCGTCACCGCGGGCGCGGCAGGGCCTACCGCGGGCGCGGTGAGGTCGATGTCAGTTGGGCTGGCCTGGCTTTCTTTCCATTGGGCTTTTTCTTCCTCGCCATTATCTTCAATTTCTGGAGGTGTACCTATTTTTCTTATAAATGTGCATATATGTACGTGAATACATATACACATGTATATTTATTTTATTTTTATATTAAAACTATGGTGACCTAGAAAAACGAAAACATTAGTAAATAAATAAAACATATGCATATATATATATAATATATATATATATATATATATATATATATATATATATATATATATATATATATATATATATATATATATAGATATAGGTACGGACATTGGGTCATCAAAATAAATATTAACAACGCAGGAAACAGAAAATGCAAAATAAAAATGAGTCTGAAAAGTAAATCAACATAATACGAATAATACTGAAACTAGATATCTTGTGAACAATACAGATCTATTGCCAACCGGTAGGATGCTCTGCAGGAGTGCCTGGGCCACGCAGCTCAGTCAGCTGGCGTCGAATCTCTGCCACCTCGTGAGCTAATTCATCTAACTCACCAGCAAAGGTAACATCATTCACTTCCAACTGCAAATGAAGGTCAGCCACCTCATTGCGGAGAGTGGTTATCTCAGTGCGCATAGCAGTCAATAGAGTGTGAATATCAGGTTCCTGCAAGCTGAGGTTATTAGTAAGAACAGTAGTGTGTGTAACCTCGGGTCGGGATGTGTGATCTGGAGCGGAGTCCTCGGAGGCAGGACTGTAGTCCTGAGTGGGATCTTCGGAAGCAGGAGTGTATTCTGGAGTGAGATCTTCGGAGGCAGGAGTGTATTCTGGAGTGTACTCTGATATCTCACCCCAACCTTCTACAGAATAGTTCCAATTAGCAGAGTTGGAAACACAAGTCATCTGAGGGTCTGGCATGGTGAAGGTGTAAACTGTCTGGTCATTGATAAGCAATTTGTACCGATATGGGTGGAAAGAGGCCCTCCTCATGAATCCACGATCCATGCAAAAGTCTAAATCCAGAAAAGTATATCCACAGTATGGGGTCAGCTGTGCTATCATACTGTCTAAACCCAAAGCAGAAGCTATCTGTGTCACATTCCCTCCGGAATGAATG
Source organism: Vicia faba (assembly GCA_948472305.1). Classification (NCBI taxonomy): domain Eukaryota; kingdom Viridiplantae; phylum Streptophyta; class Magnoliopsida; order Fabales; family Fabaceae; genus Vicia; species Vicia faba. The sequence continues at coordinate 1,118,079,326 of OX451738.1, read as the reverse complement.
AGCCCTACAGCGGATCGAGCAGTCTGCTCGAGGCTCTCTATCAGAAAACCTCCACTAGCTATAGGTCTGGACTGACTAGCACAGTATAGGAAAAGGATCTCCTCAGCGGTGACCAAGTGGTCACAGTAACTCCTCCCAAAGAAAGTGTGGCACAGGATCATCTCGAAGTATCGGAAGGCCGGGTTATGGATCTTCCGGGACAGCTGGGTAGAGGGGTCAAGACTGGCTCTATCAGTAATGTCCTGCCAAAATTTATCAATGTCTCTGTCCATGTAGCAACTCAATGGGAACTCAGTTATAGCGGTCGGTCCAGTTTGGAAACCAAGCAAATCCCCAAATTCTTTGGTGGTCAGGGTGTACTCGGTGCCAAACAATCTGAAACTCAGGCGTCCTCGCTCATCTCCTTCACCCACTCGTGGGTTATAGTCCATAGAGCTAAAAAACTCCAGAGTAAGGTTCCTGTAGGTTTTGTGGACATCATCAGCATAAGAATCCCAGCTAAGTTGGTTGCATAGATACCGAATACTTGGCTCAATCCCGAGTGCCTCCATGCAGCTCTGATCGGGGTACCTAGTGGGTACCATAGGTCTAGCAGATAAGGTAGCAAATCGGGCCTTTTGTGCTTCATCTCTGAAAATCACAACCATACCATCGGGGTAATGCATCCTGAAAATATAAACACAAGAAATTAGTCCAGATAAAATATATAAATTACTAAAATAAAAATAAAATAAAATGAAGAATAAACCATGGGTTGCCTCCCATGCAGCGCTTGTTTAACGTCGTTTAGCTTGACGATTAGATCTTACTTTATGTGGGTATTGGTGGGTCTATAAGAATATGACTAGAGTAGTCAACAGGCAAATCGCCTCCTTTGTAGAGCTTCAGTCTTTGTCCATTTACCACAAATGGAGCGCATGAATTGTTTTTGATTTCTACTGCTCCAGACTTTAGAACTTTTGACACTTCAAATGGACCTGTCCATCTTGAACGAAGCTTACCAGGAAAAAGTCGTAACCTTGAGTTAAATAGGAGAACAGGATCACCAATGTTGAAATCTTTCTTGATGATTTTTTTATCATGCCACATCTTGGTTCTTTCCTTATATATGATGGCATTCTCATAGGCATTCAAGCGAAGCTCTTCTAGCTTGTGAATGTCCAGGATACGTTTTTCTCCGGCTTTCAGGTAATCTAGATTCAAGGATTTAATGGCCCAATAGGCTTTATGTTCTAATTCGAACGGTAAATGACAGGACTTTCCATAAACCAATTGATAAGGAGTTGTTCCAATAGGGGTTTTATAAGCCGTTCTATAAGCCCATAAGGCGTCTTTAAGTTTTCCAGACCAGTCTTTTCTGGATAGTGATACGGTTTTTTCTAGGATCCGCTTAATCTCCCTATTCGATACCTCTACTTGGCCACTGGTTTGCGGGTGATATGGTGATGCTACTCTATGTTTTACTCCGTATTTGCTTAGAAGCTTGTGAAATATCTTAGATATAAAATGCGATCCTCCATCACTTATGACTAACCTCGGGGTTCCAAACCTAGGGAAAATAATATTCTTAAACAGTTTGATAACTACCTTGGTATCGTTTGTGGGTGATGCAACAACTTCGATCCACTTTGAGACATAATCGACAGCTACTAGGATATACTTGTTACCCATTGAGGAAGGAAAAGGTCCCATGAAATCAATACCCCAGACATCAAATATTTCCACTTCTTGGATGTTTCTTAAAGGCATTTCATCATGTCTTGAGATGTTCCCAGTGCGTTGGCATCGGTCACATTTTGTAGTGTAAGTATGGACATCGCGCCATACAGTAGGCCAATAAAAACCTGCTTGAAATATTTTGGCGCATGTTTTAGACGTGCTTGCATGTCCACCATAAGGTGAAGCATGACAATGTTTAATGACATTGCCTACTTCTTCCTCCGGCACACATCGTCGGAATATATTATCTATTCCTCTTTTGAATAGGAGGGGTTCATCCCAAAAGAAGTGTTTAACATCTCTAAAAAACTTCTTCTTCTGTTGGTAGCTTAAGTCAGGGGGTATGATATCAGCGGCTAGATAATTCACAATATCTGCGTACCATGGTATGTTGTTCATGGTTGAGATTTCCTCATAGGTCTCTTCTTCAGTTGAGTTTATCCCAGCTATTAATCTTTCATAAGTAGAGTGATCGTCTATAGGTATAAGTTCAGGCTTAAGGTGTTCTAACCTAGAGAGATGATCAGCTACTAAGTTTTCAGCTCCTTTTTTATCCTTAATATCCAAGTCAAATTCTTGGAGTAAAAGTACCCATCTGAGCAATCTAGGCTTAGCATCTTTCTTACTTAACAAGTACCGGATTGCTGCGTGATCTGTGTATACTATTATTTTTGCTCCCACCAAATAAGATCGAAATTTATCAATAGCAAAAACTACGGCTAGCAATTCTTTTTCTGTGGTTGTATAATTTAGCTGGGCAGCGTCTAGTGTTCTACTAGCGTAGTAAATTGCATGCAGTTTTTTGTCTTTTCTTTGCCCTAGTACAGCTCCTACAGCGAAATCACTAGCATCGCACATGATTTCAAAGGGTTGTGTCCAATCAGGTGGTCTTATGATAGGTGCTGAAATAAGAGCTTGCTTTAAAACTTCAAAGGCCTCAAGACATTTTTGGTCGAATTCAAACTCGACATCCTTCATCAATAAGTTAGTTAAAGGTTTAGTTATTGCGGAAAAATTCTTGATGAAACGTCGGTAGAACCCGGCATGTCCTAGGAAACTTCTTATTTCCCTAACGGTCTTAGGTGGGTTTAAGTGTTCTATAACTTCTATCTTGGCTTTATCGACTTCTATACCTCTTTCAGAAATAATGTGTCCCAAGACTATCCCTTCACTTACCATAAAGTGGCACTTTTCCCAATTCAACACAAGGTTTACTTCCACACATCTTTTTAAGATTTTCTCCAAGTTCGAGAGGCAGTTTTTGAAATCAAACCCACACACTGAAAAATCGTCCATAAATACTTCCATAATTCCATCTAGGTAGTCTGCGAAAATTGACATCATACAACGTTGGAAAGTGGCAGGTGCATTACAGAGTTCAAAGGGCATTCGTCTATAAGCGAATGTTCCATAAGGGCAGGTAAATGTGGTTTTTTCTTGGTCCTCTGGGTGAATAGGGATTTGGAAAAATCCCGAATATCCATCAAGATAGCAGAAACATGAGTGTCTTGCTAGACGTTCAAGCATCTGATCTATAAATGGGAGAGGGAAATGGTCTTTTCTTGTTGCCTTATTCAACCTTCTGTAATCTATACACATTCGCCATCCTCCTTCTGTTCGTTTTGCCACATGCTCACCTTTCTCATTTTCCAGAACAGTGATACCTCCTTTCTTGGGTACCACATGGACTGGGCTTACCCATTCACTGTCCGAAATTTGGTATATGATACCAGCCTCTAATAACTTAAGAACTTCTTTCTTGACTACATCACTCATGATAGGGTTTATTCTTCTTTGATGTTCTCTTGAGGGTTTCGAATCTTTTTCTAGCATAATCCGATGCATGCATACGGATGGGCTTATACCTCTTAAATCTGAAACTTTATACCCTAAAGCTGAGGGATATTTTCGCAAGGTATCTAATAGTTGATTTGTTTCTATTTGGTTTAGAGTGGCGCTAATTATAACAGGTCTATTCATCTCCTCATCCAAAAACTCATATCTTAGATTCTTGGGTAGTTCCTTAAGTTCTATAGTGGTTTTCTCAGTACGTGGCATAAGGTCATGGGTAAGAGCTAAGCATTCGAAAAGGTTGTCGTCAATGTACGGTTCGATACTCTCAAATCCGTCATCCTCTAAAATAGGGGTTGATGGTAATTTGGTTAAGAATTCGTTTTGTTCGAGCTCATTTAAACATTCATCAATGATGTCAATGGCATAACACGCATCTCCTATCACTGGTGCCATTAGAAATTTTGATAAAATGAACTCAATCTTTTCATCTCCTACCTCGAAAGTCAGTTTCCCTTTCTTAACATCTATTATAGCTCCGGCGGTCGATAGGAAGGGTCTTCCTAAGAGGATTGGGATGTCTTCATCTTCTTTGATATCCATTACGACGAAGTCGGTCGGAATGTACAACTGACCAATCTTGACAGGTATGTCTTCTAAAATACCCATGGGATATTTGACAGATCTATCAGCTAGTTGTAAGGACATCTTAGTAGGTTGAAGTTCTCCTAATTTTAACCTTTTACAGACGGCCAGAGGCATCAGACTTACACTTGCTCCTAGGTCTAAAAATGCTTTGTCTATCATATGGTTATCTAGGATGCAAGGGATAGAAAAACTTCCAGGGTCTTTATCTTTCTTGGCGAGTTTATTTTCGGATATAAAATGACATTCTAAAGGCTTGGGATCATCGAGTCGCCGTTTATTGGTCAAAATATCTTTCAGAAACTTAGCATATGATGGTATCTGGGTTATAGCTTCAGTAAAAGGAATCTCAACATGGAGTTTCTCTATTACCTTAATAAACTTTTGGTACTGGTTTTCTACTTTGGTGTTTTTCAGCCTCTGTGGGAATGGAATAGGTGGTTTATAAGGTTGTTGAGTGTTTTTCTCTACTTCTGGTTTTGATTGCTTTCCTGGTTTCTCTGGTTCCTCCACCTGGTCTTTGGGCGTAGCATCTTCCATAGGTTTTTCTGATGTGCTTAAGTCAGGATTTCTAGGCCCTTCATAAGCGGTCCCACTTCTTAGTGTGATAGAATTTGCTTGGCCTTTTGGATTTGGTTGAGTTTGTCCAGGGAATTGTCCTCCAGGTGCAACTTGTACAGAGGTGTTTTGTGCTACTTGGGAAATCTGAGTCTCAAGCATTTTGGTGTGGGTTATTATCTGGTCAAACTTGGTTGCTAGTTGAGTAACCAGTTCGTTCATGTGAATATGTTGGTTCATAAACTCCTTATTTTGCTGGGTTTGAGCTTGAATAAAGGTGTCTATGGTTTCTTTAAGGTTTGGTCTTGGGGGTACTATTTGCATAGGTTGGTTTTGTTTTTGCGTTTGGAATCCTTGAGGTCTCGAAGGTCCGGGATTTTGGATAGGGTTGTTGTTTTTGTAAGAGAAATTCGGGTGGTTCCTCCATCCAGGATTGTAGGTATTCGAGAAAGGGTTCCCTTGAGTATAGTTAACTTGGTCTGAGCTTGATTCGTTCAAAAGGTTGCAGTCAACGGTTTGATGTCCTTGAGTTCCACAGAGTTCGCACTCCGATTGGATTGCTGCTACTGTGGTTGGGTTTTGAGACATGTTCTCGACTCTCAAGGCTAGGGCGTCCATCTTGACATTGATCATGTCCATGCAACTTACCTCATGCTTTCCTCCATGGCTCTCCTTTTTCTCTACTGTCGCTCGTTCTAAACCCCACTGGGCGTGGTTTTGGGCCATGTCCTCTATTAGGGCACAAGCGTCAGGGTAAGGTTTGTTCATCAACGCTCCGCCAGCGGCAGCGTCTATGGACATCTTTGTGTTGTAATGGAGTCCATTATAGAAGGTATGTATGATTAACCATTGCTCTAGGCCATGGTGCGGACAGGCTCTTAAAAGTTCTTTATATCTCTCCCAGGCATCAAAAAGTGATTCGCCTTGGTTTTGGGTGAAACAAGTGATCAGGTTCCTAAGAACAGCGGTCTTGCTTGGTGGAAAATACCTCGCAAGAAAAGCTCTCCTAAGGTCTTCCCAAGTTGTTATTGAGTTAGTTGGAAGGGCGTCTAACCAGTCGTGAGCTTTACCTCTAAGGGAAAAAGGAAATAGTCTTAATCGGATAGCTTCGGGCGTGGCTCCATTTGCCTTAAGGGTGTCAGCTAACTGGATAAATACCTTTAAATGTTGATTCGGGTTCTCGGTAGCGAGACCAGCGAATTGGTTTTGTTGTACTAATTGTAGTAACGAGGGCTTTAGTTCAAAGTTGTTGGTAGTTATAGCAGGGTTTACTATACTAGAACTAGGTTCCTCGTTAGATGGTTGGGCGAATTCCTTGAGCGGTCTTTGGTTACGATCTTCTGCCATAGCTCTTCTTATCTTGCGAATAAAAAGACGGGCACGAGCGTAACATTCAGGTTCTACTAAAGGATCTATTAGGTTGCCGGTGCTACGATTTCTACGCATCTACCGGCTAGAATAGCCTTAGTCTAAACGGGATAACAATAGGGTACGAAATTTGACGAAGTTGGTCCCCGGCAGCGGCGCCAAAAACTTGATGGGTTGTTTATCTGTAACGTATAGCCTAAATGTAGTACTGCAAGTGTACAGCCTATCGAAGTAATATATAAGATTATCGAACCACAGAGACCAATTGTCAATCTATCAACTCTATTGCTAAGGTGCTTATCTAAGGCGAATAAGGATATTGATGTGAGTGCAGTGCACAAAGTAAATGAGCGAGGGAAATAACAGTTTAAAAGACAGGTTGGAATGTAAATCATGTAATCAGATATTGGTCCGGTCATGCGTAGATGAACCTACTTATGGGGCAGTATTTTCTATTGATAGCAAAGAATCAGTTTAACGGGAACTTGTAGCTTTTGACTACTAAGAACCGAGTTTACTCTTTAAATTAAATTCCTTTATTGTCACATATAAAGGGTGCCTTCCGCGTTAAAGAGGTAAACCTATTTTTAAGAAATTGATAGTTTTGACTTAACAGAAAAGTGATCTTACTCGGAAAGATTAACTTAAAGAGACTTTTGGCTTTTGACCAAGAGTCAGATTTCAAACCTACAAACGCATCCGAAAATAGTTTCAAAATCGTTTTCTAAAAAGGTCAATGATTCCTATTTAACCAATCAACGGCTCTCGCTCTTTTTGTTTGGTTAAATAATAATCAAGTCGTATCATTAGTTTGGACGGCTTTCGATCTTACCCAATAAACATTAAAACACAATTGACTTAAGTTAGAAGCAAAACATCCCCAGAGTATTTTCACTAGCATGATAATTGGAACACAACCACGATGACAATCATTACATCCTAACCTTTATAGTTTAGCCAGACATAATAAGTGCGAGTCTATAAAACATGTAGACTATGGTAAGAGCATTTAAAGTCTATAAAACGTGTAGACTATGGTAAGAGCATTTAAAGTCTATAAAACGTGTAGACTATGATAAGAGCAATTAAATAAAGAAATGCAATAAATTAGAACCTTGCTCCGGTCGGAGACTTGAATCTGATACAAATCTACCGAAAAGTAAGGCCGGTATGATGAACTTCAACCAAAGTGCTCCAAGACTCGATTACAACTCAATCTACACCGCAATAACTCCCCGATGTGAAGAGATTATTACTTTACAGAAACTGATAGTATATGGCTTAAGATTGTACTAAGCTTGGATAAAACTAAAGAATGAGAATCGAGAGCTATTTATAGAGGAACTTTGAGGTGCGTAAGGACCAGCATGCCCCTTAACTTCTTTTGAGCGGGAACCTTTTTGTGAAGGCCGCGGGCGCGGTGAGGGTGGCCGCGGGCGCGGTGCCTGGAACCGTCACATCATGGGAACGTGGCAGTTGATCTCTGGGTGAAAGTGGGCCACGTCATCGCGTTTCCTGTAGCCAGCGCGGTGCTGAACGCCATAAGTGCAGAATATCTTGAAAAACCCTAATTTCTGGGCGTTTTGGCTCGTTTCTTCACAGAAGGCTCTGAAATGACAAGAATCCTGAAAACAAAGGAAAAAGGAACATAATACGAGAAAATGACAATAAAAACTAAGAAAAACATGTGATATTTGAGTCAGAAACATAGTGCGATTTAGTGCGATCAATTGTTTGCTTTGATTGCTTTACATCTTGGCTCTCTTGTTTGGGTTTGCAATCCTACACCCGGATTTGGGGAAACATTCATAGATAGCAATACATTGTGGAAACTGTGCGGGGTATACCGACACGGTCGAAGCAATAGCTATATTAGTGCGACATATTTGTGAGTACCGGTAACCCTTGAGTTCAATCAAGGAGAGTACGGGGCCGCTGAGTGATGTCACTAAGCACTAATGACCTAGAACCTTACTTGACAATCTTGGCCTTACATTAGGGGTAGTGAGATGACCGGCTTTGGTGCAGTCCGAAGTTGGTAGATACTCGATACTACACTCATTGAGGGTTGTTTTCTTGGAATATTTTGGTCGCTAGTTAAGTGGCTAAAACCAAAACAATGAACAATGAAAACAATCCAATGACATTGAGCTCCTTAGAACCCGGTTACTATTTATAGGACAGGTTTTTAAGCCAACTACACTCAAGAGGGTACTTACCTATGAAACCCCATGCAAGCCTGAAACTAGGGTTTGGTGTGATTTGCTTGTACATATGCTTGTGCATACATCATGAACATCATAAAGCATCATATGCATTTACTAACCACTTCAAGGGTTTAGATCTTCATCTTTGTTCTTGTTTTGTAGGTCATGGAAATTCCTCGCAGAAAAACCATCCAAGTAAACCTTGTGAGAATCTCTCCTCAACTCAAGGAGCTCACCTCAAGAATTCCGGAAAGCTCATCCTTCAGTGAAAGACATGGTAGACTGCTCAGCTTAGTCAACACCAACATTGAAGAAGATATGATGAAAGTGCTATTCCAGTTCTTTGACCCTCTTCACCACTGTTTCACTTTCCCCGACTACCAGTTGGTGCCCACTTTGGAGGAATTTTCTCAACTCCTGAGAATTCCTATCCCCAATCAACTACCTTTCAACGGTACGGAAAAGGAACCAAAGCTTGAAGATGTTGCTCGAGCATTACATCTACAGCCATCTGACATCAAGGGGCATTGGGAAACTAGAAGCGGTGTCAAAGGCTTCTTAGCAAAATTCTTGTTTGAGAAGGCACAAGAATGTTGGAATTCATTGGACCTACAAGCCTTTGAAGAAATTGTGGCACTCCTTATCTATGGGTTGGTCTTGTTCCCAAATCCTGACCAGCTGGTAGATGTCAATGCCGTCAAAATCTTCTTATCCAGAAATCCAATACCAACATTGCTTGGGGACATCCTTCACTCATTTTACACACGAACAATGAGAAAGAGGGGTGTTCTCATGTGCTGTACTCCTCTCCTTGCAAGGTGGTTTATTTCGCACCTTCCACAATCTGTCTTGAAGAATGACCAAGGCTCAATGTGGTCCCAACGGTTAATGACTCTTACTCACTCTGATGTACATTGGTGTTCTCGGTCCAGAGAAAATGTCATCATCGTCGATCGTTATGGAGAGTTTCCTAATGTTCCTTTACTTGGAATCAGAGGAGGTATCACCTACAACCCTTGCCTAGCTTTGAGGCAATTTGGATATGCACGAAGAGATGGCCCTCACGACATGTTGATTCCTGACCTAGTTTTTGACTTCGACAACGATGCGCAAGGACTTCGCCAAAGATTCATCAGAGCTTGGGGGAGGCCCAACAAGGTTGATAGCAAGATACTGGGGCACAAGAACTCCATCCCTCTTGAACCTTATCTCAAGTGGGTACGAGCCCGAGCCCAGAGTCTAATGATGCCTTATCCTCATGTTCTCCCTGTGATTAAAGAGCCCGTCAAGGAAGGAGAGGTTCCCTACACCATCCTACATCCTAACATGCCTACATCGTGGGAGGAGATGCAGAAGAGTTGGATCCAGCTCAAGGAGGAACGGAACACTTTTGAAGCCAGCTTCTACGCCAGCGAGAAGAAGGTTTTATAGCTCACCCGCCGACTCCATGAGCAAGAGGCCCTCAACACCTACATTGCGCCAAAGAGGATGCGCAACGTCTTTTTACCTTGAGAAGTTGTTTTTGTAATATTTGGCCCATGGGGCACTTATGTACCAACAAACTTCTTCTTATTAATATGACGTGCGTTCTTTTTGTCTGCAACAATTGTGAATTTCTAAAATCCTTGAATGCATTGCATAGATAGCATCTCATGCATCATGTGCATAACAGGTACCCCTTTTTCTACAGGTTGCTTAATCTTCTTCGCTGTTTATTTTGAACAGTCATCATGAATCCAGAATCATCCAGTGAGCAACCAATCAAGGCCCTCCAGGCCCAGAATGCCCAGTTTCAAGAGATGGTCATGAGCCTGGCCCAAGGTCAACAAGAGTTGAAGGCTCTACTCCTAAAGAAGAAGAAGAAGAAGAGGACTGCGTTGTTCAATACTGGACGCAGGTTTGGGAACACACTCCATAACGAGGCTGATCCAACTACTTCCTCTGCAGAGAAAGACAGTCCCCAAGGGGGAGGAGCTCCTAGTCCTGCAGTCTCTGACAACGAGACGGATTACAATGACGAACAATACCCTCCCGCTGCTGACAGATACAAGTAATTAGAGGACCGCTTGAGTGCCATGGAGATTCAAAATGTGTCGGGGCTGGATTTCGGAGATTTAAGGTTATCTTCTGGGGTGGTAATCCCACACAAGTTCAAGACGCCTGCCTTTGCCAAATATGACGGGGCTTCCTGTCCAAAGCTGCATCTTAGGTCGTACGTAAGGAAGATCCAGCCTTACACGGCAGACAAAAATCTTTGGATCCACTTCTTCCAAGATAGCCTTTCGGGGTCACAACTTGAGTGGTTCTATCAGCTAGATGGAACCAGTATCTGACATTGGGAAGATTTGGCTACCGCATTTTATAGACAATATCAATACAATTCTGACCTCGCTCCTACGCGTACCCAACTTCAGGGTATGTCTCTAGGAACGAGCGAAGGGTTCAAAGAATATGCACAAAAATGGAGAGATTTGGCTGGCAGGGTGCAACCTCCTTTGACTGATCGTGAACTGGTTAACATGTTTCTAGGGACCTTGTCTGGTCCATTCTTCAATCATCTGGTTGGTAATTCCTCCGCTGGGTTTACAGATTTGATCTTGACAGGTGAAAGGATAGAAGCTGGCATCAGGTCAGGAAAGATACAGAAAGCTGCCTCCGCAAGTACTGAGAAGAGGCCTTTCAAGAAGGAAGCTAGTGCAGTCTATGGTCCTAGAAGACAAGTCAAGCCAGAAAGCCGCCAAGCCGTCAATGCCTTGGTAATCTCAAAACCTGTTGCTGCTCCTCAGCAATACAATCAACAAAGGGGTGAGAGGCCCAAGAGGCAATACACTCGGCTGAGTATGAACTTATCACAAATCTTACCGCAACTGTTATCAACCAACTTGGTGACCATCAAAGAGGCTCCGAAGGTCGTGAATACTGCATCTCCTAAGTATAACCCAAATGCCCCTTGTGCTTATCATTCTGATAGCCCCGGGCATACTACTGATGATTGCTGGGCCCTGAGAAATAAGGTTCAAGACCTTATCGATGCGAAGGAAATTCAGTTTGAGGCGCCTGAGAGGCCAAATGTTGTAACTGCTCCTATGCCCCAGCATAGAGTAAATGCCGTCGAGGAAGATTTGTATGCTGTTTCGGTGAATGATGTTGCTACCCCTCTATTGACTGTTAAGAGGAACCTACTACTAGCCGGTTTATTTCCGGGTTGTAGCAAGGGTTACCTCCTGTGTGCTGTTATCCCTACCGGTTGTCCGCTGCTGAAATCAGGCATCCAAAGCCTGATGGATATCAAAGAAATTCTGTTCAAGAAAACTGTTGTTCCGTTTGTTTTCGCTGAAGAAGTATCTGTCGTCACAATTTTCAACAATCCTACCAAGGCTCCCCCGAGGAAGGCAGTCCAAATTATGTCTGTTGCACCCATTACCATTACTGTTCCGGGGCCCCTCCCCTATGAATCTGACAAGGCTGTCCCATGGCACTATGGGGCAGACGTGTATGTGCTTGGAGTGAAGCAGGAGTTCAACACCGGCACCAGTATCAGTAACATCACTGGTTCCGCCAAGATTACTCGCAGTGGCAGGCTTTTCTCGCCTAACATTGCACCACCAGTTATCCGAAAACCTCTTATCATCACACCCGCAAGTGTGCATGTTTCAAATCAAGTTCCTGTGTCTACTACTGCCGCCGAGTCCTCTGATGCTCGGGGCAAAGAAGTTGCTACCGATTTGCCTGCCCGGACGGAGGAACCAAAAAAGACCGTTGTCGAAGCCTCCCAGCAAGAGATGGAGGAAATCCTTAAAATCATTAAAAAGAGTGACTTCAATGTCGTTGAACAGCTGAGGCATACCCCCTCCAAAATCTCTATGCTATCATTGCTGCTGTGCTCAGAGGCCCACTCCAAGGCCCTGATTTCATTTCTGAAAACGGCCCATGTGCCGCAAGAGACCTCTGCAGATCAGTTCACTGACTGTGTGGCTAATTTGACAGCTGACAATGGTTTGGGGTTCTCGGATGCTGACCTTACCGCCAAAGGAAAAAATCACAATGACGCCCTGCATGTTTCCATAGAATGCAGGGGCACTACTCTCGCACACGTGTTGGTGGATACCAGTTCTTCCCTGAATGTATTGCCCAAGAAGGCCTTAGATCGGTTGGATTGTGAGGGCCTGGAATTGAAACCTAGTAACATCATTGTTAGAGCCTTCGACGGTTCTAAGAGGATGGTGCACGGTGAGGTAGACATTCCTATCCGTGTGGGTTCCCAAGTCTTCGACTCAACGTTCTACGTAATGGATATTCGTCCATCTTATTCCTGCTTGTTGGGTCGACCCTGGATTCACAAGGCTGGGGCGGTAACATCCACCCTACACCAAAAGCTCAAATACCCTGTCAAAGGGAAGATTGTTACTGTGCAGGGTGGGGAGGAATACATGGTAAGTCACTTGAATTCATTCCGGTATATCGAGATGGACGGGGAGTTTATTGAAACCCCCTTTCAACATTTTGAGGAGGTACCTCCAACATTGGCGTCCGCTGAGACAGTGGTTGAAGAAGATTTTCCTCTAAAGATGGCTTCCCTGAAGGATGCCCGGGCAGTGATTGAGAAAGGCAAATGCACAAACTGGGGTCAACTTCCTGACTTCACTCAAAAGACCGACAAGTTTGGGCTGGGCTTCACTGCAGAGGCTCAGAGGGCTGTTCGCAAAGAAAGGATCAGAAAGGCTCCGGTGTTCATCACCAACCCAAGAGTGAATGCTATCGAGGAGGACGTAGAGGAAGCAGAATTTGACAGTTGGATCTATCCAACAACCAGCAATGGACCAAGCAACTGGACGGCAAAAGATTTTACACCTATTACATTTTTCACGCAGTAATTAACTCTTTTGATTTTTAATTTGTAACAAACAATATGTTGAAACTTTTATTGGCTCGGTGTCCTACCCGGGGCACCGTGGCTCCATTTGTGAGGGCTTTTTGTATGACATTTCCATATATCATTAATCAAAACATTGGACGTTTGTTGCATTTCAAATCTTGTGCTCTTTTTCTTTCTGTGTTATATATTGCAAAACAGCTATATTTACACACACTCACTTATACAGGTTCCAATCCACTCTGGATCTCACTGGTAACAGCTCTGCTACTGCCAGTTATGACTTCGAAAATCCGATCAACTTGGCCGAAGACGAAGGTGAAGATGATTGCAAAGTGCCTGGTGAACTCACAAGACTGCTACTCCAAGAAGAGAGGGCCATTCAGCCGCATGAAGAGCCGGTGGAAACAGTGAACCTGGGTACTGAGACAGATAGAAAAGAAGTCAAGATTGGTGCCAATCTAGAGCTCAGTGTGAAGCAACGATTGATCCAGATGCTACATGATTACATGGAGATCTTTGCTTGGTCTTACGAAGACATGCCTGGTTTGGATGCCGACATTGTGGTTCATCACCTGGCTACCAAAGAAGACTGCCCTCCGGTAAAGCAAAAGGTCTGCCGTATGCGTCCAGAGATGTCCGAAAAGATCAAAGCTGAGGTTATGAAGCAATTCGATACCGGGTTTCTAGCAGTGACTTCTTACCCTCAGTGGGTTGCCAACGTGGTGCCAGTGCCAAAGAAAGATGGTAAAGTCAGAATGTGTGTCGACTACAGGGATTTGAACAGGGCCAGCCCTAAGGATGATTTCCCTCTGCCTCACATCGACGTTCTTGTTGACAATACTGCTCAACACAAGGTGTTCTCCTTCATGGATGGTTTTTCAGGGTATAATCAGATCAAGATGGCTCCTGAAGATATGGAAAAGACTACCTTTGTTACTCAATGGGGCACCTTCTGCTATAAGGTCATGCCATTCGGGTTGAAAAATGTTGGGGCAACCTACCAACGTGCCATGGTTGCTTTATTTCATGACATGATCCACCATGAGATTGAAGTGTATGTCGATGATATGATTGCAAGGTCCCAAACTGAGGAAGAACACCTTGACCATCTGCGGAAGCTGTTTGACCGACTGAAGTTGTACAAGCTGAGGTTGAACCCAAACAAATGTACCTTTGGGGTGAGGGCTGGAAAATTGCTAGGTTTCATTGTAAGCGATAAAGGTATTCAGGTGGACCCTGCCAAGGTGAAAGCCATACAAGAGATGCCGACTCCCAAGACAGAGAAAGAAGTCAGAGGCTTTCTGGGACGACTGAATTATATTGCCCGATTCATCTCACATCTAACTGCTACCTGTGAGCCAATCTTCAAATTGCTGAAGAAAGATCAAGTAGTACGTTGGAACGATGAATGTCAGGCTGCTTTCGAAAAGATAAAGGAGTATCTCCAAGAACCACCCATTCTTATGCCACCAGTAGAAGGGAGACCTCTGATACTATACTTGACAGTGCTTGACAATTCAATGGGGTGTGTGTTGGGGCAGCATGACGAGTCTGGCCGAAAAGAGCATGCTATTTGTTACCTGAGTAAAAAGTTTACCGACTGTGAGTCTCGGTACTCACTGCTCGAGAAAACTTGCTGCGCTCTGGTATGGGCTGCTCGCCGGCTGAGACAGTATATGTTGACTCACACTACTCTGTTGATTTCAAAGATGGATCCAATCAAGTACATATTCGAAAAGCCTGCTCTGTCTGGAAGAATAGCAAGGTGGCAAATGATCTTGACAGAATATGATATCCAGTACACAACTCAAAAAGCAATCAAGGGAAGTATATTGGCAGATCATTTAGCACACCAACCTGTGGACGATTACCAATCATTGAACTTTGAATTTCCGGACGAAGATATCATGGTAGTAACTGATTGTGAAGTACCTGGACCGGATGAAGGACCTGAGGAAGGATCCCGATGGTCTATGCATTTTGACGGAGCCTCGAACGCTTTGGGTAATGGAATCGGCGCTGTAATCATATCCCCCAAAGGAACTCATACTCCACTCATCGCCCGGCTGTGTTTCAACTGCACCAACAATATGGCAGAATATGAGGCATGTATCATGGGTCTTCAAGCTGCGATTGACTTAAGGATCAAGTTTCTGAGTGTCTTTGGAGATTCCGCTCTCGTGATCAATCAGGTCAAAGGCGAGTGGGATATGAAACACCCAAATCTTATTCCTTACAAGGAGTATGTATTGACTTTGCTTCCCCACTTTAAAGAGATAACTTTTGAGCATTTCCCAAGAGAGGAGAATCAGTTAGCGGACGCACTAGCTACGATGTCTTCAATGTTCAAAGTCAAATGGGACAATGAGGCTCCCCGGATCATTATCTGGAAATTGGACGAACCTGCATACTGCTGCGATCTTGAGGCCGAAAAGGTGACTGAAAAACCCTGGTATCATGAGGTGAAGAGATACTTGGAAGCTCAGGAATACTCTGAAGGTGCGTCTGTCAACGATAAGAAGTTTCTGAGAAGGTTCGCAGCGAAATTCTTCCTCAGTAATGGCATTCTCTACAAATGAAATCATGACTCAACTCTACTGCGTTGTGTGGATAAGACTGAAGCAGAAAAGATCATGGCAGAGCTGCATGAAGGTACATTTGGAACACATTCCAGTGGACACACCATGGCAAAGAAAATCCTTAGGGCAGGATATTTCTGGTCCACAATGGAAGCCGACTGTTACCAACATTCTCGAACTTGTCATAAATGCCAGATCTATACTGATAAGGTGCACATCCCTCCGGTTCCTCTAAACGTCCTGACGGCGCCTTGGCCTTTTGCAATGTGGGGCATTGATATGATCGGCGAGATCCGACCGACGGAATCCAATGGGCACCGCTTCATCTTGGTAGCAATTGATTATTTCACAAAGTGGGTTGAAGCAGCTTCCTACGCCACTGTAACCAAGAGCGTTGTGGCACGATTCATTCGGCATAACCTGATCTGTCGATACGGCGTACCTGAGAGGATCATTACAGACAATGGCACCAATCTTAACAACAAAATGATCACTGAGCTCTGCGAGCAATTCAAGATACAGCACCACAACTCTTCTCCTTACCGGCCGAAGATGAATGGGGCTGTAGAAGCAGCTAATAAGAATATCAAAAAGATTGTGCAGAAGATGACAGTGACCTATAAAGATTGGCACGAAATGTTACCATTTTCTCTTCATGGGTACCGTACCTCAGCAAGGACGTCAACCGGGGCAGCTCCTTTTTCCTTGGTCTATGGCATGGAGGCAGTCTTGCCGATTGAAGTCCAGATACCCTCTCTCCGGATAATGAAGGATGCAGACTTGAGGGAAGATGACTGGATTCAGACTCGACTTGATCAATTAAACCTAATTGATGAAAAGAGACTCACTGCTATCTGTCATGGTCAGACGTATCAAAAACGGATGATCAGGGCATTTAACAAGAAAGTCAGACCACAAGAGTATCAAGTTGGGGACCTGGTAATCAAACGCATCATCCTTCCTCAAAGTGATCCCCGGGGCAAATGGACCCCTACATACGAAGGGCCATTTGTGGTTAAACATGTGTTCTCAGGAGGAGCCATGATTCTAACCACCATGGATGGTGACGACCTTCCTCACCCCGCCAATGCAGACATAGTAAAAAGATACTACGCATGAATCAAAGACCCGCTAGGTTGACATACCTAGGCAAAAATAAGGGCTTCCCGGCGAACCAAAAGGGTTCGGGAAAAAATAAGGGATAAAATGAAAAAATCTGTACACCCGACAAGTCGAAAACCTGAAAAGGCGGCTTGGGCAAAAATGGGTATCCCGGTGGACTGAAAACCCGAAAGGGCGGTCCAGGCAAAAGTTAGGGATAAAGCGTAACACTATGTCTCATTGGATCACCTTGCATCCATAATTCGGCATCAACTATCTGGCTCAGACTTCGGCATCAATCAATCAACTTCATATTCAACTAAGCAGCAAAGTGATGAGACGCTTGAAGACATAAAGGCGATAGCAGAGTTGGAACCCAGTGGGAATATTGTGCACATAGCTGTTTTGTTTCCTTTTCAAAATTGTATAAACTTTATGTTATTCGGCGGCGTTCTCTTACTAGGACGTCAGCCTCTTGTACAAAAAACGCCTATTTACAGGCAAATTTCAAAATCAATACAAGTTCACTTTTCCAAACAAATTGCCAATTGTTTTTCCTTTGTCTGTTTTGTCTTGCGAAGAACGTCCAATGTTGATTTTTGATATATGCATTTGACATTAAATTGCTAATTCATAAATACTTGCGTATGAAACAAAAGACTAATTACAGGTGACATCAGAAGTAGGGGCAATATAGGATTGTCCAGGCAGTCTAGTTGCTTTGTCCGCCAGGGTACCAAGGTAGACTCAACTGAAGAATATGACCAAGTTATCTCAACTCCCCACAGAGTAAGACAAGATTCAGCAATACCCTCCCAGGGAAGATTTAGTCTATCATCAACCCTACAATAGGCACCCTGTTCCCCTAGCAAGTCAGCAATACTCTCCTCCAGAAGAGTTAGTCTATGGTCAGCCTAAAGGAAGTTGGGTAGCCCCAGAAGATATCAACAATCCCCAGCGGAGTATAGGCATTCATCAGCAAGCATCCCCGGCAGTCTTAATCTAAGATTGTTCCCCGGCGGAATACAGACACCCCAGTAGAACCATTTACCAGTACAGTCTGAAGGTTTCCCCAGGAAAGTGGAATTCATATCCCCAGCAGGTCTTGAAGCTTATCCCCAGTAGATTCTGGAAGCTTATCCCCTGCAGAGTACGGACGTCTCTCTCGAGCTTCATTCAAAGTTATTCCTCACAAGGGCTTATAACTGGGTTATCCTCAGCTAATTAACACGGAAGACCGTCCTCGGCAAAGTTCTTCCTATCCCCAGCGGAGTTCATCAAAATTCTCCAACATAACTTATCAACAGAATCCCCAGCGGAGTTTAACATTGTAATCCCCAGCGGAGTCCATCATTGAGATCCTTAGTGGAGCTCTCATCAAAACTTCAGCGAAGTATCTCTTCCCACAGAGTATTTCCCCTCAGAGTAATTTCTCCAACAGAGTCATCTTCTCCTACCGGTGTATTCTTGCAACCATAATCCCCAGCGGAAGCAAATAGCTCTACTCTTCAACGTCAGCCCAGGATTTAATTCCCCGGCCGGTCGTCAAGGATTTATTTTCCTAGACAAAAATACATTCATAAACATTTCACATTTCATACATCTTGCTTACATACATGATGAAGTGCATACAACACAATCTCATTTTGAACATCATGACATCATGCATGTCATACATCATGACATCGCATACAACTGATGTTTTGCCTTTTCAGGGAAAAATACAACCCGAAAGACAACTACCTTCAACTGTCACAATTCCAGATTCGATTCCTGTATCTAGCCAAGGCACATCTGTGAGTGATCAGTTTCCAGACTCGATTCCTGTATCTAGCCAGGGCACATCTGAAGAGTTTAAAGATTCGATTCCTGTATCCAGCCAGGGCATATCTGTTGACGACTATTTCCAAACTCGATTCCTGTATCTAGCCAGGGCACGTCTGAAGAGTTTGAAGATTCGATTCCTGTATCCAGCCAGGGCATATCTGTTGACGACTATTTCCAGACTCGATTGCTGTATCTAGCCAGGGCACGTTTGAAAAGTTTGAAGATTCGATTCCTGTATCCAGCCAGGGCATATCTATTGACGACTATTTCCAGACTCGATTCCTGTATCCAGCCAGGGCACATCTGAAGAGTTTGAAGATTCGATTCCTGTATCCAGCCAGGGCATATCTGTTGTCAACTATTTCAAGATTCGATACCTGTATCCAGCCAGGGCACATCTGTGAGCAACCGATTGCAGACTCGACACCTGTATCTAGCCAGGGTATGTCTGCATGATGAGATTGAAGATCAACACCTGTAACAAGCCAGGAAAACATCTGTCTTTCTCAAAATACACAAGTTCTCGCTAAGGAATCTCTTATGCAATCAACACTTCCAAATGGAATCTATAAGCCCATTCCCGACAAGGTTCTGTCATGCCTTCAGATGGCATCTATAAGCCCATCTCCATATCCACCATCTCTCCAAATGGCATCTATAAGCCCATTCCCGACATCACATTTACTGATACTCCAACATGCGAGTGCAAATTTCCGGGCACTCTAGTGTCCAATCTCCTTTTACCCTCGAGTCACGAAAGGCAAACTTGCCAATCTAACTCTTCAGGTTCAAGAAGATTGAACAGGGGCAACTGTTGTACCCCAAAATTTGCCCTCCCATTTCCTCAATATTTTCTCACCACAAGACCCTTGGAGCTCAAGATCCAGTTAGGGTTTCCTCTGCTCAAGACCTCTCCTAACACTGTTGACCCAAATTAGGGTTTGTGTTTGCACCAAGATATTTTGACCTAAAATGCCTAAGATGACTTTCATGCTTATTGTTGGACTCCCAAGTTTTTCCATACCAAGTTTTAAGTCTTGATTCCAAATTTTGCCCAGTCAATTGGACAGTTGACCTAGAAATCAACTGTATTGGGGAAAAAGTCAACTGTGGCCAATTGACAGTCAAACCTCATGAAAATTGACCCACATCAACATTATGAACTCACATGGACCATTTGATCAAGTTTGGATCATAATTCCACAAGAAATTTGATCAGATCACCAAAAGGGCAAAATGATCATTATTAGGGTTTTGACTGCACAAAGGCAATTTTTGACTGTTTGACCTAGCCAATGGCAAACCAAACTCACATATGGACTCAAGGACCCCATGGAATTGTCTTGACATACTCAAAAAGTTCAAAATATCCCAAATGCACAAGATTGACAGTTGAATTTCCCAGTCAATTGATCAATTTTGACTGTATACTGAAAAGTCAAACTTTGACTTTTTGGTCAAAATCAAGTGTCAAGATTCATTTTTCATCAAAACATGCCAAAAAATGAAACTTGTTCATCAAGAAATAGAGAATTTCAAATTAGGGTTTGAAATGAAGATTTTTCATAACTTAGAATTTTTCTAAGTTATGAAAAACCCTAATTTTTTCCTAACTTTGTCCCACTTTCTAACCAAGATTAATTTGGATTCAAGCAAAAGTCAAAACATGAAAGTTGTAGTCCATTGCAAAATCTACAACTTTGATTCACAAAGTTTTCCCAAAAGAATCTTGTAGCTCAAGTTACAATTTTTGGAACAAGGGTACCAAACCATTCTTAACTTAGAGAAATTTTGAACCATTTTAGGCAGGATTTTTGCCTAACTTCAAGACCATTTTTCACATGCTTCCACTTGGAATTTCAATTTAAATTTCAAAGATGGATTGTAGTACACATTCCAAGCTTTCCAAAATGTCCAAGAACTCATCAAACAACCTCATGGTTAGAGAGAATCGAATTTGGCAAGTTGGGAAAACTCACTTTTGATTTGGCCAATTTACATGTTCATAACTTGGGCAACTTTTCAAATCAGCATGCATAAGCTAGTTACAGGCCTCTAATCCCATTTGCACTCAATAATTAAATGCCAATCCATTGTGTGTTAGCATTATTTTGTGCATTTGGATATTACATGTTAGATTAAGCCTTAATTAGATAAAGCATTTTTGCCATTTTAAAAAAGTTAAACTTTATGTCAAATGCAAATCCAAGCAAGTACAAGGCAGATCTTTTGGCACAAGTTTATGAATTAATTACACTGATCAAGGCCAAGGTATGCAGCATAGATTGGGGGCCTGTACAAGCTAGAAACACAACTTACCATTTCTTGCTTAAGTTAGAAGTAACTTGGCATAACAATACACAACTCTCATTCCTGTGAACCAGAGCTTAAGAAAAGTTATCAAACACTTTCTAATCATCAAACCTAAGCAAAAACACAAGCCAACCAAGTTCTATACCTTCTCAAACACAGAATCACCCTAAAACTGCCAAAACAGAGCTCTTGCTGCAGATTGAGTTCCATAACTCAATCCATTTGTGCACTCTTGCTGAAACCACTTCAAACACATCCCACATCATCCCTTGAAACTGTTCCAAGACCTAAACACGACCTGTGACATCCCTAGCTAACATCACCATTTTCATTTTCTTGTTTTGCAGTTGAAGTTCCATAGCACGATTCTCTTGGTTTCCAAGCAAAGTAAACCTTGGAATAGCATCCCTGGACATCCAGGAAGCTGTACCAATCATCACCTTGCATTGAAAACACCTCCATCACCAGATACGATTCCAACTGAATAAGTAAGTTCATGAACTCGTATCTCTCTATCCAGGCTTTGTTAGCTTTAGGTTTGTGAAGAAATTATGTCACATTCATAGCCCTGAACATGCCCATATAATTAGTTTTCGTTTATGTTACGTGTGCTATGAGAATTTGATGTCTGAACATGGAACAAAAACTAGGTCAGGAATTGGGGGAGAAGAAATTCTCTCTCATTTCTGAGAGTTAGATCAAGTTTTTGGTATGTATGGATTCGTTGTTTGATGCTTAACATTTTTGATGTTGTGAGTTTTTATTAAAAGTCCAGGAATCAAGATGTTTGAATCAATGTACAAAATGTGCGTTTTTTGAACAAGTTTTGCTGGAGGTTGAAGAAGACAGGTTCTGGGCTGGGCCTGGAATGTTTTTTTTCTTTTCACACCATGTTTTTACTTTTGAACCCCCTTGGCCCATTATGCTTATTTTTATGATTTTTTGACTTTTTCTTTTTTTTGTTCTGACTTATTTATTTTTTCTCATAATATTAAAAATATAAAAATTATTTTTTAAACCATTTTTGTATTTATTAGGCATTTATTTGTTTAAATGGGTATTTGTACATAAAGAAATACCTAGATATACTTTTATTTTAAAAATACTAAAAAATAATGCAAACATGTTTCTTTTTTGATTTTATTTTATATTACCTCTTGAAAACATTTTACATAAAATATACTTTTTTTTAATAAATATTAAATAGTTTATTTTTGTATATATAATATATATTTAGTAAATAATACAAATACATACATATATATATTAGTATATTTAGGTCAAAAAATACAAAATATATACATTTTTATTTTTATTAATATTTAACATTAAAAATACCTTTTTTGACAAATATACTTCATTTTTATTTTATTTTTTGTACATAACCAATAAATATTATACATATTAAACAATTAATACCTTTTATTTAATAAATTAGGGTTTTTCCCTAAATACATAAAAACTCCAAAAAAATTAATACTTTTTATTTTGTTTATTTGACATATAAAAAACACTTTTTTTCATACATATAAAAAACATTTTTTGCATCTTGCATATTTATTCCCTTTTTGTTTAATTATTGTATATTAAATAATTTGTACAATTCAATTTTGATGTAATAGTTAGGTTTAAATTCCTTGTCAAAATACCCCCATTTGAACATTTGTACCCCCCTTCCCATATATTGTGTTGTAATAACTTAGGAACTTATTTTTCGCACTTTAATGCTTTCTAAATATACCATGCTAGAATTAGGGTTTGTATGCAAATCAATTAACCAAAATAGTTTGACCTAATTTCAAGATAAACAAGCATGCAAATGGACAACACTAATCACACTTGCACCCCTAGGGTATTCCACTTGTTGCCTTCAATAATGGGCCATATTGCATGTTAGGTCTCTTTGGGCAAAACAAAAAAACAATTCAAATGATCATAGTCCCTCGATGACGCTTTCAAAAGTTGCCTAAAAAATGATCAAGTCCCTTAAAGAAAACATTGCCCAAAGATACTTGGCACCATTGCAATTATGGTCTAAACAATGACCCGCGCCCGTCCCTTCCACATCCTAACACAAGATTGTCCACCAAATGCAATGGTGGAACAAAATTGTTAAAAGGGTTAAAACATAGCAAAGATCTTTGAGAAATTTAGGGTAGATAGCTCTTGATTACTTGCCAACTTGCAAAACAAAACACTTGCCTATTTTCCAAACCACACATCACTACACTTTCAAAAACAACTTTAAAAAAAAATGAAAACCTTTTCAAAAGACATACACCTTTGTATACATCCCAACATGGATCATTACAAAGGTTGCCACCACATTGGCCTCTTTTCGAAACATTTTTTCAAACCCACACACACAAAGCACCATTTCAAACAATTGAAAATTAAGGCAAGTTGATCTAAGCAAGTAACTAAGAGCCCATGGATAACCATGGATAGAAAGGGTGCTAATACCTTCCCTTTCTATAATCTACTCGCCGAACCCAAGAAAACATCTCAAAGGTTTTTGCTGTGCTTTTTAACCTTTCCTTAGGATAAAATAAAAAGTCGGTGGCGACTCTTGCTCAACCGAAACATTTGCGAAAACAAACGCAAAACCCTAGTCAGTTCTCCCACCGTATCACACCATCCTTAAACAAACAAAATGCAAAAAGGAAAGAAAATGAACACAACAGTTTATCAATGAAAAACGTCCAATGAATCATTAAACATGGCATATGGATATGAAAATAGTCAAAACCCTTACAAATGGACCTACATGCCCCGGGCAAGACATGAGGTGAAAAAGTAGTGTACGGATTGTTCAAGAGTAAATATTACAAACCAACAGGAAATGTTTGACAGATAATTACTGATTAATAAAAGTAATGGGGACAAAATCCTTTGCCTCCCAGTTGCGTAGTCCTCCTTTGATGGTTGGTTAGATCCAACCTTCAATGTCGGCCTCTTCGTCTTCACCCTCAAAAGCGTTGATTCCATAAGGAGAAATCTTGACGGGCGTTCTTTCAATCTTTGAGCGGCGCATAGCTTTCTGCCCTGCGGCAGTTAATCCTAAACCAAACTTGTCTGTTTTGTGAGGAATATCGGGCAACTGACCCCATGTTGAGCTCTTCCCTTCCTTCAATGCAGCCTTTGCGTCTTTCAGAGATGCCATCTTGGCCACCTGCTTCGGTACCTCGGCCACCACTCTTGCTACTGCCCCTTCAGGAGAGACTTCCTCGAAGTGCTGAAATGGTGTTTCAATGAATTCCCCTTCCACCTCTACATACCGAAAAGAGTTCAAGTGGCTGATCATGTACTCCTCTTCACCATGTACGGTTATGATTTTTCCTTTGACAGGGTACTTCAACATCTGATGCAAGGAAGAGGTGACAGTCCCCGCATGATGGATCCAAGGCCTACCTAGTAAGCAAGAGTATGAGGGACGGATGTCCATCACATAGAAAGTAGATTTAAACACCTCAGTGCCAACCTTGATGGGAATATCAACTTCCCCATGGACCATTCTCTTCGAACCATCAAAAGCTCTGACAATAATATCACTCGGCTTCAGCTTTAAACCTTCACAATCCAGTCGGTCCAAGGCTTTCTTAGGCAGTACATTTAGCGAAGAACCAGTGTTGACCAAGACATGTGCGAGAGTGGTCCCTCGGCACTCGACTGAAATGTGCAAAGCATCATTGTGGTTTCTACCTTTAGGAGTTAGGTCGGCATCAGAGAAACCTAATCCATTGTCTGCAGTAAGGTTGGCCATGCAATTTTGGAATTGGTCTGCAGAGGTTTCCTGGGGCACATGGGCTGCCTTTAGGAATTTTATCAATGCTTTAGCGTGTGCCTCAGAGCAAAGCAGTAACGCTAACATGGAGATCTTCGAGGGGGTTTTCCCCAGTTGCTCTACCACGTCATAATCACTCTTTTTAATTATCTTCAAGATCTCCTCCATCTCTTTCTTAGAGGTCTCCGGGATGACCAAGGGTTGAGCCCTCGTCTTGACGAGCTCATCTTGGATCCCTTTTCCCTTATCAGCTGGAGAAGGAGGGACAACAACAGGAATAATAGTTTCTTCAATCAACGGAGTTTCGGCGGAAAGTTTTATTGGCGCAGGATTAACTCTGGTAGCAGCTGAGGGTCCAAAGATTTCCTTTGGGGGGGCAATCTCTGGAGAAAATATTCTCCCGCTTCGGGTGATCTTGCTTGTACCAGCAACGTTTCCAATGCTGGCATCCTCTTCATCAGAGCTTTCTTCGGTCACTTCAACTTGCTTAACACCATGGTAGTAGATGTCTCCACCGTAATCCCATGGTATTGACTTGTCAGAACTGTAGGGGACAGGCCCAGGCATAGTTATTTTCAAGGGAACAATCTTTGTAGCTGATGTAATCTTTACAGGCTTTCTGACGGCCTTGGAAAGATTGGCGTGAATGGTGATAATTGAGACATCTTCAATAGGGGTTGGAATAGCAGAAATCTTCTCAAATAGAATTTGTCGACTGTCCATCAGGCTTTGGATGCCTTTCTTCAGGGATGGGCAGTCAAATGGCAGAGAGTAACAACAGTAGCAGTCTTCTTTGCATCCCGGGAAAATCCCGGCTCTTAGTAGGTTTAACTTGATTGTTAACAGCGGAGTCATCATGTCATTGACATCAGAAACATACAAATCTTCCTCAATAGCATTGACATTTCGACCATGTTTCGGCATCGGAGCATATATCACGTTCGGCTTCTCTGGAGCATCGAACTCCACCTCTTTCGCATCTATCAAATCTTGGATTTTATTTTTGAGCGCCCAACAATCATTTGTGTCATGTCCGACGCTATCAGAATGGTAGGCGCACTTAGCATGGGGATGATAGTGCGGTGAAGCAGTATTCACAACTTTGGGTGCTTCCGTAATTTTGGTGAGATTCAACTTCAACAGGTGTGGAAGAACTTGCGCAGGTGTCATATTGATACGGGTAAACTGTCGTGGTGGCCGTTCTGCCCATTGCTGTTTAGGTCTGGACTGGTTATTGCGAGGTTGATCGTTTGATGGATTTTGGATCATTACAGCCCCCACAGTCGACCGACGCTCACTTCTTCCTACTCCTCTCTGAGAGTACACAACAGCCGTTTCCTTCTTCGTCGGAAATGATTTCTTAACAGTTGTAGATGCAGAGGCCTCCTTCTGAATCTTCCCATTCTTGATACCGGCCTCTACCCGCTCGCCAGTCAAAATTAATTCAGTAAACCCTGCGGAGGAGCTACCGATCAGGTGGTTAAAGAATGGACCAGACAGGGTCCCCAGGAACATATCAACAAGCTCTCTATCAGAAAGGGGTGGCTGCACCCTTCCAGCCAAATCACGCCATTTTTGGGCATACTCCTTGAATCCCTCACCCGAGGCCATCCCCATACTCTGAAGCTGAGTACGGGTTGGTGCCAGGTCATAGTTATATTGATATTGGCGATAAAAAGTAGCCGCCAGATCCTCCCAACTACGTATCTCTGATCTTTCCAGCTTGTAAAACCAGTCTAACTGTGTGCCAGACAGGCTATCTTGAAAGAAGTGTACCAAAAGGTTTCTGTCAGAAGTGTGAGGTTGGATTCTTCGGACGTACGACCTTAGGTGCATTTTTGGGAAAGACAGCCCATCGTATCTGGCAAAAATTGGTACTTTGAACTTCGGAGGGATCACAATTCCAGCGATTAATCCCAAATCTTCGAAATCCAAGCCTGGAACTCTCTGCAGCTCCATAGCTGCCAACCTCTCTTCCAAACCTTTATACTTATCATCGGCGGACGGGTATTGTTGATCTGAGTAGTCTTCGTCCTCTTCAGCCTCCTCTTCTTCCATATCAGACTCGGAAGGTACTGCAGCCGCATTCCCTTTACTGGTTCCCTCCTCAGAAGTAGGGGAAATTCAAGCACTCTTCTGGCTTCACCTGCAAACCTTCTCCCCAAGGTAGCCACCCCGACTCTCTTCTTCTTTTTCTTTACATGGTCTTTGTTCCCAAGCAGGGTTTTCAGATCCTCCTGACCCTTAGCCAAGGTCATCAGGAGTTGTTGAAACTGTGCGTTTTGAGACTGCAAGTCCTTGACCGTTTGCTCGAGATCCATCTTACTAAAATAAACAGCAGAAAGATAAGGAAACCTGGTGTGGAGACCTGCTTATGTACATGATGAATGGTATGCTTATGTATGCAATGCATTCAAGGATTTTAGAAATTCACAATTGTTGCAAACAAAGAGGAACACACGTCATATTAATAAGAAGAAATTTGTCAGTACATAAATTCCCCATGGGCCAAATATTACAAAAACTTCTCAAGGTAAAAAGACATTGCGCATCCTCTTTGGTGCGATGTAGGTGTTGAGAGTCTCTTCCTCATGGAGTCAGCGGGTAAGCTCCAAGACCTTCTTCTCACTGGCGTAGAAGCTGGCTTCAAAAGTATCTCTCTCTTCCCTGAGCTGGATCCAACTCTTCTGCATCTCCTTCCATGACGTTGGCATGTCGGGGTACCGGACGGTGTAGGGAACCTCTCCTTCCTTGACGGGCTCTCTAATCACAGGGAGAACATGAGGGTAAGGCATCATTAGACTCTGGGCTCGGGTTCGTACCCACTTGAGATAAGGCTCAAGAGGGATGGAGTTCTTGTGTCCCAGCGTCTTAGTATCTACCTTGTTAGGCATCCTCCAGGCTCTGATGAATCTTTGGCGAAGTCCTTGCGCATCGTTGTCGAATTCAAAAACTAGGTCGGGAATCAACATGTCGTGGGGGCCATCCCTCCGTGCATATCCAAACTGTCTCAAAGCTAGACAAGGGTTATAGGTAATGCCTCCCCTAATTCCAAGTAATGGAACATTAGGGAACTCTCCGCAGCGATCGACGATGATGATATTCTCTCTGGACCGAGAGCACCAATGCACATCAGAGTGGGTGAGGGTCATCAACCGTTGTGACCACTCTAGGCCTTGGTCATTCTTCAAAACAGACTGTGGAAGGTGCGAAATAAACCACCTTGCAAGGAGAGGAGTACAGCACATGAGAACACCCCTCTTTCTCATTGTTCGAGTGTAAAATGAGTGAAGAATGTCCCCAAGCAATGTTGGTATTGGATTTCTGGACAAGAAGGTTTTGACGGCGTTGACATCTACAAGCTAGTCAGGATTTGGGAACAAGACCAACCCATAGATAAGAAGGGCCACAATTTATTCAAAGGCTTGCAGGTCCAATGAATTCCAACATTCTTGTGCCTTCTCAAACAGGAATTTTGCTAAGAAGCCTTTGACACCGCTTCTAGTTTCCCAATGCCCCTTGATATCGGATGGTTGCAAGTGTAGTGCTCGAGCAACATCTTCAGGCTTTGGTTCCTTTTCCGTACCGTTGAAAGGTAGTTGATTAAGGATAGGAATTCTCAGGAGTTGAGAAAATTCCTCCAAAGTGGGCACCAATTGATAGTCGGGGAATGTGAAACAGTGGTGAAGGGGGTCAAAGAACTGAAACAACACCTTTACCATGTCCTCTTCAATGTTGGTGCTGACTAGGTTGAGCAGTTTACCATGTCTTTTTTGTTGTTGAATGTAAGATGGTTGAGAAGATGATGAAGATGAAGGAATGAAAAGCTTCTGGTTGCTCACAATTGTTTTTGCACACAATCTTCTATGTTGCTATATACTTCTGAAGAAATGCTTGCTTATATTTATAACATAAAATGGTTAGTCAAAAAGAAAGTGATATGAGTCGATGCATGTTGGTCATGTGTTGACTCATATTAGTTATATGTAACAGGATGAGTCGATACATTATGTTTTGAGTCGATACAAAATCATGTTATAGCGTTTTATAGAACCAACACTTTTATACCCGTCGACACATAATGCGTATGTGTCTATACATACTGATTGTAAATTTAACTTTTGAATTTAAAACATAGTATGAGTCGACACATGATATTATGTATCGATACATATAAGTTTCAAAATGTTTTCCAGGATCATCATAATGTTTTGTGTCGATACATAATGCGTATGTGTCGATACATACTGATTGTAAATTTAACTTTTGAATTTAAAACATAGTATGAGTCGACACATGATATTATGTATCGATACATATAAGTTTCAAAATGTTTTCCAGGATCATCAGAATGTTTTGTGTCGATACATAAGGTTTTGTGTCGATTCATACAAGTATTACAGGGGCATCAAAATATTATTTGTCGATGCATGAAATTTATGTATCGATGCATGCAGTTTTTAGATTTACATTCCAGGATCATCAAAGAGTTATGTATCGACTCATAAGCTTTTGTATCGATACATAATAGTTTTGAGATACAATTCCAGGGACTTCAGAATGCTATGTATCGATACAAAACTTGATGTGTCGACTCATAATGATGAATTATGAGAGAAATGTAATTTTGGATTATTCAAACATGTTATATTATATTTGCAATCATTCAAAATCAATCTATGAAGAGGTTGCTCACAAACTCCCCCCTTTTGATGATGGCAAATATCTGATGATGTGTCGTGATATAGTGTGAATGAAAAAAGCTTGCTCCCCCTGAGTTTGTGTATCTTCTTCCTAATACAAGCACAATCTTCACTGACACACTCTTCTTCTCCCCCTTTGACCATATCAAAAAGAGAATAAGCAACATTTTCAACAAACTCAGCACATAGGAAAATTTATATACAATTTCAGCGGTTAATGGACTTGGCATTCACACAGAATGCCAGGCATAAAGTTATCAATAAGTGAGTAAATAGCAGAGTAAACATAAAGTAATCACGTTAAAAGTAATGCATTGGCAGATAAAAAGTTAGATTACATAAGCACGATAAAATGTTTGTGTGATACGGTGGGAGAACTGACTTGAGTTTTGCGATTGTATTCGCACTTGTTCGGTTTAGCAAGAGTCGCCACCGACTTTTTATTTTATCCTAAAGAAAAGGTTAAAAAGCACAGGAAAAACCTTTTGAGATATTTCATGGGTTCGGGGGGTAGATTATGAAAAGGGAAGGTATTAGCATCCTTTTCATCCATGGTTATCCATGGGCTCTTAGTTACTTGGTTTTTAGATCACTTGCCTTGATTTTTGATTGCTTGAAATTGTGGTGTATGTGTGTGTTTTGAAAATGTTTTTTGAAATAGACGCCTTTGTTTCGGCAACCAATGTAATTGACTCGTGTTTGAGTGTTTTACAAAAGTGTGTATCTTTTCGAAAAGATGTTTCAAATGTTTTTGAGAGTTTGTTTTGAAAGTGTTTGTGAGGTGTGGTTTTTGAAAAGGAGGCAAGTGTTTTTGCAAGCAGATCTCAAGTAACTAAGGGTTTTGTCTACCCCTGTTGTACTCAAAGGTTTTCTCTATGTTTTCAACCATTTTAAACAATTTTTGCTCCACCATTGAATTTGGTGGACAATCTTGCATTTAGGATGTGATCGGGACAGGCGCGGGTCATCGTATGGACCATGAATGCAATGGTGCCAAGTGTCTTTGGCAATTTGCTTGAAGGGACTTGATCATTTTGATAGGCGACTTTCGAAAGCGTCATCGAGGGACTTATGATCATTTGAATTTGTTTTGCCAAAGAAACTCGACGTGCAAGCATGGCCCATTTTGGAAGGCAACACGTGGGATTACCCTATGGGGTGCAAGTATGATTGTGTATTGATTTCATGCGTTTGTCTTTGTATTAGGATATCTAGCGTTTGATTTTATGTACATACAAATCCTAGGTCTAATCATGGTATAATTCGAAAGCGGTAAATTGCGGGAATTTTTAAAGTCTACGCTATTACAAATGGTATCCGGGAGTGGGGGGTACAAATTCACAAAGGGGGATGAGACTTAAATAATTACAACCAAATCGAATCGCGATCAAATGTAATCAATGTATAGCAAAGTGTAAGAAAAGCAATTGTATATGTGTAAAGCAAAGTAAATGTATGGTGTAAGTCTAATGAGAATTATTTACAAGTTAAGAAATGTGAACTTAAAGGTATTTATTAAGTATGTTTGATTTAATAAGTATTATTATCCACATTTGATTTAAATTTGTATTTTTATATTTTTTTGTTTAATATATACAAAGTATTTTAATAAAGAGAAAGGAAAATGTTTTATATTCTATTTTTTAGATATTAAAAATAATGCATTTTAATTGATCATGTACAAATCAAAAGTTCTAATTTTAAGGATAAAAATATTAACTTTAAAGGAAAAATTATGTATTTATGTACAAAGTATTTTTAAGAAAAGAAAATGTATCTATTTTAAGAATTATTTTTATGTATGAACATGTACAAATAAGAAAAATTTTAAGAAAAGGAAAAGAATATTTTAAGTCTTATTTCTTATATATTAGTAGTTAGTATTAATATATATTTATACAAGAGTTTTAATTGAAAGAAAATGTTTTAAATTTGAGAAAAAAATATATTGTGTTCAAAATTATAATTACGTTATAAAAAGTATTATTAATAAAAACTTTGATGTAAAAATATTATGTTAGTTTGTATAAAAAAATAGATATGATAAGTAAAAAAGGGTTTGAAAGAGTCAAAAACGGGCTGTAGGGTTTTTAGGCCCAATAACCAATAACCAGGATAATGGGCAAAAGGGGGGTGCATTCAGGAAAAATAACATGGGCTTTAGGCGTGATGAACGGGCGAAGGCCCAAAGGCTTGAGACAAATGTTTTTCTTAGGGTTTGATTGGATTCGTTTCAATTGGAATGTTAGGGTTTGAGCAAAGGGTACAGAGGCGTCGTCGTTCACCATTTTCGCTTCGTCCTTGCCTTAGCTACTGAGCTTCGCCTTCGCCCAAGCCACCAACGCCATCATCACCTCCTATCCGTCTTCGGTCCAACGAGTCTGTAAGGTGATAGTTCTGTTTTAATACATTCAGGGTTTCGAACCTTAGAGGTCTTGCATGTTTAGTTTTATGTTCTGATTTTTATTAAGCCTCGTCATTGATTCTGATCATACATGTTTTTGTTTGAGGTGTGAAGAGAAGGACAAAATATATTACCTTCGTTGGAGGAGGAGATTAGGAGGCGTTTGGGCGGCTTGCCGGCGGGGAAACGCGCGATGAGAGCTCGCCTGACTGGATTCCTGGTTTGTGTATTCTTTGGCCCCTTAGGTTTGATGATGACACTTGAGAACCTTTGTACGACTTCCTTTCTTTTTATTGCTTTGTTGCCTTGATGCCTGGCCTCTTGTTTCTGTTTGCTTCTTTATCTTCTTTCTTCTTGCTACCTTTGGTGCCTTCTGTTGCTATGCTTGTCTTTGATAGTTTTTCGCCCAGTGATGAACCCTAGGTTCTGAGGGCTTGTGTTGTTTGCTTGAACGCGTAAATTTCTGTCAATTTGGAGCTCCTACTATGAACTTCAGGCTTCAGGCTTGATGGCCGGTACAGGTTTAAGCTTGTTGGTTGGTGGATTTACTGGTTTAAGCTTGCAGGTTTTGATTGAGGCTAACCATTGTTTGAGTTTGGTTTTACTGGCTTTAGGTTTATGCTGCAGTTTGTTTGAAACTTGCAAGGTCTTTAGGTTTTTGCTTCAGGCTTCAGGCTTATGCTGGTTTTTGGCTTTAGTTGGACAGCAGGTTGTAGGTTTAATGTTTTGCTTCAGCAGGTTTCTTGATGGTTAAGTTTGACAGGTTTATGGCCTTGGGAGTTTTGTTTGGATTCTGCTTATGGTTTCATGGACTTGGTCACAGGTTTGGGCAAGAAGTTTGTGAGTTTTGACATGTTTTTTTTTGTTTTAAGTCTGAACTTACAGGTTTGCTGGTTGTTGAGACTTGGACAATTTTTTTTGGTTATTCTTCTTGGACTGGTCTAAGGCTTATTGAATGCAGGGTCTTTATGGTTAAGGCTGCTAGGCTTTTAGGCTTGGACAAATGGTGGTGTGAACTCGTTTTTCTGCCGGGTCCTTTAGGCTTAAGCTTTTGTGATGTTTTTATATCTCTCCAGCCTGTTGAACGCAGGGTCTGCTGTTGTTATATGCCCCAAAAAAGGGGTTCAGGGTTTGAATCTGGTTTGAAGGATTTTATTATGGAAAGATAAATTTGTTACTCTTTGTTGACAGATTTGTTTGCATTCTAATTCCTTCATATTTCTGCCTTCTGCTTCACTGTTTTATTGCAGTTTTTGTTTTTATATTTCTTTATGCCTAAAGCCAAAAACCAGTAAGCCTAAACTTCTCCTCTCTTCTTCTCTCTCCTGACAAATTTTAAACATTCAATATGGTTTACATTTGTCTTTTTCTTAAAAAGCAAATGGCTGAAAATGATGAAATGGAAATAGGTTGCTTGCATAAGTAGCTTAGTCCTGCATATTTTATCTCTTTTCCATATTGCCTGCTTCTTTGTGACAGTTTTGGCATCTTGGGTATTTTGATATCTTGAGATATCTTTTGGCAGCTTGTTGACTTTGGACTTAGTTTTGAAATTGTGACTTTGTATTTGCACATGCTGTCTTGCTTTGAACTATGCAGTTGGTTGACCAATTTGAAATGTGCAATTTTTAACTTTGTGCATTTATTTTTAATTGCAAGCATTCCATCCTTCTTTGTGAACCGGGAGAAATCCCGTGATTTGCAAAGAGGGTAAAACTGATTCCGGCCGTTTGCTTTTAATGATGAATTCTCTTTTATCTGTCTGTCTCTTTAATTATTTATCTGCTTCAATTGACTTTTTCTTCTTTCTTTCGCAGATAAAAATTAAATGGAGAGGAAAAGCAACAGATGGAGGATGAAGAATTGAAGACTTAGAAAAATATTAGGATAGTTTTATTTAAATTTAAATAAATGTAATATTATTATTGTAAATGCTTTGTAAACGAATACTTGTATTTAAATAACAATTGTAACAAATATCTAAGATGAAATAAAAATTCCTTTTATCCAATTAATTCTTTTCTTCTTTTCAATTGTTTACTTTATTATTTATAATTCTTTAAATTAACATAATTGAAAATAAATTCCAACTATTTTAATCTCAGAATAATAAATAGTTAAATAAACATTGTTTCAGCATTGATCAATTAATAAACTTGGCGCTTCCAACATCCAAATCACTGCACAGTCAATCACAACAACTGCCCAGACGTTTCTCCTTTTACTGATTTTAACCAAACAATGCAAATTCAATCCAAATGCATCTTTTCAATGATTAAGTCAAACAATGCGAATTCAATCCAAATGTCTCAGCCCATATCTCGGAACAACTTGAAAAGCACTGTGGGGATTTAATTCTTTCTGAGAATGCGCACATAAAAACCCTAATTCCTGATCAAATGTCAAAGAAACGTTCGCCTGATCAAAGTCGAGCCAAAATCAACCAAACCCTACGCAAACTGTTTGAATTGTTCTAGAGCCATGAAAACCAATGAAAACCCTAATTCTGTCTGACTGACGAGAAAAGTCTGTTTGACCGATTCTTGAGCCAGTTTGAAAAATCAGGAAACGTCTGAAACTGTGATTTCTTATGGAAAAATATGAGGGAAAATTTTGGGGTACAACAGTTTGAAAGAGACATTTATACAAGCACTTTAAAGAAACAAAATGAGTGAGTCAAGGGTATATGGATTTTGACAGATTTTGCAGTTTTTTTACACAGTTTCTTGCTAACAAGGGAATATGGTATCATACCAAAAAGATGACTTATCTGAAGTGTGTTATGCATGCCTAATGATATGATGTAAATTGCATATGTCAAATTCAAACAATTTATGTAAAAGAGATATACGAA
This sequence comes from Vicia faba, assembly GCA_948472305.1. Lineage (NCBI taxonomy): Eukaryota > Viridiplantae > Streptophyta > Magnoliopsida > Fabales > Fabaceae > Vicia > Vicia faba. The sequence goes on along the minus strand of OX451738.1, from coordinate 1,118,044,597 downwards.
GACATTTTCAGTGAACATTTAGATCAACTTATAGGTGATTGAGGGTGAAGATAGGAAGGATATTACCTCATTTAATTAGATAAGTGAACACATGTACTAAAGCTAAAAAAGCACATCTTAACTGTATGGTGTGACATAGATATATTTCAATTACATATATGTTTAGGACATCACGTATGAGAGATCTAAAATCCCTAGCTCACGGTGGATGTTGAAGAAGATGTCCATTGCAAGTGGTTTTGTAAAGATGTTAGCAAGTTGATTTTTAGTATCAACATGCTCAAACGTAATATCCTCCTTTTCAACATGATCGCGTAGAAAGTGATGTCTAATTTCTATGTGTTTAGTGCGTGAGTGTAAAACTGGATTCTTAGTGAGGTTTATAGCACTTGTATTGTCACATTTGATTGGAATACATTTTAATTGAATATCGTAGTCTTGTAATTGTTGCTTCAGCCATAAGATCTGAGCACAACAGCTACCGGCTGCAACGTATTCAACTTCAGCAGTTGACGAAGCAACAAAAACTTGCTTTTTGATATGCCAACATATTAAAGAGTTTGAAAACAAGTGACATGTTCCACTAGTGCTTTTCCTATATGATTTGCAGCCAGCAAAATCAGAATCAGAGTAACCTACTAAACTGCAATTGCTTCCCTTGGAATACCATAGCCCATACTTAGGTGTATTATTGAGATACCTAAGTATACGCTTGACAGCTTTCAAGTGGGACTCCTTAGGATCCGATTGATATCGTGCACACATGCAAACACTAAACATGATGTCAGGCCTATATGCTGTAAGATACAAGAGTGATCCGATCATACCTCTATATTTCTTGACATCGACACTCTTACCGTGTTCATCCTTATCTAAATTTCCGTTGGTAGGCATGGGAGTATCCATTGGTTTAGAGTTGTTCATCCCAAATCGTTTAAGAAACTCTTGGCAATATTTTGTTTGACATATAATTGTGCCTTCATTGAGCTGCTTTATTTGGAGACTGAGAAAGTAGTTTAGCTCCCCCATGAGGCTCATCTCAAGTTCACCCTGCATGACTTTGGAAAATTCCTCGACCAAGTGTAGATTAGTTGAACCAAAAATAATGTCATCTACGTATATTTGAACTAAAAAGATGTGCTTTCCTTTACGTTTAATGAAAACAGTAGTGTCCACTTGACCTCTTGAATAACCATGATCAAGTAGAAATTTACTAAGTCTTTCATACCAGACCCGAGGATCCTGTTTAAGACCATATAAAGCTCGTTTTAATTTAAATACATGATTTAGATATTCGTTATTTTCAAAACCGGGAGGTTGTGAGACATACACTTCTTCATTTATGACTCCATTAAGAAAGGCACTCTTTACATCCATTTGATAAAGCTTAAAATCTTTTGCACACGCATAAGCGAGCAAAAGACGTATAGCCTCAAGGCGATCAACTGGAGCATAAGTCTCCTCATAATCAATGCCCTCCTCTTGGTTATACCCTTGTGCTACCAAGCGTTCTTTATTACGGGTTATCATTCCGTTTTCATCAAGTTTATTTCTAAAAACCCATTTAGTTCCTATGATATGATGGTCTCACGGACGAGAGACAAGTTCCCAAACGTCATTTCTTTTAAACTGATTTAGCTCATCTTTCATGGCCATTAGCCAAAATTCATCAATCAAGGCCTCTTTGGCATTCTTAGGTTCTACTTGTGAAATGAACGCAAAATGATAAAAAAAATTACTTATCTTGGAGCGAGTCATTACTCCTTTTGAGATGTCTCCCAATATGTTGTCAATGGGATGGTCTTTAGAGGACTTCCAAGCTAGTGGAATATCATTTGCTTCCATTTGCTCTTCTTCCTCATCTTTTGAAGGGATTGTATCTTTTTCTTCCTTATCATCAATTGTTTTGGATTGAACATTTTCTTCAACAGTTTCTTTGAGTATATTTTCAGTAGATACACATGCACCATCAAGAGAAATACCTTTTCTGACATGTTTCAGATAAGATTCATCAAAAGAGACATGAACTGACTCCTCAACTGTAAGTATACGTTTATTGTATACCCTATATGTTTTGCTTGATTGTGAGTATCCGAGAAAGATACCTTCATCTGCTTTTGCATCAAATTTTCCAAGATTTTCTTTTCCATTATTTAAGACAAAACATTTGCAACCGAATACATGAAGATGTGACAGGTTTGGCTTTCTTACTTTCAAGATTTCATAAGGTGTTTTACCCAACGACCGATAGATAACCTTGAACTACCCACTCATAGAGGAGATAGAAAAAAGAGAGTAACATCGACTCACATGTGAAAGATTCGATTGGACATCATAAAATAATGAAGTTGCCATCGAACATATTTTATCGCACATGAAGGGAAAGGAGAACATCGAGAAAACATGAGAATGGAGAAGTCATAGTCTTGCAACCGAGAGATCGGGCAAAGGAGTCTGTTATGCGAGGGGAAGGTATTAGCACCCCACACGCCCATAGTACTCTACCATATTCGCTCTTGTTATCTATCTTATGGGTGTGTATAATCTATGTCTAATGCTTACTACTGAGGAAGAATGCATGTAAAAGAAATGTGGGAAAAAAGGAAGTATTTACAAATTTTTCTCGGTTAGGCCCTGTGACCTGTTGCCTACTTATCCCTTTAGAGGAATCAGAGCGCCATAGTTTGGCTCACCTGTTTCAGTTTGTTTTGTGTTTTTTATGGGTGACGAACCCTTGTGAAAACGGTTTTGAGTTACACCCTCAAGGAAAGATGCCATATTTGATTGGTTTGTGTTTTGTTACCTTAAAAAATGGTTTAAGTGTGATTAGCATGTTTTATGATTTGCCAAGAAAAAGGAAGTTTTAGTTTTAAATGCATATGCAAAAGAGAAAGAAAATGCTAAGGGAAATGTCTACCTATGTTAGCATGCCTAAAACCTAGCGGTGAGGATAACTATCCTATAGGGAACATGCAAAGATCAAAGTCGCTATCTCAATTCTAATTGAGTCACATCATCGATCATTAACAAAGGAAAATGATAAAGCCCTAAGGTAGCATGCAAATATCAAAGTCGTTATTTCAATCCTAATTGAGTGACATCATCAATCGTCAACAAAGAAAACAATGAAATACTACGGGGAGCACGCAAAATACGGAGTCGTTATCTCAATGCCAATTGAGTGACATCATCAACCGTCAAAAGATGAAAGCAAACACAAGCACAATTATCAAACAAGTGTGGAATGCCTACTACAAGTCTTTAAACAACGACTTCGAGCGCACACTCTTTATTTCCTACTTCTCATGATTTCTAGAAAGTGGGAAATAAATGAGATAATGTGCGGAAAAATGTAAAAGCAGTAGCGGCGACTACCAAAATCAAGCGGATCGTCAAAAGCGGATGAAAGCAATAGAGAAGCAAGGAGTACGCGTCGAGCAAGATTCACCAAGAAACAAACAAAGTCATAAATGATATCCAACTAAGATAAAAACACAGGCATGTTGTGAATGCAACACGTAATCAAAAGTTCATGCACAAAGTATCACAAAATATCACATGCATCTGGACAACATATAATATAATATGAATTTCTCATGAAAATGAGAAATAAGGCGTGTCTCATCGAAAGCGAGCATAAGCCATATGTCTCGATCACATAACAATTTTTATGTTACATGATCGAAAGCATCAAAACGTATCTTGCACAATAAACAAACGCATAAAAAATAACAAGGCAAAACGGTGTAAAATATGAACAAAAAACTAAAAGAAAAAGTATTTTTTATTAGTTTTTTATGTGAGGAAAATACTAACAAAACTAACGAATTAATTCCTAAAATCAACTAAGAAGATGTAACAAATTTTATTGAGTTTGTAATTTTTTATCATAAAAAGATATTGAAAAAATTAAGATAAAATCCTAAATCTAACAAGAAAAAAGAAAAATCAGGGAGTGTAACAGTGATGTTCTGCAATAATAGCCTGGGCGCAACGCCTAACTAGGAGGAGTTCAACAAGTATTTTTTGTTCACATTAAACATTAGGCCTACCAAAAATAAGCTAACGGGTTTTAGGGAGATGAATTCGGTCTAGAAAGAAATTAGTCCAACAACACCATCAAATTTCTTTTTCAATTTCCAATTATTCACATTAAAAGAAAAAAAGAAGAAGAAAGGAAAGAGGATGAACAACGTCGTTTTATATATGCTAGGGTTTAGAAGCTTTGTGTCGTTTTAGCTTTCAAACAAACTCTTTTTCCCTCTTTTTTCAGATATCAACAGTGCCGAGCTATCTACTGGCGAACCCCGCCGCCATGGCTATTATCCAGTCTGCTTCTTCTACCTCTTTTTCGTCGTTCACCTTCTCAACCTCTCCGGTCGCTCTGCCACCGTATACAACCATCCCTCATCCTCCGATGATCTTTGCTCTCTTTCCTCCATGTTTCTTTAAACAACTTAGACTTTAAAGCAAAAATGAGAAATGAGAATAGGACACGCGACTTACCGACCAAAGTTTGTCTGGCGCGTCTTCAACGGGGAGGACAATGATAAGAACACCATAGCACAAGCTTCTTCAAGAATTCATGTTCGTTCTTGTTTTACAATTCCTCTTCTCTTCTTCTCTGATTTCTTCTTCAATTCCACAGATGCTATTGGAGTTGTTGCGTTCGGATTTATGTTATTGCAGTGATGAAGATGCATGAAGAGTTGTTGAGATTTGGATATGGTGATGATGAAGTGAAATAGTTGTTGCAGATTGTTCTGTGATTTATGATGTTGATGAAGATGCAGAAACTGAAAGATGATTGTTGTGATGAAGAAGATCTGTCATGGCGATTGAGCATTGAAGGACGATGATGAATATTGAACAAAGTATTTGGTTATAAAGATGAGAGAGAGTAGAGAAAATTTTGTTGTTTTTTCTTCCTCCATTCTTTGGACTTTCAATTCTTACGTTGTTGTTGTTCTTGCGAACTCAGCAGCACGTTGATGTAGGAACCGTGAGAATTTTGATGAAGACGATTGAGGAACGTTGAAAAAAAACTAATGGAGACTGGATGCTGATGTAGAGTGATGATGACTGAAGCAAGGTTGACGATGAACACAGAGAGAGTACAGAGAGAGAAGGGCTGAAGATGTTGAAGAGGTTCAAATAAGGTTAATGATTAAGGAAGCCAAGAGAAGATGAGAGTTCTGAGTTTTGCAAAGAATGATTTTCTGGCCAGTTTTTGAATAAATCGTACGAAGAGTGTGAATGAATCTCTTGAAGATTTTTATGATTTTTTGTGATTGGTAAATAATAAAAGTGAATGAATAATCTCCTTTTGTTATATCAACATCATTTTAAATCTCTCCCCTTGGCTCTAACAAAATTCTTTTATCAGTTGGTTAGAATTATGTTAGAGTTAGTTAGGAGTTAGTTTGGATCATGTTTCTGTATTAGTTGGTTAGAGCTGAGCTGGAATTCGGTTAGGAGAGTTAGCAGCTTGAGGTTAGTCAAATGGATAAAAAATGTTAGTTGTTTTTTTGTTATGACCTGTTAGTGAATGAGCTGGCTTGAGAGATTCAGTTGGAAATCAGTTAGATGTTAGTTATATTGGTTTTTTATATTAGAATGTTTAGTTTAATTTGTAGAATTAAAATCTGTTAGAGTTAGTTATATAACTCTATTATTTGGTGATTAGGTTAGTACTAGGTTGTTAGGAGATTGGTTAGCGAACTTGAAATGTTAATTCTGAAACTGTCAATTGGAATTATCTTGTAGAATAGGGTTAGCTCTAGCTGAAAATTAGTTAAGGATTGTTGGAAGTTAGTTTCAGTTAGAGTGATTAAGATATTTTGATTTACAGCTTTATGATTTCCTGAAGCCTTGCCGTCGATTGATCTCTTATTTATCTAGTTTTTGGTTATTGATGAATACAAGTTTGAAAATTGGTTGCTGGTATAAACACTTACATTCGGTCATGACATGAAGTGGACCTGTTCTAAGTTTTGTTTATGTTCCAGTTTGAAGTGAATGTGCTGGTACTTTTCTTGATGCATGGCATAGTGAAAAATGAGTGAAATCACTTTATGCTTTGGTATTTAGGTAATGTCAGCTTAACTCGACTGAAAACCTGAAGCATATAGGGTTGTGTGTGGTCAATTCAGTCATGAGTGTAGTGTATGTGTTATGAGTGTGATAAATTGGTTTGGTTTAGGTACGTGACACTTGGTGTAATTGTAGGTATGTGCTGATTTTTGTACTTCAAATTGAATTGGCTTGACTATATATTGGTACTGAACTTGTTTGAAAAATAGTCGTTTATGAAGGTTTTCTTTTAGTTTTATACTGATGTGAGCTTGATAGTTGTGAAGGTTTGTGAATCACCTATGAAGGAAGGATCTTGCATTATTGAAGTCATGAAGACATCTTGGAGTACAAAGCATAAAATAAACGGTGTTCAGAATTCTGGAGAATAGGTTTAGGGAAGGTCTTTTTAAGAATCGGAGTTGAGGGTGGTGTCATTAATCAATAACCCAATGTTTACCGAAGGCCAACTTATCTCAAAAACTTGTAATTTTCTTTGTAGCCTCTTGTAATGCACTTGGATTTTTTGTAATGAACATATGTTGTAACACTTGAAATGGTGATGGATTTGGTAAAGAATCGAGTTTGAATCACTCTCTTCTAATGCATCCATTTGTACTCTCAATGCCTTGTAAACTTTTACTAAGTATTATATAATATGAAAAGCCACCAAAAGATTTGAGAAAGTTGGTCGAAGGTCAAATTTTCAATAGTGTGTCTTCCAACCTTGAATAGTCCATTAATACGCCAAGTGTTTCTTACATCTTTCATGAAGTCCTAAACCATGTGAGACTCTAGCTTGCCATGTATATTAAATCTTGCACAAAACTTTTAACTCAAGCAACAATTGAGATCCTCTTGAATGGCATGATTCACTGATGAACACGCTTCACCAAAAGCCCGATTGAATAACATTTAATTGGGGAAATAAACGCTAATCAAGTGACAATGATGAGCACAAGAAGATGATGTTTGTAGCCTCTCCATTATCTAGTTCATGGTCTCTTGGATGATATCTTGGGATAACTTATATTACAAGCAAAAATGAGCATTTCATGTGTTGAAGGAAGCTAGAGAAAATTTAAGAGAATAGCTTTAGATGAGATATCAAAGTCTTTTTAGATTCACTAGATGATCTTGAGTATAAAATCTTGGCTTGGAACCAAACCATGTGAAAGAAAGAGGAAACCCTAATGCCTAAGTGGACCCTTAATCCCATGACCATTGATTCCAAATACCAAGCCTTGTTGTTAATGAATGCATGTAATGTTAGATGACCTAATGGTGGGTATGTACATGATGATTATGAGATGCATAAGCCATATGTTTCTATTAAAGGGTAGGGAAAATTTGGGGTATGACAACATGGGATCATAAACTACCAACCCGAAGGATGCGAATAGCCACAATAAGATAATACCGACTCAGATGATGAATGATTGACATCAGTACTTATGATTGGAAACAAAAGTTGACATCAACATTTATGGCTGGGAACAAAGGGTTGACATCAACACTTATGGCTGGTGTTGTACCCCAAAATTTTCCCTCTCAATTCTCAAGGCATCTCTCACAATGATTCTCAAAATTCAAGCTTGCACAAGTACATTGGGATTTTCCAGCACCAGAATTAAAAGGAAACTGTCAAAAAGGGAGAAAATAGATAAAAATAACATTTTGACAAATTTGGAGGAAAATAGGTCTCCTTCGATTCAGCCCCCTTCGATTGGACTTTGCACCTCCTTCGATTGCTCAAAAGTTGCTGCTAGCATGCCTCTTTCGTCTGGGCATGTGACTTCTTGTTGTAGGCTTCGTTTGTGTCTTCCACTGCCTGCATGTTTGCTTTGAGCACCAAATTTTCTGCCACATGTTCCCCTTGCAAGGAAAATTCTTCGATTGGGCATATGCTGCCTGCATGTTTGTTTCGTTTGGACAAGCTTCGATGGGATAAAATAACCATCTCTATGCATCCTTCGGATCCACTTGCACTAAGGGCCTCTTGCAGACTTTGCCTCTCACAAGTTTTTTTGGAGCCAAGAGATATCTTCATACAAGATTTGACTAATTTCTTGCTTCCTTTGAAAGAACACCCTTCGATTCAGAAATCAGGAACTTCCCTCACGCTAAAAGGAAATGACTCCCTTTATGTTTGTTTCGACCCACATGCTTCGATTGGGCAACATGCTTCCTTCGAACACGAGCTTTCGATTGGGCGATATGTTTGCTTCAATCCAAGCTTCGACTGGGCATTAGCTTCATTCGAGTAAGCTTATTTCGACCACAAGCTTCGATTGAGGCAAAGGATTTCTTCGAACAAGTGCGCTTTGATCTCATTCCTGCATACAAGCCCTCATTTGGGCATTCACCTCTTGTATATCTGCGTGTAAGACTTCGTTTGGGCATTTATCTCTGGCCATGCCTGCATGCAAGCTTTAGTTGAGCAAGGGCTTCATTCCACTTGGGTTACATATTTCGTTTGGGTATTGAAGCTTCCTTCGATTAAGAAGGAAATGATCTTCATACAAGCTTCAATTGAGTTTTTGTTTCCCTTTAAAACAGTGTCCTTCGACTCAGGAAGTAAAGGCCTCCTTTTGGTTTTCTTCAATTCAAAAAGTCAATAATCTTCTGAAAGCTTCCTTCAATTCAGAAGTTAATAACCTTCTGAAAAGTGTCATTCGATTGCACCATTCGCCCCTCACCTGTTTGCCTTGGATTCATAAGTTTTTGATTGGATGAATGGCTACCTTCCTGTGACTTTCAAATTCATCTTCATGTATGATTCGAATGCGCCTTCATATCACCTTCGAATCCATCTGTAAACCCTTCAATACGCCATAGTCCTGCATTATGACACACAACTTGGTGGTCCATTCGAAGGACTTGCCATAGTTGGGGAATAATTGTTCACTTACTTTGGAGTCTTGTCGATGGTTTGGGCCTAAGTTATTAAAAGCAAGAAGACTCAGAATGGCATATTCAGCTAAAAAGGGCCATTCAAAGAACACATATTTGGTTCATTCGAAGGACACACAACTGGTGAAAACGAATGCTGTGTTGTTCTAGTCTGGTCGAAAGGTGTAGAAGGATGGAGGATTCGACTCAAAAGATCAAGTTGAACATTTAGACCCATAGGCTAGGCTACGTGCTTTCCCTTTTCAGGCCTCAAACCTAGGACTCACCCTATACTTATTTGTTTATGCAAGTTAAAATAGGCCTTTACCCATTTGTTGTCCAAGACCACTTGCACTTAATAGCATAATACTACCTTTTAGAAAAGTTTGTCTTGAGCCTTGCGCCTGTTTTCCTTCAGAAAGAAGCAACCCATCTGAACCATTCATCTTGCTTTTATGGCACAAGTGGGCACTCACTTTCCAGCTGAGCCTTATTTTATTATTTTTGCTCCCCAAGCTTCCCAAAAGCCTTTCTCTATAAATAGAGAGTTCATTTGCACAAAGAGGACAAAGAGGGGAATATATCTTCAAAATTCTCACACACCATAAAATTCTCAAACACTTTAACACTTGTGAAACCAAAATTATCGTTACCTCCTTCAAATTCTGAAGAACAACACATTCCAGTTTCCTTCGAATCAAGGAGCATCCCACTTGTTCCTTCCTTTGGATCCAGCAAAGAAGGATATTTCACTTGTTTTGCTCTATCGAATCCAGTGTCGAAGGCCTACACTGGGTCTTTTCCTTCGAATCTAGAGGCATTCAAAGCAACCACTTCAAAGTCCAGAACACGCTCCAACCTCCAGCAAGGTAAGTCATTTTTAACCTTTGTCCCTTCGTTTCCAGCAGAGCATGTAAATAAGTTTTCTTTTTCATTTAAAACATGTACACACTATTTTCTTCTTTTTGTTTTCACTCTCTTAATACGTGTCATGGTTAACAATCTTCTTGGCTTTTGCTCTTGGTACATTTAAATACGCTTTAAAGAGCTAATCTAGTCTTAAGGTGACGTTGGCATGGCCTGGGGCCATGTTGCTATTCGAACTCAAATGAAAGAAACAGGAGACAGAAAAGTTATAAACGAAGCCTCTGGCTTCCATACTAACCTTCAGGCCAAACGAAAGAGGCAGTCGAAAGCCAAAATATGTTGGCTTCTAGGCCCCAATCGAAGCTCATTCCTTCACCCCTTTTCAGGTAAGGTCGAAGAAGGCCAGAAATGGTATAATCGAAGGGTTTTCTGCCCTAAGTCGAAAGATCCATTTTCTTGCTTTTACCTTATTTTTGCCTTTATATTTTCATGCAATTCAATATGGTTGTAATAGTGCAGGATTTATTTTTTGCACTCTTTTATTACCTTCATATAAATGTTAAGTAATTAGGTGTGTATGGCAAGATAAAATCAACAAGTAGACAACCCAAAAATCAAAGACAAAATGCATGCAATCAAACACACTTGCACACATGCACCCTTAGGGAAATTCCACTTGTTGCCTTATAAAAATGGTCATGTTATGCATGTGGGGTATCTTAGCAAAAACAATCACAAATACAAAATCATAGTCCCTCGATGACGCTACAAATGTTGCCTTACAAGTGATCTTAGTCCCTACAAGAGAATGCTAAGATATCTCACAACATTGCTATTATGACTATACAATGACTCAGGTCTGTCCCTTCACATCCAACGATGGGGCTTCTTATCAAATCAATGGTAAGGTAGAAACATCTAAAGGAGGAGGAAAAAACACATCTAAAACCTTTTGAGTAGGTAGATTACTTTTAGTTACTTGCTCAATTTCAAAACAAGCATCCTTGCTATTTTCAAAACAATCACATACATCTTTCCAAAACTTGAAATATTTTCAAAAGCTCAACACTTTGCATACATTCTTACGAACGGGAATCATTGCAAAGTTCGGCTAAACGATGGCACCTTTTTCAAAATAATTTCAAAACCACACAAAAGCACAATTTTCAAACAAAAGCAAGTGATCTAACAAGTAACTAAGAGCCCATGGAAAACCATGGATGGAAAGGGTGCTAATACCTTCACTTTTCATAATCTACCCCCCGAACTCAAGAAAACATCTCGAAAGGTCTTTGCTGTGATTTTTCACCTTTCCTTATTGGATAAAAGAAAAGTCGGTGGTAACTCTTACTAAACCGCAATATTTTGCGAACACAAACGCAAAACCCCAAGTCCGTTCTCCCACTGTATCACAGAACTGGCGACTCTGCTGGGGAGTTAAAATCTTCAAAAAGTGGGGTTACCTTAGGGCTAGATCATATTTACTTGCTTACATTATTTGATTTGCTTGCTTTATATTTTGGTTCCTTGTTTGGGTTTGTTTTAAATCCTACACCCAGATTTGGGGGATACTTTTTAGGTAAGTAGCAATAAACTGTGAGGGAACTGTGCGGGGTATACCGACACGATTGAAGCAGTAGCTACGTTGATGTGGCACTTTGGTTGGTATCGATAACCCTTGAGTCAGTCAAGGAGAGTACGGGGCCACCGCGTGGTGTCATAAAGCATCAACTGACCTTAGAACCTTACTTGACCAACTTGGCCATTAGGACGTAGTGAGATGGCCGACTTTGGTGCAGTCCGAAGTTGGTTGATACTCGATGCTACGCTCATTGAGGTTTAACTCTTGAGTTTTGTTTGGTTGTGAGTCAATCACTTATTGAACGAAACTTGGGGGAAAGATAAGTGATATTGAGATCCCTTAGAACCCGGTTACTTTTAACTAGGACAGGTTGAGCCAACTAAAACTTCAAGAGGGTACTTACCTGAAACCCCATGCAAGCCTAAACCGAGGACTTGCTTGCTTTGTATATGCACTTGTACATAACATCATAAACATCATAAACATCATAAACATCATAAACATCATAAACATCACTAACCATTTCAAGGATTTTTGGATTTATCTTTGTTCTATTTTGTAGGACATGGCCTCCACCCGTAGGAGCACTATCCAAGTCAGTCTTGTGAGGATACCTCCACAACTCAAGGATTTAGTATCAAGGGTCCCTGAGGATTCCCCGTTCACCAAAAGACATGGACGACTCCTTGGTTTGGTTACCTCAAGTATTGAAGAAGATATGGTAAATGTGCTTGTCCAATTCTTCGACCCTTTACATCATTGCTTCACTTTTCCTTATTACTAACTTGTGCCCACTTTGGAAGAATTTTCTCAACTCATGGGGATCCCTATTCTTAATCAGTTACCTTTCAACGGTATTGAACGAGACCCTAAACCTGAGGAAATTGCTCGAGCTCTACATTTGCAACCATCTGACATAGTAGCAAATTGGGTAACAAGGAGTGGTGTTAAAGGGTTACTAGAAAAGTTTTTGTTGGAGAAGGCTCAAGAGTGTTGGAATACTTTGGATCTACAAGCCTTCGAGGAAATTCTGGCTCTTCTCATCTATGGATTGGTACTACTTCCAAATCCTGACCAATTTATAGATGTGAATGCAATTAAGGTTTTCATATCTCGTAATCCGGTGCCTACATTGCTTGGAGACATATTGCATTCTCTTCACTCTCGCACTTTGAAGAAAAGGGGGACTTTGATGTGTTGCACTCCTCTGTTGGCTAGGTGGTTTATTTCGCACCTACCTCGATCCGTGGTGAAGAATGAACAAGGTATGAGATGGTATAAAAGATTGATGTCACTTTCGCATGCTGATATCTGTTGGTATTATCGCTCCTTAGAAGACATTACCATCATTGACCGCTGTGGGGAATTCCCTAATGTCCCTCTACTTGGCATTAGGGGAGGCATTACTTACAACCCTTGTTTAGCTTTGCGACAATTTGGATACGCTAGAAGAGATGGCTCTCATGAGGTACTCATCCAAGGAATTGCATTTGACTACGAAAGCGATACCCAAGGTTACCGTCAAAGATTTATACGAGCTTGGGGTATGGTTAACAAAGTTGATAGCAAGACATTGGGGCGTAAGAATTCCATTCCTTTGGAACCTTATCTTAAATGAGTAAGGGCTCACGCTCAAAGTCTCAAGATGCCTTATGAAGCCGTCTTACCTGTTATCATGGAGCCAGTACTAGAGGGAGACATTCCACATACGATCCTCTATCCTGATATGCCTACTTCTCTTGAAGATTTGCAAAACGCTTGGATTCAGTTAAAAGGAGAGTGAGACACCTTCGAAGCTAATTTCTATGAAAGAGAGAAGAATATATTGGAGCTTACAAGGGAACTTCATGAAGAAAGGAGCTTAAACACCTACGTTGCGCCAAAGAAGACGCGCACAACTTTTCTGTCTTAGGAGTTTACTTTATGCTTATTTCTGTTGTTGTAAGCCCAAGAGGCATGTTTGTATTCAAATCAAGATTTCTTTAATCCAAGTTAATGTTTGTTCACTCTTTGTCTATAAAAATTTAAATTCTTTAAATCCTTGAAATCATTTGCATACTGCATATTCATGCATCATGACATGACAGTCGTCCGCATAACAGGTTTCCTTATCTCTCCGCTGTTTATTTCAGCAAGATGGATCTAGAGAAAACCGTGACGGAACTTCAAGCCTAGAACTCTCAATTTCAGGAAGCTTTACTCGCCCTGGCCAAGGGGCAGCAGGATATGATGGCCTTGTTGGCCACTAAAAAGAAGCCAAAGAAGAAAGCTCTACTCAACATGGGTAAAAGGTTCAAAGAGACAATCCGTCAAATTCCAATAGAGGAAGATTCATCCGAAAAGGACGAGAACCAAATTGGTGAAGTCAAGAGTACTCAGGCCGACTGTATCAATGACCAAGAATCTGATGATGATTATTTCAATGAACAATATCCACCCGCAGATATCAAATACAAGCAACTAGAAGACAGATTGAAAGCAGTTGAAATCCAAGCTATTCCCGGTTTAAATTTTGACAATTTGGGCTTAATCTCTGGGGTAGTCATTCCCCACAAGTTCAAAATACCAACCTTCACAAAATACGATGGGGTTTCTTGCCCAAAGCTCTATTTGAAGTCCTATGTGTGCAAGATACAATTGCACATTGCTGATAAAAAAACTCTGGGTTCACTTTTTCCAAGAGAGTCTGGCTGGAACACAACTTGAATGGTTTTATCAGTTGGATGGCTCTCACATCAATACTTGGGAGGGTCTAGCTACTTCCTTCTACCATCAATATCAGTACAACGCCGACTTGGCACCGACGAGGGTTCAATTGCAAGGTATGACCATGGGGAAGGATGAAGGATTTAAGGAGTATGCGCAAAAGTGGAGAGACCTTGCAAGTAGGGTCCAACCTCCCTTGATTGATAGGGAACACATTGACATGTTCATGAGCACATTATCTGGTCCTTTCTTTAATCTGTTGGTTGGCTGCTCTTCTTCTAGTTTCACCGAATTAATCCTAACCGGTGAGAGAGTAGAAAGTGGCATTAAGAATGGAAAGATCTCTGTGGAATCTACTTCCACTCCCAATCCTATCAAGAAACCTTTAGCCTAAATGAATAATCATCCGTCTATCAATGCTATATGAATCTCCAATTCGACTGCTACTCAAAGACCATCTACCAATCATCAACGGGTTGAAGCTCCAAGAAGACAATTCACAAGGTTAGGCATGTCATTATCTCAAGCCCTTCAGCATCTGCTCAGGATCAATTTAGTGACATTACGGGATCCTCCTGCCAACCCTGACACCTCATCACTGAGATATAATCCAAATACAAAGTGTGCTTATCATTCAAACAACCCATGGCATGAGACTGATCAGTGTTGGGCTCTGAAGAACAAAATCCAGGATTTAATTGACAACAAGACTATTGAATTTGATCCTCCTCCAATGCCGAATGTAATTACCGCTCCAATGCCGAAACATGACAAAGGTGTTAATACCGTCGAAGATACAACTTTCATTGCCTCTGTCAAAGGGTTAACTACTCCATTGAATGTAATCAAGAGCAATCTGTTGAAAGCTGGGACTTTCCCCGACTGTGAAAAAGATTGTGTGGGCTGTATGAGACAACCTGATGGGTGTGAAAAACTGAGGAAAGGTATACAACGCCTAATGGATAGCCGCGAAATTCTATTCGAAAAGAATCCCGCTATTAAAAATTCAGTCGACAAAGCTGAAGACTTGGCCATCATAACAATTTCAAACAAACCTCTTAGGATCTCATCCAAAGGTCCTATAAGGATTTCAAACGAACCAATCATTGCTCCTCTCATAATCAGTGCTGTCGGACCCGTTCCATACACCTTTGATAAAGCGGTTCCATAGAATTATGGTGCCGAGGTTTATTACCATGGGGTAAAGCAAGATTCTTAGATTGATGATAATGAAGCAGGTGTTACCAATATTACTGGTTCTAGTAAAGTCACAAGAACAGGAAGAGTCTTTTCCCCTGATATCTCACCACCATCCACTACCGCAGTTCCAATCCGCATAACCAACGACAATGCTGGTGCCAGTACTAGAGGGAAAGAGAAAGAAAGTGAGCCTGCCAGGGAAGAAGCACTTTCTAGAAAGACTGTTATGGAAGAACCATCCACTCAAGAGTTGGAGGAGATTCTAAAAATTATCAAGAAAAGTGACTTCAAAATAGTAGAGCAGTTGGGACAAACCCCTTCTAAAATATCAATGTTGTCTCTATTGCTATGTTCTGACGCCCATGCACAAGCTTTGATTAAGTTCTTGAAAAAGGCTCACGTGCCTCAGGAAACCACAGCCGACCAGTTTGAGAATTGCGTATCAAGTCTGATAGCTGACAATGGTCTGGGGTTCTCCGACGCAAATTTAACTCCCATGGGAAAGAATCACAATAAAGCCTTGCATGTTTCTATTGAATGTAAGGGGACTACTCTGGCACATGTTTTGGTGGATACCGGCTCATCTTTAAACGTGTTACCTAAAGGCACTTTTGATAGGTTAGACTGTGAAGGTTTGGTTTTGAAGCCAAGTGATATTATTATGAGGGCATTCGATGGGTCGAAAAGGATGGTTCATGGAGAGGTGGATCTCCCAATTAAGGTTGGTTCACAAATTTTCAACTCCACATTCTACATAATGGACATACGGCCTGCGTATTCTTGCTTTCTTGGGTGCCCATGGATCCATGGGGCAGGTGCGGTCACTTCTACTCTCCACCAGAAGTTAAAATATCCAGTTCAAGGGAAGGTTGTCACTGTTTGTGGTGAATAAGAATTTATGGTAAGCCACCTCACTTCTTTCAAGTATGTAGAAATGGATGGCGAATTCATAGAGACTCCTTGCCAGACATTTGAAGTTGTGGCCACAACCAAAATCTCCTCTGACACTCCAAAAGCCGATAAAGTTATTCCCAAGATGGTTTCTCTTAAGGATGCCCGTGCGGTGGTAGAAGAAGGAAACAATGAGATGTGGGGTCAGCTCCCCGACATCCCGTTCAAGGCAAATAAGTTTGGGATAGGTTTCACCTCCAAAGCTCAGAAAGAAATCAGAGGTGCTCGTACGGGAAAGTTGTCTCTTCACCTCAAGAGTCATGAAGTGAACGTTGTAGAGGATTCTGATGACGAGTGTGCTTTTGAAGACTGGATCTACCCAATAATCAAAGGGAAGCCCAACAATTGGCATGCGAAGGAATTTGTGCCCATCTCCTTTATTGAGGAGTAATCTACTTGTTTTTGCTTTTGATCAATTCAAGAACTCGTTGTCTGTAATATTTTGATATTGACTTTTAAGCCATGTGCCTAGCATGTGGCACTTTGGTTCTTTTGTCAATGGTTTTATATTTTGTTCATCTAATCATATGATCATTCGGTACATTAGACTCTTTTGCATTCAAACATTTGTGTTCATTATCTTTCTTTTCTTTCAAATACATTTTCAATAAATAGCCATGTATCTTACATGCACACACACACACTCTTGCAGGTCTACATTCACTCTGGATCCTATTGCCAACAACTCTACTATTGCCAACTATGACTTTGAATGCCCTATCAACCAAGCCAAAGACGAAGGCAAGGAAGATTGTGACATACCAGGAGAACTAGCCAGACTTCTATTACAAGAGGAAAAGGCTATTCAACCACATGAAGAGTCCATTGAGGTTATCAACCTGGGTACTGAGTCAAATAAGAAGGAAATCAGGATCGATGCTAATTTGGAAAGCAGTGTCAAAGGCCGTTTGGTTCAGATGTTGCGCGATTATGTGGAAGTATTTTCTTGGTCGTATGAAGATATGCTTGGGTTGGATACCGACATTGTGGTTCATTGTCTGCCAACTAAAAAAGACTGCCCTCCTGTTAAACAAAAAGTTTGTCGCATGAGACCTGACATGTCTGAAAAGATCAAAGCCGAATTAATGAAACAGTTTGATGCAGGATTCCTAGCTGTAACATCCTATCCTCAATGGGTGGCTAATATAGTGCCAGTGCCAAAGAAAGACGGGAAAGTTCGCATGTGTGTAGACTATAGGGATCTGAATAGGACAAGCCCCAAGGATGATTTCCCTCTACCACACATTGACGTCTTAGTCGACAATACCGCTCAACATAAAGTCTTCTCATTCATGGACGACTTCTCGGGCTATAATCAAATAAAGATGGCTCCCGAAGATATGGAAAAAAAATACTTTCGTTACACAATGGGGCACTTTCTACTACAAGGTCATGCCGTTCGGATTAAAGAATGCAGGGGCAACATATCAAAGGGCTATGGTGGCTTTATTTCATGACATGATTCATCATGAGATAGAGGTATATGTGGGTGATATGATCGCCAGATCACAAACTGAAGAAGAACATCTCAGTCACCTGCACAAACTATTTGAGAGGCTGAAGAAATATAAACTGAGGTTAAACCCTAACAAGTGCACATTCGGAGTACGCTCTGGAAAGCTTCTAGGATTTGTTGTCAGCAATAAAGGCATTGAAGTTGATCCCGCCAAGATAAAGGCCATCCAAGAAATTCCAGTCCCTCGTTCGAAAAAAGAAATCAGAGGATTTTTGGGTCGTCTCAATTACATTGCCCGTTTCATATCACACTTAACTGCTACCTGTGAGCCACTCTTCAAACTCTTGAAGAAAGATCAGGTAGTCAAATGGAACGATGAATGCCAGATTGCCTTTGACAAGATCAAGGAATACCTGCAAGAACCTCCTATTCTCATGCCTCCGGTTGAAGGAAGACCGTTGATCATGTACTTGACAGTACTAGAGAATTCTATGGGGTGTGTTTTGGGCCAACATGACGAGTCTGGCCGAAAAGAGCATGCAATTTACTACCTAAGCAAAAAGTTTACCGACTGTGAAACCAGATATTCACTGCTCGAGAAAACTTGCTGTGATTTAGCGTGGGATGCTCACCGGCTAAGGCAGTATATGTTGACTCATACCACTTTGTTGATTTCTAAGATGGATCCGATTAAGTACATCTTCGAAAAACCTGCCCTTTCCGGACGAATAGCCAGATGGCAAATGATCTTGACTGAGTACGACATTCAATACACAAATCAAAAAGCCATCAAAGGAAGTGTACTTGCAGATCATTTGGCCCATCAAGCTATGGATGATTATCAGTCAATGAACTTCGACTTCCCTGACGAGAATATTATGCTGGTAACCGACTGTGCAAAACCTAGACCGTATGACGGACCTGAACAAGGATCCCGATGGAATATGGTATTCAATGGGGCTTCCAATGCCTTAGGTAACGGAATTGGTGCTGTGATCATCTCTCCTAAAGGTTTCCACACTCCTTTCACCGCCAGACTATGCTTCGATTGTACAAATAATATGGCTGAGCATGAAGCATGCATCTTAGGTCTAAGGGCTGCTATTGACTTAAAGATCAAGTATTTGGATGTATTTGGAGATTCAGCTTTGGTGATTAGCCAAGTAAAAGGAGATTGGGACACTAAACACCCTAATCTTATCCCTTACAAGGAGTTTGTGCTATCCCTAATTCCCTACTTCGAAGAAATCACGTTCGAGCACTTCCCTAGAGAAGAAAACCAGTTGGTTGACGCTCTAGCAACCATGTCCTCAATGTTCAAAGTCAGATGGGACAACGAAGCCCCTATGATTACAATTGAAAGATTTGATGAACCTGCACATTGCTGTGAGCTTGACACTGATGCATAAAAGCCGTGGTACCATGAGGTAATGAGATACCTTGAAGCATAAGAGTATCCAGAGGGAGCATCTATCAATGATAGAAAGTTCTTACGAAGATTTGCAGCCAAATTCTTCCTAAGTAACGGGATATTATACAAACGCAACCATGATTCGACTCTACTCCGATGTATGGATAAGAGGGAGGCAGAGGAAATCATGGAAGACATGCACGATGGCCTTTTTGGTACTCACTCAAGTGGACATACAATGGCTAAGAAAGTCTTAAGAGCTGGCTACTATTGGTCAACGATGGAGACCGATTGCCATCAACATTCAAGAACTTGCCACAAATGCCAAATTTACGCTGACAAGGTCCATGTACCTCCGATCCGTCTGAATGTCATGTCCACTCCGTGGCTATTCGCAATGTGGGCTATTGACATGATCAGAGAGATCAAGCCCACAACTTCCAACGGACACCGCTTCATTCTTGTTGCTATCGACTATTTCACTAAATGGGTTGAAGCCACCTCATTTGCCTCAGTCACCAAGAATGTGGTAGCCAGATTCATCAGACACAATCTTATCTGTCATTATGGTATCCCCGAAAGGATCATCACCGACAATGGGACTAACCTCAACAATGCCATGATCAGGGAATTGTGCACTCAATTTAAGATCAAGCATCACAATTCTTTTCCGTATAGACCGAAAATGAATGGCGCAGTCGAAGCAGCCAACAAAAATATCAAGAAGATTATGTAGAAAATGGTAGTGACCTATAAAGATTGGCATGAGATGCTACCATTTTCTCTACATGGTTATCGTACTTCAGCTAGAACATCAACTGGGGCAACTCCCTTCTCTCTAGTCTATGGCATGGAAGCCGTTTTGCCAGTGGAAGTTAAAATCCCCTCGCTGAGGATTATGATTGAGGCAGGCCTAAGTAAAGACGAATGGATTCAAACGAGATTAGATCAGCTGAACTTGATCGATGAAAAACGATTAGCTGCTATCTGCCATGGTCAGACGTATCAAAAACGGATGATCAAAGCTTTCAACAAAAAGGTCAAGCCTCGAGTATATCAAGTTGGTGACCTGGTGATAAAACGCATCATTTTACCACAAGGTGACCCCAGAGGAAAATGGACTCCCACCTATGAAGGGCCGTTTGTTGTCAAAAGAGTTTTCTCTGGCGGTGCCATGATACTGACCACCATGGATGGTGAATATTTCCCACATCCTATAAACGCGGACATAGTTAAAAAATACTATGCATAAGAGACCCGTTAGGTTGACACACCTAAGGAGAAAGGGGAATCTCGACAAACCAAAAGGTTTGGGCAAAAATTAGGGATATATACAAAAGATTATACACCGACAAGTTAAAAACCCGAAAGGGCGACTTGGGCAAAAAAGGGTATCCTGGTGGACCGAAAACCCGAAAGGGAGGTTTAGGAAAAAATTAAGGATTAAAAGCGTACAACTATGTCCTGTGAAATCAACACGGTCAATACTATCACCAAGGTCCAAGTTCAAATGGTCCAGGATCAATCCAATCAACTTCGATCAACGGCAAGGGACGTTCAAAGACATTGGGGAAATAGTAGAGCTGAAAGGCAATGAGATCATTTCACATGGCTATTTGTTTTTCATTCTCAATTTTGTTTTCTTTTCGGCGATTTCCTCTTACTAGGATTTCCGTCTCTATGTACAAAAACGCCTATTCATGGGAAAAATATCAATATAAATACACTTTGAAGTGCAAAATTGTCTATCTCTATTTTGAATGCAAATTTGTCCAATGACTAAAATTGAATGAACATATGCATATGAACATAATTAAAGCTATTTGGCACATGTGTCCTGCCAAGCAGCAACCTCAACAAGGCATCAGTGCACAACAACAGTAAGCATCCCTTTAATGAATGTGAAATATCCCCACAGAGTTATATCACCATCATTATCCCCACCAGGGCATTGGCAATAAACCTTTCCTCAACGGAGTTGCGCACAAAATATCCTTGCACGGAACGATCCTTGGCCAGAGTCTCAATCTCTTGACAGATTTTTTCCCAGCTAAAGCCTAGGAGATCTCTTCCTAAAGGGAATCCACTTCCTCAACAAATTTTATTCCCCACAGAGTTATCTCATCATCATTATCCCTATAGGGACAACCCGAATGCAACCTTTCCCCAACGGAGTTGCCTACAAAACTTTCTTCACATAGGATAAACCCCCGACCATAGTCTCAATCTCTTGGCAACTTTATCTAGCTAAGTCAATTTCTACAAAATTGAAACCTAGGGGTCTCTGTCTAAAGGAAATTCATCTCCTCAGCAAGGTTTATTTCCCCAACAGAGTTATTTCCCCGGGCCAAGTGCAAATTCCTCAACGTACAAGACACCCCGATTTCCCCAGTCGAGTAAGCACTCCCTGGTGAGCCCATCATCCCTAGATGATCCCATCATTCCCAGCGGAGTATATCTTCCAACCGATTTTTTTTATCCCCAGTAGAGTATATCTTCCAACCAAGATTTTATTCTCCAAGCTGAGTCCATCCTCCCCAACTGAATAAACACTCCCCACTGAGTCCATCTTCCCCAGCGGAGTACAAATCCCTCAACGGAACCCAAATTCCCCATTTGAGTCCAAATCGCCCAGCTGAGTATATTCTCCCCAAACTAAGTCTGCCTTTCCTGACTGAGTCTATACTCTCCAGTTAGAATTTCCCCTTCAAATGACTGCAAATCACAGGGCCAGAACCCCTAATCCCTAGTAAAGTCTTCAACAAAGCCATTATTATTACCAAGAAATTCTATGAAGCCTGGATCTGACCAAATATTAGCACAATTTTCAAGTTATACTGAAGCCTGGACCCGACCAGATAACAGTTTGACTTCTTCAATTTCTGAAGCCTGGACCCGACCAGATAAGAGTTTGATTTCTTCAACTACTGAAGCCTGGACCCGACCAGATAACAATTTGACTTCTTGAGTTACTGAAGCCTGGATCCGACCAGATAACAATTGATCTCATTTCTCAAAAATCTATGAAACCTGGACACGACCAACCCAACTCTTCAAAGATATAGAAGAACCTAAACTTAATCCAACCAAGGTTTTAACCACTTGTTCCCAGTAGAGTTTCCTCTTTATTCCCTGACAAAGGACTGAGAAACCTGGATTTGACCAGATATCATTCCTCATTTCCATCTTTTCAAGGAAGTCATTGCGAAGCCTGGATCTGACCAGATAGCAATCATCCTCAGAGATTCGTTGTGAAGCCTGGACCCGACCAAATAACAATTAACTTCATCAGAAATCTGCAAAGCCTGGACCCGACCAGATAACAGTCTTCGAACGATATATTGTGAAGTCTGGACCCGACCAGATAACAATTAACCATGATCCCCAGAAAGACACTATGAAACCTGGACTCGACCAGATAATAGTACAACTTTCTAAAAGACCATAAAGCCTGAACCCGACCAGATAACAGTCTTCAAGAAGTACTGTGAAGCCTGGATCCGACCAGATAACAATTAATTCACCCTTACCTCCAACAAGTTACTGTGAAGCCTGGATCCGACCAGATAACAGTTAACCTCCACATCCCCAACAATTTATTATGAAACCTGGACCCGACCAGATGACTATTCAATTTCAAGGAATTTTCTGCAAAGCCTGGATCCGACCAAATAACAATTAATTCATCTCTTCCCCCAATAAGTTGCCATGAAACCTAGACCCGACCATATAGCAACCGACTACTTCATCCTCAGCAACTGTGAAGCCTGGATCCGACCAGATAACAACTGGTCTTTGAGTGATGTTCCCCAGCAAAAGAATCTCTTCAAAAGAATTTGAAGATATGCATATTCTTCATTTCCAACAGGCAATCAAGGATTCAACCTCTGAAGATTTCCTCAGCAGTAGTCAGGGATTTATTTTCCCGGACAAAAACACACATTTCGCATTCATACATCATAGCGTGTACATAACAATGCATTTAGCATGATCCACATCTGGTACGCATCATGCAAGCATCTGCATTTTTCTAACCCCCTTTCTCACAGGTAAAACAACAAGTCTAGTATGGATCAACATGAGATTTGTGCTGATACTTCTTCCAGAGTTTACCAACATTCCTCCAAATGGCATCTATAAACCCATTCACCATCCATCTTCGAGTGCAAATTTCTGGACATTCTAGTGTTCAAACATCTTTCACTATCAAGTCACGGATGTCGGATCCGCCAATCTAACTCTTCAGGTTCAAGAAGTTTGAACAGGGGAAACTGTTGTACCCCAAAATTTTCCCTCTCAATTCTCAAGGCATCTCTCACAATGATTCTCAAAATTCAAGCTTGCACAAGTACATTGGGATTTTCCAGCACCAGAATTAAAAGGAAACTGTCAAAAAGGGAGAAAACAGATAAAAATAACATTTTGACAATTTTGGAGGAAAATAGGTCTCCTTCGATTGGACTTTGCACCTCCTTCGATTGCTCAAAAGTTGCTGCTAGCGTGCCTATTTCGTCTGGGCATGTGACTTCTTGTTGTAGGCTTCGTTTGTGTCTTCCACTGCCTGCATGTTTGCTTTGAGTACCAAATTTTCTGCCACATGTGCCCCCTGCAAGGCAAATTCTTCAATTGGGCATATGCTACATGCATGTTTGTTTCGTTTGGACAAGCTTCGATGGGATAAAATAACCATCTCTATGCATCCTTCGAATCCACTTGCACCAAGGGCCTCTTGCAGACTTTGCCTCTCACAAGTTTTATTTGAGCCAAGAGATATCTTCATACAAGATTTGACTAAGTTCTTGTTTCCTTTGAAAGAACACCATTCGATTCAGAAATCAGGAACTTCCCTCACACTAAAAGGAAATGACTCCCTTTATGTTTGTTTCGACCCACATGCTTCGATTGGGCAACATGCTTCCTTCGAACACGAGCTTTCGATTGGGTGATATTTTTGCTTCAATCCAAGCTTCGACTAGGCATTAGCTTCATTCAAGTAAGCTTGTTTCGACCACAAGATTCGATTGAGGCAAAGGCTTCCTTCGAACAAGTGCGCTTTGATATCATTCTTGCATACAAGCCTTCATTTGGGCATTCACCTCCTGCATATCTGCGTGTAAGCCTTCGTTTGGGCATTCATCTCTGGCCATGCCTACATGCAAGCTTCAGTTGAGCAAGGGCTTCATGCCCCTTGGGTTACATCTTTCGTTTGGGTATTGAAGCTTCCTTCGATTCAGAAGGAAATGATCTTCATACAAGCTTCAATTGAGTTTTTGTTTCCCTTTGAAACAGTGTCCTTCGACTCAGGAAGTAAAGGCCTCCTTTTGTTTTTCTTCAATTCAAAAATTCAATAATCTTCTGAAAGCTTCCTTCGATTCAGAAGTTAATAACCTTCTGAAAAGTGTCATTCGATTTCACCATTCGCCCCTCACCTGTTTGCCTTGGATTCATAAGTTTTAGATTGGATGAATGGCTACCTTCCTGTGACTTTCAAATTCATCTTCATGTATGATTCAAATGCGCCTTCATATCACCTTCGAATCCATCTATAAACCCTTCAATACGCCATAGTCCTGCATTATGGCACACAACTTGGTTGTCCATTCGAAGGACTTGCCATAGTTGGGGAATAATTGTTCTCTTACTTTGGAGTCTGGTCGATGGTTTGGGCCTAAGTTATTAAAAGCAAGAAGACTCAAAATGGCATATTCAGCTAAAAAGGGCCATTCGAAGAACACACAGTTGGTTCATTCGAAGGACACACAACTGGTGAAAATGAATGTTGTGTTGTTCTAGTCTGGTCGAAAGGTGTAGAAGGATGGAGGATTCGACTCAAAAGATCAAGTTGAACATTTAGACCCATAGGCTAGGCTACGTGTTTTCCCTTTTCAGGCCTCAAACCTATGACTCACCCTATACTTATTTGTTTATGCAAGTTAAAATAGGCCTTTACCCATTTGTTGTTCAAGACCACTTGCACTTAATAGCATAATACTACCTTTTAGAAAAGTTTGTCTTGAGCCTTGCACCTGTTTTCCTTCAGAAAGAAGCAACCCATCTGAACCATTCATCTTGCTTTTATGGCACAAGTGGACACTCACTTTCCAGCTGAGCCTCATTTTATTATTTTTGCTCCCCAAGCTTCCCAAAATCCTTTCTCTATAAATAGAGAGTTCATTTGCACAAAGAGGACGGAGAGGGGAATATATCTTCAAAATTCTCACACACCATAAAATTCTCAAACACTTCAACACTTGTGAAACCAGAATCATCATTACCTCCTTCAAATTCTGAAGAACAACACATTCCAGTTTCCTTTGAATCAAGGAGCATCCCACTTGTTCCTTCCTTTGGATCCAACAAAGAAGGATATTTCACTTGTTTTTCTCTTTCGAATCCAGTGTCGAAGGCCTACCCTGGGTCTTTTCCTTTAAATCCAGAGGCATTCAAAGCAACCACTTCAAAGTCCGGAACACGCTCCAACCTCCAGCAAGGTAAGTCATTTTTAACCTTTGGCCCTTCGTTTCCAGCAGAGCATGTAAATAAGTTTTCTTTTTCATTTAAAACATGTACACACTATTTTCTTCTTTTTGTTTTCACTCTCTTAATATGTGTCATGGTTAAAAATCTTCTTGGCTTTTGCTCTTGGTACATTTAAATACGCTTTAAAGAGCTAATCTAGTCTTAAGGTGACGTTGGCATGGCCTTGGGCCATGTTGCTATTCGAACTCAAATGAAAGAAACAAGAGACAGAAAAGTTAGAAACGAAGCCTTTGGCTTCCATACTAACCTTCAGGCCAAACGAAAGAGGCAGTTGAAAGCCAAAATATGCTGGCTTCTAGGCCCCAATTGAAGCTCATTCCTTCACCCCTTTTCAGGTAAGGTCGAAGAGGGCCATAAATGGTAGAATCGAAGGGTTTGCTGCCCTAAGTCGAAAGATCCATTTTCTTTCTTTTACCTTATTTTTGCCTTTATATTTTCATGCAATTCAATATGGTTGTAATAGTGTAGGATTTATTTTTTGCACTCTTTTATTACCTTCATATAAATGTTAAGTAATTAGGTGTGTATGGCAAGATAAAATCAACAAGTAGACAACCCAAAAATCAAAGACAAAATGCATGCAATCAAACACACTTGCACACATGCACCCTTAGGGAAATTCCACTTGTTGCCTTATAAAAATGGTCATGTTATGCATGTGGGGTATCTTAGCAAAAACAATCACAAATACAAGATCATAGTCCCTCGATGACGCTACAAATGTTGCCTTACAAGTGATCTTAGTCCCTACAAGAGAATGCTAAGATATCTCCCAACATTGCTATCATGACTATACGATGACTCACGTCTGTCCCTTCACATCCAACGACGAGGCTTCTTATCAAATCAATGGTAAGGTAGCAACATCTAAAGGAGGATGAAAAAACACATCTAAAACCTTTTGAGTAGGTAGATTAATTTTAGTTACTTGCTCAATTTCAAAACAAGCATCCTTGCTATTTTCAAAACAATCACATACATCTTTCCAAAACTTGAAATATTTTCAAAAGCTGAACACTTTGCATACATTCTTACGAACGGGAATCATTGCAAAGTTCGCCTAAACGATGGCACATTTTTCAAAATACTTTCAAAACCACACAAAAGCACAATTTTCAAACAAAAGCAAGTGATCTAACAAGTAACTAAGAGCCCATGGAAAACCATGGTTGGAAAGGGTACTAATACCTTCCCTTTTCATAATCTACCCCCCAAACTCAAGAAAACATCTCGAAAGGTCTTTCTTGTGCTTTTTCACCTTTCCTTATTGGATAAAAGAAAAGTTGGTGGCGACTCTTGCTAAACCGCAACATTTTGCAAACACAAACGCAAAACCCCAAGTTAGTTCTCCCACCGTATCACAGCTGGGAACACGATTTTGACATCAACATTTATGTCTAGGAACAAGAGTTTGACATCATCATTTATGGCTAGGAACAAAGGTTTGACATCATCACTTATGGCTGTGAATAAGAGGTTTGACACCAACACTTATGGCTGAGAACTAGAGGTTGACATCAGCACTTATGGCTGGGAACAAAGGTTTGACATCAACACTTATGGCTGGGAACAAGAGGTTGACATCAACAGTTATGGCTGAGAACAAAGGTTTGACATCAGCACTTATGGTTGGGAACAAAGGTTTGACATCCGCACTTATGACTGGGAACAAAGGGTTGACATCAACACTTACGACTGGAAATAACTCAACTTTATTTGGGTAAAGTCTAATGAGGAGAAATAGATAAATATCGACTAATTAATGACAGTGAACTACCAACTCAGAGATGAAGTTAGAAAAAACATAGATCAATAACAAGTTTTCCAAAATTCTGGTGTAGCGGTAGAAATATTGAGACTAATCCATTGGATTGACTTAACTCACACAGATCAAATAAAAATCACCGTCGCGCTTTACTATTTCTAGAGGAATGGGAAAAGAGTGAATAACCCAAAAAAGAAGGGGCGGAGAATCTAGGTACTGGGGTTGGTTATGCAAAGGGAAGGTATTAGCACCCTAAACATCTACGGTACTCCACATGAACCTCTTTGAAAATTTATGTATTTTGGCTATAAGTGTTGTATACAAAAATAGATGGTGGAGATGAGAAAACAAGTATTTTTTTACAATTTTTCACCCACCGTGGTTGTGAACCTTTAGTGCCTACATACCGCCTTCTGTACAATAGGGGATCAGGGTACTCGTAGTTCACCTTTAAAATTTTTAAAACAAGTGTGTTGGTTAATTTTAAGAGATGAGACATCATCTTCATATCCGAGTGGAAAACATACTTACTACCCATGATTATGAGAAAGGAAAACATGTGTCATCTTAAAGTGGAGGATATGACTTGGATTTTAAAATCAACAAAGCCTCACTCAACACCCAAGTGGAAAATATCTCACTTCACTACATATCATAGAAATATAGTAGCTCGCATCACTACAAGGATTGATAAGAGTCTAATCTTTTGAGAAAAATTAAAAATAAAAAGCCAAAGTGGCAAAATTTTTTGAATGAGATTGATTGACTTTTAGTCTTCTCACAAAAAATGTCAAAGTATGATTAAGTTGGTTAAAGTTTAATTAAGAAAATATTTGTGAAAATGCATGGACCTAAGTCCAAGTTTATTACGAAAGCGATTCAAGTTTGAAAACAAGAGTTTTGAAAAGGAGGGAGAATTTTTTTGAAATTAAAGAAGATTAAAGGAGATGAAGATACTATCCTAAAGCATAAGGTAAAAGCTAGGGAAAAGAACCTTCTAACCAACAAGAAGCCAACACT
This sequence comes from Vicia faba, assembly GCA_948472305.1. Lineage (NCBI taxonomy): Eukaryota > Viridiplantae > Streptophyta > Magnoliopsida > Fabales > Fabaceae > Vicia > Vicia faba. Next base: position 1,118,016,135 of record OX451738.1, on the reverse strand, counting down.
TGACATAAAGAGTCAATGTATAATTTCCATCCTTTGGATTGAAACTAAGCAAGCAAAGATATTAAACCTCTTAAGAATACCAAGCTTCAGATGCATTACGTCTTCTAAAAAATTAGGCAGAGTCACAGCTGTATACAGAGGAATTATCAATCACAGACAAAACATATAATCAGAATAACCTGCACACAAAGAAAAATCAACCCAATGTCTCGGGGGGAACCCTAAGAACTCCAGACAAAATAACAGCAGAATCACAAGGTCTTAAGGGTAGTCAAGGCTTCTAATCCTAAGTTCGAGAAATCCACGACTCCATTATGCCAAAGATAGTAACCAAATAGTCCAATGTACCCTTAAAATTTTTATTGTTTAATTTGGTTATTAAGTATCTTCAAAAAGAAAATGAAAGCTCAAGTCAGCAAAATAAAAATGACATAAAGATAAATTCTCAAGTGAGCAAAGATAAAAATGACATAAAGATTAATTCTCAAGTGAGAAAAGATAAAAATGACATAAAGATAAATGCTCAAGTGAGCAAAGATGAAAATAGCATGAAATGTAAAATGCTAAAATAAATGGTGCGTAAAAGTAAAGGCATAGAATAAAGTCACAAAGTAAAAACACAAAGTAAAAGTCAATTGTTAGTGAATTAGAAGTTAGAGGTTAGTTGAATGACCATCTTGAAACATGAATTTGAAGACTCATTAGAAGATTAATAAAATCAAAGAATGCTAACAACAAGTCTCATTTGCTTTTTGTCAAGTATATCATTCATTTCAAGTTCTCGAAGCGACAACATATGATCAACGGTGTTTAAATGATTCGCTTAGACCAAAGTTTATGAAGGTTCATTAGAGGATTGATAAGATCAAAGCCTCCTAACAATAAAACTCAAGGTTGTTGGATCAAAGGTTTCAAATTAAACATACTTGGGCTTGTAAACATAGGTTTGGGCCACGAATAATCATTTCTCGAATTAGGAAAAATTTAGTGCTATGTTAAGCAATCGTAAGTGGACTTATGTAGAAGTCACACCTATTTTGAGGCTGGTCAATAGCAATCTATGTACCACATGTTAGAGAAATGATATGTAGATCATTCTCCAATAACATGTAGCACAATTAAGAAAGATAAGACGAAGAGGGAGCAGATGTATTAGATGAAATTAGGGTTCCAAATATCATCAACATCATTCATCCATTTTGGTGGATTCGGTTTTTCAACTTATCAACACCCAAGACCCAATGAGGTTGAGGAATTTGTCCCAAAATAACACCATAGTCAGGACCAAATAAACAATAAAATTATATTTAATAAAACAATATTTAAATGGTTAATAAAAGGAGAATAATTGGTAAAATACACAAAGTATATTAAAATACCAAATAAAAATCCCAAAAAAATAATCAGAAGTCAACATGAGTTAATAAGTGTTGACAAATTTTTTGGAAATTTTTTAAAGTCAGAAACTATTTTTAAAATTTAAATAAATATGCAAAATAAACCAAAAATATTGAAAAAATATAAAAATCAGAAATAAAAATAAAATGAGGTCACCAATATTTGTCAAGAGGTCATTGGATCCTTCCATAGTTTTTCCAGAATTTAAAATTCAAGGAAAGTATTTTTAGTCAATTAAAACAAGTTAAGTAAAGAGAAAAATCATAAAAATATCAAATAATGAAATAAAATTATGAAAAAAATAAGAATCAGAAAGATAACCTTTGATAATATTTTTGTAAATGTTTTCATAATTTTTGAGTCAGAAATGAATTTTTTTAATGAATTTTTGAAGTTTAAAACAATTAAATATAAAATAAGAAATAAAAAAATAAACTCAAAAAATGTGGATCATCTGATCATTGTCAAAACACGTTAGTAAACTAATCCAATGGATCAGACGCACTGTGCATATCATGGTCTTCAAGAAATAACACACGTGATCAATTATTAAACGAATTTGAAAAAAATGTGTGGCAAATTGTCATTGGTTGAAGACAGACACATAGGTCGTCTTCAACCTCCATCCATGCGATTTACAGGTTCATGAAATGGAAAAACTGGAGCTCGATACCGGTGCCATTCGATTCATCTATTTAAGACGATTACAATGGTACCCTTGCGCCAAATTTATATTTGCCATAACTTAGTCGATTTGGAAAAAACCAGGGGAGTTTTTTTGAAAAGGGATTTGAAAACAGACGTGTCAAACTCAGTTACAGTAGAAAACAAAGGATACCATGAGCATCAGATAACCAAATGCTATATTCTAGCAACAAAATTAAGACGAATTGGTGGAGAAAACTACCTGTTCGAACTTAAGGATGAAGCTCTGAAACTGGACTTATGGAGCTTGATTCAGGTCACAATTCTTGAAGGTAAGAGTATGGTTAGCTTCGGAAAATTTCAATGAAGCTAACTGAAAGGAGCTTTTAGTGATTTGAAGGGTGTAAATGAAAAAACGAATTCAAGCTTAAGACTTCAAATGAGATCTTAGCAGGGGTCAATTAGCTATCAAAAGCTTGTGGAAATGAGTGGAATGTAACTCTTATTTATAGGAGAGGATTAGGCAATGTTCAAGCGTGTGAATGAGAGGATAAATGAGTGATTTCATGTGAATCTGAATCATGAGCAATGTGTGACTTGTTTGGCATCAAAACTCATCCAAAACTTGCGTTTCAATTTACTAATTACTTCTAGAAGGTTGCTAAACATGATTAGAAGCAAAAACGTGCAAGAATTTTGTGTTTAGAGGCCAAACCAATCAAAACTAAATCTGACTTTAAACCCATAATCAGTTTCAGGAAGCCAACTTTACATCCATGGCGCCAACAATGTAGGGTACTGTGATACGGTGGCAGAACCGAGACTATTTTGAAATGCTGGTTTGCATTTTGCGTTTGTGTTTGCAAAATGTCGCGGTAAGCAAGAGTCGCCACCGACTTTTATTTTATCCAACAAGGAAAGGAAAAAAACACAGAAGAATTCCTTTTTCGAGATTTTCTGAGTACGGGGGGTAGATTATAGAAAGGGAAGGTATTAGCACCCTTTCTATCCGTAGTTATCTACGGGCTCTTAGGTACTTGCTCATATTTTCAAAATTGCTTCTGTGTGTTTGTGTGATTTGAAAAGTTTTTGTTTTGACTTCGATTTAACCCTTGCTTCTGTCTGCAAGAGTGTTACGAAGTGTTTTTAGAAAACTTTGTTTGAAAAGGAGTGTAAGTGTGAAAAAGTTTGTTTGGATTGAGCAAGTACTTAAGAGATAATCTACCTACTCGAAAAAAGAATTGTTCTATGTTCGTTTCCTTTAGACAACACTATCCTACTATTAGCGAGTAGGTAGCACCGTCGTCGGAGTTTTGAGGGTCAATTCGAAAGGGACGTACGGTCACTAAAGCAATGTTAGGACGTCTTAGTAGTAACCCTAATGTCTTAGATCAATTATTCGAGGCAACAATATCCGAGGCAACCATTCCGAGGCAACTTTTCCAAACGGGACTTTGATCTTTGTTTAGACAAGAGAGCGACCACTAACATATCCTATACCTAATGACCGTTTACCGAAGGCAACCGAAGTGGGAGTATACCCTAGGAGTGCGCATGTGCGAGTGATTCAATTTCAATTTTATCATCTTTACACATTTAGGGTTAGCTAACCATTTTAAAGTTAATCATACATTCTTGTCATGAATCCCTATTATTCATACATCTAACAGTTAATATTTTGCAGAATTTAAAATACGGAAAGTAAAGCTACGCTATTACAAGGCTTAGGGTATTTACATAGCCAAAAACAAACCCGTAAAAAAATGATAAATGAAAGTAAAAGATCCTAATTAATCTATTACAACTTGTGAGCAATTACATTAATATGGTAAAAATAAATAATAAGGCGCGCGCGAGGAAATTAAGAACGAGAGAGAACTTAGGGTTTTGACCCCTTCTAACTTAATTGAAAGAAAAATTGTTTTTGTTGTTTTTAATTATCTTTAAGAAAAAGAATTAGGTTTTTAAATTAAATTCAAAATTAATTAGTTAATTAAATTAATTAAAGAAAATAATTAAATGGCCTATTTTTTGTATTTTGGTTATTTTTAGGAAAAAAAGAAAGTAGAAATTAAATTATTAAAACCTTAATTGTTCTAATTAACTTTAATTTATTTACAAAAAGAAATTAAAGTTACCTAAAATTAAATAACCTAATTCAATTAATTTTTGTATATAAAAAAAATCGTAAATCTAATTGGATGAAAATATTTTTTGTGATTTTTGATAAAAAGAATTATTTTTTATGTTAGTAGAAATAATTAAATAAATTAATTAAGAAATATGAAAAGAAAAGAAAATGGGCCTGAGAAAGAAAATTGAGGGAGTGTGGATAGCAATCTGGCCTAAGAAGCAAGTTGGTCCATGTTGACCTACCCATTCCAGTGCTATGCGTTGACTGAGGCGTATCATGGTCCCTTAAATGATGGCCATCAGATTTGGCCATATGGAGATCCAAGGGTTAGATCCTGAGGGCATATGGTGATCCCTTGACCTTGTATGCGCGCCTGAACCTGAAAAAAAAAATAATGTGAAAGAATGGGGGGACCTGGGATTCGAACCTAGGCCCCAAAACACTTTTCCAACGCCTGGCCACCAACTGAGCTGCACATTCTTATTGTACATATAATAATAATAGATAATATGCAATAAAAGGGAGTTAGTGGAGACAAATAAAAAAACGCTCCAGAATTTTGAATGGACCAACAGGATGATGCCACGCTGGACATCCCTGTCCTCACTCCATTTCTAAAAGTGAAACACTTTTACCTATGGACATATGTCCGTAGCTACAACCTTGGCTCATTCCAAAATCTTCCATGGGCAAGATAAATGACTTCTAATGCCATGAATCGAACTGTCTTGGCATTCTGAGCATCATGATACCCTTCATGGGGGCTAATTTTTCCTGCACATAAAAACTCTAAAACAAACCCAAAAACCCTAACAATGGCAAATCTTGATTCAGTCCACAAAAATGCAATTGAATGATATGGATAGCTTGCAAATGTTCCAAGGATCAAGAATATATAATTATTTCGTTCTATAAGTGCCAGAATGATGCAATTCAATTTCAAAAAATGTCCAAGGTCGTGACTGACTTACAGTGAGTTACAGTGCTGGAAACTCCTTGTTCTTGATTGGTTTCGCTTGCTTGTGATCCCAGGAAGCGATTGGGATGGCTAGAGGGTCTTGAGAATTCCTGGAACTATGAATTCGACTCAACACTTTTTTGTGTTTTTTTCAAGTTTGTTCTGACCTTGTGCGCCTCTCCCACCTCCTTCTCTAGGTCTGCAATTGTTCAATATATACCAATCATTGAATTAAGGTTGCAAACATGATCTCAATCTTCCTCCATTATAAATTTTGATTTGGATTTGATTCACTTGAAGATACTTCCAAAAATAGGCCAAACTCAATCTTTTTGTGCACACCAAGGCTTTGCATGAATTCAATCTTTTGCCAATTGGATATAAGACCCGAAACATGCACAATATCTTGAGGTTTCAATGTTTTAGATTTTTTCATGATTTGTTTTTATTAAAATTGATTTAATTCAAATAAAAATAAAAATAAATAATAAAAACAAGATAAAAACAAGTGGCAAGAGCTAGGGCTCGTGGACCATGCTACCAACTCAAAACAAGTGCAAAAAGTTAGGCCCATTTAGCAAAAATTGCAATTTGAGGCATAGTTGACTTTTGGCAATTTTGCAAAAAGGGTCAACTTCACCAATGTCTGACTTCATTAATTTTGACTCTTTGAATGTTTTCTTTGACTTTTTATAAATCTTGGGATGTCCTCTAAGCAACCCCTTTGGTCTCATTTCAATTTGGTATTCCATGTTCATGTATGAAGGTTTGACAAAAAAGGTGTTTTTGTTGACTTTTCAAAATGACCTATAATGTCAAAATTCATAACTTCTTGTGAGTGCATATTTTGAACTTGGGAGCTGAAGATGGATTTTAGGGAGTTTCATTCTATTCAAAATGAGCTTTGTATGGGTCATTTCTCATAAAGTATGAGAAAGTTATGCTTGGTCAAAGTTGAGTTGACTTTTCATGCAAAACCCTAATTTACAACTTTTGAGTTTTGATGAATTGTGAGCAATCCTTGATGAATCATGATCAAACCTTGATCAAATGATGAATTATACTTCAAAATGAGGATGTTGACCAAAAATCTTGAAGTTTGACTGTATGTGGGCCACAATTGACTTTTGCCCTAACACAGTCGATTTTCAGGCCTTTGAGCAATTGACTGAGCAAACTTTCTATGTAGGGCTTGAAACTTGACATGGATGATCTTGAGAACATATTAGGACAATAGTGAGCATTTGAGACCCTTTTGATTCAAACATCTTGATGCAAACTAAAACCCTAATTTGAGGTAGACTGCCTTAGGAGGGAGCTTGTCTGGTCAACCCTTGAGCTTCCTTGAGCAATTTGAGGATCTTTCTTGAAATGTTTTGAGAAATATGGGAGGGAAAATTTTGGGGTACAACAGCTTCCCCTGTTCAATCTTCTTAAACCTGAAGATGTAGATTGGCTTGTCTGCCTTTCGTGATCTGAGGGTTGAAGATGATTGAACACTAGAGTGTCCAGAAATTTGCACTTGCATGAAGTGGTACTTGTCTTGTGATGTAGGGAATGGGCTTAAAGATGTCATTTGGAGATGAATGATAGGAGATGGGCTTAAAGATGCCATCTGAAGGAGTGTCGATCACATAAGAGATTCCTTAGTGAGAGCTTGCATACCTGTTGTTGAGGAAGATTCCGCTGGGGAATGATGTTCTTTGTTTTGGGAGAAATAGAATTTTAAGAGCTTCGGTTGTCCGTTATTCTACTGAGAAATCGTCTCTTAGTCGAGGGGGTGAAAATGAACTACTATCTGGTCGTTATCCAGGCTTCATAGTGATAATACTGACTGCTATATGGTCGTAATCCAGGCTTTACAGTGACTTACTGGGGAGATGAGATTACACTTGCTATCCGGTCGTAATCCAGGCTTCGCAATTTCTCAATTCTTATCTGGTCGTAATCCAGGCTTCAGAAGGAATTAAGTTGTTATCCGGTTGCATCCGGGCTTCAACTTGAATTTAGGGCACACTAATATCCGGTCGACTCCGGGCTTCTTAGTATTTGTCCAGGTAAAATTTCTATTTGGTCGAAATCCAAGCTTCGCAATGTCTTGTACCGCTATCTGGTCGTAATCCAGGCTTCACGATGTTTTATACCACTATCTGGTCGAATCCAAGCTTCATGGTATCTTGTACTATTATCTGGTCGAATCCAGGCTTCACAATACCTCACTTCTTATCTGGTCGAAATCCAGGCTTCAAAAGAAATCAAATGTTTATTCGGTTGCGTCCGGGCTTCCCTTTAACTGTTGGGCCTACTAATATCTGGTCGAATCTGGGCTTCATAGTAATTGGCCGGGTAAACTGCTATTTGGTCGTAATCCAAGCTTCACAGTGTCCCTCACTGTTATCTGGTCGTAATCTAGGCTTCAGTGTCTTTTACCGCTATCTGGTCATAATCCAGGCTTCGCGACGTCTCATACCATTATCTGGTCGAAATCCAGGCTTCATGGTGTTCGGAGGAATCAAGATACTATCCGGTCGAACCCGGGCTTCATAACTTGTATTAAAGATATACCACTATCTAGTCGTAATCTAGGCTTCACAGTGTCTTTGGATGCTATCTGGCGTAATCCAGGCTTCACAATGTCTTCTACCATTATCTGGTCGTAATCCAGGCTTCATGGTCTTGTATTGCTATATGGTCGTAATCCAGGCTTCACAATAACTTGTTGAGCTGTTATCCGAGCTTCATGGCTTGCTGGGATTAAACTATTATCCGGTTGAATCCGGGCTTCATAGCTTGTTTTTAAGAGATACCACTATCTGGTCGTAGTCCAGGCTTCGCGATATTCTGATTCTGTTATCCGGTCGTTCTCCGGGATTCATAATATGATGGAGTAATCAAGATATTATCCGGGCTTCATAGCTTGAACTTTGTGAGAATTTGATTGTATCTTTCTTGAAAGGTAAAGGTTAGTCGTATGTAATGCATGATATGTATCAAGCAATGATGTTCTCAAAATAAATGAGATTATGCTGTATGGTGCGTATGCATGTCATGATGTATGGATGTGTAATGTTTTTATGATGCTCTTTAGCTGGGGAAAATAAATCTCGGATTGCTTCTGGAGAAAATGAGTTTCGCTTGTTGGGGATAATGACCAAAGATGAATGGGAGAATAATCATGCTGGAGAATACATTGGCAAGAAAATAACTCTGTGGGGAAGAGATACTCTGCTAGAAGATCCGCTGACTTGGAGAAATAACCTCGGTTAGGGATGAATTACCGTTGCTGGAGATGATAAACTCTGTCGGGGATAAGATTTATGTTTGTGGAAGAAATAAACTCCACTGGGGATGGTATTCCATTGTTGGTGAAAGATGAACTCTTCTTGAGGAGAATCTTACCGACTCATTCGCGATTGCGAACCTCAGCTGGGGAGAGTTGCGTCCTGTTTGGGAAAACTAACATCACTGTCTTTTCCTTACTCTGCGGGGAGGGTATGCATTTTTAGTCATATTCTTCTGCTGGGTCTGTCCCTGTACCTAGTGAATAAAGCAACTGTAAGGCTCGAACATTTCTTGTTTGCCCCTTTTTCTGATATTACGAGTAATCGTTTTTTGTTTCGCATGTAAATATTTATGAGCAACAATTATTATAAAATGCATATATAAAAAATGAATCATTGGACGTTCTTGCAAAACAAAACAAAAAAGAGAAAAACAATTTGAAATTTCTTTGTGAAAATGAATTGTATTGATTTTGAAGTTGGCCTGTAATAGGCGTTTTGTACAAGAGGCTGACGTCCTAGTAAGAGAACGCCGCCGAATGATAGAATTTATATAATTTGTGAAAAAATAAAGAAAAACAGCTATGTGAACAATCCCACCGGGTTCCAAATCTGCTATTGCCTTTATATCCTCGAGCATCTCATCACTTTGCTACTTGGTTGAAGGTAAATCAGATTGATTAGTGCCGTCCGAGCTTGATAGTCGATACCGGAGTCTGGTTGCAAGATGATCCAATGAGACATAGTGTTACGCTTTGATCCCTAATTTTTTCCTGGACCGCCCTTTCGGGTTTTCAGTCCACCGGGATACCCTTTTTTTCCCAAGCCGCCTTTTCAGGTTTTCGACTTTCTGGGTGTACAAATTTTTCATTTTCATCCTTTATTTTTTTCCCGAACCCTTTTGGTTCGCCGGAAAGCCCTAATTTTTGCCTAGGCCAGTCAACCTAGCGGGTCTTTAATTATGCGTAGTATTTTTTCACTATGTCTGCATTGACGGGGTGAGGAAGGTCGTCACCATCCATGGTGGTTAGAATCATAGCTCCTCCTGAGAAAATGTTCTTAACCACAAATGGCCCTTCGTAAGTAGGGGTCCATTTTCCCCTGGGATCACCTTGCGGCAGTATGATGCGTTTGATCACTAGATCCCCGGCTTGATATTCTTGTCGTATAACTTTCTTGTTAAATGCCTTGATCATTCGCTTTTGATACGTCTGACCATGACAAATAGCTATAAGTGTTTTTTCGTCGATTAAGTTCAGCTGATCAAGCTGGGTTTGGATCCAATCGTCCTCGCTCAAACCTGCATCCTTCATAATCCGAAGAGAGGGTATCTGGACCTCAATGGGTAAGACTGCTTCCATGCCATACACCAAAGAGTAGGGTGTTTCCCCTGTTGACGTCCGCGCTGAGGTACGATACCCATGAAGAGCAAATGGTAACATCTCATGCCAGTCTTTGTATGTCACCATCATCTTCTGCACAATCTTCTTGATGTTCTTATTAGCTGCCTCAACAACCCCGTTCATCTTTGGCCGGTAGGGAGAAGAGTTGTGATGCTGTATCTTGAACTGCTTGCAGAGCTCAGTGATCATCGTATTGTTTAGATTTGTACCATTGTCTGTAATGATCCTCTATGGTACACCACATCGACAAATCAGATTGTGCCGAATAAACTGCGCCACGACATTCTTGGTCACTGTAGCAAAGGAAGCTGCCTCAACCCATTTCGTGAAATAATCAATAGCTACCAGGATGAAACGATGCCCGTTAGACGCAGTAGGTCTGATCTCACAAATCATATTGATGCCCCACATTGCAAAAGGCCAAAGAGCTTTCAAGACGTTAAAAGGAACCGGAGGTATGTGCATCTTATCAGCATAGACTTGACACTTATGACAGGTCCGAGAATGATGATAACAGTCGGCTTCCATAGTAGACCAATAGTATCCTTCCCGTAGGATTTTCTTTTCCATGGTATGTCCACTGGAATGAGTTTCGAAGGTACCTTCGTGTAACTTTTCCATAATCCTTTCTACCTCGTTCTTGTCCACACATCGCAGTAAGGTCGAATCATGGTTACGCTTGTAGAGGACACCATTACTGATGAAGAACTTCGCAGGGAACCTCCTCATAAACTTCCTGTCATTAACAGATGCACCCTCGGGGTATTCCTGAGCCTTAAGATACCTCTTTACCTCATGAAACCAAGGTTTATCTGTTACTTCTTCAGTCTCAATGTCACAGAAATGTGCGGGTTCGTCCAACCTCTCAATGGTAATCTAGGGAGCTTCGTTGTCCCACCTGACCTTGAACATAGAAGACATGGTAGCTAGCGTGTCCGCTAACTGGTTCTCCTCTCCGGGGAAGTGTTCGAGGGTTATATCCTCAAAATGTGGAAGCAACGTTAATACATACTCTTTGTAAGGAATAAGATTTGGGTGTTTCGTATCCCACTCGCCTTTGATCTGACTGATCACTAGAGCGGAATCTCCGAATACACTCAAGAACTTAATCCTTAGGTCAATAGCTGCTCGAAGACCCATGATGCACGCTTCATACTCCGCCATATTGTTGGAGCAGTTAAAACATAATCGGGCAGTGAACGGAGTATGACAACCTTCAGGAGATATAATCACGGCACCAATGCCATTACCCAAAGCGTTTGAAGCTCCATCAAAATACATAGACCATCGGGATCCTTCCTCAGGTCCTTCATCCGGTCCAGGTTTCTCACAGTCAGTCACCAACATGATGTTCTCATCCGGAAACTCGAAATTCATAGACTGGTAATCGTCTACAGCCTGATGCGCCAAATGATCTTCCAACGCACTCCCCTTGATTGCTTTTTGGGTCGTGTATTGGATGTCGTACTCAGTTAAGATCATCTTCCATCTTGCTATTCTTCCAGATAAGGCAGGCTTTTTGAATATATACTTGATAGGGTCCATCTTTGATATCAATAGAATAGTGTGAGTCAGCATATACTGTCTCAGCCGGCGAGCAGCCCATGCCAAAGCACAACAAGTTTTCTCGAGCAGTGAGTATCGGGTCTCACAGTCGGTAAACTTTTTGCTAAGGTAGTAAATAGCATGCTCTTTTCGGCCAGACTCGTCATGCTGCTCCAGCATACACCCCATCGAATTATCGAGTACTGTCAAGTATAAGATCAAAGGTCTTCCTTCAACTGGAGGTATCAGGATTAGTGGCTCTTGGAGATATTCTTTGATCCTTTCAAAAGCGGCCTGGCATTCATCATTCCAGTTTACTACTTGATCTTTCTTCAGCAGCTTGAAGATTGGCTCACAAGTAGCAGTCAAATGCAAAATGAATCGGGCAATATAGTTCAGACGTCCCAAAAAGCCTCTGACTTCTTTTTCCGTTCGGGGAGTTGGCATCTCCTGTATAGCATTCACCTTTTCAGGATCCACTTGAATACCTTTATCACTAACGACGAAACCCAGCAGCTTACCGGACCTCACCCTGAAGGTGCACTTGTTCGAGTTTAACCTCAGTTTGTACATCTTCAACCTGTCGAATAGCTTCTGAAGATGATCAAGATGTTCTTCTTCAGTTTGGGACCTTGCAATTATGTCATCAACGTATACCTCAATCTCATGATGAAGCATGTCGTGGAACAAAGCGACCATGGCGCGTTGATACGTTGCCCCAACATTCTTCAATCCGAATGGCATGACTTTGTAGCAAAAGGTACCCCACTGCGTAACGAACGTTGTCTTCTCCATGTCTTCAGGAGCCATCTTAATCTGATTGTAACCAGAAAAACCATCCATGAAGGAGAAGATCTTATGTTGCGTGGTGTTGTCGACCAGAACATCGATATGAGGCAATGGGAAATCATCTTTGGGGTTCGCCCTGTTCAGGTCCCTATAGTCCACACACATCCGAACCTTACCATCTTTCTTCGGCACCGGAACCACGTTGGCAACCCACTGCGGGTAAGAAGTAACTGCTAGAAAACCGGCATCAAATTGTTTCATGACCTCAACTTTGATTTTCTCAGACATCTCTGGGCGCATTCGGAAAACTTTCTGCTTCATGGGAGGACAATCTTCTTTAGTTGGCAAGCGGTGAACCACAATGTCAGTATCCAACCCAAGCATATCTTCATAAGACCAAGCAAAGATCTTAACATAATTGCGTAGCATCTGCATCAACTGCTGCTTGACACTAGACTCCAGTTTTGCACCGATATTGACCTCTTTCTTGTCCTCCTCTGTACCCAGATTCACTGATTCTACTGGCTCTTCATGGGGCTGTATGGCCCTCTCTTCCTGAAGTAAAAATCTAGCAAGTTCCCCAGGCACTTCATCATCATCCTCACCTTCGTCCTCGACTTGGTTGATCGGACTTTCGAAGTCATAATTGGCAGTAGTAGAGTCGTTATTAGTGGGATCCAGAGTGGATGTGGACCTGTATTATGATATGTGAGTGTGTGTAAGACAATAGCTGTTTTAATAAAGTGCAAGATAGAAAGGAAAAACAGGGAGCGTAAAATTTGTAATGCAAGAAAATGTCGAATGATTTATTGATGATATATGGAAATGACAGATAATAAGCCCTCACAAACAAAGCCAAGGTGCCTCGGGCAAGGCACCGGGCCATAAAGTTTCAAATTGTCTGTTACAAATCTCAAAACAAAAGTCTATTACTGTGTAATAAAAGAAACGGGCACGAAGTCCTTCGCCGTCCAATTATTCAAGCCACCGTAGGTAGTCGGGTAAATCCAGCTGTCGAACTCTGACTCTTCTTCGTCGTCTTCAATTGCATTCACTCTCAGATTACTGATGCACAAAGGAGGTCTTCCAATTCGCGCACGCCGAACAACCCTTCGAGCTTCTGTAGTAAAACCCAAACCAAACTTGTCAGTCTTGTGTGCAAAGTCAGGGAGTTGGCCCCAATTTTCACACTCACCTTTTTCAATAACAACCCTGGCATCCTTGAAGGAATCCATCTTCATTGGAGGTTCTTCAACAGCAACTTCAGTCGACGCCAGAGTCTGGGGGACCTCTTCGAAGTTCTGGCACGGGGTTTCAATGAACTCCCCATCCATCTCCACATACCAAAAAGAGTTAAGATGACTCACCATGTACTCCTCTTCTCCTCGTACCATAACAATATTCCCCCACTGGATATTTCAACATCTGATGGAGCGTGGAAGTCACTGCCCCAACTTTATGAATCCACGGGCGACCTAGCAAGCAAGAATAAGATGGTCAGATGTCCATCACATAGAACGTAGATGCAAAATTCTGGGAGCCAACTTTAACAGGGACATCCACCTCCCTGTGCACCATCCTTTTGGACCCGTCAAAGACCCTAACCATAATATTACTTGGCTTCAGAACCAACCCTTCACAGTCTAGCCGGTCTAATGCTTTCTTGGGTAAAACATTTAATGACGACCCCGTATCCACCAGTATGTGGGCCAGAGTAGTGCCCCTGCACTCGATTGAGACATGCAGAGCATAATTGTGATTTCTTCCTTTGGCATTCAGATCTGCGTCAGAGAAACCCAACCCGTTGTCAACGGTCAAACTAGCCACACAGTCTTTGAATTGATCAGCAGAAGTTTCCTACGGCACATGCGTAGTTTTAAAGAAAGCAATTAAAGCCTTTACATGGGATTCCGAGCACAACAATAAAGATAACATGGAGATCTTCGACGGGGTTTGCCCCAGCTGTTCGACTATGTTGTAGTCACTCTTCTTAATAATCTTCAGAATTTCCTCTATCTCCTGTCTAGAGGTTTCTACAATAATCTTTTTAGGTGCCTCCATCCGGGCAGGCTCACCTGTGACTTCTTTGCCCCGAGCGTCAGATAACTCGGCGACAGGGGTGATAATTGGAATATGAACTAGGGAAGTAGTTGATGCACTGGCAGATGGAACGACAACAGGCTTTTGAACAGTCGGAGGGGAAATTTCAGGTGAAAAGAGTCTTCCACTTCTAGTGACCTTGCTAGACCCGACAATATTGCTGATCTTAGTATCAGCCTCTTCAACCTTCAAGTCTTGTTTGATCCCATGATAATACACATCGGCCCCATAGTGTCATGGGACAGCCTTATCCGAAGTGTATGGGATAGGACCAGGAATAATAATGACTAATGGAGCAACTCTCGGAACGGATGTAATCCTAACAGGCTTTCTCGAGGAAGCCTTGGAAGGATTGGAGAAAATGGTTATTATGGAAACATCTTCAACAGGAATCAATGGAATCAAAGTCTTCTCGAACAAGATCTCTTTGTTATCCATTAGGCGTCGAACACCTGACTTCAATGAATGGCAACCAGAAGGTAGGATGGAACATAGGTGGAAACCTTCGCCACAGCCCGGAAATAAACCGGCTAACAATAGGTTCTTCTTCATTGTCATCAACGGAGTAGATATGTCTTCCACAGAGGTCACAAATGAATCATCATCCACGACATTTACTCCATGCTTGGGCATAGGAGCAGTCATGACATTAGGCTTTTCTGGTGCGTCAAACTCAATTTCTTTAGCTTCAATCAAATATTGCACCTTATTCCTCAAGGCCCAGCAGTGTTGGTATCATACCCTGGGCTATCAGAGTGATAGGCGCAGCGGGCGTTCGGATTATACAGTAGAGAGGTGGTACTGGGATTCTTCGGAGCTTCCCTCAGAGTTACCAGGTTAGTCTTCAATAACTACGGTAAAATTTGGGATAAAGTTATACTAAGCCGAGTGTATTGTCTTTGCGGTCTCTCTACTCTTTGCTGATTGTTGTGTTGTGGGGCAACAGTGGGTCTTGATATTACTACCTCATTAACTGCTTGGCGGCGCTCAGGTCGATTTTGGCTCCTCGAACTGTAAACTGCACTAGCTTGTTTCCTGAAAGGCTTCTTTTATGTATTTGATGAAGCACCTTTCTGTATCTTTCCACTTCTGATACCAGCCTCTACTCTCTCCCCAGTCAAAATTAATTCAGTGAACCCAGATGATGAACTGCCGATCAGATGATTAAAATATGGACCAGACAAAGTCCCAAGAAACATATCCACCAACTGCCTATCAGACATAGGGGGTTGTACTCTTCCAGCCAGATCTCTCCACTTCTGAGCATAGTCCTTAAAACCTTCGCTTGTACCCATGGACATATCCTGAAGCTGAGTACGAGTGGGAGCAAGGTTGGCATTATACTGGTATTGCTTGTAGAAAGCAGCAGCAAGGTCCTCCCAGTTGCGGACATTAGCTCCTTCCAGTTGATAGAACCATTCAAGTTGAGTCCCTGACAGACTATCTTGAAAGAAATGAACCCAAAGATTTCTATCAGCAATGTAGGGTTGAATTTTTCTGACGTATGAGCGGAGATGAAGCTTTGGACAAGATACTCCATCATACTTAGCAAAGACAGGAGCTTTAAACTTGTGCGGAATCACCACCCCAGATGCTAGTCCTAAATCTCCGAAATCCAAACCGGGAACCTTCTGAATCTCCATTGCACTCAGCCGGTCTTCGAGTTGTTTGTACCTATCCTCAACAGGAGGGTACTGTTCGTCATTAAAATCAGTGTCATTATCAGAGACCACAGGGCTAGGACCCTTTCCTTCCTCTTGATTCTCTCCTCCTCCAGATGAATGAGACAGCATAACCACCTTCTTCTTCTTCTTCTTTTTGTCCTTCAAGATGAGAGTCTTCAAATCCTGTTGTCCTTTGGCCAAGTTCAAGAATATCTCTTGGAATTGAGCATTCTGTTCTTGAAGAGCTTTAATGGCTTGATCAGTAGGTGTTTCAGAAGACATTCTGTGCTGAAATAAATAGCGAAGAAGATAAGAAACCTGTAATGGTACCTGTAATGAGGTGCATGGTAATGGAATGCGTATGAAATGATTTCAAAGACTTTGGGAGATTCAAATTTGTAAACCAAAATAAAACACACTTTATTAGATAAAACTTGTAACAATGTTTAACAATTCCTTTAAGGCATTACAAATGAAATAACTGAAAAGCAAATCTAAACTAGAAACAATAAAAAACATCAGAAATCCCATGGTCGTTTTCCCTTCGTGCTGACATAATCGTTGATTGTCCTTTCATTCTCAAGCTGCCTTGTAAGCTTCAAGATTTTCCTCTCCTGCTCATGATACTTCTCCCTGTAGGTATCCCTTTCTTCCTTCAATTGGATCCAAGATCTCTTCAATGCCCCAAGATCAGTAGGCATGTAGGGATGAAGGACTGTGTAAGGAACCCCTTCTTCATTAGTATGTTCCACAATCACTGGCAAAACAGCTTCATAAGGCATCCCCAACTTTTGAGCATGGGCTCGAACCCACTGGAGATAAGGTTGCATAGGGAGAGAAGTCTTCAGTCATAGCTCTTGAGGGTCAGACCTGTTCACCATGCCCCAGGCTCGTATAAACCTTCGGCGATGCTCATTAACGTCCCCCTTGTAGTCAAAGACAATGTCTGTAAGAACTAGCTCATGAGGACCGTCTCTTCGAGCGCGTCCAAACTATCGTAAAGCCAAGCAAGGACTATAGGTTATACCCCCTCTAATGCCAAGCAATGGGACATTAGGGTATTCCCCACATCGATCAATGACAACTACTATTTCCATATCTTTAGAACTCCAAAGGATGTCCGTATGAGCAAGGGAAATGATTCTGTAAGCCCAACCTACACCTTCCTCATTCTTCAATACAGACTTGAGGAGGTGCAAAATAAACCACCTTGCCAGCAGCGGCATGCAACACATGAGGGTCTCCTTTCTTCGCACAATACGAGTATAAAGAGCGTGTAGGATATCACCCAGAAGAGTAGGCACTAGATTACGAGACAATAAGATCTTGACCGCATTCACATCTATGAAAGAATCTGGATTTGGGAAGAGAACCAAGCCGTAGATGAGGAGAGCCAAGATGTCTTCGAAAGCTTGAAAATCCAAGTTATCCCAGAACTATTGAGCTTGATCCATTAGAAACTTAGTCAAGAAACCTTTAACCCCGCTTTGTGTCTCCCAGTTGGATACTACATCAGCCCTTTTTAGATGTAAGGCTGAAGTAATGTCCTCAGGTCTAGGAGTCTCTTCCAAACATGTAAAGGGTGTCTACTCGAGAATGGATATGCCCAATAAATCAGAAAACTCCTCCAAAGTAGGGACTAGCTGATAATCCAGGAAGGTGAAACAATGGTGCAATGGATCAAAGAACTGGAACAACACGCTCATCATTTGCTCATCCAACTTTGAAGTGACCAGGTTAAGGAGATGACCATGTCTTCTAACAAATGAAGAAGTATCAGGAACTTTTGAAACTAACTCTCTGAGCTGAACAGGTATCTGCACGAAGTTGACTCGAATGGTATTTCTGCGTACTGAAGCCATAATCTGCAAAACAGAACAAAGATAAATCCCCTCGTTCTTTGAAATGGTTAGTGCAATGAAGTATGCATGCTATGTCATGATGCATGATGCCATGATAAAACACACAACAGGTATAGCAGGTAACACACATGGTAAAGGAACACAAGTCACACAATATCCCTTAAGTTTCAGGCTTGCATGGGGTCTAGGTACTACCCTCTTGAAGTTCATTTGGTTTCAACATGTCCTAATAATAGTAACCGGGTTCTAGAGGTTCTCAATATCACTGACCATCCTCCATCGGTCATAGTTTCAGCTCACACAATCTTTTCTTGCGGCCGGAACTATCTTGAGATTATGGTCTCAATGAGTGTAGTATCGAGTATCAACCAGTTCCCAGCTCTACACTGAGACCGGCTATCTCACTACTTCCTATGGCCAAGTTGGTCAATTATAGGTTCTAAGGTCAGTTGATGCTTAATGACCCACATAGCAGCCCCGTATTCTCCTTGTTCCTCCACAAGGGATACCGGTACCAACTAATGTGCCACATCAACGTAGCTACTGCTTCAACCGTATCGGTCTACGCTGTACAGTTCCTTCACAGTTTATTGCTACTTACCTAACAGGTGTTCCCCAGATCCGGGTTAGGATCTATAGTAACTCCGATACAAAGCCCACAAAGATAAAGCAATCAAATCAAACAATAGAAGCAAATATGATGAACTAATCCTAAGGTATACCGCACTTATTTAAGTCCCCAGCAGAGTCGCCAGTTCTGTGATAAGGTGGCAGAACCGGGACTGTTTTGAAATGCTGGTTTGTATTTTGCGTTTGTGTTTGCAAAATATCACAGTAAGCAAGAGTCGCCACCGACTTTTATTTATCCAACAAGGAAAGGAAAAAAGCATAGAAAAATTCCTTTTTCGAGATTTTCTGAGTACGGGGGGTAGATTATAGAAAGGGAAGGTATTAGCACCCTTTCTATCCATAGTTATCTACGGGCTCTTAGGTACTTGCTCATCATTTTCAAAATTTCTTCTGTGTGTTTGTGTGATTTGAAAAGTTTTTGTTTTGACTTTGATTTAACCCTTGCTTCTGTCTTCAAGAGTGTTACGAAGTGTTTTTAGAAAACTTTGTTTGAAAAGGAGTGTAAGAGTGAAAAAGTTTGTTTGGATTGAGCAAGTACTTAAGAGCTAATCTACCTACTCTAAAAAAGAATTGTTCTATGTTTGTTTCCTTTAGACAGCGCTATCCTACTATTAGCGAGTAGGTAGCACCGTCGTCGGAGTTTTGAGGGTAAATTCGAAAGGGACGTACGGTCACTAAAGCAATGTTAGGACATCTTAGTAGTAACCCTAATGTCTTAGATCAATTATTCGAGGCAACAATATCCGTGGCAACCATTCCGAGGCAACTTTTCCAAACGGGACTTTAATCTTTGTTTAGACAAGAGAGCGACCACTAACATATCCTATACCTAATGACCGTTTACCGAAGGCAACCGAAGTGGGAGTATACCCTAGGAGTGCACATGTGCGAGTGATTCAATTTCAAGTTTATTATCTTTTCACATTTAGGGTTAGCTAACCGTTTTAAAGTTAATCATACATTCTTGTCATACATCCCTATTATTCATACATCTAACAGTTAATATTTTGCGGAATTTAAAATGCGGAAAGTAAAGCTACGCTATTACAAGGCTTCAGGTATTTACATAGCCAAAAACAAACCCGTAAAAAAACGATAAATGAAAGTAAAAGATCCTAATTAATCTATTACAACTTGTGAGCAATTACATTAATATGGTAAAAATAAATAATAAGGCGCGCGCGGGGAAATTAAGAACGAGAGAGAACTTAGGGTTTTGACCCCTTCTAACCTAATTGAAAGAAAAATTGTTTTTGTTGTTTTTAATTATCTTTAAGTAAAAGAATTAGGTTTTTAAATTAAATACAAAATTAATTAGTTAATTAAATTAATTAAAGAAAATAATTAAATGGCCTATTTTTTGTATTTTGGTTATTTTTAGGAAAAAAAGAAAGTAGAAATTAAATTATTAAAACCCTAATTGTTCTAATTAATTTTAATTTATTTACAAAAAGAAATTAAAGTTACCTAAATTAAGTAACCTAATTCAATTAATTTTTGTATATAAAAAAAATCCTAAGTCTAATTGGATGAAAATATTTTGTGATTTTTTATAAAAAGAATTATTTTTTATGTTAGTAGAAATAATTAAATAAATTAATTAAGAAATATGAAAAGAAAAGAAAATGGGCCTGAGATAGCAAATTGAGGGAGTGTGGATAGAAATCTGGCCCAAGAAGCAAGTTGGTCCATGTTGACCTGCCCATTCCAGTGCTATGCATTGACTGAGGCGTATCATGGTCCCTCAAATGATGGCCATCAGATTTGGCCATCTGGAGATCCAAGGGTTAGATCCTGAGGGCATATGGTGATCCCTTGACCTTGTATGCGCGCCTGAACCTGAAAAGAAAAATAATGTGAAAGAATGGGGGGACCTGGGATTCGAACCCATGCCCCAAAGCACTTTTCCAACGCCTGGCCACCAACTGAGCTGCATGTTCTTATTGTACATATAATAATAATAGATAATATGAAATAAAAGGGAGTTAGTGGAGACAAATAAAACAACGCGCCAGAATTTTGAATGGACCAACGGGACGATGCCACGCTGGTCATCCCTGTCCTCACTCTGTTGCTAAAAGTGAAACACTTTTACCTACGGACATATGTCCGTAGCTACAACCTTGGCTCGTTCCAAAATCTTCCATGGGAAAGATAAATGAATTCTAATGCCATGAATCGAACCGTCTTGGCATTCTGAGCATCATGATACCCTTCATGGGGGCTAATTTTTCTTGCACATAAAAACCCTAAAACAAACCCAAAAACCCTAACAATGGAAAATCTTGATTCAGTCCACAAAAATGCAATTGAATGATATGGATAGCTTGCAAATGTTCCAAGGATCAAGAATATATAATTATTTTGTGCTATAAGTGCCAGAATGATGCAATTCGATTTCAAAAAATGTCCAAGATCGTGACTGACTTACAGTGAGTTACAATGCTGGAAACTCCTTGTTCTTGATTGGTTTCGCTTGCTAGTGATCCCAGGAAGCGGTTGGGATGGCTAGAGGGTCTTGAGAATGCTTGGAACTACGAATTCGACTCAGCACTTTTTTGTGTTTTTTTCAAGTTTGTTCTGACCTTGTGCGCCTCTCCCACCTCCTTCTCTAGGTCTACAATTGTTCAATATATACCAATGATTGAATTAGGGTTGCAAACATGATCTCAATCTTCCTCCATTATAGCTTTTAATTTGGATTTGATTCACTTGAAGATACTTCCAAAAATAGGCCAAAGTCAATCTTTTTGTTCACACCAAGGCTTTGCACGAATTCAATCTTTTGCCAACTGGATATAAGACCTGAAACATGCACAATATCTTGAGGTTTCAATATTTTAGATTTTTTCATGATTTGTTTTGATTAAAATTGATTTAATTCAAATAAAAATCAAGATAAATAATAAAAACAAGATAAAGACAAGTGGCAAGAGCTAGGGCTCGTGGACCATGCTACCAACTCAAAACAAGTGCAAAAAGTTAGGCCCATTTAGCAAAAATTGCAATTTGAGGCATAGTTGACTTTTGGCAATTTTGCAAAAAGGGTCAACTTCACCAATGCATAACTTCCTCAATTTTGACTCTTTAAAGGTGTTCTTGGACTTTTTAGAAAGCTTGGGATGTCCTCTAATCAACCCATTTCGTCTAATTTCAATTTGGTATTCCACGTTCATGTATGAAGCTTTGACAAAAAAGGTGTTTTTGTTGACTTTTCAAAATGACATATAATGTCAAAATTCATAACTTCTTGTGAGTGCATATTTTGAACTTGGGAGCTGAATATGGATTGTAGGGATTGCATCCTCTTCAAAATGAGATTTGGATGGGTCATTTATCATAAAGTATGAGAAAGTTATGCTTGGTCAAATTTGAGTTGACTTTTCCCGCAAAACCCTAATTTAGCAACTTTTGAGTTTTGATGAATTGTGAGCAATCCTTGATGAATCATGATCAACCCTTGATCAAATGATGAATGATACTTTAAAATGAGTATGTTGACCAAAAATCTTGAAGTTTGACTGTATGTGGGCCACATTTGACTTTTGCCCTAACACAGTCGATTTTCAGGCCTTTGAGCAATTGACTGAGCAAACTTTCTCTGTAGGGCTTGAAACTTGACATGGATGATCTTGAGAACATATTAGGACAATAGTTATAATTTTAGACCCTTTTTATTCAAACATCTTGATGCAAACTGAAACCCTAATTTGAGGTAGACTGCCTTAGGAGGGAGCTTGTCTGGTCAACCCTTGAGCTTCCTTGAGCAATTTGAGGATCTTTCTTGAAATGTTTTGAGAAATATGGGAGGGAAAATTTTGGGGTAAAACAGGTACTATATGATGTGACTTTTGAAGCATTGGAGAGATCTCATGTCAATCTTTACAATTTGAAAATAATGGTTGCATTTGGTGTCTTGGATCAAAAATTGTGTCTCTTTGAAATCAACAAAAGCACACTGATTTTCCACACTAAGAAAAATTTCTAGGTTTGGCATTGAAAGTGGCTTATAATGTTTTGCACCCAAATATGGCCTTCCACTCAAAATTTTATTTTGAACAAAGTAGATGGCATGAAGTATATCTCTTAAATGACATTTTGAGATTTGAACCACTTAAAAACTCCAAGAATTGATAAAGTTATGACCTTGTGAAGTTGGTGAAAATCCATGAAATGACCTATAATGTTTTGAACTTTCAAGGTGTCTTCCATCCATTTTCTAGATTTAAACAAAGAAGAGGGTTAAAGTTAAAATCCTTAAGATCATTATGGAAAAAGAATGAGCTCAAGGTGACAAAGATTGACCAAATTATGATCATTTGAAGTCAAACCCTAAAATTTAAACACCTTTCAAGGAGACTTGTAATCTTTCTCAATCACTAATGGTCTTCTATTCAAAATTAGCCTTAGATTTTTGAAGAGAGATTGTTAAGGACCCTTTAAATAGAATCATGGCTTTGGAGTCACTCAAAAATCTCAAAAAATGAGTAAGATATAATCCTTGGATGTCAATAATCCCCAGCTCAGAGAGTGTCAAAAATGACTTGAAACCCCTTTCAACTTTTGATGATTTTTCTTGCACAATTTGATCTTGTCACGTGAAGAGAGGTTGTTTTTTATGATAATAAGAATCCATAGAAAAAAGAACCAACTCAAAATGTTGAAAATTGAGAGAGTTATGCACTTGTGATCACTAAATTAAGCAATTGCTCAATTAGGTCAAACTTGTTGGACCAACCTTTGAATATTTGGAGCTTTTCTTGACAAAACAAAGCATGATGAATCATAATAGGTCTTGAAATGATATTTTCTTAAAGCAAAATCAAAAAATTGAGCTTAAGTATCAATGAAGCTTGTTGAAGAAGGCGTGGAAATAAACACAAGAACCTAACTCTCTGGTGAATGTCAACACCAACCTTGAGGAAAGTTTGACCTAAATGAAATTGAAAGAGTCTTTCAACCATGGAGATTTGATTCCATAAACACAGCCTTGAAGCTCAAACTTCTAAGATCCACTGATTAACCATCTTCTTGAGAATCAACCCTCAAAATCCTAGTTGATGAGATGAGAGAGATGCACTTGATTTCACACCTATAATGCACAAAGTGTAAAGAGAAAACATACATATTTTGAAATTTGGTTAAGGGTTAGTAAACATAAAACACACATATGTATACACAACTCAAGATGCTTGGTGACCCCTTTAGGTCAAACCTAAAGATAGAAGAGTGTAGAAGTTACAACCAAAACCTAATGTGTGTTCTTGATGTATTGATGATATGAGATGATGAGAGATCTTAGGGTCAAAAATTGGGGTATAACAACTGGCATTCCACCTATAATGGGTCTCAACTTCTTCTTTGATTAAGATATCACTTGAAAAAGGTAAGATCTATTGTAATAATCTTTCAACAAATTGTCTTTATCAATAGAGTGAAGCCAACCTCAATAATGAACTATCTCCCATAATATAGAGACTGCCATTCATCAGAGTAAATCAAACCTCAACAATGAACTATCTCTCATAATGTAGAGACTGCCATCTATTGAAGTAAATCAAACCTCAACAATGAACTACTCCCATAACGAAGAGACCACCGTCCATCAGAGTAAATCAAACCTAAACAACGAACTATCTACCATAACGAAGAGAGTACCATCCATCAGAGTAAAACCTCTTCTCTGGCATTAACATACTTACTTGGGAAGTACATGTTGCTCAAATAAAGAGACTGTCACTTGTTGTTATGAGAAGGAATTACAATAGCACTATTGGGAATTGATTTTTGATTTCGTAGGAAAATACCAACACATTCATGCTGAAGGGATAAAGTCTTCACGTGCAAAATAAGTGCACATTCTCAATTTAGGTCTCACAACCTATAGGGATTAAAATAACATTTTCGGGGACCACAAATTCAAACCAGGAATAAACCGGAGTAAGACAGTCAATCAAAACATCATCCAATTAGGAATAAACTCAAATGGAGATCAAATTCCACCCATATAATTAGATGGGTAGGAAGGCTAAAGCAAAATTATTCCATGAGGGATAACTCAGTGGGAAAATTGAAAGGATATACACTTTTTGCTTAAGGTTGACACTTTATTGGAGAGAGGATAACATAACTCTACAAAGAGGATAATATGTAAACAAAAACATCAATTAATGCAAATGATAAATGAATTTTAATTCATCTATGCATGATTTGTATGAATGTATGAATGTCATCATGCATATGCTAACAAAATAGACATACTACACTGGGGATAACCAGACAAAATCAACTTGGGTAAAGACAACACTCAGCTAAATCACAACCAGGAGGAAGATTCCATAAGAGAGTAAGCACTAACTGAGGAAAAAAAGTCCTACTTCACGACTTAACTTCACTGGAAAGAATCATGGCTTATGTGATACGGTGGGAGAACTGACTTGAGGTTTTGCGTTTGTGTTTGCAAATGTTTCGGTTTAGCAAGAGTCGCCACCGACTTTTTATTTTATCCTAAGGAAAGGTCAAAAAGCACAGGAAAGACCTTTGAGATGTTTTCTTGGGTTCTGGGAGTAGATTATGAAAAGGGAAGGTGCAAGCACCCTTTTCATCCATGGTTATCCATGGGCTCTTAGTTACTTGTTTAGATCACTTGCTTTTGTTTTTCAATTGTTTGAAGTTGTGCTTTGTGTGTGGTTTTGAAAGATGTTTTGAAAAGAGGCCATCATTGTGGCAACCTTTGTAATGATTCTTGTTTGAATGTATACAAAGATGTATTGTCTTTTGAAAAGATTTCAATGTTTGAAAGTTTGATTTGGGAAATATTTTGAAATGGTGTTGTGAAGTGTGTTTTGAAAATAGCAAGGATGTTTTGCAAGTTTTTGATCAAGTAACTAAGAGTTATCTACCCTATTTTACTCAAAGATCATTCCTATATATTTTTAACCCTTTTGACAGTGTTGTTTTACCATTGCATTTGGTAAACAACCTTGTATTAGGATGTTAAACGGGACAGGCGCGGGTCATCATGTAGACCATGATAGCAATTGTGTTAAGTATCTTTAGCAAATTTTTGAGGGACTTGATCATTTTGTTTAGGCAACCAAGATAGCGTCATCGAGGGACTATGATCTTTTGTTTTGTTTTTGTTTTGCCAAAGTACCCAACATGCATAACATGGCCCATTTTTATGGCAATAAATGGATGTAACCCTAGGGGTGCAAGTGTGCATTGTGTATTGATTTTCATGCATTTTTGTCTTTGTATTAGTCAAGCTACTTGTTGGTTTTGGATTTTTTGCATACAAACCCTAATCTCTAATCATGACATAATTGAAAGCGTAAATGCGTAAAATAAATCTACCACTATTACAACATGATTATGGGGAGGGGGATACAATTTTGAATGGGGATTATTTGACAAGAAATTAAAATCCTAGTTTTACTATTACATCCAAATTGAATCAAATGGCATAAATAACAAATGAATAATATTTAGATAAACAAATTAAATAAATATACAAAATATTATGAATTATGCAAAAATATTTATGTTTATTTTTATGTATGTAAAAATGTTTAAAGAAACAAAATAAAAACATTAATTTTATTTTTTTTAAGGATAAAACCCTAATTTTTCCTTAAGAATATAAATATATTAATTATACTATTTATATTCAATAAAATAAAATAACGTGTATACAAAAATAAAATATATTTAGAAAAAGTAGTATAAATAATAATAATAAATAAAAGTATATTTTTCATATTTTTATTCTCAAGTATTTATAAAATAAAAGTATGTATATATTTATTAATTATATTAATCATGTACAAAAAATAAAATAAAATATATACAAGATAAAAATATATTTAGAATAATATTTTTGAGTGTAAATAAAAGAATAAAAATAAAAGGTATAATTATATTATTTTCAAGTTTTCAATAAATAGAAATATATACTAATTAAATTGTTTTTTATGTTAGAAAAAATAGAAATAAAATGCAAAATAAATGTGAAAATTTATAAAATATTTTTAGGTATTTTTTTTATGTTTGGAAATAATAAAATAAAATAAGAAATGAAAATAAAATAACAAAACATAAAAATATGAAGAAATGGGCCAAGGGGTGTATTCAGTAAAAGGGGGGTGTTAAAAACAAAAGAAGCAAAGCCCAGCCCAAGCCAGACTTCATCTTCAACCTCTGGCTTCAAATTTCGCGCACGCCCTGTACAAATGCTAGATCCTGCATACCTGCTCTATTGTAGAAACACATAACATCAAAGTTGTAGAGCTTTTCAAGACGAATCCAACCATATAAAAAACTTGTCCTAACTCTCAAAGACCAGAGAGAATTTCTCTGGCCCTAAATCTTAACCTATTTTTTCAGGATGTTCATGGACCAAATTCTCTTAGCATGCTTAATTAAAATGAAAACTGAGCATATGTACAGCTTCATGGCTATGAATACTACATTTCTTATTCACAAACCTAAGTCTAAATGTTCCTAAATAGAGAGATAGGAAGTTGATAAAAACCTGTTTCAGCTGACTTCGTGTATGGCAATGTGGAGCTTTTCAACAAGGCATGAGATGTCTGGGAGCTTGCTTGAAATTCACTTGACCTTCTCCAATGTCTAGCTTGCCTTGAATGTACTTGAACAAGCCTACAGAACTCAACCTGCACAAGCTCAAATAAAAAATGGAAAACCCTGTTAATGGAGTTACAGTCAGTGTTTAAGGGTTGGGATAGTTTGGATATGTTATATGGAAGGTGTTTGAACCAATTTGAGACAAAACGCACGAGGGATTTGAGTTGTGGCAATCAAACTGCATGGAGTGCCCTGTTTTGCCAAGTGAAGATGATTTTGTGCTATGGGAGGTTTGAGGGCTCAAGGGGTCGTGTTTCTGGCTCAAGGGGATGTGAGAAAGTTGTTTCAAAAGCTTGCACAAGTTGGTTTTTGCTGAGGTTCAAGTTCTAGTGTATTGGACAAATTTCTTGGTTATGAAGCAAAGTATGAGAAGTGATGTGAAGCAGGCCTGTACAGGCTATCTATCAGCTTGCACACTTTTCTCTTGGCCCCTCAAGTTTGTGGATCTGATTTACTGCACAAGATATGGCTCAATGCTAAAGGATTTAGTTTTGACATAAAGCAAGATTTGGCAAAAATGGAAATGTTACTTTTTCTACTTAGGGATTAATTTTGTGTGCAATGTTCTAATGACCAAAACAATGTCTTAGACCAATGGATTTGAATTTAATTATTGAGTGTGGAATGGTTTTGAGGCCTGTAATCTAATGCAAAGAAAGCTGATTTGAATTGGTAATTTGTATCAACATGAACATGCCATGGATGAAAAGTGAGTTTTTGCCAACTTCAAGCCTTCGATTCTCCCTAACTACAAATGATTTTGGAGATTTCTTGGACATTTTGGAAAGCTTGAAACAGCCTATACAATCCATATTTAAAACGAAATTTGAGATTCCAAGTGGAACTATGTGAAAACTGGCCATGAAGATAGGTCAAAATCCTGCCTAAACTAGGGCAAAATTTCACCAAGTTAAAAGTTTTATGGGCCCTTGTTCCAAAAATAATAACTTGAGATCCAAGCTTCTTTTGGGAAAACTTTGTGAATCAAAGTTGTAGACTTTGTGGAGGACTACAACTTTCATGATGGAAGTTTTGTTTGAATCCAATTGCATCATGGTGAAAATGTTGGGCAAAGTTAGGAAAAATGAAGAAAATTTCATAACTTAGAAAATTTCTAAGTTATGAAATTTTTCAACTTTAAACCCTAATTTGCAAAATTGGGTTTCTTGATGAACAAGTTTCATGTTTTGACACATCTTGATGAAAAATGACCCTTGGCACTTGATTTTGACCAAAAAGTCAATGTTTGACTTTTCAGTGTACAGTCAAAATTTGATCAGTTGACTGAAAAATTCATCTGGCAATCCAATGCAATTGAGATCTTTTGAACCTTGTGAATAGGTCAAGATGATGCCATTGAGTCCTTGAATCCATGCTTGAACCTAATTTGCCATTGGCTAGGTCAAAAATCAGGAATTGCCCTTGTGCAGTCAAAACCCTAAAAATGACCATTTTGCCCTTTTGGTGATCTGATCAAATTTCTTGAGGAGTTGTGGTCAAAACTTGATCAAATGGTTCATATGAGTCCATAATGTTGATATGGGTCAAAATTTATGAGGTTTGATTGTAAATTGGCCACAATTGACTTTTTCCCCAATATAGCTGATTTCTAGGTCAACTGTCCAATTGACTGGGTAAAAATTTGATTCAAGGCTTGAAACTTGGTATGGACAAACTTATAAGTCCAACATGAAGTATGAAAGTCATTTTGAGCATTTTAAGTCCAAAAATCCTTGTGCAAACCCAAATCCTAATTTAGGTCAACAATGCAAGGAGATGTCTTGAGCAGTGCAAAACCTAGCTTGATCTTGAGTTCAAAGAGCCTTGTGATGAGAAATGTTGCTAAAATGAGAGGGAAAATTTTGGGGTACAACAGTTGCCCCTGTTCAATCTTCTTGAACCTGAAGAGTTAGATTGGCGAATCTGCCTTTCGTGACTCGAAGGTAAAAGAGGATTGGACACTAGAGTGCCCGTAAATTTGCACTCGTCAAAATGTAGCTGAGGGAATGGGCTTAAAGATGCCATTTGGAGATGGTAGAATCTTGCTGGATATGGGCTTAAAAGATTCCATCCAAGATTTGTTTGTTGAAAATCAGGAGAATGAATGTCAGAATGGTGTCCGTGTCTGGAACGTATCTGAGTTGTATCTGGAGATTAGATCTGTATGAGCAAGGGAATGGCGTCTGTGTCTGGAGTGTATCCAAGTTGTAACTGTTATTTGATTCTTGAATGAATACCAGAATGACTGCCGTGTCTGGAGTGTATCTGTATTGTATCCAAAATCTGAAATCCGAATAAGCGACAGAAAGACATCCGTGTCTGGAGTATCTCTGGGCTGGGGAATAGGTTTGAATGAGTAACAGAATGGCAACCATGTCTGGAGCGTATCTGGACTGTATCTGTAGTTGAGATCTGTATGAGTAGCATAATGACTTCCGTGTCTGGAGTGTATCCGTACTGTAACTGGGATCTGGACAAGTGACAGAATGACTTCCGTGTCTGGAGTGTATCTGAACTTGAAATTGATAGTTGAATCTGAATGAGAAATAGAATGGCTTCTGTGTTAGGAGCGTATCTAGTCTGTATCTGATTGCTGAAGTCTGAATGAGTAGCAGAATGACCGTCGCGTCTGGGGTGTATCCGTACTGTATCTGAAACATGAGACCTGAATGAGTAGCAGAATGACTTCCATGTCTTGGAGTGTATCCGTACTGTATTTGAGATCTTTGAATATTTGTTAGAGGTAGCTTTTAATCTTATCCTGAAAAAGGTAAAATGTTAGCTAAACACACACAAAGTTATGTTGCATGACATGTATGATGCAATAAAATGTGTTATATCCATGTTTATGATATATGAATGTAATGGATGCGCATGTAAGCTGAGTAGCCGTCTTGCTGAGGAAAATAAATCCTTGATAGCTGGAGATAATGAAATCTTTGACTGCTGTCGGGGGAAATAAACCCTTGACTGCTGCTGGAGATTCAAAACCTTTGATTTGTTGAGATTGAGAACATCCTTTGGACTACTTCCGAGGGTTGAAAATCCTTGGTGACTTGTGGGGATTAACAAGAGTTTGACAACTTATGTGGGGAATTAAGAATCCCTCGTGACTTTCCTGGGGAATAAGGAAAACTCTGATGATCTCTACTGAGGAATTAAAACCTGGGAGGCTTAAACTTGGAGAAATGAGAACAAGAATCTTCGTTCTGCTGGGAAATAACTTTGTGGGGAGAATGTTTACCCTGTTGGAGAGTTTTCAAAAGCTTGGGTTGTATGCCAATCTATTGAGGAAGCAAGAATGAGAATCTTCATTTAGGCGTCTGGGTCAGAAGGTTGGGTGTATGCCAATCTTTTGGAGTTTTAAGAATGAGAATCTTCATTCTGTTAAAGGTATCAGGAGCTTGGGAGTATGCCAATCTTCTGGGGTTTTAAGAATGAGAATCTTCATTCTGTTAAGAGTATCAGGAGCTTGGGAGTATGCCAATCTTCTGGAGTTAATATCCTTGGTTGGGGATAGAACAAAAGTTAACTGTTATCTGGTTGATTTCCAGGTTTTAAGATAACTTGTTGGAGGATTTGGATAAATCAGATGATCTCCACTGTGGTTTAGAGGTTGAAGTTTTGGACTCTGTTGGGGATCGGGAGTTTAGAAACTTAGCTCTGATGGGAATTTTGAAACTTAACTCCGCTGGGGATATGTATTTCAAAGTCTTCTGGCTCTGCTGGGGATCGGGATGACATACTGCAGGGGATTTCTTCTGGAATAGCCTAAAGACGTTTTCCTATACTTTCAACCTATCAGTAATTATCCTTTCTCATTTCGTTTTATTTGTAAGCAGTGATTATATTCAAATGCATATGCTTCTTTAATAAATCATTGGACGTTTTCAAATAAAACACAAGTGTAAGAAAGAAAGAAAAGGTAAACAAATTCATGCGCTTTGAAGTATCTTTGTATTAACTTTGTGTAAGTATTTTGTACAAAGGAGACAAACATCCTAGTAAGAGAATGTTGTCATAATAATGAGAAAAATTTATACAAAGAAAGATGTCTATGTGTAACAATTCCATGGGGTTCCCATTCTGCTATAGCCTTCACAACTCTGAGTATCTTATCCATTTGTTGCTTCGTCTGCAGATGATTGGATTGATCAGAAGACAAGAGCTTATTCGTGAAGAGATTGTCCTTAAAGTGATCCGACGAGACATAGTCATGCGCTTTAATTCCCTAACTTTTGCCTGGACCGCCCTTTTGGGTTTTCGATCCACCGGGAAACCCTTTTTTGCCCAAGCCGCCCTTTCGAGTTTTCAACTTGCCGGGTGTACAATTTTTTATTATTTATCCCTAATTTTTGCCTGAACCGCCCTTTCGGGTTTTCGATTCACCGGGATGCCCTTTTTTGCCCAAGTCGCCTTTTTAGGTTTTCGACTTGTCGGGTCGTTTATGCGTAGTATCTTTTGACTATGTCTGCGTTCGCAGGGTGCGGCAGGTCGTCGCCGTCCATGGTGGTTAGCATCATAGCCCCACCAGAAAAGATGTTTTTGATCATAAATGGTCCTTCGTAAGTAGGAGTCCACTTTCCCCTGGGATCACTTTGCGGCAAGATGATCCGCTTGACTATAAGATCTCCCACTTGATATACCTGACGTCTGACTTTCTTGTTGAAAGCCTTGATCATCCGTTTTTGATACGTCTGACCATGACAAACAGCAGTAAGTCACTCCTCGTCAATCAAATTAAGTTGATCAAGCCGAGTCTGAATCCAATCGTCTTCACTTAAACAAACATCCTTCATAATTCTCAAGGAAGGGATCTGAACTTCCATAGGTAAAACAGCTTCCATGCCATATACGAAAGAAAAGGGGGTTGCCCCGGTTGAAGTACGCGCCGTGGTACGATATCCGTGCAGAGAAAACGGTAACATCTCATGCCAGTCCTTGTAGGTGATTGTCATCTTTTGAATGATCTTCTTGATATTTTTGTTCGCAGCTTCAACAACACCGTTCATCTTTGGCCGATAGGGAGATGAATTGTGATGTTGAATTTTGAACTGCTCGCACAGAGCGGTGATCACAGTGTTATTCAGGTTTGTACCGTTGTCTGTGATGATCTTGTCGGGGATACCATACCGGCATATGAGGTCCTGCTTGATGAAGCGGGAAACCACATTCTTTGTAACGGAGGCGAAGGAAGATGCTTCGACCCACTTAGTAAAGTAATCAATAGCCACCAGGATGAAGCGATGTCCATTGGATGCTGTAGGCTTGATCTCTCCAATCATGTCGATTCCCCACATTGCGAATGGCCAAGGAGCTGTTAGGACATTGAGAGGAACTGGAGGAATATGTACCTTGTCAGCATAGACTTGGCATTTGTGACAAGTACGAGCGTATTGATGACATTCAGCTTCCATGGTAGACCAGTAGTAGCCTGCCCTTAGAATCTTCTTAGCCATCGTATGTCCGCTCAAGTGGGTGCCAAATGTGCCACTATGCAGTTCAGTCATGATCTGCTCAGCTTCAACCTTGTCCACACAACAAAGCAGAACACAATCATGGCTGCGCTTATATAGGATACCATTGCTCAGGAAGAACTTGGCAGCAAATCTCCTTAAGAACTTTTTGTCATTGACTGAAGCTCCTTCAGGGTATTCTCGAGTCTTGAGATACCTTTTGATTTCATGAAACCAGGGTTGTTCCACTACTTCTTCGGTATTAATATCATGACAGTGCGCAGGTTCGTCCATTCGCTCGACGGTGATTTGGGGAGCCTCATTGTCCCAGTTGAGTTTAAACATGGAAGACATTGTAGCTAGAGCATCCGCTAGATGATTTTCTTCTCGCGGGAAGTGCTCGAAGGTAATCTGCTTGAAATGAGGTAACAATGTCAGGATATGTTCTTTGTATGGGATAAGATTAGGATGTTTAGTATCCCACTCTCCTTTGATTTGACTGATAACCAAAGCTGAGTCCCCAAATACAACCAGAGATTTGATTCCCAAGTCAATAGCAGTCTTGAGACCAAAGATACAAGCTTCATACTCGGCCATGTTGTTAGTGCAACTGAAGCAGAGTCTAGCAGTGAAAGGTGTATGGAAACCTTCTAGAGAGATAAGTACCGCACCGATATCGTTGCCAAGTGCATTTGAAGCACCATCAAAGTACAGGGTCCATCAGGATCCTTGTTCAGGTCCGTCATACGGTCCGTTACCTTCAATGTTGTCTAATGTCATAATGTCTTCGTCGGGGAAGTAGAACCTCATAGATTGGTAATCTTCGACGGCTTGATGAGCTAGATGGTTAGCTAGTACACTCCCTTTTATAGCCTTTTGGGTTGTGTACTGGATATCATACTCAGTCAGGATCATCTGCCATATAGCGATTCTTCTGGATAAAGCGGGCTTCTCGAAGATGTATTTGATCGGATCCATTTGGAAATCAGCAAAGTGGTATGTGTTAACATATACTGCCTTAGCCGACGAGCAGCCCATACCAAAACGCAGCAAGTTTTCTCGAGCAGTGAGTAGCGAGTCTCACAGTAGGTAAACTTTTTGCTAAGGTAATAAATGACATGCTCTTTTCGGCCAGACTCGTCATGTTGGCCCAGTACGCACCCCATTGAATTATCCAAAACAGTCAGATACATGATTAAAGGTCTTCCTTCGACGGGTGGCATCAAGATAGGAGGTTCCAGCAAATACTCCTTGATCTTATCGAAAGCAGCTTGACAGTTATCGTTCTATTCAACCACCTGATCTTTCTTCAATAGCTTGAAAATTGGCTCACAGGTAGATGTTAGGTGAGAGATGAACCTTGCAATATAGTTTAGGCGTCCCAAGAAACCTCTAACCTCCTTCTCAGTGCGGGGGGCAGGCATTTCTTGTATTGCTTTGACTTTAGCAGGATCAACCTTAATGCATTTGTTGCTGACGATGAATCCCAAGAGTTTACCGGACCTAACTCCGAAAGTGCACTTGCTAGGATTCAGTATGAGCTTATACTCCTTCAATCTGACAAACAACTTTTGCAGATGGTCGAGGTGTTCTTCTTCTGTTTGTGAACGGGCTATCGTGTCATCTACGTAAACTTCAATTTCATGATGTATCATGTCATGAAACAAAGCTACCATGGCTCGCTGATAGGTTGCCCCGGTATTCTTCAGTCCTAATGGCATCACTTTATGGCAGAAGGTACCCGACTGTGTAACAAAAGTAGTCTTCTCCCTGTCTTCGGGGGCCATTTTGATCTGGTTGTATCCCGAGAATCCATCCATGAAGGAAAATACCTTGTGTTGAGTTGTATTGTCAACCAAAACGTCAATGTGGGGTAGCGAAAAGTCATCTTTAGGGCTAGCCCTGTTTAAATCTCTGTAGTCCACACACATGCTGACTTTGACATCCTTCTTAGGCACGGGCACACTGTTAGAAACCCATTATGGATAGGAAGTAACAGCAAGAAAACCGGCATTGAACTGCTTCATCACTTCGGCTTTGATCTTTTCAGACATATCGGGCCTCATCCGGCGGACTTTCTGTTTGATTGGTGGACAGTCTTCTCTTGTAGGGAGACGGTGAACCACAATATCTGTGTCGAGTCCCGGCATATCTTCATAGGACCAGGCGAAGATCTCAACAAACTCATTCAACAGCTGAACTAAGCGCTCTTTGACACTTGGCTCCAGGTTGGCACCCACTTTAACCTCTTTTCTGTCTTCGGCAGTACCCAAATTGATAGTCTCTAACAACTCTTCATGAGGAAGAATGGCCCTTTCTTGTTGTTGCAAAAGTCTATCCAACTCTCCTGGCACTTCACAATCTTCATCACCCTCGTACTCGGCATGATTGACCAGATCTTCAGAGTTGTTGAAGGCCACAGCAGAATTGTTACCCATGGAATCCGGAGTGGATGGGTACCTGCATTTTGTAAGTGTGGGTGTGTGTAAGGGATAGCCACCTTTAAACAAAATAAAATTTAAAAAGAAAGAAAATGAACACAAAAGTTTATATATGAAAACATCCATGATTCATTAAAAATGGCATATGAAAATGAAGAATCAAAACCCTTACAAATGGACCTATATGCCCCGGGTAAGGCATAAGGCGAAAAGAGTGTACGAATTGTTTAAAAGTTATTACAGACCAACATAAATGTTCAAAAGATAAATTACTGATTGATGAAAGTAATGGAGACAAAGTATTTCGCCTCCCAGTTGTTCAGTCCTCCTTCAATGGTTGGAAAGATCCAGTCTTCAAAATTGCTTCCTTCTTCATCATCTTCTAAAGCATGAATTCTGTGATGAGTGATTTTCAGTGGCGGTCCTCCAGCCCGGGAGCGACACACAGCTTTCTGGCTAGCAGCAGTGAAACCCAATCCGAACTTATTTGTCTTGTAAGGAAAATCTGGCAGTTGACCCCATACTGTACTTCCTCCTTCCTTGATCACAGCCTCTGCATCTTTAAGGGATGACATCCGGGGCACAGGCTTTGTAATGATGGGCACATCAGTCATTGTCTTGGCTACCGCAACTTCAGGAGAAACCTCTTCAAAGTGTTGGAAAGGTGTTTCTATGAATTCACCATCTAACTCTACGTAGCGGAAAGAGTTAAGGTGGCTTATCATATACTCCTCCTAACCATGAACTGTTATGATCTTACCCTGGACTGGGTATTTGAGCATCTGGTGTAGAGAAGAAGTGACTGCCCCAGCATTGTGGATCCATGGCCTTCCCAACAAGCATGAATATGAAGGACGGATGTCCATCACATAAAATGTAGAGTTGAAAATTTCCGTACCCACTTTGATTGGTATGTCCACTTCTCTGTGAACCATCCGCTTAGAACCGTCGAAGGCTCTAACAATGATATTACTGGGCTTTAGGGTCAAACCTTCACAGTCCAATCTGTCCAATGCTTTCTTTGGTAGAACATTTAAAGATGAACCGGTATCAACCAGAACATGAGCAAGTGTAGTTTCTCTGCACTCTACCAAGACATGCAGCGCATCATTATGTTTTCTTCCTTTAGACGTCAGATCAGCATCAGAGAAACCAAGACCATTGTCGGCTGTAAGGCTGGCTACACACTCTTAAAACTGATCCGCAAAAGTTTCTTGAGGCACGTGCGCCATCTTCAGGAACTTGATCAAGGCTTTGGCATGAGCCTCAGAGCAGAGCAATAGAGCCAGCATAGAGATTTTTGAAGGGGTTTGCCCCAACTGCTCTACGACATCATAGTCGCTCTTCTTAATTATCTTTAAAATCTCCTCCATCTCCTTTTGGGTGGTCTCGGGGATAACCAAAGTCTGAGCCCTCGTCCTGACGGGCGCTTCTTGGATCCCCTTACCTTTATCAGCAATAACAGCAGAGGGTACAACTTCAGGAGTAACAATTTCTTCGATCACTGGACTTCGCACAGATATCTTGATAGGCACTTGAGGGTCCGAAGACTGCCCTTAGAGGAGCAATATCCGGAGAGAAGATTCTTCCGCTACGAGTTATCTTACTCGTCCCCGCAATATTTCCTACGTTAGGATTTTCTTCATCGGAACTTTCTTCGACTGATTCGATCTGCTTAACACCATGATAGAAGATCTCTCCTCCATAATTCCATGGTATCATCTTGTTGGACTTATATGGGATAGGCCCCGACATGGTAATCTTCAGCGGTACAAACTTTGGATCAGGTGTAATCTTAACAGGCCTTTTGCAGGTCTTGGAAAGATTGTCGGAAATGGTGATTATAGCAATATCATTGATTGAAGTACCAGGAGTAACATGA
This sequence comes from Vicia faba, assembly GCA_948472305.1. Lineage (NCBI taxonomy): Eukaryota > Viridiplantae > Streptophyta > Magnoliopsida > Fabales > Fabaceae > Vicia > Vicia faba. The sequence goes on along the minus strand of OX451738.1, from coordinate 1,117,979,301 downwards.
GTAATAGTAGCAACAGGAGTTTTCTGAAAGAGGATCTCTTGAGTATCCATCAGGCGTTGGATGCCTGATTTCAACAGCGGACAGTCGGATTGCAAGGTCGAACAAAAGTAACAATCTTTTTTACAGCCCGGGAAAATCCCGGCTTTCAACAGATTCATCTTGATCATTGGCAACAGAGTCATTAAGTCATCAACAACGGTAACATGAAGATCTTCCACAATAGCATGGACATTATGACCATGTTTTAGCATAGGAGCGGATATCACATTAGGTTTTTCGGAAGCATCAAACTCTACCTCCTTGGCATCTATTAAATCTTGGATCTTGTTTTTAAGGGCCCAACAATTGGTGTCATGCCCCACACTGTTCGAATGATATACACATTTTGCATTTGAATGATAATAGGGAGAAAAGGTATTTTGGTTTTTTGGCGCTTCTTTCAAGTTGGTAAGGTTTAACTTTAACAGATGAGGGAGGACCTGAGCCGGTGTCATATTAATCCGGGTGAATTGCCGTTGTGGCCTTTCTACCCTTTGTTGGTTAGCTCTGGGTTGACTGCTTCGAGGTTGATCAACTGAGGAGTTTTGGATCATCAGAGCCCCCACCGCTGGTCGACGCTCCATTCTCCCTTGATTTCTCTGGGTGTGAACAGCAGAAACCTCCTTCTTGGCTGGGAAGGTCTTCTTGATAGCAGTGGAAGCGGAGGCATCCTTCTGAATTTTACCACTCTTAATGCCAGCTTCGACCCTTTCACCTGTCAGAATTAATTCAGTGAACCCTGCAGATGAGCTCCCGATCAAGTAATTGAAGAATGGACCTAACAGGATCCCTAAAAACATGTCAACCAGCTCTCTATCCTACAATGGTGGCTGCACCCTTCCAGCCAAATCCCGCCACTTCTGGGCATATTCCTTAAATCCTTCATTATAGACCATACCCATACTCTAGTTGAGTACGAGTAGGTGCTAAATCTGCGTTATATTGGTATTGTCGATAGAAAGCAACAGCTAAATCTTCCCAGTTATGAACATCAGATCTCTCAAGTTGATAGAACCAGTCCAATTGTGTACCCGACAAACTATCTTGAAAAAAGTGGACCCACAGGTCCTTATCAGATGAGTGAGGTTGGATCTTTCTGACGTAGGACCGCAGATGCATCTTCGGACAGGACAAACCGTCGTATTTAGCAAATGTAGGCACTTTGAACTTGGGGGGAATGACGATCCCAGCAACCAACCCTAGTTCTTAGAAATCTAGCCCTGGTACCCTTTGTACCTCCATGGATGCCAACCGGTCCTCTAGATTCTTATACTTATCATCCGCCGGAGGGTACTACTGTTCGGAGTAATCTTCCTCCTCTTCTTCTTCTTCCTCTTCAGCTTCAGACTCAAAGGTCATTGCAACTCCTTTACCTTTACCAACCCCTTCGTCAGACGTCGAGGGGAACTCGAGGACCCTTCTAGCCTGGTTCTCAAAACTTCTTCCCATAGTGGCCACACCAATTGTTTTCTTCTTTTTCTCTTTGTCTTTTTCCTTCTCTTTCTCTAACAGTGCTTTAAGGTCCTCCTGACCCTTTGCCAAGGTCCCAAGAATCCAAATACTACATCTCCCTGATGTAATCCAATTGCTCGGTGTGCCTATCATTCTGAGAGTTCTGGCCACGATACCAATGATTGTTGGGCTCTAAGGAATAAGGTACAAGATCTGATTGAAGCCAAGGAAATTAAGTTCGATGCTCCGGAGAAGCCCAATGTCATAACCCCATGCCTAAGCACGATCGTGGAATTAATGTTGTTGATACCGACTTGTTTGTGACCTTGGTGGATGAAGTTTCTACTCCTCTCATGACTGTGAAGAAGAATTTGCTGTTGGCCGGTTTATTTCCGGGTTGTGGTGAAGGTTGCCACATGTGTTTGTTTCTACCTTCTGGTTGCCGTTTGCTGAAGTTAGGTGTTCAACGCATGATGGATAACAAATAAATTTTGTTTGAGAAAACTTTGGTTCCCGTTGTTCCATCTGAAGACATTGCCATTATAACCATTTCCGCCAACCCTTCCAAGGTTTCCTCGAGAAGACCTGTTAGGATTACATCTCCTCCAAGAATTGCTCCGCTAATAATCATTGTTCCTGGTCTTGTCCCGTATGTCTCGGACAAAGCTGTCCCCTGGCATTATGGTGTCGATGTGTACTATCATGGCATCAAACAAGATTTGAAAGATGAAGAGGCTGATCCTGATATTGGTAACATTGTCGGAACCAACAAAGTTACCCGAAATGGAAGGGTCTTCTCTCCCGAGATTTCCCCTAAGACTGTCAACAAGCCTATTGTCATTCCATCTGTTTTTCCTGCTAGTACATAAACTACTTCTCCTGTTCTTACTCCAGTTATTACCCGTGTCAGCGAATCGTCTGATACCCGCGGCAAAGAAATTATAGGTGAGCCTTCCCGGACAGAGGCGCCTAGGAAATTTTTTGTGGAAGCCTCTAAGCAAGAGATAGAGGAAATATTGAAAATAATTAAGAAGAGCGACTACAATGTGGTCGAGCAGATGGGGCAGACCCCAGCGAAGATATCCATATTTTCTTTGCTGTTGTGTTCCAAAGCCTATGCGAAGGCTTTGATTGTATTCCTCAAGACTGCGCATGTGCCACAGGAAACTTCAGCTGATCAGTTCAAAGATTGTATGGCCAGCCTGACTGTTGATAATGGGCTGGGTTTTTCAGATGCAGACTTGACACCAAAGGGAAGGAAGCATAATGATGCTCTGCATGTCTTGATTGAATGCAAGGGCACCACTATGGCTCATGTGCTGGTAGATACTGGGTCTTCACTGAATGTCTTGCCTAAGAGGGCGTTGGATCGACTGGATTGCGAGGGTTTGACGTTAAAGCCTATTAACATTGTGGTAAAGGCTTTTGACGGGTCGAAGAGAATGGTGCACGGGGAGGTGGACATCCCTGTCAAAGTAGGTTCTCAGACTTTTGGGTCCACCTTCTATGTGATGGACATCAGGCCATCATATTCTTGTTTGCTGGGTCGTCCTTGGATCTACGAGGCTGGGGCAGTTACTTCCACACTCCACCAAATGCTGAAGTATCCGGTAAAATGGGAGATTGTCACAGTGCGGGGTGAAGAGGAGTATATGGTGAGCCATCTCAATTCCTTCTGGTACATAGAGATGGACGGGGAATTCATAGAAACTCCTTGTCAAAACTTCGAAGAGGTCCCTCAGATCTTGGCATCGACTGAAACTACTACCAACAACAAACTTCCTCTGAAGATGACTTCCCTCAAGGACGCCAGGGCCGTGGTTGAAGAAGGTGGGTGTGCCAATTGGGGTCAGCTCCCTGATTTCACTCACAAAACTGACAAATTTGGTTTGGGCTTTACTATAGAGGCTCAAAGGGCTGTTCGACGTACTCGGGCTGGAGGACCTCCCCTACACATCAGTAATCGGGAAATTAATGCCATTGAAGACAACAATGAGGACTCGGACATTGACAACTGGATCTACCCAACTACCAACGGTGGACCGAGTAACTAGACAGCTAGGGACTTTATACCAATTTCTTTTATTCTGTAGTAATTGTCTTACTTGTTTTGAGATTTGTAATAAACAATTTAAAACTTTACGGCCTTGTGCCTTGCCCGAGGCACATTGGCTTTGCTTGTGAGGGCTATTATTTGTCATTTCATATATTATTAATAAAGCATTGGACGTTTCTTGCATACAAATTTTGCGCTCTCTGTTTTTATTTTCTGTTTTCACTTTATAAAAACAGCTATTCTCTTACACACACTCACATATGATAATGCAGATCCATATCCACTCTGGATCCCATTGATAACAGCTCTGCTATTTCTAGTTATGACTTCAAAAATCTGATCAACCAAGCCGAAGACGAAGGTGAGGATGATTGTGAGGTGCCTAGAGAACTTGCTAGACTATTACAGCAGGAAGAAAGGGCCATACAGCCTCATGAAGAGTCGGTTGAGACAGTAAACTTGGGTACCGAGGAAGACAGAAAAGAGGTTAAAATAGGTGCAAATCTGGATCTCGGCGTCAAATGGAGGTTGATACAGATGTTGCACGACTATGTTGAGATCTTCGCCTGGACCTATGAAGACATGCCTAGTCTGGACATTGATATTGTGGTACATCGCATGCCGGCTAAAGAAGATTGTCCTCCGATTAAATAGAAAGTTCTCCATATGCGTCCCGAAATGTCAGAGAAAATCAAGGTAGAGGTCATGCAACAGTTCGACACAGGATTCTTAGTTCTCACTTCTTATCCACATGGGGTTGCTAACGTCGTTCCGGTACCTAAGAAGGATGGTAAGGTACGGATGTGTGTGGATTACAGAGATCTAAATAGGGTAACCCCAAGGATGACTTCCCTCTTCCTCACATTGACGTTCTAGTCGACAACACCGCGCAACACAAAATCTTCTCCTTCATGGATGGTTTCTTTGGCTACAACCAGATCAAGATGGCTCCTGAATACATAGAGAAGACAACCTTCGTTACACAGTGGGGAACCTTCTGCTACAAGGTGATGCCTTTTGGGTTGAAGAATGTTGGGGAAACTTATCAGCGCGCCATGGTCGCTTTGTTCCATGATATGATTCACCACGAGATCAAAGTTTATGTTGATGACATGACAGTCAGGTCTCAAACTGAGGAAGAGCACCTTGATCATCTCCAAAAGATGTTCGACAGGTTTTAGATATATAAGCTGAGGTTGAATCCGAACAAGTGCACCTTTGGGGTAAGGTCTAGTAAGCTTCTGGGTTTCATTGTCAGCGACAAAGGCATCCAGGTAGACCCTGCAAAGGTAAAGGCTATACAAGAAATGCCAGCTCCCTGTACGGAGAAGGAAGTTAGAGGTTTCTTGGAACACCTGAATTATATCGCCAGGTTCATTTCACATCTGACTGCTACTTATGAGCCAATCTTCAAGCTTCTGAAGAAAGATCAAGTGGTAAAGTGGAATGATGAATGCCAGACCTCTTTCGAAATAATCAAGGAATACCTTCAAGAACCACAGATTCGGATGCCTCCAGTTGAAGGAAGACCGTTGATATTATACTTAACAGTACTAGACAATTCAATGGGGTGTGTGCTGGGGCAGCATGACGATTCTAGTCGAAAAGAGCATGCAATATACTACCTTAGCAAAAAGTTTACCGACTGTGAGACATGATACTCATTGCTCGAGAAAACTTGTTGTGCTTTGGCATGGGCTGCTCGCCGACTGAGACAGTATATGCTGACTCACACTACCTTGTTGATATCTAATATGGATCCGATCAAGTACATTTTTGAGAAGCCTGCACTCTCCGGAAGAATAGCAAGATGGCAGATGATCTTAACTGAGTACGACATACAATATACAACCCAGAAAGCAATAAAGGGGAGTGTATTGGCTGATCATTTGGCTCATCAGGCCGTGGATGACTACCAATCCATGAACTTTGAGTTCCTGGATGAGAATATTATGCTGGTGACTGACTACGAAGAACCTGGACCGGAGGAAGGAACTGAGGAAGGATCCCGATGGTCTATGTATTTTGATGGAGCCTCAAACACACTGGGTAACAGCATTGGTGCTGTAATCATATCTCCTGAGGGTTGTCATACTCCGTTCACTGCTCGATTATGTTTCAATTGTACCAACAATATGGCAGAGTATGAAGCATGTATTATGGGTCTTCGAGCTTCTGCCGACCTAAGGATCAAGTTCTTGAGTGTATTTAGGGATTCCGCTTTGGTGAAAATTAAGATCAAAGGCCAATGGGATACGAAGCACCTAAATCTCATCCCACACAAAGAGTATGTACTGAAATTGCTCCCACACTTTGAGGAGGTAACCTTTGAACATTTCCCACGAGAGGAGAACCAGTTAGCGAACGCGCTAGCTACCATGTCTTCTATGTTCAAGGTTAGGTGGGACAATGAAGCTCCCCAAATCACCATTAAAAGGCTAGATGAACCAGCACACTGCTGTGAAATCGATATCGAAGAAGTGGCAGACAAACCATGGTTTCACAAAGTCAAGAGGTATCTCGAGACTCAAGAGTGTCCCAAAGGGGCATCTGTCAATGATAAAAAGTTTCTGAGAAGGTTCGCTGCAAAGTTCTCCCTCAGTAATGGAATCCTCTATAAACGCAACCATGATTCCACACTACTACGGTGTCTAGACAAGAGTGAAGCAGAGAGGATCATGACCGATCTACATGAAGGCACCTTCAGAACCCATTCTAGTGGACATACCATGGCTAAGAAGATCCTACGGGCAGGATACTACTGGTCCACTATGGAAGTCGATTGTTATCAACACTCTCAAACTTGTCATAAGTGCCAAATCTACGCTGATAAGATGCATGTGCCTCCGAAACCTTCTTCTCGCTTGCGTAGAATTGGGCTTCGAAAGTATCACGCTCTTCTTTGAGCTGTATCCAATCCCTTTGTAGGTCTTCGAGTGATGTGGGCATGTCAGGATGTAGGATAGTGTATGGAACTTCTCCCTTCTTAACAGGCTCAATAATCACTGGGAGAATGGAAGGATAAGGCATCATAAGACTTTGAGCGCGGGTTCGTACCCACTTGAGGTAAGGCTCAAGAGGGATGGAATTCTTGTGTCCCAAAGTCTTGCTATCCACCTTGTTTAGCATCCTCCAAGCTCGGATGAATCTCTGGCGAAGTCCCTGATCGTCGTTGTCGTAGTCGAATACCAAGCCTTGAATCAGCATATCATGTGGGCCATCCCTTCGGACATAACCAAACTGTCTTAGAGCTAAACATGGGTTGTTGGTGATGCCTCCCCTAACGCCAAGTAGAGGGACATTAGAGAATTCCCCACAACGGTCAATAATGATAACATTCTCTTTGGATCGAGAGTACCAATAAATATCTGAATGTTTAAGCGTCATTAACCTTTGTGACCACCTCAAACCTTGCTCATTCTTTAAGACTGATTGGGGAAAATGAGAAATAAACCATATTTCCAGGAGAGGAGTACAACACCTAAGAATACCTCTTTTCCTCATTGTACGAGCGTGAAAAGAGTGTAAGATATCCCCAAGCAATGTAGGCACCGGGTTGCGTGACATGAAGATTTTGACAACGCTCACATCTATGAGTTGGTCAAGATTGGGGAACAAGACCATCCCATAGATGAGAAGAGCTACAATCTCCTCAAAAGCTTGCAAGTCTAGGGAATTCCAACAGCTTTGGGCTTTCTCAAACAGAAACTTTGCCAAGAAGCCTTTGACACCACTTCTAGTTTCCCAATAAGTTGTGACATCAGATGAGTGCAAGTGCATGGCTTGAGCAATCTCTTCTGACTTTGGATCTCTTTCCGTACCGTTAAAAGGTAGTTGATTGAGAATAGGAATCCTCAAGAGTTGAGAGAATTATTCTAAAGTAGGCACAAGCTGATAGTCGGGAAATGTGAAGCAATGATGCAAAGGGTCAAAGAACTAGAAGAAAACTTTCATCATATCCTCCTTTGTGTTGGAAGTGACCAAGTTAAGTAGACGACCATGTCTCTCGGTGAATGGAGAGTTCTCAGGGATCCTTGAAGCTAGCTCCTTGAGTTGTGGAGGAATTCTTACAAGGTTGATTTGGATAGTTTTCCTGCGAAGTGAATCCATGTCCTACAAAACAAGAACAAAGATGAATCTCCAAAATCCTTGAAATGGTTAGTGAATGCATATGATGTTCATGATGTCCATGATGTTATGTACAAGTATGCATATACAAGCAAAACAAACAAGTTCTTAGTTTAGGCTTGCATGGGGTTTTATAGGTAAGTACCCTCTTGAAGTTTAGTTGGCTCAACCTGTCCTAACAATAGTAACCGGGTTCTAAGGAGCTCAATATCACTGGATTGTTTCCTTGGTCATTGTTTCAGCTCAAACCTATTTAATGGCGACCGAAATATCCCAAGAAACCAACCCTCAATGAGTGTAGTATCGAGTATCTACCAACTTCGGACTGCACCAAAGTCGGTCATCTCACTATATCCTAAAGGCCAAGTTGGTCAAGTAAAGGGTTCTAGAAGTTCATTAGTGTTTCATGACATCTCTCAGCAGCCCCGTATTCTCTTTGATTAACTCAAAGGCTACCGGTACCCACAAATATGTCACACTAACATAGCTATTACTTAGACCATGTCGGTATACCCCACACAGTTTCCACAATGTATTGTTATTTACCTATAATGTTTCCAAAATCCGGGTGGAGGATTCAAACCCAAACAAAGAACCATAATGTAAAGCAAACAATTCAAACAATGTAAGCAAATAAAGGTGATCTAAACCCTAAGGTAACCCCACTTATTAAATTCTCCCCAGCAGAGTCGCCAGTTCTGTGATACGGTGGGAGAACTGACTTGAAGGTTTTGCGTTTTATCGCAAATGTTGCAGTTAGCAAGAGTCGCCACCGACTTTTCTTTTATCCAAAAGGAAAGGTGAAAAAGCACAGGAAATACCTTTGAGATGTTTTTCTTGAGTTCGGGGGGTAGATTATGAAAAGGGAAGGTGCTAGCACCCTTTTCATCCATGGTTTTCCATGGGCTCTTAGTTACTTGCTTAGATCACTTGCTTTGGTTTGTTTGAAATTGTGCTTGGTGTGTTTTTTGAAAGTATTTTATAAAAGAGGCCATTCGTTTAGGCAATCTTTGTAATGATTCTCGTTCTTAAGAATGTATACAAAGATGTTTGTCTTTTGAAAATGTTTTCAATGATTGTAAGATGTTTTTGAAATATGTGTGTTTGTTTTTTTGAAAATAGCAAGGATTGTTGTTTGAAATGGAGCAAGTAACTAGAAGCTATCTACCTACTCAAATGTCTTTCTTATGCATTTTCTATTCCTTTGACATTGTTGGCTTACCATTGATTTGGTAAGCAACCCTATCTTTGGATGTAACTGGGACGGGCGTGGGTCATCGTATAACCATGATTAGCAATGTTTGCAAAGTATCTTAGCATTTTTGAGGGACCAAGATCATTTTGTAAGGCAACTTTTGAATAACGTCATCGAGGGACTATGATCTTAAATTTGTTTTGTTGTGCCAAGATACTTCGCATGCGTAACATGGTCATTTTTGTTTTAGGCAACCAAGTGGAAGAAACCCTAAGGGTACTTGTGTGCAAAGTGTATCATTTTCATGCTTTGATTTTGTCTTGTATTTAGGGTGTTCTATTTGTTTTGCTTTGTTCTTGTCATGCAAACCCTATTTACTAATCATGGCATTTAAAGCGATAAATTGCGTAATGTAAATATACTAAGCTATTACAACAACTTTATGGGAGGGGGTAATACAAGTTTGAATGGGGATTTTGCAAGAATATAAAGCTAAATAAATTATTACAACCAAATCGAATTTGTGCGAATTAAGATAAATATAATACAATATTTAAAATGTAATGCAATGTACATGTGAGAAAAGATGTTTTGTGTCTTGTTTTTATGTAAAAGAAATTTTAATCTAAACCTAAAAATATAAGGAAAAAAGATTTAATTTTTGAAAGGGGTTTAACCCTAATTTTTATTTAAGAGAAAATAAAGTTTCTATATGTATTATTTTATGTATTTTTGTATAAAAATAATAAATAATATTATATAAAGAAATATAAAAATTAAATATATACAAGAATAAGTATTTGTAAGTATAAAAATAAAAAATAAATTGAAATAAATATGTTCAATTATTTTTACAAGTTTATTAAGAAAATAAGTGATATCCTATTTAAAATAAAATATATTTTATGTGAAAAATAAATTTAAAAAAATAGAAAAAAATATTATTAATTTACATGTTTTAAGATTTTTTATGCATTAAAAGAAATATTTAAAATATTAAATATATAAATAAAACAAATAAGAAATAAAAATGTAGAAAGAGTTGGCAGGGGGTGATGAAGCAAATTTGTGGTCATGCTAGCAAAAACACTGGCCCAGGAAGCTAAGCCCAAATCTGCAAAAAAGGTCACAAAAATTGAAAAGGAAAAAATGTAAAAATGCAAAAGTAGCCGCAGGTTCGAACCCAGGACATGGGTCTCACCAGCGCGCTGCTTTGCCACTGGGGTGGCCATACATCGACTGTCTTTACTGAAACGAAAACAACATATTACAAAATGCGTCCTTGCCCTGTTTCATCTTCTTCCTCAAGCCTTGGCCGGATCACCTGTAACTTCCTCATACTACCATGAAAACAAAAACTTATAACATGAAAAATGTAGAGCTTGAACTCACGATTCCAACCATGTAAGCTATGTAATCTAACTATCAAAGATTAAAGAGAATTTAAACAGCCCTAAATCTTGACCTAATATTTCCAGAAATTTCAAGTTTCAAATTCTCTTAGCACAAGTAAAATTAATGCAAGATAATGGTATGCACAGCTTTGTTATGATGAGGACTACATTTTGTATTCACAGATCGTGGCCTATGGTGGCCTGTACAAAGAGATAGAGTTTGAAAATTTACCTCCTTCAGCTGGAATCGTATATGGAAATGGAGTGACTTTAATGGAGGCCAGATGCTTGCTTGAGCTTCCCTGAATCTATTCCAACCCTTGCCTTGCTCTGAAACTAGCTGAAACTCTTTGGCCAAGTCAAGTTGCAAGCTCTGAAGTCAACAATGGCAGATGGTGGGGGAGTGATTACAGTATAGTGATGATGGTCTGGATTGACTAGGTATCAAGTATGTAATGTGTTTGAATAATCCAAACTCAAAACGCACAAGCAAAATGGAAGATGGGTGAGCTTGTGCAGAATCTACAGTTTTGGACAGGTTTTGGGTGTTTTTCAGCTTGAGAGAGTTTTAGGTCTTGGCTCAGCATGTTATGTGTTGCATAATGTTGGTATATTAGTATTGAAATGGTTTTAGGTCAGCTCTCTATCAGCTGTGCAAGCCCTAGCCTTTTTGCAACTTTTCTTGTACTTGAAGCAAAGTGATAAGACAAAGCCCACATGCTTGTACCAGCTTGATTAGGGTTGGTATGAGTTTGTACAAAATGCTTGAGACCTGTGTGGTTTGTATGCATCAAGGGGACAGGTTTAAATCTCAAAAATTGTAAAGTTTGCAAAAGTGGTTCTTTTTCAAAATGGCAATGGAACCTTTTTGCCATAAATGGAATTACAAGTTGGATAAAGGTTCAAAAGCATGGATTAAAGGTTTGTCAACTGAGTAAGAATTTAATTAATGAGTGTGTAGCAAGTTTAGGACCTGTACAACATGAAATATCCAGCATAGGATTGATTTGCAATTTGGTTCTTCATGAAATGGCTTGAACAAAAAGTGAGAAAATGCCAACTTTCTCTCTTCGATTTTCCCTACTCAAACATGATCTTGGAGATTTCTTGGACATTTTGGAAAGATTGAAATGTTATCTATAATCCATCTTTGAAATTAATTTTGAGATACTTCTTGGAACTAGGTGAAAAATTGCCATGAAGTTGGGTCCAAAACCTGCCTAAATTAGGGCAAAATTTCATTAAGTTAAGAAGTTCATGACCATGTATTCACAAATTTATAACTTGAGATTCAAGCATCTTTATGGAAAAGTTTGTGAAGAAAAGTTATATATTTCATGGAGATCTACAACTTTCATGTTGGGAACTTTCTTTGAATCAATATGCATCATGGTGAAAAAGTGGTGTAAAGTTGAGAAAAAATAAGAAAAGTTTCTATACTTAGAAAATTTCTAAGTTATGAAAATTTTCAAATTCAAACCCTAATTTTCAAATTTGGTTTTCTTGGTGAACAAGTTTCACATTTTGACATATCTTGATGAATTATGACTCTTGGTACTTGATTTTGTCTAAAAAGTCAAAGTTTGACTTTTCAGTATACAATTGACTTTTGATCAGTTGACTGCAAATTTCATTTGTCAATCCAATGAATTTGGGATGTTTTGAACCATGTAATTAAGTCAAGATGATGCCATTGAATCCTTGAAATCATGCTTGAACTCAATTGGTCAATTGCTAGGTTAAAAATCAGAAATTGCCCTTCCTCAGTCAAAACCCTAATTTTGACAATTTTGCCCTTTTGATGATTTGATCAAATTTCTTGAGGAGTTGCAATCCAAACTTGATCAAATGGTACATATGAGTTTAAAATATTCATGTGGATAAAAAATTATGAAGTTTGACTGTAAATTGGCCATGGTTGACTTTTTCCCCAATATAATTGATTTTTAGGTCAACTGTCCAATTGACTGATCAAAAATGTGGTTCAAGGCTTGAAACTTATCATGAGCAATCTTAGGGATCCAAAATGATGTATGAAAGTCACATGAAGCATTGATGGTCCAAAAATCCTTGTGCAAACTCAAACCCTAATTTTGGGTTATCAGTGCAAGATGAGATGTCTTGAGCTGACCAAACCCTAATATTGTCTTGAGTCAAAGAAGTCTTGTGAGAAAAGTCTTGATAAATGAGAGGGCAAATTTTAGGGTACAACACCTACTATCCAGGTTCCTTCTCACAACCCTACTATCCAGACATTCATTTCGAAGTAACCCTACGACCCAGGTTCCTTCTCACAGCCCTACTATCAAGGCTTTTATTTTGAAGTAACCCTACGACCCAGGTTCCATCTCATAGCCCTAATATCCAGGCTTTCATCTCTAAGTAACCCTACTATCCAGGTTTCTTCTCACATCCCTACTATACAGACTTTCATTTCAAGGCAACACTACTATCCAGGTTCCTTCTCACAACCCTACTATCCAGGCTTTCATTTCGAAGTAACCCTACGACCCAGGTTCCTTCTCACAACCCTACTATCCAGGCTTTCATTTCGAAGTAACCCTACGACCCAGGTTCCTTCTCACAGCCTTACTATCCAGGCTTTCATTTCGAAGTAACCCTACGACCCAGGTTCCTTCTCATAGCCCTACTATCCAGGCTTTCATCTCGAAGTAACCCTACTATCCAGGTTTCTTCTCACAACCCTATTATCCAGGCTTTCATTTCGAAGTAACCCTACGACCCAGGTTCCTTCTCACAGCCCTACTATCTAGGATTTCATTTCTAAGTAACCCTACTATCCAGGTTCCTTCTCATAACCTTACCATCCAGGTTTCTTATCTCTTATCTCCAGACAACGGTTCACAACACTGTAAGACCTGGACCTGATCAAACACGATCAGTTTCGCATTTCCCCAGTAGAGTAACAGACAACTGAAGCTCCTAAAATTATATTTCTCCCAAGAAAGATACCAACATTCCTCAGCAGATTCCTCCTCAACGACAGGAACATGGACTCTCATCAAAGGAATATCCCAGGAAATCAACATCCCCTAGATGGCATCTTTAAGCCCATCTCCAACGATGCTCCATCACATCTTGAATGGCATCTTTAAGCCCATCTCAGACAATTCTTTAGCAACTTCTAAATGGAATCTATAAGCCCATTCCCGATATTACAAATCAAGTATCACTTCATGCGAGCGCAAATTTTTGGGCACTCTAGTGTTCAATCATCTTCCACCTTCAGATTACAAAAGGCAGACAAGCCAACCTACATCCTCAGGTTTAAGAAGATTGAACAGGGGCAGCTGTTGTACCCCAAAATTTTCCCTCTCATTTTACTCAACACATGTCAATTGAGGTCCCCAATTTGCTCAAGGAAGCCCAAGAGTTGACCAAACAAACTCTCTCCTAAGGCAGTATACCTCAAATTAGGGTTTCCATTTTCATCAAGATGTATGAACCACAAAGGACCCAAATGCTTTCCATGGTCCTAATATGTTCCTAAGATCATCCATGTCAAGTTTCATGCCTTACACAAGAAGTTTGCTCAATCAACTGCTCAGATGCTTGAGAATCGACTGTATTAGGTCAAAAGTCAATTGTGGCCCACATACAGTCAAACCTCAAGACTTTTGTACACATCAACATTTTGAAGTGACTTTCATAATTTGATCAAGGGTTGATCATGATTCTTCAAGGAATTCCCCAAATTTATCAAAACCCACAAGTTGCTAAATTAGGGTTTCTTAGGAAAAGTCAACCAAACTTTGACTAAGCATAACTTCCTCATACTTTATCATAAATTTTCCATCCAACGCTCATTTTGAAGAGGATCCAATTCTCTACAATTCATCTTCATCCCACAAGTTCAAAATATGAACTCATCAAAAGATATGAGTTTCTACATTATAGGTCCTTTTGAAAAGTCAACAAAAACACCTTTTGGGTCAAGGCTTCTTACATGAACATGGAAGACCCAATTGAAATGAGACCAAAAGGGTTGCTTAGGGGACATCCTAAGCTTTCTAAAAAGTACAAGAACACCTCTCTAGGGTTAAAATTGGAGGAGATATGACTTATCAAAGTTGACCTTTTTTGCAAAATTGCCAAAAGTCAAATATGCTCAAAAGTGCATTTTTTTTACCAAATGGGCTTAGCATTTCATGATTGCACCTCACTTGTAGCATGGTCCACGACCCAAATATCCACCCACATGTCATTTGCTTCATTAACCATTTTATTTTAACTTTTTATTAATTAAAAATTGAATAAAATCAAATAATTGGTAAATAATATCAAAGATATGTTTTGATATGATTTTTGGACAGGATCTCAATCAAATTATGCTGAGATATCAAGACCAAATCGAATCAAGCATGATTGGTACAAAAATGGGATAATTTGGCTCAATATAGAAGGTTTGCATATGGATGAAAAATCAAATCAAATCTTCCAAAATTCCAAAGATGTCATATGTTTTTGCAACCCTAATTCGCTCTAGCATATATAATGAACAAGAACCAGGGATAAAACAAGGTTTTGCAGTCGTGAAAGGGCAAGAACAAACTCAAAAAAGTTGTCAAAAATTAGGAATCAGATTTCACTCCACGGGACCTTTCAAAGCAATTTAAGGCCAGCAATCACATCCTGGGAGTGCACTGAAGATGTCCCAATCATTTGCAAGGCCTGAAGCATCAAGAATCGTACGCTGCAACTCATACGGTTTTCCCGTTATTTCAAAATCGATTATAGCGATTCTTGCATCATAAACATGTTTTAATGGTATTTATGTGTTTGTTATCATGTTTGCAATGTATTGGATTGGTTTAATTGATGTTTGAACGCATATATTGATAGTTGCCATTGCTAGGGTTTGAGGTCGTATTTTAGGGTTTCTTGATACAGGTACAATTAGGCCCAAAGAAGGATGCCATCATACTCGTGAGATCAAAACGAGTTGATCTATATGCTTAGAATTGATTTATATTGCTTGTAGTAGATTTTGAAAATTTACAAGTTTGTAGCTACGGATACTGATTGTGGGTAAAAGCTCTGAACCTAAGACGACAGTTCCCTGGAGGAGACCAGTGTGTGTCACGACTGAAGTGGATGGCTTAAACTTCCCGCGCGTTTGGTTTTAGTCACTGACCGGTTCATAATATATTGTTTTTATGTGTTTATATTAACAAATAACTTGGCAGCGCAGTTGGCAAAGGAGGAAACCTATGAGGTGCACGTCCTGGGTTCGACCCCAAGCGTGTTACTTTTGCATTTTCTTGATATTTTCTATAGGTTCTAATGCACCATGTCCAACGAAGTCCACCGTGAGACCTCAGATCTAACCCTCAAGATCTCATCACATCCAATCCAACGTCCCACACGTGCAGTCATACCATAGATCATCAGAGGACCAGCCCACTAGATCAGGCGCTGACTGGGCCTCAATCATAATGGGCTTGGATCAATTCAGCAACGCACCCCCCAATTTCTTAATCACAGGCCCAATCTATTTTTTTATTATTTATTTTATTTAATTATTTACTTACACAAATTAATTAAATTTTTTCATTAACTACAAAAAACCATAAAATCACAAAAACACCCAAAAATTATTTTTTTTCATAAAATAATTATTTTATTGAATTAATTTAATTTAGTTTAAATTAGGTTAATCTAATTCCTTTTCATAATTAAAACTAATTAGAAATTAGGGTTGAAAATAATTAATTTTTTCTCCAAAAAATAACGAAAGTATTTTTTTATTAGATTTTAGGTCTCTTAATTAATTCTTCGCATTTAATTCGTCACGCGTAAATTACCATTTCGATTATTATTTATGTAACTGCTTCGAGGTTGTAATAGATTTTAATTAGGGTTTTAATTTCCGCATTTTATTTTCAGTTAAATAATTCTGTATCTGCGAAAGCCATGTAATAGTTAGGATTTCTATTTCCGCACTTTAAATTTCCGCAATTATTAACTGTTAGATGTTTGCTAATAGGATTGTATGGCAAGAATATCTAAAAATTAAAACGATAGGTAACCTAAATGTGAAAAGACAAATTAACTAAAAAAAGCTCACTCGCACATGCTCACTCCTAGGGTTTACTCCACTTCGGTTGCCTTCGGTTAGGCGGTCATGAAGTATAGGGTTTGTTAGTGGTCGTCCTCTAGCCCCGAAAGATCTCAAATGACCCATTCGAATGTTGCCTCGGAAACAAATCTTTAAGGCTTTAGGATGATTACTAACACCTCCTAACATTGCTTTTGTGACCGTATTTTTCCCTTCGAACGTCCCTTTAAACTCCAACGATGGTGCTACCTATTCCTTAATAATGGGATAACGCTGTCTAAAGGAAAATGAACAGTATTTTTCGAGTAGGTAGATTAACTTTTACGTACTTGCTCAAACAAATAATTTTTTCACACCAACACCTTTCAAAATAAGTTTCAAAACAACTTCGTCACATCCTTAAGGACTGATACAAGGGTTATCACGAAGTAAACTTTTCAAAAAAAGCACACACAAGCAATTTTAAAATGAGCAAGTACCTAAGAGCCCATGGAAAACCATGGATATAAAGGGTGCTAACACCTTCCCTTTCTATAATCTACCCCCCGTACTCAGAAATATCTCGAAAAAGGTTTTTTCTGTTCTTTTTCCTTTTCCTGATTGGATAAAATAAAAGTCGATGGCGAATCTTGCTTACCGCGACATTTGCGAACAAAAAACGCAAACCAGTATAACAGTCGGTTCTGCCACCGTATCACAACATGCAAATAGGGAATCTCAACCTCAACGGGGAGCATTGCTTCCATACCATACACAAGAGAGAATGGGGTTATCCCTATTGAAGTGCAGACATATGTATGATACCCATGCAAATCAAAAGGTAGCATCTCATGCAAATCCTTATAAGTAATAACCATCTTCTGGATAATCTTCTTAATGTTTTTGTTAGCATCTTCAACCACACCATTTACATTAGGTATGTAAGGAGATGAGTTGTGATGGACAATCTTGAATTCTTCATAAAGTTCAGTTATAGGAGGCTGCTTCCACCCACTTGGTGAAGTAATCAATTGCCATCAAGATGAAACGATGTCCATTTGATGCCTTGAGTCAATCATTCCAATCATATCTATACCCCACATAGAAAAGAGACGCGGGGAAGAAATAACATTGAGAAGCGTTGGAGGCACATGAATCTTGTCAGCATAAATCTGACAATTATGGAACTTCTTCACAAATTTGTAACAATCAGATTCCATTACTAACCAATAGTAACCTGCCCTAAGCATCTTCTTTGCTATTGAATGTCCATTGGAATGGGTACCAAAGGAACCTTCATGGATCTCATGCATCAACATGTCTGCTTCGTGTTTATCCACGCACCTAAGCAAGACCATGTCATAATTTCTTTTGTATATCACATTTTCATTGAGGAAAAAGCTTCCTGCCAACCTTCTCAATGTCTTTCTATCTTTGTTTGACGCACCAACTGGGTATTCCCGAGTCTGGAGAAAGTGCTTGATATCATAATACCAAGGTTTTTCATCTGACGCTCCCTCTGTCGCAAACACATGAGCTGGCCTATCCAGATGTTGAACTGTGATCTGAGGCACATCGTTTCGAGCATTTACTTGGTACACAGAAGCCAAAGTGGCTAAAGCGTCTTCCATTTGATTCTCATCTCTGGGAATATGATGGAATTCAACTTTATTAGAAAAAGGTAATAATCTTCTAGCATAATATTTGTATGGAATCAAGCCAACCTGACGAGTATCCCATTCTCCTGTAACCTGATTTATTACCAAAGAAGAATCTCCATATACATATAGAATTTTGATTCTGATATCTATAGCCTCTTCAAGACCCAGGATACAAGCTTCGTACTCTACCATATTATTGGTACAATCAAATGCCAACCTTGCAGTAAAAGGGATATGTGACCCATAGGGAGTGATAATCAAGGCACTAATTCCTTTCCCATATGCATTTACAGCTCCATCAAACATCATAGCCCATCGGGATTCAGAATCAGGACCTTCCTCAAGCAAAGGTTCATCAGAATCTTTTACTTGCAAATACATCACATCCTCATCAGGGAATTCATATTTAACAGACTGATAATCATCAACTGGTAGGTGAGAAAGATGATTTTTTAGCACACTGCTTTTTATAGCTTTTTGAGTACGGTATTCAATATCATATTCTGACAGCAACATCTGCCAACGGGAAATTCTTCCAGTAAGGGTAGGTTTTCAAAAATATACTTGATTAGATCCATTTTTAAAATCAACCAAGTGGTATGATTCAAAATATATTTCAGCAATCGCTTTGCCGCCCAGGAAAAAGCACAACATGTTTTTTCCAACATAGAATATCATGACTCACAATCAGTAAACTTCTTGCTGAGATAATAAATGGCATATTCTTTTCTACTTGTTTCATCTTGTTGTCCCAAAATACAACCCATAGAATTATCCAACACAGTCAGATACATAATTAATGGTCTTCCTTCAACAGGAAGGACAAGATAGGAGGATCAAGCAGATACTCTTTAATGCTTTCAAATGCCCTTTGGCAATCATCCATCCATACACAACCTTGATCTTTCTTAAATAACTTGAAGATTGGTTCACATGTTACAATCATGTGGGAAATAAATCTGGAAATGTAATTCAAACGTCTAAGAAAGCCTCTAACTTGCTTTTTAGTTCTTGGTGCATGCATTTTTTTGAATTGCCTTAACTTTATTAGGATTAACTTTAATTCCTTTTTGGTTGACAATGAAACCTAGAAATTTTCCTGAACGAACACCAAAAGTGAACTTATTTGGATTCAAGCGGAGACGATACTTCCTCAAACGCTGAAACAAATTCAACAAATCTTCTATATTCCCTTGCTCAGTCTGATATTTTGCAATCATATCATCAACATATACCTCAATTTCCTTATGCATCAGATCATGGAATAGGGTTGTCATAGCCCTCAGGTACGTTGCATCAATGTTCTTCAACCCGAAGGGCATCACTCTGTAACAGAATGTTCCCCAGGGTGTGATAAACATTGTTTTTTCCATGTCCTCAAGAGCCATTCTGATTTGATTGTATCAGGAAAAATCCTCCCATGAACAAAAACACTTTTAATTTTGTTGTACTATCAACCAACATATCAATATGTGGTAAAGGGAAGTCATCTTTTAGACTAGCTTTATTTAAATCTCTATAATCAATGCACATGCAAATTTTTCCGTCCTTCTTTGGTACTAGAACAATATTTGTAATCCACTAAGGGTACACTGATGTCACAAGAAAACCGGCATCAATCTGCTTTAAAACCTCTTCTTTAATTTTCACTGCCATGTCGAGGTGAGTTCTTCGTTACTTCTGCTTGATTGGTGGACATTCTGGCTTTAGCGGCAAATAATGTTCCACAATATTAATATCCAAACCAGGCATGTCTTGATAAGACCAAGCAAAGATATCCACATACTCTTTCAACAATTTAATCAACCTACTTTTCACATCAGGATGAAGCAGTGCTCCAATCTTGACTCCCTTTGGATCTTCCTCTGAACCCAAATTAATCATCTCCAATGACTCTTCATACGACTAAATGGTACTTTCCTCACGCTCAAGAAACCGTGAAACCTCTTTTGGGATTTCATCATATTCTTCTTCTTCAGCCACATACACATGATATTCAAAGTTGGGAGAGGGTGCATGGTCATTGTACTCAACGAGTTTTTTTTAATTAATATGCACATGTGATTTATGATTGATTTTAGAAACTGACACATGTAACAAGTGATTATGAAAATTTATTTACAGTCATTATTTATTTCGAAAGGCTTTTTTTCTGATTACCATTTCCAAGAAAAAGAAGAAAATAAAGATATAAATTGGGAACAAAAAACAACTTTTATTAATGATTTTAAAAATCAAAACAACAGATATGCCCCTACAACATCAATACTTTCACCTTGGGAAGAGTGAAAGATTTTTGAAAATACTAACAAAAAAAACAAACTACTTTGAAATGTGAATGCGAGAAGGAACATCAATAGTGATCCAATTCTGGACTCTGACTCCATGCGTCACAAAGTTCGGCAACTCTTGCTTCGATTCATCTTCGAGAATAGCGTTGATCCTTGGAGTAGTTGGATGAAGATAGCCTGCACAACAAAAGATATCTTGATATTTACTCAAAGAGGACTTCGACTTCATAACTTCTTTCTTCATGGAGAAACCCAAACCAGTTCCATTCCTGTTCACAGGAGGATCAATAACCTGCCCCCACACCTTTTTAGGGCCTTTCTGCACTACCTGTTGTGCATCCTTAAATGAGGCAATAGAATTCTCATTCTTCCTTATATTATCAATGGACAAAGCTTGGAACTAAGTCCCAACAGTAGCTTCATCAGCTTCTATGATGATAAAGGAAGACAAATGCGATATTAAGAGAGCTTGCTCACTGTTCACAATGACCAACTTCCCCTCACGAACAAATTTCAACTTCTGGTGCAAAGTTGAAGTAACAGCTCCTGCTTCATGGATTCATGGTCGTCCCAATAAACAGCTTTATGCGGGGATAATATCCATAACCTGGAAAGTAATCTGGAATAAGTGTGGACCTATGTGAATAGGAAAGTCTAATTCTCCAATGACATACTTCCTCGAACCATCAAATGCTTTCACTATAATGCCACTTGGGCGCACAGGAGCTCCCTGATACTTAAGCTTCATGAGTTTACTCCTTGGTATGACATTTAAAGCAGACCCATTGTCAATCAGTACATTG
Organism: Vicia faba; assembly: GCA_948472305.1. NCBI lineage: Eukaryota > Viridiplantae > Streptophyta > Magnoliopsida > Fabales > Fabaceae > Vicia > Vicia faba. The sequence continues at coordinate 1,117,958,224 of OX451738.1, read as the reverse complement.
GACAAAGAGTCATTCTTATAATTCATGGAAATATGGAGAGTCGGGTTATAGTTTCTTCCTTCATTGGACAACTCGTCATCACAAAAGCTCAGATTACATGTCCCTTTCAACAAAAGCCTGATCCAACACTCTCATCAGATATTCCCGATGAGCATAATAGTTCATTAGCAAAGCTAGAATGGAAATATTATATGGAGTTTGCAACAACTGGTCCACTATCTTATAATCACTCATCTTGATGATTTTCAACAATTCATCCACATCCTTTTCAAAGGCAGTGCCACTAGATCCTCCTATCATTTTCTTAGGTTCAATATTCTTACAGAACTCTTTATCAGAATTAACATTTCCTTGAAAGGTAAGGGCGAAGACACGACACTGCGGGTTACCCGACTAGCTTCAACAATAATCTCGACATGGGACAAAGGTTGGATTGGAATCTCCACACCATCTTCCAGGATAGTTGTGTTGTACTTATAAGGCACAACTTTGTCAATTCATATGAGACAGGACCAGGCAGACAAATAACCACGGGAGCAACAACAGGCTGGCTATCGTACTTAATCTCTATAGTATCGGGAACACCAAAACATGGAACAATAACATTCACCCCATCTTCAGAATATTTAGGCATCACAAAATCATTATCGGAGAATATACCTTCATCAGAAGAAAATAACTCATAAGAAGAAACATATTCATCATCATACATGGCCTCAACTGAGTAATCTTCAATCACGTTAACTCTATTGTAATCATCTCTATTACCTGTGACTTTGATAGTACCATTATCTAACAACAACTGCACGCCTCTTCTTATGATAGAACAACCCTGAGAATCCCTACAGCAGATCTGATAGGACCCATAATAATGTTCTTCCTGGCCATCTATGTGACAAAATATAGCGTGCAGTTGTACCAGATCGTCATTCATGTAATTCACATCAAAAATCCAGAATTCACCAGGACATCCATAAACCATATTCATGTCTTCTTCATACTCAACCCGTGGTCTAATTATGTGGATAAGACCTTCATCCATCATCTCTTGAAGATCAACTCTCACCTTATCACATCCATGGATATATGTACTGCAAATACTACAATCGACATGGTCATGTGTATAATAGATGAATTCACAAAGATCGGCATGCATCTTCACTAAATCCTCTCTTACCAGGTTGATATCAAAAATCCAAAAGTCCCTAGGACAACCAGCAACCATGTTCACAAAATTTGCACCTCCATGTTTGGGTAATTGATTATCTTTCACATTAGGACCAACATATTTAAAGTATAGGAGTACAAATCTCACCATCTTCTGCACCTCAGACTTCAAGGAAAAACAATTTTCAATGTTGTGTACAGGGGCTCTTTGATGAAAGTCATAAGTCTGATCTGCCTTGTAATACCATGGAAAAGTTGAAGGTATAGCAGGGGGTCTAGTTTGCACCAATTTCTTTTGAATTAAAGCCGGAAACAATTATGCATAACTCATTGGAATCGGGTCAAAAGCTTCTCTCCACTGACATTGCCCTTGATTTCCTTGAGGAGGTGGTCTCTGATAAGCAACAACAGTCGGAGCTACATTGACAACTGGAGTCACAGAAGCAACTTGTTGTTGGTACTGATGGCGTCTTCTCAAAGGTCTAAACTTCCTTTCCTCAACGAAAACATTCGTTTCACTTTCTTTCTTTCTAGAAAACCCATATGATGATTTCTTTGTACCTTCATCTTTTGTCAACCATCCTTCCCTGACAACTTCTTCCAGAAGAACACCCATACTTACCATCTCAGTAAAATCACTCGGCGCACTGACAACCATCCTTTCATAAAAAAATGATCCAAGGGTTTTCAGAAAGACCTAGGTCATCTCTTACTCTCTCGTCGGGGGTACCACTTGGACAAAAAACTTACGCCAACACTGCACATACTCTTTGAACAATTCCTTATCTTTCTGGGCCATCACTCTCAACTGGTCACGGTTAGGTGCCATGAACATGTTATACTTATACTTTTTGATAAAAGCTCCACCAAAACCATTGAATGTGCGGATGTTGCTACCGTCTAAACCCATATACCATTTTAAAGCGGCACCAGTTAAACTATCCTGGAAGAAATGAATAAGCAAGCGCTGGTCATCAGTATGAGTGAACATCCTTCTGCTATACATCACCAGGTGGTCACATGGACAAGTCTTACTCTTGTACTTCTCAAATCATGGAACCTTAACCTTCATTGGAACTTTTACGTTAGGAACCAATCAGAGTTCATTGACGTTCTATCCGAATAATTCTTTCCCTCGAAGAGCCTTCATTTCTTTCTGCATTTCACTGAATTGGTCCTAAAAGTCATCTAATCGGTCATAGAAATTCATACTTTCACTTGGTGGTGGAACAGAATGATAAACTTCATAAATAATAAACAGTACACCATTCACTGTAGGAGGCGTAATATAATGAATCTCATTTTTAGCAACAGGAGTAACGTGCACCACGGGAGGTGCAGGAATAGCAGCAATTTGAGAAAATGGAGTAACTTGAGTATCAGGATTATAACCTTCTAGCATGAAATTCTCAGGCATTCCCCAAAGGTAACCTTGAGGCATACGGTATTGAGCAGTGGTAATTGGAGTAACAGAAATGAGAACCAACGGAACCTCGGGAGAAATAGTTGTTTGTTGTGGTTAAGTAGCATGAGGAGACGAAGGAGCAGGTGGTGGCTGATTCTGAGCAGCCACCAATGATTCCACCAAAGAAGTTAGATTGACCATACTGACCCTCAAAGCAGTAACTTCTTCGCGCATCTCGCGATTCTCTTGTTCAAGATTCTCCATTTTCTTCCTGGAATTAGTCTGAGTATTATATTGATGAAACAACTTGTTGACTAAACGAAGTAGAGAAGCACAATAAGACACATGGGTATTAACACAAATGCTAAAATATGTGCAAAATGATTCATAATATGCAATTCATATGATTTATTTATTATTATTTTTATTTCAAGGAACTCAAAGAATTATAAACAATTGCAAATATTAAAGTACTAACACATTTGGAAATACTAAAAATTTCATTATAATAATAACTTTGGAATGGATTACAACTTTTAGTACAAGTTTCAATAATCCTAAGTATGAGAGAATAAAGATAGAATCTAAAATCTAAAGGAGCCAAAACTGATGAAGATCTCTCCACACACTGATGCTTTCCCATGAGTCTTACAACCTAAGCCGTCAACTTCTTGTTTTCTTTTGCATACCTGTCGGCTACTTCTTTCCAACCACCAGAGTCAGAGGATTAGCAATTGGGACCTGAATGAGTTTCAAAGTAAAATAAATCCCATTAATTCTCCATCATCTCTAGAACACGACTCTCAAGAATATCGATCAAATCATCCTTCTCTTTCAATTCTGTTTGGTAGGGCATCTCTAAGGTCTGGAACTTGTTCTTCCATGCTTCCTTCTCTTGTTGCATCCTGACTAGGGTAAGCTGAAGTTCTTCCACATCATCTATAAGTGGAGGAGTAGTCCTCACAAACATATCAGGTATAGGTTCTTCACGAGAATATGTCATCTTCAATTGAATTTCCCCTGCTTGTACCCAACAGAGATGAGGCTCCTAAGAAACAGCTCCTCTTGGTCCTAAATATTTTCTACTCTTCCTATGAATATGGCGCCAAGCCTTTACAATATCTTTCTTAGCTTACTTATGATCCTCTCCTTCTTTGAGAAAGAAAACACCCAGATGAATACCATTTGGCTTGTCTCTCATCGGATATCTAAGTTGACGGTGCGCAAGAACAAGATTGTAGTTAATTCATCCCTTTGTACCAGGAAGAGGCGCATTGGGGAAACTACCACAACTATCAATAATATTCACATCATAATAAGCCTGATGATACCAAACAATATCAAAATGAGTGAGATCCATAATCTTCGAGGCCTAACGAGGTTCCTTCCTGATATCCCAAAAATCAACAGACCGAGGTAGGTGAGAAAATATCTCACTTAACTACATATCGTAGAAGTATAGTAGTTCACATCACTATAATGATTGACAAGAGTCTAACCTTCTGAGAAAATTTTAAAGTAAAAAGCCAAAGTGGCAAAAATGGTTTGAATGAGATTTGATTGACTTTTAGTCTTCTCATAAAAAATGTCAAAGTATGATTAAGTTTGTTAAAGTTTGATTAAGAAAATATTTTTTTGAAAATGCATGGACCTAAGTCCAAGTTTATTATGAAAGCGGTTCAAGTTAGAAAACAAGAAGAGTTTTGAAAATGAGGGAGAAGATTTTTGAAATTAAAGAAGATGGGAGGAGATGAAGGGACTATCCTAAAGCATAAGGTAAATGCTAGGGAAAAGAACCATCTAACCAACAAGGACCATCTAGGTGGATAAAGCATCTACCATCTGATTCTCATCTCTGGGAATATGATGGAATTCAACTTTATTGAAGAAAGGTAATAATCTTCTTGCATAATCTTTGTAGGGAATCAAGACAGTGTGACGAGTCACAGAAGCAACTTGTTTTTGGTACCAATGGCGTATTCTCAAAGGTCTAAACTTCCTTTCCTCAACAAAAAAATTCGTTTCACTTTCTTTCGTTATAGAAAAACCATATGATGATTTCTTCGCACCTTCATCTTTTGTCAAGCATCCTTCCCTGACAGCTTCTTCCAGAAGAACACCCACACTTACCATCTCAGTAAAATCACTCGGCGCACTGACAACCATCCTTTCATAATAAAATGATCCACGGGTTTTCAGAAATACCTAGGTCATCTCTTACTCTCCCTTCGGGGGTGCCACTTGGACAGAAAAATCACGGCAACACTGCACATACTCTTTGAATGATTCCTTATCTTTTTGAGCCATCACTCTCAACTGGTCACGGTTAGGTGCCATGAACATGTTATACTTATACTGCTTAATAAAAGCTCCACCCAAATCATTGAAGGTGCGGATGTTGCTACCGTCCAAACCCATATATCATTTTAAAGCGGCACCAGTTAAACTATCCTAGAAGAAATGAATAAGCAAGCGCTGGTCATCAGTATGAGTGAACATCCTTATGATATACATCACTAATTGGTCACAAGGACAAGTGTTTCTCTTGTACTTCTCAAATTCTGGGACCTTAACCCAATGTCTCGGGGTAAACCCCAATAACTCTAGAAAAATAACAACAGAGTCACAAGGTCTCAAAGAGTATCAAATCTTTTAATCCTAAGTCCAAGAGATCCACAATCTCCATAATGCCAAGGATAGTAACCAAATAGTCCATGTAACCTTAAGGCTTTTATCAGTTCAAGTTGATTATTAAGTGTCTTCAAAAAGAAAATGAAAGTTCAAGTGAGCAAAGATGAAGAATGCATAAAAAATGTAAATGTTAAGGTAAATGGTGCATAAAAGTAAAAGCATAAAATAAATGCACAGAGTAAAAACACAAAGTAGAGTCAATGGTTAATGAATTAGAAGTTAGAGGTTAGTTGAATGATCATATTGAAACTTGCATTAGAAATATATTTAGAAGATTTATAAAATCAAAGCTTCTCAATAACAAGTTTCATTTGCTTTTTGTCAAGTATATCATTCATTGCAAGTTCACGAAGCGATAACATATGATCAACGATGTTTAAATGCTTCACTTAGTCCAAAGTATATGAAGGTTCGTTAGAGGATTGATAATATCAAAGCCTCCTAACAATGAACTCCAAGGTTATTAGACCAGAGGTTTCAAATTAAACATACTTGGGCTTGCAAACATACGTTTGGGCCACGAATGGTCATTTCTCGAATCGGGACAAAATTTAGCGCTATGTTAAGCAATCGTAAGTGGACTTAGGTAGAAGTCACACATATTTTAAGGACGGTCAACAACAATCTATGTACCATATGTTTAGAGAAATTATATGTAGATTATTCTCCAACAACATATAGCACAAGTGAGAATGGGGTAAGATGAAGAGGGAAGGGATGTATTATATGAAATTAGGGTTTCAAATATCATCAACATGATTCATCCATTTTGGTTGATTTGGTTTTTTTAACCTATCAACACCCAAGATCCAATGATATTTAGGAATTTGTCTCAAAATAAATCTCATGGCAGTAGCATATGCCATATCAAAAGTTAAACAAAAACTATGCACAAAAATTCACAAACACAAACTTTAATCAAAGGCAAAACCCTAAGTACACTTCTAAGTCAAAAATAGGTTAAAAATAGTAAAATGACTTGAAAAAAATGTCAACTTAATTCTAATTCCTTAAATACTTCTAAAAGTAAGAGGCATAGACAAAAGTTCTTGAAAAGAAGAGGAAATATGTTTTTGATTTTTAGAAATGAGGGAATTTAGAGAATTAATTGTTTCTTCATGCTTAAGTAAGAAAAGACCTCAAAAATATCAATTAAATTCTAAATTCTTGAAAAATAAGCAAACTGACATGTAAACCTCATCCAGGAACGTTGAACGTATTTTCTTTGATTTTTATAAATGAGGGAATTTAGAGAATTAATTGTTTCTTCATGCTTAAGTAAGAAAAGACCTCAAAAATATCAATTAAATTCTAAATTCTTGAAAAATAAGCAAACTGACATGTAAACCCAATTAAAAAACATAAAAAATTATTTTAAATCCTAAGAGTCAGTGAGTATATTTTTATTGAATTTTATCTCAAAATAAAGGATTGAACAAAAATTGTTTACACAATATATAAAAAAAAACAAAGAAAAAGTGATATAACCAATCAATTGATTTAATTGGCATCCCAAATTTTTTTTATAAAATTGGAGAAAAATTATTTTCAAAAAGAAGACCCCGTGGGAAGCTCAAAAATATTTTTTATGGATTTTTAGGTTAGTAGAAATAGGAAAACAAAATTCCAAAATCTATAGGATGATTAAAACTTTAATTAAACTACTTAAATTATTTAATCATGCAAAATATGAAAAAAAATAGGAAATCAAAATCAAAAAATGAAAATATATTGAAAATAGAGTTGAGAATATTTTTGTGAAAATTTTTGTATTAAGAAAATTATTAAAACAAAATTAGATAAAACAATGAAAATTCAAATATATTGAAAACCTATTACACCTGTTATACACAAAATGTGATGTGAAAACCTTTAGAACATGTTCAATCAAAATACAACATGTCATCATCCCTACCAACACACCCAGCCCTAACATTTCTCTGTTTTAACAAACAAAGTTCATGACACAATTTCTCCCTTATTTCTCCATGAAAATACAAAGTGTAAGCACCAAACTTCAAGATTAAAACGTGTCGAACACAACAGGATCAAGAATTTTACGAAATGATGAACGAATCATGGAGAAATTTGGGTGCGAAAGTCACTGCATGTACATGACTTTAAGCTAAGCAATTCAACAAATAATTTTCATGTTCAAATATCTCACGCGATTCTTAACCATTTTGCTTGATCCAAACATCAAAGTTCATCAGAAAAAATCAAGGAGTATGAAGATGCTCTTAGATTCACTAAATGATCCAAGATTTAACCAAAGACTGAGCCCAAAAACAGTGGATCCATGGATTTTCACACAAAATTGCAGAGCATAGTTCAAGCATAAATTCACACATAATTATACATCAGATAAAGGATCTGGCCAACTATAAACTCATGAGCAAGATATACAATAGAAATGCATGCTGAAATCATAAATTAAAGTTCAAAGGAACTTACCTCAAGTGTGAAAAATAAATTCACAATGCCCCTGAACAGAACCTTAGAAACCTGATAAACTTGACCTTCAAGCTTCAACGATGATAAAATGAGGAGAAATTATGAATCGGAGTAGAATAATGAAGAGTTTTGAAGAAAAGTTTGAGAAATGAAGAGAGATTTTCAGAGGTTTTATTTTGTGAGAATCAGAGTGTGTGTCCTATAATGAGGTTGAGGAATCTCTTATATAGAGCATGGAGAGTGAGGGCATAATGGTATTTGAAACTCAGAGCCATTAGAGGGACAAACTTGGAAAAAATTAGAAAAGTTGTAAGATTGCATGATGAGTTGCATTTCATGTCGTTTGGCTTGGATTGTGCTGCGTTTTAGTGAGCAAATAGAGAACATAATTGAGTGAGATAAGCATGCATGGTGAGCTGGCAATGATTGCACGTGAGCAGCAAAATATACTTGGAGGGAATGTTGATTTATTTGGAAAAATAAGGGAGATGTGTGCATGAGGTCACATGGGGTTTTTGACTTATTGAGATAAAGAAATAAGGTGAGGTACGTGTGCATGAGTGATATCACGGAATTTGTGTGTGAAAAATTAACTCTGGCCATACTGGATGCAAGTTATTTTTCACAAGCCTAACATTTCTTAGCAACTTCATACTTCCAACTTCTAACTTTAATATCTCCCTCCAAAGTGCATGAAATGAGACAAACTTTGAATCAAAGTTGGAGAGAACATGAAAAGCTCCAGCTTTCATGTTCAACATTTTTCAAAATAAGTCTTAAATCAATAAGATAAGTGGCTATGAATGTGTGCACCTCACCTGTTTGATGAAATGTTGGCCTGATATACGCGCGCGACATGCCTTGGTGCTGGGGGAAAATTTAGTTTCATGTCACCTACTTCCCATGACCATATCTTGAACTGTAAGGATTATTTTGAGAAAATTATTGGAGAAAGGTTGTTCATAACACATGGAGCTTGATCTTTGATGTTGGATAATTTTCAAAATAATTAATATTTCAGAGAAAAATGATGATGAACATGTTCCCATGAACTGTTTGATGAAATGTCTAGCCTGGCAGGCGCGTGACTTGGCAAAATGACATCTCGAGACTTCAAATCCTAAGCATGGTATCTCTCTCAATACTAAACCAAATGAAATGATTCATGAACCAAAATTGTAAAGGAGACTTCAAACTTTAATTTTGACGTTGAAATTTTTTTGAATTGAATCCATTTGACACCTCGAAAATGATCATGAAGAAATCAAGCCTTGTGTATATAATTTGAAAATTTACTAAGTGTCAAGAATCTTCCAAGAAAAATAACTTCTTATCCTTTAAATTTTTGAACTTTTTGTGTCAAGAAAAAAATTGAAAAACGTTTCCTCCTCTTCCTAACCATATAAAGTTTGTACATTTTTAATAAAATTTGAGAAAGTTATGATCAATCAAAGTTCAGCACTATGAACACTTAGAAAAATTCAAAACTTCAAGTAACTTCATTGACAAGTTATCTCTAATTTAAAACTTCCTCTTGATGTTGTGCCACCATTGACCATGAAATATGAAAATAGGGACAATGGTTGATGGTTGACCAAAAGTCCACTTGGCCAACTGTTGACTTTTGTTGACTTTTGACAAAATGATTATTTTATCTCTTTTGAGCAATTGAACCTCTTCCAATAAAAATTGATGATCTATCTTCCAATCATAGATGCTCATGAACATATGGAGAAGCATGGAATCAATTCTTGCCCAAAAAGTGAATGATTTCCTGATTAAATTCAAAACCCTGGTTTTGATCTTTTACGCTAGGAGATAGTGAGATGAATGCAATTGTGCTATCACTTACAATATGAACATTCAAAGAGACATCTATACATATTTTAATGTTAGTTAAAATAACACATGTACAATATACACAATTCAAGGTGCTTGGTAATCCCTCGAGAGAAAATTTAAAGATGGAATAAAGTAGAAAGAGAGAACCAACCCTAATGTTTGATATTAATATATTGATAAAAATGAGATGATGAGAAATCTTAGGGGGGGAAATTGGGATATAACACTTGTTATTAAAATTTGAGCCGTTATCAATGATAATCCTACTTAGCACACCATACTGACATATAAGATTGTTCTTGATAAAACGTACTACCACCTGATTGGTGACATTAGCATATGAAGCTTCTTCCACCCACTTGGTGAAGTAATCAAATGCCACTAAGATGAAACAATGTCCATTTGACGTTGGGTTCAATCATTCCAATCATATCAATACCCCCACATAGAAAAATGCCATAGGGAAGAAATAACATTGAGAAACATTGAAGGCACATGAGTCTTGTTAGCATAAATCTGACGTTTATGGAACTTCTTTGCAAATTTGTAACAGACAGATTCCATTGTCAGCCAATAGTAACTTTCCCTAAGCATCTTCTTTGCCATCAAATGTCCATTGGCACGGGTACCAAAGGAACCTTCATGGATCTCATGCATTAACATGTCTGCTTCGTGTCTATCCACGCATTTGAATAAGACCGTGTCATAATTTCTCTTGTATAACACATCTTCATTGAGGAAAAATCTACCTACCAACCTTCTCAATGTCTTTCTATATTTGTTAGATGCACCAAGTGGGTATTCTTGAGTCTGGAGGAAATGTTTGATATCACAATACCAAGGTTTTTCATATGACGTCCCCTCTGTAGTAAACATATGAGATGGTCCATCAAGATGTCGAACCGTAATCTGAGGTACATCGTTCCAAGCATTTACTTGGTACATAGAAGCTAAGGTGGCTAAAGCATCTACCATTTGATTCTCATCTCTGGGAATATGATGGAATTCAACTTTATTGAAGAAAGGTAATAATCTTCTTGCATAATCTTTATAGGGAATTAAGACAATGTGACGAGTCTCCCATTCTCCTTTGATCTTATTTATTACTAAAGCTGAATCACCATATACATCAAGAGTTTTGATGTTGAGATTTATAGCCTCTTTAAGAGCCATGATACAAGCTTTATACCCCCCCCATGTTATTGGTACAATCAAATTTCAATCTTGTATTAAAAGGGATATGTGACCCATGGGGAGTGATAATCACATCACCAATTCCTTTTCCATAAGCATTTACAGCTCCATCAAACACTATACCCCATCAAGATTCGAGATCAGGACCTTCCTCGGGCAAAGGGTTATCATAATCTTTAACTTTCAAATATATCACACCCTCATCAGGGAAATCATATTTAACAGACTGATAATCATCAATTGGTTGGTGAAAAAGGTACTCCACCAACACACTGCCTTTAATAGCCTCCTGAGTATGGTATTCGATATCATATTCAGACAACAACATCTGCCATCAGGAAATTCTTCCAGTAAGAGTAGGATTTTCAAAAGTATACTTAATTTGATCCATTTTGGAAATCAACCAAGTAGTATGATTCATCATATATTGCCCCAATCGCTTTGCCGCCCAGGCCAAGGCATAACATGTTTTTTCAAGCATAGAATATCGTGACTCATAGTCAGTGAACTTCTTGGTGAGATAATAAATGGCATATCATTTTCTTCCTATTTCATCTTGTTGTCCAAAAATACAGCCCATGGAGTTATCCAACATAGTCAGATACATAATCAATGGTCTTCCTTCAACATGAGGGAGCAAGATAGAAGGCTCAAGTAGATACTCTTTAATGCTTTCAAATTCCCTTTGGCAATCATCCGTCCACACACAACCTTGATCTTTCTTCAACAACTTGAAGATCGGTTCACATGTTGTAGTCATATGGGAAAGAAATATGGAAATGTAATTCAAATGTCCAAGGAAGCCTCTAACTTGCTTTTCAGTTCTTGGTGCATGCGTTTTTTTAATTGTATTAACTTCATCAAGATCAACTTCAATTCTTTTTTGGCTGACAATGAAACCTAGCAACTTTCCTGAAAAAACACCAAAAGTACACTTATTTGGATTCAAGCGAAGATGATAATTCCTCAAACACTGAAACAAATTCAACAAATCTTTTATATGCCTTTCCTCAGTATGAGATTTGGCGATCATATCATCAACATATACTTCAATTTCCTTATGCATCAGATCATGGAATAGGGTTGTCATATCCCTCTGGTACGTTGCACCATCGTTCTTCAACCCAAAAGGCATCACTCTGTAACAGAATAATCCCCAGGGTGTGATAAACATTGTTTTTTCCATGTCCTCAGGAGCCATCCTAAATTGATTGTAACCGGAAAATCCATCCATAAACAAGAACACTTTGAATTTTATTATGCTATCAACCAACAAATGTGGCAATGAGAAGTCATCTTTCAGACTCGCTTTTATTAAATCTCTATAATCAACACACATGAAGACTTTTCCGTCTTTCTTTGGTACTGGAACAATATTGGAAATCCACTGAGGGTACACTGATGTCACAAGAAAACCCGCATTAATCTGATTCAAAACCCCTCTTTAATCTTCACTGCCATGTCGGGATGACTTCTTCGCAACTTCTGCTTGATTGGTGAACATTCTGGCTTTAGCGGCAAATAATGTTCCACAATAACAGTATCTAAACTAGGCATGTCTTGATAAGACCAAAAAAAGGTATCCACATACTCTTTCAGTAACTCAATCAACCTCCTCTTCACATCGGGATGAAGCAGAGGCCCAATCTTGACTTCTTTCTGATTTTCCTCTGAACCTAAGTTAATCGTCTCCAGTGGCTCTTTATACGGATGAATGGTATTTTCCTCGCGCTCAAGCAACCATGAAACCTCTTCCTGGATTTCATTATATTCTTCTTCTTCAGCCATATACACAAGACATTTAAAGTTGGGAGAGGGTGCATGGTCATTTCACTCAACAGGTTTTTAGTTAATCCGCACATATGATTTATGATTGACTTTAGAAATTGACACATGTAATAAGTGATTATGCATATTTATTTACAGTCAATTTTTATTTTGAAAGGTTTTTTCTGATTACAATTTTCCAAGAAAAACAAAAAATAAAAGGCACAATTTTTAGAAATAAAAAATGACGTTTATTAATGATCTTAAAAATCAAAACAAAAGACACGCCCATACCACATCACTTTCACCTTGAGCAGAATGAAGGACTTTTGAAAATACAAATAAAAAATAAATTACTTTAAAATGTGAATGCAAGAAGGAACATCAACAGTAATCCAATTCTGGATTCTGACTCCATGTGTCACAGAGTTCGATATCTCTTGGTTTGGCTCATCTTTGAAAATAAGGTTGATCCCTGGAGTAGTCGGATGAACATATCTTGTACTGTGAAAGATGTCTTGATACTTACTCAAAGTAGACTTCGGCTTCACAATTTCCTTCTTCATGGAGAAACCCAAATCAGTCCTATTCTTGTTCACAGGTGGATCAATAACCTGCCCCCACACCTTGATAGGGCCCTTCTGCACTACCTGCTGTGCATCCTTAAATGAGGTGATAGAATATTCTTTCTTCCTTATATTATCAATGGACAAATCTTGGAACTGAGTTCCAACAGCGGATTCATCGACTTCTACAATGCTAAAGGAAGACAAATGAGATATCAACAGAGCTTGCTCACCGTTCATAATGACTACCTTTCCTTCATGGACAAATTTCAGTTTCTCATGCTTCATAGATCCATGATCTTCCTAATAAACATCTATAGGCTGAGATAATATCCATAACCTGAAAGGTGATTTGGAATAAGTGCAGACCTATGTGAATAGGTAAATCCACCTCTCCAATGACATACTTTCTCGAACCATCAAAAGCTTTTACTATAATGCCACTAGGACGCATCATTGTCTACCAACACATTAGACAACAAGTCGTTCTTATAATTCATAGATATATGCAGAGCCAGGTTATGGTTTCTCCCTTCATCAGGAAACTCCTCATCACAAAATCTCATATTGTTACAAGATGTATGTTGTACCCCAAAATTTTCCCTCTCATTTTATCAAGATTTTCCTCACAGGACTCTTTGGACTCAAGACAGGATTAGGGTTTGCTCAGCTCAAGACCTCACCTTGCACTGATAGCCTGAAATTAGGGTTTGAGTTTGCACAAGGAATTTTGGACCATCAATGCTCCATGTTAATTTAATACACCATCTTGGACCCCTAAGATTTCTCATAGCAAGTTTCAAGCCTTGAATCACATTTTTGCCCAGTCAATTGGACAATTGACCTAAAAATCAGTTGTATTGGGGAAAAAGTCAACCATGGCCAATCTACAGTCAAACTTCACAATTTTTGATCCACAAGCACATTATAGGCTCATATGTACCATTTGATCAAGTTTGGACCACAACTCCTCAAGAAATTTGATCAAATAATCAAAAGGGCAAAATGGTCAAAATTAGGGTTTTGACTGAGAAAGGGCAATTTCTGATTTTTAACCTAGCCAATGGCCAATTGGGTTCAAGCATTATTTAAAGGACTCAATAGAATCATCTTGAACTAATCACATAGTTCAAAAGATCTCAAATGCATAGGATTGACAGATAAATTTTTCAGTCAACTGATCAAAAATCACCTGTACACTGAAAAGTCAAACTTTGACTTTTTGGTCAAAATCAAGTGCCAAGGGTCATAATTCATCAAGATATGTCAAAATGTGAAACTTGTTTACCAAGAAACCTAATTTTGAAAATTAGGGTTTTAATTTGAAATTTTTTCATAACTTAGAATTTTTTTAAGTTATGGAAATTTCTTATTTTTTCCCAACTTTTTCACCATGATGCAATTGGATTCAAGGAAAACTTCCAACATGAAAGTTGTAGTCCTCCATGAAATCTACAACTTTGATTGACAAATTTTTCCAAAAAGATTCTTGGATCTCAAGTTATGATTTTGTGAATAAGGGTCCATAAACTTTTTAACTTAGTGAAATTTTGCCCTAGTTTAGGCATATTTTTGACCTAACTTCATGGCAACTTTTCACCTAGTTCCAAGAGGAATCTCAGAATGCATTTCAAAGATGGATAATAGAGCATGTTACAAGATTTCCAAAATGTCATAGAACTCTCCAAGATCATTTATGGTTAGGGAGAATCGAAAAAAGGAAAATGGCAATTTATCACTTTTGTTTAAGGCATTTTCACAATGTTACAAGTTGCAAATCAGTTTCAAACATGCTTGTACTTGGTATTGCAGGTCCTAATATTTTCTACACTCCATAATTGAATGCTAACACATTGGATATTGGCTTTATTATGATCTTTGAAGCATTGCACAGTGAATTAATCCATTTATGGCATAAAGTTCATAATACCATTTTGATAAAGCTTGCTTTTTCCAACTTTACATTTCTTGAGCCATGGACCTGATCTTTTGTTACAAACAAGATCCACAAACATCAGGCAACTTGTACCAACTCTATGCAGTCCATGAGCTAGCAAGTACAAGCTTTGGTATTGTCACCTCAAACTTTTCTTCAAAAGCAAGAAACTTGCAAAAGTCAATATAACTCATCCATCTGATAAAGGCAAGAGGGTGAATCATTTCAAACAACTTCAGAACTTTGTAACAAGCCAATACACGAATTGCCAACATCCCAAACACTCTCAAACACCAAAATCACACTTTTCTGCCCAAACAGGGCATCATCTGCAAAACACTTGCCATTTCAAAACTTGCTCGTGCGTTTTGCCTTTCAACCCTTGAAACATCTTCCCTACATCACATCCAAGCTATCTAGGCCCTTGTCTTGCAACGGTGTGCCCTGTTTCACACTTCACCATTTTCATTTTGCAAGGTTGCAGGTTGACTTGTGCAGGGAGATTCAAGCATCTACAAGGCCAGCTGAGCATTGGAGAAGCTTGAGCGAACTTCAAGGAAGCTCACACGATCCTCAGGCCTCACTCAAAGTTCCCACATTGCCATATCCAAACTCAACTGAACAAGGTATTTGTCAAGTTTCTATCTCTCTATTTAGGCATCCTTTGGTCATGATTTGTGAAGCAAAAATGTAGTCCTTAACTTGCTTAAGTTGTACATATGCATAGTTTCCATTTATATTAACTGAGCTAAAAGTATTTGATTGTTGAAGTTCATGAAAAAAATTAGGTCAGGAATTAGGGCCATTAAAATTCTCCTTGGTCTTTTAGAGTTAGGTCATGTTCTTTATATCATTGGAATCGTGAGTTCATGAGCTACCTTTTTTGTGTTATGAATTTTTGATTTTATGCAAGCATGAGCAAGAACAGGATTTGAACACAGAAGCGCGCATTTGGGACGAAGCGGGAGGTCAGGGACGAAGTCCTGGGCCTGGCGCGCCTTGGGCCTGTTTGTTTCACTTTTTACACCCCCTGATCCACTTTCTGCACCCCCTTTGCTTATCTTATTTATTTTTCATATTTTCTTGTCATTTTTATATTTATTGCTTTTATTTATTTTTCTAAACATGAAAAAATCTTGAAAAATATTTTTCTTTATTTTTTTGCATTTTATTTTATTTTTTTATTATTTTTTGGCATAAAAAATAGTTTATTAGTAATAATATACTTTATTTTCTTACATAAACTTGTAAATAATAAAAAAATACTTGATATTTTATTTTATATTTTATATACATTAAATATTTATTTCTCATACATATTTAATTTTTAATAATTGTACATAATATTATTATTATTTTTCTTGAACAAAAATGGATAAAATGAATAATATAAAACATATTTTCTTTTAAAACAAAATTAGGGTTTCCCATTTCAAAAATAATAATATTATTTTTCTTATTTTTAGGACTTAGATAATTTTATTTTCTCATACATAAAACAATTATAAAACATTTTTTGCATATTTACATTTTTATTGCATATTTAAATAATTGTTTATTTATTTATTGTACCATAAATTCAATTGGGTTGTAATAGTGAATTAGGGTTTTATTTTGTGCAAATATCCCCATTAAAAACTTTTATCCCCCTTCCCATAATTGTTGTAATAGCTTAGATTTACTTTACGCAATTTATCGCATTATATACATGTTTAGTAAATTAGGGTTTGTATGATAAGACAAAAATCAAACAAATAGCAAGACCTAATACAAGACAAAAATGCATGAAAAATGACAACACCTTGCACACAAGCACCTCTAGGGTTTCACCCACTTGGTTGCCTTAACAAAATGGCCATGGTATGCATGCTAGGTATCTTGGCAAAATAAAACAAAACAAAATAAAAAGATCATAGTCCCTCGATGACGCTATCAAAAGGTTGCCTACACAAAGATGATCTTAGTCCCTAAAACTTGCTAAGATACTTGGCACCATTTCTATCATGGTCATACGATGACCCACGCCCGTCCCGTTTAACATCCAAAGATAGGGTTGTCTACTAAAGCAATAGTAGGTCAACAAGTACAAAGGAATAAAAATGTACAAGAAATACTTTTGAGTAGGTAGATAAGCTTCTAGTTACTTGATCAATTTGCAAACAATCCTTGCTATTTTCAAACAAACACACACACTTTCAAAACAATTCCAAACAACTTTCAAAACATTGAAACATTTTTCAAAAGACAAACATCTTTGTATACATTCTTACAAACGAGAATCATTACAAAGATTGCCTAAACAAAGGACTCTTTTCAAAATACTTTCAAAACCACACAAAGCACCATTTCAAACAATTGAAAAAAGCAAAGCAAGTGATCTAAAACAAGTAACTAAGAGCCCATGGAAAACCATGGATGAAAAGGGTGTTAGCACCTTCCCTTTTCATAATCTACCCCCCCGAACCCAAAAACAATCTCAAAGGTCTTTCCTATGCTTTTTTACCTTTCCTTTTAGATAAAATAAAAGTCGGTGGCGAATCTTGCTAACCGCAACATTTGCAAACACAAACGCAAAACCTCAAGTCAGTTCTCCCACCGCATCACAGAACTGGCGACTCTGCTGGGGATCAATCTAAAAGTGGGGATACCTTAGGGTTTTAGATCACCTTTACATGCTTATCTTGCTTGACTTGTTTGCTTTACACTTTGGTTCTATTGTTTGGGTTTGAATCCTCTACCCGGATTTAGGAAACATTCATAGGTAAATAGCAATACGTTGTGGAAACTGTGTGGGGTATACCGACATGGTCTAAGCAATAGCTATATTAGTGCGACATATTTGTTGGTACCGGTAGCCTTTGAGTCAATCAAAGAGAATATGGGGCCGCTGAGTGATGTCATGAAGCACTAATGGACTTTTAGAACCTTTACTTGACCAACTTGACCTTTTTAAGATGTAGTGAGATGACCGACTTTGGTGCAGTCCGAAGTTGGTAGATACTCGATACTACACTCATTGAGGGTTGGTTCCTTGGAATATTTCGGTCGCTAGTAAAGAGGCTGAATTGAAACAATGAACAAGGAAACAATCCAGTGATATTGAGCTCCTTAGAACCCGGTTACTATTTCCAGGACAGGTTGAGCCAACTAAACTTCATGAGGGTACTTACCTATGAAACCCCATGCAAGCCTAAACTAGGAACTTGTGTGATTTGTTTGTACATATATACTTGTGCATAACATCATGGACATCATGAAGCATCATATGCATCCACTAACCATTTCAAGGATTTGGATTTTCATCTTTGTTCCTGTTTTGTAGGTAATGGATTCACTTCGCAGGAAAACTATCCAAGTCAACCTTGTAAGAATTCCTCCACAACACAAGGATCTAGCTTCAAGGATTCCTGAGAATTCTCCATTCATCGAGAGGCATGGTCGTTTTCTCAACTTAGTCACCATCAACACTGAGGAGGATATGCTGAAAGTTCTCTTCCAGTTCTTTGACCCTTTGCATCATTGCTTTACATTTTCTGACTACCAACTTGTGCCTACTTTGGAGGAATTTTCTCAACTCTTGAGAATTCCTATTCTTAATCAACTACCCTTCAACGGTACGGAAAGAGATCCAAAGCCAGAAGAGATTGCTCAAGCCTTACACTTGCACTCATCTGATGTCACTACACATTGGGAAACCAGAAGTGGTGTCAAAGGCTTCTTGTCAAAGTTTCTATTTGAGAAGGCCCAAAGCTGCTGGAATTCTTTGGACTTACAAGCTTTTGAGGAGATTGTAGCTCTTCTCATCTATGGGATGGTCTTGTTCCCTAACCCTGATCAACTTATAGATGTGAGTGCTGTCAAAATCTTCATGACTCGCAACCCGGTGCCTACATTGCTTGGGGATATCCTCCACTCTTTTCACACTCGTACAATGAGGAAAAGAGGTGTTCTCATGTGTTGCACTCCTCTCCTGGAAAGATGGTTTATTTCTCATCTTCCCCAATCATTCTTGAAGAATGAGCAAGGCTTTAGGTGGTCACAACGGTTGATGACCCTTACACATTCAGATATTCATTGGTGTTCTCGATCAAAAGAGAATGTTATTATTATTGACCGTTGTGGGGAATTTCCTAATGTCCCTCTACTTGGCATTAGGGGAGGCATCACCTACAACCCTTTCTTGGCTCTGAGACAGTTTGGGTATGCCCGAAGAGATGGCCCACATGACATGCTGATTCAAGGCTTGGTTTTCGACTTCGACAACGACAACCAAGGACTCCGACAAAGGTTCATCCGAGCTTGGAGGATGCCCAACAAGGTGGACAGTAAGACCTTGGGACACAAGAATTCCATCCCTCTTGAGCCTTACCTCAAGTGGGTACGAACCCGCGCCCAAAGTCTTATGATGCCTTACCCCTCCATTCTCCCTGTGATTATAGATCCTGTTATGGAAGGAGAGGTTCCATACACCCTCCTACATCCTGACATGCCAACATCACACGAAGATTTACAAAGGAGTTGGATACTGCTCAAGGGAGAGCACGACACTTTCGAATCCCAATTCTACGCAAGCTATAAGAAGGTTTTGAACTCACTCGTCAACTTCACGAAGAGCAGACTCTCAACACCTACATCGCACTAAAGAGGATGCGCAGCGTCTTTTTACCTTAGAATTTTTTATTATTTTGCCCATGGGGCATTGATGTACTAACAAATTCTATCTTATTAATATGACGTGTGTTTCTTTTTTATTTAAAACAAATTTGAATTTATGAATCCTTGAATGCATTACATGAATACATATCATTCATCATATGCATAAACAGGTATTCACACCAAGTTTCCTCGTCTCTCTGCTGTCTATTTCAACAAGATGGATATTGAACAAACGGTCAAAGATTTGCAAGCCCAGAATTCACAATTTCAACAGCTACTTCTAACCTTGGCCAAGGGGCAGGAGGAGCCCAAGACTCTACTAGAGAAGGAAAAAGAGAAAAAGAAAAAGAAGAGAGCTGGTGTGGCTATCTTGGGCAGAAGATTTGAAGGACAAGCAAGATGGACTTCTGATTTCCCATCAACATCTGAAGAGGGGGAAGGGAAAGGTAAAGGAACTGCAGTGCCATCTGAGTCTGAAGCAGAAGAAGAAGAGGATGAGGACTATTCTGAACAGCATTACCCTCCGGCCGATGACAAATACAAAAACTTGGAAGAACGTCTAGCTGCTATGGAGATACAAAGAGTGCCTGGGCTAGACTTTGAGGAGTTAGGGTTGGTTTCTGGAATTGTAATCCCTCCTAAATTTAAAGTGCCACTGTTTTCTAAGTACGATGGGGTTTCTTTCCCAAAGATGCACCTACGATCTTATGTCAGGAAAATTCAACCACATTCTTCTGACAAGGACCTGTGGGTCCACTTTTTCCAGGACAGTCTTTCGGGAACGCAGCTGGATTAGTTCTACCAGTTGGAGAGGTATGATGTGCATAATTGGGAAGATTTGGCGGCCGCATTCTATAAACAATATCAATACAACGCCGACTTGGCGCCAACCCGTACTCAGCTATAGAGTATGGCCATGGCTACCAATGAGGGTTTCAAAGACTACGCCCAAAAGTGGAGGGATTTGGCCGGAAGGGTGCAACCACCTTTATCTAAAAGAGAGCTAGTGGACATGTTCTTGGGGACTCTGTCAGGTCCTTTCTTTAATCACCTGATCAGAAGCTCCTCTGCAGGTTTCATTGAGTTGATTCAGACTGGCGAGAGGGTGGAAGCCGGTATTAGAAGCGGGAAAATTCAGAAAGATACGTCTACCTCTGCTGCTGCAAAAAATCCCTTCACGGGAAAGAAAGAGGTGTCTATTGTCTATGCCCAGAGAAATCAGGGAAGAATTGAAAGACGACCAACTGTGGGGGCCGTTATGATTCAGAAGTCTGCCTCAAACCAGCCGAGAAACAACCAGCCGAGAAATGAGCAGCCGAGGAATAACCAGCAAAGGGTGGAAAGGCCTGTAAGGCAATTCACCAAGATAAACATGACTCCTGCTCAAGTCTTACCACATCTCTTGAAGTTGAACCTGGCCATGCTGAAAGAGGCCCCTAAAAACCCTAACACTACTTCTCCGCATTACCATCCCAACGCCAAATGCGCGTACCACTCAGGAAGTCCAGGGAACGACACCAACAACTGTTGGACCCTGAAAAACAAGATACAAGATCTGATTGATGCAAAGGAAGTTGAATTAGAAGCTCCTGAAAAGCCGAATGTAATCTCTGCACCGATGCCCAGGCATGGACACAATGCCAATGTTGTGGAAGAAGATCTGTTTGTTCTACCGTGGATGAACTGTCAACTCCTCTCCTAACCATCAAGTTGAATTTGTTGAAGGCTGGGGTGTTCCCAGGTTGTGACCAAGATTTCCATGCTTGCTTGTCCTCTCCATTTGACTGTCCTTTGTTGAAGAAAGGAATCCAACAACTGATTGATAACAAGGAAATTTTGTTTGAGAAAGCTCCTGTCTCACCCATTCCAGTTCCAAAAGGTTCAATAATAACCATATACGCCAATCCTTCCAGGGTTCCTAAACAACCCGTTAGGATTACATCTGCTCCAATGACTACTCCGTTGAAGATAACAATGCCTGGGCCAGCCCCTTACAAATCCAATAAAATGGTACCATGGAACTATGGTGGAGAAATCTACTACCATGGTGTCAAATAGATTGAATAGACCATTGAAGAAGAAAGCTCCGAGGAAGATAATCCTGAAATCAGTAACATTGCTGGAACAAGCAAGGTTACTCGTAGTGGAAGAATATTTTCTCCAGAGATTTCTCCTCCAACAGCAGCCTTTGGACCCGCGGCCATTCCGAAGATCACACCTATACCAGTAATTGTACCTGCAAGTGTACCCGCCAACAATGGCAATGCAATTCCCATCCCTATTTCCGCTGCTGAGAAAAAAGGAAAGAATGTTCAAGAGGAGCCTGTCTTGACGAAGGCTCAGTCACTAATCATTCCTGAAACATCCCAGAAAGAGATGGAAGAAATTCTGAGGATTATTAAGAAAAGTGACTATGATGTTGTTGAACAACTGGGGCAGACCCCCTCCAAAATCTCTATGTTAGCCCTGTTGCTGTGCTCTGAGGCACATGCTAAAGCTTTGGTCAAGTTTTTGAAGACGGCCCACGTGCCACAAGAAACCTCCGCTGATCAATTCCAGGAATGTGTGGCTAGTTTAACAGCTGACAATGGTCTAGGATTCTCCGATGCAGTTTTAACTTCGAAAGGGAGAAAACATAATGATGCTTTGCATGTCTCGATGGAATGCAGAGGGACAACCCTAGCACACGTACTGGTAGACACTGGTTTGTCTTTAAATGTCTTGCCAAAGAAAGCCTTGGATAGGTTAGATTGTGAAGGCTTAAACTTGAAACCCACCAATATAATGTCAAAGCCTTTGATGGTTCTAAGAGGATGGTTCATGGAGAGGTGGACATCCCAATCAAGGTGGGTACCCAGACGTTCTATTCAACATTCTACGTGATGGACATCCGTCCTTCCTATTCTTGCCTGTTGGGAAGACCTTGGATCTACCATGCTGGAGCTGTCACTTCTACTCTGCATCAAAATCTCAAGTACCCTATCCAGGGGAAAATCATAATTGTTCATGGCGAAGAGGAATACATGATCAGTCATCTGAACTCCTTCCGTTATGTGGAGTTAGATGGCGAATTCATAGAGACCCCTTTTCAACACTTTGAAGAAGTTTCTGAAGAAATAGCAGCGACCAAGGCAGTGTCCTCAACTCCTGTGATCACAAGATCACTACCTCGGATGTCGTCTCTCAAGGATGCAAGGGAAGTGGTGGAAGAAGGCGGATCCACTATCTGGGGGCAGCTTCCCGACTCTTCTTTCAAATCAGACAAATTTGGCTTATGGTTTACTTCGGCTGGTCAGAAGACCGTGCGCCGCTCCCGTGCTGGAGGGCCACCTGTGAAGATCAGCCACCGAGGGATTAATGCACTAGAGGACAGTGAAGAAGAAGGCAACTTGGAAGACTGGATTTTCCCTACTGTTGGCGAAGGACTGTGCAATTGGGAAGCAAAAGACTTTGTTCCGATTACTTTCATACCGCAGTAATTTATCTTTTCCATTTTTTTTGGACTGTAATAATTCACAAACAATTCGTACTTTTTTAACCTTGTGCCTTACCCGGGGCACATAGGTCCATTTGTAAGGGTTCTTATTTCATTTCATATGTCATTTTAATGAATCATGGGCGCTTTTCATATTTAAACCTTTTATGCTCATTGTCTTTCTTTTACATTTTGTTGTTTTAAGATAGTTATGCCCTTACACACACCCACACTCACAAATGCAGGTACCCTTCCATTCCGGAACCCATGGGTAACAATACTGCTATAGCCTTCAGTGACTCTGAAGATCTAATCAACCAAGCCGAATACGAAGGTGAGGAAGATTGTGAGGTGCCAGGGGAATTGGCCAGACTTCTACAGCAAGAGGGAAGAGCAATTCATCCTCATGAGGCACAGTTGGATACGATCAACTTGGGAACTAAGGATGATAAGAAGGAAATCAAGATAGGTGCCAATCTAGAGCCGAGTTTCAAGGAGCGCCTAATTCAGCTACTGCATGATTATGTTGAGATCTTTACCTGGTCATACGAAGACATGTCGGGACTCGATACAGATATTGTGGTTCACCGTCTACCCACCAGAGAAGATTGTCCACCAGTGAAACAAAAGGTCCGCCACATGAGATCTGACATGTCCGAGAAGATCAAAGCAGAAGTTATGAAGCAGTTCAATGCTGGCTTTCTGGCTGTTACTTCCTATCCACAATGGGTTGCTAACATTGTGCCCGTGCCTAAGAAGGATGACAAAGTCATAATGTGCATGGATTATAGAGACTTAAACAGGGCCAGCCCTAAAGATGACTTTCCACTTCTACACATCGACATCCTGGTTGACAATACAGCTCAGCACAAAGTATTTTATTTCATGGATGGATTCTCAGGCTATAACCAGATCAAAATGGCACCTCAGGACATGGAGAAAACTACTTTTGTCACACAGTGGGGGACGTTCTGCTACAAAGTGATGCCATTCGGACTGAAGAATGTCGGGGCAACCTATCAACGCGCCATGGTAGCTTTGTTTCATGATATGATACATCATGAGATAGAGGTCTACGTAGATGACATGATAGCCCGATCACAAACTGAAGAAGAACACCTTGGTCACTTGCAAAAGCTGTTTGTCAGGTTGAAGGAGTACAAGCTCAGACTGAATCCAAACAAGTGTACGTTCGGAGTCCAGTCCAATAAGCTCTTAGGTTTCATTGTCAGCAACAAAGGCATCGAGTTTGATCCTGCCAAAGTCAAAGCTATACAAGAAATGCCTACTCCTTGCACTGAGAAGGAGGTCAGAGGTTTCTTGGGACGCCTAAACTACATTGCAAGGTTCATTTCTCACCTAACATCTACTTGTTAACCAATCTTCAAGCTGTTGAAGAAAGATCAGGTAGTTCGATAGAATGATGACTGTCAAATTGCTTTCGATAAAATCAAGGAGTATTTGCTAGAACCTCCTATCTTGATGCCACCCGTCGAGGGAAGACCGCTAATCATGTATCTGACCGTCCTAGAGAATTCAATGTGGTGCGTATTGGGCCAACATGACGAGTCTGGCCGAAAAGAGCATGCCATTTATTACCTTAGCAAAAAGTTTACCGACTGTGAGACCCGATACTCACTGCTCGAGAAAACTTGTTGCGCTTTGGTATGGGCTGCTCGTTGGCTAAGGCAGTATATGTTGACTCATACCACTTTGCTGATATCTAAGATGGATCCGATCAAGTACATCTTTGAGAACCCTGCTCTATCTGGAAGAATAGCTTGGTGGCAGATGATCCTGACGGAATACGATATATAGTACACGACCCAAAAAGCTATAAAGGGGGGTGTGCTAGCTGACCATCTAGCCCATCAAGCTGTCGAAGATTATCAATCCATGAGGTTCGACTTCCCCGAGGAAGACATCATGAAATTGGACAACGTTGAAGGTTTCATACCATATGACGGACCTAAACAAGGATCCCAATGGACCCTATAATTTAATGGGGCCTCTAATCCACTTGGCAACGGTATCGGTGTTGTGCTCATATCTCCAGAAGGTTGCCATACTCCTTTCACCGCCAGACTTTGTTACAATTGCACGAACAACATGGCAGAGTATGAAGCTTGCATCTTTGGACTCAAGGCTGCCATAGACTTGGGAATCAAATCTTTGATTGTGTTCGGGGACTCAGCTTTGGTCATCAGTCAGATCAAAGGAGAATGGGATACTAAGCATCCAAACCTCATCCCTTACAAAGAACATGTCTTGACATTGTTACCACATTTCAAGCAGATTACCTTCGAGCACTTCCCGCGAGAAGAAAATCAGCTAGCAGATGCTCTAGCTACAATGTCATCCATGTTTAAACTTAACTGGGATAATGAGGCTCCCCAAATCACCATTGAACGGATGGATGAACCTACACATTGTCACGAGATTAATACAGAGGAAGTAGTGGACCAGCCATGGTTTCATGAAGTCAAAAGGTATCTCGAGGCTCAGGAATACCCTAAAGGAGCTTCAGTCAATGACAAAAAGTTCTTAAGGAGGTTCTCGCCAAAGTTCTTCCTAAGCAATGGCATCCTGTACAAGCGCAATCATGATTCTATTCTGCTCCGTTGTATGGACAAAGCTGAAGTTGAAAAGATAATGGCTGAATTGCATGAAGGTACCTTCAGCACCCACTCTAACAGGCATACGACGGCTAAGAAGATTATATGGGCAGGCTATTACTGGTCTACCATGGAAGCTAACTGTTATCAACACTCCCGCACCTGTCACAAATGTCAAATCTATGCAGACAAGGTGCACGTGCCTCCTGTTCCTCTAAATGTCTTAACAACTCCTTGGCCATTCGCTATGTGGGGAATCAATATGATTGGAGAGATCAAGCCTACAGCATCCAATGGACACCGCTTTATTCTGGTGGCCATTGACTATTTCACCAAGTGGGTCGAAGCAGCTTCCTTCTCATTTGTTACTAAGAATGTGGTTGCCCGCTTCATCAAGAAGAATCTTATTTGCCGGTACGGTATCCCCGAAAGGATCATCACTGATAATGGTACAAACCTTAACAACACTATGATCACCGCTTTGTGCGAGCAGTTCAAAACTCAACATCACATTTCATCTCCCTACCGGCCAAAGATGAATGGTGCAGTCGAAGCTGCGAGAAAAATTATCAAGAAGATCATACAAAAGATGACAGTCACCTACAAGGACTGGCATGAAATGCTACCATTTGCTCTTCTTCACGGGTACCGTACCACGACACGCACCTCAACTGGGGCAACACCCTATTCTTTGGTATATGGCATTGAGGTTGTTTTACCTATCGAGGTTCAGATTCCCTCCCTAAGAATCATGAAAGATGTTGGTTTGAGTGAAGACGATTGGATTCAGACCCGGCTTGATCAACTAAACTTGATTGATGAAAATAGGCTTACTGTTGTTTGCCATGGTCAGACGTATCAAAAATGGATGATCAAGGCTTTCAACAAGAAAGTCAGATGCCAGACATATCAAGTCGGGGATCTGGTAATCAAGCGCATCATCTTGCTGCAAAGTGATCCCAGGGGAAAATGGACTCCTACCTATGAAGGACCATTTGTGATCAAGAACATCTTTTCTGGTGGGGCAATGATCTTAACCACCATGGACGGCGACGATCTGCCGCACCCTGCGAACGCGGACATAGTCAAAAGATACTACGCATAAATGACCCGCTAGGTTGACACACCTAGGCAAAAAAAGGGCATCCCGGTGAATCGAAAACCCGAAAGGGCGGTTCAGGCAAAAATTAGGGATAAATAAAAAAATTTGTACACCCGGAAAGTTGAAAACCGGAAAGGGCGACTTGGGCAAAAAAGGGTTTCCCGGTGGACTGAAAACCTGAAAGGGCGGTCCAGGCAAAAGTTAGGGAATTAAAGCGTATGACTATGTCTCGTCGGATCACTATAAGGACAATCTCTTCACAAACAAGCTCTGAGCTTCTGATCAATCCAATCATCTTCGGACGAAGAAACATATGGACAAGATATTCGGAGATACGGAGGCTATAGCAGAATGGGAACCCCATGGTATTTTTCACACATAGCTATCTTTATTTGTATAAATTTTTCTTACTTTTATGACACCATCCTCTTACTAGGATGCCTTTCTCCTTTGTACAAAACACTTATTCAAAGTAAATATAAAGATGTCTCTTTCAAAGTACAGAAAACTATTTGCCTTCTTTTCTTTTACACTTGTGTTTTTATTTGCAAAAGCGTCCAATGATTCATTGATGAACATATGCATTTGAACATAATTATTGTTTACAAATAAACAGGATGGAAAATAACAATTACTGACAGACTGAAAGGATATGAAAACGTCTTTAGGCTATTCCATGAGCAATCCCTACAGTACATCATCTAGATCCCCAGCGGAGCTAAAACTTTGAAATACATATCCCCAGCGGAGTTATAATTTCAAACCCTTAATTACCATCAAAGTTAAGTTTTCAAACTCCCAATCCACAACGGAGCAAAAACTTTGAGTTACACATTCCCGGCGGAGATGAAACCTTCTTCCCCAGTCAAGTCAAGATTTCCAACTACCAATCCCCAGCGGAAACCATCCAGTTAATCCAATCTCCCCAGCAAGTTACCTTGAAGCCTGGAAGTCAACCAGATAACAGTTAACTTTTATCTCTCCCAAACCTAGGATAACATCCCAGTAGAGTGGCAGACGACCGAAAACTCCTGAACTTACTCTCCAACAATAAGCCTTCTTCCCACAGAGTTTTTACTCCCCAACAGAATGAAGATTCTCATTCTTAATTCCCCAGTGAAGTCACCAAAGTTTCATTGCTCCCCAACATAATGAATATTCTCATTCTTACTTCCCCGCAGAAGTCATCAGAGTCTTCCTTATTCACCAGCAGATCAAGGATTCCCATTGCTTAATCCCCAGTAGAAGTCATCAAAATTCTCTGGATTCCCCAAGCAGATTACTCAGGCAGTATATGACAATACTCCAACTTCAAGACATGAAGGATCCTTATATCCCCGCAGAAGTTGTCAAGATTTTTCTATCCCCAACGGTCACCAAGGATTTCTCATCCTCAGCAATCAGAGATTTTGAATCTCCAACAGCAGTCAAGGATTTATTTTCCCCGACAACAGTCAAGGATTTTATTATCCCCAACTATCAAGGATTTATTTTCCTCAGCAAGACAGCAAATCAGCTTACATGCGCATACATTACATCCATATATCATAAACATTGATAAAGCACATTTATTGCATCATACCTTTCATGCAACATAACTTTGTGTTTCAGCTAACATTTTACCCTTTTCAGGATAAGATTAACAGCTATCATTAACAATATTCAACATTCAGATATAGTAAAGATACACTCCAGACATGGAAGTCATTCTATTACTCATTCAGAATTCAAGGTCAAGATATAGTTCAGATACGCTCCAGACACGGAAGCCATTCTGTCACTTATTCAGATCTCTTATTCAGAATTCAAAGTCAAGATACAGTTCAGATACACTCCAGACACGGAAGTCATTTTGTTGCTCATTCAGACTCAGATTTTAGATACAGTTTAGATACACTCCAGACACGGCTGTTATTCTATTACTCATTCAGATTCAAACTTCAGATACAGTCTAGATACGATCTAGACACGGTTGCCATTCTATCACTTATTCTGATTCTCCCCAACTCAGAGACGCTCCAGACACGGATGCTATTCTATTGCTCATACAGCTTAGAGACGCTCCAGACACGGATGCTATTCTAGTGCTTATTCAGATTCAACATTCAGATACAGCTTGGATACGCTCCAGATACGGATGTTATTCCTTTGCTCATTCAAATTCAGTCCCCAGATGCAGTACAGATACGCTCCAGACACGGACACCATTTTGATACTCATTCTTTTGACTTACAACTTACAACTCAACAAACATTCTTGGATGGCATCTTTAAGCCAATCTCCGACAAGATTCTATCACATCTCTAAATGGCATCTTTAAGCCCATTTCCTCAAACTACACTTTGACGAGTGCAAATTTACGGACACTCTAGTGTCCAATCATGTTTTACCTTTGAGTCACGAACGGCAAAACTCGCCAATCTAACTCTTCAGGTTCAAGAAGATTGAATAGGGGCAGCTGTTGTACCCCGAAATTTTCCCTCTCATTTATCAATATTTTCCTCACAAGACTCTTTGGACTCAAGACAGGATTAGGGTTTGCTCAGCTCAAGACCTCACCTTGCACTAATAGCCTGAAATTAGGGTTTGAGTTTGCACAAGGAATTTTGGACCATCAATGCTCCATTTGACTTTCATACACCATCTTGGACCCCTAAGATTGCTCATACCAAGTTTCAAGCCTTGAATCACATTTTTGCCCAGTCAATTGGACAGCTGACCTAAAAATCAGCTGTATTGAGGAAAAAGTCAACCATGGCCAATCTACAGTCAAAATTCATAATTTTTTATCCACAAGCACATTATAGGCTCCTATGTACCATTTGATCAAGTTTGGACCACAACTCCTCAAGAAATTTGATCAAATCATCAAAAGGGCAAAATGGTCAAAATTAGGGTTTTGATTGAGAAAGGGCAATTTCTGATTTTTAACCTAGCCAATGGCCAATTGGGTTCAATCATGATTTCAAGGACTCAATAGCATTATCTTGACCTAATCACATAGTTTAAAAGATCTCAAATGCATAGGATTGACAGATGAATTTTTCAGTCAACTGATCAAAAGTCAACTATACACTTAAAAGTCAAACTTTGACTTTTTGGTCAAAATCAAGTGCCAAGGGTCATAATTCATCAAGATATGTCAAAATGTGAAACTTGTTTACCAAGAAACCTAATTTTTAAAATTAGGGTTTTAATTTGAAATTTTTTCATAACTTAGAATTTTTCGAAGTTATGGAAATTTCTTATTTTTTCC
Organism: Vicia faba; assembly: GCA_948472305.1. Taxonomy (NCBI): domain Eukaryota; kingdom Viridiplantae; phylum Streptophyta; class Magnoliopsida; order Fabales; family Fabaceae; genus Vicia; species Vicia faba. The sequence goes on along the minus strand of OX451738.1, from coordinate 1,117,928,098 downwards.
CAACTTTCCACAACTTTTTCACCATGATGAAATTGGATTCAAGGAAAACTTACAACATGAAAGTTGTAGTCCTCCATGAAATCTACAACTTTTATTCACAAATTTTTCCCAAAAGATGCTTGGATATCTAGTTATGATTTTATGAATAAGGGTCCATAAACTTTTTAACTTAGTGAAATTTTGCCCTAGTTTAGGCAGATTTTTTACCTAACTTCATGGCAAATTTTCACCTAGTTCCAAGAGGAATTCAAAATGCATTTCAAAGATGGATCATAGAGCATGTTACAAGATTTCCAAAATGTCCAAGAACTCTCCAAGATCATTTATGGTTAGGGAGAATCGAAGAATGGAAAGTGGCAATTTATCACTTTTGTTTAAGGCATTTTCACAATGTTACAAGTTGCAAATCAGTTTCAAACATGCTTGTACTTGGTATTACAGGTCCAAATCCTTTCTACACTCCATAATTGAATGCTAACACATTGGATATTTGCTTTATTCTGATCTTTGAAGCATTGCACAATGAATTAATCCATTTACGGTATAAAGTTCATAATACCATTTTGATAAAGCTTGCTTTTTCCAACTTTACATTTCTTGAGCCATGGACCTGATCTTTTGTTACAAACAAGATTCACAAACATCAGACAACTTGTACCAACTCTATGCAGTCCATGAGCTAGAAAGTACAAGCTTTGGTATTGTCACCTCAAACTTTTCTTCAAAAGCAAGAAACTTGCAAAAGTCAATATAACTCATCCATCTGATAAAGGCAAGAGGGAGCATCATTTCAAACAACTTTAAAACTTTGTAACAAGCCAATACACGAATTTCCAACATCCCAAACACTCTCAAACACCAAAATCACACTTTTTTGCCCAAACAGGGCATCATCTGCATAACACTTGCCATTTCAAAACTTGCTCGTGCGTTTTGCCTTTCAACCCTTGAAACATCTTCCCTACATCACATCCAAGCTATCCAGGCCCTTGTCTTGCAACTGTGTGCCCTGTTTCACACTTCACCATTTTCATTTTGCAAGGTTGCAGGTTGACTTGTGCAGGGAGATTCAAGCATCTACAAGGCCAGCTGAGCATTGGAGACGCTTGAGGGAACTTCAAGGAAGCTCACACGATCCTCAGGCCTCACTCAAAGTTCCCACATTGCCATATCCAAACTCAACTGAACAAGGTATTTGTCAAGTTTCTATCTCTCTATTTAGGCATCCTTAGGTCACGATTTGTGAAGAAAAAATGTAGTCCTTAACTTGCTTAAGTTGTACATATGCATAGTTTCCATTTATATTAACTGAGCTAAGAGTATTTGATTGTTGAAGTTCATGAATAAATTAGGTCAGGAATTAGGGTCATTAAAATTCTCCTTGGTCTTTTAGAGTTAGGTCATGTTCTTTATATCATTGGAATCGTGAGTTCATGAGCTACCTTTTTGGTGTTATGAATTTTTTATTTTATGCAAGCATGAGCAAGAACAGGATTTGAACACAGAAGCGCGCGTTTGGGACGAAGCGGGAGGTCAGGGACAAAGTCCTGGGCCTGGCGTGCCTTCGGCCTGTTTGTTTCACTTTTTACACCCCCTGATCCACTTTCTGCACCCCCTTTGCTTATCTTAATTATTTTTCATATTTTCTTGTCATTTTTATATTTATTCCTTTTATTTATTTTTCTGAACATGAAAAAATCTTGAAAAATATTTTCTTTACTTTTTTGCATTTTATTTTATTTATTTTATTATTTTTTGGCATAAAAAATAGTTTATTAGTAATAATATACTTTATTTTCTTAAATAAACTTGTAAATAATAAAAAAATACTTGATATTTTATTTTATATTTTATATACATTAAATATTTATTTCTCATACATATTTAATTTTTAATAATTGTACATAATATTATTATTATTTTTCTTGAACAAAAATGGATTAAATGAATAATATAAAACATATTTTCTTTTAAAACAAAATTAGGGTTTCCCCTTTCAAAAATAATAATATTATTTTTCTTATTTTTAGGACTTAGATAATTTTATTTTCTCATACATAAAACAATTATAAAACACTTTTTGCATATTTACATTTTTATTGCATATTTAAATAATTGTTTATTTATTTATTGTACCATAAATTCAATTGGTTTGTAATAGTGAATTAGGGTTTTATTTTGTGCAAATATCCTCATTCAAAACTTTTATCCCCCTTCCCATAATTGTTGTAATAGCTTAGATTTACTTTACGCAATTTATCGCATTATATACATGTTTAGTAAATTAGGGTTTGTATGATAAGACAAAAATCAAACAAATAGCAAGACCTAATACAAGACAAAAATGCATGAAAAATGACAACACCTTGCACACAAGCACCTCTAGAGTTTCACCCACTTGGTTGCCTTAACAAAATGGTCATGGTATGCATGCTAGGTATCTTGGCAAAACAAAACAAAACAAAACAAAAATATCATAGTCCCTCGATGACGCTATCAAAAGGTTTCCTAAACAAAGATGATCTTAGTCCCTAAAAATTACTAAGATACTTGGCACCATTGCTATCATGGTCATACAATGACCCACGCTCGTCCCGTTTAACATCCAAAGATAAGGTTGTCTACTAAATCGATAGTAGGTCAACAATGTCAAAGGAATAAAAATGTACAAGAAAGACTTTTGAGTAGGTAGATAAGCTTCTAGTTACTTGATCAATTTGCAAACAATCCTTGCTATTTTCAAACAAACACACACACTTTCAAAATAATTCCAAACAACTTTCAAAACATTGAAACATTTTTCAAAAGACAAACATCTTTGTATACATTCTTACGAACGAGAATCATTACAAAGATTGCCTAAACAAAGGCCTCTTTTCAAAATACTTTCAAAACCACACAAAGCACCATTTCAAACAATTGTAAAAAGCAAAGCTAGTGATCTAAAACAAGTAACTAAGATCCCATGGAAAACCATGTATGAAAAGGGTGTTAGCACCTTCCCTTTTCATAATCTATCCCCCGAACCCAAAAACAATCTCAAAGGTCTTTGCTGTGCTTTTTTACCTTTCCTTTTGGATAAAATAAAAGTCGGTGGCGACTCTTGCTAACCGCAACATTTGCGAACACAAACGCAAAACCTCAAGTCAGTTCTCCCACTGCATCACAATGTAATATTCCTTACTACACCATTAAATTGATCCAGAGACATATCACTTTCAACAAAAGCCTGATACAACACCCTCATCAGAGATTCCCGATGAGCAGAAGAGTTCATCAACAAGGCTAAAATGGAAATCTTAGATGGAGTTTGCAACAATTGATCCACAATCTTGTAATCACTCATCTTGATGTTTTTTAATAGATCATTAACATCCTTTTACAAGGAGGTTCCACTAGATTCTCCTTCCACTTTCTTAGGTTCAACATTATCAATAACCTTCTTACCAGAATTAACATCTCCTTGAAAGGTAGAGGCGAAGGCACGACTACTGCGAGTTACCCGACTAACTTCAGCAATATTCTCAACACGGGACAAAGGTTGGATAGCGATTTCCACATTGTCTCCCAGTATAGTTGCATTGTACGTATAAGGCACAACTATATCTGATTCATATGGGATAGGACCAGGAAGACAAATAACCACGGGAGCAACAACAGGTTTGATGCGATACGTAATCTCTACAGGAGCGGGAACACCAAAATGTGGCACAATGACATTCACCCCCGCTTCTTCATAATACTTAGGAATCGCAGAATCATTATCAAAAAGTATACCTTCATCAGAAGAAAAGAACTCATCAGCAGAAACATAATCATCATTAAACATAGCGTCAATAAGGTAGTCTTCAATCACATTAACTCCATTATAATCATCTATGTTAGCTGTTACTCTGATAGTACCATCATCTAACAGCAATTGAACACCTCTTCTTACAACAAAACCACCACGTGAATCCTTACAGCAGATCTAACAAGACCCATAATGATCTACCTCTTGGCCATCCATGTGACAAAATATGGCGTGCAGTTGTACTAGATCATCATTCAGGTAATTCACATTAAAAATCAGGAATTCGTCGGGACAACCATAAACCATATTCATATTTTCTTCATATGCGGCCCTTGGTCTGAGTATGTGGATAAGACCTTCATCCATTATTTCTTAAAGATCGGCTTTCACTTTATCACATCCATGGATATCTGAACTGCAAATACTACAACTTGCATGATCGTGTGTATAATAGCTAAATTCACAGAGGTTAGCATGCATCTTCACTAAATCACCTCTGACCAGATTGATATCAAAAATCTTGAAGTCTCCAAGACAACCATAAACCATATTCATAGCACTTCCACCTCTATGTTTGGGCAGTGGATTATCCTTCACATTGGGACCAATGTCTTCAAAAGACAGGAGACCAGATCTTAACATCTTTTGTACTTCAGACTTCAACAAATGACAATTTTCAATGTTGTGCTCAGGGGATCCTTGATAAAAAGCACAAGTTTGATCAACTTTATAATACCATGGTAAATTTGAAGGTATAGTAGGGGAGGCCTAGTCTGCACCAATTTATTTTGATCCAAAGCTGGAAACAATTATGCATAACTCATTGGAATAGGATCAAAATCTTATCTCTTTTTCCCTTGCCCTTAATTACTTTGTTGTGGTGCTCTTTGATAGGAAACAATAGTCGAAGCTACATTGACGATCAGAGTTACTGAAGAAACCTGTTGTTGATGTTGATGGTGTCTTCTTGGGGGTCTAACCCTTCTTTCTTCAGCAACAACATTTGTTTCACTTTCTTTCTTTTTAGAAAACCCATATGATGATTTCTTTGTTCCACTAGAACCTTTATCTTTTGTCAATCATCCTTCCTTGATAGCTTCTACTAGACAAACACCCATACTTACCATCTCAGTAAAATCACTCGGTGCACTTGCAACCATCCTTTCATAGTAAAATGAACCAAGGGTTTTTAGGAAGACTGATAAGTGCAAAATTGTAGTTATTTTGTATATACTTTTTATTGCACTTATCGACTCTTTGTTGTTAATATCCTTGAATAATTCACCGCTTTTATATAATTATGTACAAATTGTATTTAATCGAGTTTTTATGTATTTGTGTACTTCTTGATAGTTTTCCATTCATTTTATAGGTATTGATGTGTATTTGGAGCATGAGCAATAAAGTATCGAAGACACGACTTCAAACGCATGATTTTGAGCAACTCATCAATGAATAAGGCTCAAAATAAAAGAATAAAAAACATCAATTTGGTTAATATTTTGTCATTGTTGGAAAGATCATTGAATAAGCTTTCCAACGCTTCTAACCGGGCGCTAATCGGAGTTACGATTCTCAAGTTATGGCCGAAACATTGCAGAATTTTTTGATGTTTTCTACTGTTTCTTCTGGTGTATTTCGCCCAGCGAATCCAGTTTCACCCGGCGAAACTGACAGGACAGAAACGTGTTAAAAGGGTTAAAAACATTTTTTTAGGTTATATTTTGGATATTTTAGATCCCAACTCATCAATCCTTCAAATTTTGGTAGAGAGAGGTTAAAAAACAACTTCGGAGCATGCATACGGATGATCCGGGGTGGATTGATCATCAATCGGCGCTGACAAACCGGGATATTTTTGGTTCATTTCTCTTCCTATTTGTGTATTTATATTTTGTTGGGTTTTTTGTATATGATTTTACTTTGAACTCATGTATATTTATTATCCATGGTATTATATTTAATTTGCTTTACAAATCTATGTCGATTGTTATCTTAGATTTTTGCTCTGTGCTTGGGGTTTGGGTTTTTTTATAGATATACACTGCTCAAATCCTTATCTAGGATGATTATCTGTTAGTTTCTGGATTCTAAAGATAAATTTAGAGCTAACAATCTTTATGGGTGTCAAAGCTTAATGCTTTCGTGTTGGTTGTGTCGGTTGAGAGATCGTCTATACGACTAATATGGATATATGTTGTGTTATTGAGGTTGGCTGAGATATCTTCGCCGAGATGATATAATAGTTCTCTCTACTTTGGCCTAGAAATAACTTAGGGAGTGAGCGATGCAGATGAATCTGAGGAGTATTATAGGTTGAGTGTAATTGGTCGGTAGATTTAAGTCTGTGATGAGTAGATTATATGCAGGCTTGATAAGTTCTTCCTTGGTATTTTCTTTTGTTTACATTTATTTTCTGTTGATACTTTTCTTTTTAACCCATTTATCCCCAAACTCATTAACAAGAGATTTATCGAATGATATTTCAATACACCAATCTCTATGGACTTTATACAATATAACCTAAATATCACCTGGTAAAACAATACTTTACTTTTTGCTTGCCGCTATACCGCCACAACAAAATGGCGTCATTGTCGGGGATTGGTTCTATTGATTTCTCATTGCGATAATTATTTTGTTTTTGAGTTTGGTAATTAATGTATATGTTGTATAGAAATTGTATATTAACTTGTATATGATACTTGTGCATATATGTGTTTTTCTTTGTTTTCACGTATTGTTATAAATTGTCTTGTTTTTCTAACATTTGTTGTGTGGATGTTAGGACACTTTATTTAGGTTTGCGCAGTGTAATAATATCATGGCATGACGAGAGGAGGTTACTAGCTCGCGCAATAAAGGCGTCAAGCTTACGACGTAAAACAAGCATGTTTGTTTGTATTTGTTTATGTTTGTGGTGATTTGTGCTTTAAAAAGTTGAAACAAGGAAATGTTCTGAATTTCAAATCTTCACTTTTTAACTTGTTAATTCATTTTCACCCGATTTTCATATCTTTATTTGTATTTGTTTTGTTATATAAATTTGTGTTTTTAGAAATCTTATCTTGTTTAGCTTGAGGAGTTTTGTTCGTTGTAAATATTGTAAATTTTGTATATTAAAATTTTGTAGCAGTATTATTTTTCTAATTCTTTTATTGTCGCTTGGAATCAAATTTTAGTCCGATAACTTGTAGAATATTGAAGTGATTTTTCAGGTTTGATCGTTTTGACTTGCGAATGCGTGGTAATGATTTTTGTTAAAGTTTTGTACACGTTCGAGGTATGTGTTTATCGCTTTCTATGCTTTAGCATATTCATGATACTTAGACTTTTTACAATTTTTATACCATTCATTTTTTTGTATACTTGTTCATTTGTGAATTACTTTAGTTACCATCCTTTTTTGTGAGGTAGTTTTCCATTGTTCATATATGCTGGAGGCCACGATTCTTGTTTTAACTGGATTTTATTATGCTTAATCTTTTGTTTTTGTTGATTGTATGAATGCAAGAAAAGGATCAAGACATATTTGTTTCATTTTGAGCACAATTACCTAGCCAAATAGTTAATTCACATTGTGAGTGTGTGATCATTAGTAACCCCTTTGAGCTTTTTGTCGATATTCATGTTGTATTTTTTAAATGCTTATCTATGAGTGTTTAGTTCCCCTTTTTGCATGGATGTTGGTTCGTTGTTTTCTTGAACCCTCAGCCATTGTTTTGGTTTGAATTTTTACCTTGCCTTAGAAAGTAGGGAGTATTCACTAAGATGTTGGTTGAATTCAAGTTGGGGAGAAAAATAATTGTGTATTTATTGGTAGATTGCTATGTGATTGAAAAGAAAAAGAAAATAAAGAAAGAAAAAATGTGAAAAAGAAGTGATAGAAAAAGAAAGGAAAAAATAGAAAAGCTTTGAAAAAGAAAAACAAAAAAGAGTATGGAATAATGTTGTGTTAATAAGTGATGTGTGTTGGTGTGGAACTTTTGATGAAGAAGAACTGTGATTGGAATTATTTTGTTTGAAACTTTATGGAAGTAATTATTTCTTTAGGTTTAAGCAAGTTTTTGTTTCGAGTAGCTTTAGGACTTATCACTTGTTTGTTAACCAAGCCACATTACAACCTTGAAAATCCCTTGAGATTCTTGCTTTTATATTTTCAATGAAATTTTTTAGATGAATTCATAATTTAGTTTATTGTTTGCAAGATTGTTGAATGAGTGAAACTACCCCATTTTGTGTGTTTTTCATCTAATATGATTGTGTTTTCTATGTGTGATTCATTTGTGAACTAGTATTGTTTTAGAATGTTTAGAATGATTTTTGTATTTAGCATTTTTTTCGTGTTTATAATATAGTTGTAGTTTAGTGGTAAGTGTTTACTTTATGTGTACTGATTTTCATTTGAACCATTGCATTTCTTTTTTGTTTTCAAAACCTGTTGATTTGTGATTCTTTGATTTATCCTTCTTTGTTCTTTGGGTTATTAGACTTTGTTTGAGGACAAAAAATATTTCAAGTTGGGGAGAGTTTGATAAGTGCAAAATTCTAGTTATTTTGTATATACTTTTTGTTGCACTTATCGACTCTTTGTTGTTAATATCCTTGAATAATTCTCCGCTTTTTGTATAATTATGTATAAATTGTATTTAATTGAGTTTTTATGTATTTGTGTATCGTTTGATAGTTTTCAATTCATTTTATAGGTATTGATGTGTATTTGGAGCATGAGCAATAAAGCATCGAAGACACGACTTTAAACACGCGTTTTTGATCAACTCATCAATGAATAAGACTTAAAATAAAAGAATAAAAATCATCAATTTGGTTAATATTTTGTAATTGTTAGAAATATCATTGAATAAGATTTCCAACACTTTGAACCTGACACAAATCAGAGTTACAGTTCTCAAGTTATGACCGAAATAGTGCAGAATTTTCTACTGTTTTCTACTGTTTCTTCTGGTGTATTTCGCCCGGGAATCCAGTTTCGCCTGGAAAAACTGGTAGGATGGAAACACGTTAAAAGGGTTAAAAACACATTTTTTTTTAGGTTATGTTTTAGATATTTTTGATCCCAACTCATCATTCCTTCAATTTTTGGTAGATAGAGCTTAGAAAACAACTTTGAAGCTTACATACAGATTATTCGGGGTGGATTGATCATCAATCAGCGTTGACAAACCAGGAGATTTTTGGTTCATTTATCTTCCTCTTTGTGTATTCATCTTTGGTTGGGTTTTTTATATGATTTTACTTTGAACTCATGTATATTTGTTGCCCATGGTGTTATATTTAATTTTCTTTACAAATCAGTGTCGATTGTTATCTTATATTTTTGCTTTGTGCTCGAGGTTTGGATTGTTATAGATATATGCTGCTCAAATCCTTATCTAGGATAACTATATGTTAGTTTCTGGAATCTAACGATAGATTTAGAGCTAACAATCTTTATGGATGTCAAAGCTTAATGCTTTTGTGTCAGTTGAGAGATCGTCGATACGAGTAATATAGATGTTTGTTGTGTTATTGAGGTTGGCTGAGAGGTCCTCGCTGAGTTGATATAGTAGTTCTCTCTACTTTGAGTTAGAAATAACTTAGGGAGTGAGCGATGATAGATGACTCTCAGGAGTATTGTAGGTTGAGTGTAACTGACCGGTAGATTTAAGTCTGTGATGAGTAGGTTATATGCACGCTTGATAAGTTCTTCCTTAGTATTTTCTTTTGTTTACATTTATTTTTTGTTGATACTTTTCTTTTCAACCCATTTATCCCCAAACTCATTAATGAGAGATTTTTCGAACGGTATTTCAATATACCAATATCTATGGACACGATACGATATAACCTAAATATCACTCGAAAAAATAATACTTTACTTTTTACTTGCCACTATACCGCCGCAACAAAGACCTTAGTCATTTCTTGCTCTCCCATTGGGGGTACCACTTGGGCAGCAACTTCAAGCCAATGTTGCACATACTATTTAAATGACTCTTTATCCTTCTGAGCCATCAATCTCAATTGGTTACGTTCAGGTGCCATAAACATGTTATACTTATAATGCTTCACGAAAGCTTCACCCAAGTCATTGAATGTGTGAATGTTGCTACAACCAATCCCATATATCATTTCAAGGAAGCACCAGTTAAACTATCCTATAATAAATGAATAAGTAAACGTTGGTTATCAGTATGAGTGAACATCCTTCTAATACACATCACCAGGTGGTCACGGGGACAAGAGTTTCCCTTGTACTTCTGAAATTCTGATACTTTAAACTTTGCTGGCATTTTCACATTAGGAATTAAGCAGAGGTCATTGATATTTTGTCCAAATAACTCTTTCCCTCAGTGGACTTTCACTTCTTTCTACATTTCATTTAATTGATCCTGAAAGTCATCCATTTGGTCATAGAAACCTAAACTTTCACTCGATGGAGCAGGATGATAAGTTTCATCGTTAATAACAGGCATAAAATTAACTATAGGAGGTGCGGCATGATGAATATCATTATTAGCAACATGAGTAGCATGCACCACATGAGGTGCAGAAGCAGCAGCAGTTTGAACAAATGGAGCAACTTGAGCAGCACGATTGTAACCTTTTAGCATGAAATTATCAGACATTCCCCATGGGTAACTGCGAGGCATACGGTATTGAGCAGTAGTAACTAGAGTAACAGATATGAGAACTAACAGAACCTCTGAAATAACAGTCGTCTAATGTGGTTGAGTAGCATGAGGAGACAGAGGAGGAGGTGGTGGTGGCTGATTTTGAGCAGCCACCAACGATTCTACCAAAGCAACCAGGTTAGCCATACCAGCTCACAAAGCAATAACTTCTTTGTGCAGCTCACGATTCTCTTGTTCAAGATTTTCCATCTTCTTTCTAAATTAGCCTGAGTATTGTAGCGATGAGACAGCTTGTTGATTGTTGAAGCAGAGAAACAGGTAAGACACCTGGGAAAGATAGGAATGCAAAAATATATTCAAAATGATGCATGATATGCAATGCATATGATTATTTTGTTTATTAAAGGAACTTAAAGAATTATAAATAATTGAAAATATTAAAGTACTAACACATTTGGAAATAATGAAAAATCTCATTTTAATAATAACTTTGGAATGGATTACAAATTTTAGTACAAGTTTCAATAATCCTAAGTACAAGAGAATAAAGATAGAATTTAAAAATCCCAAGGAGCCAAAGCTGATGAAGATCTCTCCACACACTGACGCTTTCCCCTGAGTCTTGCGATTTGAGCCTTCAACTGCTTATTCTCTTCTGCATTCTTGTCGACGACTTCTTTCTAATCACCAGAATTAGAAAATAGGTGAACGGGGCCTGGATGAGCTCTAGAGGAAAATAAATCCTCTTGTTTCTCCATCATCTCCACATCATGACTCTCAAGAATCTCAATCAATTCATCCTTGTCTTTCAATTCAGTTGAGTAGGACACCTCCAAAGTCAGGTACTTGTTCTTTCATGCTTAATTCTCTAGTTGAGTCCTAACCAAGGCAAGTTTAAGTTCTTCCACATCATTTAAGAGAGTAGGAGTAGTCCTTATAAACATATCAGATATAGGTTCTTCACGAGAATAAGACATCTTCAACTGAATTGCCCTTTCTTATACCCAACAAAGATGAGGCTCTAAGGAAATAACTCTTCTTGGTCGCAAATCTTTTCTACCCTTTCTATGAATATGGCGCCAAGCCTTTTCATTTGCTGCCTTGTGATCTTCTCATTATTTGAGAAAGAAACCACTCAGATGAATGTTGTTTGGCTTGTCTCTCATAGGATATCCAAGCTGACGATGCACAAGAACGGGATTGTAGTTAATTCCTCCCTTTGTACCAAGAAGAGGCACATTGGGGAAACTACCACAGTTGTCAATAATCTCCACATCATAATAAGATTGATGATACCAATCAATGTCAGAATGAGTGAGAGCCATAATCTTTGGTGCCTACCGTGGTTCCTTTTTTATATCCCAAAAAACAACAGATCAAGGCAAGTGAGAAATAAATCACTCATATAACAATGCTACACAACAAATAATCATACCTCCCTGATAGAAATTATGAAGATGGATGAAATAATAAGTATCTCCTAGCAGCGCAAGGACTGGATTTCCAATCAAAAAGATCCTAATGGCATTGACATCTACAAATTTGTCGATGTTTAGAAACAAGAACAACCATAAGCAAGCAAAGTAAAAATAACTTCAAAAGCAGTTGTACTCTTCATCTTGGCGAAGTAACGAGCTTTCTCCAATAGAAACTGAGCAGGTAAACCTCGGATTCCTCCTTTGGTAGTTATGTTAGCCTCAATCTCATACTTCTTCAAGTAAGTTATGGTAGCAATCTCGTGAGACTTGGACTCTCCTTCTAAGCCAGCGAAAGGAACATGATCAGTAATAGGTATATCAAGTAAGTACAAATACTCCTCCAATATTAAAATCAACGGATAATCATGAAAGTAAAACACTGGTGTAATGGATCACAGAACGAGGCTAATGTAGAAAGAATACCCTCCTTCATCTTGAGCTTCATAAGAGACACAATGGCTCCATACTTCTTCCGGAAATCTATAGAACTCTCAATCTCAGGAATCAAACTCATCAATTCCTCTATCTTAGGATCCTTGAAAATGTACTTCCGAGTCTTTCTCTTTCAAAAATCCATGGTCAAAAAAGTACCTACGATATTTGCAAAAGTCAACCTTAAGTTCCTTGAATCAACTATTTAAAGAATCCTCACGGATGCATGAATGCATGATGATGTAATAACCACACACAAGATCATAAACATGGGGGTTCATAGGCTCGACGTCACGAGCATGAAGTCAAAGGTACTACCCAAAAGGTATTGACTAGTGGTTTATCACATGTCGAACAAGGTTCTAAGAAGTTCCTAGAATCTACATTCTTCCTTCAGATATTATCAACGTTCCGATTAGCTCGATAATTAGCAATATTCTCAAGAAAAACTCTTCTGAGTGTAGCGTCGCGTGACAACCACTTCCAGATTTCTCCATCATAGTCTTCGCACTACACCTAAAAGGCCAATATGAGTTAAGGGTTCTATGGTTCTCATCTTCTCAGGCTCCTAGGTTGAAAGAAGCATGTCTTCCTGATTGCTCGGTAAACAAATACTACAGTCAAAGGGGCCTTCACTGAGTGGGGGATCTCATGTCTCTTTTTTTTTGGGATTCCTTCCTCAAAGTTAACATGACTATACCAACTGTCTTATCTTAAGTTTTACCAAGACCAGGTAGAGGACTTATAAGAGATCACCAAGTACCCCAAAAACCAGAAAAGTCCAGATATACATATTGTTGTACCCCAAAATTTGCCCTCCCATATTTCTCAAGATATTGCAAGAACAATCTCCAAGTGGCTCAAGATTGCTCAAGAGTTGGACAGTCAAATCATCTCCTAAGGCAGTCAATCTCAAAATTAGGGTTTTGTGTTACATCAAGGTCCTTGCATCCAAATGATCTCAAGTGTTCCCCAATGTCCTAATATGTTCTCAAGTTCATCCATGTCAAATTTCAAGCCTTGCAGAGAAAGTTTGGTCAGACAATTGCTCAAGAGGTCAAAAATTCGATTGTGCTAGGGCAAAAGTCAACTGTGACCCAAATACAGTCAAACCTCAAGATTTTTTGTCAACATTCTCATTTTGAATTATAATTCATCATTTTATCAAGGGTTGATCATGATTCATCAAGGATTGCTCAAGATTCAAAAGTTGCTAAATTAGGGTTTTGTAGGAAAAGTCAACTCAACTTTGACCAAGCATAATTTTCTCATACTTTATGAGAAATGACCCATCCAAAGCTCATTTTGAAGAGGATGCAATTTCCTATAATCCATCTTCATACCCCAAGATCACGAAATGCACTTACAAAAAGTTACAAATTTGGATATTATAGGTCATTTTTGAAAGTCAACAAAAACACCTTTTTTGCCAAAGCTTATAACTTGAGCATGGAATATCAAAATGAGATGATACCAAAAGGGTTGGTTAGCAGACATCTCAAGGTTTCTAAAAAGTCCTAGAACACCTCCAAAAGTTCAAAATTGAAGTTATGCATTGTTGAAGTTGGGCATTTTTCCAAAATTGCCAAAAGTCAACTATCCTCAAAACATTAACTTTTGTCAAAAGGGCCCACTTTTTTCCACTTGATTTGATCTTGTCACACCACACACGTGTCCTATCTTCAGTCTTGTGTCCATTCATTGATTTTTCTATTTTATTTGATTTTTAATTCATTTTAAATCAATTTAAATCCAAATAAAATCCAAATATTGATGAAATAGGATCTTTTTGATTGATACAGCTTTCAACTATCATCATGGACAAGATCAAACTCGTACCAAGCCATATCATGCACAAAATATTGGATTTGGGACATTTTTGGAAGCTTTGTAATGGAGGATCATATCAAATCCAAAATAATCAATGCATAAAGATTGGATCCACAAAATTTGACCTAATGCAATGCTTGATACATATATAATGCAAAGGCACGAAAATCATAACCTAGAGGCTACACAATCAGAAAAACCAAACTTGAAAAAAGCTTGAAAAAGTGTGGAATCGAAATCACTCTTGGAGGGGTTTTCAAAGCCAAAACTCAACGTGGTTCTCTTGCTAGACATCTACTGAGTCTATTGCAATCAAAACCAAGCGCTCTCCCTCCCTGAATCGCACTATAAGCTTCCTTGAACCCCGCCCTGTACATGAAATTGCAATCTCTCATTCTTGCATCTTTTTGACAAAACATGGACATATTATTGATCCTTGCATGATTTCTGAACTTTCTACATTATTTAATTGCATATATATAGCCTGTAATGCCCTACCCGAAACTAGGGTTCGTGTTTCTTGTTTTTAGGCGTTTAAGTTTCAGGCAAAATTGAGGCAAATCATGGACATGGATGAATTCGGGAGGGAGAGACGAAGCGAACCATGGTCTTAGGATCAATTTATATGGCCTATAGTTGATTTTAGGAACGAGCCATGAATTTAGCCGCAGATAAAATCCGCAGGATAATAACCAGTTGTGATCGGTGGATCTGGAACTGACTGTTTAACGCTGGTTCGCGAAATGTCGCGGTAAGCAAGAGTCGCCACCGTCTTTTATTTTCTCCAAATGGAAAGGACAAAAGCACAGAAAAATTCCTTATAGAGATTGCTCTCGGTTCGGGAGGTAGATTATAGAAAGGGAAGGTGTTAGCACCCTTTCTATCCATGGTTATCCATGGGCTCTTAGATACTTGCTCACTTGTGTTTTCAAAAATGGTTTGTTTGCTTTTCAACTGTGGGTTTTAAAAAGTTTCTTTGAAAATTTCAGTTCGACTCTTGTATCGGTCCTCAAGAGTGTTTGAAAAATTGCTTTCGAAAGCTTTTTGAAAAGGTGTCGGTGTGAAAAGTATTTTTAATTTTTTTTTGAAATTAGAGCAAGTATCTAGAGTCGTCTACCTACCCTAAGGAATTCGTCTGTGTAGATGTCCTTAAAGTAGTGCCATCCCACCATTGAGAGGTAGGTAGCACCACCGTTGGAGGTGTTCGGGTCAATTCGAAGGTTCGGGACATGGTGATCACCAGAGCAATAGGAAGATACCTTAGAAGCTACCCTCATGCCAGGTTCCCGGATCATGAGGACTTACTAAAACATCCTCTACTCGACGATCACCTTTCGAGGGGCAAGGCAACAGTGAGACGTACCCTAGGGGTGGTGTGTGATTTGTGTGTCATGTTCATTTATTTTTGTCTTGTTCATGTCAGGGGTGATCTACGCTTTTGTTTTTATTTTAACATTCATTCTTGCATGCAAATTTATTAACAGTTAAAAAGATGCGGAAAATATAAAGTTCCTAAACTATTACAATGGCGCGGGTCCACATCGCCAAATTTAAATCCAGGACCCGATTTGACATAAAATAAAGTAAAGTGCGAGAAATATAAATATCGAATTTACAGGGCTTTGGGAGAATTACATAAAAGGAGGAAATAAAACAAACGCGCGAATTGGAATTGCGATTGAATGCGAGGGCGTTGGACCCTTTTTAATGAAATTAAAGTACGATTAACAAATTAATTACATTAAAATAAAAAGAAAATATTTTTTAGAGTTTTTTTGTACTTATGGAATTTTAATGAGAAGATTATGGGATTTAAAACCTAATTCTAGTTATTTTTTTAATTTATTAAGAAAAGCATTAAAATTTAATCTAAAATTAACCTAATTAATTAATACAATTTTATTTACAAAATAAATAATTATTAATAATGAGAAAAGAAAAGGATAAAAGTCTTTGAAAACCCTAATTCTACAAATTTTTAGTTTATGAAAAAATGTTAAAATTATCCCTAGAATTGAAAACTAAATTAATTAATGAGATTTATTTACAAAAAAATTAAATCAAATATATTTATTTTTTTGTCTTTTATGGTTTTTATATTATTTTTATATTTTATGAAAATAAATTAATTTAAAGAATTAAGTTAAAACTAATTAAAACAAATAGAATAGAAAAATATGAAAAAGAATAAAAAAACAAACCCATGGGGGTTCTGTCCCCAAACTGGAGGAGTTGTCTTAGTAATTAGGCCCAAAGTTTAAGGCCTTGTTTGACTTTTCAGGGCGTATGTGGCACCTCTGACTCATGCCCATGGTACTCTTCTAATATTGGCCTTTGGATTAGGACTATAGGACAAGTGGCGTGCCTGGATTGTGAGCGTATGGTGGACGCTTGGATTGAAGTTGCACAGAAGCATGTTTAGAAAAATAATATGGAATAAGAAAGGGGGACCTGGGATTCGAACCCAGGTCCCATCGCTTACCACACTATGTGCCTTGCCACTGAGCCGTTCACGCGTTTTGGTTATAGTATAGAAAATAAATAACATAATGCAAATCATGAGTTAGTGGACAATTTTCGCGCGAAATTTGAATACACCACTCATTGACCTACACATCACCTTCTTCCCCAAGTGTCCTGCGTTTGCCTGAAAAAACATAAACAAGATTGCGGGGGTTTTAAACCCCCACTATATGCTGTGTAAAAAAATAGCGAATAGAAATCCCTGGATTATAAATTAGGCGCGACCTAAGCATTGAGTTCGTCTGAAGGTCCTGATTTTAATGGCCTAAGTCTCGTGTTCTGATTCTACCCTATGCCAGAATCCCCAATTCAAGGTTTCTGAAAACCTAGAAAGCTTCAATGGTGGATCCTCCAATTTTGCACGAAAACTCAATTAAAGTATATGGTTAGCTTTAGAATGAATCAATTAGTATAAATCCACAAAGAAAATGCAATGAGAATGCTTAAAAAATGAAACACGAATATGAATAAAATGTGAAAAACTTTGAGTTCTGTATACCAATTCTGGGCGTGTGAGGATTGAAAAAGTGTCCAGTTAGATTCAGTAACGCCTTAGGAAGCTTTTGCAATTGGTATTTTGCTTTGAATCGTGCTAGAATGTAGTTTTCAGTCTTCAATTTTTTTGACAAAAACACAAACTTTGTTCTTGATGTGTGGCGCAGCATTCAGGTCCCCTGGCATTAGGTTTGCATCTTGCTTATGTATGGAATGTATTAGGGTTAAATTATGAGTCCACAAATCCTTGCATTGATGAAAACAATATTTGATTTTCATGGCATATCTTCCAAATCTTTTTTCACATGTTTTTTATTCCAATCATGGCAAAACCTTCCAATTTTGATTATGCACGAATCTTGAGCCTTTAAGAAGAGTTTATCTTGCACAAAAAGATTTAAAAACTTTGGTTTAGTATTTTTCCATATTTTATTTAATTTAAATGAATTAATTGCAATTAAAAATTCAAATAAATAAATAAAAATGATGAATAAATCCCCTTTGGGCCAAATGGTCATGCACATGCTTTGGATGATGAATCTTGGAAGAAAATGTGGCCCATTAGCAATTTTAAGGCTTTTGAAGCAAAATTGACTTTTCAAAATACCCAAACATTTCCCGACTTCCACAAGGAATATCTTGCTCAATTTTTAAGCTTTGATCACGTTCTTTGACATTTTGGAAAGGTCTTGAAGTCCTCTAACCAATTCCTTTGGTCCCATGTCATTTTGATTGACCAATCTCAAGTTATGGCCTTTGACTTAAAGTCCCTTTTTGTTGACTTTTGAAAATGACCTATAATGTTAAAATTG
Source organism: Vicia faba (assembly GCA_948472305.1). Lineage (NCBI taxonomy): Eukaryota > Viridiplantae > Streptophyta > Magnoliopsida > Fabales > Fabaceae > Vicia > Vicia faba. The sequence continues at coordinate 1,117,910,100 of OX451738.1, read as the reverse complement.
ATAACTTTTTGTGAGAGCATTTCTTGGACATGAAGTGTGAAAAGGAGTTGTAGGAAATGTCTTTATATTCAAAATGAGATTTGGATGGAATTTTTCTGATAAGCCATGTGGAAGTTATGCCTTGGTCAAGTTACAGTTGACTTTTTCAACTGTCCAAATATGGAAACTTTTGCCTCTTGAGACTTTTTGAGCCATGCCTTGAAAATCATGATCAAGAATTGATCAAATTATGTTTGTGGCTTCAAAATAAGATGTTGAGCAAAAATTTGAACTTTTGACTGTCAAATGACCATTTTGCCCCTACAGTTGACTGTAGTGCAATTAGGGTTTTTGACTGTGCAATTTTGTGTTGTAAGTCTTGAAACTTGGTATGAGGATGCTTGACAATGTTTATAAGCATGTGGGGCTTGATTGGACCCTTGGAAACTTCATTTTCTTTGTCAGAACCAAAACCCTAGTTTTTGACTGTTAGGAGGCCCTTGAACTGTGCAACCCTTGGGGAATTTTGAAGCATGCTTTTGGCAAATCTTGAAGAATATGGGAGGGAAAATTTTGGGGTACAACACCAGTTTACAACGAAGAAGACGATGATGCGTCCTCTTCCCATTGGTTGTTTCATAATTTCGCGCTTTTTATTTTTTCAATTCTGGAATTTTAATTGTTTCCCTTATAATAATCATCATATAATCCACTAACAATATAAGCGTGCTGGCTCAGTGGCTAAGGCATATGTTCAAAGTCAAACAGGACCTGGGTTCGAATCCCAGGTCCACCATATTGCATATTATTGTTTTTCTTCAGGAGATCCAGCACGCCTCAGCAATCATGGTACATGATACATCATCACCTGATCAGATGCCAGATGGCCTCTAGGCCAAATCTGATGGCCAAGATTGCAAGACCACCATGTTCCCTAGTCAACCAACTCACACGGAATTGCAAAAGTCAGCCCAGGACAGCGCCTGTTGGGCCTTGAAAATGCTACTCTCACATCCAAATCAGGCTCACACCCTCTTTGGTTATTTCTTTCTATTGCTTTTATTTATTTTATTTATTTGTTTTTATATTATTATTTTTATTATTTAAATTAACCAATTAATTTTTTTTCCTCATAAAATCAAAAACACAAAAATATGTTTTATTTATTAAAATTAAAACCACCACTTTATTTTTGTAAATAAATTAATTTAATTAACTTAGTTTTAATTAGATATAATTTTTAACATCTTTTGCAAATAATTAAAATTAATGTAGAAAAATTAGGTTTTTACTAACTTTTAATCAATTTACTTTATTTCTTTAAATACTCAAAAATCCAAAAATATTTTCATTAATTAATTAATTTAATTGTTAATTTAGATCTAATTCTTTTTAATTCAAAAAATTAACAAAAAATGCTTTCTTTTCAAAAAGGGTCAAAACCCTAAAAAATACATTCGATTTAATTTTCTGCACGCGATCTATTTTACCATTGATGTAATTGTTTCCCGGAATGTAATAGCTTTTAATTAGGACTTTATTTTATCGCTTCATTTTATTTTCCGCAATTTAAATTAAAGGGTTGTTTTTGGCGATGTAAATACCCGACGCCTTGTAATAGTTTAGATTTAATTTCCGTTATTTAAATTCTGCAACTATACACTGTTAGATGTTTGGTAATAGGGAATGCATGACAAGATCAAATGTATGAACTTAAAATCAACATAGCTCACCCATGACATGTACAAAGATAAATAACCGAAATAACACACTCGCACATGCGCACTCTTAGGGTACACCTCACTTGGTTGCCTTCGAACGTGGTCATTGAGTATAGGAAGTTTTAGAGGTCGCCCTCTTGTCCAAAGATCATAAGTTTCCTCGAAACGGTTGCCTCGGAAAAATGATCTAAGACATTAGGGTTACCACTAAGGCGTCCTAACATTGCTTTAGTGACCACATGTCCCTTAATCGAATTGACCCTTAAACTTCAACAACGATGCTACCTACTCATCAATAGTAGGATAGCATTGTCTAAAGGACATTAGCACAGATTGATTTCTTTTTCGAGTAGGTAGATGGTTCTTAAGTACTTGCTCATTCTAAAACAAAACAAAACTTTTTCGCACTTACACCTTTCAAACAAAAACTTCTTTCAAACCCACAAACACAAAGAAAAGCAATTTTGAAAACACTTTGAGCAAGTACCTAAGAGCCCATGGATAACCATGGATAGAAAGGGTGCTAACACCTTCCCTTTCTATAATCTACCCCCCGGACCCGAGAAACATCTCGAAAAAGGAATTTTTCTGTGCTTTTTTTCTTTCCTTGTTGGATAAAATAAAAGACGATGGCGACTCTTGCTTACCGCGACATTTTGCAAAAACAAACGCAAAACGCGAACCAGCATTCCAAAAACAGTCAGTTCTCTTCCCACCGTATCACACATATATACAACAAATAATAACAAATACACAAATAAACAAAGATAGGCTTAACCCACTTAGAGATCTTAATTTTCCCTAGTGAAGTCACCAGTTTTCTATAGCAGTAGAAATATTGAGACTAAGCCATTTGATTGACTTAACTCGAACAAATCAAATAAAAATCGCCATCGTGCTTTATTGTTTCCAAAGGAAATGGGAAAAGAGAGAATAAACCCAAAAAAAGAGGGGAAGATAATCTAGGTATGGGGGTTGGTTATGAAAAGGGAAGGTATTAGAACCTTGAACATCTACGGTACTCCTCAGGAACCTCTTTGAAAATCTGTGTATTTTGGCTATAAAAGGTGTATACAAAAATAGATTGTGGAGATGAGAAAAGAAGTATTTTTTACAATTTTGCACCCGTCTCAGTTGAGAACCTTTAGTGCCTACATACCACCTTCCGTGAAATAGGGGACCAGGTTACTGATAGTTCACATCAAAAAGGAGAATTTGCATCATCTCAAAGTGGAGGATATAACTTATATTTTAAAATCAACAAAGCCTCACTCAACACCCAAGTGGAAATATCTCACCTTACTATATATCATAGAAGTACAATAGCTCGCATCACTACAAGAATTGACAAGAGTCTAATCTTTTGAGAAAAAGGTTTTAAGGTAAAAAAGCCAAAATGAATAAATGGTTTGAATGAGGTTAATGAATTTTAGTCTTGAAAAAGATGTCAAAGTATGATTAAATTGATTAAAGTTTGATTAAGAAAAGATTTTGAAAATGCATGGACCTAAGTCCAAGTTTATTATGAAAGCGGTTCAAGTTAGAAAACAAGAAGAGTTTTGAAATGGAGGGAGAAGATTTTAGAAATTAAAGATAGGAGGAGATGAAGGGACTATCCTAAAGTATAAGGTAAAAGCTAAGGAAAATAATGATTTAACCAACAAGAAGCCAACACATGACATAAGAAGTCAATGTAGAATTATCATCCTTTGGATTGAAACCAAGCAAGAAAAAATACTAAACCTCTGAGAAAAAACTAAGCTTCAGTTGAATTAAGTCTTCATAAAAATTGGGCATAGTAATAGTTGTATACAGAGGAATTATTAATTACAGACAAAGCATATAATTAGAATAATATGCACACAAAGAAAATCAACCCAATGTCTTGAAGTAAACCGCAAGAACTTCAGACAAAAAAACAACAAAGCCACAAGGTCTCAAGTATCAAGGCTTCTAATACTAAGTTTGAGAGATCCACAACTCTATAATGTCAAGTGTGATACAGTGGAAGAACCGATTGTTTAATACTGGTTTTGCATTTGTGTTCGCAAATATTGCCGTAAGCAAGAGTCGCCACCGACTTTTCTTTCATCCAAATTAAGTAAAGGGTGAAAAGAACAGAAAAAGACATTTTTGGGATTATTCTGAGTAAGGGGAGTAGATTATGGAATGGGAAGTGTTAGAAACCTTTCCATCCGTAGTTATCTACGGGCTCTAAGAGGTTTTCTCATTTTGAAATACCTTTGTGCTTTGCGTGTTTGAAAATATTTTGAGAATGCCTTAGTACGGCGAACTTTGTAATGTTTCTCGGGATAGTGGAGAAAGTATACAAAGTGTTTTAAAAAATGTTTTTGAAAAGTAGTATTTGTATAAGTGCAAAATGTTTTGAGCAAACTTCTAATAACTATCTACTTTGTCCTCAAAAAGGTAGTTCTTTTCCTCATATCCTTTAGACAGTGCTATCCTACTAATAGTGAGTAGGTAGCCCTATCGTTGGATGTATAAGGCACATTCGAAGGAACGATACTGTTACAAAGGCAACATGAAAAGAAATTATAGTAACTGTCTTAAAGTCCTAAGATCACTTTAAACTGAGGCAACGTCAAAAGGGTCATTGAGGGACTTGTGATCTTTCAAACTAGAGGACAGCCACTAAAACTTCTCACGTTTTGAGAATTGTGACTGTTTTCCCAAGGCAACCGAAGTGGGATACCCTAGAGGTGCATATGTGAAATTGTGTTTAGTTCAAGTATTTAACTTGTGTTAAGTTTGCTAATTGTTTAATTATTAAGCTCTTGTCATGCATTTCTATTAACATACATCTAACAGTTAATATATATACAGGAATTTAAATGTGCAAACTAAATCTACGCTATTACAAGGCTTTGTGAGAGGTACATTAGAGAAATGTGGAAAATAAAGTCCTAGTTACTATTACAGACCATGAGCAAGTACATTAATAATAAAAATGTGATATTAAATAGATACGCGTGAAATTGAAAATAACGTCTAAAGACATACTAAGAAATAAAAATCCTTTTGTTTGTTTCTGATTTTTTTTTATTTAAGAAAATAATTAATTAATCCTAAAATCTATTTAGAAAATAAAATAAAATTAAGAAAAACAGTCTAAGTTCTTTTTGATTTTTATTATGAAAAGAAAATGATTAAAACATAAATTAAATCCTAAATTCTAACTCATTTTAAATTAAAGAAAATAGTTAAAATATTTATTTAATTTATTTACAAAATTAGTTTAGTTAAAAAAAGTACTAACTTAATATTTTGTGATTTTTCTGACTATTTAGTTAATTAAATAATTAATAGAGAAAAACTAAAACAAATAAAAGGAATACAAAAATGGGCTTGATAACAAAAGAAAATAAGGGGGTGTGAGATTGAATTTTCGCTAGGCTCAATGTTGAAGATAGGCCAGGTCTGTCCATGGATCCAGGGAGCAATGTGGTTCTTCGATCCAGGGAGGGGTATGATTTTTCGATCCAAGGAGGGAGTTGTCTTTCTATCTGGACCTGCAAGATAAATGTTGGCAAAAATAAATATGCAGGACCTGGGTATCGAACCCATGTCTTTCTCCCTAATTCGAATCTTATGTCCTTGGGCCTAAGCTTATTTTGGCTTGAAACTGGCTATACCATGAGTTTCAAAAGGCAAACCCATATCATGCCTTTCAATGGCATGATTTTATTCCTGCATGTTACCTTGCGTATGATATATTCATATAAACACAAATGACATTAGCAGCACAGATATACCAACAACGTGTATTTAAAGGGCCTAGAAATACAGTTTCGATTTGGGTGAATCCTTACTAACTGGAAATGCTTTGATCAAATAATCTGGGTGTGGCTTGGCTTGGAGCAGACTCTTGGTAGTCTCAGGAACACAAGTATGGTCTTCGTCTAGATTGAGGGTGCCTGCAAAACTGGTTAGAATTTTGATATGTTTTCTGTGGTGGTGTGAGTGTTCTTTTTTGATAGGAAATTTGTATGTGTGTGATGCAACACGTGTGGTCTATTTATATAGAGAGGAGGGAGGGGACAAGAAGGCAATGGTTTAAACAACCTTGATCATGTTCTTTAAGAGCCATAAATAAAATATTGTAACTTTGCCAAAGACATGGAATCTTGTCTTTTTTGAATTTTGAATGAATATGGATATTAATGGCTTTCGAATGCCTTCAGTCCCTGTTCTTCGATTGGATCTCTTGTACATCCTTCAAACGGGTCTTTAGATGTCTTTCGTGTACCCTTGAATGGGCCTTTGGTTGCCTCCTTCGAATGGACTTTTTGAGTGTCTTTCATATGTATGCTTTGTGTCCTCTTCGAATGGGCCACTAAGGTGTGTCCTTCGAATGGGCTATCATGTGTGTTGAAGTGTGTATACCTGTTTCAAAGGGGGTCATTGCCCAGTCAAAGCTGGCACAAAGCCAGCCTATGCCTTGTGGGTCGAAGGAAACTTTTTTGCCTGGTAGATCAAAAGAAGCTTTTTTCCTGGTGGATCGAAGGCAAATTTGAAGGAGTCTTGGACTTGTGTGCTAAAGGCAAGCTAAAGAGGGGGCCTTTTCCTTGTGAATTGAAGGCCAGTGAGAGAGGCCTTTTTCCTTGTGAATCAAAGGCATGCTGATGGATCTTTGCCTTGTGAAACTAAGGTAAGCATGAAGAGGCATACATGTGCTGGTGACAAGCTGAGGGGCCTTTTGCCTAGTGAGAGCTTTGTGAACTAGGCTTGATTGAAGAATACTCAACGCCTAATTAAAGCTGGTATACAGGAGTTCATTGCTAGTGAATCGAAACACACTTGTAGGGGATTCTTGCTTTGTGCGTTGAAGGCACGCACAGAGGGAGTATTTGCCTAGTCGAAGTGGGAATCAAGCTGGCTCCAAAGAAACCAAATGCCCAAATGAAGAAGGAATCAAGCTTGCTCCAAAGAAATCAAATGTCCAATCGAAGCAGGAATTAAGCTTACATGCATGTAGCCATTGCATTGTGAATCAAGCCAGCATGCAAAGCCAATGGTGCAAACGAAGGATGTATGCATGGGGCATTGCCTTGTGCCTTCTGGCATGAAGGAAGTCCATGCCTTGTGAATCAAAGGCAAGCCTGAAGCAACCAATGTGCAGTCGAAAGCCTTGTGATTTAAACATGATCGAAGGGGGCCCAACACCCAATCAAAGCTCGTGAATCAGGCTTGCATCAAAGGAAGTCCAGCGCCCAATTGAAGCTTGCTCATATGCCAATCGAAGCACCCTGTTCAGATGACAATCAAAGGACACTGCTGAATTTCCAATCGAAAGACACTTTGCTAACATTAAAAAAATCATTTTCTTTAGGCAAGTGCTTGTAACCACCCATATAAGAAAAAAAAACCTTGGGAAACATGAGAGGGAAAATTTTAGGGTACAACAGTTGCCCCTGTTCAATCTTCTTAAACTTGAGGATTTAGATTGGCTTGTCTGCCTTTCGTGATATGAAGGTGGAAGATGATTGAACACTAGAGTGCCCAGAAATTTTCACTTGCATGAAATAACACTGTTAGTTGATGATGACGGGAATGGGCTTACAGATTCCATTTAGAGAAGATGACAAGGAGTTTTTGGAGATGGGCTTAAAGATGCCATCCAAAATAGATGTTGATTTCACACATGGTCCCTTTGGGGGTTCCTGTTCCTGCTATCTGAGGAGAAGTCCGTTGGGGAATGTGGGTTTCTATTGTTCTCCTACTCGAGGAAAACTCTGGGAACTAGAGTTTAGGCACTTCAGTTGTCTAAGGTTCTGCTGAAGAGTTATCTCTGGAGAGATGAGAGTTTGTTGTATTCTGGTTGAAGTCCAAGCTTCCAGTAATTTGCTGGGGATAATGGAATTAACCATTATCTGGAAATGTACTAGAAAGAGCCTTTGTAGGGCTGTTTCAGGATGAGTCTGTGTTAGACTGCATCTGGATGCTAAGAAGGAACTCGTGTAAGATTGCATCGTCTGGTCATGTATATAGCTTTCCTGTCTAGTTTTAGGTGTTAATCTACAATCAGCTTGTTCACATATAGTTGTCCTGTCTGGTTTCAGGTATTAATTTGAAAATTGTCGGTCGTTGAGATATTTATCCTGGATGGTTTCAGGTATTAATCCATAGTTTGTCGTCCACAAATAGTTCTCCTGGCTTGTTACAAGTATTAATCTAGAATTTGAAAATTGTCGGTCATTGAGATAGTTGTCTGGGCTTGTTACATGTATTAATCTCTGACCTGAGAAAGAAAGATAGTTTTCCCGAATTATTACAGGTATTAATCTTCAATCTCTTCATGTAGATAGTTCTCCTGGCTTGTTACAGGTGTTAATCCATAGTTGGTCTTCCATAGATAGTTCTCCTTGCTTGTTACAGGTATTAATCTGGAACTTGAAAATTGTCGATCGTTGAGATAGTTGTCCTGGCTTGTTACAGGTATTAATCTCTGACCTGAGAAAGAAAGATAGCTTTCCTGGCTTGTTACAGGTTTTAATATTCAATCTCTTCATGTAGATAGTTCTCCTGGCTTGTTACAGGTGTTAATCCACAGTTGGTCGTCCACAGATAGTTCTCCTGGCTGGTTTCAGGTATTAATCGGGAACTTGGTTTTTATTGGTCATTGAGATGGTTATCCTGGCTTGTTACAGGTATTAATCTCTGATCTGAGCGAAAGATAGTTTTCTCGTCTGGTTTCGGGAATTAATCCATGGCCTGTTGTATTTGTTGGTAAACCCATCTTGTTTCGGGAGTTTATACCACTTGGTCGTGTAGATGGTTTTCCCGTCTAGTTTCAGGCATTAATCTTTGACCTGTTGTAAAGGTTGATAGTGTTTGTTTGTCTGCTAATTTAACCTGAAAATGTTAAATCATCTTCATGCGACGTCATGATGTATGAATTGCATGGTGTTCCCAAAATAAATGAGATTGTGATATATGTATTTGTATGCACATGCCATGATGTATGAACATGTAATGTTGTTGCGCAATATCTTTGTCTGGGAAAATAAATCCCTGACTGCTACTGAAGAGTACCGGGAAGCTGAATCTCGGACTGCTGTTGGTGATTGAAGAAAGTGATTCTTCAATTTCCGTTGGGGATAATGAATGGCGATTCCCTTTCTCTGCCGAGGATCTTCAACTTCTGTTTGAGAATGATTTTTCCGAGGGGAGAGTTCTGTTGGAATATTTCACCAATTTGGAGAAATAAACTCTGTTGGGGGATGACTTCCATAGCTAGAGAAATAAAATCTACTGGGGATAAGGCTTTATAAACTACTTGAGATTTATAAAACTCTATTGCGGAAGGTGAACTCCATAAACTGCTTGGGGATTTTGTTGAAATCCTGTAGGGGAATCTTGAGAAGCTTAGCGACTTCACTGGGAGATTTTGGAGCAGTAATTGGAGTTTTACTTTGTCGGGGATGTGAGAACAACTGACATCAATAGGCTACATGCTGAGAATATGGCAGTGACCTTGTAGTAGAATGCCCCAGCCTCTGTACCTGCTGGAGAAGGAACCTGTCGGGGAAAACATCTACAAGGATCTCATGGATGGCCCTTAGATATTGTCTCGTTTCTTAAAGTCATTAGCAATTGTCTCTATGTTTTTATGCGTGTATTTGTAAGCAGTAATCATATTCAAATGCATATGTTCAAAAATAATCACTAGATGTTTTTGCACACAAAACAGAAAAATAAAAATAGAAGTTTGCACTTTCAAAGGAATAGTTTTGTATTAACTTTAATAAGTGTTTTTGTACAAGGAGACGGACATCCTGGTAAGAGAATGCTGTCGTGAGAATGGAAATTATGAAAAAATAGTATTCAAAGAAAAACAGCTATGTGAGATAATCCCATTGGGTTCCCATTCTACTATTGCCTTTATGTCTTGGAACAACTCATCACTTTTTTTGCTTGTCCGAAGCTGGTTGGATTGATTAGTATCGCTTGAGCTCGATAGTTGGTACTGAAGATTGGCTGCAAGATGATCCAACGGGACATAGTTATAAGCTTTAAATCCCTAACTTTTGCCTGGACCGCCCTTTTGAGTTTTCAGTCCACCGGGATACCCTTTTTTTCCCAAGCCGCCTTTTCAGGTTTTCGACTTGCCGGGTGTACAGACTTTTTTATGTATATCCCTAATTTTTCCCAAACCCTTTTGGTTCGCCGGGATGCCCTAATTTTTTCCTAGGCTAGTCGACCTAGCGGGTCTTTGTTTATGCGTAGTATCTTTTAAATATGTCTGCGTTTACCGGGTGTGGAAGGTCATCACCGTCCATAGTGGTTAGGATCATGGCTCTACCAGAAAACACGTTCTTGATTATAAATGGCCTTTCGTACGTGGGAGTCCATTTTACCCTGGGATCATCTTGCGGCAGTATGATGTGTTTGATTACCAAGTCACCAGCCTGATATACCTGATGTCTGACCTTCTTGTTAAAAGCTTTGATCATACGTTTTTGGTACATCTGACCATGATAGACAGCCGCGAGCCTCTTCTCGTCAATCAGGTTTAACTGGTTAAGTCGAGTCTGGACCCATTCGTCTTCACTCAGCCCTGCATCCTTCATGATTCTCAAGGAAGGTATATGGACTTCAATGGGCAGGACAACTTCCATACCGTATACCAAAGAGAAAGGAGTTGCCACTATTGATCTGTATATTGTGGTGCGGTAACCGTGAAGAGCAAATGGTAACATCTAATGCCAATCTTTATATGTCACCGTCATCTTCTGTATGATTTTCTTGATATTTTTGTTAGCAGCTCCAACAGCGCCATTCATCTTCGGCCGATAGGGAGAAGAGTCATGATGCTGGATTTTGAATTGCGTACAGAGCTCAGTGATCATAGTGTTGTTGATATTGGTATCATTATCTATAATGATTCTTTCTGGAATACCATACCGACATATAAGGTTATGTTTGATGAATCGGACCACTATGTTCTTGGTAACAGAAGCAAATGAAGCTGCCTCGGCCCACTTCGTGAAGTAATCAATGGCAACCAGGATGAAGCGGTGCCCATTAGAAGCTGTAGGTATGATTTCCACAATCATATCGATGCCCCACATTGTGAACGACCAAGGAGCAGTCAAGACATTTAGAGGAACCAGAGGTACATGTACCTTATCAGCATAGATCTGGCATTTATGGCAAGTTAGTGAATGTTGATAACATTCTGCTTCCATAGTGGACCAGTAGTATCCTGCTCGTAGGATCCTTTTAGCCATTTAGTGCCCACTAGAGTGGGTTCCAAAGGTACCTTTGTGTATGTCAGCCATAATCGTTTCTGCCTCACTCTTGTCTACACACTGAAGCAAGGTAGAATCATGATTATGCTTGTAGAGGATCTCGTTACTAAGGAAGAACTTGACAGAGAACCTTTTTAAGAACTTCTTATCATTGACTGAAGCTCCCTCAGGATATTCTTGGTTTTCGAGATATCTTTTGACTTCATGGAACCAAGGCTTATCCACTACATCTTCAGTACCAATCTCGTGACAGTATGCTGGCTCATCCATTCTTTCAATAATGATCTGAGGTGCTTCATTATCCCACCTGACCTTGAACATGGATGACATTGTAGCTAGCGCGTCCGCTATTTGATTTTCCTCTCGTGGAAAATGCTCAAAGGTAATTTCTTCAAAGTATGAAATTAGTGTCAACACATGATCTTTGTACGGGATGAGATTAGGATGCTTTGTGACCCATTCTCCTTTGATCTAGATGGTTACCAAAGCTGAGTCTCCAAACACACTTAAGAACTTGATCCTTAAACCGATTGCAGCTTTGAGACTCATGATACATGCTTCATACTCAGCCATATTGTTGGTACAATTGAAACATAACCTGGAAGTGAAAGGAGTATGATAGCCTTCAGGAGATATGATCACAGCGCCGATGCCATTGCCAAGAGCGTTGGAAGCTCCGTCAAAAACCATAGTCCATCAGGATCCTTTTTTAGGTCCTTCATCCGGTCAAGGTTCTTCACAATCAGTTACTAACATGATGTTCTCATCCGAGAACTCAAAATTCATGGATTGGTAGTCATCCACGGCTTGATGAGCCAAATGATCAACTAATACACTTCCCTTAATTGCTTTCTGGGTTGTATATTGAATGTCGTATTCAGTCAGGATCATTTTCCATCTTGCTATTCTTCTGGAGAGAGTGGGTTTCTCAAAGATGTACTTGATAGGATCCATTTTAGATATCAACAAGGTAGTGTGAGTCAACATATACTATCTTAGTCGACGAGCAGCCCATGCCAAAGCACAACAAGTTTTCTCGAGTAGTGAGTATCTTGTTTCACAGTTGATAAACTTTTTACTAAGGTAGTATATTGCATGCTCTTTTCGACCAGACTCATCATGCTGCCCCAACACACACCCCCATTGAATTATCTAATATTGTTAAGTACATTATTAAAGGTCTTTCTTCAACTGGAGGAATCAAAATTAGAGGCTCTTGGAGATATTCATTGATTTTTTCAAAGGCGTTCTGAAAGTCGTTATTCCACTTCACTTCTTGATCTTTCTTCAGTAATTTGAAGAAGTAGCAGTCAGATGTGAAATGAACCTGGCAATGTAGTTCAGGCGTCCCAAGAATCCCCTTACTTCCTTCTCAGTGCAAGGATTTGGCATTTCTTATATAGCTTTAACCTTTGCAGGGCCTACTTCAATACCTTTGCTGCTGACAACAAAACCTAAGAGCTTACTTAATCTTACTCTGAAGGTGCATTTATTCGGATTCAGCCTCAGTTTGTATTTCCTTAGCCTGTCAAATAGTTTATGTAGGTGATCAAGGTGTTCCTCCTCAGTCTGAGACCTGGTTATCATATCATCAACGTAGACCTCTATCTCGTGATGGATCATATCGTGAAACAAAGCTACCATGGTGCGCTGATAGGTTGCCCCGAAATTATTTAGTCCAAATGGCATAACTTTGTAGCATAAAGTTCCCCACTGTGTGACAAAGGTCGTCTTCTCCATGTCCTCAGGTGCCATTTTGATATGATTGTATCCGGAGAAGCCATCCATGAAGGAGAAGATCTTAAGATGTGCAGTGTTGTCAACCAGAACATCGATGTGGGGGAAGCGGGAAGTCATCCATGGGGCTCGCCCTGTTCAGGTCTCTGTAATCCATACACATACGTACCTTATCGTCCTTCTTAGGTACTGGAACAACATTAATGACCCATTGTGGATAGGATGTGACAGCTAAAAAACTGGCATTGAACTGTTTCATGACTTCAGCCTTGATCTTTTTTGACATATCCGGCCGCATACGACGAACCTTCTGTTTCACAGGAGAGCAGTCCTCTTTTGTAGGTAGGCGATGAACCACAATATTGGTGTCAAGTCCTGGCATGTATTTGTATGACCAGGAAAAAACCTCAACATAGTCATGTAGCATTTGTATTAACCACTGTTTGACACTGGGCTCCAAGTTAGCACCTACCTTGACTTCTTTTCTATCCTCTTCAGTACCCAAGTTCATTGTCTCAACTAGATCCTCATGAGGTTGTATTTCCCTTTCTTCATGTCGTAACAGTCTAGCAAGCTCTCCTGGTACCTCACAATCTTCCTCACCTTCGTCCTCGGCTTGGTTGATCGGATATTCAAAGTTATAATGAGCAATAGCAGAACCGTTATCAATGGGATCCAGAGTGGATATGGATCTGCAGTTTGATATGTGAGTGTGTGTGTAAGAGCATAGTTGTATATTTTGATAAAGTTAAGAGGAAGAAAAGAAAAACAAAGAGCGTAAAATTTGTATGTGAAACGTCAAATGTTTTATCGATGACATATGAAAATGAAGTAATGACCCTCACAAATAGACCATTGTGCCTCGGGTAAGACACAAGGCTTTAATGTTTCAATTGTTCAAATATTACATTTCCTAAATAAAAAAATACAAATTACTCTTGAATAAAAGTGATAGGCACAAAGTCTTTAGCCTCCCAATTGCTGAGTCCACCGCTGATGGTTGGAAGATCCATTTGTCCAGGTAATAGCTATTGTCAGCGTCTTCTATAGCGAGATAACATCAATAGCATTAACTCCCGGGCCATGCTTGGGAATAGGTGCAGTTATGACGTTGGGAGTCTCAGGGGGATCAAATTCAACCACCTTTGCATCAATAAGGTCTTGCACCTTGTTCTTCAAAGCCCAACAATCGTTTGTATCATGCCCCGGTGTTTCAGAGTGGTAGGCACATCGAGCATTCAGGTTGTAGCAGGGAGAGTCAGTATTAGGGTTCTTCGAGGCCTCCTTTAAGGTCACCAGATTAGACTTTAGCAGGTGTGGCGAAACCTGGGACAGGGTCATGTTGATCCGGGTAAATTGTCTCCTTGGCTTATCTGTTATGGACTAATTGTTCTGTTGTCCGTTTGATGCTAGATTGGAAATCATAACAGTCCCTACCATCGGACGATGCTCAGTTTTGTTAAGATTTCTTTAGCCATAAGCAGCACTAACCTCCTTCTTCCCTGTGAATGGTTTCTTTGCAGTACTGGAGGATGCATCTCTCTGTATCTTACCACTTTTAATACTAGCCTCTACTCGTTCACCCATCAAGACCAATTCCGTAAACCCAGCAGAAGAACTTCCAATCAGGTGGTTAAAGAATGGCCCGAATAATATGCCCAAGAACATGTCCACCAGCTCCCTATCAGATAATGGAGGTCGGACTCTTCCCGCAAGGTCTCTCCATTTTTGGGCATAGTCCTTAAAACCCTCATCGGAACCCATATACATGCTTTGCAACTGTGTACGAGTCGGGGCGAGGTCAACATTATATTGGTACTTCTTGTAGAAAGCAGCAACCAGATCTTCCCAATTACGCACATTGGTACTTTCTAGTTGATAGAACCATTCCAGCTGAGTTCCTGCCAAACTTTCCTGGAAGAAGTGTACCCATAGATCCCTATTAGTAGTGTGGGATTGAATTTTCCTGACATACGACCTTAAATACAACTTAGGACAGGAGACACCATCGTACTTAGAAAATGTAGGGACCTTGAACTTCCGCGGGATGACCACCCCTGATACCAGTCCTAGCTCTTCAAAATCCAACCCGGGCACCCTTTGGATCTCTATAGCATTGATCCGATCCTCCAGTTATTTGTATTTATCATCAGCAGGAGGATACTGCTCCTCAGAATAGTCAGGTTCATCTTCTTCAGACTCCCTTGTATTGTGGTCTTCTTCTCTTAGATCTCCTTCCTGATTGTATCTCTCTCTCTCTTGATGGAGTTGCAAGCTTTGAAACTTGCCTCACTGGCCCTTTGAACCTTCTTCCCAGATTCAGAATTCCCACTGGCCTCTTTTTCTTCTTCTTGTCCTTTAGAATCAGTGCTTTCAAATCTTCTTGTCCCTTAGCCAGATTCAGGAACATTTCTTGGAATTGAGAATTCTGTGGCTGAAGCTCTTTAACTGGTTGTTCAAGAGCCACTGCTAAAATAAACAGTGAAGAAGATAAGAATCTTGTCCTGAAACCTGTTTATGCAATGGTATTTATGATATATGTATGCAATGTTTTCAAGGATTTCTAAGACTTAAATTTGCTTATCCAAAGGGAAAACAAACATTAATTGCATTAAGAAGTTTAAGCGGTTACAATGATGCCTCTTGGGCTTACAAAGGAAGTAATAAAGTAAAAATGAACTCTCAAAGTAAAAAAGGACTCAATCTTCCCACGGGCGCATCCTCTTTGGTGAAATGTATGCATTTATACTCTTCTCTTCGTGAAGTAGCCTGGTGAGCTCTAAAACTTTCTTCTCGCTGGCGTAGAATTGGGTTTCAAAGGTATCACGTTCCTCTATGAGTTGAATCCATGATTTTTGTAACTCCTTAAAATTAGTCGACATGTCAGGATGAAGAACGATGTAAGGAGTGTCTCCCTCAGCAACTGGCTCCATGATGATGGGTAGAATGGTCTCATAAAGCATCCTGAGACTTTGAGCACGGGCTCGTACCCACTTAAGATAAGGCTCCAAAGGAATGGAGTTCTTATGCCCCAATGTTTTGCTATCAACTTTGTTCACCATGCCCCAAGCTCTTATGAACCTCTGGCGATAACCCTAAACATCATTCTCATAGTCGAATACGATTCCTTAGACAAGTGTGTCATGAGGACCATCCCTCCTAGCATAGCCAAACTGTCGCAATGCCAATCAAGGATTATAAGTGATTCCTCCCCTAATGCCTATGAGAGGGACATTAGAGAATTCTCCATAGCGTTCAATGATGGTAACATTCTCCAAGGATCGAGGACACTAATGAATGTCCGAATGTGTGAGGGACATCAACCTATTAGACCATCTCAATCTCTACTCATTCTTCAACGCGGATCGAGGCAGGTGTGAAATAAACCACCTAGCCAACAGAGGAGTGAAACACAGTAGGGTCCCTCTTCTCTTTACAGTGCGGGTATGCAGAGAGTGTAGGATGTCTCCAAGTAAAGTAGCCACCGGATTATGAGACAGAAAAACCTTAACCGCATTCACATCTATGAGTTGGTCCAGATTAGAGAATAGAACCATCCCATAGATGAGAAGGGCCAACACTTCTTCAAAAGCTCATAAATCCAAGGTATCCCAAAAATGACGAGCCTTCTCAAATAGAAACTTAGTTATAAACTCTTTGATGCTTCTTCTTGTTTCCCAGTTTGCTACTACATTGGATCGTTGTAAAAACAGAGCATGAGCAATCTCTTCTGATTTTGGGTATCTTTCCATACCATTGAAGGGTAACTAATCAAGAATGGGCACCCCCAGTAATTGGGAAAACTCCTTCGTGGTAGGCACCAATTGGTAATCAGGAAAGGTGAAGCACTGATGTAAAGGGTCAAAGAACTGAAAGAGCACCTTCAATATTTCTTCATTAGGACTTGAGGTGACCATATTGAGAAGTCGACAATGTATTTCAGTGAATGGAGAGCTCTCAGGAACCCTTGATGCTAATTCCTTGAGTTAAGGAGGCACCCTTATGAGGTTGACTTGGATAGTATTCCTGCGAGTGGATGCCATGTCCTACAAAACAAAACAAAGATAAGCCCTAAAAATCCTTGAAATGGTTATTATGATATGACATGTTATGATGTTATGATATCATGATTATGCTAAGAAAACACAAATATATAAAGCACAAGAAAATCACACAAAGGCCTTAGGTTTAAGGCTTGCATGGGTTTTAAGGTAAGTACCCTCATGAAGTGTAGTTGGCTCAACCTGACCTATCAATAGTAATCGGGTTCTAAGCGATCTCAATATCACTGATCTTTTCCACAAGTTTCATTCTGATCGACAACTGACTTGCCACGAAACAAAACTCGGGAGTCAAATCTCAATGAGTGTAGTATCGAGTATCAGCTGACTTCGGGCTACACCAAAGATGGATATCTCACTACTTCATAATGGCCAAGTTGTTCAATTAAAGGTTCTAAGTTTAGTTGATGCTTCATGACACCATGCAGTGGCCCCGTATTCTCCTTGACTACTCAAGGGCTACCGGTACCAACCAAAGTGTCAAAGCAACGTAGCTATCGCTTCAACGGTATACCCCGCACAGTTTCTCCGATCTGTTGGTACTTACCTAAAAGGTGTCCCAGATCCGGGTGTAGGATCTATAGTAACCCAAAGAAAGCCCTCAAAAGTAAAGCAAACAAAGCATACAAAAGCAGTTAAATAACGAACTAACTCTAAGGTAACCCCACTTTTTATTTTTCCCCAACAGAGTCACAAGTTCTGTGATACGGTGGCAGAACTGACTGTTTAATACTGGTTTTACGTTTGTGTTCACAAATGTTGAGGTAAGCAAGAGTTGCCACTGACTTTTCTTTTATCCAAATTAAGGAAAGGGTGAAAAGAACAGAAAAATACCTTTTCGAGATTATTCTGAGTAAGGGGGTAGATAATGGAAAGAAAAGGTGTTAGCACCCTTTCCATCCATAGTTATCTATGGGCTCTTAGAGGTTTTCTCATTTTGAAATACCTTTGTGCTTTGCGTGTTCGAAAATGTTTTGAGAATGCCTTAGTACGGCGAACTTTGTAATGTTTCTCGGGATAGTGGAGAAAGTATACAAAGTGTTTTGAAAAATGTTTTTGAAAAGTAGTATTTGTGTAAGTACAAAATATTTTGAGCAAACTTCTAACAACTATCTACTTTGTACTCAAAAAGGTAGTTCTTTTCCTCTATCCTTTAGACAGTGTTATCCTACTATTAGTGAGTAGGTAGCCCTATCATTGGATGTATTAGGGACATTTGAAGGGATGTTACAGTCACGAAGGCAACTTGGCAAGAAATTTCAATAATTGTCTAAAGTCCTAAGATCACTTTAAACCGAGGAAACGTCGAAAGGGTCATCGAGGAATTTGTGATCTTTCAAACTAGATGACAACCACTAAAACTTCTCACGTTTCGAGAATTATGATCGTTTTCCGAAGGCAACCGAAGTGGGATACCCTAGAGGTACATATGTGCAATTGTGTTTAGTTCAAGTATTTATCTTGTGTTAAGTTTGCTAATCGTTTAATTATTAAGCTCTTGTCATGCATTCCTATTAACATACATCTAATATATGTACAGGAATTTAAATGCGGAAACTAAATCTACGCTATTACAAGGTTTTGTGAGAGGTACATTGGAGAAATGCGGAAAATAAAGTCCTGGTTACTATTACAGACCATGAGCAAGTACATTAATAATAAAAATGTGAAATTAAATAGACGCGCGTGAAATTGAAAATAACGTCTAAAGACATCCTAAGAAATAAAAATCCTTTTGTTTGTTTCTGATTCTTTTTTATTTAAGAAAATAATTAATTAATCCTAAAATCTATTTAAAAAATAAAATAAAATTAAGAAAACAATCTAAGTTCTTTTTGGTTTTTATTATGAAAAGAAAATGATTAAAACATAAATTAAATCCTAAATTCTAACTCATTTTAAATTAAAGAAAATAGTTAAAAAATTTATTGAATTTATTTACAAAATTAGTTTAATTAAAAAAAGTACTAACTTAATGTTTTATGATTTTTCTGACTATTTAGTTAATTAAATAATTAATAGAGAAAAACTAAAACAAATAAAAGGAATACAAAAATGGGCCTGATAACAAAAGAAAATAGGGGGGTGTGAGATTGAATTTTTGTTAGGCCCAATGTTGAAGAGAGCTCAGGTCTGTCCTTGGATCCAGGGAGCAATGTGGTTCTTCGATCCAGGGAGGGGTATGATTTTTCGATCCAAGGAGGGAGTTGTCTTTCGATCTGGTCCTGCAACACAAATATTGGAAAAAATAAAGATGTAGGACTTTGGTATCGAACCCAAGTCTTTCTCCCTAATTCGAATCTTTTGTCCTCGGGCCTAAGCTTATTTTGGCTTGAAAATGGCTATACCATGAGTTTCGAAAGGCAAACCCATATCATGCCTTTCGATGACATGATTTTATTTCTGCATGTTACATTGCGTATGATATGTTCATATAAACACAAATGACATTAGCAGCACAGATATACCAACAACATGTATTTAAAGGTCCTAGAAATACAGTTTCGATTTGGGTGAATCCTTACCAACTGGAAATGCTTCGATTTATGAATCTGGGCGTGGCTTGGCTTGGAGCAGACTCTTGGGAATCTCAGGAACACAAGTATGGTCTTCGTCTTGATTGAGGGTGCCTACAAAACTTGTTAGAATTTTGATATGTTTTCTGTGGTGGTGTGAGTGTTCTTTTTTTATAGGCAATCTGTATGTGTGTGATGCAACACGTCTGGTCTCTTTATATAGAGCGGAGGGAGGGGACAAGAAGGAAATGGTTTAAACAACCTTTATCATGTTCTTTAAGAGCCATAAACAAAATATTGTAACTTGGCCAAAGACATGAAATCTTGTTTTTTTGAATTTTGAATAAATGTGGAGATTAATGGCTTTCGAATGCCTTCAATCCCTGCCCTACAATTGGATCTCTTGTACATCCTTCGAATGGTTCTTTAGATGTCTTTTACTTACCCTTCGAATGGGCCTTTGGTTTCCTCCTTCGAATGGACTTTTTGTGTGTCTTTCATATGTATGCTTTGTGTCATCTTCGAATGAGCCACTAAGGTGTATCCTTCGAATGGGCTATCATGCATGTTGAAGTGTGTACCGTTGTTTCAAAGGGGGCCATTTCCCAGTCGAAGTTGGCACAAAGGCAGTGTAACGCCCTGATAATTTAATTAATTATTTAATTAAAATTATTAGTTGGAGTTGAGCAATGTTGTGAATTATTGTTAAGTTGCTCTGTGACATTATTTGATTAAATGATGGTTTAATAATATTAAATATATTGGAGCATTATAAGATTAATTGTTGGGCTTATTTAAGTGATGTCATGTAGTAAATATGAGAGTATGGATATTGGCCCAATAAGAATTACTAGAATTACAAGGTTAAGTGGATATAAAAGGAATTAGGTTAATTGAGAAAAAGGGAGAGAATAGATGGGAGAAACTCATTCTCGTTTTTGTTGCAGCAGTCTCACTAAATCGGTAATTCCTGATTCGTTAACCGTTGGATCATGCTCAAATTTTGAGGCTAGGTTCGCAACACCTACATCTAGCTTTTGACCGTTGGGATCTTTAAAATAAGATCTGAGTTGGGAGATATCATCATAGCAGTGTAGCTGCATATTTGGGAAAATTTTCAGCTTTGATTCTGATCTAGAGAGAGAAAAAATCTTGGAACATTTTGGTATAAGAGAAATTGCAGAGAAGAGAAAAATAAGGGTTTTGAGGAGAAGAAGAGGGATACGTGGAAGTTACACCAAACGGTCAAGAGGAGATTCAATCAGAGACCCTTAGAGTTACCTTCAATTTAAACCAGGTAAGGATGGGGTTCAATCTCTATAGTCGGGTATATGATAAACCGTATGTAGGGTTGGGTTGTATAAATTTGTGCCATGAATTGTTGTCGATTCGGTTATATTGTGATTTTGTGAAGATTATCAGTCCTGCAATTTTTAGTTGTCAGTGAATGTTCATAATGTGTTGATGAAGTTGTTCTGCAATTTATTTAAATCGTATTTCTGTTATGATGTTGTTATGGCTATTATTGAGTTGTTGTCCTGAGATGAGACTCGAAAGAACATATAGGCGTGGTGGAAAGACTATGTCATATCTTATATTATTAATAAGTTAATATAATTAGTAAAATAATTTAGTATCATATTGGATTAAAGAAGTTGCAGGAATAAATTGTAATGCTTTAGTCAAATGAATAGTAGGATGTATATGTAAGAGTAGCAGAAATAATTGTATATGGACTAATTTAGCTGAGCATTGTTAGGAAGTATCAGTAGATGTAGAAATTGTAAATTATCATACAGAAAGTATAACGGAGAATTTCAGTAACAGGAGGAATAAGTTGAAATTGGTTTTGGTTTATAACTAATATTTGTCACTGGCAGGAAGTTGTAGTAATAGAAGTTGTAGATAGTAAACAAGAAGTTTTGGCGGAGACCAATAATAGCAGTAAGCTAAATAACAAAGGTAGTGTAATTTAGTAGAATAAATTTATTAGTAGCAGTATAAATAAATAGTAGTAATAACAGTATATAAAACAGTACCGATTAGCCGAATTTGTAGATTTAGGCGGTAAAAGTAGTTAACCGAAATTAGTTGAAATTATCGGAGTGATTCGTATATATATATATGGGTATTTTTAGTTGGTTTGTTTTGTTAGAATTATGTAGAATAAAGTTGATTTACAGGTGAAGTCGAATTAAGTTGAATGGTTCCGATTTATAGAATTGTGTTGTATACCTTGCTGAAAAATATGAAATTGCAGGTGATGATGAATTTGGTTGAATTGGCTATATTTATGGGCAATATTATGTTGTAGGCCTATGGACAGTGTTGAGATATCGTGTTAGTGTGATTGTCTCTGAATTCTTGTTGATAATGTGAAGTTGTAGAAATTTTAGATGATGATGAATTACCTCTATTTACTGGTAATAATGGTGATGTGGGCTTATGCCTTGCGATGAATGATGATTGTTGTTAGCATGTGATGGTGCATTCATTGAGTCACATACATTTGTATACCCTGTGATGGCCTGTATTGGAGGATTTTGTGAAGGTCTGTATTGGCAATCTGCGAAGAAGGCTTATACCTTGTTGATGCCTCTATTAATTGGAAATATTTAAGTTGGGAGTTCTGCTTCGATGGTACCACATGCATGTGCATTATGATTGAGTCGCATTTGATGTTGCATCTTAAGTTGTGGTGAAGATAGATTTGTTGTTGCTTTATGTTGTTGACTTGTTGTGACAAGTATTATCTAAAAGCTGTGAATTTAGTAGTTATGTCGTGTTGATGTTTTATTGTGATTAAAGTTGTTTGTAAGTTGTGAAGTGGTGATTTTATATGATCTGATTTAATATATTATTTATCATATGACTAATTATATAATTTGATATCTCACCCCTTATGTTTGAATGTTACCCTCTGTTGGTACGTGTAGGTAATCAAGAAGGATAGTTATGACCTCATTAGTTTGAGTCGGTGTTGTTGCTCTGATACATAGCACTCAGGGGGATGAACGCTCGATGTTTAGTTGTTGATTATAATTTCAGTTGCTGAATTTTTAAGTTGATTACATGAAATAATTGTTGTCTTGAGGTTGTTTTAGTTGAATAAAAGATGTTAAGTGAATTGAAGTTGAGTATGTATATTTTGTTGCTTATCAATAAAAAATTGTTTGATTTTGAAGAATAAATCAGATTGTTATCGATTCATCTGAGTTAAGTGTTATGTATCTGTTTGTATGCGATTAAATGAAGATTGATTTTTAGTTGAAAATGTAGCATCCTATTTATGTTGAACTCTGATTTTCTTATTATCTGCTGGGTAGAAATGAGGTGTTACATTAGTGGTATCTGAGCAGGTTGGTCCGTCCAATAAAGTTGTCTAATGTTGTTTGTTCCTTAGTGCACGACAAGTGTGTGAAACACTTTCGGTACTTGTTTGCCTTAATTGCATGAAGTTGGTTGAAGATAAGTGGGGGAGAAGCTTTGTTTCTCGGATATGTTCAATTGAAAGGTGTTGGTTCGGTATGCTGTCGACGATGATAATGCAAGAATTGTTGGAGTCTTGTTGTTCCCGAATTTGAAGGTGACTTGAATTCAAGGTCTTGTTGTTAGTCGGGTTAGAGCGCCTTGAGAGGAATTGATGAGACATTGTTGGTGCTTACTTCTCGAAGAATGAAGAGCGATGTAATATTTGTTGATTTACGAAGCAAGTGTAAGATATCGATGTTTGAACAATGATGGAGTAATAAAGTTGTTGTAACTTTTGTGTTTGGATCACATAAGTGATAGTCAAAAGTAGTTGACATTGATAAGTAGTTGTGAATCGCGAGTCTGAGTCGAAACTTGAAAAAGTGAGTAGCGTTGCGAAAAGAATTGTTGCCCTGGTGTTTTGGAACCTGAACTTTGGCGAAGGAATGCATCTCACAAGTTATAAGAAGTTTTGGTGCACGAGATATGTTAAGAGTTGTTTGGAATATGTCTAAGTTGAAGACAAATGAGTTTCGGAGTGAAATTTCCGTAAGCAAATCGCAGGAAACTGCAGAATTGTTGTGGGACTTCGAAAATTCATAACTAGAGTTCTGGGCATCCAATTTGAGTTCCATTTGAAGCGCCGGAAAGCTAACGAAATGAATTTAATTTTAAAAATTCTTCCAGTAGCTGTAATAGATTAATTTATCATGTGATGATATTGGAAGTAAGTGCAGTTTGTTGTTAAGCTTGTCTTTGGGACTAGACTTGTTCTTCAGTGTTGTACGGGACGTCAGCGTCCGAGTTGGGTGAATTAAAGGAGCAATTGGAAGATTTATTTAAAGTAATTTGTGAAATCAAAGGTTACATTTGTAAATGTTTGGTGTTATTAATTAGAACGAAAGACGATAGTACGAAGTTGTGTGGAATTTACGGTGTCGAAAAGGAGGAAGATTTATGCTAAGTTGTCAGGATGTATGTTATAGTTTTGGGAGAAGAGTTCTCTTGAGTAATTTTATTTCTAAGTGAAAGTGTATGTAGATTCATTCAAGTTGGGTGCAGTTCTAAGTTGGAGAACAACGAAGTCTGTTATAGAGGTTAGTAGCTTGTTGAGCTTAGATGATTACTATCGTAGTTGTTTGAGGTGTAGATATATATGAAATGTTGTTAGATAAGATGATAATGTTGAGAGTGTGATTGGAATGAGTTTGAGAGATGGAGATACATGTATTTTTTATGTTGTGAAATTCGGAAGAGGATTAAGAGTTTAAGAATGTTGTTAGAATCCTTTATGTAGATAAAGACTCAGACTAGAGTGGATGGATTTGTAATGTATTGATATGCCAACAGATCTTGAGTTAGAAAATGATTGATCATCGTGGGATGGTGGATGAATGAGGATTAGACATGTTGTGTTTTAGAAAACTTGAATACGAGTTTTAAGGAAACGCTATTATAGTTTGGTACGTTGATTTATACTCCGTTATGGTTGTCAAATACTAATTGACAAACTGAGGAACTGATCACCCTCAATCCATTGTTAATAGTAGACGAGATTATGTTGGATGTTATAGATTTGTCTTGCTATCTTAATGGTGTAAAAAAGTATGGATGTTATATCGCGAGTATAATCGCTCACCAATTTGTGTGAAATTAGTAGAGGAGTCGTTGAGTGAGAGTTGAGACATAATGAACAATTCAGAGTAGTGGGTTTGTATGCGAACTAACGTCGCAAAGTGAAAGATTGAGAATATCAAGTGAATAACAATTTTATAACAGATGTTAAAGAAAGTTTGGGATTAGATTGAAACTTGTAAACCATATAATCGACGGAAAATTTAATGAGGATGATGACTTAAGATAGATGATCAGAGTTGCGCAGCTGAAGCATGATGTGGCGCAATTGCTATGCGTGTACGACTCGTTAGAAGTGAATGATTAAAACATCAGAAGCCTATGGGAATGGTGTGCCTTAATTTACATGCTTGATTTAGGTGATGGTTGATATAGAGATGTTGTGCCAGAGCACTATGTTTGCTAGTAAATATTTGCGGATTTTATAAGAAGATTCTTGTGGATTGTTGGTTGATGGTGAGCTATGGGTATGCTTGTTGAGTTATACACTTAAGTTGATATTGTAATGATTTTGTTATCATTATTGAGATGTTATTGTTGGTTACCGTATGTGATGAATAATATCCTATAATATAACGAAGTTAATTTTGTTGACTATGTTGATGTCACTATAATGGTGAATAGAGTTGTTGATATTTTGTTGATAGTTAACATACATATACGTATGAGAATAAAGTTGTATACGCGCTTTAGTGTTGGGAAAGTTGTTAAGAAGTGACGTGGTATATCCAAGTATAAATGAGTTATAGTTGTTACATTTCTACTGTGGGAGTTGTTATGTCAGAGTGTTGCCGAAAAGGTTGGTAAGTTATTGACGGGTATGTCGTGAGGGTGTTGAGTGATTAGCATGCATGTACTAGATTTACATCATGATTGAGTTGTTACTATGTCAAAAAGTAGTGGCTGAAGTGTTGGTAAATGCGGAGTTTGAGGATTAGAGAGTTGGATACAAGGTTCACGTTAAGGATGGAAGTATCGAGTAGATTTTCGAGGACGAAAATATACTAAGTGTGGGAGAGTTGTAACGCCCTGATAATTTAATAAATTATTTAATTAAAATTATTAGTTGGAGTTGAGCAATGTTGTGAATTATTGTTAAGTTGCTTTGTGACATTATTTGATTATATGGTGGTTTAATAATATTAAATATATTGGAGCATTATAAGATTAATTATTGGGCTTATTTAAGTGATGTCATGTAGTAAATATGAGAGTGTGGATATTGGCCCAATAAGAATTACTAGAATTACAAGGTTAAGTGGATATAAAAGGAATTAGGTTAGTTGAGAAAAGGGAGAGAATAGATGGGAGAAACTCATTCCCGTTTTTATTGCAGCAGTCTCACTAAATCGGCAATCCCTGATTTGTTAACCGTTGGGTCATGCTCAAATTTGAGGCTAGGTTCGCAACACCTACATCTAGCTTTTGACCGTTGGGATCTTTAAAATAAGGTTTGAGTTGGGAGATATCATCATCGCACGGTAGCTGCATATTTGGGAAAATTTTCAGCTTTGATTCTGATCTAGAGAGAAAAAAATCTTGGAAGGTTTTGGTACAAGAGAAATTGCAGAGAAGAGAAAAATAAGGGTTTTTAGGAGAAGAAGAGGGATATGTGGAATTTACACCAAACGGTCAAGAGGAGATTCAATCAGATACCCTTAGAGTTACCTTCAATTCAAACCAGGTAAGGATGAGGTTCAATCTTTATAACCGGGTATATGATAAACCGTATGTGGGGTTGGGTTGTATAAATTTGTGCCATGAATTGTTGTCGATTCGGTTATATTGTGATTTTGTGAAGATTATCAGTCCTACATATTTTAGTTGTCAGTGAATATTCATAATGTGTTGATGAAGTTGTTCTGCAATTTATTTAAATCGTATTTCTGTTATGATGTTGTTATGACTATTATTGAGTTGTTGTCCTGAGATGAGACTCGAAAGAACATATAGGCGTGGTGGAAAGACTATGTCATATCTTATATTATTAATAAGTTAATATAATTAGTAAAATAATTTAGTATCATATTGGATTAATGAAGTTGCAGGAATAAATTGTAATTCTTTAGTCAAATGAATAGTAGAATATATATGTAAGAGTAGCAGAAATAATAGCATATGGACTAATTTAGCTGAGCATTGTTAGGAAGTATCGGTAGATGTAGAAATTGCAAATTATCATACAGAAAGTATAACGGAGAATTTCAGTAACAGGAGGAATAAGTTGAATTTGGTTTTGGTTTATAACTAATATTTGTCACTGGCAGGAAGTTTAGTAATAGAAGTTGTAGATAGTATACAAGTAGTTTTGGCGGAGACCAATAATAGCAGTAAGCTAAATAACAGAGGTATTGTAATTTAGTAGAATAAATTGATTAGTAGCAGTATAAATAAATAGTAGTAATAACAGTATATAAAACAATACCGATTAGCCGAATTTGTAGATTTAGGCGATAAAAGTAGTTAACCGAAATTAGTTGAAATTATCGGAGTGATTCGTATATATATATATATATATATATATATATATATATATATATATATATATATATATATGTATATATGGGTATTTTTAGTTGGTTTGTTTTGTTAGTATGTAGAATAAAGTTGATTTACAGGTGAAGTCGAATTAAGTTGAATGGTTCCGGTTTATAGAATTGTGTTGTATACGTTGCTGAAAAATATGAAATTATAGGTGATGTTGAATTTGGTTGAATTGCCTCTATTTATGGATAATATTATGTTGTAGGCTTATGGGCACTGTTGAGATGTTGTGTTGTTGTGATTGTCTCTGTGAATTCTTGTTGATAATGTGAAGTTGTAGAAATTTTAGATGATGATGAATTACCTCTATTTACTGGTAATAATGGTGATGTGGGCTTATGTCTTACGATGAATGATGATTGTTGTTAGTATGTGATGGTGCATTCATTGAGTCACATACATTTCCATACTCTGTGATGGCCTGTATTGGCCTATATTGGATTAAAGAAGTTGCAGGAATAAATTTTAATGCTTTAGTCAAATAATTTAGTAGCATATTGGATTAAAGAAGTTGTTGTGATTGTCTCTGTGAATTCTTGTTGATAATGGTGATGTGGGCTTATGTCTTTCGATGAATGATGATTGTTGTTAGTATGTGATGGTGCATTCATTGAGTCACATACATTTGCATACTCTGTGATGGCCTGTATTAGCGGATTTTGTGAAGGTATGTATTGGCAAACTACGAAGAAGGCTTTGTTGGGTTGTGGGCTCCCATCCTATGTGGAGAAAGGCCCAATATGTGCAAGCCCATGTGTCTCACTTATCTAAGTGGAGAGGGGTCAATTAGGGTAAGTGTGAGAGGTCTGATTTAGGCAAGAGAGGCAAGAGAAAAGTGAGAGAAGAGAAGAGAAACAGATTTTCGCACATACACATAGCAGCTGCACTAGAATCGCGATATCTCCTTCATTCACCGCCTGATTTGGCCGAAATTTGAACTGCAGGTTTCGAACATCCGGTTCTTCAATCTGAACGGTGTGATCAGCGATCAGAGGTCTGAGGTGGGAGATATTGGCCACGCACAGTAGCAGCCCTTTGGAGTTTTCTGGTTCTTCTTTGTTCTCTATTTCATGTTTTATTGCTTTGTTGTTTTGGCTGATTGTTGAGCACGATTTGTGCTACATTTGAGACTCTCTTGTACCCATACATTGATCATAGTGGAGCTTGTTTACTGGCTTGTGCCCGTGGTTGTTTTACTTCTCACTTTGAGAAGGTTTTTTCCATGTTAAAAATCTTGGTGTCTCTTTGTGTTGTTGATTTTTAGTTGCCGCATTATTTCTTGTTGCTCCTCACAGATTCAACAAGTTGGGGAAATTATATCTGCTGTGTATTGCTCTATTAGAGTTATTACTGTTAATTGTTGTTGAATTTCCCATCAGAGTGGCATCAGAGCTCTTTGGTTAAGGGGTTGTTTGACTTGTTTGAATGATGGAGGCGAATACAAATAGAATAATTTCTTTGAATGGAACTAATTATCATTTGTGGAAGGTAAAAATGAAGGATCTGTTATTTGTGAAAAATATGCATCTTCCTGTGTTTGCTAGTGAGAAGCCGGAATCCAAAACTGATGAAGAGTGGAATTTTGAACATCAGCAGGTTTGTGGTTTTATTCGGCAATTTGTAGAATACAATGTTTATAATCACATTGCTAATGAGGAACATGCCAAATCCTTATGGAAGAAGATTGAATCTTTGTATGCCTCTAAATCAGGGAATAATAAGTTGTATTTGTTGAATTCCTTGATGAATTTGAGGTACAAGGAGGGAACTTCTATTTCTGATCACTTGAATGATTTTCAAGGGCTCCTAGATTAATTGTCAGGTATGGGTATCAAATTTGATGATGAAATTTTGGGACTATGGCTACTGAATACTCTACCAGATTCTTGGGAAACTTTTCGGGTTTCAATTACAAACTCAGCTTCTGATGGTGTTGTCTTTTTGCAAAGTGTAAAGGGAAGTATTCTGAATAAGGAGATGAGAAGGAAGGCACTGGGTACTTCATCTCATTCTGAGGTACTTGTCACTGAGAAGAGAGGCAGGAGTCAGAAAAAGGAACCGAAAGGGAACCGGCAAAATAGCAGGAGTGCGAGTAGAGACAAAAACAGAAGTAAGTCCAAGTCCAGATACAAGAATGTTGAGTGCAATCATTGTCACAAAATGGGGCACATAGAGAAAAACTGTTTATATGGAAAAGGGAGAACATAAACAATAATAGTAAGCATAGAGATAAGAATCATGATAATGATGACCGTGTTACTACTGCTACTTGTGATGATCTGATTATTCTCCGTGACCATGATTCAGTCAATCTTGTATCAGATGAGAGCATGTGGGTTGTTGATAGTGCTGCTACACTGCATGTTACACCGAGGAAGGAGTTCTTCACATCTTACACTGCTGGTGACTTTGGAGTGTTGAAGATGGGTACTAATGGTGTGTCCAAGGTAGTTGGTATTGGTGATATTTGTTTGCAGACCAACATGGGAGTGCAGTTGTTGCTGAGAGGAGTCAAACATGCTCCAGATGTTCGCTTCAATTTGATTTCTGTGCATATGCTTGATGAAGGTGTTTATGATAATCACTTTGGTTCTGGAAAATGGAAACTCACCAGAGGTAACTTGGTTGTGGCTAGAGGGGAGAAAGATAATAAACTGTATTGGACTAAAGCATTGATTGCTAAAGACAGTGTGAATGTCATGGGTATGGAGGCTTCTTTGTGGCACCGCAGGCTTAGTCATATCAGTGAAAAGGGGCTGAATTGTTTAGATAAAAAGGATGTGCTTCCGGGATTGAAGAGTGCAGAGTTGGAGAAATGTTCTCATTGCATGGCTGGTAAGCAGACTAGAGTATCCTTCAAGAAGCATCCTCCCTCAAGGAAGTCAGAGTTGCTTGAATTAGTGCATTCTGATGTTTGTGGCCCGTTGAAGGTAAAGTCATTTAGTGGTGCACTTTATTTTGTTACCTTTATTGATGTTGTGAAATTTGTAAGAGGATTAAGAGTTTAAGAATGTTGCTAGAATGCTTTATGTAGATAAAGACTCAGACTAGAGTGGATGGATTTGTAATGTATTGATATGCCAACAGATCTTGAGTTAGAAAATGATTGATCATCGTGGGATGGTGGGTGAATGAGGATTAGACATGTTGTGTTTTAGAAAACTTGAATACGAGTTTTAAGGAAATACTATTATAGTTTGGTACGATGATTTATACTCCCTTATGGTTGTCAAATACTAATTGACAAACTGAGGAACTGATCACCCTTAATCTATTGTTAATAGTAGACGAGATTATGTTAGATGTTATAGATTTGTCTTGCTATCTTAATGGTGTAAAAATTATGGATGTTATATCGCGAGAATAGTCGCTCACCAATTTGTGTGAAATTAGTAGAGGAGTCGTTGAGTGAGAGTTGAGACATAATGAACAATTCAGAGTAGTGGGTTTGTATGCGAGCTAACATCGCAAAGTGAAAGATTGAGAATATCAAGTGAATAACAATTTTATGACATATGTTAAAAAAAGTTTGGGATTATATTGAAACTTGTAAACCATATAATCGACGGAAAATTTAATGAGGATGGTGACTTAAGATGGATGATCAGAGTTGCGCAGCTGAAGCATGATGTGGTGCAATTGATATGCATGTACAACTCATTAGAAGTGAAGGATTAAAACATCAGAAGCCTATGGGAATGGTGTGTCTTAATTTATATGCTTGATTTGGTGGATGGTTAATATAGAGATGTTGTGCCAGAGCACTATGTTTAATAGTAAATATTTGCGGATTTTATAAGAAGATTGTTGTGGATTATTGGTTGATGGTGAGCTATGGGTATGCTTGCTGAATTATACAGTTAAGTTGATATTGTAATGATTTTGTTATCATTATTTAGATGTTATTGTTGGTTACCATAAGTGATGAATAATATCCTATAATATGACGAAGTTAATTTTATTGACTATGTTGATGTCACTATAATGGTGAATAAAGTTGTTGATATTTTGTTGATAGTTAACATACATATACGTATGAGAATAAAATTGTATACGCGCTTTGGTGTTGAGAAAGTTGTTAAGAGGTGATGTGGTATATCCAAGTATAAGTGAGTTATAGTTGTTATATTTCTACTGTGGGAGTTGTTATGTCAGAGTGTTACCGAAAAGGTTGGTAAGTTATTGACGGGTATGTCATGAGGGTGTTGAGTGATTAGCATGCGTGTACTAGATTTATATCATGATTGAGTTGTTACTATGTAAAAAAGTAGTGGCTGAAGTGTTGGTAAATGCGGAGTTTGAGGATTAGAGAGTTGGATACGAGGTTCGCGTTAAGGATGGAAGTATCGAGTAGATTTTCGAGGACGAAAATATCCTAAGTGGGAGAGAGTTGTAACGCCCTGATAATTTAATTAATTATTTAATTAAAATTATTAGTTGGAGTTGAGCAATGTTGTGAATTATTGTTAAGTTGCTCTGTGACATTATTTGATTAAATGGTGGTCTAATAATATTAAATATATTGGAACATTATAAGATTAATTGTTGGACTTATTTAAGTGATGTCATGTAATAAATATGAGAGTGTGGATATTAGCCCAATAAGAATTACTAGAATTACAAGGTTAAGTGGATATAAAAGGAATTAGGTTAATTGAGAAAAAGGGAGAGAATAGATGAGAGAAACTCATTCCCGTTTTTATTGCAGCAGTCTAACTAAATCGGCAATCCCCGATTTGTTAACTGTTAGATCATGCTCAAATTTTGAGGCTAGGTTCGCAACACCTACATCTAGATTTTGAACATTGGGGTCTTTAAAATAAGATCTGAGTTGGGAGATATCATCATCGCACTGTAGCTGCATATTTCGGAAAATTTTCAGCTTTGATTCTGATCTAGAGAGAAAAAAATCTTGGAAGGTTTTGGTACAAGAGAAATTGCAGAGAAGAGAAAAATAAGGGTTTTTAGGAGAAGAAGAGGGATACGTGGAAGTTACACCAAACGGTCAAGAGGAGATTCAATCAGAGACCCTTAGAGTTACCTTCAATTAAAACCAGGTAAGGATGGGGTTCAATCTCTATAACCGGGTATATGATAAAATCGTATGTGGGGTTGGGTTGTATAAATTTATGCTATGAATTGTTGTCGATTCAGTTATATTGTGATTTTATGAAGATTATCAGTCCTGCAATTTTTAGTTGTCAGTGAATGTTCATAATGTTTTGATGAAGTTGTTCTGCAATTTATTTAAATCGTATTTCTGTTATGATGTTATTATGGTTATTATTTAGTTGTTGTCCTGAGATGAGACTCGAAAGAACATATAGGCGTGGTGGAAAGACTATGTCATATCTTATATTATTAATAAGTTAATATAATTAGTAAAATAATTTAGTATCATATTGGATTAAAGAAGTTTCAGGAATAAATTGTGATGCTTTAGTCAAATGAATAGTGGGATGTATATGTAAGAGTAGCAGAAATAATAGTATATGGACTAATTTAGCTGAGCATTATCAGGAAGTATCAATAGATGTAGAAATTGTAAATTATCATACAGAAAGTATAATGGAGAATTTCAATAACAGGAGGAATAAGTTGAAATTGGTTTTGGTTTATAACTAAATATTTGTCACTGGCAGGAAGTTGTAGTAATACAAGTTGTAGATAGCAAACAAGTAGTTTTGGTGGAGACCAATAATAACAGTAAGCTAAATAACAGAGGTAGTGTAATTTAGTAGAATAAATTGATTAGTAGCAGTATAAATAAATAGTAGTAATAACAGTATATAAAACAGTACCGATTAGCCAAATTTATAGATTTAGGCGGTAAAAGTAGTTAACCGGAATTAGTTGAAATTGTCGGAGTGAGTCGTATATATATGGGTATTTTTAGTTGGTTTGTTTTGTTAGAATTATGTTGAATAAAGTTGATTTACAGGTGAAGTCGAATTAAGTTGAATGGTTCCGGTTTATGGAATTGTGTTGTATACCTTGCTGAAAAATATGAAATTGCAGGTGATGATGAATTTGGTTGAATTGCCTCTATTTATGGGCAATATTATGTTGTAGGCCTATGGCCAATGTTGAGATGTTGTGTTGTTGTGATTGTCTCTGAATTCTTGTTGATAATGTGAAGTTGTAGAAATTTTAGATGATGATGAATTACCTCTATTTACTGGTAATAATGGTGATGTGGGCTTATGCCTTGCGATGAATGATGATTGTTGTTAGTATGTGATGGTGAATTCATTGAGTCACATACATTTGTATACTCTGTGATGGCCTGTATTGGCGGATTTTGTGAAAGCTTGTATTGGCAAACTGCGAAGAAGGCTTATGCCTTGTTGATGCCTCTATTAATTGGTAATTTTTAAGTTGGGAGTTCTACTCTTATGGTACCACGTGCACGTGCATTGTCATTGAGTCGCATTTGATGTTGCATCTTGAGTTGTGGTGAAGGTAGATTTGTTGTTGCTTTATGTTTTTGACTTGTTGTGACAAGTATTATCTAAAAGCTATGAATTTAGTAGTTATGTCGTGTTGATGTTTTATTGTGATTAAAGTTATTTATAAGTTGTGAAGTGGTGATTTTATATGATCTGATTTTATATGATCTGATTTAATATATTATTTATCATATGACTAATTATATAGTTTGATATCTCACCCATTCTGTTTGAATGTTGACCTATGTTGGTAACGTGCAGGTAATCGAGAAGGATAGTTATTACCTCATTAGTTAGAGTCGGTGTTGTCGCTCTGATACGTAGCACTCAGGGGGATGAGCGCTTGATGTTTAGTTGTTGATTATTATTTCAGTTGCTGAATTTTTAAGTTGATTACATGAAATAATTATTGTCTTGAGGTTGTTTTAGTTGAATAAAATATGTTAAGTGAATTGAAGTTAAGTATATATATTTTGTTGCTTATCAATAAAAAATTGTTTGATTTCGAAGAATAAATCAGATTGTTATCGATTCATCTGAGTTAAGTGTTATGTATCTGTTTGTATGCAATTAAATGAAGATTGATTTTTAGTTGAAAATATAGCATCCTATTTAAGTTGAACTCTGATTTTCTTATTATCCACCGGGTAGAAATGGGGTGTTACAGGCAGCCTATGCCTTGTGGGTCAAAGGAAACTTTTTTGCCTGGTGGATCAAAAGAAGCTTTTTGCCTGGTGGATCGAAGGCAAATTTGAAGGAGTATTGGCCTTGTGTGTTGAAGGCAAGATGAAGAGGGGGCCTTTGCCTTATGAAATGAAGGCCGGTGAGAGGGGCCTTTTTCTGTGTGAATCGAAGGCATGTTGATGGGTCTTTGCCTTGTGAAACCAAGGCAAGCATGAAGAGGCATATGTGTGTTGGTGACAAGCTGAGGGGCCTTTTCCCCAGTGAGAGCTTTGTGAACTAGGCTTGATCGAAGGATACTCAACGCCTAATCGAAGCTAGTATGCAGGAGTTCATTACTGGTGAATCAAAACACACTTGTAGGGGATTCTTGCTTTGTGCGCTAAAGGCACGCACAAAGGGAGTATTTTCCTAGTCGAAGCAGGAATCAAGTTGGCTCCAAAGAAACCAAATGCCCAAACAAAGCAGGAATCAAGCTTGCTCCAAAGAAATCAAATGCCCAATCGAAGCAGGAATTAAGCTTGCATGCATGTAGCCATTGCATTGTGAATCAAGCCAGCATGCAAAGCCAATGGTGCAATAGAAGGATGTATACAGGGGGGCATTGCCTTGTGCCTGCTAGCATGAAGGAAGTTACTGACATGTGAATCAAAGGCAAGCCTGAAGCAACCAATGTGCAGTCAAAAGCCTTATGATTTGAACTTGATCAAAGGAGACCCAACACCCAATCGAAGCTTGTGAATCAGGCTTGCATCAAAAAAATTCCAGTATCCAATCGAAGCTTGCTCAGATGCCAATCGAAGTATCTTGTTCAGATGCCAATCGAAGGACACTGCTGAATTTCCAATCGGAAGACACTTTGCCAACATTAAAAAAATTCATTTTCTTTAGGAAAGTGCTTGAAACCACCCATATAATAGAAAAAAACCTTGGGAAACATGAGAGGGCAAATTTTGGGTTACAACACCAAGGATAGTAACCAAATAGTCTAAGTAACCTTAATGTGTTTTAATGTTCAAGTTGATTATTAAGTATTTCCAAAAGAAAGAAAGCTCAAGTGAGAAAAAGTAAAATGACATAAAGATAAATGCTTAAGTGAGCAAAGATAAAATGATATAAAGATAAATGCTCAAGTGAGCAAAAGAAAAATGGCATGGAATGTAAGTGCTAAAATAAATGGTACATAAAAGTAAAGGTACAAAATAAAGGCATAAAGTAAAGTTAGTTGTTAGTGAATTAAAAGTTAAAAGGTTAGTTGAATGACCATCTTGAAGTTTGCATTTAAAAACTCATTAGAATATTGATAAAATCAAAGCTTCTCAATAATAAGTCTCATTTGCTTTTTGTCAAGTATGTCATTCATTTCAAGTTCTTAAAAGCAACCACATATGATCAACGATGTCCAAATGATTCACTTAGACCAAAATTCATGAAGCTCATTAGATGATTGATAGAATCAAAGCCTCCTAACAATGAACTTCAAAGTTATTGGATCCAATGTTTCAAATTAAACATACTTGGGTTGCAAACATAGGCTTGGTCCACAAATGATCATTTTTCGAATCAGGACAAATTTAGCACCATGTTAAGCAATCATAAGTGGACTTATGTAGAAGTCACACCTATTTTGAGGCCAGTCAATGGCAATCTATGTACCAAACATGTTAGAGAAATGATATGTAGATCATTCTCCAAGAAATATGTAGCACAAGTAAAAAGAAGAAAGGGATAAGATGAAGAGGGAGGGGATTTATCATATGAAATTAGGGTTTCAAATATCATCAGCATCATTCATCCATTTTGGCCGATTTGGTTTTTCAACCTATCAACATCCAAGATCCAATGAGGTTGAGGAACTTGTCCAAAAAAAACAATCAAGCGTCTCCAAATCAGAACCAATCAAAAAAATAATAAAATATATTTAATATAAAATAAGAATTAAATGATTTAAAAAGTAAATAATTGGTAAAATACACAATATGTATTAAAACACCAAATAAAAATCCTAAAAAAATATCAGAAGTCAAACATGAGTAGTGTTGACAAAAAATTTCAGAATTTTTTAAGGTCAGAAACTATTTTTTAAAATTTAAAGAAATATGCAAAATAAACCAAAATTTGTGAATAATAGTAAAATCAAAAATAAAAATAAGATGAAGTCAAGTGGTCATTGGATCCTTCCATAATTTTTTCAGAATTTAAAAATCAAGAAAATAATTTTAAACAAATAAAACAAGTAAAATAAAGTGAAAAATCATAAAAAATACCAAATCACAAAATAAAATTATGACAAAATTAAAATCAGCAAGAGAAAAATCAAAAGTATTTTTTGAGAATTTTTTCATAATTTTAGAAGTTGAAATGAATTTTTTATGAATTTTTGAAGTTTAAAATAATTAAATCAAAAATCAGAAAATAAAAATAATATCAAAATAATGTGGACCATTGGATCAATATCAAAATGCGTTAGTAAGTTAATCCAAAGGATCAGACGCGTTGTGCATGATATGGACATTAGTAATAAACACCTGATCATTTATTTTTTTAAAAGATTTGAAAAAATAATTGGTGCCTTGTCATTGGTTGAGATATGACACGCTGGTCATCTTCAACCTCTGGCCACACGCGAGTTTCAGGTTTCACAAACTATAAAATTAGAAGCTCAGACCGGTGTCATTCGCTTCGTCTCATCAAGATGATTCCAATGATACCCTCACGAAAAATTATATAAGTTGTAGCTCAGTCGATTTGCAAAAAACCAGAAGAAAAAGAATGGAAAGGGATTTGAAAATTCATGAGCAAAACTCACTTCCAATTAAAAACTAATAATGCTATGAGTATCAGAGTGATGAGAGTTACATTGTAGAAACAAATTTGGAGAGAATTGGTAGAGGAATATACCTGTTGAAACTCAACTTCAGAGCTCTGAAACTTAACTTGGCTAGCATGATTTAGAACACCTCAAGTCTTGGTTCTTCTTCTGTTAGCTTCACTGAAGTTCAAGGATGAATAATGAACAAAGAAATTGGATTGAAAAACAAAGGAAGAGTGAATTCGAAAACTCAAAATTGTGAGTTATAGAAAGAGTTTGGCAGGGTGATTCTGGCTATCCAAGCTAGCGAAAATGAGTGGAATATGGTCTGTATTTATAGGAGAAGTGAATGGAGTCAAGAGGATGGGTGAATGATGCAACTTGAGTGGAAATCGTGAACACTTGTGGTCATGAAGAAAGTGTGATCACACGTGCATAAAAACTCATCTAAATGATGTGTTTTTACACTCTAAATGATCCAAGCATCTATGATAATCATGTTTAAGTGGAAAGCACACACAAATTTGATCATTAGAAGCCACATTATGGAAATTGTAATCTGACTGTAAGTGAAACTTAAGTTCCATGGTACCAACTTTGAATTCATGGTGCACACAGCCCATGACGCTTTATGACATGATTCTTGAAGCATTTGAAAGACAGAGTCACAATCTTTACAATGTGACAAGAAAGATACCATTTGGAGATCTGAGCAAAAAGTTACATCACTTTGAAATCATGAAATAAAAAATATGACTTTTGTACTTAGAAATATTTCCAAATGTTGAACTTCAAAATGACCTATAATGTTCTTCAAAATTACATGTCCTTCCACTTAAAACTTGGTCTTGATATTTGAAGATGGCATGAAGTAGACTTCTTAACTTGAATTTTGGAATTGAGACCACTCTAAAATCATAACAATTGAAATAGTTATGGTCTTTGTAAGATGATGAACAAATTTGGGAAAATTCACAAAAGACTTATAATCTTTTCAATTCTTCAATAACTTTCCAAGCATTTTTAAGTCTTGCATATTGAAAAAAAAGTTGTAGTATACATCCCAAATATTATTGTGGAAAAATAATAGGATCAAGGAGATGAGAATAGACCAAGTTATAATCATTTGAAGTCAAACCATAAGATTCAAAGGCTTTTGAAAGAGACTTGTAATATTTCTCAACCATTAGTGATCTTCCATTCAAAATTAGCCTCAGATCCCTGAAGAGAGCTTATTAAGGACCTTTTAAGGAGAATCATGGTTTTGGAATAAATCAAAAATATCAAAAAATGAGCAAGGTATGGTCCTTGGAAGTCAACAAACCCTAGCTCAGAGAGTGTCAAAATGACTTGAAACCCCTTTCAACTTTTGATGATTTTTCTTGCACAATTGGATCCTGTCATGTGAAGAGAAGTTGTTGTATATGATGATAAGAACCTATAGAAAAAAGAACCAACTAAAAATATTGAAAATTGAGAGAGTTATTCATATGTGATCACTTAATCAAGTACTTGTTCAATTAGGTCAAACTTGTTGAATCAACCTTGAATCTTTTTGAACTTTCTTGGAAAAATAAACCTTGATGGATCACAATTGGCCTTGAAATGATTTTGTCTAGAAACACACTCAAAGATGAAGTTTAAGTCACAATGAAACT
This sequence comes from Vicia faba, assembly GCA_948472305.1. Classification (NCBI taxonomy): domain Eukaryota; kingdom Viridiplantae; phylum Streptophyta; class Magnoliopsida; order Fabales; family Fabaceae; genus Vicia; species Vicia faba. The sequence continues at coordinate 1,117,871,564 of OX451738.1, read as the reverse complement.
TGTTGAAGAAGGCATGGAAATAAACACATAAATCTATGGATGTTATTGATGAACGCCACCACCAACCTTGAGGAACATTTGACCTAAATAAAGTGAGAGAGCTCTTTGAACCACAAATCTTTGATATCGTACACAATGCCTTGAATCTTAATATCTTGCAATCCATTAAATAATCATTTGATTAAGGATCAACCCTCAAACCCTAGGTTAAATGGTGAGATGGATGCAATTGTATCATCACCTACAATATGAACATTCAAAGAAACATATATACATATTTTGATGTTAGTTTAAAGAACACATGTACAAGATATACAATTCAAGGTACTTGGTAATCCCTCAAGAGAAAAATTAAAGATATGATGAAGTAGAAAGAGAGAACCAACCCTAATGTGTGATCTTGATGCATTGATGATATGAGATGATGAGAGATCTTATGGACGAAAATTGGGGTATAACAATACATACCATAACCACTTGTGTCTTCCTAAAGAAAATTAACTTAACTCAAGTTGATACCTTTCCATTGCATACAACCCCTTGGATGTCTTTTCCACTACAATAGAACAAGAGTTCCATGCTCTCATAGACCTGATAATAATATCAAGTTTGAGTAAACAACCTTCATATTGTTTATTAGAAACACCAGCCAGACATACTGAGATACATAAATTCCCAACATAAAGATGTCAAGACATTGTATCTGAAATTTATTCAAGGTCTTCAAACTCCAGAACAGATGGAACTCCCCCTAGTTCCAGCAGAAATTGTTCCATTACAGCAAGATAGACACAAGCAAGCTTCCATAAATCTGGCTCCTTTTAACAGAAGTATCTTTTGAACTTAACCTTCATACATAAACAATCTGATGCCTTCAAAAAAATTCTCTACTAGAGAATAGAACTCAGATTTTGCACTCCTATATACTTTGATCAGAGATAAACTTACCCAAGGAGTAAGTAAGATATTTATCATCTCATGACTAGCACACTTATCTAAGACATGTTTCTAGGAAATAAACTTCTTAGACACACAACCAAGATGCCTCCTCTTCCAAATTAGGAGAAGGTTCTAAACATATATGATCAACACACATTTGTTTAGCACCTAAAGCATGTGCAATACCATTCCTTTAGCCACCAGAAATCTTCATAACTTGCTGATATGCTGTTCTAACATCTGGTAGGACATCATTCCAAGGGACACAACAAGAGATCATTTATCAAAGACTAGAGATTGGCCTTTTAGGGTTGGAAGAAAAAATAGATTGCTTCATACTTTCTTCATATCTCTTTTCAAAAAACTCATTTAAAAATGCCTTTATGAGTGGACTTGAGATGAAGCTCAAGTATCTTTGACAACTTTAGTAGGTTGGTTGAAGCTATCCTCCAAGTATCACAACACCATAGATAACCTTTAGAGAAGAACAAATCACAAAGCTCTTCCTTATAGTATTACAAGGGCAAACCTCTCTATGGATTCAACACCAGAGATACACGAAACCATCAGGAGTTTTTCAGACACGCGCAATGAATCACACATAAACAACTCCTCCACACCCTTCAGGGCAGAACAAAATAACCCTTGCACATAATCACCATAACTCAGATGACAATAGAACACCAGAGGTTTGAAAATAAATCAAACACAATACAACAACTCACCATCAAAGCTACATGTTTGACAACTTCAGACATGTCCAATACTCACCCTGTCAAAAATACTCAATGATCCTTCTCAAGGAATCATCCCAGAATAATATGAGTTATTCACGTTCACACTATAGAGGCACAAGCATCAGAGAAACGCCTCACAATTAACACCACAGTTATATCAACAACTACAACCAACACTTTAATTTGTTCCTTCAAGTCCAATGCACCAGAAAGTATCTCCCTAGATCTCACCCATAATAGAACAAGATGCATGCTCTAATAACAATGTCCTAACACATGTTGAGACAAATATATATGCATAACAATACTTGTCCTGAATAAAGCACACTGATATAATTCATATCAGAATAGAGTCATGACAGGTGTTCCAACATATTATATGACATGCCAGTCAATCAAGAAACAAAACTAAACAGTGTAGAATGATAATAACTCAAAGATATGATGACCCAGTTTGGTGTACAACAACACCTACTCTGGGGGCTACCAAGCAAGGAAGAAAGTTCACTATCAGCAGTATTAGTCAAAACTAAATTCACCCAATTACAACTTCTCGCAAAATCCCTACCCAATGACACTTCTACTTAGGTCCTCCCTAAATATGAGAAATCGTCATCTCACTTCCTAAATCACCTTAGTGATATCTAACAATCACAAAGTTCATCTAAGACTCTTGAATAACAAACACACTTGGATTTTATTCAAAGCTTCATCCAAGAACAATAATCGACTCTATGCTTAAAAGCTTGAGATTGACACACAAAAATTCAATGCTTACAAGCTTATGAATGAATGACATAACCTTACAACTCAAGGAACAATCCTACACTTTTATCAACATGATATTCAAGAGGCTTATAAATAACATAGACAAACTCTCCTAATGAATGGCACACAGACAAAGCCCTAATGCTTCTACATATTGGATTCGTACCATTTTAGGTTATAAACACTTCTATTTATAACCCTTTTCCCAACTAGATTTGGGCTTCAAATTGCAGCATATCAGCTGCTATAAATATGCAAAAACGTATACATAAAAATAGGTCTTCAATCATATTCTTCCTAATTTGTTTCCATAATTAGAAAGTCAATATTCTTCTTGAATTCAACTTGAATCTTCCAGACCTTAAAATCAACACCACATAGGATAGCATAATATTTCCAGAATATTCTACATCTGTTAAATCTTCAACCGATCCAACAGCTCAGCCTAACACAATCATGATGTCGAATGACTCTGCATAGGACATCTTGTCTGACATGTTTGCTTCAGTTAATAAAACATCCCAACTTAACATGTTTATTCATAATGTAAGACTTCTTGTTCAACCTATTTTTCTCAGCAAGTTAACTCATCTTATTTAACATATTGCTACCCCATTTGTTTTACTAAAATTAATGCCAATCATACAACCAGAGAGCTAACAATTATGTATAATGCTTCTTTTAGATTTTCTATATCCTCACTTGGGCCATATTTGTTCTTAGCTTCCTTTCTTGTTCGAGAACTTTTATCTTTGGAACTAATTGGTTTTCCATGCTTCAGGCATGGTTGTGACTCATTAATTTGTCCAACAGGGATATCAATTTTTGTTGGAGCATTTGCAGCTGGTATATATGATTTAGTCACACATTTTGGATCAGAGAATGCATTTAGGAATTGATTTGCTAAGTTTTGCAGCTAAATCATCTTTTGAACTTCTAGTTCACATTGTTTTGTTTGAGGATCAAAATGAGATAATGATAATTAATTCTAACTGATCTCTTTTCCAGCTTGTTATTCTCTCCCCCTAATACTGGAAAATTTGATTCATCAAAATGACAATCAGCAAAATGAGCAGTGAATAAGTCTCTCGTTGTTGGTTCAAGGTACTTTATAATGGATGGAGATTCATATCCAATATATATTCCCATTCTCCTTTGTGGACCCATCTTATTGCATTGTGGTAGAGAAATTAGAACATACACCGCACATCCTTAAATTCTTAGATGGAAAATATTAGGTTCTTTTTCAAAAACTAATTATAAAGGGGAAGAGGTGTAGTAACTCGTTGGTCTGATGTGAATCAATGTTGCCGCATGCAAAATTTCTTGTCCCCAAGCGGAAACTGTAAGGTTGCATCTCATAATAAGTGGTCTTGCAATTAATTTTATCCATTTAATAAATGATTCTGCAAGTCCATTTTGTGTATGAACATGTGCTACTGGGTGTTCAATGTCAATTCCAATAGACATACAATACTCATCAAATGCTTGAGACAAAAATTCTGCAGCATTATCAAGACGTATTTTCTTGACAGGATAATCGGGAAAATGAGCTCTTATTCAAATTAGTTGAGCTAGCAATCTCGCAAACGTCTAGTTGCGAGTTGACTACAAACAAATATGTGACCATCTAGTTGATGCATCAATTAAAACCATAAATATCTAAATGGTCCACATGATGGATGTATTGGCCCAAATTAGAAATTTATCATTATTTGTAAACTTCTGGTTTACAATTGTATGTGCTTCAGTTGTACTAATATAAGTGTAGTACAAGCCAGAGGATAAAACCGATAGCTTTTCCATTACACATTTTGTGTCTGGATTGTGTTTTGTAATACAAAGATATTTGATCCCTCCTTCATCTCTTGTTTCAATATGGTATCCATTTAGGTGAATACCTTTGAAACTTAATAAATTTCTATGAGTCTTAGGGGAATATAATGCATTATCAATGTGCAATATTTTTCCTCCACGTAACAACATATTGGCTCTTCCAGAGCCTTCGATTATTTTCGAGGTGCCAAATATAGTACTGACATCAGTCTTTCGATTCACTAAATTATAGAAATATCTTTTATCCTTGAGAATTGTATGGGTTGTTGCACTGTCAGCAAGACGCATATCTTCATTACTGGTGCTAGTATCCATATTCATTCTAAAGCAATAATAATTTTTAACAATAAGTTATAAAAACACAAGTCATTTAAACAATAAATTATGTGAATAAACAAGTAGAAAATACACTTTATTATTATTATTATTAGAAAATAAAATTCAAAACATCCATAAAAAAACTTATTAATAACTAAAAAGGAAATTTCCATAAATTTTATTATTTGACACTTCCATCTCCAATAAGGTGATCAATTTTTCCATCTAGCTCAGCAAAAAATGTCACCAACATCTAAATGGTTAACATCCATATTACCATAATTTGGATCATCACCTTCATTAGAAAAGTGAGTTTCAATCCTTGCCTTTTTATTTTTCAATGAATTTTGATAAAGATCAATAAGGTGTTTTGGAGTTCGACAAGTGTGACTCCAATGACCTTTTCCTCCACAATGATAGCAAGTATTTTCATTGGTTTTGCTACTTTGACCCTCTTTTTCATTCTTTTCAACATTTTTCCACTGCTGGTGGAAATATGTGTTCTTATGATTACCACTGCGACTACGATCAAAATCAAGACCGTGAGCATAATTATGACCATGTGGGCATGCACGACCGGGATCACGATTTTTCCATAGAGATCATGTCTTGACGCATTCACTTCTGGAAATGGAGTTGTACCAGTGGGATGAGCCTCATGATTTTTCAATAATAGTTTATTATTTTGCTCATCCACAAGAAGACAAGATATTATGTCAATATTTATTAAATCTTTTTTCTCGATATTGCTGCAGGAGCACATTGGATGCATGAAAAGTGGAAAATATTTTTTCTAACATATCTTCATCAATTACTTTTTCTCCATAAAGTTTCTACTTAGAAGTTATTTTGAACATTGCAAAATTATAATCGCTTACACTTTTAAAATCCTGCAAACATAAATGCATCCACTCATATCAAACTTTTAGGAGAATTACCATTTTTTTTATGATCATATTTATCTTTCAAATTTTTCCATAGAATATGTGGGTCAGTTATGGTAAGGTATTCATTTTTAAGATCCTCATGAAGATGATGACGAAGGAATATGATGGATTTTGCCTTTTGTTGATCAGATGATTTATTTCCTTCTATAAATGTGTCGATGTGACCTTTTGCGCTTAAATAAATTTTAGCGTCTAGATCCCATGTCAAATAGTTATTTTCCAAAATATCAAGATCCCAAAAATCCAATTTTGTAAGATTTGACATACTTAATTCTATCATGCAAAATATCAAGATCCCCAAAATCCAATTTTGTAAGATTTGACATACTTAGTTCTATCATTAAAAAAGTTGGATAAAAAATTAAGTATTAAAAATTATAATGAGATAATAACTATAAAGGCAATATTAAATATCAATATTTAAAAATAATTTTTTTGTAAATTCCAATATTTAAAATAACACATTAGTCTTTAAATTATCTACTAAAAAAACTAAATATAGTTACATAATACTTCTTGCGTTTTCTTTTAATTGTTAGCTATCTAAAATCTAAATTACTAACTCAATCAAAATCATGAAATAATAATATCTCAAACGAATTTCAATCTCTTAAATCTCGTTATTTTAAGATAACAACTAATGATATAGAGTGTTTACATTAACAAAAAAAATTCTCAACTACCTTTCTTATGAGGAACAAAAAATTCCCTGCTCCATTTTAAATGAAAAAATAGCAAATAGAGTGTTACAGGTTCTTCATGAACTATACAATTTTATTTTGCTATCTTTCAAGGATGTTATACTTTATAAGTTATTAAGGAACTATATAAATAATTTGTTACAAACAATGATCTTAAAATTATAACCATCCTTCAGGGATGCGTTAAAATTATCTGTGTCATTCTTCTGGAATGACAATCTTTTAGAAACCTTTTAAAATTACAAAGGTCATCAATAATAAGAAGAATAAATTATATCGCATACTGTATCGGTAGAAATGTTGAGACTAAGCCATTGGATTGACTTAGCTCACATAGATCAAGTAAAAATCACCACCGCACTTTATTGTTTCCAAAGGAATGGGAAAAGAGCGAATAACCCAAAAGAGAGGGAGAGCATCTAAATTCGGGGGTTGGTTATGAAAATGGAAGGTATTAGCACCCTAGAAATCTACGGTACTCCGCAAGAACCTCTTTGTAAATTTGTGTATTTTGGCTGTAAAATATTGTATACAAAAATAGATGGTGGAGATGAGAAAAGAAGTATTATTTATAATTTTTGCACCCTCCGCAGTTGCGAACCTTTAGTGCCTACATACCATATTCCGTGCAATAGGGGATCAGGGTACTCGTAGTTCACCTTTAAAAACTTTAAAACACAAGTGTGTTGGTTAATTTTAAGAGACGAAACATCATCGTCTTATCCGAATGGAAGAACATACTTACTATCCACAATTATGAGAAAGGAGAATTTGCATCATCTCAAAGTGGAGGATATAGCTTGGATTTTAAAATCAACAAAGCCTCGCTCAACACCCAAGTGGAAAATATCTCACTTCACTGTATATCATAGAAGTATAGTAGCTTGCGTCACTACAAGGATTGACAAGAGTCTAATCTTTTGAGAAAATTTTAAGATAAAAAGCCAAAATGGAAAAATGGTTTAAATGAGATTGATTGACTTTTAGTCTTCTCACAAAAATGTCAAAATATGATTAAGTTGGTTAAAATTTGATTAAGAAAATATTTTTTGAAAATGCATGGACCTAAGTCCAAGTTTATTGTGAAAGCGGTTCAAGTTTAAAAACAAGAATAGTTTCAAAAGGAAGGAGAAGATTTTTGAAATTAAAGAAGATGGGAGGAGATGAAGGGCCTATCCTAAAGCATAAGGTAAAAGTCAGGGAAAAGAACCGTCTAACCAACAAGAAGTCAACACTTGACATAATAAGTCAATGTAGAATTCTCATCCTTCGGATTTGAAACCAAACAAGCAAAGATTAAAAAAACTTCTTGAGAAAATCAAACTTAAAAGGCATTAAGTCTTCATAAAAATTGGGCAGAGTAACAGTTGTATACAGATGGATTCCCAATCACAGATGAAGCATATAATTAGAATAACTTGCACATAAAGAAAACAAACAACAGAATGTCTTGGGGGTAAACCCCAAGAGCTTCAGATAATATTGCAATAGAAGTCACAATGTCTCAAGATAGGTCAAGGTCTTTAATCCTAAGTCCAAGAAGTCCATAACTCCAAAATGCCAAGGGTAGTAACCAAATAGTCCAAGTAACATTAAAAAAATTTATTGTTCAAGTTGGTTATTAGGTATCTTCAAAAAGAAAATGAAAATCTCAAGTGAGCAAAAATAAAAATGACATAAAGATAAATGCTCAAGTGAGCAAATATGAAAATAGCATGAAATGAAAATGCTAAAATAAATGTGCTTAAAGTAAAAAAAGCATAAAAAAGTCAATTGTTAGGAATTAGAGGTTAGTCGAATGACCATCTTGAAACTTGCATTTGAAAACTCATTAGAAGATTGATAAAATCAAAGCCTCTTAACAACAAGTTTCATTTGCTTTTTGTCAAGTATATCATTTGTTTCAAAATCTCAAGGCAACAATAAATGATCAACGATGTTTAAATGATTCACTTAGTCCAAAACTTATGATGATTCATTAGAGGATTGATAAGACCAAAGTCTCCTAATAATAAACCTCCAGGTTATTAGATCAAAGGTTTTAAATCAAACATACTTGGGCTTGCAAGCATAAGTTTGGGCCACAAATGATCATTTCTCGAATCGAGACAAAATTTAGCGCTATGTTAAGCAATCGTAAGTGGACTTATATAGAAGTCGCACATATTTTAAGGTCGGACAATAGCAATTTATGTGTTATGTGTTTGGAGAGATAATATGTAGGTCATCCTCTAACAATATGTAACACAATGAGAAAGGGATAAGATGAAGAGGGAAAGGATGTAAGGTATGAAATTAAGGTTTCAAATATCATCAACATCATTCATTCATTTTGGTGGATTTTGTTTCTCAACCTATCAGCACCCAAGACCCAATGAGGTTGGATAATTTGTCACCAAATAATGCTCAAGTCAGAATCAAATAAAATAATAAAAATAAAATTCAATAAAAGTAATATTTAAAAGGTTAGTTAAAAGGAAAATAAATGGTAAAAATACATAAGGTATATTAAAACACTAAATAAAAAATCCTAAAAAAAAGTCAGAGATCAAATATGATTTAATAAAGGTTGACAAATTTTTTTATAATTTTTAAAGTCAGAAACTAATTTTAAAAGTAAAAGAAATAAGTAAAACAAACCAAAAATAGTATAAAAAATAGTAAAATGAGAAATAAAAATAAAACAAGGTTATCAAAATTTTCCAAAAAAGCTAAAGGACCCTTCCATAATTTTTTTAGAATTTAAAAATTAAGAAAAATATTTTTAATCAATTAAAACAAGTTAATTAAAAGTGAAAAATTATAAAAAAAATCATCAAATCATGAAATAAAACTGTGAAAAAATAAAAATCAGAAAGAGAAAAATCCAAAATATTTTAAAGAATTTTTTCATATTTTTTTAGTCAGAAATGATTTTTTTATGAATTTTTGAAGTTTAAATCAATTAAAATATAAAATTAGAAAATAAAAATAAAATCAAAAAGATGTAGACCATTGGATCAATGTCAAAACATGCTAGTAATCAAATCCAAGGGATCTGACGCGTTGTGCATGATATGAACATTAGTGAATAAACCACCGAATCATTTATTTAAATCAGATTTTGAAAAAAATAAAGTGGCGCTTTGCCATTGATTGAGAGATGACACGTTGGTCATCTTCAACCTCCAGCCACGTGAATTACAGGTCTCTCAAAATGTAAAATCGGGATCTCATACCTATGTCATTCGCTTCGTCTCATCAAGACGAAGAAAACTGTACCCTCGCGAAAAATTTATATAAGTTGTAGCTCAGTCGATTTGAAGAAATCCAGAAGAAAAAAGTTGAATAGGGATTTGAAAATTCATGATCAAATCTCAATTCTAGTTGAAAACTAATGTTGCGACTAGTATCAGAATGATAAGAGCTTCATTGTGGTAACAAATTTTGAGAGAATTGATGAAGGAATCTACCTATTGAAGTTCAAATTCAGAACTCTAAAACTTGACTTGGCTAGCACGATTTGGGATGCTTTAGGGCTTGGTTCTTCTTCTGTTAGCTTCAGTGAAGTTCAAGGATGAAGAATTGACAAAGAAAATGGATTGAGGAAGGTTGTAAAACCAAATTTGAAGTTGCAGAAATATGGGTTAAGGAAAGAGTTGGGCATGGTGATTATGGATGTCTAAGCTTGAGAATTGAGTGAGATATAACCCTCTATTTATAGGGAGTCAAATGGAATGCTCAAGCGTGTGGAATGATGAAGTTTGGAGGGAAATCGTGTAAAGTTGCAAGCGTGAAAAGTGTGACTTCTATTTTTCTCAAAACTCAACCAAAACCTGTGTTTCAAGGTGCTAATCATGTATGGAAGATTTTTAAACATGATTAGAAGTAAAAACGCGCAGAAATTTAGTGATTAAAAGCTGAATTATGCATTTCAAATTCTGACTTAGAGGAAAAATTCAGTTTCAAGGTACCAACTTTGAATCAATGGTGTTCATAGCCAAGGGGTCTTAGGGCATGATTCTTGAAGCATTTGAAATATAAGGTTATAATCTTTACAATGTGCAAAGAATGGAATCAAATGGATGCTTGAGCTAAAAGTTGTGATGTATCAAAGTTGAGAAAAAGAGGTTGACTTTTTGTACTTAGAAAAATTCTAAGTTTTTCTCAAAAATGTCCTATAATGTTTTTCATTCAAACATGGCCTTCCACCCAAAATTTTCTTTTGAACAAAAAAATGGCATGAATTAGATCCCTTAAATGACATTTTGAGATTTGAACCACTTAAAAACTCCGAGAATTGAGAAAGTTATGGCTTTGTGAAGTTGGTGAAAATGCATGAAATGACCTATAATCTCTTGCATTCTTAGGGTATCTTCCATCCATTTTCAAGCTTTGCACATAAAATAAGATTTGAAGTTCACATCCTTAAGATTAGCCTATCTAGAGGACTTGTAATATTTCTTCTTCATTAGGCATCTTCCATATAAAATATTCTTGAAAATTTTGAAGTGGTTAGTTGATAACCCTTTAAAGAGAAGCATGTCTTTGGAATTACTCAAATATATCAAAAGATGAGCAAGATATAGCCCTTAGAAGTTTAAAACCCTAGCTCCTAGAACAACAAAATATCTTGGGAACCCCTTTCAATTTTGACAAACTTTCTTGAACAAATACTTTTGCCATGTGAATAGAAGTTGTTGTGGGTGATAATAAGAACCCATAGAAACAAAAACCACCTCTAAATATTGAGAATTGAGAGAGTTATGCACTTGTGCTCAAGAAATCAAGAACTTGTCCAATTAGGTCAAACTTCTTCAATCAACTCTTGTATCTTTTGATTTTCTTTGACAAATTAAGGCATGATGAATCATAGTAGACCTTGTTATGATATCACTTAAAAGCATCTTCAATGATGAAGCTTGAATCTCAATGAAGCTTTGTTGAAGAAGGCATGGAAATAAACTCATGAACCTATAGATCAACCTAATGAAATGTGTTGTGCTTTCACCTATAGCATCATCAATTAGAGCAAACATTCATTACATTTGTTAGTTAAAAGTTAATCAAAACAAAACAAATATGATCAAAATATACAAATCAAAGTGCTTGGTGATTCCTCATGAGAAAACCTAAAGATAGGGGAGGAACCAAACCCAGGTGTGATCTTGTTGTGATTGGGTTGATATGAGATGATAGAGGAATCTTATGGGCAAAATTTTGGGTACAACAGCTGCCCTTTTTTAAGTGTCTTCTATCTGGAGATACAAGGGTTAAAAATCTTCGTGTCGACGCGATTGAAGATACTTAAATACAAAACAAACCCTATTTTTGGCCCTAAGAGGCCATGCAATGCTTATGATTGTGCATGCAAATAAACATATTCAAAAGGTGACACGGAACACCACTGGGGAAAAAGAAAATACAAGATCAAAAGAGAAATAGAATAGACCAGGGAAATAAATCACTGGTGAGTAGAAGACTCAACTCTATTGGGATAAAGCTTAAGGAGGAGAAAAATCAATATCAACTGAAACATTGAGGAGAGAAAATAAAGGATAATAGTGATCGGTAGATAACCGCAAACAATCCATTTACTATGAAGATAGAAAAAGAAGGTAATGCCGACCCACAAGGGGAGAGAAGTGGTAGGATAATACCAACAAACATCAATATTAGGGTAAGCCACAAATGACCAGCATCAGTACTTATGACTAGAAGTAAACAAACTTCTTCAGAGCAAAGCGAATCTCAACGACAAACTATCTCCCATAATGACGAGACTACCATTCATCAGAGTAACAAATCTCAATAATGAACTATCTCCCATAATGATGAGACTACCATTCATTGGAGTAAAAATATCAACAATGAACTATCTTCCATAATGACGAGACTACCATCCATTAGAGTAACAAATCTCAACAACGAACTATCTCCCATAATGACGAGACTACCATCCATTAGAGTAAACATCTCAACAACGAACTATCTCCCATAACGACGAGACTACCATCCATTGGAGTAACAAATCTCAACAACAAACTATCTCCCATAATGACGAGACTACCATCCGTTGGAGTAAACATCTCAACAATGAACTATATCCCATAATGACGAGACTACCGTCCATTGGAGTAAACATCTCAACAACGAACTATCTCCCATAATGATGAGACTACCATCCATTGGAGTAAAACATCTCAACAATGAACTATCTCCCATAATAACGAGACTACCATCCATTGGAGTAACAAATCTCAACAACGAACTATCTCCCATAATGACGAGACTACCATCCATTGGAATAACAAATATCAACAACGAACTATCTCCCATAATGACGAGACTACCATTCATTGGAGTAACAAATCTCAACAACATGTTATCTCCCATAATGATGAGACTACCATCCATTGGAGTAACAAATCTCAACAACGAACTATCTCCCATAATGACAATACTACCATCCATTGGAGTAACAAATCTCAACAACGAACTATCTCCCATAATGACAAGACTACCATTCATCAGAGTAACAAATCTCAACAACGAACTATCTCCCATAATGACGAGACTACCATTCATCAGAGTAACAAAATCATGAATCTTCTCTGGGAGCTAACAGAATTATTGGGGAAGTACAAGTTGCTCAAATAAAGAGACACGTCATTTGTTGTTATAAGAAAGAGTTACAATAATGCTATTGGGGAAGAATTGTGACTTTCTAGGGAAATGACAATAGATTCCTGTTGTGGAGATAAAAATATTCACGTGCAAAATAAATGCACATTCTCAAATCAGGGCTCAAAGCCTGCATAAATCAGAATAATCATGTTTCCAGGAACCACTAATTCAAACCAGAAATATACCAGAATGAAACAGTCAACCAAGATAGCATCTGATGAGAAATAAACTCAAAAGGGAAACACATACCTAACCAGACAATGAGCTGAATAGGAAGGCTGAAGCAAAATTCTTCCACGAGGGATAACTCAGTGGGAAAATTGAAAGAATATACACTTTCTGCTTAAGGTTGACACTCTATTGGAGAGAGGGTAGCATAACTCTGCAAAATAGGGTAATATGCCAACAAGAAACAATAAATGCAAATGAGAAATGAATTTTAATTCAGCTATGCATGATGCATGTATGAATGTTATTATGTATATGCTAACAAAAGTAGACATGCAACACTGGAAATAACCGGACAAAACCAACTTGGGTAAAATCAATACTCGGCTAAATCACATCCAGAAGGAAAACTTAAGAAAGTAAGCACCAACTGACGAAACAAATTCCTATTCCACGGCTTAACTTCACTGGGAAGAAACACAATCTGAAAGTAATCAAATCAAAACAAAAAAACAGTGCAAATACAGGGATCTAACATCCTCCTCCAGGCTTCATCGGGGAACATCATACAGACTTCAATGGGGAAAACGAATGTCTCAATGTTTAGGCTTCCACTGGAGATTATAATACTAACTTCATTAGGGCGGATGAAAATTGTATCATCGAGATATCAACTGGGGATATCGTACTGACTCCATTGGAGAAGGCAACACCACATTATCGGGGGGAGCCTAAAATATAGTTTTTACTACCAAGAGTGAAGATTACACAAACCTCCCTGGGAAGAAATTATGAAATCACATAGGGATAACAACTTTCAGAGAAAAACATTATCTCATCTTTACTTGGGGATCTAAGAAGTCAAACAATACTACAATAAATCAAAATTATGGGGATTTTAAATCAAACCCAGCACTTGGCGGGGGGAAAACCCAAAAAGTTGACAACTATTTCAACACTTCTTAGAAAAGATATTTCCCTTGTATAGTTTCCTGGGAAACAAACTACAACAATAATGCCAACACTGCAAAAGGGAAACGTTTTGCAAATGATTCCACCTCAGCATGCAAACGGAGAAGGGACTTCCATCATATGAGCAAAGACCTTATTGGGGAATCTGGGGTAGAGGCTTCAGACCATGCAAACCAGGAATCAAAATCAACCAAGACTTGACTGAGAAAAATGGGATCACAAACCCAACATCGCACCATATATCAATTGGTATCATCTTCAACCATCTAAGAAACACAAGAAGATCATACGCATACTAGCAAAAGTGACCTGGGAGAACCTTCATGGGGAATTCATTCTTCCAAAATTTCAACATTCGTCCATCCTTGGAATCACCATTTTTGTTTCTCTTGAGTCACAAAATCTAAAATAAAAAGTAATTTTGTAAATTTTTTTCAAAAAAACAATTTTGTTATTAAATCTCTTTGTTTTGAAAATTACTATCAATAATAAATGGAGTCTTTGTAAGCAGAATAAAATAAGAATTGCAAAGAATTGGACAAAAGCTCAAACTTTATTAATAGAATGGTAGTCTGCGAATGGCAAGACTCCATAGATGATTACAAAGTTTGGAAAATGATAATATATTGGAAAAGATACATTGAAATACAATAACCATTATTCTCCCTACCAACTTTGAACTCTTGATCAGCGACTTCTGTTGAAGTGTGGTGATAATCTGAGAAGATTGTTGCGTCAATGATCAAGTCTTGTCTGGCGTAGTTACTTGCTAATAAATCCCTAACTTTTTCCTAGGTTTCCCTTGCGGGTTTTTAACCTACCGGGAAAATTTATTCTGTTTATGTCTCTAATTTTTGCCTAGACCACCCTTTCGGGTTTTCAGCCTACCGAGACGCTCTTTTTTGCCTAAGCCGCCCTTTCGGTTTTTCAACTTAGCGAGTTTTTCTTTTATTTCTTTAGGTGAAGTATTTCTTGACTGCATTAGCATTCATAGGACGTGGGAACTCCTCGTCATCCATAGTTTCAAGAATCAATGCACCTCCAGAGAAGTCCTTCTTGACAACATATGAGCCTTTGAAATTGGGAGTCCACTTTCCCCTAGAATCAACATTAAAAGACATGATCTTCTTGAGCACGAGGTCGCCTTCTCTGAATTCACGAGGCTCGACCTTCTTATTGAAAGCTTTCTTCATTCTTTTCTGGTATAACTGGCCATGACCCAAAGTTGTCATTCTCTTTTCTTCAATCAAATTCAATTGGTCAAACATGTTCTGGACCCATTCAGCCTCTGGCAACTTGGTTTCCTTTATCACACGCAAAGAGAGAATCTCAACCTCGACAGGGACCAATGTTTCCATGCCATACACAAGAGAGAACGGGGTTACCCCTGTTGAAGTGCGAGCAGATGTACGATACCCATGCAAAGCAAAAGGGAGCATCTCGTTCCAGTCTTTATAAGTAACAACCATTTTCTAGATGATCTTCTTGATGTTTTTATTGGCAGCTTCAACAGCCCCATTCATCTTTGGCCTGTAGGGAGATGAATTGTGATGAACAATCTTGAATTCTTCACGAAGTTCTATCATCATCTTGTTATTCATATTCGAGCCATTATCGATGATAATCTTGCTTGGCACTCCATACCAACATATAAGATTGTTCTTGATAAAGCGTAATGCCACCTGCTTAGTAACATTAGCATATAAAGTTGCTTCTACCCATTTGGTGAAGTAGTCAATTGCCACCAAGATAAAGTGATGTCCATTTGACGCCTTGGGTTCAATCATGTCAATACCCCACATAAAGAAAGTCCATGGGGAAGAAATAACATTGAGAAGTGTCAGAGGCACATGAATATTGTCAGCATAAATCTGGCATTTATGGAACTTCTTTGCAAATTTGTAACAGTCATATTCCATTGTCAGCCAATAGTAACATGCCTTAAGCATCTTCTTTTCCATCGAATGTCCATTAGCATGAGTGGTAAAGGAACCTTCATGGATCTCATGTATCAACATTCTATTTCGTGTCTATCTGTGCATCTGAGCAAGACCGTGTCATAATTTCTTTTGTATAGCACATCTTCACTGAGGAAGAAGCTGCCTGCCAACCTTTTGAATGTCTTTTTATCTTTATTTGACGCACCAGCCGGGTATTCCTGTGTCTGGAGAAAATGCTTGGTATCATAATACCAAAGTTTTTCATCTGAAGTTTCCTCTGTTGCAAACACATGAGTTGGCCTATCCAAAAATAGCACTGTGATACGAGGCACATTGTTCCAAGTATTCACTTGGTACATAGAACCCATAGTGGCCAAAGCATCCGCCATCTGATTTTCATCTCTGGGAATATGATGGAATTCAACTTTATTAAAGAAAGGTAATAATCTTGTAGCATAATCTTTGTAAGGAGTCAAGCCAGGGTGATGAGTATCCCATTCTCCTTTAATATGATTTATTACCAAAGCCGAATCACCATATACATCTAGAATTTTGATCCAGAGGTCAATAGCCTCCTCGAGACCCATTATACAAGCTTCATACGCTACCATATTATTGGTACAATCAAATGTCAGCCTTGCAGTAAAAGGAATATGTGACCCATGAGGAGTAATAATCACAACACCAATTCCTTTCTCATAAGTGTTTACAACTCCATCAAACACCATACCCCAATGAGATTCAGGATCAGGGCCTTCCTCAGGCAACGGTTCATCATAATCTTTTATTTTCAGAAACATAACATCCTCATCAGGGAAATCATATTTAACAGATTGAAAACCATTAATCGGTTGGTGACCAAGATAATCCGCCAACACATTGTCTTTTATAGCCTTCTGAGTACGGTATTCAATATCATATTCAGACAACAGTATCTGCCAATGGGTAATTCTCCTAGTAAGAGCACGATTTTCAAAAATATACTTAATTGGATCCATTTTGGAAATCAACCAAGTAGTATGATTCAACATATATTTCCGCAACCGTTTTGCCGCCCAGGCCAGAGCACAACATGTATTTTCCAGCATGGAATACTGCGACTCACAGTCAGTAAACTTCTTACTGAGATAATAAATGGCATATTCCTTCTTCCCTGTTTCATCTTGTTGTCCCAAAATACAGCCCATAGAATTATCTAACACTGTCAAATACATAATCAACGGTCTTCCTTCAACGGGGGGGGGGGGGGGGGGGGGGGGGAGTAAGATAGGAGGTTTAAGCAGATACACTTTAATACTTTCAAATTCCATTGGGAAATCGTCTATCCACGCACAACCTTGATCTTTATTTAACAACTTAAAGATAGGCTCACATGTCATGGTCATATTAGAAACAAATCTAGAAATGTAATTCAAATGCCCAAGGAAGCCTCTAGCTTGCTTTTCAGTTCTTGGTGCTGGCATTTCTTGAATTTCTTTAAATTTATCAAGATAAACTTCAATCCCTTTCTGGATGACAATGAAACCTAACAATTTCCCTGATCGAACATAAAAGGTGCATTTATTTGGATTCAAGCAGAGACGATACTTCCTCAAACACTGAAACAATTTCAATAAATATTCTATATGCCCTTATTTATTCTGGGACTTAGCAATCATATCATCAACGTATACCTCGATTTCTTTGTGCATCAGATCATGGAATAGAGTTGTCAGCCATTTGGTATGTTGCAACAGCATTCTTCAACCCAAAGGGCATCACTCTGTAACAGAATGTTCCCCAGGGTGTGATAAACGTTATTATTTCCATGTCCTCAGGAGCCATTCTGATTTGATTATATCCGGAAAATCCATTCATGAACGAGAATACTTTGAATTTTGTTGTACTATCAACCAACATATCAATATGCGGCAATGGAAAATCATCTTTCGGACTAGCTTTGTTTAGATCTCTATAATCCACGCACATGCGAACTTTTCCGTCTTTCTTTGGTACTGGGACAATATTGGAAATCCACTAAGGGTACACTGATGTCACAAGAAAACCGGAATTAATCTGTTTTAAAACTTCTTCTTTAATTTTCACTGCCATACCAGAATGAGTTCTTCGCAACTTCTGCTTGATTGGAAGGCATTCTGGCTTTAGCGGCAAATGATGTTCCACAATATCAGTATCCAAACCAGGAATGTCTTGGTATGACCAAGCAAATATGTCCACATACTCTTTTAACAATTCAATCAACCTGCTCTTTACTTCGGGATGCAGCAATGCTCCAATCTTGACTTCCTTTGGATCTTCCTCTGAACCCAAATTGATCGTCTCCAACGACTCTTTATATGGTTGAATGGAATTTTCCTCACGCTCAAGCAACCATGAAACCTCTTCTGGAATTTCATCATATTTTTCTCCTTCGGCCACATATGCAGGATATTCAAAGTTGGGAGAGGGCGTAGGGTCATTGTATTCAACATGTTTTTTAATTAATCTGCGCATATGATTTATGATTGCTTTTAGAAACTGACACATATAGCAAGTGATTATGCAGATTCAATTACAATTATTATTTATTTTGAAAGGTTTTTTTATTACCATTTTCCAAGAAAAAGCATAAATAAAGACACAATTTGGGAATCAAAGGCAACTTTTATTATTGATTTTAAAGATCAAAGCAACAGATAAGCCCATACAATATCAACTTTCACCTTGGGCAGAGTGAAATATTTTTGAAAAGATTAACAAAAAACAAATTACTTTGAGACATGAATGCAAGAGGGAACATCAATGGTTATCCAATTTTAGACTCTAACTCTATGCGTCACGTAGTTCGGCATCTCCTGGTCTGCTTCACATTCCACAATATCATTGACCCTAAGAACAATTGGATGAAGACAACCCTGCTACGAAAGATATCTTGATATTTTCTTAAAGCAGACTTCGGCTTCATGTTCTTACCTTTATCATTCTTCACAAAGAATCCCAAACCAGCTCTATTCTTATTCACATGTGGGTCCACAATCTTCCCCCATACCTTACTTGGGCCATTACGTACTACCTGTTGAGCATCCTTAAATGAAGCTATAGAATTCTTATTTTCCATTATATTATCAATGGGTAAAGCTTGGAACTAAGTTCCAACATCAACTTCATCCACTTCCACAACACTGAAAGAGGATAAATGAGATATTAACAATGCATGTTCTCCATTTATGATGACCACCTTACCTTCACGCATAAACTTCAGCTTCTGGTGCAAAGTTGAAGTGACAACCCTTGCCTCGTGGATCCATGGCCATCCTAATAAACAACTATAAGCAGGTACAATATCCATAACCTAGAAAGTAGTTTGAAATAAGTGCGGACCTATATGAATAGGCAAATCTACTTCCCCGATGACAGACTTCCTTGATCTATCGAAAGCCTTCACAATTATGCCACTTGGGCGCATGGGAGTTCCTTGGTACTTTAGCTTCATAAGAGTGCTCCTTGGTATGACATTTAAATCGGACCCATTTCCAATCACCACATTTTACAATGAATCGTTCTTGTAGTTCATGGAGATATGGAGAGCCAAGTTATGATTTCTTCCTTCATTGGGCAATTCGTCATCACAGAAACTCAGGTTATTACAAGATGTAATATTCCCTACCACACTGTTGAATTGGTCCAAAGGAATATCACTTTCCATGAAAGCTTGATCCAATACTCTCATCAAAGATTCCCTGTGGGCAGAAGAGTTCATTAGCAAGGCTAGAATATATATCTTTGATGGAGTCTGCAACAATTGATCTATGATCCTGTAGTCGCTCATTTTGATAATCTTCAATATATCATTCACATATTTTTCTAGAGTAATACCACTAGATTCCCCCACTACTTTCTTGGGTTCAGTGCTTTCAACGAACTTTTTATCAGGATTAACACTCCCTCGAATGACAGGTGCGAAAACACAGTGACTGCGGGTCACTCGGCTGGCTTCAGTAATATTCTTGACATTAGACAAAGGTTATATGGGAACCTCCACACCATCCTCTAGTATTGTATCATTATATTTTATGGCACGACTTTGTCTGATTTGTAAGAAACAGAACCCGGCAAGCAAATCACCATTGGAGCATCAACTGGCTTACTATGATACTCAATCTCTATAGGGGCAGGAACACCAAAACAAGGCACAATAACATTCACCCCCTCTTCAGAATACTTAGACGTCATAGAATCATTTCTGGAGAACACATCTTCATCTGAGGAAAAGAATTCATTCGCAGAAGCGTACTCATCATCTGACATAGTCTCAGCCAAGTAATCTTCAATCACATTAATCCCAAGGTAATCATATCTATTGCCTGAAATCTTGATAGTACCATTGTCTAATAACAACTGAATACCCCTTCTCACAATGGAACAACCTCGGGAATCTCTGTAGTAGATCTGGCAAGACCCATAATGGTGTTCTTCTTGACCATCCATGTGACAAAAGGTAGCGTGAAACTGTACCAAATCATCATTCATATGGTTCACGTCAAAAATTTGGAACTCACCGGGACATCCAAAGACCATATTCACATCTTCTTAGTACTCTTCCCTAGGCTTGATTATATGAATGGGGCATTCATCCATCATTTCCTGAAGATCAACTCTTATCTTATCACACCTTTGTATATTCGTACTGCAAATACCACAACCAACATGGTCATGCGTATAGTAACTAAACTCACATAGTTCAACATGCATCTTTACCAAATATCCTCTAACCAGGTTGATATCAAAAATCCGGAAGTCCTCTAGACAACCAGCAACCATGTTTACAGCATTTGTTCCTCCATGCTTTGGCATTATCTTTCACGTTAGGGCCAACATCTTTGAAGGATAAAAGACTAGATCTCACCATCTTTTTTGTACTTCAGATTTCAAAGGATAATAATTCTCAACATTGTGCCCTGGTGCTCCATGGTGAAAAGCACACATCTGGTCTGCCTTATAATACCAAGGCAAAGGTGATCGTATAGTAGGTGATGGCCTGGTCTGAGCCAACTTCTTATGTATCAAAGCCAGGAGTAACTCTGCATAGCTCATTGGAATAGAGTCAAAAGCCTCTCTCTTCTAACTCTGCCCTTGATTTCCCTGAGGGGGCGATCTCTGATAGGCAACTATGGTTGGAGCTACATTGATGATTGGAGTCAAAGAAGCAATCTGTTTCTGGTACCGTTGATTCCTTCTAGTTAGTCTACTCTTCCTTTCTCCAATAATAGCATTTGTTTCACTATATTACTTCTGAGGAAACTCGTACGATGACTTCTTCGCCCCTTCATCTTTTGTCAAACACCCTTCTCTAACAGCCTCTTCCAAATGAACACCCATGCTTACCATTTCGGTAAAATCACTCGATGCATTGGCGATCATCCTTTCATAATAAAATGATCCAAGGTTTTTCAGGAAGACCTTGGTCATCTCTTGTTTTCCCATAGGTGGCACCACCTGGGCATCTATCTCGCGTCATCTCTGTGCATATTCTTTGAACGACTCCATGTCTCTCTGAGCCATTGCCTTCAACTGGTCACGGTCAGGCGTCGTGAACATATTATACTTATACTTCTTAGTGAAAGCTTCTCCCAGATTATTGAAGGTACGGATACTACTGTTGTCCAGAATCATATACCACTTTAGAGCAGCACCAGTTAAACTATCTTGGAAGAAATGAATGAGCAAACACTAATCATCAGTATGGGTAGACATCTTCCTTATATACATCATAAGGTGGTCACAAGGGCAATAGTTGCCCTTATACCTTTCAAATTCCGGCACTTTAAACTTCGTTGGCACC
This sequence comes from Vicia faba, assembly GCA_948472305.1. NCBI lineage: Eukaryota > Viridiplantae > Streptophyta > Magnoliopsida > Fabales > Fabaceae > Vicia > Vicia faba. Next base: position 1,117,849,751 of record OX451738.1, on the reverse strand, counting down.
TTTACATTGGGCACTAGGCAGAGTTCACTGACATTCTGTCCAAACAATTATTTTCCTTGAATGGCCTTCATTTCCTTCTGCATCTCATTGAACTGGTCTTGAAAGTCATCCAACCGGTCATAGAAACCCACACTTTCACTCGGTGGAGGAACAGGACGATAAACTTCATCATTAACAAATGATACAGAATTCACTAAAGGAGGTGTAGTATAGTGGATCTCATTTCTAGCAGCAGGAATAATATGCACCACAGGAGGTGCAGCAGTAGCAGCATCTTGCACAACTAGAGTAGCTTTAGTGTTAAGATTAAAACCTTCTGGCATGAAAATTTATGGAATCCCCACGGGTAGCCCCGAGGCAAACGATTCTGAGCAACAATTATTATGGTAATAGAAACGGAAACTGATGGTCCTTCAGAAGCAAAGGTTGTTTGTTAAGGTTGAGCAAGTGGTGGTTGATTCTGAGAAGCCACCAATGATTCCATCAAAGCAGTCAGATTGTCCATACTAGCCTTCAAAGCAGTAACTTCTTCGTGCAGCTCGTGATTCTCTTATTCAAGATTCTCCATTTTCTTCCTGGAATTAGCTCAGTATTGTACCGGTGAGACAGCTTGCTAAGTAGATAAATCCAGTAAGACACCTAGATATGAATACAAATGCCAGAAATGCATGCAAGATGATGCATGATATACAATGCACGTGATTTATTTTATTATTATTATTTCAAAGGACTCAAAGAATTATAGACAATTTTTCAAATATTGAAGTACTAACACATTTTGAAATACTGAAAATCTCATTATAATAACTTCAAAATGGTTTACAATTTTTAGTACAAGTTTCAACAATCCCAAGTACAAGAATATAGAATCTAAAAGCCTAAAAAGCAAAGTTGATGAAGATCACTCCAAACACTGACGCTTTCATGTGAGTCTTGCAATTTGAGCCTTCAACTGCTTGTTCTCTTCTGCATACCTGTCGGCAACCACTTTCCAATCACTAGAGTCGGGAAGTGAATGACTAAGTTCTGACTGAGCTCTAGAGTAAAATAAATCCTCTTGCTTTTCCATCATCTCTATAACACGACTCTCAAGAATCTCAATTAGGTCATCTTTCTGTTGGTGTAAGCCCTAGAGGCCAATACTTTTGGTACTTGTATCGAATTATTTATTAATAATAAAAGGCATTTCTTTATTATGTTTGCTTTCCAAAATAATAAAGTCCCTAGAATGGTTTATTTGTTTAATGAAATGTTAAGTGTGACTTAATCATGAGATCCCATTAACATAAGACACTATTCTTAAAGTATCTGTAGTCAAGCTTTAATGTGAAGTGGGATAACATTAAAGCATTAAGATTATTATAAAGATAGATTGATGATCACATCTCATGGATCATAGATAAGGAGTTATCAAGTCTTGACATAGGTATGAATATTAGGAGTAATATTTATACTGGATTGACCCGCTATGAGAATACTACATAGAATGTTATGCAAAGTGTCATAAGTTATTCTCATGATGATAATGGTGTATACCACCCTTCGACCTGAAACCACTATGGACCCTAGATGTAGAGTCAAGTACTTTATTGCTGATCAAACGTCATCTGTAACTGGATGATTATAAAGACGGTTGATGGGTACTTCACAAAGCATGCTAAGGGACATGAGTGACCTAGATGGAATTTGCTCATCTTGCATAACAGGATAAATGTCTAAGGGCCCAATATTGAACTGGACAAGGGTGACACAGTATATGCCTTGTGTTCAATATAGACATGATGGCAAAAGGGAAATTGTACAACACAAATATTATCACGGAAAAGGTTTGGTCAGATCACACGACATTTTCGTGACTTGGGTAACAGTGATGTGTTGCTAGATACCGCTCACTGTTTATTATATTAAATGTGTGATTTAATATAATTTCCAACGTCGCGAAAACCTACAGGGTCACACACATAAGGACAGGTTGATGAGAGATAGAATAAATAAGGAACACCGTAAGGTACGGTGCACTTAAGTGTAATACGGAAAGTGGTAAGGTACCACGTGGATAAGTGATATATGGTACATCATAAGGTATGGTGTCCATAAGCTTAATTGGGCTTTTAGCTTATAGCATTAATTGGGCTTTTAGTTTGTATCCCACACGAGTGATTCTATAAATAGATCCCTTGTGATGAAGCAATTTCACTTGATGCAATTTCGTTTTTGATTCTCTCTCTCACTCATAAGGTTTTCGTTCGTGATCAGCTAGCACTGTGACCGGAAGCGATCTGTTCATATGGACTGAGTAGAGGCGTTGTTCTTCATCAACGCTCGTGATCACAACATCAAAGCTCTGAATCGCCACAAGAGGTAAATATTTATATCACTGACCATGCTCATTCGTAAGGATCGCTAAAGGAAAATTTTAAATTCCGCTGCGCTTTTGGTCAGTGATAAAAATATTTACCTCCTGTGGCGATTCAGAACTTTGATGTTGTGATCACGAGCATTGATGAAGAACAACGCCTCTACTCAGTCCACACGAACAGATCGCTTCCAGTCACAGTGCTAGCTGATCACGAACGGAAACCTTGAGTGAGAGAGAGAGTCAAAAACGAAAATGCATCAAGTGAAATTGCTTCATCACAAGGGATCTGTTTATAGAATCACTCGTGTGGGCTACAAGCTAAAATCCCAATTAAGGCTATAAGCTAAAAGCCCAATTAAGCTTATGGACATCATACCTTATGATGTACCATATATCACTTATCCACGTGGTACCTTACCATTTTCCGTATTACACTTAAGTGCATTGTACCTTACGGTGTTCCTTATTTATTCTATCTCTCATCAACATGTCCTTATGTGTGTGACCCTGTAGGTTTTCGCGATGTTGGCAATTATATTAAATCACACATTTAATATAATAAACAGTGAGCGGTATCTAGCAACACATCACTGTTACCCAAGTCACGAAAATGTCATGTGATCTGACCAAACCTTTTCCGTGATAATATTTGTGTTGTACAATTACCCTTTTGCCCTCATGTCTATATTGAACACAAGGCATACACTGTGTCACCCTTGTCCAGTTCAATATTGGGCCCTTAGACATTTATCTTGTTATGCAGGATGAGCAAATTCCATCTAGGTCACTCATGTCCCTTAGCATGCTTTGTGAAGTACCCATCAACCGTCTTTACAGTCATCCAGTTACGGATGTCGTTTGATCAGCAATAAAGTACTTGACTCTACATCTAGGGTCCATAGTGGTTTCAGGTCGAAGGGTGGTATACACCATTATCATCATGAGAATAACTTATGACACTTTGCATAACATTCTATGTAGTATTCTCATAGCGGGTCAATCCAGTATAAATATTACTCCTAATATTCATACCTATGTCAAGACTTGATAACTCCTTATCTATGATCCATGAGATGTGATCATCAATCTATCTTCATAATAATCTTAATGCTTTAATGCTATCCCACTTCACATTAAAGCTTGACTACGGATACTAAGAATAGTGTCTTATGTTTAATGGGATCTCATGATTAAGTCACACTTAACATTTCATTAAACAAATAAATCATTCTAGGGACTTTATTATTTTGGAAAGCAAACATAATAAAGAAATGCCTTTTATTATTAATAAATAATTTGATACAAGTACCAAAAGTATTGGCCTCTAGGGCTTACACCAACAGAACCCCCGACTAACTCTGCGTAGTGTGATCAATCGTCGAAATTTAATTTGCCTTTTTTTAATTAACAAAATTTAAACTAATAATAAAAGTGTGTTTATTATTATTGTCTTGTGGTGATCAGTTATGGCCTTAGGATTTTCCTTTATTTTGTTTTGGGATTGTAAAATACGGCCTGCGTGTCGTGCCTCTCTCTAAAATTCTTGATGTAACTTCTTTTCTCATCTCACTCCCTCGTATGTAAAACGAGTTTCTTTTATGTAATGTAATGTTATGAAGAAAGAGAAGAATACAATATCAAAGGAGGATAACCTTGGAGATCTTGCTTGGAGAAGTTTAGATCGTTATTAGGTTAGCTTAGGTTCTCTCATTGGCTTGGGAGAACAATTGCGCTAGGGGCCATAACTGTATCCTTTTATGTATATTGATGCATGTGTTTGTATGTTGATGCATGAGAGAGACGAATTGAATGTTAAGCCGGTGAGATCAAACTAATAACAAAATCCCTCAAGTTAAATATTAAGTTCATTCTTTCCAAGTTTTAGCACTCATCAAGACTAGTATCGAAAAATGTAGGTTTCGCCTACGCGAGGTGCATGTTCTATATTAGTAAGGTGCGATGGGATAATTGTAATATCCAACTGCTAAAACAATGGGACAAACTTAACTAAACACATTATAATAAGATTATACATGTTTAGAAGCAAGAGTTGGGAATAATTCATATGATGAATTAGAATAAGGAGTTATTCACCCAACTGAAAATATTCGAGAGTTGTATGAGATACAATTGGAAGGAGTTCCTACCTAAATAACCTAGTTTTGTGTAATCAGCCTAACGCTGACTTAGAACGAAGTGAAATGTGGATCTCGACCCACTAGAAAGTCTTCCAACGGGATTTTCCGAATCAAATGAAGAGGGTCATTTGGTTTGAGTAAAATAGTGGGAGCATATTTGATTAAAGGCCTAATTAAATATGTTGTTTTAATGATACTTATATTTTCATTTTTTTGTAGATTACCATGTCAACAAACAACCATATTTTGCGATCAATCCTAGATAAGGAAAAATTGTCTGGGACAAATTTCCTGGATTGGCACCGAAATCTGAGGATTGTCCTCAAGAACGATAAGAAGCTGTATGTCTTGGAGACACCTGTTCCTGAAGAGGAACCGCCTAGTTCGGCAGCTAAGGCAGAAAGAGATGCTTATAAGAAGCATCTTGATGATGCTAATGAAGCCGCTTGTCTCATGCTAGCTACTATGAACTCGGAGTTGCAAAAGCAACACGAGAACATGTCAGCGTTCGATATGATCGGACATCTGAAAATGCTCTATCAAGAGCAAGCAAGAAATGAGAGGTTTCAGGTTTCAAAGGCACTTTTTAATAGCAAGTTATCTGAGGGAAACCCTGTAGGTCCCCATGTACTCAAAATGATTGGGTATGTGGAGAACCTTGAAAGGTTAGGGTTTCCGCTTGGAAAGGAACTTGCAATTGATTTTATCTTGCAATCGTTGCCAGATAGCTTTAATCAGTTTGTCATGAATTTCAACATGAATGACATGGATAAGATTCTTCCAGAATTGCTAAGCATGTTGAAAACTGCTGAGCAGAATATGAAGACAAAAGGGAAGTCCATTCTGATGGTCAGTAATTGAAAGAAGCTGAACAAGAGGCCTACCAAGCAGGTTGGTAAAGGGAAAGGCAAGGAAGTTGCCAAGCCTAAACCTACTGTTCCTGCTTTGAAGCCTAGTTGAGGCATAGCAAAGGAGGGCACTTGCTTCCATTGCGGCAAGACCGGACATTGGAAGAGAAACTGCCCAAAGTACCTGGAAGATAAGAACAATGGAGTAGGGACTTCAAATTCAGGTATTTTTGTTATTGAAATTAATTTATCTACTTCTGCATCATGGGTATTAGATACTGGATGCGGTTCTCACATTTGTACTAATGTGCAGGGGCTAAAAAGGAGTAGAGATTTGGCAAAAGGTGAAGTTGACCTACGAGTTGGAAATGGAGCAAAGGTTGCTGCTTTAGCCGTAGGAACTTATGTTTTGACTTTACCTAGTGGTTTAATAATTCAGTTAGAGAACTGTTATTATGTACCTGCAATTAGTAGGAATATTATTTCCGTTTCTTGTTTGGACAAGTTTGGTTTTTCATTTATAATAAAGAACAATTGTTGCTCTATTTATTTGAATGATATATTCTATGCTTCTGCACAAATGAACAATGGACTATATGTCCTTGATCTTAAAATGCCAATTTATAACATTAATACTAAACGGATTAAACCTAATGAGTTAAATCCAAGCTACCTTTAGCACTGTCGCTTAGGCCACATAAATGAGAAACGCATTTCCAAACTCCATAAAGATGGACTCTTGGACTCTTTTGATTATGAATCATATGAGACATGCAGATCTTGTTTAATTGGAAAGATGACAAAGTCCCCATTCACAGGAAAAGGTGAAAGGGCTAATGATCTTTTGGCCCTCATACATACTGATGTATGTGGACCACTGAACATACCAGCCAGAGGAGGTTTTCAATACTTCATCACATTTACTGATGATTTCAGTAGATATGGTTATGTGTATTTAATGAAACACAAATCTGAAACCTTTGAAAAATTCAAGGAATTCAAGAATGAAGTACAAAACCAACTAGGTAAGAATATTAAAGTTCTTCGATCAGATCGAGGTGGTGAATATTAAAGCCTAGAGTTTGATGACCATCTAAAGGAATGTGGGATTTTATCCCAACTTACTCCTCCCGGAACACCACAATGGAATGGTGTATCTGAGAGAAGAAATCGAACCTTGTTAGACATGGTCCGATCCATGATGAGTCACGCCGATCTTCCGAACTCCTTTTGGGGACATGCACTATGACTGCAGCTTACAGACTTAACCAGGTTCCATCCAAAAAGGTTGAGAAGACACCATATGAGATATGGAGTGGTAAGAAACCACATATGTCTTACATGAAGATTTGGGGTCGCGAAGTTTATGTGAAATGACAAATTTCAACTAAGCTTGAGCCCAAATCTGACAAATGCTTATTTGTGGGGTATCCTAAAGAAACAAGAGGGTATTACTTCTACAATCCTTCTGAGGGCAAAGTGTTTGTCGCTCGAACTGGAGTTTTTCTGGAAAAGGATTTTATTTCCAAAAGAATCAGTGGGAGGAAAATAGAGCTTGAAGAAATTCAAGAACCACAAAGCATTGATACACCTATGGAGGAATTAGAGCAGGAAACACAAGTAGTTGTGGAAGAGCAACCTGCTCAAGTAGAACAAGACCAGCGTAGGTCAAGCAGGATACATCAACAACCTGAGAGATATGGATATCTCATAAGTGATCAGGGTGATGTATTACTCATGGATCAAGATGAGCCTGTGACCTACCAAGAGGCCATAACTGGTCCTGAGTCCGAGAAGTGGCTAGAAGCCATGAAATATGAAATGGATTCCATGTACACAAACCAGGTTTGGACCTTGGTAGAGCCTCCTATAGGAGTTAACCCTATAGGATGCAAGTGGGTCTTCAAAAAGAAGACTGACATGGATGGTAAGGTACATAACTATAAGGCAAGACTGGTTGCAAAAGGCTATAAACAAATTCATGGGGTGGACTATGATGAAACCTTTTCACCAGTTGCAATGCTTAAATCTGTTCGGATTTTACTTGCTATCGCTGCATATCATGATTATGAAATATGGCAGATGGATGTCAAAACTGCTTTCCTTAATGGGAATCTTCTTGAGGATGTGTACATGACACAACCTGAAGGATTTGACATACCAGAGGAAGCCCAAAAGATATGTAAGTTACAGCAATCAATTTATGGATTGAAGCAAGCTTCCAGAAGCTGGAATCTTCGTTTTGATGAAACAGTAAAACAATATGGATTCATCAAGAATGAAGATGAGCCTTGTGTCTACAAGAAGGTTAGTGGGAGCATGATCGTATTCCTGGTATTATATGTAGATGACATATTACTCATTGGAAACGATGTCCCTACCTTGCAACAAGTGAAGACTTGGTTAGGGAAATGCTTTTCAATGAAGGACCTAGGTGAAGCAGCCTATATATTAGGAATCAGGATCTATAGAGATAGGTCACAAAAACTTCTTGGCCTAAGTCAGAGTACATACATAGAAAAAGTGTTGAGACGCTTTAATATGCATGATTCCAAGAAAGGATTCATACCTATGCAACATGGCATGTGTCTGTCAAAAACACAATCCCCTTCAAGTAATGAAGAAAGGGATCGCATGGATAAGATTCCATATGCATCTGCAATAGGATCTATCATGTATGCCATGCTATGTACTCGACCAGATGTCTCGTATTCTTTAAGTGCAACGAGTAGGTACCAGTCTAATCCCGGTGATGCTCATTGGGTAGCTGTCAAAAATATCCTTAAGTACTCGAGAAGGACTAAGGACTCATTCTTGATATATGGAGGTCAGGAAGAGCTTGCTGTAATTGGATACACCGATGCTAGCTTCCAGACAGATAAGGATAACTTTAGATCGCAATCTGGTTATGTGTTTTGTTTAAATGGTGGCGCTGTGAGTTGGAAAAGTTCAAAGCAAGATACAGTTGCTGATTCTACAACCGAGGCTGAGTATATTGTTGCCTCAACTGCAGCAAAGGAAGATGTTTGGATCAAGAAGTTCATTAGTGAACTTGGCATAGTCCATAGCATTGTGGATCCCATTGATCTCTATTGTGATAACAATGGTGCTATCGCACAAGCTAAGGAGCCTAGATCTCACCAACGATCCAAACACATACTTAGGCGTTATCATATCATTCAAGAGATAATCGATCGGGGAGATGTGAAAATATGCAGAGTACCTACACTTGATAATGTTGCTGACCCATTAACAAAGCCTCTTGTGCAGCTGAAGCATGATAGACATACTAGATCTATGGGTATTAGGGGTATTCCTGATTGGCTCTAGTGCTAGTGGGAGATTGTTGGTGTAAGCTCTAGAGGCCAATACTTTTGGTACTTGTATCGAATTATTTATTAATACTAAAAGGCATTTCTTTATTATGTTTGCTTTCCAAAATAATAAAGTCCCTAGAATGGTTTATTTGTTTAATGAAATGTTAAGTGTGACTTAATCATGAGATCCCATTAAACATAAGACACTATTCTTAAAGTATCCGTAGTCAAGCTTTAATGTGAAGTGGGATAGCATTAAAGCATTAAGATTATTATGAAGATAGATTGATGATCACATCTCATGGATCATAGATAAGGAGTTATCAAGTCTTGACATAGGTATGAATATTAGGAGTAATATTTATACTGGATTGACCCGCTATGAGAATACTACATAAAATGTTATGCAAAGTGTCATAAGTTATTCTCATGATGATAATGGTGTATACCACCCTTCGACCTGAAACCACTATGGACCCTAGATGTAGAGTCAAGTACTTTATTGCTGATCAAACGTCATCCGTAACTGGATGACTGTAAAGACGGTTGATGGGTACTTCACAAAGCATGCTAAGGGACATGAGTGACCTAGATGGAATTTGCTCATCCTGCATAACAGGATAAATGTCTAAGGGCCCAATATTGAACTGGACAAGGGTGACACAGTGTATGCCTTGTGTTCAATATAGACATGAGGGCAAAAGGGTAATTGTACAACACAAATATTATCACGGAAAAGGTTTGGTCAGATCACATGACATTTTCATGACTTAGGTAACAGTGATGTGTTGCTAGATACCGCTCACTGTTTATTATATTAAATGTGTGATTTAATATAATTGCCAACGTCGCGAAAACCTACAGGGTCACACACATAAGGACAGGTTGATGAGAGATAGAATAAATAAGGAACACCGTAAGGTACGGTGCACTTAATTGTAATACGGAAAGTGGTAAGGTACCACGTGGATAAGTGATATATGGTACATCATAAGGTATGATGTCCATAAGCTTAATTGGGCTTTTAGCTTATAGCCTTAATTGGGCTTTTAGTTTGTAGCCCACACGAGTGATTTTATAAATAGATCCCTTGTGATGAAGCAATTTCACTTGATGCAATTTCGTTTTTGATTCTCTCTCTCACTCATAAGGTTTTCGTTCGTGATCAGCTAGCACTGTGACCGGAAGCGATCTGTTCGTGTGGACTGAGTAGAGGCGTTGTTCTTCATCAACGCTCGTGATCACAACATCAAAGCTATGAATCGCCACAAGAGGTAAATATTTCTATCACTGACCATGCTCATTCGTAAGGATCGCTAAAGGAAAATTTTAAATTCCGCTGCGCTTTTGATTGCAATTTTCCTTCACTTTCTCCTTCAAGTATGCTCGGTAGGATATCTCTAAAATCTGACACTTATTCTTCCAAGCCTCTTTCTCCTGTTGCATCCTGATTAGGGTAAGCCGAAGCTATTCCATATCATCTAAAAGGGGAGGAGTGGTCTTTACAAACATATCAGGCATAGGTGCTTCACGGGAATATGGAATTTTCAACTGGATTGCCCTTGTCTGTACCCACCGGAGATAAGGCTCCAAAGAAACAGCTCCTCTGGGTCCCAAGTCCTTTCTACTCTTCCTGTAAATATGACACCAAGCCTTTGTAATTTCCTCTTTAGCTTCCTTATGATCTTCTACCTATTTGAGAAAGAAACCACTCAGATGAATACTATTTGGCCTATCTCTCATCGGATATCCAAGTTGTCGTCGTGCAAGAACATGATTGTAGTTAATTCCTCCCTTTGTACCAAGAAGAGGTACATTGAGGAAATACCACAACTATAGATAATTTCTACATCATGGTAAGCCCGGTGATACCAAACAATATCTGAATGAGCGAGGGCTATAATCTTCAGAGCCCAACGAGGTTCTTTCTTGACATCCTAGAAAGCATCAGATCAAGGTAAGTGAGAAAAAAACCACTGATACAGCAAAGGCGTGCAAAAAATGATCATCCCTCCATTATGAGAATCCCGAAGATGAACGGAGTAATAAGCATCTCCTAATAATGTAGGAACTGGATTCCCTATCAAAAAGATCCTGATGGCATTGATATCCATAAAGTTGTCGATATTCAGAAATAAGAACAACCCATAAGCAAGCAGAGCAAAGATGGCCCCAAAAGCCATTGTACTCTTCATCCTAGCAAAGTAACGAGCTTTCTTCATTAAAAACTGAGCAATTATTCCTATATTTCCTCCTTTGGTAGTCATATGGGCCTCAATCTCAGACTTCCACAAATGAACCATAGCAGCAATCTCATGATATTTTGGCTCCCCCTCCAAACTGGTGAAAGGAACACGAACGGTAATAGGTAAACCCAGTAGATAAGAATACTCCTCTAATGTAGGCATCAACTGATAATCATGGAAAGTGAAACATCGATAAATCAGATCATAGAACTGGACCAAAGTTGAGAGAATACCCTCCTTCATCCTAAGCTTCATGAGAGATATGATGGATCCATACTTCTTTCAAAAATTTGTAGAACTCTCAATCTCGGGAATTAGACTCATCAAATCATCTATCTTGGGATTCTTGAAACTGTACTTCCGAGTCTTTCTTTTTCCAGAATCCATGATCAAAAGTACCTGAGATATTTGCAAAAAGTCAACTTTAAGTCCCTTGAACCAAAAATGTCTTAAAAGATGCTCATGGATGCATGAATGCATGATGCAAAAATCACACACAAGATCACAAACATGGGGAAGTTCAAAGGTTTGACGTCACGAGCATGAGGTCAAAGGTGCTACCCACAAGGTATGGTCTAATAGTTTATCACCTGCCGAACAAGGTTCTAAGAGGTTCCCAGAGTCTACATCCCTGCTTCAGATGTTAACAACGTCCCGATTGACTCGGTAATTAGTAATATTCTCAAGAAAAACTCGTCTGAGTGTAGTATCGTGTGACAACCATTTCCGAATTACTCCATCATAATTTTTTCACTACACCTAAAAGACCAAGATGGGTTAAAGGTTCTACGGTCCTCAGTTTCCGCAGGCTCCCAGGTCGAAAGCAACACGTCTTCCCGATTACTCGGTAAACGACACTACAGTCAAAGGGGCCTCCATTGAGTGGCAGATCTCATGCCTCCTTTTTTGGGATTACTCCCTCAAAGTTAACATAACTATACCGCCCGTCCTATCTTAAGTTTTCCCAAGCCCGGGTATAAGACTTATGAGAAATCACCAAGCACCCTGAAAACTAGAAAAATTTAGACAAACATATATACAACATATAACATATAAACAACAATAGCACATACACAAATAAACAAAAGTAGGTTCAACCCACTTAGGTATGGACCAGCATTTGGTCAATCACTCCCTAGTGAAGTCGCCATTTTTTCTGTAGTGGCATAAATATTGATACTAAGCCATTGGATTGACTTAACTCGCACATATCAAATAAAAATCGCCACCGCACTTTATTGTTTCAAAATGAATGGGAAAAAAGCGAATAATCCAAAAGAGGGGGAGAGAATCTAAGTTCGGGGGTAGGTTATGTAAAGGGAATGTATTAGCACCCTAAACATCTACGGTACTCTGCAGGAACCTCTTTGTAAATTTGTGTATTTTGGCTATGAAATATTGTATACAAAAATAGATGGTGGAGATGAGAAAAGAAATATATTTTATAATTTTTGCACCCGCCGCGGTTGCGAACCTTTAATGCCTACGTACCACCTTCTGTGCAATAAGGGATCAGGGTACTCGTAGTTTACCTTTAAAAATTTTAAAACACAAGTGCGTTCGTTAATTTTAAGAGACGAGACATCATTGTCTTATCCGAGTGGAAGAACATACTTACTACCCATAATTATGAGAAAGGAGAATTTGCATCATCTCAAAGTGGAGGATATAACTTGGATTTTAAAATCAACAAAGCCCCGCTCAACACCCAAGTGGAAAATATCTCACTTCACTACATATCATAGAAGTATAGTAGCTCGCATCAATACAAGGATTGACAAGAGTCTAATCTTTTGAAAACAATTTAAGATAAAAAGCCAAAATGTCAAAATGGTTTAAATGAGATTGATTGACTTTTAGTCTTCTCACAAAAATGTCAAAGTATGATTAAGTTGGTTAAAATTTGATTATGAAATTATTTTTTGAAAATGCATGGACCTAAGTCCAAGTTTATTGTGAAAGCGGTTCAAGTTTAAAAATAAGAAGAGTTTCAAAAGGAGGGAGAAGATTTTTGAAATTAAAGAAGATGGGAGGAGATGAAGGGACTATCCTAAAGCATAAGGTAAAAGCTAGGGAAAAGAATCATCTAACCAACAAGAAGCCAACACTTGAGATAATAAGTCAATGTAGAATTCCCATCCTTCAGATTTGAAACCAAACAAGCAAAGATGAAAAACCTCTTGAGAAAATCAAACTACAAAGGTATTAATTCTTCACAAAAATTGGGTAGAGTAACAGTTGTGTACAGATGAATTCCCAATCACAGACGAAGCATATAATTAGAATAACTTGCACACAAAGAAAACAAACAACCCAACGTCTTGAGGTAAACCCCAAGAGCTCCAGACAATACTGCAATAGAAATCACAATGTCTCAAGATAGGTCAAGGTCTCTAATCCTAAGTCCAAGAAGTCCATAACTCCAAAATGCCAAGGGTAGTAACCAAATAGTCCAAGTAACATTAAATTTTTTATTGTTCAAGTTGGTTATTAGGTATCTTCAAAAGGAAAATGAAAAGCTCTAGTGAGCAAAAATAAAAATGACATAAAGATAAATGCTCAAGTGAGCAAAGACGAAAATAGCATGAAATGAAAATGCTAAAATAAATGTGCTTAAAGTAAAAAGCATAAAATAAAAGCATAAAATAAAGTCAATTGTTAGGAATTAGAGGTTAGTTGAATGACCATCTTGAAACTTGAATTTGAAAACTCATTAGAAGATTGATAAAATCAAAGCCTATCAATAACAAGTTTCATTTGCTTTTTGTCAAGTATATCATTTGTTTCAAAATCTCAAGACAACAATAAATGATCAACGATGTTTAAATTATTCACTTAGTCCAAAACTTATGATGATTCATTAGAGTATTGATAAGACCAAAGCCTCCTAACAATGAATCTCAAGGTTATTAGATCAAAGGTTTCAAATTAAATACACTTGGGCTTGCAAAGATAAGTTTGTGCCACGAATGATCATTTCTCGAATCAGGACAAAATTTAGCGCTATGTTAAGCAATTGTAAGTGGACTTATATAGAAATTGCACCTATTTTGAGGTCGGTCAATAGCAATCTATGTGTCATATGTTTGGAGAGATGCTATGTAGATCATTCTATAACAACATATAACACAATGAAAAAGGGATAAGATGAAGAGGGAAGGGATGCAAGGTATGAAATTACGGTTTCAAATATCATCAACATCATTCATCCATTTTGGTGGATTTGGTTTCTCAACCTATCAACACCCAAGATTCAATGAGGTTGAGGAATTTGTCACCAAATATTGCTCAAGTCAGAATCAAATAAAATAATCAAAATAAAATTCAACAAAAATAATATTTAAAAGGTTAGTTAAAAGGAAAATAAATGGTAAAAATACACAAGGTATATTAAAACACTAAATAAAAAATCCTAAAAAAGGTCAGAGATCAAATATGATTTAATATAGGTTGACAAATATTTTTAGAATTTTTTAAAGTCAGAAACTAATTTTAAAAGTAAAAGAAATAAGTAAAACAAACCAAAATAGTATGAAAAATAGTAAAATCAGAAATAAAAATAAAACAAGGTTATCAAATATTGCCAAAAAAGCTAAAGGACCCTTCCATAGTTTTTTCAGATGTTAAAAATTAAGAAAAATATTTTTAATCAAATAAAACAAGTTAATTAAAATTGAAAAATTATAAAAAAATATCAAATCATGAAATAAAATTGTGAAAAAATGAAAATCAGAAAGAGAAAAATCCAAAATATTTTTAAGAATTTTTTCAGATATTTTTAGTCAGAAATGAATTTTTTTATAAATTTTTGAAGTTTAAATCAATTAAAATATAAAATCAGAAAATAAAAATTAAACCAAAAAGATGTAGACCATTTGATCAATGTCAAAACGCGTTAGTAATCAAATCCACGGGATCTGGTGCGTTGTGCATGATATGGATATTAGTGAATAAACCACCAGATTATTTATTTAAATCAGATTTTGAAAAAAATCATATGGTGCTTTGTCATTTGTTGAGAGATGACACGTTGGTCATCTTCAATCTCCAGCCACATGAATGGCAGGTCTCTCAAATTGTAAAATCAGGAGCTCAGACCTATGCCATTCGCTTCGTCTCATAAAGACGAAGAAAATTGTACCCTCGCAAAAAATTTATATAAGTTGTAGCTCTGTCAATTTGAAGAAAACCAGAAGAAAAAAGTTTAATAGGGATTTGAAAATTCATGATCAAAACTCAATTTCAGTTGAAAACTAATGTTGCGAGTAGTATCAGAATGATGAGAGCTTCATTGTGGTAACAAATTTTGAGAGAATTGATGAAGGAATCTACCTATTGAAGTTCAAATTCAGAGCTCTGAAACTTGACTTGGCTAGCACGATTTAGGATGCTTTAGGGCTTGGTTCTTCTTCTGTTAGCTTCAGTGAAGTTCAAGGATGAAGAATTGACAAAGAAAATGGATGGAGGAAGGTTGTAAAACTAAATTCGAAGTTGCAGAAATATGGGTTAAGGAAAGAGTTGGACAGGGTGACTCTGGATGTCTAAGCTTGATAAAATGAGTGAGATATAACCCTCTATTTATAGGGAATCAAATGGAATTCTCAAGCGTGTGGAATGATGAAGTTTGGAGGGAAATCGTGTGAAGTTGCTAGCATGAAATGTGTGACGTCTATTTTTCTCAAAACTCAACCAAAACTTGTGTTTCAAGGTAATAATCACTTCTGGAAGATTGTTAAACATGATTAGAAGTAAAAACATGGAGAAATTTAGTGATTAGAAGCTGAATTGTGCATTTCAAATTCTGACTTGGACGAAAAAGTCAGTTTCAAGGTACCAACTTTGAACCAATGGTGTTCATAACTCAAGGGGTCTTAGGGCATGATTCTTGAAGCATTTGAAAGATAATGTTACAATCTTTACAATGTGAAAAGAATGGAATCAAATGGATACTTGAGCTAATATTTGTGATGAGTCAAAGTTGAGAAAAAGAGGCTGACTTTTTGTACTTAGAAAATTTTTAAGTTTTTCTCAAAAAATGTCCTATAATATTTTGCATCCAAACATGGCCTTCCACCAAAAAAATTCTTTTAACCAAAAAAAATGGCATAAAGTAGATCCCTTAAATGACATTTTGAGATTTGAACTACTTAAAAACTCCGAGAATTGAGAAAGTTAGGGCTTTGTGAAGTTGGTGAAAATCCATGAAATGGCCTATAATCTCGTGCATTATTAGGGCATCTTCCATCAAATTTTAAGCTTTGCACATAAAATAAGAGTTTAATTTCACATCCTTAAGATAATTATGGAAAAATAATTGGCTCAAGGAGATAAAAATTGACCAAGTTATGATATTTTGAAGTCACATAATGGAATTTGATGGCCTATCTAGAGGACTTGTAATCTTTCTTCTTCATTAGGCATCTTCCACATAAAATCTTCTTGAAACTATTGAAGTTATTAATTTATAACCCTTTAAATAGAATCATGTCTTTGGAATTACTAAAAAATCTCAAAAGATGAGCAAGATATAGCCCTTAGAAGTTCAAAACCCTAGCTCCTAGAACAACAAAATGCCTTGGGAATCCCTTTCAATTTTGACAAACTTTCTTGAACAAATACTTTTGAAATGGGAATAGAATTTGTTTTGCCTGATAATAAGAACCCATAGAAACAAAAACCACCTCCAAATATTGAGAATTAAGAGAGTTATGCACTTGTGGTCAAGAAATCAAGAACTTGTCCAATTAGGTCAAACTTCTTCAATCAACTCTTGTATCTTTTGATTTTCTTTGAAAAATTGAGGCATGATGAATAGTAGACCTCATGATATAACTTTAAAGCATCTTCAATGATGAATCTTGAATCTCAATGAAGCTTTGTTGAAGAAGGCATGAAAATAAACTCATGAACCTATAGATCAACCTGATGAAATGTGTTGTGCTTTCACCTATAGCATCATCAATTAGAGCAAACATTCATTGCATTTTTTAGTTAAAAGTTAATCAAAACAAAACAAATATTATCACAATATACAAATCAAAGTGCTTGGTGATTCCTCATGAGCAAACCTAAAGATAGGGGGAGAACCAAACCTAAGTGTGATCTTGTTGTGATTGGGTTGATATGAGATGATAGAGGAATGTTAGGGGGGGAAATTTGGGTACAACACATACTCAACTATTTTTTATTATTTCCATGATTCTAAATAAATGGTGGTCCAATATTAATTTGATATAGAAATGAAGTAATCATACCTGAGAGCATCATGCTGATAACCTGTTATAAAACTAAGTAAAATAATAGATAGATCAAAGAGAGGAAGAGAAGAGAGAAACTAAAGTTGTATTATCATATTCCAAAATGTAGATTTTATATTTCAATGTGATCCTATTTATATTACCTAAGGGAGATGGAAAATCATAGTCATTAAGAAGGAATAGGAAGAGGAAAAGAAGAATAAATAAGGACATCCACATTTATCTTTATTCATAATAGATATGAGTTAATAAGTGTTGAGAAATAAGATGTGGAGAAATCTCACATTGATTTTAAAAGTGGAGATTTGAGCATTTATAAGTGAAAGCTCCCACACACCTATCACTTTAAGGTTTTGGGTGAGTATGTGGTGTCTCTCACCAAGCGTGTTACTCATAAAGAAAGACTCCAATGAAAAGTGGTACCATAAGTCGTTGGTTCGAGTGAAGCCGCTGAGCTTCCGCTTAATGGGGAGTTGTGATACAGTGGGAAGAACTGACTTTTTTTTTTTGAATGTTGGTTTGTGTTTTGCGTTTGTTTTTGCCAAATGTCACGGTAAGCAAGAGTTGCCACTGACTTTTATTTTATCCAACAAGGAAAGGAAAAAAAGCACAGAAAAATTCCTTTTTTGAGATATTTCTCGGGTTCGGGGGGTAGATTATAGAAAGGGAAGGTGTTAGCACCCTTTCTATCTGTTGTTATCCACGGGCTCTTAGGTACTTTCTCATATTGTTTTCAAAATTGTTTTCTTTGTGTTTGTGGGTTTGAAAAAAGTTTTTTATTTGAAACTTCGATTTAACTCTTGCTTCTGTCCTCAAGAGTGTATGAAGTGTTTTTGAAAACTTTGTTCGAAAAGTGTAAGTGTGAAGAGTTTTTGTTTTTTTTTAAAAGAGCAAGTATCTAAGAACCATCTACCTACTCGAAAAAGGAATCATTTTATGCTATCTTCCTTTAGACAATGCTATCCTACTATTGATGAGTAGGTAGAACCGTCGTTGGAGTTTAAGGGTCAATTCGAATGCGGGACTTACGGTCACTAAAGCAATGTTAGGACGCCTTAGCGGTAACCCTAATGTCTTAGATCATTTGTTTGAGGCAACAATATCCGAGGCAACCATTTCGAGGCAACTATGATCTTTTAGACAAGAGGACGACCTCTAAAATAACCTATACTCAATGACCGTGTACGAAGGCAACCACATGGGGTGTACCCTAAGAGTGTGTATGTGCGAGTGTGTCGTTTTCAGTTAATTTTATCTTTGTACATGTTAAGGGTGATCTAAGTTGATTTTAGGTTAAAACATTCAGTCTTGTCATGCCATCCTATTATCAAACATCTAACATTTATATTTTGCGGAAAATAAAAGTGCGGAAATTAAATTACAAGGCGTCGGTTATTTACATCACCAAAGACAAACCCTTTAAAAATAAATAAAGCGATAAAAATAAAATAAAGGTCCTATTAACTATTACAAACCGGAATCAGATACATAAATGGATAAAAGGAAATAAATTGTGGTGCAAAGTTTAATCGAGCGTAAATTAGGGTTTTGACCCTTTAAAGAAGAAATCTTTTGTTGTTTTTATTTTAAGAAAGACATTAACCTAAATTAATTACTAAATTAAATAAATTAATTAATTAATAAAAATAAATTATTTTTGGTTTTTTTGTATTTTAAGAAAGAAAAATAAAATAATTAATGTTAGTAATTAAAACCTAATTAAATCTAATTTAATTTTAATTATTTACAAAAATATGTCAAAGTTATTCTAATTAAAACCTAAGTTAATTTAATTAGTATTTATTAATAAAATTAAAATTAAAATTTGATTAATAAAAATATTTTTGTGGTTTTTATTTTTTAAAGAAAAGAAATTTTTTGATTGGTTAGTCAATTAAATAAACAATAAAAACAATTAACAAAACTAAATAAATAAAATAGAAAAGAAAGGGGTTTGGGCCTGATTTTGGAATGCTAGATAGAAATCTGAAGCCCAATTGTGTTGGCCCTTCGTTGACTTTGAAGATTTGGTGTGCACGCGCTGATTTGGCTCCATGTAGACCTTCAGATCCTGGCCACCAGATTTGGCCTTTGGCCATCTGGCCATTGGATAGATGATAGTGTATGGTACACTGCAAGCCTGGATATGCACATGATCACCTAAAGAAGAAAAATATCAAAGAAGTGGAGGACCTGGGATTCGAACCCAGGTCCTGATGGATGATGCCTCGCTTGCCTTGCCACTACGTTGTTTTGCTTTGTTTGTTAACAATATACTAAATAATAATGATAAAACAAAACAACGCTTATTGATCAGAAAAATAAAACGCGCGAAAAACATTTGAATGGGCTAATGGGTGAACGCCAGCTCTTCATCCCTGTCCTTTCTCTACTGTAATTTTACCTGTGGATTTGAATCTGCAGCTAAAAACGCAGCTCGATCCAAAAATCAATTCCAGGCAATAAGAATGACCTTCAAGGGCATGGTTGTGTTCATCTCCTTCTCCTGAGTGCAACCATGCCCATTATATGGACCAATTTCACCTGAAATAAGAATCCCTAAAAACAAAAACGTAACCCTAGCTATGGTGTTTTGGGGTTACAGCGCCTGTAAACCAAATTGATTATTGCCAAAGGTTTGCAAATAACATGAGGGTTATGAATATGCAATTATCTCGTTCAAATGATGCAAGAATGGATCAAATCGAATCCAAGAACAGAGCTAGGTAACGAGGGACTTACAACATGTTTGGGTGTATGAGCAAGCTTGCTTTTGATCCAAGAAGATTGAGTGAACACCCAGGAAGCGATTGGGATAGGTTTTGGCTTCTGAAAACGCCTATAGCTATGATTTCAAATTCAAGGTTTTTACCACTTTTTTCAAACTTCGTTATGCCTATGCTTGCCCTTTCCCACCCCTGTTTCGATTGCCTTTGCCTCCTTATGTATCATGCTTTGCATTAGGGTAGAAATTATGGACTGAATCTCTCTAAATTAATGCCTTGGGATTTGATTTGATCTCCATTATTAACCTTTCCAAATTTGCCAATTTTCAATCTTTTTGCACATGGTATGGTGTGATACGAATTTGATGATGTTAATGATGATGATCCAATCCTGAAATAGCCAAAAGATCTCATGTAATCAATGTTTGGGATTTTATATGATTTTATTTGATTAAAAATGAATAAATTCAATAAAAAATCAAATAAAATAATAAAAATAAAATATGAGCTCATGGCTGAAGCTAGGACACGTGTGCAATGATGCAAGCTCAAATCAAGTGGAAAAGAATGGGCCCATTTGACAAAATTTGAAGTTTTGGGGATAGTTGACTTTTGGCAATTTTACAAAAATGTCCAACTTCAACAATGCATAACTTCTTCAATTTTGAACTTTTGGAGGTGTTCTTGGACTTTTTAGAAATCCTGAGATATCCTCTAACCAAACCTTTTCGTCTCATCTAATTTTGATATTCCATGCTCAAGTTATAAGCTTTGGCAAAAAAGGTGTTTTGTTGACTTTCAAAAATGACCTATAATGTCCAAATTTATAACTTCTTGTGAGTGCATTTTTTGATCTTGAGGTATGAATATGTATTGTAGGAAATTGCATCCTATTCAAAATGAGCTTTGGATGGGTCATTTATCATAAAGTATGAGAAAGTTATGCTTGGTCAAAGTTGGGTTGACTTTTCCTACAAAACCCTAATTTAGCAACTTTTGAGTCTTGATGAATTTTGAGCAATCCTTGATGAATCATGATCAACCCTTGATAAAATGATGAAATTTCCTTCAAAATGGGAAAGTTGACAAAAAATCTTGAGGTTTGACTGTTTGTAGGTCACAGTTGACTTTTGCCCTAGCACAGTCGATTTTTGGACCCTTGAGCATTTGATTGAGCAAACTTCCTCTGCAAGGCTTGAAATTTGACATGGATGATCTTGAGAACATATTAGGACATTAGGGAGAATTTGAGGTCATTTGGACTTAAATATTTTGGTGCAACACAAAACCCTAATTTGGGGCTGACTGCCTTAAGAGGTGACTTGTCTGACCAACTCTTGAACAACCTTGAGCCACTTGGAGATTTTTCTTGCATTGTTTTGAGGAATATGAGAGGGAAAATATTGGGGTACAACAGCTTCCCCTGTTCAATCTTCTTAAACCTGAGGATGTAGATTGGCTTTCGTGCCTTTCATGATCCGAAGGTGGAAGATGATTGAACACTAGAGTGCCTAGAAATTTGCACTCGCATGTAGTGGTATCAGCCTTGTGATGTCGGGAATGGGCTTACAGACGCCATTTGGAGATTGATGGCGGGAGGATGGGCTTAAAGATGCCATCTGCAGGAGTGCCAATCGTATAAGAGATTCCTTAGTGAGAACTTGCATACCTGTTGTTATGGAAGATTCCGCTGGGGAAGCCTAATCTTTGTTGAGATTTAGGAATTTGCATGTACCTTAGCTGAGGGAACATCTCTGTTGAGTTTTAAGAACTTGTCCGTAATTCAACTGGGGGGAAATCTATCGAGATTTAGAACCTTATCTGTAATTCAACCGAGACTAATTCAGTTGAGATTTAAGAACCGGTCAGTACTTCGACTGAGGAGAATTGCCGAGATTTAGAACCTTATCTGTAATTCAACCGAGACTAATTTAGTTGAGATTTAAGAACCGGTCAATACTTCGACTGAGGAGAATTGCCGAGATTTAGAACCTTATCTGTAATTCAACCGAGACTAATTCAGTTGAGATTTAAGAACCAGTCAGTACTTCGACTGAGGGAAACATCTTCATCGAGATCTAGGAACTGTCTGTACTTCAACGGAGGATAATTCTGTTGAGATTTAAGAACTCGTCCACACTACGACGGAGGATAATTGTCGAGATTTAGGACCTTATTTGTAATTTAATCGAGACTAATTCAGTTGAGATTTAAGAACCGGTCAGTACTTCGACTGAGGAGAATTGTCGAGATTTAGAACCTTATCTGTAATTCAACCGAGACTAATTCAGTTGAGATTTAAGAATCGGTCAGTACTTCGACTGAGGAGAATTGCCGAGATTTAGAACCTTATCTGTAATTCAACCGAGACTAATTCAGTTGAGATTTAAGAACCAGTCAGTACTTCGACTGAGGGAAACATCTTCATCGAGATCTAGGAACTGTCTGTACTTCAATGGAGGATAATTCTGTTGAGATTTAAGAACTCGTCCACACTACGACGGAGGATAATTGTTGAGATTTAGGACCTTATCTGTAATTCAACAGAGACTAATTCAGTTGAGATTTAAGAACCGGTCAGTACTTCGACTGAGGGAAACATCTTCATCGAGATCTAGGAACTGTTTGTACTTCAACGGAGGATAATTCTGTTGAGATTTAAGAACTCGTCCACACTTCGACGGAGGAAAATTGTCGAGATTTAGAACCTTATCTGTAATTCAACCGAGACTAATTCAGTTGAGATTTAAGAACCATTCAGTAGTTTGACATAGATGAGAACTTAACTGCATCCTTCCTGAAAGGTAAAGGTCAGTGTATGCAATGCATGATATATATCAAACAATGATGTTCTCAAAATAAATGAGATTGTGTTGTATGATGCGTATATGCATGTATCATGATGTATGGAGATGTAATGTTTTTTAGCTGGGGAAAATAAATCTCGGATAGCTGCTGGGGAAAAGAGTTGAATTCTTCGTTTCCACTGGGGATAGCGAATGAAGATGATTGTGAGAATAAACTTGCAGGAGAGGATAACTCCGTTGGGGAATAGACTGATGAGGAGATTACTCTGTGGGGAAGAGATGCCCTGCTGAGGATTCCCCTGATAATTTTCGCTGGGGATGAATTACCGTTGCTGGTGATACTGAATCTTGTTGGGGATTGACTTTCTGTTTGTGAAGGGAAAGAACTCCACTGGGGATGATCTTTCAGTTGCGACTTCACTGGGGATAACCTTTGAGACTCTTATGGGGATAATCCTTTGAGCTCTGTTGGGGACAATCTTTTTAGCTTTGCTGGGAACAATCTTCCAAAGTCTACTGGGGATGATTCTCCAAGCTCTACTGGGGAAGCTTTTTCAGACTGCGCTGGGGAAAAATTTCAAACTCCACTGGGGGATATCTTGTACTCTACCGGGGAATATTCTTATACTTCGTTGTGGAATATTAAGACTGTCGAGGATATTAAACCTTTTCAGTGTTGATGGTAGATAAACTCTGCTTAGGGGAGAATATCACTGATTCATTCACAGTTGTAACTCTCAGCTGGGGAAAGCTGTCATTACTGTCTTTTCTTACTCTGCGGGGAGTGAATGTACCTTGGTCATATTCTTCAACTGAATCTACCTTGTACCTGGTGGACAGAGCAACTGTACAGTTTGGACAGTTTTTTATTGCCCCTTTTCTTGATATTACCAGTAATCGTCTTTTGTTTCGCATGTAAATATTTATGAGCAGCAATCATTGTCAAATGCATATATCAAAAATGAACATTGGACGTTCTTTGCAAAACAAAACAGATAAAGGAAAAACAGTTTGAAATTTCTTTGAAGATGAATTGTATTAATTTGAAGTTTGGCCTGTACATAGGCGCTTTTGTACAAGAGGCTGGCGTTCTAGTAACAGAACGCCGCCGAATAATAGAATTTACACAATTCGTGAAAAACTAAACAAAACATCTATGTGAATAATCTCACTGGGTTCCAACTCTGCTATTGCCTTTATGTCCTCGAGCATCTCATCACTTTGCTACTTGGTTGAAGGTAGATCAGAATGTTTAGTGCCGTCCGAGCTTGATAGTTGACACCGAAGTTTTGTTGCAAGGTGATCCAATGAGACATAGTGTTACGCTTTGATCCCTAATTTTTGCCTGAACCGCCCTTTCAGGTTTTCAGTCCACCGGGATACCCTTTTTTGCCCAAGCCGCCTTTTCAAATTTTCGACTTGCCGGGTGTACAGATTTTTTTTATTTTCATCCCTTATTTTTGCCCGAACCCTTTTGGTTCGCCGAGAAGCCCTTATTTTTGCCTAGGCCAGTCAACCTAGCGGGTCTTTGATCATGCGTAGTATCTTTTCACTATGTCTGCATTGACGGGGTGAGGAAGGTCGTCACCATCCATGGTGGTTAGAATCATAGCTCCTCCTGAGAAAATTTTCTTAACCACAAATGGCCCTTCGTAAGTAGGGGTCCATTTGCCCCTGGGATCACCTTGTGGCAGTATGATGCGCTTGATAACCAGGTCGCCAACTTGATACTCTTGTCGTCTAACTTTCTTGTTAAATGCCTTGATCATCCGTTTTTGATACGTTTGACCATGACAAATAGCAGTAAGTCTCTTTTTGTTGATTAAGTTCAGCTGATCAAGCCGGGTCTGAATCCAGTCATCTTCGCTCAAACCTGCATCCTTCATAATCCGAAGAGAGGGTATCTGAATTTCAATGGGCAAGACTGCCTCCATGCCATATACCAAGGAATAAGGTGTTGCCCCTTTTGACGTCCGCGCTGAGGTACGGTACCCATGAAGAGCAAACGGTAACATCTCGTGCCAATCTTTGTACGTCACCGTCATCTTCTGCACAATCTTCTTAATGTTCTTATTAGCCGCTTCTACAACCCCATTCATCTTCGGTCGGTAAGGAGAAGATTTGTGATGTTGTATCTTGAACTGCTTGCAGAGCTCGGTGATCATCTTATTGTTGAGATTTGTACCATTGTCCGTAATGATCCTCTCTGGTACACCATATCGACAAATCAGATTGTGTCGAATGAACCGTGCCACGACGTTCTTGGTTACGGTAGCAAAGGAAGCTGTTTCAACCCACTTCGTAAAGTAATCAATAGCTAACAGGATGAAACGATGCCCGTTGGATGCCGTAGGTCTGATCTCGCCGATCATATCAATGCCCCACATTGCAAAAGGCCAAGGAGCTGTCAAGATGTTCACCTCTTTTGGTATCAAAAAGGGTAGTATGAGCCAACATGTACTGTCTCAGCCGACGAGCAGCCCATGCCAAAATGTAGCAAGTTCTCTCCAGCAGTGAGTATTGGGTCTCACAGTCGGTAAAATTTTTGCTAAAGCAGTAAATAGCATGCTCTTTTCGGCCAGACTCGTCATGCTGCCCCAGCATACACCTCTTTGTATTATCCAGCAAGATCATTGGTCTTCCTTCAAGTGGAGGCATCAGAGTTGGTGGCTTGGAGGTGGTAAGCCCCTCTCTTCTTGAAGTACCAGTCTAACAAGTTCCCCAGGCACTTCACAATGATCCTCACCTTCGTCCTCGGCTTGGTTGATCGGACTTTCGAAGTTATAACCGGCAGTAGTAGAGTCGTTATCAGTGGGATCCAGAGTGGATGTAGATCATGATACGTGAGTGTGTGTAAAACAGCTGTTTTGCAATATATAATAAAAGAACAACAAGGAGCGCAAAATTTGAAATGCAAGAAACGTCCAATGCTTTTATTAATGATATATGTAGATGGCACACATAAAGCCCTCACAAATGAAGCCACGGTGCCCCGGGTAAGACACCGGACCGTAAAGTTTAAAACATTGTCTGTTACAAATTCAAAAGAGAAAAGTCTCATTACTGGGTAATAACAGAAACCGGCATAGAATCCTTTGTTGTCCAATTTCTCAATCCACCGTCGGCAGTCGGGTAAATCCAGCTGTCAATATCAAACTCTTCATCATCGTCTTCAATAGCATTCACTCCTGCGTCATGTTTGGGCATAGGTGTCGTTATGACATTAGGCTTTTTCGGCGCTTCAAATTGGATTTCCTTAGCATTGATCAGGTCCTGGACCTTGTTCTTCAAGACCCAGCAGTTATTCGTATCATGCCCCGGGCTGTCATAGTGAAAAGCACAACGGGCATTCGGATCGTACATTGGTGATGTTGTATTTGGACTCTTCGGGGCCTCCCTCGGAATCACCAAGTTGGTCTTCAATAACTGCGGCAGAATTTGGGATAAAGTCATGTTGATCGGAGTGAATTGTCTTTGTGGCCTCTCGGCCCTTGGCTGATTGTTGTGCTGAGGAGCACCAGCAGGTCTTGATATAACAACCGCATTAACAGCTTGGCGGTGTTCAGGTCTATTCTGGCTTTTTGAACTATAAATAGCTTTGGACTCCTTCTTAAAAGGCTTCTTCTTGATGCCTGTTGAAGCACCCTTCTGTATCTTTCCAGATTTAATATCGGCCTCAATTCTTTCCCTGGTCATGATCAGCTCTATAAACCCGGACGAAGAACTTCCGATCAGATGGTTAAAATACGGACCAGACAAGGTCCCCAGAAACATATCCACTAGCTCCCTATCAGCCAAGGGTGGTTGCACTCTGCCAGCAAGGTCCCTCCACTTCTGAGCATGCTCTTTGAAACCTTCGCCCGCACCCATTGACATACCCTGGAGTTGGGTACGCGTGGGAGCAAGGTCGGCGTTGTATTGGTACTGCCTGTAGAAACAGCAACCAAATCTTCCCAATTACGGATACTGGCTCCTTCTAACTGGTATAACCATTCAAGATGAGTCCCTGAAAGACTGTCTTGAAAGAAGTGGATCCAGAGATTCTTGTCAGCGGTGTACGGCTGAATTTTCCTAACATACGACCGGAGGTGCAGTTTCGGGCAAGAAACTCCGCCGTACTTAGCAAAGGCTGGTGCTTTGAACTTGTTGGGAATCACCACCCCAGATGACAGACCCAGATCACCGATGTCCATACCAGGTACCTTCTAAACTTCCATCACACTCAAATGGTCTTCCAGTTGCTTGTATCTA
This sequence comes from Vicia faba, assembly GCA_948472305.1. Classification (NCBI taxonomy): domain Eukaryota; kingdom Viridiplantae; phylum Streptophyta; class Magnoliopsida; order Fabales; family Fabaceae; genus Vicia; species Vicia faba. The sequence continues at coordinate 1,117,822,802 of OX451738.1, read as the reverse complement.
TCCTCAGCCGGAGGATACTGGTCTTCGTCGAAGTCTGTCTCATTGTCAGAGACCACAGGGTTAGGAGCCCTCCTTTCTTCCTAATTATCTCCCCCTCTAGATGAGTGGGTCAAATCAACCTCTTCTCGCAAATGGTTTCTGAATCTGTGACCCATATTAAATAGGACCGTCTTCTTCTTCTTCTTCTCTTTCAAGATAAGGGTCTTCAGATCTTGCCGACCCTTAGCCAAACTCATGAACAATTCCTGGAACTGGGTGTTTTGAGCCTGTAGAGCCTTGATTGCTTGTTCAGTTGATGGTTCAGAAGACGTGATGCTGAAATAAACAGCGAAGAAGATGAGAAAACCTATAAGGGTACCTGTTATGAGGTGCATGGGAATGATATGCGCATGATATGATTTTAAAGACTTTTAGGGATTCAAATTCGTAAGCAAAAAATGAAACACACTTTTATTAGATAACCTTCAAAATCAATTGTTCAACAGATGCCTTTAAGGCGTTACAAGAAAGAAAAACTGAAAAGTAAATTAAAACTTGAAATAATCAAAAGAGACAATCAGTGCTCCCATGGTCGTTTCTTGTCGATGCAGACATAGTCATTGAGGATCTGCTCGTTCTCCAGCTGTCTTGTCAACTTCTGAATCTTCTGCTCTTGCTCGTGATACTTTTCTCGGTAAGTATCCCGCTCTTCTCTCAGCTGCATCCAAGATCTCTTTAATGCCCCAATTTCAGTAGGCATGTATGGATGGAGGATGGTAGGAGGAACCCCCTCTTCATCAGCAACTTCAATCAATGATAGGCAAGACAACTTCATAGGGAATTCCCAGCTTTTAGGCATGGATGCGAACCCATCAGAGATATGGCTCCATCGAAAGAGAAGTATTTGCACCCAGCTCGTGCGGATCCGACCTGTGTACTCTATCCCAAGCTCTTATGAATCTGCAGCGTTGCTCATCACTATCCCCCTGGAAATCAAAGAAAATACTTTGCATTAGCAACTCATGAGGTCCTTCCCTCTTAGCTCGCGCAAACTGACGTAAGGCCAAGCATGGATTATAAGTGATTCCTCCATTGGTTCCTATCAGTGGAACGTTGGGGTATTCCCCGTATCGATCAATAATAGCCACGTCTTCCATGCCTTTGATAGTCCAAATGATGTCATTATGAGAGAGAGACATAATCCTGTAGGCCCAGCCCATGCCTTATTTGTTCTTCAAAACTGACTTGGGGAGGTGAGAAATAAACCACCTCGCCAGCAACAGTGCACAGCTCATAAGGGTTCCCCGCTTCCGAGCAGTACGAGCATAAAGAAAATGAAGAATGTCACCCAAGAGAGTGGGCACATGATTACCGGATATGAAGATCTTCACCGCATTCACGTCGACGAAAGAATCTGAGTTAGGAAATAACACCAAACCATATATGAGAAGAGCTAGAATGTCTTCAAATGCCTGGAAGTCTAGACTGTCCCAGAAGTGATTAGCCTTACCAACCAAGAATTTAGTCAAGAAGCCCTTTGTTCCACTACGAGTTTCCCACTTTGACATTACCTCAACCTTTTTCAGATGAAGGGCTGAAGCAATCTCTTCCGGCCTAAGGATCTTCTCCCATCCTATGAACGGAGTCTGCTCCAAAATAGAGATACCAAGCAGATCAGAGAACTCTTCCAAGGTGGGGACCAACTGGTAGTCTTGAAAAGTAAAGCAATGGTACAGTGGATCAAAGAACTAGACTAAGACACTCATCATCTGTTCATCCATCTTGGAGGTGACCAAACCGAGAAGGTGCCCATGTCTTCTGACAAAGGAGGTAGTATCTGAAATCTTCGCAACCAATTCTTTAAGCAGAGTGGGAACTTGGACAAAGTTGATCCGGATGGTGTTTCTACGCATGGGTGCCATGACCTACAAAACAGAACAAAGATGAATCCCTCCTGTCTTTGAAATAGGTTAGTCCAATGCAAGATGCATGCAATGTTATGATGTCATGATGTCATGATAGAAAACACACCACAAGTATCCATAAATAGCAAACATGGTAAAGGCACACAAGTCACACAAAGAGCCCTTAAATTTCAGGCTGGGAAGGAGCTTAGGTACTACCCTCTTTCAGTTCAGTTGGTTCAAACCTGTCCTAAAAATAGTAATCGGGTTCTAGAGGATCTCAATATCACTGACTACCCTCGATCGGTCATAATTCCAGTTTAGCAACCTTTTCTTGCAGCCGGAATCATCGTGAGAGTTTAGTCTCAATGAGTGTAGCATACTGCTACTGTTTTATGGCCAAGTTGGTCAATTTAAAGGTTCTAAGGTCAGTTGGTGCTTAATGACCCCTTAGCAGACCCATATTCTCCTCGTTGCGCCACAAGGGATATCAGTACAAACTCAAGTGCCACACCAACGTAGCTACTGCTTCAACCATATCGGTCTACGCCGTACAGTTCCCTCACAGTTTATATCTACTTACCTAAAAGGTATCCCCCAGATCCGGGTTAGGATCTATAGTAACTCCGATACAAGCCCACAAATATAAAGCATACAAGTCAAGCAATTGAAAACATTATGATGAACTATTCCTAAGGTATACCCCACTTATTATGCTCCCTAGCAGAGTCGCCAGTTCTGTGATACGGTGGGAAGAACTGACTGTTTTTTTTGGAATGCTGGTTTGCGTTTTGCGTTTGTTTTTTCAAAATGTCGCGGTAAGCAAGAGTCGCCACCGAATTTTATTTTATCCAACAAGGAAAGGAAAAAAAGCATAGAAAAATTCCTTTTTCGAGATATTTCTCGGGTTCGGGGGGTAGATTATAGAAAGGGAAGGTGTTAGCACCCTTTCTATCCATGGTTATCCACGGGCTCTTAGGTACTTGCTCATATTGTTTTCAAAATTGTTTTCTTTGTGTTTGTGGGTTTGAAAAAAGTTTTTTATTTTAAACTTCGATTTAACTCTTGCTTCTGTCCTCAAGAGTGTATGAAGTGTTTTTGAAAACTTTGTTCGAAAAGTGTAAGTGTGAAGAGTTTTTGTTTTTTTTAAAAGAGCAAGTATCTAAGAACCATCTACCTACTCGAAAAAGGAATCGTTCTATGTTATCTTCCTTTAGACAATGCTATCCTACTATTGATGAGTAGGTAGCACCGTCGTTGGAGTTTAAGGGTCAATTCAAATGTGGGACTTACGGTCACTAAAGCAATGTTAGGACGCCTTAGTGGTAACCCTAATGTCTTAGATCATTTGTTTGAGGCAACAATATCTGAGGCAACCGTTTCGAGGCAACTATGATCTTTTAGACAAGAGGACGACCTCTAAAACGACTTATACTCAATGACCGTGTACGAAGGAAACCAAGTGGGGTGTACCCTAAGAGTGCACATGTGCGAGTGTGTCGTTTTCAGTTAATTTTATCTTTGTACATGTTAAGGGTGATCTAAGTTGATTTTAGGTTAAAACATTCAGTCTTGTCATGCCATCCTATTATCAAACATCTAACATTTATATTTTGCGGAAAATAAAAGTGCAGAAATTAAATTACAAGGCGTCGGGTATTTACATCGTCAAAGACAAACCCATTAAAAATAAATAAAGCGATAAAAATAAAATAAAGGTCCTATTAACTATTACAAACCGGAATCAGATACATAAATGGATAAAAGAAAATAAATCGCGGCACAAAGTTTAATCGAGCGCAAATTAGGGTTTTGACCCTTTAAAGAAGACATCTTTTGTTGTTTTTATTTTAAGAAATACATTAAACTAATTTAATTAATTAATTAATTAATAAAAATAAATTATTTTTGGTTTCTTTGTATTTTAAGAAAGAAAAAGAAAATAATTAATGTTAGTAATTAAAACCTAATATAATCTAATTTAATTTTAATTATTTACAAAAATATGTCAAAGTTATTCTAATTAAAACCTAAGTTAATTTAATTAGTATTTATTAATAAAATTAAAATTAAAAATATGATTAATAAAAATATTTTTGTGGTTTTTATTTTATAAAGAAAAGAAATTTTTTGATTGGTTAGTCAATTAAATAAAACAATAAAAACAATTAATAAAACTAAATAAATAAAATAGAAAAGAAAGGGGTTTGGGCCTGATTTTGGAATGCTAGATAGCAATCTGAAGCCCAATTGTGTTGGTCCTTCGTTGACTTTGCAGATTTGGTGTGCACGCGCTGACTTGGCTCCATGTAGACTTTCAGATCCTGGCCACCAGATTTGGCCTTTGGCCATCTGGCCATTGGATAGATGATAGTGTATGGTACACTGCAAGCCTGGATATGCACATGATCACCTGAAGAAGAAAAATATCAAATAAGTGGAGGACCTGGGATTCAAACCCAGGTCCTGATGGATGATGCCTCGCTTGCCTTGCCACTACGTTGTTTTGCTTTGTTTGTTAACAATATACAAAATAATAATGATAAAACAAAACAACGCTTATTGATCAGAAAAATAAAACGCGCGAAAAACATTTGAACGGGCCAATGGGTGAACGCCAGCTCTTCATCCCTGTCCTTTCTCTACTGTAATTTTACCTGCACATTTGAATCCGCAGCTAAAAATGCAGCTCGATCCAAAAATCAATTCCATGCAATAAGAATGACCTTCAAGGGCATGGTTGTGTTCGTGTCCTTCTCCTTAGTGCAACCATGCCCATTATATGGACCAATTTCACCTGAAATAAGAATCCCTAAAAACAAAAACGTAACCCTAGTTATGGTGTTTTGGGGTTACAGCGCCTGTAAACCAAATTGATTATTGCCAAAGGTTTGCAAATAACATGAGGGTTATGAATATGCAATTATCTCGTTCAAATGATGCAAGAATGGATCAAATCTAATCCAAGAACAGAGCTAGGTAACGAGGGACTTACAGCGCGTTTGGGCGTATGAGCAACCTTGCTTTTGATCCTGGAAGATTGAGTGAACACCCAGGAAGCGATTGGGATAGGTTTTGGCTTCTGAAAATGCCTCTAGCTATGATTTCGAATTCAAGCTTTTTACCACTTTTTTCAAACTTTGTTCTGCCTATGCTTGCCCTTTCCCACCCCTGTTTCGATTGCCTTTGCCTCCTTATGTATCATGCTTTGCATTAGGGTAGAAATTATGGACTGAATCTCTGTAAATCAATGCCTTGGGATTTGATTTGATCTCCATTATTAACCTTTCCAAATTTTCCAATTTTCAATCTTTTTGCACATGGTAAGGTGTGATAAGAATTTGAAGATGTTAATGATGATGATCCAGTCCTGAAATATCCAAAAGATCTCATGTAATCAAAATTTGGGATTTTATATGATTTTATTTGATTAAAAATGAATAAATTCAATAAAAAATAAAATAAAATAATAAAAATAAAAATAAAATATGAGCTCATGGCTGAAGCTAGGACACGTGTGCAATGATGCAAGCTCAAATCAAGTGGAAAAGAATGGGCTCATTTGACAAAATTTGAAGTTTTGGGGATAGTTGACTTTTGGCAATTTTACAAAAATGTCCAACTTCAACAATGCATAACTTCTTCAATTTTGAACTTTTGGAGGTGTTCTTGGACTTTTTAGAAATCTTGAGATGTCCTCTAACCAAACCCTTTCGTCTCATCTAATTTTGATATTCCATGCTCAAGTTATAAGCTTTGGCAAAAAAGGTGTTTTGTTGACTTTCAAAAATGACCTATAATGTCCAAATTTATAACTTCTTGTGAGTGCATTTTTTGATCTTGAGGTATGAATATGTATTGTAGGAAATTGCATCCTATTCAAAATGAGCTTTGGATGGGTCATTTATCATAAAGTATGAGAAAGTTATGCTTGGTCAAAGTTGGGTTGACTTTTCCTACAAAACCCTAATTTAGCAACTTTTGAGTCTTGATGAATTTTGAGCAATCCTTGATGAATCATGATCAACCCTTGATCAAATGATGAAATTTCCTTCAAAATTGGAATGTTGACAAAAAATCTTGAGGTTTGACTGTTTGTAGGTCACAGTTGACTTTTGCCCTAGCACAGTCGATTTTTGGACCCTTGAGCATTTGACTGAGCAAACTTCCTCTGCAAGGCTTGAAATTTGACATGGATGATCTTGAGAACATATTAGGACATTAGGTAGAATTTGAGGTCATTTGGACTTAAAGATTTTGGTGCAACACAAAACCCTAATTTGGGGCTGACTGCCTTAAGAGGTGACTTGTCTGACCAACTCTTGAACAACCTTGAGCCACTTGGAGATTTTTCTTGCAATGTTTTGAGGAATATGAGAGGGAAAATTTTGGGGTACAACAGTTGCCCCTGTTCAATCTTCTTAAACCTGAGGATGTAGATTGGATTTTGTGCCTTTCATGATCCGAAGGTGGAAGATGATTGAACACTAGAGTGCCCAGAAATTTGCACTCGCATGTAGTTGTATCAGCCTTGTGATGTCGGGAATGGGCTTACAGATGCCATTTGGATATTGTTGGCGGGAGGATGGGCTTAAATATGCCATATGCGGGAGTGTCGATCGCATAAGAGATTCCTTAACGAGAACTTGCATACATGTTGTTGTGGAAGATTCCGCTGGGGAAGCCTGATCTTTGTTGAGATTTAGGAATTTGCTTGTACCTTAGCTGAGGGAACATCTCTGCTAAGTTTTAAGAACTTGTCCGTAATTCAACTGGGGGGAAATCTATCGAGATTTAGAACCTTATCTGTAATTCAACCGAGACTAATTCAGTTGAGATTTAAGAACCGGTCAGTACTTCGACTGAGGAGAATTGCCGAGATTTAGAACCTTATATGTAATTCTACCGAGACTAATTCAGGTGAGATTTAAGAACCGGTCAGTACTTCGACTGAGGAGAATTGCCGAGATTTAGAACCTTATCTGTAATTCAACCGAGACTAATTCAGTTGATATTTAAGAACCGGTCAGTACTTCGACTAAGGGAAACATCTTCATCGAGATCTAGGAACTGTCTGTACTTCAACGAGGGATAATTCTGTTGAGATTTAAGAACTCGTCCACACTACGACGGAGGATAATTGTCGAGATTTAGGACCTTATCTATAATTCAACTGAGACTAATTCAGTTGAGATTTAAGAACCGGTCAGTAATTCGACTGAGGGAAACATCTTCATCGAGATCTAGGAACTGTCTGTACTTCAACGGAGGATAATTCTATTGAGATTTAAGAACTCGTCCACACTTCGACGGAGGAAAATTGTCGAGATTTAGAACCTTATCTGTAATTTAACCGAGACTAATTCAGTTGAGATTTAAGAACCGGCTAGTACTTCGACTGGGTGAAACATCTTCATCGAGATCTAGGAACTGTTTGTATTTCAATGGAGAATAATTCTGTTGAGATTTAAGAACTCGTCCATACTTCGACGGAGGAAAAATTGTCGAGATTTAAAACCTTATCTGTAATTCAACCGAGACTGATTCAGTTGAGATTTAAGAACCGGTCAGTACTTCGACTGAGGGAAACATCTTCATCGAGATCTAGGAACTGTTTGTACTTCAACGGAGGATAATTCTGTTGAGATTTAAGAACTCGTCCACACTTCGACGGAGGAAAATTGTCGAGATTTAGAACCTTATCTGTAATTCAACCGAGACTAATTCAGTTGAGATTTAAGAACCATTCAGTAGTTTGACATAAATGAGAACTTAACTGCATCCTTCCTGAAAGGTAAAGGTCAGTGTATGCAATGCATGATATATATCAAACAATGATGTTCTCAAAATAAATGAGATTGTGTTGTATGATGCGTATATGCATGTATCATGATGTATGGAGATGTAATGTTTTTTAGCTGGGGAAAATAAATCTCGGATAGCTGCTGGGGAAAAGAGTTGAATTCTTCGTTTCCGCTGGGGATAGCGAATGAATATGATTGTGAGAATAAACTTGCAGGAGAGGATAACTCCGTTGGGGAATAGACTGATGAGGAGATTACTCTGTGGGGAAGAGATGCCCTGCTGAGGATTCCCCTGATAATTTTTGCTGGGGATGAATTACCGTTGCTGGTGATACTGAATCTTGTTGGGGATTGACTTTCTGTTTGTGAAGGGAAAGAACTCCACTGGGGATGATATTTCAGTTGCGACTTCACTGGGGATAACCTTTGAGACTCTTATGGGGATAATCCTTTGAGCTCTACTGGGGACAATCTTTTTAGCTTTGCTGGGAACAATCTTCCAAAGTCTACTGGGGATGATTCTCCAAGCTCTACTGGGGAAGCTTTTTCAGACTGCGCTGGGGAAAAATTTCAAACTCCACTGGGGGATATCTTGTAATCTACCGGGGAATATTCTTATACTTCGTTGTGGAATATTAAGACTGTCGAGGATATTAAACCTTTTCAGTGTTGATGGTAGATAAACTCTGCTTAGGGGAGAATATCACTGATTCATTCACAGTTGCAAGTCTCAGCTGGGGAGAGCTATCATTACTGTCTTTTCTTACTCTGTGGGGAGTGAATGTACCTTGGTCATATTCTTCAACTGAATCTACCTTGTACCGGGTGGACAGAGAAACTGTATAGTTTGGACAGTTTTTTATTGCCCCTTTTCTTGATATTACCAGTAATCGTCTTTTGTTTCGCATGTAAATATTTATGAGCAGCAATCATTGTCAAATGCATATATCAAAAATGAACATTGGACGTTCTTTGCAAAACAAAACAGATAAAGGAAAAACAGTTTGAAATTTCTTTGAAGATGAATTGTATTAATTTGAAGTTTGGCCTGTAAATAGGCGCTTTTGTACAAGAGGCTGGCGTTCTAGTAACAGAACGCCGCCGAATAATAGAATTTACACAATTCGTGAAAAATTAAACAAAACAGCTATGTGAATAATCCCACTGGGTTCCAACTCTACTATTGCCTTTATGTCCTCGAGCATCTCATCACTTTGCTACTTGGTTGAAGGTAGATCAGAATGTTTAGTGTCGTCCGAGCTTGATAGTTGACACCGAAGTTTTGTTGCAAGGTGATCCAATGAGACATAGTGTTACGCTTTGATCCCTAATTTTTGCCTGGACTGCCCTTTCGGGTTTTCAGTCCACCGGGATACCCTTTTTTGCCCAAGCCGCCTTTTCAAATTTTCGACTTGCCGGGTGTACAGATTTTTTTTATTTTCATCCCTTATTTTTGCCCGAACCCTTTTGGTTCGCCGGGAAGCCCTTATTTTTGCCTAGGCCAGTCAACCTAGCGGGTCTTTGATCATGCGTAGTATCTTTTCACTATGTCTGCATTGACGGGGTGAGGAAGGTCGTCACCACCCATGGTGGTTAGAATCATAGCTCCTCCTGAGAAAATTTTCTTAACCACAAATGGCCCTTCGTAAGTAGGGGTCCATTTGCCCCTGGGATCACCTTGTGGCAGTATGATGTGCTTGATAACCAGGTCGCCCACTTGATACTCTTGTCATCTAACTTTCTTGTTAAATGCCTTGATCATCCTTTTTTGATACGTTTGACCATGAAAAATAGCAGTAAGTCTCTTTTTGTTGATTAAGTTCAGCTGATCAAGCCGGGTCTGAATCCAGTCATCTTCGCTCAAACCTGCATCCTTCATAATCCGAAGAGAGGGTATCTGAATTTCAATGGGCAAGAATGCCTCCATGCCATATACCAAGGAATAAGGTGTTTCCCCTGTTGACGTCCGCGCTGAGGTACGGTACCCATGAAGAGCAAACGGTAACATCTCGTGCCAATCTTTGTACGTCACCGTCATCTTCTGCACAATCTTCTTAATGTTCTTATTAGCCGCTTCTACAACCCCATTCATCTTCGGTCGGTAAGGAGAAGATTTGTGATGTTGTATCTTGAACTGCTTGCAGAGCTCGGTGATCATCTTATTGTTGAGATTTGTACCATTGTCCGTAATGATCCTCTCTGGTACACCATATCGACAAATCAGATTGTGTCGAATGAACCGTGCCACGACGTTCTTGGTTACGGTAGCAAAGGAAGCTGTTTCAACCCACTTCGTAAAGTAATCAATAGCTAACAGGATGAAACGATGCCCGTTGGATGCCGTAGGTCTGATCTCGCTGATCATATCAATGCCCCACATTGCAAAAGGCCAAGGAGCTGTCAAGACGTTCACCTCTTTTGGTATCAAAAAGGGTAGTATGAGCCAACATGTACTATCTCAGCCGACGAGCATCCCATGCCAAAATGTAGCAAGTTCTCTCGAGCAGTGAGTATTGGGTCTCACAGTCGGTAAAATTTTTGCTAAAGCAGTAAATAACATGCTCTTTTCGGCCAGACTCATCATGCTGCCCCAGCATACACCTCTTTGTATTATCCAGCAAGATCATTGGTCTTCCTTCAACTGGAGGCATCAGAGTTGGTGGCTTGGAGGTGGTAAGCCCCTCTCTTCTTGAAGTAGCAGTATAACAAGTTCCCCAGGAACTTCACAATCATCCTCACCTTCGTCCTCGGCTTCGTTGATCAGACTTTCGAAGTCATAACCGGCAGTAGCAGATTCGTTATCAGTGGGATCCAGAGTGGATGTAAATCATGATACGTGAGTGTGTGTAAAATAGTTGTTTTGCAATATATAATAAAAGAACAACAAGGAGCGCAAAATTTGAAATGCAAGAAACGTCCAATGCTTTTATTAATGATATATGTAGATGGCACACATAAAGCCCTCACAAATGAAGCCACAGTGCCCCGGGTAAGACACCGGGCCGTAAAGTTTAAAACATTGTCTGTTACAAATTCAAAACAGAAAAGTCTTATTACTGGGTAATAACAGAAACCGGCATAGAATCCTTTGTTGTCCAATTTCTCAATCCACCGTCGGCAGTCGGGTAAATCCAGCTGTCAATATCAAACTCTTCATCATCGTCTTCAATAGCATTCACTCCTGCGTCATGTTTGGGCATAGGTGTCGTTATGACATTAGGCTTTTTCGGCGCTTCAAATTGGATTTCCTTAGCATTGAACAGGTCCTGGACCTTGTTCTTCAAGACCCAGCAGTTATTCGTATCATGCCCCGGGCTGTCATAGTGAAAAGCACAACGGGCATTCGGATCGTACATTGGTGATGTTGTATTTGGACTCTTCGGGGCCTCCCTCGGAATCACCAAGTTGGTCTTCAATAACTGCGGCAGAATTTGGGATAAAGTCATGTTGATCGGAGTGAATTGTCTTTGTGACCTCTCGGCCCTTGGCTGATTGTTGTGCTGAGGAGCACCAGCAGGTCTTGATATAACAACCGCATTAACAGCTTGGCGGTGTTCAGGTCTATTCTGGCTTTTTGAACTATAAATAGCTTTGGACTCCTTCTTAAAAGGCTTCTTCTCGATGCCTGTTGAAGCACCCTTCTGTATCTTTCCAGATTTAATATCGGCCTCAATTCTTTCCCTGGTCATGATCAGCTCTGTAAACCCGGACGAAGAACTTCCGATCAGATGGTTAAAATACGGACCAGACAAGGTCCCCAGAAACATATCCACTAGCTCCCTATCAGCCAAGGGTGGTTGCACTCTGCCAGCAAGGTCCCTCCACTTCTGAGCATGCTCTTTGAAACCTTCGCCCGCACCCATTGACATACCCTGGAGTTGGGTACGCGTGGGAGCGAGGTCGGCGTTGTATTGGTACTGCCTGTAGAAACAGCAACCAAATCTTCCCAATTACGGATACTGGCTCCTTCTAACTGGTATAACCATTCAAGATGAGTCCCTGAAAGACTGTCTTGAAAGAAGTGGATCCAGAGATTCTTGTCAGCGGTGTACGGCTGAATTTTCCTAACATACGACCGGAGGTGCAGTTTTGGGCAAGAAACTCCGCCGTACTTAGCAAAGGCTGGTGCTTTGAACTTGTTGGGAATCACCACCCCAGATGACAGACCCAGATCACCGATGTCCATACCAGGTACCTTCTAAACTTCCATCACACTCAAATGGTCTTCCAGTTGCTTGTATCTATCCTCAGCCGGAGGATACTGGTCTTCGTCGAAGTCTGTCTCATTGTCAGAGACCACAGGGTTAGGAGCCCTCCTTTCTTCCTGATTATCTCCCCCTCTAGATGAGTGGGTCAAATCAACCTCTTCTCGCAAATGGTTTCTGAATCTGTGACCCATATTAAATAGGACCGTCTTCTTCTTCTTCTTCTCTTTCAAGATAAGGGTCTTCAGATCTTGCCGACCCTTAGCCAAACTCATGAACAATTCCTGGAACTGGGTGTTTTGAGCCTGTAGAGCCTTGATTGCTTGTTCAGTTGATGGTTCAGAAGACGTGATGCTGAAATAAACAGCGAAGAAGATGAGAAAACCTATAAGGGTACCTGTTATGAGGTGCATGGGAATGATATGCGCATGATATGATTTTAAAGACTTTTAGGGATTCAAATTCGTAAGCAAAAAATGAAACACACTTTTATTAGATAACCTTCAAAATCAATTGTTCAACAGATGCCTTTAAGGCGTTACAAGAAAGAAAAACTGAAAAGTAAATTAAAACTTGAAATAATCAAAAGAGACAATCAGTGCTCCCATGGTCGTTTCTTGTCGATGCAGACATAGTCATTGAGGATCTGCTCGTTCTCCAGCTGTCTTGTCAACTTCTGAATCTTCTGCTCTTGCTCGTGATACTTTTCTCGGTAAGTATCCCGCTCTTCTCTCAGCTGCATCCAAGATCTCTTTAATGCCCCAATTTCAGTAGGCATGTATGGATGGAGGATGGTAGGAGGAACCCCCTCTTCATCAGCAACTTCAATCAATGATAGGCAAGACAACTTCATAGGGAATTCCCAGCTTTTAGGCATGGATGCGAACCCATCAGAGATATGGCTCCATCGAAAGAGAAGTATTTGCACCCAGCTCGTGCGGATCCGACCTGTGTACTCTATCCCAAGCTCTTATGAATCTGCAGCGTTGCTCATCACTATCCCCCTGGAAATCAAAGAAAATACTTTGCATTAGCAACTCATGAGGTCCTTCCCTCTTAGCTCGCGCAAACTGACGTAAGGCCAAGCATGGATTATAAGTGATTCCTCCATTGGTTCCTATCAGTGGAACGTTGGGGTATTCCCCGTATCGATCAATAATAGCCACGTCTTCCATGCCTTTGATAGTCCAAATGATGTCATTATGAGAGAGAGACATAATCCTGTAGGCCCAGCCCATGCCTTATTTGTTCTTCAAAACTGACTTGGGGAGGTGAGAAATAAACCACCTCGCCAGCAACAGTGCACAGCTCATAAGGGTTCCCCGCTTCCGAGCAGTACGAGCATAAAGAAAATGAAGAATGTCACCCAAGAGAGTGGGCACATGATTACCGGATATGAAGATCTTCACCGCATTCACGTCGACGAAAGAATCTGAGTTAGGAAATAACACCAAACCATATATGAGAAGAGCTAGAATGTCTTCAAATGCCTGGAAGTCTAGACTGTCCCAGAAGTGATTAGCCTTACCAACCAAGAATTTAGTCAAGAAGCCCTTTGTTCCACTACGAGTTTCCCACTTTGACATTACCTCAACCTTTTTCAGATGAAGGGCTGAAGCAATCTCTTCCGGCCTAAGGATCTTCTCCCATCCTATGAACGGAGTCTGCTCCAAAATAGAGATACCAAGCAGATCAGAGAACTCTTCCAAGGTGGGGACCAACTGGTAGTCTTGAAAAGTAAAGCAATGGTACAGTGGATCAAAGAACTAGACTAAGACACTCATCATCTGTTCATCCATCTTGGAGGTGACCAAACCGAGAAGGTGCCCATGTCTTCTGACAAAGGAGGTAGTATCTGAAATCTTCGCAACCAATTCTTTAAGCAGAGTGGGAACTTGGACAAAGTTGATCCGGATGGTGTTTCTACGCATGGGTGCCATGACCTACAAAACAGAACAAAGATGAATCCCTCCTGTCTTTGAAATAGGTTAGTCCAATGCAAGATGCATGCAATGTTATGATGTCATGATGTCATGATGGAAAACACACCACAAGTATCCATAAATAGCAAACATGGTAAAGGCACACAAGTCACACAAAGAGCCCTTAAATTTCAGGCTGGGAAGGAGCTTAGGTACTACCCTCTTTCAGTTCAGTTGGTTCAAACCTGTCCTAAAAATAGTAATCGGGTTCTAGAGGATCTCAATATCACTGACTACCCTCGATCGGTCATAATTCCAGTTTAGCAACCTTTTCTTGCAGCCGGAATCATCGTGAGAGTTTAGTCTCAATGAGTGTAGCATACTGCTACTGTTTTATGGCCAAGTTGGTCAATTTAAAGGTTCTAAGGTCAGTTGGTGCTTAATGACCCCTTAGCAGACCCATATTCTCCTCGTTGCGCCACAAGGGATATCAGTACAAACTCAAGTGCCACACCAACGTAGCTACTGCTTCAACCATATCGGTCTACGCCGTACAGTTCCCTCACAGTTTATATCTACTTACCTAAAAGGTATCCCCCAGATCCGGGTTAGGATCTATAGTAACTCCGATACAAGCCCACAAATATAAAGCATACAAGTCAAGCAATTGAAAACATTATGATGAACTATTCCTAAGGTATACCCCACTTATTATGCTCCCTAGCAGAGTCGCCAGTTCTGTGATACGGTGGGAAGAACTGACTGTTTTTTTTGGAATGCTGGTTTGCGTTTTGCGTTTGTTTTTTCAAAATGTCGCGGTAAGCAAGAGTCGCCGCCGAATTTTATTTTATCCAACAAGGAAAGGAAAAAAAGCATAGAAAAATTCCTTTTTCGAGATATTTCTCGGGTTCGGGGGGTAGATTATAGAAAGGGAAGGTGTTAGCACCCTTTCTATCCATGGTTATCCACGGGCTCTTAGGTACTTGCTCATATTGTTTTCAAAATTGTTTTCTTTGTGTTTGTGGGTTTGAAAAAAGTTTTTTATTTTAAACTTCGATTTAACTCTTGCTTCTGTCCTCAAGAGTGTATGAAGTGTTTTTGAAAACTTTGTTCGAAAAGTGTAAGTGTGAAGAGTTTTTGTTTTTTTTAAAAGAGCAAGTATCTAAGAACCATCTACCTACTCGAAAAAGGAATCGTTCTATGTTATCTTCCTTTAGACAATGCTATCCTACTATTGATGAGTAGGTAGCACCGTCGTTGGAGTTTAAGGGTCAATTCAAATGTGGGACTTACGGTCACTAAAGCAATGTTAGGACGCCTTAGTGGTAACCCTAATGTCTTAGATCATTTGTTTGAGGCAACAATATCTGAGGCAACCGTTTCGAGGCAACTATGATCTTTTAGACAAGAGGACGACCTCTAAAATGACTTATACTCAATGACCGTGTACGAAGGAAACCAAGTGGGGTGTACCCTAAGAGTGCGCATGTGCGAGTGTGTCGTTTTCAGTTAATTTTATCTTTGTACATGTTAAGGGTGATCTAAGTTGATTTTAGGTTAAAACATTCAGTCTTGTCATGCCATCCTATTATCAAACATCTAACATTTATATTTTGCGGAAAATAAAAGTGCAAAAATTAAATTACAAGGCGTCGGGTATTTACATCGTCAAAGACAAACCCATTAAAAATAAATAAAGCGATAAAAATAAAATAAAGGTCCTATTAACTATTACAAACCGGAATCAGATACATAAATGGATAAAAGAAAATAAATCGCGGCACAAAGTTTAATCGAGCGCAAATTAGGGTTTTGACCCTTTAAAGAAGACATCTTTTGTTGTTTTTATTTTAAGAAAGACATTAACCTAAATTAATTACTAAATTAAATTAATTAATTAATTAATAAAAATAAATTATTTTTGGTTTTTTTGTATTTTAAGAAAGAAAAATAAAATAATTAATGTTAGTAATTAAAACCTAATTTAATCTAATTTAATTTTAATTATTTACAAAAATATGTCAAAGTTATTCTAATTAAAACCTAAGTTAATTTAATTAGTATTTATTAATAAAATTAAAATTAAAATTTGATTAATAAAAATATTTTTGTGGTTTTTATTTTATAAAGAAAAGAAATTTTTTGATTGGTTAGTCAATTAAATAAAACAATAAAAACAATTAATAAAACTAAATAAATAAAATAGAAAAGAAAGGGGTTTGGGCCTGATTTTGGAATGCTAGATAGCAATCTGAAGCCCAATTGTGTTGGCCTTTCGTTGACTTTGCAGATTTGGTGTGCACGCGCTGACTTGGCTCCATGTAGACCTTCAGATCCTGGCCACCAGATTTGGCCTTTGGCTATCTGGCCATTGGATAGATGATAGTGTATGGTACACTGCAAGCCTGGATATGCACATGATCACCTGAAGAAGAAAAATATCAAAGAAGTGGAGGACCTGAGATTCGAACCCAGGTCCTGATGGATGATGCATCGCTTGCCTTGCCACTACGCTGTTTTTCTTTGTTTGTTAACAATATACAAAATAATAATGATAAAACAAAACAACGCTAATTGATCAGAAAAATAAAACACGCGAAAAACATTTGAACGGGCCAATGGGTGAATGCCAGCTCTTCATCCCTGTCCTTTCTCTACTGTAATTTTACCTGCGAATTTGAATCCGCAGCTAAAAACGCAGCTCGATCCAAAAATCAATTCCAGGCAATAAGAATGACCTTCAAGGGCATGGTTGTGTTCGTCTCCTTCTCCTTAGTGCAACCATGCCCATTATATGGACCAATTTCACCTGAAATAAGAATCCCTAAAAACAAAAATGTAACCCTAGCTATGGGGTTTTAAGGTTACAGCGCCTGTAAACCAAATTGATTATTGCCAAAGGTTTGCAAATAACATGAGGGTTATGAATATGCAATTATCTCGTTCAAATGATGCAAGAATGGATCAAATCGAATCCAAGAACAGAGCTAGGTAACGAGGGACTTACAGCGTGTTTGGGCGTATGAGCAAGCTTGCTTTTGATCCAGGAAGATCGAGTGAACACCCAGGAAGCGATTTGGATAGGTTTTGGCTTCTGAAAACGCCTCTAGCTATGATTTCGAATTCAAGCTTTTTACCACTTTTTTCAAACTTTGTTCTGCCTATGATTGCCCTTTCCCACCCCTATTTCGATTGCCTTTGCTTCCTTATGTATCATGCTTTGCATTAGGGTAGAAATTATGGACTGGATCTCTCTAAATCAATGCCTTGGGATTTGATTTGATCTCCATTATTAACCTTTCCAAATTTGCCAATTTTCAATCTTTTTGCACATGTTATGGTGTGATAAGAATTTGATGATGTTAATGATGATGATCCAATCCTGAAATAGCCAAAAGATCTCATGTAATCAAAGTTTGGGATTTTATATGATTTTATTTGATTAAAAATGAATAAATTCAATAAAAAATCAAATAAAATAATAAAAATAAAATATGAGCTCATGGCTGAAGCTAGGACACGTGTACAATGATGCAAGCTCAAATCAAGTGGAAAAGAATGGGCCCATTTGACAAAATTTGAAGTTTTGGGGATAGTTAACTTTTGGCAATTTTGCAAAAATGTCCAACTTCAACAATGCATAACTTCTTCAATTTTGAACTTTTGGAGGTGTTCTTTGACTTTTTAGAAATCTTGATATGTCATCTAACAAACTCTTTTGGTATCATCTCATTTTGATATTCCATTCTCAAGTTATAAGCTTTGGTAAAAAAGGTGTTTTTGTTGACTTTTAAAAATGACCTATAATGTCCAAATTTATAACTTCTTGTGAGTGCATTTTTTGATCTTAAGGTATGAAGATGGATTGTAGTAAATTGAATCCTCTTCAAAATGAGCTTTGGATGGGTCATTATTCATAAAGTATGAGAAAGTTATGCTTGGTCAAAGTTGGGTTGACTTTTCCTACAAAGCCCTAATTTAGCAACTTTTGAGTCTTGATGAATTTTGAGCAATCCTTGATGAATCATGATCAAACCTTGATCAAATGATTAAATATCCTTAAAAATTGGAATGTTGACAAAAAATCTTGAGGTTTGACTGTTTGTAGGTCACAGTTGACTTTTGCCCTAGCACAGTCGATTTTTGGACCCTTGAGCATTTGACTGAGCAAACTTCTTCTCCAAGGCTTGAAATTTGACATGGATGATCTTGAGAACATATTAGGACATTAGGGAGGATTTGAGGTCATTTGTACTTAAATATTTTGGTGCAACACAAAACCCTAATTTGGGGCTGACTGCCTTAAGAGGTGACTTGTCTGACCAACTCTTGAACAACCTTGAGCCACTTGGAGATTTTTCTTGCATTATTTTGAGGAATATGAGAGGGAAAATTTTGGGGTACAACAGGAGCGTTGAGAAAAAAAGTGTGAGTAAATAAGTGTTGAGATACAAAGTGCAACACTGATACAAGTGTATATGAATGAAAGAGCTTCTGTTTGAGGGACAACATTATGGATAAACTCACACTTGAGGGGGGCGTTGTTAAAAAGTAAGTGTGAGTTAAGAAGTGTTGAGATAAAAAAGTGTGGGGAAGTCCCACATTGATTAAAAAATTAGAGACTTGAGCCTTTATAAGTAAGAGAATCCACACACCTATCACCTTAAGGTTTTGGGTGAGTATATCGTGTGTCTCTCACAAGAAGTGTTGCTCATAAATAAAAGTCCCAATGTAAAAAATGCTCCCTCACGATGATCCCCCAAATTAAAATTATGAGACACAAATGAAGTATATGAAAACATTAATTATTTTTCTCTCTTTAATAAAAGATTTCGTGAAGACAAATGCAATTTACAAAAGATATGATGAACTTAGATCTAATGGTAAACTCTAATGTTATGAAAGATACTTTGTCGCTTCAGTCCAACATAAGAGTATCTGAAAATACTTAGACATACAAGTCAATGGTGGTATAAAGTGAGATGTATTTAATATTAGAAAAATTTGTACTTAAAATTGAGGTCTCTGTTAGGACTTTATAGTAGGGTTATATGATTTAGGTTTCTAGAACATTCTCTCTGCAGACCCCTATCTTGTGGGAGAGATGTCATAATATCCCTCCTTGCATTAATCTGATTTTCCCTTTACTTCATGGAAAATTTAGGATATTCACTCTATGGGTTGTTCCCTTTTTGGGCCTCTGTAACATATGCACCGACTAATATTAGAACAATAGTCCTCTAAGCCATGTCTGACGTAGCCGAAGTTTGGCATATGTTCTGAGTTGTCATCTTATGTGCATGTTAGACTTCACGTTGTTAAATTTTCGAGGAAAACTATCTTTCATGTCTATTTCATAATTTATTGGCTTTTTTTTATTCATTGTTTTCTTTCTGTTAGAGGGTGGTGTGGTTTTATTCGCTTTCTCGCACATCTTTCCTACCTTGTAGGGTTTTTTATTAATAAGGTAATGACTTATAAATATATGTCCCATAACTATTATCTATAAACAGTAATTCCATAATGACTTTGATGATCGATGTAGTCATATTACTGGCAGGTGTGATATCTCAGGATTCTTTGAACTTCCCCCTTTACATCTCTTTCTACTTTCATCTTTAGGTTTTTATCCAAAGGTTTTGACGAGGCTTGATGTAGTGGTTTCTAAAAGGGATGCGACCCTGAGTGAAACATTCACCATTTACTTTAATGCTTCCTTTACAGTTCCTCTTTCTCATGTGATGTCTTTTTCTCCAACCTAAAGTTCTCCCCTTATAAAGAAGAACTCCTTATTCTTGGTGCGACGTGAGTCATCCAATTGATGGGAAATAAATGCATGTTTGCCACAACCCTTTCCTTGGTCTCTAAAGGAACTCTTTCATGTGGTTATTGATGTTGACTAATGCTCTTTCGAAGAGATGGGTCCACTAGGACATTAGAAAGCCCTTGGTAAATGCATGCCTTATAAGACAAAATTGATGACTCAAACTAAATCAATGTTTGTGGGGAATCAATAATTTATAATTGAAGAAGAGAATATGTGATTTAAAGTTGGTCTCTTTGAGATATATTTAAAGGTCGGTAAGGATTTGAAGCTGATGGTCAAAAAGGAGCGAGATACAACGAGGGGAAATTTTAAGGAGGAGAGGACAATATTGAAGAAGTCTGTAACTCAGGCAAACTTTCTTTTGGAAAAATCGAGGAATTCTTAGGAATATGCAAGCAAGATATCCCAAAGCAAGAATAATTGTAGAATATATTGAAGAAGGCATCAGCAAAAAAATATAATCTCTCAACAAGGACTGTGAATACCTTTCGCAACGGGAAATGACCATAGGAAAAGACCCTTTAAAGGGAAAATATTAAGGTAGTTGATGACCTTTCAGAAATGACCAAAAATTAATTTAAAAATCCTTTAAAGGAGGTTGTATTCCTCAAGTCTAGGGTTTCTCTAAAAAATGAAGATGTTGACCTGATAAGTTAGTGATGAATGGGAAAATGGTTGTGGACTCTTCCTCTTGATCTTTTGTTATGTAATATGTTTGTAGGGGCCTTGTAATTTTTTTTAGTTCCTTTAATTGTAATTTAAACATGATATAATGGATATTATCCTAGTAGTTTTGTGTATGTCGTTATAGCTTTCCTTCTTACTTGAGTTTTTGTGTATATGTGTTTCTTTGCTTGTGAGGAAATTTCTAGTCAAGGGTGCCCACACTCAACCTATTTCCCCTCTTTAAATATTTGGGAATATGTGAACACTTAACAGGGCCATTAATCTTGAGGGTGGCTAATCATACCATCAGGGTGGTGTTTTGGGATTTTGCCTTTATTCCTCGTTATAAGTAGACAATGTCTCTCTTTAAACCTTTGGTAAGGTTAAAACATGTGTTCATTTTATCATATGGGGTTGTATTTATATCCTGACATCTAGTTCAACTTTCCATTGAATGCTTATGTATTCGGATCTCTTTAGATGGTTGGTGCTTCACCAAAAAGATCAAAAAATGTGTGTAACGCTTTCAAATTTGTTTGAAGCACGACACCCTTGTTGGAGTTGGAATGGAATTTCACCTTTAGGTGTATCTTTGAGTACTGGTGTGATACGGTGGGAGAACTGACTTGGTTGTTTTGTGTTTTATCGCAAATGTTGCCACCGACTTTTCTTTTATCCAAAAGGAAAGGTGAAAAGCACAGGAAAGACCTTTGAGCTTGTTTCTTGAGTTCGGGGGGTAGATTAGGAAAAGGGAAGGTATTAGCACCCTTTTCATCCATGGTTTTCCATGGGCTCTTAGTTACTTTCTAGATCACTTGCTTTTGTTTGAAAATATGCTTTGTGTGGTTTTGAAAGTATTTTGTAAAGATGTCATCATTTAGGAAAACTTTATAATGATTCTTGTTCATAAGAATGTATACAAAGTGTTTGATCTTTTTGAAAAAATTTTCAAGTTTGAAAGATGTTTTTGAAAGGGTTGGTGTTTGTTTTGAAAATAGCAAGGATATTTTTGGTTTTGAAATTGAGCAAGTAACTAAGAACAATCTACCTACTCAAAAGTTTGTCATATTTATTTCCTCTTTCCTTTGACATTGTTATCTTACCATTGATTTGGTAAGTAACCCTATCTTTGGATGTAAAAGGGACAGGCGTGGGTCATCATATAACCATGATTTGCAATGTTGCAAGGTATCTTAGCATCTTTCTTTAGGGACTAAGACCATTTTGAAAAGGCAACATACACAGCGTCATCGAGGGACTATGATCTTGTATTTTTGCTTGTTTTTGGTAAGATACCTCATATGCATAATATGGCCATTTTTATAAGGCAACCAAGTGGATTTACCCTAGGGGTGTTTGTGTGCAAATGTATTAATTTTCATGCTCTGTTTAGTCTTTGATTAGGGTTTGCTACTTGATTGGTTTTAGTCTTTCCATACAAACCCTAATTATTAGCATTTATATAAAGCGATAAATTGCGAAAAGTAAAATTACTACGCTATTACATCATTAGGGGAGGGGGTGTACAAATTTACAAATGGGGATTGCAAGAAAATTAAACCTAATTATCTATTACAACCATATTGAATATTGTACAAAATTGAAAATAAAAAATGCAAGAATGTAAATGGAAAAAAGAAATGATTTTTGTTGTTTTTACGAAAGGGTTTTTTGTCTTGACCTAATTAAAGAAAATGATTAATTAAAATTAAATAAAATTAATTTAAACTAATTAAGAAAAGAAATTAATTTGAAAAGGATTTTTATGGTTTTTTATGAAAAGGTTTTAAATTAATGAAAATAAAATGAAGATTAATTAATTAAAATAAAGTAAGTTCTAAATTAATTTTAACTAAAAAGTACTAAGTTAACCTAAGTCTAAAAATTATTTATTTAAGAAAAAGGAATTAATTTGTTTTAAGAAAATATTTTTTTAGTCTTTTTATTTTATTGAGAAAACAAAATACATAAGTATAAATAATAAATAAAAATAAATTTGGATTTTTTTAATGATTTTATGAAAATAATAATAGTAATAATAATAATATTATTATTAAAAATATTAAAGAGGAAAAGAAAAAAAAAGAAAAAAAAGAAAAAAGAAAATAGTTAAAGAAATTTGGGTCAGGGGTGTTAAAAACAGACAGGAGGGTGGAAGGCTAGCAAAAATTCTCAGGCTCAAAGGAGGAAGGCTCAAGCGCTTATGGCTGGCAAAAAGGAAGAAAAACATTGCAAAAATGAACAAAAGGCGGCACTGGGTCTCGAACACGTGACCTTGAGATAAACGCACGCTGCCTTTGCTACTGGGGTGGTTATACATCCGTTAACATAAGCAAAACAAAAAATACATAACATCTAACCCAGTCCTGAAAATGACTTCATCTTCAACCTCCAGCCAAAGGATCTGTAACTTGCTCATTTCTCAACCATTTGCAAAAATGTAAACATGAAAATTGCTCTATTTTGTCACACGAATTCAACCATATAAATATCATTAGCTATAAATAAAAGATGAATGAGAATTTCTAAAAGTAACAAATTCTGACCTAAGTATTTCAGAAAGTTCAAACTCAAAATTCTCCTAGCTCAATCAAAATAAATGAAATCTATGGACATGTATAGTTTCAGGGCAATGATGTCTACATTTCATCTTCACAAATGCAAGCCTAACAATGCCTAAATATGGAGATAGAATTTCAAGAAAAATACCTCAAAACTGGAAATCGTGATATGGATTTGAGCATGTTTCAGGAAGTGGTGATGATCAGGTTAGCTTCCTTGGATCTCTAGGAAGCTAATGCAATGGCTGGCTTGAGCTGAGGGTGGCTGAAATGGCCTGGAGAAGTCCAACTGCAATGCTCTGTTTTTGGCTATGGAAGTTGATGAAGATGATGTTACAGTATGTGTGATACGGTGGGAGAACTGACTTGAGGTTTTGCGTTTGTTTTCGCAAATGTTTCGGTTGAGCAAGAGTCGCCACCGAATTTTTATTTTATCCTAAGGAAAGGTTAAAAAGCACAGCAAAAACCTTTGAGATGTTTTCTTGGGTTCGGGGAGTAGATTATAGAAAGGGAAGGTATTAGCACCCTTTCTATCCATGGTTATCCATGGGCTCTTAGTTACTTGCTTAGATCAACTTGCCTTAATTTTCAATTGTTTGAAATGGTGCTTTGTGTGTGGGTTTTGAAAATGTTTTGAAAAGAGGCCAATGTGGTGGCAACCTTTGTAATGATCCATGTTGGGATGTATACAAAGGTGTATGTCTTTTGAAAAGGTTTTCATTGTTTTTGAAAGTTGTTTTGAAAGTGTAGTGATGTGTGGTTTGAAAAATAGGCAAGTGTTTTTGTTTTGCAAGGGGGCAAGTAACCAAGAGCTATCTACCCTATATTTCTCAAAGATCTTTGCTATGTTTTAACCCTTTTAACAATTTTGTTCCACCATTGTATTTGGTGGACAATCTTGTGTTAGGATGTGAAAGGGACGGGCGCGGGTCATCGTTTAGACCATAATTGCAATGGTGCCAAGTATCTTTGGGCAATTTTCTTTAAGGGACTTGATCATTTTTTAGGCAGCTTTCGAAAGCGTCATCGAGGGACTATGATCATTTGAATTGTGTTGTTTTGCCCAAAGAGACCTAACATGCAATATGGCCCATTATTGAAGGCATGAAGTGGAATACCCTAGGGGTGCAAGTGTGATTAGTGTTGTCCATTTTCATGCTTGTTTATCTTGAATTTAGGTCAAACTATTTGTTGTTTCTGGATTTGCATACAAAACCCTAATTCTAACATGGCATATTTAGAAAGCATTTAAAGTGCGAAATTTAAAAGTCCTAAGTTATTACACAATGATCATGGGAATGGGGGTACAAATGTTCAAATGGGGATGAGACTTTATAGGAGGATAGGACCCAATATTTACAACCAAATTGAATTGCGCAAATATAAATGTATAGATGTATAAGAATGGAACAATGTATATGTGAAAGTATTCTTGTGTAAGTGTATATTTTTTTATTCACAAATAAAATAAAATTAAAAATTAAATAAATAAATAAATAAAAGAAAAGTTAATTTTTTTGAATATTTTTATGTTTAGGGCAAAAACCCTAATTTTGCTAAATAAGAGGTATTAATTATTTATTAAGTATTATATACAATATTTATTTAATTATGTACCAAAAATAAGTAAAAAGGGAAAGTATATAAAAAAGGTAATTTTTTAAGTTAAATATTAGTAAAAATAAAATGTGTTATTTTATTATGTTCTTGACCTAAATGTATTAATAAATACCTAAATATTTATAATATTCACTACATACTAAATATATGTATAAAAATGATAATATTTAATATTTACAAAAAAAATGTATTTTTTTTATAAAAAAAGTTTTTCAAAGATAAAATAAAACAAAAGTCAGAAAATAAAAAGTATTTATATTATTTTAGTATTTTAAATAAAAGAGTATTTGTGTATTATCTATATGTACAAATATTAATTTAAACCAATAAATGCCTAATAAATACAAAAATGGTTTGAAAAATATTTTTTATATTTTTAATATTATGAGAAAAAATAAATAAGTCAGAAATAATAAGAAAAAGTCAAAAAATGTTTCAAATAAGCACAATGGGCCAAGGGGGGTTCAAAAGTAAACATATGGTGCAAATATCAAGTCAACTCAGGCCCAGCCCAAGAAGACTTTGTCTTCAACCTCAGAACCTGTTTGAACACAACAACACGCGTTTTCCTATCTCCAGATTCCTTGATCATTTGCCAAATCTTGCAACATGAAACCTGTAGAGCTTGAAGCCACGATTCTAGACATATAAAGAAATCAATCTAACTCTCAGAAATGAGAGAGAATTTCTTCTCCCCCAATTCCTGACCTAGTTTTTGTTCAATGTTCAGACCTCAAATTCTCATAGCACATGCAAAATAAATGGAAAGTAAAGATATGTATAGTTTCAGGGACATGAGCATGACATTTTTTATTCACAAACTTAGAGCTAATTCTTCCTACATTGAGAGATAGAAGTCCAAAGATTTACCTGTTCAGTTGGAAACTTATGCAACAATGGAGATGCTTACAAGGCAAGGTAATGATTTGTATAGCTTTCTTGATGTCCAAGGATGCTATTCCAGTGCTTGGTATGCCTTGAAACCAAGTGAATCGTGTTATGGCACTTCAACTGCAAAACAGAAAATATGAAAAAGGTGATGTGGGTTAGGGGTGTTACAGGTCGTGTTTAGGGTTTGGAACAGTTTCAAGGGATGGTGTGGGATGTGTTTGAAGTGTTTTTGGCCAAGGTGCACGATGGAAATGAGCTAGCCAAGTCCAAGTGCAGAATACCCTGTTTTTGTGCAGTTTAATGGTGATTCTGTGTTTGATGGTGTTTGGAACTTGGTTGGCTTGTGTTTCAGCTTATGTTTGATGTTTAGAATGTGTACAATAACTTTTCTTAAGCTTGTCTTTGCTGAGATGAGAGTTGGTGGTCGTTATGTCAAGTTTCTTCACCTTTAAGCAACAAAATGCCAAGTTGTGTTTTAGACTGATGGAGGCCCCTCTAATGTGCTGCTAAGCTTGCCCTTGATCAGTGGGATTAGCTCAAAAACTTGTGCCAAGGAGATTTGCTGTGTACCTCTTGATTTGCAAATTGACATAAAGTTCTACTTTTTCAAAAATGGACATAATGCTTTTTCTACTTATGGCTTAATTTTGCATACAATGCTTGAACACACAAAATAAGGCCTTGGCACAATGAGTTAGCATTAAATTTATGAGTGCAAATGGGATATAGGACCTGTAATCAAGGAATGCAAGCTGAGTTCAAAATTGCCTAAGTGTATGAACATGAAAATTGGCCATAAACAAAGTGAGTTTTTCCCATATTGCCAAATTCGATTCTCCCTAACCATGAGGTTGTTTGATGAGTTCTTGGACATTTTGGAAATCTTGGAATGTGTACTACAATCCATCTTTGTAATGCAAATTGAAATTCCAAGTGGAAGCATGTGAAAAGTGGTCTTGAAGTTAGGCAAAAATCTTGCCTAAAATAGGTCAAAATTTCTCTAAGTTAAGAATGGTTTGGTACCCTTGTTTCAAAAATTGTAACTTGAGCTACAAGCTTCTTTTGAGGAAACTTTGTGAATCAAAGTTTTAGATTTTGCAATGGACTACAACTTTCATGTTTTGATTTTTCCTTGAATCCAAATGCATCTTGATGAGAAAATGGGACAAAGTTAGAAAAAAATTAGGGTTTTTCATAACTTAGAAAAATTCTAAGTTATGAAAAATCTTCATTTCAAACCCTAATTTGTGATTTTGGATTTCTTGATGAACAAGTTTCATGATTTGGCATGTTTTGATGAAAAATGAATCTTGACACTTGATTTTGACCAAAAAGTCAAAGTTTGACTTTTCAGTATACAGTCAAAAATTGATCAATTGACTGGAAAATTCAACTATCAATCTTGTGCATTTGGGATCTTTTGAACTTGTTGAGTATGTCAAGACAATTCCATGGGGTCATTGAGTCCATATGTGAGCTTGGTTTTCCATTGGCTAGGTCAAACAGTCAAAAATTGCCTTTGTGCAGTCAAAACCCTAAAAATGACCATTCTGCCCTTTTGGTGATCTAATCAAATTTCTTGTGGAATTATGATCCAAACTTGATCAAATGGTCCATATGAGTTCATAATGTTGATGTGGGTCAATTTTCATGAGGTTTGACTGTCAATTGGCCACAGTTGACTTTTTCCCCAATACAGCTGATTTCTAGGTCAACTGTCCAATTGACTGGGCAAAGGTTGGAATCAAGGCTTGAAACTTGGTATGGATAAACTTGGGAGTCCAACATGAAGCATGAAAGTCATCTTAGGCATTTTAGGTCAAAATATCTTTGTGCAAACACAAACCCTAATTTGGGCCAACAGTGCTAGGAGAAGTCTTGCAGAGGAAAAAACCTAACTGGATCTTGAGTTCCAAGGGCCTTGTGATGAGAAAATGCTGAGAAAATGGGAGTGCAAATTTTGGGGTACAACAGTTGCCCCTGTTCGATCTTCTTGAACCTGAAGAGTTAGATTAGCAAGTTTGCCTTTCGTGACTCGAGGGTAAAAGAAGATTGGACACTAGAGTGCCCTGAAATTTGCACTCGCATGTTGGAGTATCAGCAATGTGATGTCGGGAATGGGCTTATAGATGCCATTTGGAGAGATGGTGGATAGGGGGATGGGCTTATAGATTCCATATGAAGGTGTGACAGAACCTTAACGGGAATGGGCTTATAGATGCCATTTGGAAGTGTTGATTGCATAAGAGATTCCTTAGCGAGAATTTGCGCACTTTGAGAAAGACAGATGTTTTCCTGGCTTGTTACAGGTGTTGATCTTCAATCTCTTCATGCAGATATGCCCTGGCTAGATACAGGTGTCGAGTCTACAATCGGTTGCTCACAGATATGCCCTGGCTGTATACAGGTATCGAATCTGGAATTGTCGTCTACAGATATGCCCTGGCTGGATACAGGAATCGAATCTTCAAACTCTTCAGATGTGCCCTGGCTGGATACAGGAATCGAATCTGGAAACTGATCACTCACAGATGTGCCCTGGCTAGATACAGGAATCGAATCTGGAATTGTGACAGTTGAAGGTAATCATCTTTGGATTGACCTTTTCCCTGAAAAGGCAAAACATCAGTTGCATGCAATGTCATGATGTATGAAAGGCATGATGTCATGATGTTCAAAATGGGATAGTGTTGTATGCACTTTATCATGTATGTAAGCAAGATGTATGAAATGTGAAATGTTTATGAATGTATTTTCGTCTAGGAAAATAAATCCTTGACGACCGGCCGGGGAATTAAATCCTGGGCTGACGTTGAAGAGTAGAGTTCTTCGTTTCCGCTAGGGATGATGGTTGCAAGAATACACCGGTAGGAGAAGATAACTCTGTTGGGGAATAAACTTGTTGGAGAGATTACTCTGAGGGGAATTACTCTGTGGGAAGAGATACTTCGCTGAAGTTTTGACGAGAGCTCCGCTGAGGATTTCAATGATGGACTCCGCTGGGAATAACAATGATTAACTCCGCTGGGGATTCTGTTGATAAGTTATGTTGGGGAACTTTGATGAACTCCGCTGGGGATGGGAAGAACTTCGCCGAGGGCGATCTTCCGTGGTAATTAGCTGAGGATAACCCAGTTATAAGCCCTTGTGAGGAATAACTTTGAATAAATCCCGGGAGAGGCGTCCGTACTCTGCAGGGGATAAGATTCAAGGCCCGCTGGGGATATGGTATTCCTCCGGGGAACAATCTTATGTTAAGACTGCCGGGGATGCTTGCTGAGGAATGCCTACACTCTGTTGGGGAATGTTGAGATCTTCTGGGGGTGCTCAACTTCTTTTAGGTTGGCCGTAGACTAACTCTGCTAGAGGAGAGTATTGCTGACTTGCTAGGGGAATAGGGTCCCTATTGTAGGGTTGACGACAGACTAACTCTTCCTGGGGTGAGTATTGCTGAATCTTGTCTTACCTTTTGAGGAGTTGAGGTAACTTGGTCACATTCTTCAGTTGAACCTACCTTGGTACCTTGGCGGACAGAGCAACTAGACTGCCTGGACAACTCTACATTGCCCCTGTTTCTGATGTCACCTGTAATCAGTCCTTTGTTTCGCATGCAAGTATTTATGAATTAGCAATTTAATGTCAAATACATATATCAAAAACGAACATTGGACGTTCTTCGCAAGACAAAACCAGAAAAAGGAAAAACAATTGGCAATTCGTTTGGAAAAGTGAATTTGTATTGACTTTGAAATTTGCCTGTAAATAGGCGTTTTTGTACAAGAGGTTGGCGTCCTAGTAAGAGAACGCCGCCGAATAACGTAAAGTTTATACAATTTTGAAAAGGAAACAAAACAGCTATGTGAACAATATTCCCACTGGGTTCCAACTCTGCTATTGCCTTTATGTCTTCAAGCGTCTCATCACTTTGCTGCTTAGTTGAAGATGAAGCTGATTGATCGATGCCGAAGTCTGAGCCCGATAGTTGATGCCGAATTCTGGATGCAAGGTGATCCAATAAGACATAGTGTTACGCTTTATCCCTAACTTTTGCCTGGACCTCCCTTTCGGGTTTTCAGTCCACCGGGATACCCTTTTTTGCCCAAGCCGCCTTTTCAGGTTTTCGACTTGCCGGGTGTACAGATTCTTTTCATTTCATCCCTTATTTTTGCCCGAACCTTTTTGGTTCACCGGGAAGCCCTTATTTTTGCCTAGGTATGTCAACCTAGCGGGTCTTTTATTCATGCGTAGTATCTTTTTACTATGTCTGCATTGGCGGGGTGAGGAAGGTCGTCACCATCCATGGTGGTTAGAATCATGGCTCCTCCTGAGAACACATGTTTAACCACAAATGGCCCTTCGTACGTAGGGGTCCATTTTCCCCTGGGATCACTTTGAGGAAGGATGATGTGTTTGATTACCAGGTCCCCAACTTGATACTCTTGTGGTCTGCTTTCTTGTTAAATGCCCTGATCATCCGTTTTTGGTACGTCTGACCATGACAGATAGCGGTGAGTCTCTTTTCGTCAATTAGGTTTAATTGATCAAGTCGAGTCTGGATCCAGTCATCTTCACTCAAGTCTGCATCCTTCATTATCCGGAGAGAGGGTATATGGACTTCGATCGGCAAGATTGCCTCCATGCCATAGACCAAGGAAAAGGGAGTTTCCCCGGTTGACGTTCTCGCTGAGGTACGGTACCCGTGAAGAGCGAATGGTAACATCTCGTGCCAATCTTTATAGGTCACTGTCATCTTCTGCACAATCTTTTTGATATTCTTATTTGCTGCTTCTACAGCCCCATTCATCTTCGGCCGGTAAGGAGAAGAGTTATGGTGCTGTATCTTGAATTGCTCGCAGAGCTCAGTGATCATCTTGTTGTTAAGATTGGTACCATTGTCTGTAATGATTCTTTCCGGGACGCCGTACCGACAGATCAGGTTATGCCGAATGAAACGTGCCACTACGCTCTTGGTTACGGTGGTGTAGGAAGTTGCTTCCACCCACTTTGTGAAGTAATCAATTGCTACCAAGATGAAGCGATGCCCGTTGGATGCCGTCGGTCGGATCTCGCCGATCATATCAATGCCCCATATTGCAAAAGGCCAAGGTGCCGTCAGGACGTTCAGAGGAACCGGAGGGATGTGCACCTTATCAGCATAGATCTGGCATTTATGACAATTTCGAGAATGTTGGTAACAGTCAGCTTCCATTGTGGACCAGAAATATCCTGCCCGAAGGATTTTCTTTGCCATGGTGTGTCCACTGGAATGTGTTCCGAATGTACCTTCGTGTAGTTCTACCATGATCTTCTCTGCTTCAGTCTTATCCACACAACGCAGTAAAGTTGAATCATGGTTTCGTTTGTAGAGAATGTCGTTGCTGAGGAAGAATTTTGCCGCAAACCTTCTTAGGAACTTCTTGTCATTGACCGATGCGCCTTCGGGGTATTCTTGAGCTTCCAAATATCTCTTCACCTCATGATACCAGGGTTTTTCGGTTACCTCTTCGGCCTCAAGATCGCAGCAGTATGCAGGTTCGTCCAACTTCCAGATAATGATTCGGGGAGCCTCGTTGTCCCATTTGACTTTGAACATTGAAGACATCGTAGCTAGTGCGTCTGCTAACTGATTCTCCTCTCTTGGGAAGTGTTCAAAAGTTATCTCTTCAAAGTGGGGAAGCAAAGTCAACACATACTCCTTGTAAGGAATAAGATTCGGGTGTTTCGTATCCCACTCACCTTTGATTTGATTGATCACGAGAGCGGAATCTCCGAAGACACTTAGAAACTTGATCCTTAAGTCGATTGCAGCTTGAAGACCCATGATACATGCCTCGTATTCTGCCATGTTGTTGGTGCAGTTGAAACATAGTCGGGCGGTGAGTGGAGTATGAGTACCTTTAGGGGATATGATCACAGCGCCGATGTCGTTACCCAAAGCGTTCGAGGCTCCGTTAAAATGCATAGACCATCGGGATCCTTCCTCAGGTCCTTCATCCGGTCCAGGTACTTCACAATCAGTTACTACCATGATATCTTCGTCTGGAAATTCAAAGTTAAATGACTGGTAATCGTCCACAGGTTGGTGTGCCAAATGGTCTGCCAATACACTTCCCTTGATTGCTTTTTAAGTTGTGTACTGGATATCATATTCTGTCAAGATCATTTGCCATCTTGCTATTCTTCCAGACAGAGCAGGCTTTTCGAATATGTACTTGATTGGATCCATTTTTGAAATCAACAGAGTAGTGTGAGTCAGCATATACTGTCTCAGCCGGCGAGCAGCCCATACCAGAGCGCAGCAAGTTTTCTCGAGCAGTGAGTACCGAGTCTCACGGTCGGTAAACTTTTTGCTCAGGTAATAAATAGCGTGCTCTTTTCGGCCAGACTCGTCATGCTGCCCCAGCACACACCCCATTGAGTTGTCAAGTACTATCAAGTATAGTATTATAGGTCTCCCTTCCACTGGTGGCATAAGAATGGGTGGTTCTTGGAGATATTCCTTTATCTTTTCGAAAGCAGCCTGACATTCTCGTTCCAACGTACTACTTGGTCTTTCTTCAGCAATTTGAAGATTGGCTCACAGGTAGCAGTTAGATGTGAGATGAATCGGGCAATGTAATTCAGTCGTCCTAGAAAGCCTCTGACTTCTTTCTCTGTCTTGGGAGTCGGCATCTCTTGTATGGCTTTCACCTTGGCAGGGTCCACTTGAATACCTTTGTCGCTTACAATGAAACCTAGCAATTTTCCAGACCTCACCCCAAAGGTGCATTTGTTTGGGTTCAACCTCAGTTTGTACAACTTCAGTCAGTCAAACAGCTTCCGCAGATGGTCAAGGTGTTCCCCCTCAGTTTGGTACCTTGCAATCATATCATCGACGTATACTTCAATCTCATGGTGGATCATGTCATGAAATATAGCAACCATGGCACGTTGGTAGGTTGCCCCAACATTTTTCAACCCGAATGGCATGACCTTATAGCAGAAGGTGCCCCACTGAGTAACAAAGGTAGTCTTTTCCATATCTTCAGGAGCCATCTTGATCTGATTGTACCCTGAAAAACCATCCATGAAGGAGAACACCTTGTGTTGAGCAGTATTGTCAACAAGAACGTCGATGTGAGGCAGAGGGAAATCATCCTTAGGGCTGGCCCTGTTCAAATCCCTGTAGTCAACACACATTCTAACTTTACCATCTTTCTTTGGCACCGGAACCACGTTGGCCACCCACTGAGGATAAGTAGTCACTGCTAGAAACCCGGCATCAAATTGTTTCATAACCTCAGCCTTGATTTTCTCGGACATCTCTGGGCGCATGTGGCGGACCTTCTGTTTTACCGGAGGGCAGTCTTCCTTAGTAGGCAGGTGATGAACCACAATGTCGGCATCCAAACCAGGCATGTCTTCGTAAGACCAAGCAAAGATTTCCATGCAATCATGCAGCATCCGGATCAATCGTTGTTTCACGCTGAGCTCTAGATTGGCACCAATCTTGACTTCTTTTCTATCTGTCTCAGTACCCAGATTTACCGTCTCCACTGGCTCTCCATGCGGCTGAATGGCCCTCTCTTCCTGGAGTAGCAGTCTTGCGAGTTCACCAGGCACTTCGCAATCATCTTCACCTTCGTCTTCGGCTAAGTTGATCGGATTTTCAAAGTCATAATTGGCGGTAGCAGAGTCGTTACCAGCGAGATCCAGAGTGGATTGGAACCTGTATAAGTGAGTGTGTGTAAATATAGCTGTTTTGCAATATATAACAAAGAAAGAAAAAGAGCACAAGATTTGAAATGCAACAACGTCCAATGTTTTGATTAATGATATATGGAAATGTCATACAAAAAGCCCTCACAAATGGAGCCACGGTGCCCCGGGTAGGACACCGAGCCAATAAAAGTTTCAACATATTGTTTGTTACAAATTGAAAACAAAAGAGTCCATTACTGCGTGACAAAAGTAATAGGTGTAAAATCTTTTGCCGTCCAGTTGCTTGGTCCATTGTTGGTTGTCGGGTAGATCCAGCTATCAAATTCCGCTTCCTCTACGTCATCCTCAATAGCATTCACTCTTGGGTTGGTGATGAACACCGGAGGTTTTCTGATCCTTTCTTTGCGAACAGCCCTCTGAGCCTCTGTAGTGAAGCCCAGCCCAAACTTGTCGGTCTTTTGAGTGAAGTCAGAAAGTTGACCCCAGTTTGCGCACTTGCCTTTCTCAATCACAGCCCGGGCATCCTTCAAGGAAGCCATCTTCAAAGGAAAGTCTTCTTCAACCACTGTCTCAGCTGATGCCAATGTTGGAGGTACCTCTTCAAAATGTTGAAAGGGGGTTTCAATAAACTCCCCGTCCATTTCAATATACCGGAATGAATTCAGATGACTTACCATGTATTCCTCCTCTCCCTGCACAGTAACAATCTTCCCTCTGACAGGGTATTTGAGCTTTTGGTGTAGAGTGGATGTTACGGCCCCAGCTTTTTGAATCCAAGGTCGACCCAGCAAACAGGAATAAGATGGAAGAATATCCATCACGTAGAACGTTGAGTCAAAGACTTGGGAACCCACACGAATAGGAATGTCTACCTCACCATGCACCATCCTCTTAGAATCGTCGAAGGCTCTAACAATGATGTTACTAGGCTTCAATTCCAGGCCCTCACAATCAAACCGATCTAAGGCCTTCTTGGGCAAAACATTCAGGGAAGAACCGGTGTCCACCAACACATGTGCAAGAGTAGTGCCCCTGCATTCTATGGAGACATGCAGGGCATCATTGTGGTTTTTTCCCTTGGCGGTCAGATCGGCATCCGAGAAACCCAAACCATTGTCAGCGGTCAAATTTTAGCCACACAGTCAGTGAACTGATCTGCAGATATCTCTTGCGGCACATGGGCCGTTTTCAGAAATGAAATCAGGGCCTTGGCGTGGGCCTCTGAGCACAGCAGCAATGATAGCATAGAGATCTTGGAGGGGGTATGCCCCAGCTGTTCAACGACATTGAAGTCACTCTTCTTAATGATTTTAAGGATTTCCTCCATCTCTTGCTGTGAGGCTTCAACAGCGGTCTTTTTTGGTGCCTCCGTCCGGGCAGGAAAATCGGTAGTAACTCCTTTGCCCCGAGCATCAGAGGACTCGGCGACAGTGGTAGACACAGGAACTTGATTTGGAAGAGAAACATGCACACTTGCGGGTGTGATGATAAGAGGTTTTCGGATAACTGGTGGTGCAATGTCAGGCGAGAAGAGCCTGCCACTGCGAGTAATTTTGGCGGGACCAGTGATGTTACTGATACTGGTACCGGTGTTGAACTCCTGCTTCACTCTAAGCACATACACATCTGCCCCATAGTGCCATGGGACAGCCTTGTCAGATTCATAGGGGAGGGGCCCCGCAACAGTAATGGTAATGGGTGCAACAAACATAATTTTGACTGGCTTCCTCGGGGGAGCCTTGGTAGGATTGTTGAAAATTGTGACGACATATACTTCTTCAGCGGGAACAAAAGGAACAGCGGTCTTCTTGAACAGAATCTCCTTGCTATCCATCAGGCTTTGGATGCCTGACTTCAGCAGCGGACAACCGGTAGGGGTAACAGCACACAGGAGGCAACCCTTGCTACAACCCGGAAATAAACCGGCTAGCAATAGGTTCCTCTTAACAGTCAATAGAGGGGTAGCAACATCATTCACCGAAACAGCATACAAATCTTCCTCAACGACATTTACTCTATGCTGGGGCATAGGAGCAGTTACAACATTTGGCCTCTCAGGCACCTCAAACTGTATTTCCTTCGCATCAATAAGGTCTTGAACCTTATTTCTCAGGGCCCAGCAATCATTAGTAGAATGCCCCGGGCTATCGGAGTGATAAGCACAGCGGGCATTCGGATTATACTTAGGAGATGCAGTATTCACAGCCTTCGGAGCCTCTCTGACGGTCACCAAGTGGGTCGATAGCAGTTGCGGCAAGATTTGTGACAAGTTCATACTCAGCCGAGTGTACTGCCTTTTGGGCCTCTCACCCCTTTGCTGATTGTACTGCTGAGGAGCAGCAACAGGTTTTGAAATTACCAATGCATTGACGGCTTGGCGGCGTTCTGGCTTAACTTGTCTTCTAAGACCATAAACGGCACTAGCTTCCTTCTTGAAAGGCTTCTTCTCAGTACTTGCGGAGGCACCTTTCTGTATCTTTCCTGACCTGATGCCAGCTTCTATCCTTTCACCCGTCAGGATCAAATCTGTAAACCCAGCGGAGGAATTACCAACCAGATGATTGAAGAATGGACCAGACAAGGTCCCTAGAAACATGTCATCCAGTTCACGGTCAGTCAAAGGAGGCTGCACCCTGCCAGCCAAATCTCTCCATTTTTGTGCATATTCTTTGAATCCTTCGACGTTCCCAGCGACATACCCTGAAGTTGGGTACGCGTAGGAGCGAGGTCAGAATTATACTGATATTGTCTATAAAATGCGGTAGCCAAATCCTCCCAATGTCGGATACTGGTTCCATCTAGCTGATAGAACCACTCAAGTTGTGACCCCGAAAGGCTATCTTGGAAGAAATGGATCCAAAGGTTCTTGTCTGCCGTGTAAGGCTGGATCTTCCTTACGTATGATCTGAGATGCAGTTTAGGACAGGAAGCCCCATCGTATTTTGCAAAGGCATGCGCCTTGAACTTGTGTGGGATTACCACCCCAGAAAATAAACCTAAATCTCTGAAATCCAGCCCCGGCACATTTTGAATCTCCATGGCACTCAAGCGGTCCTCTAATTGCTTGTATCTATCAGCAGCAGCAGGGTATTGTTCGTCATTGTAATCTGTCTCGTTGTCGGAGACTGCAAGACTAGGAGCCCCTCCCCCTTGGGGACTGTCTTTCTCTGCAGAGGAAGTAGCTTGATCAGCCTCATTATGGAGTGTATTCCCAAACCTGCGTCCAGTGTTGAATAACGCAGTCCTCTTCTTCTTCTTCTTCTTTAGGAGCAGAGCCTTCAACTCTTGTTGACCTTGGGCCAAGCTCATGACCATCTCTTGAAACTGGGTGTTCTGGGCCTGGAGGGCCTTGATAGCTTGTTCACTGGATGATTCAGGATTCATGATGACTGTTCAAATAAACAGCGAAGAAGATTAAGCAACCTGTGGAAAAAAAGGTACATGTTATGCATATGATGCAATGAGATGTGTATGTTTTATGTTTTCAAAGACAAACAAGATTCAATCTTTGTAGACAAAAGGGAAACATACTTCATTAGATTCAAACTTTAAATTGTTCAACAACTTGCCCTTAGGCATTACAAGAATGAAAAATACTGAAAATAAAAGCTGTAAAAAGGAAACATTCAAAGCCCATCAGTGCTCCCATGGCCTCCTCTTCTCAGTATGGATATAGTCATTCAGGATCCGCTCTTCCTCCAATTGCTTAGTCAGCTTCTGGATCTTCTGTTCCTGTTCGTTGAACTTTTCCCGATAAAAATCCCGTTCTTCCTTTAGCTGCACCCAAGATCTCTTCAGTGTATCAATATCAGTGGGTATCTGAGGAGGGAGGACAGTTGGAGGAACCCCGTCTTCATCAGGAGATTCAAGAATGATAGGTCTGACAGCTTCGTATGGCATACCTAACTTCTGAGCACGGATGCGGACCCATCTGCAATAGGGTTCCATTGGTAGAGAAGTCTTTGGTCCCAACTCAAGTGGGTCAACTTTGTGAATTATGTCCCAAGCCTTAATGAATCCATGGCGTAGTTTGTCACTGTCTACCTGAAATTCAAAATGGAAGTGAGGAACCAACATCTCATGAGGCCCTACTCTTCTGGCTCTTCCAAACTGACGGAGAGCTAAACATGGATTATAAGAGATTCCTCCCTGGGTGCCGATCAATGGAACATTAGGGTATTCTCCGCAACGATCAATAACAGCTACCTCATCCAAACCTCGGAGAGTCCAAGTGATGTCATTATCAGTGAGAGACATTAACCTATGAGCCCAACCCTTTCCTTCTTCATTCTTCAGCACGAACTTAGGAAGGTGCGAAATAAACCACCTCACTAGCAAAGGAGAACAACACCATGGAGTTCCCCGTCTTCGGGCAGTACGAGCATAGAGTTGTTGCAGGATATCACCCAAAAGAGTGGGTACAGGATTCCGAGACATGAAGATCCTTATGGCATAGATACTGATAAAGGTGTCAGGATTTGGAAACAATACCAGACCATAGATTAAAAGAGCCAGAATGTCTTCGTACGCCTTGAAGTCTAAGTCATTCCAGAAATCATTAGCTTTGCCAACCAGAAATTTAACCAAAAAGCCCTTAACTCCACTTCTAGTTTCCCAGTTAGCCAATACCTCTTCTTTGGTCAAGGGGAGGACTGCAGCAACCTCTTCAGGCCTAGGAGTCTTTTCCCAACCAGTGAATGGAGTTTGCTCCAACACAGGGATACCAAGCAAATCAGAGAATTCTTCCAGGGTAGGGACCAACTGGAAGTCTTGAAAGGTAAAGCAATGATACAGGGGATCATAAAACTGGGTCAGGACACTTATCAGTTGTTGGTCCCACTTTGAAGTGATCAAGCCAAGGAGAGAACCATGCCTCTTGATGAAGGAAGTAGTGTTTGGAATCCTATCAACCAAATCCTTGAGCAAAGTTGGTGGTTGAACAAAGTTGAGCCGGATAGTATTCCTACGCACGGGCATCATGATGTCCTACAAAATAGAGCAAAGATGAAACTTTTTTGTCTTTGAAATGGGTCAGTCCTTATACAGGATGCATGCAATGGTATGATGGTATGATGCTATGATGAAGCACACCACAAGTATTCACAAAGGCAAGCATGATAAGGCACACAAGTCACACAAGACAACCCTTAGGTTTTAGGCCAGCATGAGGTTTAGGTATTACCCTCTTTTAGTTTTGTTGGTTAAAACCTGTCCTATCAAAAGTAACCGGGTTCTAGAGGATCTCAAATCATTGACTACCCTCAATCGGTCATAACTCCAGTATCACAATCTTTTCTTGCGGCCAGAACCATCGCGAGAGTTTAGCCTCAATGAGTGTAGCATACTGCTACTGTTCTATGGCCAAGTTTGGTCAATTTAGGGTTCTAAGGTCGATTGGTGTTTAATGACTCCTTAGAAGACCCATATTCTCCTCGTTGCAACACAAGGGATATCGGTACAGACCAAGGTGCCACACCAACGTAGCCACTGCTTCACCCATGTCGGTCTACGCCGGACAGGTCCCTCACAGATTATGCTACCTAGAAGGGTATTCCCCAGATCCGGGTTAGGATCTATGAAACTCCGATGCAAAGCCCACAAATATAAAAGCAAACAAAGCAAACAATTGAAAACAAAGGTGATCTAAGCCCTAAGGTTACTCCACTTTTGAGTAATTCCCCAGCAGAGTCGCCAGTTCTGTGATACGGTGGGAGAACTGACTTGAGGTTTTGCGTTTGTTTTCGCAAATGTTTCGGTTGAGCAAGAGTCGCCACCGACTTTTTATTTTATCCTAAGGAAAGGTTAAAAAGCACAGCAAAAACCTTTGAGATGTTTTCTTGGGTTCGGGGAGTAGATTATAGAAAGGGAAGGTATTAGTACCCTTTCTATTCATGGTTATCCATGGGCTCTTAGTTACTTGCTTAGATCAACTTGCCTTAATTTTCAATTGTTTGAAATGGTGCTTTGTGTGTGGGTTTTGAAAATATTTTGAAAAGAGGCCAATGTGGTGGCAACCTTTGTAATGATCCATGTTGGGATGTATACAAAGGTGTATGTCTTTTGAAAAGGTTTTCATTGTTTTTGAAAGTTGTTTTGAAAGTGTAGTGATGTTTGGTTTGAAAAATAGGCAAGTGTTTTTGTTTTGCAAGGGGGCAAGTAACCAAGAGCTATCTACCCTATATTTCTCAAAGATCTTTGCTATGTTTTAACCCTTTTAACAATTTTGTTCCACCATTGTATTTGGTGGACAATCTTGTGTTAGGATGTGAAAGGGACGGGCGCGGGTCATCGTTTAGACCATAATTGCAATGGTGCCAAGAATCTTTGGGCAATTTTCTTTAAGGGACTTGATCATTTTTTAGGCAGCTTTCGAAAGCGTCATCGAGGGACTATGATCATTTGAATTGTGTTGTTTTGCCCAAAGAGACCTAACATGCAATATGGCCCATTATTGAAGGCAACAAGTGGAATACCCTAGGGGTGCAAGTGTGATTAGTGTTGTCCATTTTCATGCTTGTTTATCTTGAATTTAGGTCAAACCATTTGTTGTTTCTGGATTTGCATACAAAACCCTAATTCTAACATGGCATATTTAGAAAGCATTTAAAGTGCGAAATTTAAAAGTCCTAAGTTATTACACAATGATCATGGGAATGGGGGTACAAATGTTCAAATGGGGATGAGACTTTATAGAAGGGTAGGACCCAATATTTACAACCAAATTGAATTGCGCAAATATAAATGTATAGATGTATAAGAATGGAACAATGTATATGTGAAAGTATTCTTGTGTAAGTGTATATTTTTTTATTCACAAATAAAATAAAATAATAAAAAATAAATAAATAAATAAATAAAAGAAAAGTTAATTTTTTTGAATATTTTTATGTTTAGGGCAAAAACCCTAATTTTGCTAAATAAGAGGTATTAATTATTTATTAAGTATTATATACAATATTTATTTAATTATGTACCAAAAATAAGTAAAAAGGGAAAGTATATAAAAAAGGTAATTTTTTAAGTTAAATATTAGTAAAAATAAAATGTGTTATTTTATTATGTTCTTGACCTAAATGTATTAATAAGTACCTAAATATTTATAATATTCACTAAATACTAAATATATGTATAAAAATAATAATATTTAATATTTACAAAAAAATGTATTTTTTTTATAAAAAAAGTTTTTCAAAGATAAAATAAAACAAAAGTCAGAAAATAAAAAGTATTTATATTATTTTAGTATTTTAAATAAAAGAGTATTTATGTATTATCTATATGTACAAATATTAATTTAAACCAATAAATGCCTAATAAATACAAAAATGGTTTGAAAAATATTTTTTATATTTTTAATATTATGAGAAAAAATAAATAAGTCAGAAATAATAAGAAAAAGTCAAAAAATGTTTCAAATAAGCACAATGGGCCAAGGGGGGTTCAAAAGTAAACATATGGTGCAAATATCAAGTCAACTCAGGCCCAGCCCAAGAAGACTTTGTCTTCAACCTCAGAACCTGTTTGAACACAACAACACGCGTTTTCCTATCTCCAGATTCCTTGATCATTTGCCAAATCTTGCAACATGAAACCTGTAGAGCTTGAAGCCACGATTCTAGACATATAAAGAAATCAATCTAACTCTCAGAAATGAGAGAGAATTTCTTCTCCCCCAATTCCTGACCTAGTTTTTGTTCAATGTTCAGACCTCAAATTCTCATAGCACATGCAAAATAAATGGAAAGTAAAGATATGTATAGTTTCAGGGACATGAGCATGACATTTTTTATTCACAAACTTAGAGCTAATTCTTCCTACATTGAGAGATAGAAGTCCAAAGATTTACCTGTTCAGTTGGAAACGTGTGCAACAATGGAGATGCTTACAAGGTAAGGTAATGATTTGTATAGCTTGCTTGATGTCCAAGGATGCTATTCCAATGCTTGGTATGCCTTGAAACCAAGTGAATCGTGTTATGGCACTTCAACTGCAAAACAGAAAATATGAAAATGGTGATGTGGGTTAGGGGTGTTACAGGTCGTGTTTAGGGTTTGGAACAGTTTCAAGGGATGGTGTGGGATGTGTTTAAAGTGTTTTTGGCCAAGGTGCACGATGGAAATGAGCTAGCCAAGTCCAAGTGCAGAATACCCTGTTTTTGTGCAGTTTAATGGTGATTCTGTGTTTGATGGTGTTTGGAACTTGGTTGGCTTGTGTTTCAGCTTATGTTTGATGTTTAGAATGTGTACAATAACTTTTCTTAAGCTTGTCTTTACTGAGATGAGAGTTGGTGGTCGTTATGTCAAGTTTCTTCACCTTTAAGCAACAAAATGCCAAGTTGTGTTTTAGACTGATGGAGGCCCCTCTAATGTGCTGCTAAGCTTGCCCTTGACCAGTGGGATTAGCTCAAAAACTTGTGCCAAGGAGATTTGCTGTGTACCTCTTGATTTGCAAATTGACATAAAGTTCTACTTTTTCAAAAATTGACATAATGTTTTTTCTACTTATGGCTTAATTTTGCATACAATGCTTGAACACACAAAATAAGGCCTTGGCACAATGAGTTAGCATT
This sequence comes from Vicia faba, assembly GCA_948472305.1. Classification (NCBI taxonomy): domain Eukaryota; kingdom Viridiplantae; phylum Streptophyta; class Magnoliopsida; order Fabales; family Fabaceae; genus Vicia; species Vicia faba. Next base: position 1,117,781,153 of record OX451738.1, on the reverse strand, counting down.
AAATTTATGAGTGCAAATGGGATATAGGACCTGTAATCAAGGAATGCAAGCTGAGTTCAAAATTGCCTAAGTGTATGAACATGAAAATTGGCCATAAACAAAGTGAGTTTTTCCCATATTGCCAAATTCGATTCTCCCTAACCATGAGGTTATTTGATGAGTTCTTGGACATTTTGGAAATCTTGGAATGTGTACTACAATCCATCTTTGTAATGCAAATTGAAATTCCAAGTGGAAGTATGTGAAAAGTGGTCTTGAAGTTAGGCAAAAATCTTGCCTAAAATAGGTCAAAATTTCTCTAAGTTAAGAATGGTTTGGTACCCTTGTTCCAAAAATTGTAACTTGAGCTACAAGCTTCTTTTGAGGAAACTTTGTGAATCAAAGTTGTAGATTTTTCAATGGACTACAACTTTCATGTTTTGACTTTTCCTTGAATCCAAATGCATCTTGATGAGAAAATGGGACAAAGTTAGAAAAAAATTAGGGTTTTTCATAACTTAGAAAAACTCTAAGTTATGAAAAATCTTCATTTCAAACCCTAATTTGTGATTTTGGATTTCTTGATGAACAAGTTTCATGATTTGGCATGTTTTGATGAAAAATGAATCTTGACACTTGATTTTGACCAAAAAGTCAAAGTTTGACTTTTCAGTATACAGTCAAAAATTGATCAATTGACTGGAAAATTCAACTATCAATCTTGTGCATTTGGGATCTTTTGAACTTGTTGAGTATGTTAAGACAATTCCATGGGGTCCTTGAGTCCATATGTGAGCTTGGTTTTCCATTGGCTAGGTCAAACAGTCAAAAATTGCCTTTGTGCAATCAAAACCCTAAAAATGACCATTCTGCCCTTTTGGTGATCTGATCAAATTTCTTGTGGAATTGTGATCCAAACTTGATCAAATGGTCCATATGAGTTCATAATGTTGATGTGGGTAAATTTTCATGAGGTTTGACTGTCAATTGGCCACAGTTGACTTTTTCCCCAATACAGTTGATTTCTAGGTCAACTGTCCAATTGACTGGGCAAAGGTTGGAATCAAGGCTTGAAACTTGGTATGGATAAACTTGGGAGTACAAAATGAAGCATGAAAGTCATCTTAGGCATTTTAGGTCAAAATATCTTTGTGCAAACACAAACCCTAATTTGGGCCAACAGTGCTAGGAGAAGTCTTGCACAGGAAAAAACCTAACTCGATCTTGAGTTCCAAGGGCCTTGTGATGAGAAAATGCTGAGAAAATGGGAGGGCAAATTTTGGGGTACAACAGTTGCCCCTGTTCGATCTTCTTGAACCTGAAGAGTTAGATTGGCAAGTTTGCCTTTCGTGACTCAAGGGTAAAAGGAGATTGGACACTAGAGTGCCCTGAAATTTGCACTCGCATGCTGGAGTATCAGCAATGTGATGTCGGGAATGGGCTTATAGATGCCATTTGGAGAGATGGTGGATAGGGGGATGGGCTTATAGATTCCATCTGAAGGTGTGACAGAACCTTAACGGGAATGGGCTTATAGATGCCATTTGGAAGTGTTGATTGCATAAGAGATTCCTTAGCGAGAATTTGTGCACTTTGAGAAAGACAAATGTTTTCCTGGCTTGTTACAGGTGTTGATCTTCAATCTCTTCATGCAGATATGCCCTGGCTAGATACTGGTGTCGAGTCTACAATCGGTTGCTCACAGATATGCCCTGGTTGTATACAGGTATCGAATCTGGAATTGTCGTCTACAGATATGCCCTGGCTGGATACAGGAATCGAATCTTCAAACTCTTCAGATGTTCCCTGGCTGGATACAGGAATCGAATCTGGAATCAGTCGTCAACAGATATGCCCTGGCTGGATACAGGAATCGAATCTTCAAACTCTTCAGATGTGCCCTGGCTGGATACAGGAATCGAATCTGGAATTAGTCGTCAACAGATATGCCCTGGCTGGATACAGGAATCGAATCTTGGAATTTAGTCGTCAACAGATATGCCCTGGCTGGATACAGGAATCGAATCTTCAAACTCTTCAGATGTGCCCTGGCTGGATACAGGAATCGAATCTGGAATTAGTCGTCAACAGATATGCCCTGGCTGGATACAGGAATCGAATCTTCAAACTCTTCAGATGTGCCCTGGCTGGATACAGGAATCGAATCTGGAATCAGTCGTCAACAGATATGCCCTGGCTGGATACAGGAATCGAATCTTCAAACTCTTCAGATGTGCCCTGGATGGATACAGGAATCGAATCTGGAATTAGTCGTCAACAGATATGCCCTGGCTGGATACAGGAATCGAATCTTGGAATTTAGTCGTCAACAGATATGCCCTGGCTGGATACAGGAATCGAATCTTCAAACTCTTCAGATGTGCCCTGGCTAGATACAGGAATCGAATTTGGAATTAGTCGTAAACAGATATGCCCTGGCTGGATACAGGAATCGAATCTTCAAACTCTTCAGATGTGCCCTGGCTGAATACAGGAATCGAATCTGGAATTAGTCGTCAACAGATATGCCCTGGCTGGATACAGGAATCGAATCTTCAAACTCTTTAGATATGCCCTGGTTGGATACAGGAATCGAATCTGGAATTGTCGTCTACAGATATGCCCTGGCTAGATATAGGAATCGAATCTTCAAACTCTTCAGATGTGCCCTGGCTGGATACAGGAATCGAATCTGGAAACTGATCACTCAGAGATGTGCCCTGGATAGATACAGGAATCGAATCTGGAATTGTGACAGTTGAAGGTAATCATCTTTGGATTGACCTTTTCCCTGAAAAGGCAAAACATCAGTTGCATGCAATGTCATGATGTATGAAAGGCATGATGTCATGATGTTCAAAATGGGATAGTGTTGTATGCACTTTATCATGTATGTAAGCAAGATGTATGAAATGTGAAATGTTTATGAATGTATTTTCGTCTAGGAAAATAAATCCTTGACGACCGGCCGGGGAATTAAATCCTGGGCTGACGTTGAAGAGTAGAGTTCTTCGTTTCCGCTAGGGATGATGGTTGCAAGAATACACCGGTAGGAGAAGATAACTTCGTTGGGGAATAAACTTGTTGGAGAGATTACTCTGAGGGGAATTACTCTGTGGGAAGAGATACTTCGCGGAAGTTTTGACAAGAGCTCCGTTGAGGATTTCAATGATGGACTCCGCTGGGAATAACAATGATTAACTCCGCTGGGGATTCTGTTGATAAGTTATGTTGGGGAACTTTGATGAACTCCACTGGGGATGGGAAGAACTTCGCCGAGGGCGATCTTCCGTGGTAATTAGATGAGGATAACCCAGTTATAAGCCCTTGTGAGGAATAACTTTGAATAAAGCCCGGGAGAGATGTCTGTACTCTGCAGGGGATAAGATTCAAGGCCCGCTGGGGATATGGTATTCCGTCGGGGAACAATCTTATGTTAAGACTGTCGGGGATACTTGCTGAGGAATGCCTACACTCTGTTGGGGAATGTTGAGATCTTCTGGGGGTGCTCAACTTCTTTTAGGCTGGCCGTAGACTAACTCTGCTAGAGGAGAGTATTGCTGACTTGCTAGGGGAATAGGGTGCCTATTGTAGGGCTGACGACAGACTAACTCTTCCTGGGGTGAGTATTGCTGAATCTTGTCTTACTTTGTGGGGAGTTGAGGTAACTTGGTCACATTTTTCAGTTGAACCTACCTTGGTACCTTGGCGGACAGAGCAACTAGACCGCCTGGACAACTCTACATTGCCCCTGTTTCTGATGTCACCTGTAATCAGTCCTTTGTTTCGCATGCAAGTATTTATGAATTAGCAATTTAATGTCAAATGCATATATCAAAAACGAACATTGGACGTTCTTCGCAAGACAAAACCAGAAAAAGGAAAAACAATTGGCAATTCGTTTGGAAAAGTGAATTTGTATTGACTTTGAAATTTGCCTGTAAATAGGCATTTTTGTACAAGAGGCTGACGTCCTAGTAAGAGAACGCCGCCGAATAACATAAGGTTTATACAATTTTGAAAAGGAAACAAAACAGCTATGTGAACAATATTCCCACTGGGTTCCAACTCTGCTATTGCCTTTATGTCTTCAAGCGTCTCATCACTTTGCTGCTTAGTTGAAGATGAAGCTGATTGATCGATGTCGAAGTCTGAGCCCGATAGTTGATGCCGAATTCTGGATGCAAGGTGATCCAATGAGACATAGTGTTACGCTTTATCCCTAACTTTTGCCTGGACCGCCCTTTCGGGTTTTCAGTCCACCGGGATACCCTTTTTTGCCCAAGCCGCCTTTTCAGGTTTTCGACTTGCCGGGTGTACAGATTCTTTTCATTTCATCCCTTATTTTTGCCCGAACCTTTTTGGTTCGCCGGGAAGCCCTTATTTTTGCCTAGGTATGTCAACCTAGCGGGTCTTTTATTCATGCGTAGTATCTTTTTACTATGTCTGCATTGGCGGGGTGAGGAAGGTCGTCACCATCCATGGTGGTTAGAATCATGGCTCCTCCTGAGAACACATGTTTAACCACAAATGGCCCTTCGTACGTAGGGGTCCATTTTCCCCTGGGATCACTTTGAGGAAGGATGATGTGTTTGATTACCAGGTCCCCAACTTGATACTCTTGTGGTCTGCTTTCTTGTTAAATGCCCTGATCATCCGTTTTTGGTACGTCTGACCATGACAGATAGCGGTGAGTCTCTTTTCGTCAATTAGGTTTAATTGATCAAGTCGAGTCTGGATCCAGTCATCTTCACTCAAGTCTGCATCCTTCATTATCCGGAGAGAGGGTATATGGACTTCGATCGGCAAGATTGCCTCCATGCCATAGACCAAGGAAAAGGGAGTTTCCCCGGTTGACGTTCTCGCTGAGGTACGGTACCCGTGAAGAGCGAATGGTAACATCTCGTGCCAATCTTTATAGGTCACTGTCATTTTCTGCACAATCTTTTTGATATTCTTATTTGCTGTTTCTACAGCCCCATTCATCTTCGGCCGGTAAGGAGAAGAGTTGTGGTGCTGTATCTTGAATTGCTCGCAGAGCTCAGTGATCATCTTGTTGTTAAGATTGGTACCATTGTCTGTAATGATTCTTTCCGGGACGCCGTACCGACAGATCAGGTTATGCCGAATGAAACGTGCCACTACGCTCTTGGTTACGGTGGTGTAGGAAGTTGCTTCCACCCACTTTGTGAAGTAATCAATTGCTACCAAGATGAAGCGATGCCCGTTGGATGCCGTCGGTCGGATCTCGCCGATCATATCAATGCCCCATATTGCAAAAGGCCAAGGTGCCGTCAGGACGTTCAGAGGAACCGGAGGGATGTGCACCTTATCAGCATAGATCTGGCATTTATGACAATTTCGAGAATGTTGGTAACAGTCGGCTTCCATTGTGGACCAGAAATATCCTGCCCGAAGGATTTTCTTTGCCATGGTGTGTCCACTGGAATGTGTTCCGAATGTACCTTCGTGTAGTTCTACCATGATCTTCTCTGCTTCAGTCTTATCCACACAACGCAGTAAAGTTGAATCATGGTTTCGTTTGTAGAGAATGTCGTTGCTGAGGAAGAATTTTGCCGCAAACCTTCTTAGGAACTTCTTGTCATTGACCGATGCGCCTTCGGGGTATTCTTGAGATTCCAAATATCTCTTCACCTCATGATACCAGGGTTTTTCGGTTACCTCTTCGGCCTCAAGATCGCAGCAGTATGCAGGTTCGTCCAACTTCCAGATAATGATTCGGGGAGCCTCGTTGTCCCATTTGACTTTGAACATTGAAGACATCGTAGCTAGTGCGTCTGCTAACTGATTCTCCTCTCTTGGGAAGTGTTCAAAAGTTATCTCTTCAAAGTGGGGAAGCAAAGTCAACACATACTCCTTGTAAGGAATAAGATTCGGGTGTTTCGTATCCCACTCACCTTTGATTTGATTGATCACGAGAGCGGAATCTCCGAAGACACTTAGAAACTTGATCCTTAAGTCGATTGCAGCTTGAAGACCCATGATACATGCCTCGTATTCTGCCATGTTGTTGGTGCAGTTGAAACATAGTCGGGCGGTGAGTGGAGTATGAGTACCTTTAGGGGATATGATCACAGCGCCGATGTCGTTACCCAAAGCGTTTGAGGCTCTGTCAAAATGCATAGACCATCGGGATCCTTCCTCAGGTCCTTCATCCGGTCCAGGTACTTCACAATCAGTTACTACCATGATATCTTCGTCTGGAAATTCAAAGTTAAATGACTGGTAATCGTCCACAGGTTGGTGTGCCAAATGGTCTTCCAATACACTTCCCTTGATTGCTTTTTGAGTTGTGTACTGGATATCATATTCTGTCAAGATCATTTGCCATCTTGCTATTCTTCTAGACAGAGCAGGCTTTTCGAATATGTACTTGATTGGATCCATTTTTGAAATCAACAGAGTAGTGTGAGTCAGCATATACTGTCTCAGCCGGCGAGCAGCCCATACCAGAGCGCAGCAAGTTTTCTCGAGCAGTGAGTACCGAGTCTAACAGTCGATAAACTTTTTGCTCAGGTAATAAATAGCGTGCTCTTTTCGGCCAGACTCGTCATGCTGCCCCAGCACACACCCCATTGAGTTGTCAAGTACTATCAAGTATAGTATTATAGGTCTCCCTTCCACTGGTGGCATAAGAATGGGTGGTTCTTAGAGATATTCCTTTATCTTTTCGAAAGCAGCCTGACATTCATCGTTCCAACGTACTACTTGGTCTTTCTTCAGCAATTTGAAGATTGGCTCACAGGTAGCAGTTAGATGTGAGATGAATCGGGCAATGTAATTCAGTCGTCCTAGAAAGCCTCTGACTTCTTTCTCTGTCTTGGGAGTCGGCATCTCTTGTATGGCTTTCACCTTGGCAGGGTCCACTTGAATACCTTTGTCGCTTACAATGAAACCTAGCAATTTTCCAGACCTCACCCCAAAGGTGCATTTGTTTGGGTTCAACCTCAGTTTGTACAACTTCAGTCAGTCAAACAGCTTCCGCAGATGGTCAAGGTGTTCCCCCTCAGTTTGGTACCTTGCAATCATATCATCGACGTATACTTCAATCTCATGGTGGATCATGTCATGAAATATAGCAACCATGGCACGTTTGACTTTTCAAAATGAAATCTTGACTTTTTGATTTCTTGATGAATAAGTTTCATATTTTGACATGTTTTTATGAATTGTGATCTTTGACATTGAATTTTGACCAAAAAGTCAAAGTTTGACTTTTCAGTGTACAATTGACTTTTGATCAGTTGACTGAAAATTCACTATCAATCCAATTGATCTTGAGCAATATTTTAGGTCATTCCATTAGGTCAAAATTATGAAATTGAACTCTTGAAATCATGCTTCAAACCAATTGACCATTTGCTAGGTCAAAAATCAGAAATTGTCCTTTCTCAGTCAAAACCCTAATTTTGACCATTTTGCCCTTTTGATGATTTGATCAAATTTCTTGAGGAATTATGGTCCAAACTTGATCAAATGATACATATGAGTTTATAATGTTGATGTGGATAAAAAATTATGAAGTTTGACTGTAAATTGGCCATAGTTGGTTTTTTTTCCTAATACAGTTGATTTTTAGGTCAATTGCTCAATTGACTGACCAAAAGTGTGATCCAAGGCTTGAAACTTGGCATGAGTAATCTTGGGGGTCCATAATGATCCATTAAAGTCATATGAAGCATTGAGAGTTCAATTATCCTTGTGCAATCTCAAACCCTAATTTTGGTCATCAATGCTTAAGGAGGTGTCTTGAGCTGATCAACCCTAGTGCAGTCTTGAACCAAGAGAGATCTTTGTGAGAAAATATTTGATAAATGAGAGGGAAAATTTGGGGGTACAACAGCTTCCCCTGTTCAATCTTCTTAAACCTGAAGAGTTAGATTGGTGGATCCGCCATTCGTGACTTGAAGGTGAAAGATGATTGAACACTAGAGTGCCCAGAAATTTGCACTCGAAGATGGATGGTGAATGGGCTTATAGATTTCATTTGGAGGAATGTTGGTAAAAACTGGAAGAAGTACCAGCACAAATCTCTTGTTGATTTATACTAAAACTTGATGTTTTATCTATGAGGAAAAGAGTTAGTAAAATGCAGATGCCTGCATGATGTTTACCGGATGTGGTATTATGTTAAATGCATATGGTATGTACATGATATGATGTATGAATGTGTGATGTACGTTTTTGTCCGGGAAAATAAATCCCTGACTATTGCTGAGAAAATTCAGGGGAGCTAAATCCCTGATTGTCGTTGGGGCTGAAGAATATGCATATCTTCAAACTTTGTTGAAAGGATGCTTTCACTGGAGAACATCTCTTGAATGTCAGTTTTTATCTGGTCGGATCCAGGCTTCACAATTTGCTGAGGATGAAATAGTTAATTGCTATCTGGTCGGATCCAGGCTTCACGACAACTTACTGGGGGAAGAGACGAATTAACTGTTATCTTGTCGGGTTCCAGGCTTTGCAGAAAATTTTCTTGAAATTGAATAGTTATGTGGTCGGATCCAGGATTCACAATAACTTGCTGGGGATACGGAAGTTAATTGTTATCTGGTTGGATCCAGGCTTTGCAGTAACTTGAAATGGTAACTATTATCTGGTCGGGTCTAGGTTTCATGGTTTTTGGAAAGTTCTATTATTATATGGTCAAGTCCATGCTTCAAAGTGTCTTTCTGGGGATGATAGTTAGTTGTTATCTGGCCGGGCTCCAGGTTTCACAATAAACTGCTTGAAAAACTATTATCTGGTCGGGTCCAGGCTTTGCAGATTTCTGTGATGAGGTCAATTGCTATCTGGTCGGTTCCAGGTTTCACCATAAACTGTTTGGGGATTTAGTTGTTATCTGGTCAGTTTCCAGGTTTCACAATGAATCTCTGAGGGTAATTGTTATCTGGTCGGATCCAGGCTTCACAACAACTTGCTTGAAAAATGAAATTGAACACTGATATCTGGTCAGATCCAGGTTTCACAGTAATTTGTTAGGGCAGAGGAAAACTCTACTGGGGAAAAGAAGTTAAACCTTGGTCAGGTTGAGTCCAGGTTCTTCTATATCTTTGAAGAGTTAGACTACTATCTGGTTGGGTCCAGGTTTCATAGTATCTTGAAATGGAGATCAACTATTATCTGGTCGGGTCCAGGTTTCATATACTCAAACTGTTATCTGGTCGGGTCCAGGTTTCAATAATTCACTAGGGACAGTGGTAACTCTACTGGAGAAGAGGAGTTTTGCTAATGAATTTGTAGGAATTAAACTACTATTTGGTCGGGTCTAGGCTTCGGCAATTGAAGAAGTCAAACTATTATCTGGTCAGGTCCAGGCTTCAGTAATAACTTGAAAATTGTGCTAATATTTGATCGGGTCCAGGCTTTATAGTATCTTTTTGGAAATAGTAAAGGCTTTGCTGACAGCTTTAATGGAGATCAGGGGTTGTGGCCCTATGATTTGAAATAATCTGAAAGGAAAATTCAAACTGGAGAGTGTAGACTCAATCGGGAAGGATAAACTCAGCTTAGGGAGGATATACACAGTTGGGGAGTAACAGGCTTAGCTGGGGAGGATGGACTATGTCGGGGGAATACAGACTTGATTGGGGAGGATGTACTCGGCTGAGGAATTTTGTGGTTCCTCGATTATTGTTGGGGAAGTAAAACCTGTTGGGGAAATAAACCATGTTGGCGACTTCCCTGGGGAAAGGTTTATTGTAGCCGTCCTTGTGGGGATAATGATAATGAGATAATTATATGGGGATATTTCATATACATTAAAAAGATGCTTATTGCTGCTTAGCAGGGCACATGTGCCAAATAGTTTTAATTATGTTCATATGCATATGTTCATTCAATTTTAGTCATTGGATAAATTTGCATTCAAAACAAAGACAGAAATTTTGCACTTCAAAATATATTTGTATTGATATTTTCCCCATGAATAGGCGTTTTTGTACAGAGAGACGGAGATCCTAGTAAGAAGAAATCATCGAAAGGAAAACAAAATTGAGAATGAAAACAAATAGCCATGTGAAATGATCCCATTGCCTTCCAACTCTACTATTGCCCCAATGTCTTCGAATGTCCCTTGCCGTTGATAGAAGTTGATTGGGTTGATCTTGGACCGTTTGAACTTGTACCTTGGTGATAAAAATTGACTGTGTTGATTCCACGGGACATAGTCATACGCTTTTAATCCTTAACTTTTGCCTGGACCGCCCTTTCGGGTTTTCAGCCCACCAGGGTGCCCTTTTTTGCCCAAGTCGCCCTTTCGGGTTTTCAACTTTCCGGGTGTATAATATTTCGTATATATCCTTAATTTTTGCCCAAACCTTTTGGTTTGCTGGGATGCCCTTATTTTGCTTAGGTGTGTCAACCTAACAGGTCTCTTATGCGTAGTATTTTTTAACTATGTCCGCGTTTATAGGATGTGGGAAATCTTCACCATCCATGGTAGTCAGCATCATGGAACCTCCAAAGAAAACTCTCTTGACAACAAATGGCCCTTCATAGGTGGGAGTCCATTTGCCTCTGGGGTCGCCTTGTGGTAAAATGATGTGTTTTATCACCAAGTCACCAACTTGATATACTCGAGGCTTAATCTTTTTTGTTGAAAGCCTTGATCATCCGTTTTTGGTACGTCTAACCATGGCAAACAACAGCTAACCGTTTTTCGTCAATCAAGTTCAGCTGATCCAATCTCGTTTGAATCCACTCGTCTTCGCTTAGGCCTGCCTCATTCATAATTCTCAGCGAGGTAATCTGAACCTCCACTGGCAAAACAACTTCCATGCCATAAACTAGAGAAAAGGGAGTTGCCCCAGTTGATGTTCTAGCTGAAGTACGGTAGCCATGTAGAGCAAACGGCAGCATCTCATGCCAATCTTTATAGGTTACTACCATTTTCTGCATAATCTTCTTGATATTTTGTTAGCCGCTTCGACTGCGTCATTCATTTTCGATCTATACGGAGAAGAATTGTGATGCTTGATCTTAAACTTAGTGCAAAGCTCAGTGATCATAGCATTGTTGAGGTTAGTCCCATTGTCGATGATGATCCTTTCAAGGATACCATAAATGGCAGATGAGGTTGTGTCTGATGAATCTGGATACCACATTCTTGGTGATTGAGGCAAATGAGGCGGCTTTGACCCATTTGGTAAAATAGTCGATAGCAACAAGAATGAAGCGATGTTTGTTGGAAGCGGTGGGCTTGATCTCTCCAATCATATCAATTCCCCACATTGCAAATGGCCACAGAGCGGTTATGACATTCAGAGGTATAGGAGGAACATGGACCTTGTAAGCATAGATTTGGCATTTGTGACAAGTTCTTCAATGTTGATGGCAATCAGTCTCCATCGTTGACCAATAGTAATTGGCTCTTAAGATTTTCTTAGCCATCGTATGTCCACTTGAGTGAGTACTGAAGAGACCATCGTGCATGTCTTCTATGATTTCCTCTGCCTCTTTCTTGTCCACACATCGGAGTAGAGTTGAATCATGGTTGCACTTGTACAATATCTCGTTACTTAGGAAGAATTTGGCTGCAAATCTTCGCAAGAACTTTTTGTCATTGATAAATGCCCCCTCTGGATACTCTTGTGCTTCAAGGTATCTCATCACCTCATGGTACCATGGCTTTTCCGCATCGGTCTCAAGCTCATAGCAATGTGCAGGTTCATCAAATCTTTCAATTGTTATCATAGGGGCTTCGTTGTCCCATCTGACCTTGAACATTGAAGATATGGTTGCCAAAGCATCAGCTAATTGGTTTTCTTCCCTAGGGAAGTGCTCAAAAGTGATCTCTTCAAAGTAAGGAATTATAGATAGCACAAGTTCCTTGTAAGGGATAAGATTAGGGTGTTTATTGTCCCAATATCCTTTTACTTGGCTGATCACTAGGGCGGAATCCCCGAACACATCTAAATGATTGATCCTTAAGTCAATAGCAGCTTTCAGACCTAAGATGCATGCTTCGTACTCGACCATATTGTTTGTGCAATCGAATCATAGTCTGGTAGTGAAAGGAGTGTGGCTACCTTCAGGAGAGATGATCACAGCACCAATTTCGTTACCTAAGGCGTTGGAAGCCCTCATCGAATACCATAGTCCATCGGGATCCTTGTTCAGGTCCATCATACGGTCCAGGTTTCACACAGTCGGTTAACAGCATGATGTTCTCATCAGGGAAGTCGAAGTTCATTGACTGATAATCATCCACAGCTTGATGGGCCAAATGATCTTCTGGTACACTTCCTTTTATGGCCTTTTGAGTCGTGTATTGAATGTTATACTCAATCAAGATCATTTACCATCTGGCCATCCGTCCAAAAAGGGCAGGTTTCTTGAAAATGTACTTGATTGGGTCCATCTTAGAAATCAATAGAGTGGTATGGGTCAACATATAATGTCTTAGCCAGTGAGCAGCCCATGCCAGAGCGCATCAAGTTTTCTCGAGCAGTGAATATCTGGTTTCACAGTCGGTAAACTTTTTGCTCAGGTAATAAATAGCATGCTCTTTTCAGCCAGACTCGTCATGTTGGCCCAAAACACACCTCATAGAGTTCTCTAATACTGTCAAGTACATGATCAAAGGTCTTCCTTCAACTGGAGGCATGAGAATAGGAGGTTCTTGTAGGTATCCTTTGATTTTGTCGAAGGCAGCTTGGCATTCATTGTTCCATCTGACTACCTGATCTTTCTTCAAGAGTTTGAAGATTGGCTTACAAGTAGCAATCAAGTGTGATATGAAGAGAGCAATGTAATTGAGACGACCCAGGAATCCTCTGACTTCTTTTTCAGAATGAGGGATTGGCATTTCTTGGATGGCCTTTACCTTGTCAGGATCAACTTTAATGCCTTTATTGCTGACAACAAAACCTAGAATCTTTCCAGATCGTACTCCAAACGTGCACATGTTAGGATTTAACCTTATCTTATACCTTTTCAGCCTTTCGAATAGTTTGTATAGGTGATCGAGATGTTCCTCTTCAGTTTGTGATCTGGCAATCATATCATCCACATATACCTCTATCTCATGATGAATCATGTCATGAAATAAAGCTACCATAGCCCTTTGATATGTTGCCCCTGCGTTCTTTAATCCGAACGACGGGACTTTGTAGCAGAAGGTGCCCCACTGCGTGACGAAAGTAGTCTTCTCCATGTCTTCGGGAGCCATCCTTATTTGATTATAGCCTGAGAAGCCATCCATGAATGAGAAGACTTTATGTTGATCAGTGTTATCAACCAAGACGTCAATGTGTGGTAGAGGGAAGTCATCCTTGGGGCTTGCCCTATTCAGATCCCTATAGTCTACGCACATGCGAACTTTTCCATCCTTCTTCGGCACTGGAACCATATTAGCAACCCATTGGGGATAGGATGTCACGGCTAGGAACCCTGCATCAAATTGTTTCATCACCTCAGCTTTGATATTTTCAGACATATCAGGCCTCATGCGATGAACCTTTTGTTTGACAGGCGAACAATCTTCTTTTGTCGGCAGACGATGAACTACGATGTCGGTATCCAACCCAGGCATATCTTCATAAGACCAAGCAAATACTTCCACATAATCATGCAACATTTGAACCAACCTGCTCTTGATACTGCTTTCCAAATTAGCGTCGATCCTGATTTCCTTCTTATTTGACTCAGTACTCAGGTTGATAACTTCAACTGACTCTTCGTACGGTTGAATAACTTTTTCCTCTTGTAATAGAAGTCTGGCTAGTTATCCCGGTATGTCACAATCTTCCTCGCCTTCATCTTCGGCTTGGTTGATAGGACATTTAAAGTCATAGTCGTAAATAGTAGAGTCATTAGCAATAGGATCCAGAGTGGATGTGGACCTGCAAGAGTGTGTGTGTGTGTGTGTGTGTGTGTGTGTGTGTGTGTGCATGTAAGATACATGGCTATTTTTTTGAAAAATGTATTTGCAAGAAAGGAAAGACAATGAACACAAATATTTGAATGCAAAAGAGTCCAATGTACTGAATGATCATATGATTAGATGAACATAAATAAAACCCTTGACAAATGGACCAAAGTGCCCCGGGCCAGGCACACGGCTTAAAAGTCATTGTTAAAATATTACAGACAACATGTTCTTGAATTGAAAGAAAAGCAAAAACAAGTAGATTACTCCTCAATGAAGGAGATGGGCACAAAGTCCTTTGTATTCCAATTCTTCAGCTCCGTTGTATTTGGATACACCCAATCTTCAAATGCAGCTTCTTCTTCAGAATCACCCACGGCGTTGACTTCATGACTTCCAATGCAGAGAGGTGGCTTTCCAGCACGAGCACGCCTCACTTCCTTATGAACTTTGAAGGTGAAGCCCAAACCAAACTTGTCCTCTTTGGGATATCGAGGAGTTTCCCCTAAGTATCGTAGTTTCCTTCTTCAATTGTCGCACGGGCATCCTTGACTGAAACCATCTTTGGTGTGGCCTTAACAGCTTTAGACTCATCAGAAGAACATTTGGTAGCAGCAATCATTGGTGGTACAACCTCAAAGGCTTGACACGGGGTCTCAATGAATTCTCCATCCATCTCTACGTACTTGAAAGAGTTAAGGTGGCTTACCATAAACTCTTCTTCTCCACAGACGGTGACTATTATGCCCTTGACTGGATATTTGAGTTTCTAGTGGAGGGTTGAGTTTACTGCCCCAACTTTATGGATCCACGGGAGACCTAACAGACAAGAATAGGTAGGACTAATATCCATAATATATAAGGTGGAGTTGAAGATTTGGGAGCCCACTTTGATTGGAAGATCTACTTCCCCATGAACAGTCCTCTTTGATCCGTTAAATGCCCTTACAATGATGTCGCTTGGCTTCAAGACTAAACCTTCACAGTCTAGACGGTATAATGCCCCCTTGGGTAATACATTCAGAGAAGAACCAGTGTCGACTAGCACATGTGCTAAGGTAGTCCCTTTTCACTCGACAGAAACACGTAAAGCTTTATTGTGATTCTTCTCGAGAGGTGTTAATTCAGCATCTGAAAATCCCAAGCCATTATCAGCTGTCAGGCTAGCTACGCAATTCTCAAATTGGTCTATTGTTGTCTCATGGGGAACATGAGCCTTTTTCAGGAACTTTATTAATTTTCGAGCATGGGCATAGGAGCAAAGCAGCAGTGACAACATTGAAATCTTAGAAGGGGTTTGCCCCAACTGTTCTACGATCTTGAAGTTGCTTCTTTTTATGATCTTCAAAATCTCGTCCATATCGCGAGTGGAGGGTTCTTCATCAGCTACGTCCTTGGAAATTACTTCAATCACATCAGGCTCAACAACCTTCTCCTTCCCTCTTGTATCAGTACTTGGCTTGGAAACAATAATATGGATGCGCGTCCTTGTAACAACTGGTGGTGAGATATTGGGTGAAAATATTCTCCCAGTTCTAGTTAATTTTCTTGAACCAGCTATGTTACTGACATAGTCATCTTTTTCTTCTTCGATCGAGGCCTCTTGTTTAATCCCATGATATAACACCTCAACACCGTAATTCTATGGTACCGCTTTGTTTAAAGAATAGGGAATCGGTCCGGGGTTGATAATTATTAAGGGAGCAACAGTGGGTTCATTTGAAATCCTAATAGGACCTTTGTAGGTGATCCTAAGAGGCTTGTTTGATATGGTAATAATGGAGAGGTCCTCACATTTGTTAATCAAACTCTTGGCAAGTGGGGTCTTCTCGAATAGAATTTCGTGGCTATCCATCAGGCGTTGTATGCCTTTCTTCAACCCTTCACATCCATTGAGTTGTCTTGTACAGCACACACAGTCTTTTTCACAGCCAGGGAAGATCCCAACTTTCAACAGATTTTCCTTGATTACATTCAGCGGAGTAGTCAATTCTTCAACAGAGGCAACAAAAATGGTATCTTCAACAACATTAACACTCTTGTCATGCTTCGGCATCGGAGCGATGATTACATTCGGTGTTGGAGGAGGATCAAATTCAATAGTTTTGTTATCAATCAAATCCTGGATTTTATTCTTGCCCAACACTGGTCAGTCTCATGCCAGAGGTTGCTTGAATGGTAAGTACACTTAGAGTTCGGATTATACTTTGGTAACGAGGTGTCAGGGTTGGCGGGAGGATCGCGCAATGTCACTAAATTAGCCTTGAGCAAATGTTAAAGGGCTTGAGACAGTGACATGCCTAACCTCGTAAATTGTTTTCTTGGAGTTTCAAAACATTGATGATTTGCATATGGTCTTGGAGTAGGAGTTGGATTGGAGATTCAGATAGCATTGACAAACGGGTGATTGTTCTTCTTGGTATGGGCCCTTTCCCTGTACACAACATTGACTTCCTTCTTTGCAGCAAAAGGTTTCTTGATAGGATTGGGAGTGGAGGTAGATGCCACATAGATCTTCCCAATTTTGATTCCACTTTCAACTCTTTCTCCGGTTAAGATCAATTCGGTGAAACTAGAAGAAGAGTAACCAACCAACAGATTAAAGAAAGGACCAGATAAAGTGCCCATGAACATGTCGATGTGCTCCCTATCAGTCAAGGGAGGTTGGACCCTACTAGCAAGGTCTCTCCACTTTTACGTATATTCCTTAAATCCTTCATTCTTACCCATGGTCATATCTTGCAACTGAACCATCGTTGGCGCTAAGTCGGCGTTGTACTGATACTGATGGTAAAAGGAAGTAGCTAAATCCTCCCAAGTATTGATACGAGAACCATTTAACTGATAAAACCATTCATGTTGTGTTCCAGCCAAGCTCTCTTGGAAAAAGTGAACCCACAGCTTCTTATCAGCAATGTGCGGCTGTATCTTGCGCACATAAGATTTCAAATGGAGTTTTGGACAAGAAAACCCATCATACTTCACAAAGATTGGTATTTTGAATTTGTGGGGAATGACTACCCCAGAGATCAAACCCAAATCATCAAAATCTAAATCGGGGACAGCTTGGATTTCAATAGCTTTCAATCTATCTTCTAACTGCTTGTATTTGATATCAGCGGGTGGATACTGCTCGTTGAAATAATCATCATCAGATTCTTGATCATTAACACATTCAGCCTGAGTACTCTTGACCTCATCGACCTGGTTCTCGTCCTCTTCAGATGAATCTTCTCCTACTAGGATTTGACATATTGTCTCTTTGAACCTTATACCCATGTTGAGTAGAGCTTTCTTCTTTGGCTTCTTCTTAACGGCCAGCAAAGCCATCATATCTTGTTGCCCCTTAGCTAGGGCTAATAGAGCTTCCTGAAACTGAGAATTCTGGGCTTGGAGATTCGTCACAGTTTTCTCTAAATCCATCTTGCTGAAATAAACAACAGAAAGATAAGGAAACCTGTTATGCGAAAACCTGTCATGTTATGATGCATGGAATATGTATATGCAAATGATTTCAAGGATTAATGAAATTTAAATTTGTATAGACAAAAGAATTAACAAACATTAATTTTCATTAGACAAAACAAGAAATATTACATCATGCCTCTTGGGCTTACAAAAACTTTCTAAGACAAAAATACCGAACGTATCCTCTTTGGTGCAAGATAGGCGTTCACACTTTGCTCTTCCTGTAGCTTCTTCGTAAGCTCCAAGACCCTCTTCTAACTAACATAGAATTGATCTTCGAAAGTATCTCATTCTTCCTTCAGCTGGATCCAACCCTTTTGTAAGTCTTCGAGAGAGGTAGGCATGTCGGGGTGGAGGGTAGTGTAGGGAACATCTCCTTCGACCACAGGCTCCACAATGACTGGTAAGATGGAGGGATAAGGCATCACAAGTTTCTGAGCACGAGCTCGTACCCTTTTAAGGTAAGGCTCGAGGGGAATGGAATTCTTGTGTCTTAGTGTCTTGATATCCACCTTGTTCAACATCCTCCAGGCTCGGATAAACCTCTGACGGTGACCTTGATCGTCGCTCTCGTAGTCAAATACCAAACCTTGAATAAGCATCTCGTGTGGACCATCCCTTCGGGCGTAACCAAACTGTCTCAAGGCTAAGCAAGGGTTGTAGGTGATACCTCCTCTAATGCCAAGTAAAGGGACATTAGGGAATTCTCCATAACGGTCGACGATAGTAACATTCTCCAAAGAGCGGGAACACCAATGAATATCTGAATGTCTGAGTGTTATCAACCTATGGGACCATCTTGAACCTTGCTCATTCTTCAACACAGATTGGGGAAGATGCGAAATAAACCATCTTTCCAAGAGATGGGTACAACACATGAGGATACCTCTTTTCCTCATAGTACAAGTGTGAAAGGAATGTAGGATGTCCCCTAGCAAAGTAGGCATCAGGTTACGAGACATGAAGATTTTTACGGTGTTTACATCTATGAGTTGGTCAGGATTTGGAAATAAAACCATCCCATAGATGAGGAGAGCCACAATTTCCTCAAAGGCTTGCAAATCCAAAGAGTTCCAACAGTTTTGGGCTTTCTCAAACAAGAACTTTGCTAGGAAACCTTTGACACCACTCAATGTTTCCCAATTAGTTGTCTTGTCATATGGTTGCAAGTGTAGAGCTTGAGCAATCTCTTCTGGCTTTGGATCTTTTTCCGTACCGTTGAAAGGTAGTTGGTTGAGAATGAGAATCCTCAAGAGTTAGGAGAATTCTTCCAAAGTCGAAACAAGTTGATAATCAGGAAATGTGAAGAAATGGTGTAAGGGATCAAAGAACTGAAAGAGCACCTTCATCATGTCTTCATCAGTGTTGGAGGTGACCAAGTTTAGTAGGCGACCATGTCTTTCAGTAAATGGAGAATTTTCAAGAATCCTTGATGCTAACTCTTTCAGTTGAGGAGGGATCCTTACGAGATTGACTTGAATGGTTTTCCTGCTAATAGAATCCATGTCCTACAAAACAGAACAAAGATAAATCCCAAAAAGCCTTGAAATGGTTAGTGAGTATGAGTATGATGTTATGATGTTATGATGTTTATGATGTTATGTACAAGTAAATATATACAAACAAAGCAAACAAGTCCTTAGGTTTAGGCTTGCATGGAGTCTCATAGGTAAGTATCCTCTTGAAGTTTAGTTGGCTCAAACCTGTCTTAGTAATATTAATCGGGTTCTAAGGAGTTCAATATCACTGGTTTGTTTTCTCGGGCATTGTTTCAGCGCAAGCCTCTTTAATGGCGACTGAAATATCCCAAAAAACCAAACCTCAATGAGTGTAGTATCGAGTATCTACCAACTTCGGACTGCACCAAAGTCGGTCATCTCACTACGTCCTAAAGGCAAAGTTGGTCAAGTAAAGGTTCTAAAAGTTCATTAGTGCTTCATGACATCACTCAGCGGCCCCGTATTCTCCTTGACTACTCAAGGGCTACCGGTACCCACAAATATGTCGCACTAACGTAGATATTGCTTAGACCATGTCGGTATACCCCGCACAGTTTCCATAATATATTGCTACTTACCTATAAGGTATCCCAAATTCGGGTAGAGGATTCAAACCCAAACAAAGAACCATAATGTAAAGCACATAATTCAAACAAAGAAAGCAAGTAAATTTGATCTAACCCTAAGGTAACCCCACTTTTAGAAATTTCCCCAGCGGAGTCGCCAGTTCTGTGATACGGTGGGAGAACTGACTTGGTTGTTTTGCATTTTATCGCAAATATCGCGGTTAGCAAGAGTCGCCACCGACTTTTCTTTTATCCAAAAGGAAAGGTGAAAAAGCACAAGAAAGACCTTTGAGATTGTTTCTTGAGTTTGGGGGGTAGATTATGAAAAGGGAAGGTATTATCACCCTTTTCATCCATGGTTTTCCATGGGCTCTTAGTTACTTGCTAGATCACTTGCTTTTGTTTGAAAATGTGCTTTGTATGGTTTTGAAATTATTTTGTAAATATGTCATCGTTTAGGAAAACTTTGTAATGATTCTCGCTCGTAAGAATGTATACAAAGTGTTTGATATTTCTAAAAATGTTTTCAAGTTTGAAAGATGTTTTTGAAAGTGTTGGTGTTTGTTTTGAAAATAGCAAGGATGTTTTTGGTTTTGAAATTGAGCAAGTAACTAAGAAAAATCTACCTACTCAAAAGTCTTTCATGTTTATTTCCTCTTTCCTTTGACATTGTTATCTTACCATTGATTTGGTAAGTAACCCTATCTTTGGATGTAAAAGGGACGGGTGTGGGTCATCGTATAACCATGATTTGGAATGTTGCAAGGTATCTTAGCATCTTTCTTTAGGGACTAAGACCATTTTGAAAAGGCAATATAGATAGCATCATCGAGGGACTATGATCTTGTATTTTTGCTTGTTTTTGCTAAGATACCTCATATGCATAATATGACCATTTTTATAAGGCAACCAAGTGGATTTACCCTAGGGGTGTTTGTGTGCAAGTGTATTGGTTTTCATGCTTTGTTTAGGGTTTGCTATTTGATTGGTTTTAGTCTTTCCATACAAACCCTAATTACTAGCATTTATATAAAGCGATAAATTGCAAAAAGTAAAATTACTATGCTATTACATCATTAGGAGAGGGGGGTGTACAAATTTACAAATGGGGATTGCAAGAAAATTAAACCTAATTATATATTACAACCATATTGAATATTGTACAAAATTGAAAATAAAAAATGCAAGAATATAAATGGAAAAAAGAAATGATTTTTGTTGTTTTTATGAAAGGGTTTTTTGTCTTGGCCTAATTAAAGAAAATGATTAATTAAAATTACATAAAATTAATTTAAACTAATTAAGAAAAGAAATTAATTTGAAAAGGATTTTTATGGTTTTTTATGAAAAGGTTTTAAATTAATGAAAATAAAATGAAGATTAATTAATTAAAATAACTAAGTTCTAAATTAATTTTAACTAAAAAATACTAAGTTAACCTAAGTCTAAAAATTATTTATTTAAGAAAAAGGAATTAATTTGTTTTAAGAAAATGTTTTTTTTTAGTCTTTTTATTTTATTGAGAAAACAAAATACATAAGTATAAATAATAAATATAAATAAATTTGGATTTTTTTTATGACTTTATGAAAATAATAATAGTAATAATAATAATATTATTATTATTAAAAATATTAAAGAGGGAAAGAAATAAAAACAAAAATAAGAAAAAAGAAAATAATTAAAGAAATTTGGGCCAGGGGTGTTAAAAACAGTCAGGAAGGTGGAAGGCTAGCAAAAATTCCCAGGCTCAAAGGAGGAAGGCCCAAGCGCTTATGACTGGCAAAAAGGAAGAAAAATGTTGCAACAATGAACAAAAGGCAGCACTGGGTCTCAAACCAGTGACCTTGAGATAAACGCGCGTTGCCTTTGCCACTGGGGGTGGCTGTACATCCGTTAACATAAGCAAAACAAAAAATAAATAACATCAACCCAGTCCTGAAAATGACTTCATCTTCAATCTCCAGCCAAAGGATCTGTAACTTGCTCATTTCTCAACCATTTGCAAAAATGTGAACATGAAAATTTCTCCATTTTATCACACGAATTCAACCATATAAATATCATTAGCTATAAATCAAAGATGAATGAGAATTTCTAAAAGTACCAAATTCTTATCTAAGTATTTCAGAAAGTTCAAACTCAAAATTCTCCTAGCTCAATTAAAATAAATGAAATCTATGGACATGTATAGTTTCAGGGCAATGATGTCTATATTTTATCTTCACAAATGCAAGCCTAACAATGCCTAAATATGGAGATAGAAGTTCAAGAAAAATACCTCAAAACTGAAAATCGTGAAATGGATTTGAGCTTGTTTCAGGCAGTGGTGATGATCAGGTTAGCTTCCTTGGACCTCTAGGAAGCTAATGCAATGGCTGGCTTGAGTTGAGGGTGGCTGAAATGGCCTGGAGAAGTCCAACTGCAATGCTCTATTTTTGGCTATGGAAGTTGATGAAGATGATGTTACAATATGCAAACAGGGACAAGGATGGTTTGTGTATGATGCTAAGAATCTTTTGGAAGTGTTAAGCCAAGAAACACACGGATGGTTTTGAAGATTGAAGTTCAAAGTCAGAAATGACACAAAAATGGAGGTTTTGTGCAATCTGAGTTTTCAGGGAGTTTGGGAGTGTTTTTTAATCGTGTGTTAGCTTATAAATAACTTGTATAGTTATATGAAAAAGTTTAGAGGGTTTGAATTTGACAGAACTGTGAGATATAGAGTTATGGCTATGTTACTTGATTTTGAAGAAAAGTGGAAAAACAAGTTTCTATGTGTAGTACAAGCATGGCATGAGTTTATGGTAGGCTTTAGACATGTTGATTTTGCCTTTGACATTGCTTGTGTTCAGATGAAACAAGTTATGAGCTCTATGCATTGACTTTGTGATTAAAGACACTTTTCCAAAATGGAAGTGTGAACTTTGTTCCATTAATGGAATAATCACTTGGACAAAGACTCAAACACTTGGATCATAGCTCAAATAGTTGTGTAATCTTCTGATTATAGATAGATTTAGAGGTTAGAAGCATGCAAAGTAAGATTCATGCAGCATAGGCTTGGATTTGAATTCTTGTTTATCATAAAATGGCTTGTAATTCAAGTTTGAAAACCCTAACTTCATCTCTTCGATTCTCCTTGCTCACAGATTATCTCAAAGAGTTATTAGACATTTTGGAAAGCTTGAAATGTGCTATACAAACCCTATTTGAATCACTTTTGAAAATTCCCCTTGGAACTATATGAAAAAGTGTCATGAAGTTAGGTCAAAATTAGGGTAAAATTTCACTAAGTGTTCAATTTCAAGACCATGACTTTATGAATTAATAACTTGAGATTAAAGCATTTTTAGAAGAAGTTGTGTAAAGAAATTTTGTAGATATCATGGAGATCTACAACTTTCATGTTGAAAGTTTCTTCTAAATCATCTTGCATCATAGTGAAAAATTGGCTCAAAGTTATGAAAAAACATAAAGTTTTAAACACTTAGAAAAATTTCTGTTAGAAAACTTTAACTTTTCAAAATGAAATCTTGACTTTTTGATTTCTTGATGAATAAGTTTCATATTTTGACATGTTTTTATGAATTGTGATATTTGACATTGAATTTTGACCAGAAAGTCAAAGTTTGACTTTTCAGTGTATAATTGACTTTTGATCAGTTGACTGAAAATTCACTATCAATCCAATTGATCTTGAGCAATGTTTTAGGTCATGCCATTAGGTAAAAATGATGCAATTGAACTCTTGAAATTATGCTTCAAACCAATTGACCATTTGCTAGGTCAAAAATCAGAAATTTCCCTTTCACAGTCAAAACCCTAATTTTGACCATTTTGCCCTTTTGATGATTTGATCAAATTTCTTGAGGAATTATGGTCCAAACTTGATAAAATTATACATATGAGTTTATAATGTTGATGTGGATAAAAAATTATGAAGTTTGACTGTAAATTGGTCATAGTTGATTTTTTTCCCAATACAGTTGATTTTTAGGTCAACTGCTCAATTGACTGAGCAAAAGTGTGATCCAAGGCTTAAAACTTGGCATGAGTAATCTTGGAGGTCCATAATGATCCATTAAAGTCATATGAAGCATTGAGAGTTCAATTATCCTTGTGCAATCTCAAACCCTAATTTTGGTCATCGGTGCTTAAGGAGATGTCTTGAGCTGATCAACCCTAGTGCAGTCTTGAACCAAGAGAGATCTTTGTGAGAAAATATTTGATAAATGAGAGGACAAACTTTGGGGTACAACAACTGGGTATATACTTGCTAGTGTTGGCCTCTCCATGATGTCGTTATAAACGAAAATGTATCCAATCACTAGGAATTTGACTATAGTATCTCCCAATGGTCTTTTGTGTATTTCAATAAAACCTTGGAGGATCCCCCTTAAGGCTAT
Organism: Vicia faba; assembly: GCA_948472305.1. Taxonomy (NCBI): domain Eukaryota; kingdom Viridiplantae; phylum Streptophyta; class Magnoliopsida; order Fabales; family Fabaceae; genus Vicia; species Vicia faba. Next base: position 1,117,757,338 of record OX451738.1, on the reverse strand, counting down.
AATACTCCTTATAGGCCCAACTTGTTGTACACTTCCACATACATGATGTCACATGAGCACATTTGACCCACTACTAAATGTTAGATGTCGAAACCAGCCATCGTCACCTTTATCGAAATTTGTATGTGGTTATTTAATATGCCTTTGAACGTTTCTGATAGATGATACCAATTATCTTGCGAATACCAATGAGGTTCACAAAAAGAGGTGGTGGGCCTATATCTAATGGTGAACTATGGTGCCTTAAAGGTACTTTGACGCTCTTATCTAACATCGACGGGGGTTGAGGATACTTGCAAACACTCAGACATTCAAGTCAGTGATAGTCAAAAGTGATAAGTAGTTAGTGTTAGAAAAATGTGTACTTGAGTATGAGGCATTTGTTAGAAATTTTTAATAATTTTATAGTTTAGGTTTCTAGAACCTTCTTTCTGTAGACACATGTCTCGTTGCACAGATGTAATAAGATCCTTTCTTATGTTGGTTTATCGAGTTAATGTTATACTTTACTCTTTGATTAAATAAAACTAAATTCAATAATTTACTTTTATTAAATAATAATAATAATAATAATAATAATAATAATAATAATAATGATAATAATATAATTAACATATTTTATTTTATATATAGTTTGTACTTAAAATATCATGTATTTGTATATAGTAATCTTGACTTTTCATATTCAAATATTTTCAATAATATTAGTTAAGAGTTTATTTAAAAATATATATTTTGTAATGTGAAAATAAACTTATAGTTAAGAATATATTTTTCTCAACTTAGTAGGTGTTTATGTTTAGTAACAACAACAATATCAAATATACTCTATTTTCAATTTTAAGACCCACTTTCTTCTTTTTTTCCCTTTAATATTAATTTTTGTTTAAATTTAACATGCATTAAATAATTTTTGTTTATAAAAGTGCATTTATTAAATTAATATTTATAATACAGTTTTTTTAATTATAATATTATTTAATTAAAAAATTATTGATTTATAACTTTTAATAATTTTTCTTGGAATAAATGTTCATATATTGAAAAAAAAGATGTTAGAAAGGAAAAAAGGGAGCTAGATTAACTCCATTAAAAGGTATAAAATCTAAAGAAAAGAATAAAAAAAATATGATGGATCTTGTGTTGAGAGTTATATTTGCAAAATAATAAGCACAAGAGTTTCTTTTCTGATGTATATGAGTGATGAAGACATTAATTTGATTAGAAGAATCCAAATTAGTCGGCCACATATGCTTGAGCCTTAAAAGAATCAATCCAAAGTTGTAAAAAGCTTTGGCGACCATGATACAATCCGTTTCAATATTTTTTTTAACCACACATGTTTAACTGTATCAATAGACTTTAAAATCGCTAAAGAATATAAATGAATGTTGCTGACAAAAATTGAATTCAAATTTAACATGTTACATTCATTTAACTCAATATAGTATATATTAATTGAGTTACCCACCATTTAAATTAATTTATAAATTAACTATTGTTTTGGATTGTGCTTGTACTTGACTCAAATATCATATAAATCTTAATCTAACTATGCTGTATGAGAAGGTCAGTGGAAAAGAGTTTATCCTTGATCATGTTGGACAGTGATTTCACTCTTTTAGTTGACCAGACTTTGTTCTACGGGGGATAACCCCATGATTGGCGAGGAGGGCCAATGACGCCCAGGAGTTCCTCGCATGCATCCTCCACTCCTCTCGTCGACCAGGATATGTCATCCGGGGACAACCTCACGACTCGCGAGGAGCACCAACGACGGTCAGAAGGACCTCGCGAGCATCCTCCTTGTAGGGCTAACACTCAAGACCTCTGAATGTCACAGAGTCTTCTTGATCCTGAAAAGACCGCATCCATATCCTTTTGATAATTCGGAGGATTCCATCCAAGTTAAGGACCACGTGTTGGCCCCCACTACACACGTAGGACATGACAGTCTCCATTTTGGGCATGTTTGCTCAGCTCAGCAATGGAGACCATGACCCAGCGCTGGGGGCTATAAATATCCTCTCACTTGAGACGGCCAGGCACTCATTCATTCACTCATACTCTCATACATGCTTGCACTTGCTATGAACCTTACTTTGCCATTAAAGTGTCTTGCAGGTATCCCCCAACTTCACATTCAACTGCAACTCGACTTGAAGCTTGTGGGCTTTGACAATCCCTTCTGATCAGGTACGATCAGTGGCACCACCTGTGGGAACCCAACTTCCCCATCTTTCTCTCAAGACCAAAGAAACTCTTCATCAAACCTTACAATTGTCATGGCCAACCAAGTTGCCGATGATAACCAAAATGCCCATCTTGCAGATGCCAACAACAACAACGTTGTCAACAACATCGCGAGCAATACTACAGAGATGGACTGACCGCCTCTTCATCCACCCGCTTGCAACCGTGCGATGACGACTATCATCCTCCACAAAATTATGAACCCAATACATATAAGGAGATCCCCTTCCCTGCAGGTGTTGACGCCACGACCAAAGCTCTGTTCGTGGCAATCAACCAGACCAACTACATGATCTTCTCACAGGGTGAGCGACTGATAATGCTCGAGCAAATTCTTCGGGCCCCCAGAAGACACGGGAAACCTGAAACACCTCCTCCTTCCCGATGGAACGAGGACCTCCCCTGCGGAGACACAGACAGAACGACTCTCGAAGCCCTTCTCTCTGACGAACTGGGCGAGGCCCTGCATTAGAGAGGAGCCAGCCCGAAGCTTCGAGGAAGCGCAATCACACCCTCCCACACAGGGAACAACGATCCCCTGAACATAAAAGAAACAAGGGAAATGAAGAAAAATAGTCTCGGCCAAAGGATCTGCCCCGCGGCCAAGGTCGTCACAACGACCGCCGCTACAACCGGTCCCCTTCTCAATCTCCAGACAGGAGCGACGAAGACGACCTTGCGGTCCACTATCCCAAGCCATCATGGAGGCTCCCATTCCTAAAGGAATGTAGAAACCTCTCCTACTGAAGGAGTACGACGACATTGTTGATCATGTCGACCAAATTGATGGGTTTGAAGCGATGCTCCACTACCACAATGTCAGGGGCCCAATTAAATGCAGGTTGTTCCCCACGAAGTTGAGAAAAACACCCATGGATTGTACAAGAACCTCTCCCCCGGGTCTATCACCTTCTGGAAGAGCCTCAAAAACCAGTTCATCAGCAGCTTCACATCGTCTCATCGACATCCGAAGACTGAGGCCGCCCTCGAGGAAATCGTCCAGAGAAGCAACGAGACCCTCAGAATACATTGATCGGTTCAACCGCAAGGCCATTCAGGTCTCGTACACTGATCATATGAAAAGATACTTGCTCAAGAGGGGACTTCTTTCGAGCATTAAATTTAGAAAGGTCGCCTGCATTGAGCCACCCAGGTCTTTTGACGCTCTCCTCGAAAAGGCCCGGGCATACATGGACTATAAGGAGAAAGAGGCAGCCAATAGAGCACGTGATTCGAGGAACCGATGACTAACTAACATCCTGCGGCACCACGACGCGGGCCCTTCTCGACGAACTGGGGAGAAGAGAAGGGAGGAGAAACCTCACGATCCCCGCGAGCATAGAGGACCAGTAGGAAGGTTCATATAGTACACCCTGTTGACCACTTCCCGCGAGCGTATCCTTGCGGAATACACTAATATTAAGTTCAAGGACGGCGGTGTCAGACGTCCTCGACTCGCACCAGCAAATCTCGGGCCCGACATAACAAAATATTGCCAGTACCATCGGAGCCACACCCACTTGAAGGAAGACTGTGTCTACCTCAAGGATGTCGTCGAGACTCTCCTCAAGGCGAGGAGACTCAGGCAGTATAGACGAAACAAAGCCCCTAGTCGGGATACCTACGAGGTAATAGAGATTGAAGAGGATACCTAACCATATGATGAATCGGGTCCCTTCCAGGTGGCTTTCTCCGTCTCGAGGCCCGAGGACTTCCACATCCCTGACAGCTTCGAAGATGAAGAACCCTTGTCCACACACAATAGATGGGAGAAGTTCCCCTCCACCATGGTCATATCTGGTGGGGGATTCAACAACATCTTAGTAGATTCTGCAAAGAGGAAACTCGAAGAGTTGGTAGATGCAGCCCCAACCCAGGTAGTAACCCTTAAAAGGTTCAAGGGAAAACCTGAGCCGATCACTTTCTACCTTGAGGAGCTTCCTGGCAGATCCCCAAACGCAAGCATTCATCTGCTGGTGAAGGCGAAGATGGCTAACTTTGATGTACATCGCATTCTGGTCAATGAGGGGAGTTCCGTCGACGTCATGTACACCCGCTTTTTTCACACCCTACAACTCGAAGATGCCCACCTGTGACCATATACGGGGTCTAACCTGCAAGGATTTAACGGATGGACCTTCAAGCCATGGGGCTAAGTCGAGCTCTTTGTCACATTCGGGGAAGAAACTGCATCTCGACAAGTCAAGGTGAGGTTTCTGGTGATCTATTGCCCATCTCTCTACAATTGCATCCTTGGAAGACCAACACTGGTAGAGCTGACAGCTGTACCCTCCACGGTCCATTTAAAAATGAAGTTCTACACCAAGAGGTCCCGCGTCGCCACCATCCATGGAGACATATCAGTTGCCAGGAGATGTTTTCACACGGCTTCCAAAGGGAAAAGCATGGTCGACACTGGAGCACAACCTGCCAAAAGAGCAACCATTGCTCGACATTAATCGAAGCCTGCTTGGATCGAAGAATAAGAGGCTTCACCAAAGGTAGACTCTATTTTACTCGACACCCGCTTTGACAAAAATGAAGTCGAAGCCCCCAATGGAGAATATGATCCTCTCCAAACCTTCCCAGATGGAGAATTCGAGTTCATCCCCCTCGGTGAAGACCCTCACAAAGGTGTGAAGATCGGCGCTGGACTCCCTGACCTGGAGAGGAAGCAACTCAAAGCCTGCTCAAGGGAGAATGTTGACTTGTTCACGTGGAGTGCTGCAGAGATGCCCAGGCTCGACCTTGAGGTTGCCTATCAGAAACTCGCTGTTGATCGAGCCGCTACGGTAGTAGTACAACATAGGCATAGGAAGTCTCCCAAAAAAGCAGAGGCTACTGAAAAAGCTGTAAAAGACCTCCTAGAGGCAAATTTTATTTCTGAAGCCCGGTATTCAACCTGGATCTCAAACATTGTACTTGTTAAGAAAAATAATGGAAAATGGAGAATGTGTATTGATTATACTGATCTTAATCGGGCATGTCCCAAATATGCTTTTCCTTTACCTAACATTGACATGCTGGTCGACAACTCGGTCGACTACAAAATTTTATCATTTCTGGATGCCTACTCGGGCTATAACCAAATTCTAATGGTGATGAGCGACAAACATTGCACCGCCTTCATGACCGGGTCGGGCAATTACTACTACAACGTAATGCCTTTCGGCCTAAAAAATGTAGGGGAAACATACCAACGGATGATGAACAAAGTATTTCGTGGTGAGATCGAGGACATGCTCGAGGTATACATGGACTACATGATCGTCAAATCTCGAACAGAAATCGACCATGCTGCCCACCTCAAGAGAGTTTTTGCCCAAACAAGGCAATGTAAAATGAGATTCAACCCAGAGAAGTGCACATTCGGGATCAAGGTGAGAAAATTCCTCAGTTTCTATCTTACCGAATGAGGAATCAAGGCCAACCCCGACAAATGTCGAGCATTCTTTGAGCTTCCCATGCCAAGCTCAAAAAAATCCATACAAGTCCTGAACAGCATGCTAACCTCGCTCTCCCACTTCGTGGTGAAGTCCGCACATCACACACTCCCATTTTTCAAACTCTTGCGTAAATAATAGGCTTTTGACTGGACGGAGGAGTGCGAGCAATCCCTCCTCCACCTTAAGAGGGACCTTTCACAACCACCTGTGTTATCACAGCCAGAGAACGGGGAAACTTTATTCCTTTATCTGGCCGTCTCCACCGAGGCCGTTAACGTGGCCCTCATCTGCGAAACACCAGACGGGAAGAAACCAGTGTGTTTTACTAGCAAAGAATTACAAGGCCCCAAAGTCAGATATCAACAAGTTGAAAGAGTGGCATTGGCCCTCATTAACGTGGCGAGGAGACTCAGATATTACTTCCTGGCCCACACGGTCATTGTATGGATAGATCAACCCGTGAGACAGCTCCTAGGCCGACCAGACATGGTTGGTCGAATGTTGAAATGGTCCCTAGAGATTTCGGAGTTCGACGTGCAGTACGAGAGTAGGAAGGCACTTAAATCCCAAGCATTGGTCGACTTCATTGCGGAGATGACCACCCATGAACCCCCTGTAGATGGGAAACATAAGTGGATCATCTTTGTAGGCGGAGCTTCTAGCTTGATGGGAAGCGAAGCATGAATTATCCTCGAAAACAAAGAGGGCGTCGTGATCGAACATTCCCTCGCCCTCTCGTTGCCCACATTGAAAAACCAGGTTGAGTATGAGGCCCTACTCACAGGATTAAGGCTGGCCGAAGATCTAGGTACCTGAGAAGTACAAATACACACACTCCTAACTTGTCGCATTTCAAGTTCGAGGAGAATATCAGTATCGAATACCTGAACCTAGTTAAAGAACGAATGAAAAAGTTTGACTGGGCAAAAATAAAACATGTACCCTGCAAACAGAATACGCGGGCCGACATACTCTCAAAACTCGCAAGCACAAAGAAGAAAGGTGGGAACAAATTCGTCATCCAAGAGTCCCTTTCTCATCCGAGCATCGAAAAACCCATTGCACCGCCCGAGGTGAATGCCATCGGGGACAATTCGTGTTGGATGACCCCAATATTTAACTTTCTCATGAACAGAGAATTGCCCATTAACCAAAAAGAGGCAAATGCAACCAAACGACGAGCCTGCTCTTACATGGTGGTCGAGCACAAACTCTATCAGCGAGGATTCTCCATCCCACTCATAAAATGCGTCAAGGAATCTATACTCCCCGAGATATTACGAGAAATCCACGATGGAATTAACGCCGAACACTTGGGCGAAAGATCTCTAGCACGAAAGGCGCTGTGAGTAGGCTATTATTGGCCCACCATGCAGCAAGATGCAAAGGAACACGTCAAAAAATGCGACAAATGTCAGAGACACGCAGACATGCACCTCACGCCCCCACATGAATTCAAAACACTGTTGTCCCCATGGTCGTTCTCCTGGTGGGGGATGGACATCCTCGGACCATCCGTGCAAGGTTCGTATCAAAATAAATTCCTGATCATGGTCGTCGACTATTTCAAAAAGTGGATAGAGGCCGAAGCCCTGGCCAAAATCACATCCCACAACATCCTCCGTTTCTACAAACAAAACATGTTTACCCAATTCGGCATACAACAAGCGCTCGTCATCGACAACAGGACGCACTTCACCGATCAATGATTCTAAGAGTTCATCGCGAAGCTCGACACCAAACAACACTTCACATCCATCGAGCATCCTAAAACCCATGGGCAAGTCGAAACTACAAATAGAGTCATCTTGCAATGACTCAAGAGAAGGTTGGGTGAAGACAAAAAGGGTTGGGTCAAAGAGCTGCATAGCGTCCTTTGGGCCTACCGAACAACACCACACTCGACGACCGACGAAACCCCATTTCGGCCAACCTATGGCACCAAAGTTATAAACCCCGTGGAAATCATGGAGTCATCTAGGCGAACTGAAGTCTCTTTAGACGAGGAACTAAATAACGAGTGTGATCGGTGGATCTGGAACTGACTGTTTAACGCTGGTTCGCGAAATGTCGCGGAAGCAAGAGTCGCCACCGTCTTTTATTTTCTCCAAATGGAAAGGACAAAAGCACAGAAAAATTCCTTAAAGAGATTGCTCTCGGTTCGGGAGGTAGGTTATAGAAAGGGAAGGTGTTAGCACCCTTTCTATCCATGGTTATCCATGGGCTCTTAGATACTTGCTCATTGTGTTTTCAAAAATGGTTTGTTTGCTTTTCAACTGTGGGTTTTAAAAAAGTTTCTTTGAAAATTCCAGTTCGACTCTTGTATCGGTCCTCAAGAGTGTTTGAAAAATTGCTTTCGAAATCTTTTTGAAAAGTGTCGGTGTGAAAAGAAGTTTTTGATTTGTTTTGAAATTAGAGCAAGTATCTAGAGTCGTCTACCTACCCTAAGGAATTCGTCTGTGTAGATGTCCTTTAAAGTAGTGCCATCCCACCATTGAGAGGTAGGTAGCACCACCGTTGGAGGTGTTCGGGTCAACTCGAAGGTTCGGGACATGGTGATCATTGGAGCAATAGGAAGACACCTTAGAAGCTACCCTCATGCCAGGTTCCCGGATCATGAGGACTTACTAAAACATCCTCTACTCGACGATCACCTTTCGAGGCAAGGCAACAGTGAGGCGTACCCTAGGGGTGGTGTGTGTGATTCGTGTGTCGTTTTCATTTGTATTTATCTTGTCATGTTATGGGTGTTCTACGCTTGTTTTTATTTTGTTCATACATTCTTTCATGCTTTTGAGTTAGCAGTTAAAAGTTGCGAGAAAAGTAAATTCTAAGCTATTACAAATGGCGCGGGTCCACATCGCCAAAAGTTTCTCGAACCCGATTTGACAGAAAATAAATAAAGTAAAAAGAAAATAAGGAATTTAAAAATGTACGAGCAATCATTTACAAGGCTTCGGGAGAGGTACATAAATATTTAAGCGAGATAAAATAAATATGCGAATTAGAATAAAAATTAGGAACGAGGGCGTTGGACCCTTTTGCAAAAATTGAATTAACGATAAATTAATTAATTAAAAAGAAAGCAAGAAATTTGTTTTTGGTGTTTTTTAATATTTTATGATTTAATATAAAAAAATTAATTAAAATTAACTACTAACCCTAATTCTATTTTATTTTTACTTTATTAAGAAAACATTAGAATTTAACCTAAATTAACCCTAATTTTTATATACAAATTTAATTATGAAAATAAATAAAATAAATAATATTATTATAAAAAAGAAAAATTAAAAAGGCTGAAAAATTGAATAAACCCTAGTTCTACATTTTTTAGATTTTTATTATGAAAAGAATTAAAATTGCAAACCTAATTTAAAACTAAATAATGATATACAATTTATTTATGGAAAATATTGAAAATAAAAATATTTATTATTTTTAATTCTTTTCTGATTTTTTTTTATGTTTTGGTATTTTGTGAAAATATTAAATTAAATTGAACAAAACAATTATTAAAAGAAATAGAATTAAATAAATAAAATATGGCAAACCTAGGGGGTTCAGACCCCAAATGGGAGGTTCTTTCTTGATGATTCAGGCCCATTAATCTGGGTCCATTTGACTTTTCCAATTAGCGTGCTAGCACATTGACTCAAGTGTATTGTGTTCTTCAATTCTGAGCCTTTGATCTGAGCCTGAGATGCACGTGGATGGTTGATTTGGCAGTGTATGGTAGTCCTTAATGTTATGCCTGCATGGGATTGTGAATTGAAAAATAATATGGAGAGTAACGAAGACCTGGGGCTCGAACCCAGGTCATGCACTATACCAGCCTTATGCCTTGCCATTCGTTCCAGATGCGCACTTTGTATGTAATATAATAAACAAACATTATAATATAAAACAAATCAGTAATGACTTCTGCGCGCGAATTTTTTGAATGCTCCAACCATTATTCCACACGTCATCATCTTCTTTGCATCTTCGTTTTTTTTCTGAAACAAAAGAAACATAGGCAACGGTTTTCACGCGTTGCCTAAGATAACATATCAAGAAATAGCGATTAGCCCTAGGGGCTCTATAAATTGAGCGCGATGAGGCCATTGTTTTCGTCCAAACTCTCTGAATCCATCCATGGCATTGTGGTGGTCGAATTTTACAGTATTAGGAAACCCCTAATTGGGAGTCCAAGAAACCCTAGCCTGCATCAATGGTAAAATCATGTACATAGCACAAAAATGCAATTAATTTGTATGGTTAGTTTCAGAATCTCATAATGAACATGAATCAAGTATTAAAAATTACAAAGGATGCGTAAATCATGATGCACGATTATGAATTTTTCTTGGTACAGTTTGCACTCGTGTTACCAATTCCTTGAGTCTTGATGGATGTTAGTGATTGGAATATGTCAAGTGATGCTTGAGGAAGCTATTGAAACCAGAATTCTGCCTTGAATCGCCTTGTAAGGGTGTTTTCAGATTTCAGTTTTTAGACAAAAATTCCAAGTTTGATTTATGCTCTTCTGCGCAGCTTAGTGTGTATGAACATTAGGGTTGTGTTTAGGCTTTTGTACTGAATGCATTAGGTCAAGAAACTTGCTCAAAATCTCTTGCAATCATGGTTTTGAAGATTTGATTTTTTCACCATGATTTCCATATCTTTTTCCATGTGTTTTTGGTTCAAATCATCTCCAATCTCTCCAAATCTTTCCTTATTTGCATATGCACGAAATCTTGAGAACAAAACATGTACAAAAAGATTTGTTAGGTTAAGTTAAATATTTTTCACATATTTAATTGATTTAAGTGAATTATTATAAATAAAAATTCAAATAAATAAATAAAAAATGAAATAATACTTCCCTTTGGGCCAAATGGTCGTGCACATGCTTGAAATGATGAATTGTGGAAGAAACATGGGCCCATTAGCAATTTTAGGTCATTTGAATCAATGTTGACTTTTCAAAATATCCAAAAATTTCCCAACTTCTACAAGGCATAACTTGCTCAATTTTTAAGCTTTTCTCATATTCTGGGACATTTTGGAAAGGTCTTTGAGTCCTCTAACCAATTTCTTTGGTCCCATGTCATTTTGATTTACCAATCTCAAGTTATGGCCTTTGACTTAAAGTCCCTTTTTGTTGACTTTTGAAAATGACCTATAATGTTGAAATTGATAACTTTTTGTGAGAGCATTTCTTGGACTTGAAGTATGAATATGAGTTGTAGAAAATGTCTTTCTCTTCAAAATGAGCTTTGGATGGAATTTTTCTGATAATCCATGTGAAAGTTATGCCCTGTTCAATTTCAGTTGACTTTTTCAGCTGTCCAAATAAGGAAACTTTTTGCATTTTGATGATTTTTGAGCCAAACTTTGAGAATCATGATCAAGCATTGATCAAATGATGTTTGTGGCTTCAAAATGATATGTTGACCAAAGATTTGAACTTTTGACTGGCAAATGACCATTTTGCCCCTACAGTTGACTGTAGTGCAATTAGGGTTTTGACTGTGCAATCCTTGGGGAATCTTGAGACTTGATTTGGCAATTTCTTGAAGAATATGGGAGGGCAAATTTTGGGGTACAACAGTTGCCCCTGTTCAATCTTCTTAGACCTGAGGATGCAGATTGGCTGACGTTCCTTTCGTAATCCGAGGGTGGAAGATGATTGAACACTAGAGTGCCCAGAAATTTGCGCTCACATAGTAGCAGTGATGGTGGAATGGGCTTATAGATGCCATTTAGAGGTTTGATGAATAGGATGATGGGCTTATAGATGCCATCTGGATGTTGATCGCGTAAGAGATTCCTTAGCGAGAACCTGCATACCTGCAAAAGAAAAAAGAGTACCTGACACGTTGCAAGAACTGGTTTTCAGATGCTTGGTATAGATGTGTCCTGACTGGTTACAGGAGCTGAATCTGGAGCTTCACAAGATGATGAATGAACCAGGGATGGTTGCTACCTTAGCATGGACAGTAAGAGAACCTTGGGTGACTTTAACTTCAACTACGCTCGTTGAGAAAATCTTGGTGGGAATTACTATCTTTGCAGTATCGGGAAGAGAACCAATAGGCAATTATAATCTGAAAGGGAATTACATCTCACGCATCGTCGGGGAGAGAACCAATAGGCAATTATAATCTGAAAGGGAATTACATCTCACGCACCGTCGAGGAGAGAACCACAGGAAATCATAACCTAAAAGGGGATTACATCTCACGCACCGTCGGGGAGAGAACCAAAGGAAATTATAACCTGAAAGGGAATTATCACCTCACTCACCGTCGGGGAGGGAACCATCTGAAAAGGAATTATCACCTCACTCACTGTCGGAGAGGGAACCATCTGAAAAGAAATTATCACCTCACTCACCGTCGGAGAGGGAACCATCTGAAAAGGAATTATCACCTCACTCACCGTCGGAGAGGGAACCATCTGAAAAGGAATTATCACCTCACTCACCGTCGGAGAGGGAACCATCTGAAAAGGAATTATCACCTCACTCACCGTCGGAGAGGGAACCATCTGAAAAGGAATTATCACCTCACTCACCGTCGGAGAGGGAACCATCTGAAAAGGAATTATCACCTCACTCACCGTCGGAGAGGGAACCATCTGAAAAGGAATTATCACCTCACTCACCGTCGGAGAGGGAACCATCTGAAAAGGAATTATCACCTCACTCACCGTCGGAGAGGGAACCATCTGAAAAGGAATTATCACCTCACTCATCGTCGGAGAGGGAACCATCTGAAAAGGAATTATCACCTCACTCACCGTCGGAGAGGGAACCATCTGAAAAGGAATTATCACCTCACTCACCGTCGGAGAGGGAACCATATGAAAAGGAATTATCACCTCACTCACCGTCGGAGAGGGAACCATATGAAATCATAATAATGGAAATCTCATGCACCGTCGGAGAGAGAACCAATAGGAAAATATAACCTGGGATAACTTCTACTAAGTCTTTATCAGAAAAATCTGTTGGGAGTTGATTTAGCTGGACTAGAGAAGGCCTGGGACTGGATAAGAAATCTTTGGAGTCGATTAACTGAACCGGTCCAGGTCTTGAAATATGATTGAGAATTTCAACTGCATCTTTCCTGAAAGGTAAAGGTCGGTCATATGCAATGCATGATATGGATCAAGCAATGATGTTCTCAACATAAATGCGATTTGTATGATATAATGCGTCTATGCATGCTATAATGATGTATGTGATGTTTTCGTCTAGGAAAGTAAATCCTTGACGGGTGCCGGGAAGTCATATCCTGGGCTGATGTTGAAGAATAAGCTTTTACTTCCGCTGGGGGTGATAACTGCAAGAATACCGGTAAGAGAAGATGACTCCGTTGCGGAATAAACTTGGCAAATGGAAGATTCTGCGGGGAGAAAAGATACTCTAGCGACCATGCTGGGAAGCCATACTCTGTGGGAAGAGGGATGCCTTGCTGAGTGTTGATAATAATTTGCCGGGGATACCCTTGTTGCTGGAAGTGTTGATGGACTTCGCTGGGGTAAGAAGACTTCGTCGAAGATGCTCTTTCCGTGGCTTTTGGCTGAGGATAACCCAGTTATATCCTGTTAAGGAAATAACTCTTTGAATAAAGCCGGACGACGCGTTCGTGCTCTGCGAGGGATAAGCTTCCAGAATTTACTGGGGATAAGCTTACTGCTTAGGGAGATGGATTCCAACTTTCCTGGGGGAGCTGGATTGGACTCTCTTGGGGAAGTTTTGAACTGCGGGGGAAGTGACTTCATTGAATGTTGATAAGCCGCCGGGGAACAATCTTTAGGCCAAGACTGCCGGGGATGCTTGTTAAGAATATGTGTATACTGCTGGGGAATGTTGGGATCTGTTGGAGGATACCCAATTTCCTTGAGACTTGATAACTCTACCTGGAGAAGAATGTACTGACTTGCTTACTCTCTGGGGAATTAGGATGTACTGGTCATGTTCTTTAGCTGAACCTACCTTGGTACCTTGGAGGACAGAACAATTAAATTGCTTAGACAACTCTATTATTGCCCCTGTTTCTAGTGTCACCTGCAATTAATTCCTTTGTTTCGTATGCAAATATTTATGAGTTAGCAAATTATTGTCAATGCATATATCACAAATTGAACCTTGGACGTTCTTCGCAAAACAAAACAGAAAAAGAAAAACACTGGGCACGTTTAACTGAAAATATATTTGTATTGATTTTGAATGGCCTGTGAATAGGCGTTTTGTGTACAAGAGGCTGACGTCCTAGTAAGAGGAACGCCGCTGAACAAGAGAGTTTATACAAATTTTGTACAAAAGAAAATAAAACAGCTGTGTGAAATGAATGATCCCACTGGGTTTCAACTCTGCTATTGCCTTTATAACTCCGAGCGTCTCATCACTTGATGACCTTGGTTGAAGGTGAAGCTGACTGATCGATGCCGTCTGAACTTGATGTAGATACTGGATTCTGGATGCAAGGTGATCCAATAAGACATAGTATTACGCTTTATCCCTAATTTTTGCCTGGACCGCCCTTTCGGGTTTTCAGTCCACCGGGATACCCATTTTTGCCCAAGCCGCCTTTTCAGGTTTTCGACTTGTCGGGTGTACAGATTTTTTCATTTCATCCCTTCATTTTGCCCGAACCCTTTTGGTTCGACGGGAAGCCCTAATTTTTGCCTAGGCATGTCAGCCTAGCGGGTCTTTTTTCATGCGTAGTATTTTTTTACTATGTCTGCATTGGCGGGGTGAGGAAGGTCGTCACCATCCATGTTGGTTAGAATCATGGCTCCTCCTGAGAACACATGCTTAACCACAAATGGCCCTTCGTACGTAGGGGTCCATTTGCCCCTTGGATCACTCTGAGGAAGGATGATTCGCTTGATTACCAGATCCCCAACTTGATATTCCTGTGGTCTGACCTTTTTGTTAAATGCCCTGATCATCCGTTTCTGATACGTCTGACCGTGACAGATAGCAGCAAGTCTCTTTTTGTCAATGAGGTTGAGTTAATCAAGTCGTGTCTGGATCCAATCATCTTCGTTCAGATTTGCATCCTTCATTATCCGAAGAGAGGGTATTTGTACTTCGATCGGCAAGACTGGCTCCATACCATAAACCAGAGAGAAAGGAGTTGCCCCGGTTGACGTCCTAGCTGAGGTACGGTACCCATGTAGAGCGAACGGTAACATCTCGTGCCAATCTTTGTAAGTTACTGTCATCTTCTGCACGATCTTCTTGATGTTCTTATTTGCTGCTTCTACAGCCCCATTCATCTTCGGTCTGTAAGGAGAAGAATTGTGGTGCTGTATCTTGAACTGTTCGCAGAGCTCAGCGATCATCTTGTTGTTCAGATTGGTACCATTGTCTGTAATAATTCTCTCTGGGACGCCGTACCGACAGATCAGGTTATGCCGAATGAACCGTGCCACAACAGTCTTGGTTACCGTAGCATAGTGTTGTACCCCAAAATTTGCCCTCGCATTTTTCCCCAAGAAATCTCAGCTTCAAGTCTTTCCTGATTTTTTCAAACTGGCTCAAGAATCGGACAAACGGACTTTTCTTGACAGTCAAGCAAAATTAGGGTTTTTACTGATTTTCAGAGCTCTGGATTGTTTCATACAGTTGGCTTAGGGTTTTGGTTGATTTTGGCTCAATTTTGATCAGGCGAATGTTGTTTGGCATTTAATCAGGAATTAAGGTTTTACGGGCATATTCTCAGCAAAATTAAAATTCCACAGCACTTTGCAAGTTATTCCGAGATTCGGATTGAATTAGCGTTGTTTTGATTTAATCAGTAAAAGAGACAGTGGTTTGAATTCAGTTTGTTTTGTTGGGCCAGTCAAAAGATATGTGCAGTTTGGAATTACAGTGTTTATGGCAAATCAGTGAAGAAGGAATGCGCTTGATCAGTTTATTTTGGTTGACTGCTGCTTTGCTTTGGATATTGGAAGAGACAGGTTTAATTGATCAATATTGTTTTTATTTAAGTTATTTATTATTCTAAAATTGAATGATTGAAATTTATTTTTCAATTGTTTTAATTCAAAGAGTTTTAAATAAATAAATAAACAATAAAGAAAGAAAATTAGAATTAATTGGGTAATAAAGATTTTATTGATATTTGAATTATTTGTACAAATTGTTGTTTATAATTTAAATTACAAACAATAATTTACATTTAATTTAAATATTAAATAAAATAAAAAAACTATCCTATTTCTAATATTCTTCATTCTTCACTTCGCTCCGGTGCTCCATTATTTATCTGCAAAAGGAAAAGAGAAAAGTCAGAAAGCAGTTGAATAAAAAAGGACAGATAAAATTTGCTCATCATTAGAGGCCACTGACTGGGATCAGTTGACCCTCTCTGCAAATCGCGGGATTTCTCCCGGTTCACAAAGAGGGAAGAATTTCATTTTTATTCATGAATGCAAATGTCAAATGCATAAATTCCAAAGTTCAAACTGCATAGTTCAAATCCAAGTCAAACTGAAAATCCAATTCCACTTTCTATCAAAAGCAAAAAGAGCAACTTACTGTCAAAATGCCAAAATCTACTCAAAAGATATCAAAGAAAAATCAAGGAAGTACAAATTGCTGTCAAAAGTGCCAAGGCTGTCATAAAAGATTTTGGAAGATATCACAAAGTGCCAAAGCTGTCAAAGAAAGAGAAAGATGCAGGGAAAAAATGTGTTATGCAAGCAACTTAATCATCATTTCCCAAAGGGCCCCTTCAGAACAAAGTACAGAATAAATCATATTTAAATGTCCTACTGTACTATAGAGTCAGAAGAAGAGAGATAAGATAAGAGTTCAGGTCTTAGGCATAGGCAGGATACTCTGCCTCAATATACAAACCCACAAGCCAGTACAACACAGTTCAAGAGGAAGAAAAATATACAAAAGCATTAGCCTAACCAAAACTCTGTCAAGGCCAAACCTCACATAACCTGCAAGTTCAAACCTAAACAAAGGCCCAAAACTTACTGTCATAACCTCACAAACCACAAACACATAAACTAAACATACAAACACATACACTGAACTACCAAAACCCCTGTAAAACCATACCTGCTGCTATCAAAAAAAAAACCTCATACCTGTCTCAAGAACTACCAACACCCTGTCTTAACCTCAAAACCAGAAACAAACCAACCTGCCTAACCACATAAACCTGATAAACCAAGCATAACCTGATAGATACAAAACTCAAGCCATGTACCAGTCACAAGCATACTAAAACCTGTCAAAACCTGATAAACAAAACACCATACTGTCAACAAACTAACAAGCATTCAACAATTCAAGGCAACGCAGGTGAGACATCAAAAGCCCTCAGTGTACACATCATTGGGCAAGAAACCAACATCCAGAAATACTGATACCAAGAAATTCATCAAGGGCATAGAAGAAGGCATCCAGCTCAACAAAAATCTCAGAAGGCATCCAGTTCAAGGCAACAATTCAAAGCAACAATTCAAAGGCAACCTAGGCCCTCAGCATAAACATCACTGGGCGATAATCAATCTCAGAAAGGCATATTTCAAGCATATAGGCAAGGAAGTAACAAGAGATACAAGCGTCCAAGGCAATACTGGCCAGAAGGAGAAGAGATAAAATCTAAGGCGACAAATATACAGTGCTAAAGAAGAAGAAGAAAAGGGCAAGTTCAAGGTAGGTTTTTTTCAGTAAAAATCATCATCAAAACCCTAAAAACAGCTATCAGATAAAAGATACCAGGGTCACCAAGAAGCGAAGAATCGCGCGAATCCCCCTCCGCTCGTTCCGGCCTCCTGAGCTCCACTTCCCCGTCTCTCCTCCTTCTCCAAAGTCAGGTGGTACATCCTTCTCCCTCTCTTTTTCTCCTTTTGCTCATAACAATAAAAGAATCAAGGTTTTTTAGTTCAAATCAAAAACGCGTACCATTCATAAAAGAAAAAAGGAACATAAACATTGGAACGAACCTTGTATCAAGGACACTGAGCCCGTGCCATGGAGGGAAGAGAGGTTTTGGGGGCGACGTTGGTGGCCGGATGGAGGAAGCATTCAGGGAGATGAAGAAGAACGGAGAAGACGAACATACGAACGGCGCCTCTGTATTGCCTAACCCTAACCCAGAATGATGCAAATCCCTAACCCTAAATTCGTTTCAAGTTTAACATGGGCCTGACCCGTCTCTAAGTCCCTCTGAAGCCCAACAAAATCACTAACATTTTTTATAACAAACCCTAATCTTTTTCTTTTTTACTAAACCATATATTTTTCTAACTTAACATTTTTTTCACATATTAAAATTGAAAATACTTGTTTCTTTTTATTTATTTACTCTTTTATTTAAAATATATTTTGTACATATTATACATATTTTTATCATATAGTTAAAATATTTTTTTAAGTATATATTTGTATATAAAATAATAAAATACTTTTTTTTATTATCATATAATTAAAATTGAAAACTTTTTAATCAACATACATATTTGTACATAATAATAGAAATACATTTTTCTCTAATATTAAAATTCACAAACATTTGATTAAAATACTTTTTGTATATAAACAAATAAAGATACATTTCTTAATTAAAACTTGAACATTTAAGTTAAAACATTTTTCTTTTTGTACATAATTAAATATACAAATCAAAGATTCGTTAAAATACATATCTAGGTCAAAAACCCTAATACGCTCCAATTTCACATGTCGCACTTGTAAATAATTACACATACAATACATATACACACTTACACTTACACTTACACAATGCAAATCCATTCATATTGCTCCTATACATTTGTTTATCTTATATTTGTATATTCGATATTTACATTCGATCGCACATTCGATTTGGTTGTAACTTATTGGATACTATAAGTCTCATCCCCTTTTGTACATTTATACCCCCACTCCCGGACACTATTTTGTAATAGCGTAGATTTTACATTTCCGCAATTTACAGTTTTCCAATTATACCATGGTTAGACCTAGGGTTTGCATGTACATAAAATCAAACGCTAGATAACCTAACACAAGACAAATACATGAAATCAATACACAATCACACTTGCACCCCATAGGGTAATCCCACATGTTGCCTTCCAAAATGGGCCATGCTTGCACGTCGAGTATCTTTGGCAAAACAAAATCAAATGATCATAAGTCTCATAGTGTTGCCTAAACGGAATGATCATAGTCCCTTCAAAGCAAATTGCCAAAGACACTTGGCACCATTGCATTCATGGTCCATACGATGACCCGCGCCCGTCCCGAATAAACTTCCTAAACGCAAGATTGTCCATCAATTTCAATGGTGGAACAAAATTGTTAAAAGGGGTTAAATCATAACAAAAACCTTTGAGTACAATAGGGTAGACAAAACTCTTAGTTACTTGAGATCAATTTGCAAAAAAAACACTTGCCTTCTTTTCAAAAACCACAATCCACAACACTTTCAAACAAACTCTCAAAAACATTTGAAAACATCTTTTCGAAAAGATCCACACTTTTGTAAAACACTCAATCATGAGTCAAATACATTAGTTGCCTAAGACAAGGCATCTTTTTCCAAAACATTTTCAAAAGCACCCACACACACACCATTTTCAAAGCAATCGAAAAACAAGGCAAGTGATCTAAAAAACCAAGTAACTAAGAGCCCATGGATAACCATGGATGGAAAGGGTGCTAATACCTTCCCTTTTCATAATCTACCCCCCGAACCCACGAAATATCTCAAAAGGTTTTTGCTGTGCTTTTTTAACCTTTCCTTTAGGATAAAATAAAAAGTCGGTGGCGACTCTTGCTCAACCGCACAAGTGCGAATACGAACGCAAAACACTAGTCAGTTCTCCCACCGTATCACAGAACTGGCGACTCTGCTGGGGAGAATTTTAAAATGGGGTTACCTTAGGGTTTAGATCACCTTTTTACTTTCAATTGATTGCTTTGTTTGCTTTACATTTGTGGGCTTTGTATCGGAGTTTTATAGATCCTAACCCGGATCTGGGGAAACCCTTTTAGGTAGCATAATCTGTGAGGGACCTGTCCGGCGTATACCGACATGGGTGAAGCAGTGGCTACGTTGGTGTGGCGTCTTGGTCTGTACCGATATCCCTCGCGTTAAGACAGGGAGAATATGGGTCTTCCAAGGAGTTATTAAGCACCAACCGACCTTAGAACCCTAATTGACCAACTTGGCCATTAGAACAGTAGCAGTATGCTACACTCATTGAGGCTAAACTCTCGAGATGGTTCCGGCTGCGAGAAAAGGTTGCGATGCTGGAGTTATGACCGATTGAGGGTAGCCAATGATATGAGATCCTCTAGAACCCGGTTACTTTTGATAAGACAGGTTTTAACCAACAAACTGAAAGAGGGTAGTACCTGAACCTCATGCAAGCCTAAACCTAAGGCCTTGTGTGCTTTGTGTGAATATGTTTGCCTGTATATACACTTGCCTGCTTTTCGCATACATGGACATAACATCGTGACATCATACCATAGCATTTTAGCATTTTCAATAACCATTTCAAGGATCTCGAGGGTTCTGTTGATGCAGGGTTACGTTGAACCAGACGTCTATCAAGGGGCAAGAGGTTTCTCCTCTAACCAATCCAGTCAAAGTTCAAGTGCAACAACTTGAATCAGTGGCTATGACCCACTCGACATGGTGAGCTTGATTCTCGTGGAAAGACATCCACCGACACAAAGTTCTCCAACCAAAGATCAAGTGCAACAACTTGAATCAGTGGCTATGACCCACTTGACATGGTGAGCTTGATTCTCGTGGAAGGACGTCCATCGGTGCAGAGATCTCCAATCCAAGAGCAAAGTTCAACCTCTAACATTTTCTTGTGTTTACCCCAAGAGATCCTTGAAAGCATGCATCCACATATCATGCATTTCATTTTGACAATCTTTCCTTTTTCAGGTTTCCTTACTCTCCTGCTGTTTATTTCAGCAAGAGATGGCTCTAGAAAGGTCTGTCAAAGACATCCAAGACCAGACTGCTCAGCTGCAGGAGATGTTCCTGAACTTGTCTCTGGGGCAAGAAGAGATGAAAGCTCTCCTCACCAAAGGCTTGGGGAGTTCCAACAATGCCAGGAGTGATCAGATTGCGGAGCTGCAGTTTGATCTGACAACACTAAGGACTCAAATGATGGGACAGTTGGTGGGCCAGATGGCTCTCATTCAAGACTTATCCCAAAGACAAGAGGAACTCAGAGTTCTTGTCCGCCAACTGCTTCCAAACAACCAACTGGGGCAAACATCTGAGGTCGAAAAGCAGGTCACCGCTCAGCCTCCATCAACTCAAGAAGACAAGGGGAAAGCTCCTTTGCTAGCTTCAGGGTCACAATCCCATCAACAACCTCGCCAGCGTCAACGGGGCAATCGGCGTAAGCAAGAAAAGTCGGGAAGACAGTTTACGGAGACTGAAATACCATCATTCTTCATACTGAAGCGCCTGTTGGAGGTCAACTTACTTACTGTAAAGGACCCTCCTCAGAAGCTCAATATCTCCTCTCCTCACTATAACCCCGACGCATTCTGTGTTTACCACTCCTACAGCCCGGGACACGGCACCAACGACTGTTGGGCCTTGAAGAACAAGATTCAAGATCTGATCGACATGGGGGTGCTGGAATTCATGCCAGACGGCGAGATGAAGATCTTCCGTTAAAGGGTTCTCCACTCGAAGTGACGAAGTTCAAGCTGAAAGACTTTTGCTTCTTTTTGAATTTTCAAAGTTGTAATTTCTTTTGCTGTCAAACAATTATCTGTTGATGTTAAACTCTGTTTTCATTAATGCATTGCATATGTTTGTCTTGAATTCATCCATTCGTTTCACTACTCTTATGCTTTTCTTTATGATATTTGACTCTTGATAAAAAGCTGTAAAGCCTTTAGAGGGAGGATGACGAAACAATACCATGATCTTATACAGTATGCTTTTGAACAGACCTTGCTGATGATGTACAGGCATTTTCTTTCAATTCCCAAACACTGGAGTTATAAGGAAGTTAATCCCTAGTCAACCCCTTCGAGCCAAAGAAGTAGGAGTTTTCTGTTCTAAACGATCAAAACCCTTGATATAAACCTGGGGCAGGGTAGTATCTCAGTTAATTCAAAAGAAAATGCGCATTGAAGTCGCAAACTCTCAGTTCGTAATACAACGAACGACGTCAAAAAAGAGAAAGAATTCCTTTGGAATCAAAAGACAAGGGTGGTTCCCTATCACATAGATAGTCAATCTCTCAAAAGAGAAAAGCCCACTGAGCCAAAACCTATAAAGGAGGCTTAAGAAAGCTGGGGCATCCCGCTGACAGTAATCTCGAAAACGGGAACAGTCAGGCAAAAGTTAGGGATAACAAATCAAAATCAAAATAGTGAGGTCATTACAAAACCCTCAACAACATGAAAAGTGTTGTAAAAGAAAAAAGGAGATGATGACTGTCTCCCCAAATTCAAACTGGTGAACCATCGCCCAAAAGTCGTTCCAAACTCAAAACAGAGTGTGACGCACAATTAACTGAGCTTAGGTTGAAGAACATCACGAAGAGCGGGTGGGTACAAATATGCTTTGAGCCTTTATCCTTTGTTTCTTAAACCGTGAACCAGGCCACGTTACAACCCTTTAAAAGTCCTAATTGAAGCATGGGTTAGTTCGAAAGCATACTGTTACAAAAGGTATCCTGACTCCTGTAGGGCTTTGCTCTAAATCTTGTGTTAACTTGTCTTATGAAAAGTTTTCTGCTAAAAAACGCATTTTTCAAAACTTCAAAGACAAACATAAACTTTGCATTATTCGAATATCACTGTCTGCATTTGACCCTTTTGTTTGACAGTGAAGAAATTCATACAACGAATGTTCGGAGGAACGAAAACTCTCTCAGTAAGTCAAAATCACTTCAAGAGGATAACACTTCCATCAAATCTCCTATCAGCAAGGGGCATGACATGTCACAATCCAATTAACCTGGGGCAGTCCAGTCAAGGTCCAACAGATCTTTCAAAGTTCAGTTAACCTGGGGCAGTCCAGTCAAGATTTCAAGAAATCTCTCAATATGCAGAGTAATCTGATTCAAGACTCCTTCTTCACCACTTGGGGCATTCGAATGTCAAAAGTGTTCAACAAATCAACTACATTATTTCCAGACTCGACTCCTGTATCTAGCCAGGGCACGTCTGAAGAGTTCGAAGATTCGATTCCTGTATCCAGCCAGGGCATATCTGTTGACGACTATTTCCAGATTCGACTCCTGTATCCAGCCAGGGCATATCTGTTGACCACATTTCCAGACTCGACTCCTGTATCTAGCCAGGGCACGTCTGAAGAGTTCGAAGATTCGATTCCTGTATCCAGCCAGGGCATATCTGTTGACGACTATTTCCAGATTCAACTCCTGTATCCAGCCAGGGCATATCTGTTGACCATATTTCCAGACTCGACTCCTGTATCTAGCCAGGGCACGTCTGAAGAGTTCGAAGATTCGATTCCTGTATCCAGCCAGGGCATATCTGTCAACTATCACATTTCCAGACTCGACTCCTGTATCTAGCCAGGGCACGTCTGAAGAGTTCGAAGATTCGATTCCTGTATCCAGCCAGGGCATATCTATTGACAACCATTTCCAGATTCGACTCCTGTATCCAGCCAGGGCATATCTGTTGACCACATTTCCAGACTCGATTCCTGTATCTAGCCAGGGCACGTCTGAAGAGTTTGAAGATTCGATTCCTGTATCCAGCCAGGGCATATCTGTTGACCACATTTCCAGACTCGATTCCTGTATCTAGCCAGGGCACGTCTGAAGAGTTTGAAGATTCGATTCCTGTATCCAGCCAGGGCATATCTATCAAATATCACCTTTCCAGATTCGATTCCTGTATCCAGCCAGGGCATGTCTGAAGAATTCCAGATCAACACCTGTAACAATCCAGGAAACATCTGTGAACGACCGATTGTAGACCAACACCTGTAATAAGCCAGGAATTTATCTACATCACCACTTGGGGCATTCGAATGTCAAAAGTGTTCAAAACCCGATGCAGTTTTACACAAGCTCATCATCAGGAAGCCATACATCGGTTCCTCTTCAAGACTTCTGAAACAAGTTTACAGATTCTTCCCAACAACGGATGTTAATCTACCGATTTGTTCAGATTCTTCTCAAGCTAACCACCACGGAAGATCGTGCTCGCCAAAATTCTCCCTATCCCCAGCGGAGTTCATCAAAATTCCCCAGCGGAGCCAAACCATTGAACCTTTTCCCCACAGAGTTTTGGGGGGACAAACCTTGAGTTCCCCAGTGAAGTCGCCAGAGTTACTTCCCATCAAGCTGACGATTCTCAAATCTGACCTCCTCAGCATGAGTCTACTAGTTTGGAGCTCCCCAGTAGAGGTCATCAGGAATTCTCTTCCCCAGCGGCAGCCAAGGATTTATTTTCCCCGGCAGCAGTCAAGATGCTTTTATCTTCAGCCATCTCGGATTCATGTATCCTCGGCAAGATTAGCTCATCAGCTTACATGCGTATTCATTACATTCACATTCACAAATATTGATGTCACGTACGTTGCATCATGCATCATAACATTGCATACAACTAACCCTTTGCCTTTTCAGGTAAGATCAGTCGACAGACACAGATCATCTCCCAAGATTCATCCAGAAATAGTTCAGATGTGACCCAGACACGGCGACATTCTGATACTTATTCCAGATTCATTCAGACGCATCAGCAGAAACCTTACACCGGTTCCTCTTCAACTTCAAGACTTCTGAAAATAGTTTACGGATTCTTCCCTATAACGGATGTCAATCTACCGACTTGTTCAGACTCTTCTCAACTTCTGAAAATAGTTTACGGATTCTTCCCTACAACGGATGTTGCTCTATTGCTTATTCAATCTCAGATAGCTTACAGATTCTCCAGACATGGACGTCAATCTTTTGCTTGTTCAGACCCCTAATTCAGAGATGTTCCAAAACATGGATGCCCTTCTGATACTTGTCCACTCACCATTGACATACATTTCAACATTTCCAGATGGCATCTATAAGCCCATCCTCCTACCAGCAGTCGCCAAATGGCATCTTTAAGCCCATTCACCTCTACCATCACATCGCCGAGTGCAAATTTTCTGGGCACTTTAGTGTCCAATCTCCTTTTACCTTCAAGTCGCGAAAGGCAAACTTGCCAATCTAACTCTTCAGGTCAAAGAAGATTGAACAGGGGCAACTGTTGTACCCCAAAATTTGCCCTCGCATTTTTCCCCAAGAAATCTCAGCTTCAAGTCTTTCCTGATTTTTTCAAACTGGCTCAAGAATCGGACAAACGGACTTTTCTTGACAGTCAAGCAAAATTAGGGTTTTTACTGATTTTCAGAGCTCTGGATTGTTTCATACAGTTGGCTTAGGGTTTTGGTTGATTTTGGCTCAATTTTGATCAGGCGAATATTGTTTGGCATTTAATCAGGAATTAAGGTTTTACGGGCATATTCTCAGCAAAATTAAAATTCCACAGCACTTTGCAAGTTATTCCGAGATTCGGATTGAATTAGCGTTGTTTTGATTTAATCAGTAAAAGAGACAGTGGTTTGAATTCAGTTTGTTTTGTTGGGCCAGTCAAAAGATATGTGCAGTTTGGAATTACAGTGTTTATGGCAAATCAGTGAAGAAGGAATGCGCTTGATCAGTTTATTTTGGTTGACTGCTGCTTTGCTTTGGATATTGGAAGAGACAGGTTTAATTGATCAATATTGTTTTTATTTAAGTTATTTATTATTCTAAAATTGAATGATTGAAATTTATTTTTCAATTGTTTTAATTCAAAGAGTTTTAAATAAATAAATAAACAATAAAGAAAGAAAATTAGAATTAATTGGGTAATAAAGATTTTATTGATATTTGAATTATTTGTACAAATTGTTGTTTATAATTTAAATTACAAACAATAATTTACATTTAATTTAAATATTAAATAAAATAAAAAAACTATCCTATTTCTAATATTCTTCATTCTTCACTTCGCTCCGGTGCTCCATTATTTATCTGCAAAAGGAAAAGAGAAAAGTCAGAAAGCAGTTGAATAAAAAAGGACAGATAAAATTTGCTCATCATTAGAGGCCACTGACTGGGATCAGTTGACCCTCTCTGCAAATCGCGGGATTTCTCCCGGTTCACAAAGAGGGAAGAATTTCATTTTTATTCATGAATGCAAATGTCAAATGCATAAATTCCAAAGTTCAAACTGCATAGTTCAAATCCAAGTCAAACTGAAAATCCAATTCCACTTTCTATCAAAAGCAAAAAGAGCAACTTACTGTCAAAATGCCAAAATCTACTCAAAAGATATCAAAGAAAAATCAAGGAAGTACAAATTGCTGTCAAAAGTGCCAAGGCTGTCATAAAAGATTTTGGAAGATATCACAAAGTGCCAAAGCTGTCAAAGAAAGAGAAAGATGCAGGGAAAAAATGTGTTATGCAAGCAACTTAATCATCATTTCCCAAAGGGCCCCTTCAGAACAAAGTACAGAATAAATCATATTTAAATGTCCTACTGTACTATAGAGTCAGAAGAAGAGAGATAAGATAAGAGTTCAGGTCTTAGGCATAGGCAGGATACTCTGCCTCAATATACAAACCCACAAGCCAGTACAACACAGTTCAAGAGGAAGAAAAATATACAAAAGCATTAGCCTAACCAAAACTCTGTCAAGGCCAAACCTCACATAACCTGCAAGTTCAAACCTAAACAAAGGCCCAAAACTTACTGTCATAACCTCACAAACCACAAACACATAAACTAAACATACAAACACATACACTGAACTACCAAAACCCCTGTAAAACCATACCTGCTGCTGTCAAAAAAAAAAACCTCATACCTGTCTCAAGAACTACCAACACCCTGTCTTAACCTCAAAACCAGAAACAGACCAACCTGCCTAACCACATAAACCTGATAAACCAAGCATAACCTGATAGATACAAAACTCAAGCCATGTACCAGTCACAAGCATACTAAAACCTGTCAAAACCTGATAAACAAAACACCATACTGTCAACAAACTAACAAGCATTCAACAATTCAAGGCAACGCAGGTGAGACATCAAAAGCCCTCAGTGTACACATCATTGGGCAAGAAACCAACATCCAGAAATACTGATACCAAGAAATTCATCAAGGGCATAGAAGAAGGCATCCAGCTCAACAAAAATCTCAGAAGGCATCCAGTTCAAGGCAACAATTCAAAGCAACAATTCAAAGGCAACCTAGGCCCTCAGCATAAACATCACTGGGCGATAATCAATCTCAGAAAGGCATATTTCAAGCATATAGGCAAGGAAGTAACAAGAGATACAAGCGTCCAAGGCAATACTGGCCAGAAGGAGAAGAGATAAAATCTAAGGCGACAAATATACAGTGCTAAAGAAGAAGAAGAAAAGGGCAAGTTCAAGGTAGGTTTTTTTCAGTAAAAATCATCATCAAAACCCTAAAAACAGCTATCAGATAAAAGATACCAGGGTCACCAAGAAGCGAAGAATCGCGCGAATCCCCCTCCGCTCGTTCCGGCCTCCTGAGCTCCACTTCCCCGTCTCTCCTCCTTCTCCAAAGTCAGGTGGTACATCCTTCTCCCTCTCTTTTTCTCCTTTTGCTCATAACAATAAAAGAATCAAGGTTTTTTAGTTCAAATCAAAAACGCGTACCATTCATAAAAGAAAAAAGGAACATAAACATTGGAACGAACCTTGTATCAAGGACACTGAGCCCGTGCCATGGAGGGAAGAGAGGTTTTGGGGGCGACGTTGGTGGCCGGATGGAGGAAGCATTCAGGGAGATGAAGAAGAACGGAGAAGACGAACATACGAACGGCGCCTCTGTATTGCCTAACCCTAACCCAGAATGATGCAAATCCCTAACCCTAAATTCGTTTCAAGTTTAACATGGGCCTGACCCGTCTCTAAGTCCCTCTGAAGCCCAACAAAATCACTAACATTTTTTATAACAAACCCTAATCTTTTTCTTTTTTACTAAACCATATATTTTTCTAACTTAACATTTTTTTCACATATTAAAATTGAAAATACTTGTTTCTTTTTATTTATTTACTCTTTTATTTAAAATATATTTTGTACATATTATACATATTTTTATCATATAGTTAAAATATTTTTTTAAGTATATATTTGTATATAAAATAATAAAATACTTTTTTTTATTATCATATAATTAAAATTGAAAACTTTTTAATCAACATACATATTTGTACATAATAATAGAAATACATTTTTCTCTAATATTAAAATTCACAAACATTTGATTAAAATACTTTTTGTATATAAACAAATAAAGATACATTTCTTAATTAAAACTTGAACATTTAAGTTAAAACATTTTTCTTTTTGTACATAATTAAATATACAAATCAAAGATTCGTTAAAATACATATCTAGGTCAAAAACCCTAATACGCTCCAATTTCACATGTCGCACTTGTAAATAATTACACATACAATACATATACACACTTACACTTACACTTACACAATGCAAATCCATTCATATTGCTCCTATACATTTGTTTATCTTATATTTGTATATTCGATATTTACATTCGATCGCACATTCGATTTGGTTGTAACTTATTGGATACTATAAGTCTCATCCCCTTTTGTACATTTATACCCCCACTCCCGGACACTATTTTGTAATAGCGTAGATTTTACATTTCCGCAATTTACAGTTTTCCAATTATACCATGGTTAGACCTAGGGTTTGCATGTACATAAAATCAAACGCTAGATAACCTAACACAAGACAAATACATGAAATCAATACACAATCACACTTGCACCCCCTAGGGTAATCCCACATGTTGCCTTCCAAAATGGGCCATGCTTGCACGTCGAGTATCTTTGGCAAAACAAAATCAAATGATCATAAGTCTCATAGTGTTGCCTAAACGAAATGATCATAGTCCCTTCAAAGCAAATTGCCAAAGACACTTGGCACCATTGCATTCATGGTCCATACGATGACCCGCGCCCGTCCCGAATAAACTTCCTAAACGCAAGATTGTCCATCAATTTCAATGGTGGAACAAAATTGTTAAAAGGGGTTAAATCATAACAAAAACCTTTGAGTACAATAGGGTAGACAAAACTCTTAGTTACTTGAGATCAATTTGCAAAAAAAACACTTGCCTTCTTTTCAAAAACCACAATCCACAACACTTTCAAACAAACTCTCAAAAACATTTGAAAACATCTTTTCGAAAAGATCCACACTTTTGTAAAACACTCAATCATGAGTCAAATACATTAGTTGCCTAAGACAAGGCATCTTTTTCCAAAACATTTTCAAAAGCACCCATACACACACCATTTTCAAAGCAATCGAAAAACAAGGCAAGTGATCTAAAAAACCAAGTAACTAAGAGCCCATGGATAACCATGGATGGAAAGGGTGCTAATACCTTCCCTTTTCATAATCTACCCCCCGAACCCACGAAATATCTCAAAAGGTTTTTGCTGTGCTTTTTTAACCTTTCCTTTAGGATAAAATAAAAAGTCGGTGGCGACTCTTGCTCAACCGCACAAGTGCGAATACGAACGCAAAACACTAGTCAGTTCTCCCACCGTATCACACATAGGATGCTGCTTCAACCCACTTCGTAAAATAGTCAATCGCCACTAGGATGAAGCGATGCCCATTAGATGCCGTAGGTTTAATCTCGCCAATCATATTTATGCCCCACATTGCAAACGGCCAAGGCGCAGTCAGAACATTCAGGGGAACTGGAGGAACATGCACCTTGTCTGCATAAATCTGGCACTTGTGGCATGTCCTGGAATGTTGGTAACAATCGGCTTCCATTGTGGACCAGTAATATCCTGCCCGTAGGATTTTCTTAGCCATAGTGTGTCCACTGGAATGTGTACCAAAGGTCCCTTCATGTAGCTCTTCCATGATCCTTTCTGCTTCATTCTTATCCACACAACGCAGTAAGGTTGAATCATGGTTTCGCTTGTACAAGATGCCATTGCTGAGGAAGAACTTGGCTGCGAACCTTCTCAGGAATTTCTTATCATTGATTGATGCACCTTCAGGGTATTCCTGAGCTTCCAGATATCTCTTTACTTCATGGTACCAAGGCTTCTCAGTCACCAATTCAGTCTCGAGATCACAACAGTATGCCGGTTCGTCCAGTTTCCAGATGATGATCCGGGGAGCCTCATTATCCCATTTGACCTTGAACATTGAAGACATTGTAGCTAACGCGTCCGCTAACTGATTCTCTTCTCTTGGAAAGTGTTCAAAGGTTATCTCTGTGAAGTGGGGGATCAGGGTCAATACACATTCTCTGTAAGGAATAAGGTTCGGATGTTTCGTATCCCACTCTCCTTTGATCTGATTGATCACAAGAGCGGAATCTCCGAAGACACTCAGAAACTTGATCCTTAGGTCGATCGCAGCTTGAAGACCCATGATGCACGCCTCATACTCCGCCATGTTGTTGGTACAGTTAAAACACAATCGGGCAGTGAGTGGAGTATGAGTACCTTGTGGAGATATGATTATGGCGCCGATACCATTTCCCAAAGCATTGGAGGCTCCGTCAAAGTGCATAGACCATCGGGATCCTGGTTCAGGTCCTTCATCCGGTCCAGGTACTTCACAATCTGTCACTATCATGATGCTCTCATCCGGAAATTCAAAGTTCATGGACTGATAGTCGTCTACAGCTTGATGTGCCAAGTGGTCTGCCAATACACTTCCCTTTATGGCTTTCTGGGTTGTGTACTGAATGTCGTATTCCGTCAAGATCATTTGCCATTTTGCAATTCTCCCAGACAGAGCAGGCTTTTCGAATATGTACTTTATAGGATCCATCTTTGAGATCAACAAGGTAGTGTGAGTCAGCATATACTGTCTCAGCCGGCGAGTAGCCCATACCAAAGCGCAGCAAGTTTTCTCAAGCAGTGAGTATCGGGTCTCACAGTCGGTAAACTTTTTGCTAAGGTAATAAATGGCATGCTCTTTTCGGCCAGACTCGTCATGCTGCCC
Source organism: Vicia faba (assembly GCA_948472305.1). NCBI lineage: Eukaryota > Viridiplantae > Streptophyta > Magnoliopsida > Fabales > Fabaceae > Vicia > Vicia faba. The sequence continues at coordinate 1,117,726,565 of OX451738.1, read as the reverse complement.
CAGCACACACCCCATTGAGTTGTCAAGCACTGTTAGATATAGTATCAGAGGTCTCCCTTCAACCGGTGGCATAAGGATGGGTGGTTCTTGGAGATACTCTTTGATTATGTCAAAAGCAGCCTGACATTCATCGTTCCAACGTACTACCTGATCTTTCTTCAGCAGCTTGAAGATTGGCTCACAGGTAGCGGTTAGGTGTGAGATGAACCGAGCGATGTAATTCAGGCGTCCTAAAAAGCCTCTGACCTCTTTCTCTGTCTTAGGAACTGGCATCTCTTGAATAGCTTTGACCTTAGCAGGGTCCACTTGAATGCCCTTGTCACTTACCACGAAGCCTAGCAACTTTCCAGATCTTACCCCGAAGGTGCACTTGTTCGGGTTCAACCTCAGCTTGTACAGTTTCAACCGGTCAAACAATTTCTGCAGATGATCTAGGTGCTCTTCCTCAGTCTGGGACCTTGCGATCATATCGTCAACATACACTTCTATCTCATGATGGATCATATCATGAAATAAGGCAACCATGGCACGTTGGTAGGTTGCCCCAGCGTTCTTCAACCCGAATGGCATGACCTTGTAGCAGAAGGTGCCCCACTGAGTAACAAATGTAGTCTTTTCCATGTCTTCAGGTGCCATCTTGATCTGATTGTAACCTGAGAAACCATCCGTGAAAGAGAACACCTTATGCTGAGCTGTATTATCAACAAGGACATCAATGTGAGGTAAAGGGAAGTCATCCTTGGGGCTGGCCCTGTTCAGATCCCTGTAATCGACACACATTCTGACCTTACCGTCCTTCTTAGGTACCGGTACCACATTAGCAACCCACTGTGGGTAAGAAGTCACTGCAAGAAACCCGGCATCAAACTGTTTCATGACCTCGGCTTTAATCTTCTCAGACATCTCTGGACGCATCCGACGGACCTTTTGTTTAACTGGAGGGCAGTCTTCCTTAGTCGACAAGTGATGGACCACAATATCGGTATCCAATCCGGGCATGTCTTCGTAGGACCAAGCAAATATCTCCACATAATCATGCAGCATTTGAATCAACCGTTGCTTCACGCTGAGCTCTAGGTTGGCACCAATCTTTACCTCTTTCCTGTCTGCCTCGGTACCCAGGTTTATTGTTTCCATTGGCTCTTCATGGGGTTGAATTGCCCTCTCTTCCTGAAGCAACAGTCTTGCAAGCTCGCCAGGCACTTCGCAATCATCTTCACCTTCGTCTTCGGCTAAGTTGATCGGATTTTCGAAGTCATAACTGGCAGTAGCAGGGTCGTTACCAGTAAGATCCAGAGTGGATTGAAACCTGTATGAGTGAGTGTGTGTATAAATACAGCTGTTTTGAAATATATGTAAAGGAAAGAAAGACAGAAAAGGAGCATAAAATTTGCAATGCGAAAATACGTCCAAGATTTTCATTCATGATATATGAAATGACAATTTATATGCCCTCACAAATAGAACCACGGTGCCTCGGGTAAGACACCGGGCCATAGAGTTTATTTATTGTTTATTACAAAATAACAAAACATAGGAATTCATTACTTAGTAACAAGAGAAACGGATAAGTTGTCCTTTGCACTCCAATTGTTAGGTCCACTGTTGGTTGCCGGGTAAATCCAGCTATCAAACTCAGCTTCATCCACTTCCTCTTCGTCCCCAATAGCATTCACTCCATGAGCAGGCAGGGGAGCTGTCACTACATTAGGTTTCTCCGATGCCTCAAACTGTACCTCCTTGGCGTCAATAAGGTCCTGCAGCTTGTTCCTTAACGCCCAACAGTCATCAGTGGCGTGCCCCGGGCTATCAGAATGATAAGCACAACGAGCATTCGGGTTGTACTTGGGAGATGTTGTATTTGGGAACTTTGGCGCCTCTCTGACAGTCACTAAATTGGTTGAGAGCAACTGTGGCAAGATTTGCGATAGGGTCATGCTTAACCGGGTAAACTCCCTCCGGGGTCTTTCAGCCCTTTGAGGATTGATCGGCCGAGGAGCGGCAGCAGGCTTAGCAATCATTACCGCACTGACAGATTGGCGGCGCTCAGGTCTCTCTGATTTCCTGGAACCATATACAGCACTAGCCTCCTTCTTGAAGGGTTTCTTCTCAGAACTAGATGATGCACCCTTCGCAATCTTTCTAGACTTTAACCCAGCTTCAGTTCTCTCTCCAGTCAGAATCAGATCAGTGAACCCTGCAGAAGAATTCCCAATAAGATGGTTGAAAAACGGCCCAGATAGGGTCCCCAAGAACATGTCTACCAACTCTCGATCAGTCAATGGTGGCTGCACCCTGCCAGCCAAGTCTCTCCACTTCTGAGCGTACTCCTTAAAACCTTCACTTGCACCTAACGACATACCCTGGAGTTGGGTACGTGTAGGGGCAAGGTCGGCATTATATTGATACTGCTTATAGAAAGCAGTAGCCAACTCCTCCCAGTTACGAACCTTGGTCCCATCCAGCTGATAGAACCATTCGAGATGAGTCCCTGAAAGACTCTCCTGGAAGAAGTGGATCCACAAATTCTTATCCGCAGAGTACGGTTGAATTTTCTGAACATAGGACCTTAGATGCAGCTTGGGACAAGACGCCCCGTCATACTTAGAGAAGGATGGTGCTTTGAACTTGTGAGGGATGATCACACCAGTAGACAAACCCAGATCTCCGAAATCCAGCCCAGGTACCTGTTGAACCTCCATAGCTTTCAACCTATCCTCCAGTTGCTTGTATCTGTCTTCTGCAGGAGGGTACTGCTCTTCATCAAAATCAGTCTCGTTGTCGGAGACTACCAGACTAGGAACCCTTGCTTCTGCCTGAGGACTACTCTTGCCAACAGAAGAACCAGCCTCTTCCTTCTGCATAGCATTACCAAACCCTCGGCCCGAGTTGAACAGAACAGTTCTTCTCTTCTTCTTCTTCTCCTTTTTCAGGAGCATGGCCTTCAGTTCTTCTTGGCCTTGAGCCAGACCCTTGATTAATTCTTGAAACTGCGCATTCTGCGCCTGAAGAGCCTTGATGGAGGTCTCAGTTGATGAAGAGTCGGGATCCATGATGCTGAAATAAACAGCGAAGAACTGTAAGCAACCTGAAAAGAGAAAAACCTGCTATGCACATGATGAATGAGATGTGTTTATGCAATGCATCCAAGGGTTCGAAAGTTCAAATTTGTTGTAGACAAAAAGGAACACACGTTATCATTAAGGAAATCATTGTTTAATACATCAAGGCCTCATGGGCAAAGTAATACAAAAATCAAATCAATCCCAAAATACACTGCGCATCCTCTTTGGAGCTATATAAGTGTTGAGATTCCTCTCCTCATGCAACAGGCGGGTGAGCTCCAAGACCTTCTTTTCACTGGCATGTAGACTAGTCTCAAGAGAATTCCTTTCCTCCTTAAGCTGGATCCAGCTCTTCTGCATCTCTTCCCAGGATGTGGGCATATCAGGGTGCTGAATAGTGTAGGACACTTCTCCTTCCAAGACTGGTTCTTTGATTACTGGGAGCATATGAGGATAGGGCATCACTAACTTCTGGGAGCGGGCTCGTACCCACTTGAGATAAGGTTCCAACGGGATGGAGTTCCTGTGCCCCAGTGTCTTGCTGTCTATCCTACTTGGCATCCTCCAGGCTCTGATAAATCTCTGGCGAAGTCCTTGAGTATCATTGTCGAAGTCAAAAACTATGTCAGGAATTAACATGTCATGAGGACCGTCCCTCTGAGCATAACCAAACTGTCTCCAAGCCAGGCAGGGGCTGTAAGTAATACCTCCTCTGATTCCAAGTAAAGGAACATTAGGGTACTCCCCGCAACGATCAATGATAGTGACATCTTCTCTGGACCTAGGGCACCAATGTATATTTGCATGTGTAAGAGTCATCAACCGTTGTGACCATCTCAAACCCCGCTCATTCTTCAGGACTGATTGTGGAAGGTGCGAAATAAACCACCTTCCCAGGGGGGGAGTGCAACACATAAGGACACCTCTTTTTCTCATGGTTCGAGTGTAACATGAGTGAAGGATGTCCCCCAGCAACGTAGGTATAGGATTCCTGGACATAAAGATCTGGACAACACTGATATCAATAAGCTGATCTGGGTTAGGGAACAATACCAAACCATAGACAAGGAGGGCCACAACCTCTTCAAAATCTTGCAAGTCAAGGGAGTTCCAACATTCATGGGCCTTCTCAAACAGAAACCTGGCTAAGAACCCTTTGATACCACTTCTAACTTCCCAATGTCCCTTGAGGTCAGATGACTGTAGGTGCAAGGCTTTAGCAATCTCTTCAAGCTTAGGTTCCTTTTCTGTACCGTTGAAGGGTAGCTGATCAAGGATAGGGATCTTCAGGAGCCGGGAGAACTCCTCCAACGTAGGTACCAACTGATAGTCCAAGAAGGTGAAACAGTGATGCAGAGGGTCAAAGAACTGGAACAGGACCTTTATCATATCTTCCTCAATATTGGTATTGACGAAGCTGATGAGGCTTCCATGTCTTTCACTGAATGAAGAGTTCTCGGGAATCCTGGATATAAGCTCCTTAAGCTGAGGAGGGATCCTTACAAGACTGATTTGGATTGTCTTTCTACGAACAGTTTCCATGTCCTACAAAACAAGAACAAAGATGAAAATTCGAACCCCTGAAATGGTTAGTCAATGCATATGATGCTGGATGATGTCATGATGCTATGATTAAACACACCACAGATATTTACAAAGACAAACATGTAAGGCACACAAGGCACACAAGACAAGCCCTTAGGGTTTAAGGCCAGCATGGGGTCTGGGTAGTACCCTCTTGAAGTTGGTGGGTTCAACCTGTCCTAATCAAAGTAACCGGGTTCTAAGGTTCCCAATATCACGGGATTGCTTTCATTGTTCATCGTTTCGATTTAGCCACTGAACTGGCGACCGAAATATTCCAGGAAAGCAACCCTCAATTGAGTGTAGTATCGAGTATCAACCAACCTCGGACTGCACCAAAGTCAGTTATCTCACTACCCTAAAGAGGCCAAGATAGTTCAATTAAGGTTCCTAAGGTCTGTTGATGCTTCATGACACCACGCGGAGGCCCCGTACTCTCCTTGACTGAACTCAAGGGTTACCGGTACACACCAAAGTGCCACATCAACGTAGCAGACTGTTTCAACCATGTCGGTATACCCCGCACAGTTCCCTCACAGCCTTGTTGCTACTTTCTAAGAAGGTATCCCCCAGATCCGGGTTAGGATCTATAGAACTCCCAAGCAACCCACAATAATAAAGCAAGCAAAGAAGACAATTGAAAACACAGTGATCTTAATCCTAAGGTACACCTCACTTTATAAAGATATCCCCAGCAGAGTCGCCAGTTCTGTGATCGGTGGATCTGGAACTGACTGTTTAACGCTGGTTCGCGAAATGTCGCGGAAGCAAGAGTCGCCACCGTCTTTTATTTTCTCCAAATGGAAAGGACAAAAGCACAGAAAAATTCCTTAAAGAGATTGCTCTCGGTTCGGGAGGTAGGTTATAGAAAGGGAAGGTGTTAGCACCCTTTCTATCCATGGTTATCCATGGGCTCTTAGATACTTGCTCATTGTGTTTTCAAAAATGGTTTGTTTGCTTTTCAACTGTGGGTTTTAAAAAAGTTTCTTTGAAAATTTCAGTTCGACTCTTGTATCGGTCCTCAAGAGTGTTTGAAAAATTGCTTTCGAAAGCTTTTTGAAAAGTGTCGGTGTGAAAAGAAGTTTTTGATTTGTTTTGAAATTAGAGCAAGTATCTAGAGTCGTCTACCTACCCTAAGGAATTCGTCTGTGTAGATGTCCTTTAAAGTAGTGCCATCCCACCATTGAGAGGTAGGTAGCACCACCGTTGGAGGTGTTCGGGTCAACTCGAAGGTTCGGGACATGGTGATCACCGGAGCAATAGGAAGACACCTTAGAAGCTACCCTCATGCCAGGTTCCCGGATCATGAGGACTTACTAAAACATCCTCTACTCGACGATCACCTTTCGAGGCAAGGCAACAGTGAGGCGTACCCTAGGGGTGGTGTGTGCGATTCGTGTGTCGTTTTCATTTGTATTTATCTTGTCATGTTATGGGTGTTCTACGCTTGTTTTTATTTTGTCCATACATTCTTTCATGCTTTTGAGTTAGCAGTTAAAAGTTGCGAGAAAAGTAAATTCTAAGCTATTACAAATGGCGCGGGTCCACATCGCCAAAAGTTTCTCGAACCCGATTTGACAGAAAATAAATAAAGTAAAAAGAAAATAAGGAATTTAAAAATGTACGAGCAATCATTTACAAGGCTTCGGGAGAGGTACATAAATATTTAAGCGAGATAAAATAAATATGCGAATTAGAATAAAAATTAGGAACGAGGGCGTTGGACCCTTTTGCAAAAATTGAATTAACGATAAATTAATTAATTAAAAAGAAAGCAAGAAATTTGTTTTTGGTGTTTTTTAATATTTTATGATTTAATATAAAAAAATTAATTAAAATTAACTACTAACCCTAATTCTATTTTATTTTTACTTTATTAAGAAAACATTAGAATTTAACCTAAATTAACCCTAATTTTTATATACAAATTTAATTATGAAAATAAATAAAATAAATAATATTATTATAAAAAAGAAAAATTAAAAAGGCTGACAAATTGAATAAACCCTAGTTCTACATTTTTTAGATTTTTATTATGAAAAGAATTAAAATTGCAAACCTAATTTAAAACTAAATAATGATATACAATTTATTTATGGAAAATATTGAAAATAAAAATATTTATTATTTTTAATTCTTTTCTGATTTTTTTTTATGTTTTGGTATTTTGTGAAAATATTAAATTAAATTGAACAAAACAATTATTAAAAGAAATAGAATTAAATAAATAAAATATGGCAAACCTAGGGGGTTCAGACCCCAAATGGGAGGTTCTTTCTTGATGATTCAGGCCCATTAATCTGGGTCCATTTGACTTTTCCAATTAGCGTGCTAGCACATTGACTCAAGTGTATTGTGTTCTTCAATTCTGAGCCTGAGATGCACGTGGATGGTTGATTTGGCAGTGTATGGTAGTCCTTAATGTTATGCCTGCATGGGATTGTGAATTGAAAAATAATATGGAGAGTAACGAAGACCTGGGGCTCGAACCCAGGTCATGCACTATACCAGCCTTATGCCTTGCCATTCGTTCCAGATGCGCACTTTGTATGTAATATAATAAACAAACATTATAATATAAAACAAATCAGTAATGACTTCTGCGCGCGAATTTTTTGAATGCTCCAACCATTATTCCACACGTCATCATCTTCTTTGCATCTTCGTTTTTTTTCTGAAACAAAAGAAACATAGGCAACGGTTTTCACGCGTTGCCTAAGATAACATATCAAGAAATAGCGATTAGCCCTAGGGGCTCTATAAATTGAGCGCGATGAGGCCATTGTTTTCGTCCAAACTCCCTGAATCCATCCATGGCATTGTGGTGGTCGAATTTTACAGTATTAGGAAACCCCTAATTGGGAGTCCAAGAAACCCTAGCCTGCATCAATGGTAAAATCATGTACATAGCACAAAAACGCAATTAATTTGTATGGTTAGTTTCAGAATCTCATAATGAACATGAATCAAGTATTAAAAATTACAAAGGATGCGTAAATCATGATGCACGATTATTAATTTTTCTTGGTACAGTTTGCACTCGTGTTACCAATTCCTTGAGTCTTGATGGATGTTAGTGATTGGAATATGTCAAGTGATGCTTGAGGAAGCTATTGAAACCAGAATTCTGCCTTGAATCGCCTTGTAAGGGTGTTTTCAGATTTCAGTTTTTAGACAAAAATTCCAAGTTTGATTTATGCTCTTCTGCGCAGCTTAGTGTGTATGAACATTAGGGTTGTGTTTAGGCTTTTGTACTGAATGCATTAGGTCAAGAAACTTGCTCAAAATCTCTTGCAATCATGGTTTTGAAGATTTTATTTTTTCACCATGATTTCCATATCTTTTTCCATGTGTTTTTGGTTCAAATCATCTCCAATCTCTCCAAATCTTTCCTTATTTGCATATGCACGAAATCTTGAGAACAAAACATGTACAAAAAGATTTGTTAGGTTAAGTTAAATATTTTTCACATATTTAATTGATTTAAGTGAATTATTATAAATAAAAATTCAAATAAATAAATAAAAAATGAAATAATACTTCCCTTTGGGCCAAATGGTCGTGCACATGCTTGAAATGATGAATTATGGAAGAAACATGGGCCCATTAGCAATTTTAGGTCATTTGAATCAATGTTGACTTTTCAAAATATCCAAAAATTTCCCAACTTCTACAAGGCATAACTTGCTCAATTTTTAAGCTTTTCTCATGTTCTTGGACATTTTGGAAAGGTCTTTGAGTCCTCTAACCAATGTCTTTGGTCCCATGTCATTTTGATTTACCAATCTCAAGTTATGGCCTTTGACTTAAAGTCCCTTTTTGTTGACTTTTGAAAATGACCTATAATGTTGAAATTGATAACTTTTTGTGAGAGCATTTCTTGGACTTGAAGTATGAAGATGAGTTGTAGGAAATGTCTTTCTCTTCAAAATGAGCTTTGGATGGAATTTTTATGATAATCCATGTGAAAGTTATGCCCTGGTCAATTTCAGTTGACTTTTTCAGCTGTCCAAATAAGGAAACTTTTTGCATTTTGATGATTTTTGAGCCAAACTTTGAGAATCATGATCAAGCATTGATCAAATGATGTTTGTGGCTTCAAAATGATATGTTGACCAAAGATTTGAACTTTTGACTGGCAAATGACCATTTTGCCCCTACAGTTGACTGTAGTGCAATTAGGGTTTTGACTGTGCAATCCTTGGGGAATCTTGAGACTTGATTTGGCAATTTCTTGAAGAATATGGGAGGGCAAATTTTGGGGTACAACAACGAGGCCCTAAGGGAAGAGCTCGACCTGGTCGAAGAAATTGGATCAAGATCAACTCTTCGTGAAGCCACACTAAAACAACAGATAGCCATGCGCCATGACACCAAAGTCATAAAACGCGAATTCCAGGTCGACAGCCTAGTCTTGCAAAGAAAGCAGAAAGATTCCCGTGAAGGAAAGTTGGCCGCCAAATGGAAAGGATCGTACCGCGTCCACGGAGAAACGGGCACTGGAACATACTACCTCGAACACCTAAGTGGAGAACCACTACCTCGACCATGGAACACTACAAAGCTGAAACAATATTACAGCTTGGTCCCTGATAAACATTGGGGCCTAGTAATTGGCGTGTCTTCTCCAGTAAACAATAGGGCGCGCTCGACCATGGAGGCATGTTGAGGTATGAGTATAGCCTCCAACCATTAACGAAAGGCGGGTTTATGGCTCATAGGTCGAGTAGAACTTTAGCCTGACAGGGACACCTCGATCGAGCTCCACTATCGAAGTATCCAATAGGCAGAACACCCAGCTCGCGATGGGCAGTTCACACAACGAAGTCAAGACCTCGACCGCGATCTTGAACTCGTCTCCTCGAACTCCTACTTCTCCTCCTCGACACCTCCCAACATGTGTCGACCAAAACTAAGGTCGAGCACAAATCTTCACTCATAGAAATTCCATATTTCACGAAAGAAATAAGTCAAGCACAACAACAAACAAATATTTAACAAATATAATAGAGAGGCAAAATACAGGCATTTAGAAATTCCAACCACGAAGGTCGACGTTGTCCAAATATTCCAAGAATATGGGCACACAGGCCCCAATACAAACAATTACAAATTACGGGCACGCAGGCTCCAAACATAAACAACCAAGTCATCAAGAAAATACTAGTTGCTCCGCGGAGTACCCACTTCAACGTCTAGCTCGATAGATTCCGGAGGAGGGACCACCTTACCATTAAATACTTGAGACAAAACTCTGAAACCTTCAGTGTTGAGCCCCAAGTTCAGCACGGCCAACTGAACTATCTCGGTCTCAAAACCGTCAGGAAGAGCGTCCACACAGTCCGACTTGAGGACCTGGATTCGACCAACCAGTTTTGCACGAGTCTTAAAGTGGAAACTCCCTTGGGATCATCTTCCACGAGCAGTAGGGCATCCTTTAAGTCAGCGACCTCCTTCTCCAGGTGCTCTCTCTCGAGGAGCAATGAGTCCCTTTCCCCGGAGGCTTTGGCCACCTTCTCCTTCTCTCTTACCAACTCATCAGCTTGCCCCCGAAACTTTTTCTCGCTCTGCTCAAGGGCAACCTTCAACTTCTGCGCATTTTCCTCGAGAGCCTCCTTCTCCGACTCCAGTTTTCTCACCATCGCAAAAGAGTTGGCACCCTCACCTGCAAGGACGACATCCATCTTCGTGACCTTCATCAGACTGACCATGCCCGAGGCCATATGTTGCTTCCTACCTTCCTCATCAAGGAGCCCGATGACAACAAATTCAATATCAGACACAACCAAAGGAAATCCTTCGAAGAAATCATTCTCGACAAAGCAAGGAGGAAGGGTGAAGGCCCGAGCAGCTGACCCCTCGTCAATCAAATCCGTAGGTTCTCCTTCAGGGTGAATGCTCTTTTTTCTTGACACGGTCGCACGCTATGCGATATCGCAAGGACCCAACAAGTCGCTTGACTCGTCCCTGACCTGCTCGGGAATAGGACCAAGGCGTGTGGACTGGTTAGGCTTCACCAACCTTTTGTTGTTCTTTTTCTCCTGGGTCAACTTCAGGAGACGTTCGTGACGCTCGGCCATGTTACCTGCAAAAACAAAAACAACACGCTCGAGTCAACCTTGTTAGAGGGATGTACCCAAAACAAGTTAAAAACAAAATGCAATAGAGTTACGCGGACAGAGACCAGAAGAGCCACGACTTCCCCGTAGGTACGACACTCAACAAGCACCTCAGTGTTGATCGGGCTAGCCTCGAACGTAGGTTCACCATCTTCATCGAGAACATCATCCCCTTCCCTCGTCACCCACCTCGAGGGGAAGAAACCATCGACGAATCTGTTGAGGATAAAGAAGACCCCTTCATCCTCGGCACTCATGTTTCCGATAAGAGTATGGTAGTGCACAGGGTCGTGGTCGTAGTGACACTGACACCAATGAATAGGGAACTTTGAGAGCCTTCCAATATCTTCATTCCCATCCTCGTCATAACACACTTTTGTGTCCTCATCTACGAGAGAAACTGGGTCGAACACCACATCCACTGCCTCTTGAGACGAAGGCTGCACGACGTACCACTTGTCTTTAAAATCACTGACAGAGTCGACGTACATCAGAAACAGCCTCTTGGATTGTTTGAAAGAAATCCAACTATGTTTTCCTCCCATAGACTTCCGTTGAAGATGGAAAACTCTGAAGAACAAGGAAATCGTTGCCCCGATCCTTAGATACCGACAAGTAATATCAAAAGCTCGTATATAAGCAATCATGTTGGGGTGCAGTTGGGAAGGCGCCAGTGACAAATGATTAAAGATGTCCATCTAAAAGTCACTGAAGGGAAGACGAAGCCTCAGATCCCTGAATACAATCTCTTACATGGGGAAGCGATCTTCCTCAGATGACGAGCATATCCTGATCGTAGGTGTCGGGTGAAGGATCGTGAAATTTCGTTGGAAGCCCTCATGTCGCTGCCATATTTGACGATGATGTACGCTTCCCTCCTCGTATAACTAAAGACCGAGGCTATTCCTTGGGGTTCTAGCCCGATCCAGGATAATGACGGATCGGTGACCGTGTTGGTCAATTGGACACCCTCGTCGGCTCCACTTATTTCTTCTACCTCGATCTGTTTGGATGACTTGTTTGGTTCGACCATTTCACCTATAAAGCAGAGGAAACCAGTGAATTCGAAAGCTAAATCAAATCCACCCTTCCACCGCAACAAAAGTGAAAGGGGATTGCTACGACCAAACCAGGTTGAAGAACCCTCATTCAGTAAAAGCAAATAAACTCGTGAACGCCACGAGGAGAATATACATCCCTCGAGCAACCTCGTAAAGATGACGAGGATAAGATGAATTTCCCGAGCAATTTCATGAAATCCGAGGGGATGGGATGAATTCCCCGAGAAATTTCATGAGTTCTACGGGGAGTAGGTGAATTTCACAGACTATTTCGTGAGTATCACAAAGAGAGGTATGAATATCCCAAGCAAAAATCTCTTGGGTAGTGAAATTCGTCAAGATTTATCAAAAAAAGTCAATCGTAAATGACAATAATCACTGGAAAAATACTTACTTGATTAAAGTTGGTGGGGAGTCTGCGGTGGAGGTTACAGTGGCGCCTACGGTTAGAGAAGAAGACGGAGGACGATAGAAAGGTAAGGACTCTAGGGAGAAAGGAGAGAGCAGGAGTTCGGAAATGTTACAAATGAAACCATAGGCACTATTTATAAGGTTGGCGCGAAAGACGAAGTGTCGCGTAAAACAGTGTATCAACAGCCCATCTCCTCGTCGCCTACGCGCTCAGAGTCATAATGATCCCTAATCCCTAGGCCATCATTCTATTCCAAAGGCTACACCACGTGGCTACATCCTGCGAACTTTCGTCTCCCCGCGAGTCGAGGAGCAAATAAACTTTCTCCATGCACAAACTCTGATCTCTACTCAAATAGTCGCAACCAAAAGTTATACCATGTAGCTTACGAAATAGACATCCTCTGAACTTTCGTCTCCCCGCGAGTCGAGGAGCAACTAAAATGTTCTCCATGAACAAAATCCAATCTCCGCTCGAATAGCCACACATAAAAATGACCCCGTCCATCGAAGCAGTGGGAGACCCTGGTGAAACTGTGCTCACCATATGGGGAAGTTGGTCTTAAGTCATAATCCTTTCATCAGGAGCAACGACTTGGGGGGCTCCTATTCTGGATTGGGCATGCACTTGGCCTAAACATCATACAAGGTCTAATTCGACTATGCTACATGAGAAGGCCAGCGGAAAGAGTCTGTCCTTGACCATTTTGGGCAGTGATTCAACTCTTCTAGTTGACCAGGCTTTGTGCTACGGGGGATAATCCCATGACTGGCGAGGAGGGCCAATGAAGCTCAGGAGTTCCTCGCGTGCATCCTTCACTCCTCTTGTCGACCAGGATATGTCCTTCGGGGACAACCTCACGACTGGCGAGGAGGACCAACGACGAACAGAAAGACCTCGCGAGCATCCTCCTCGTAGGACTGACACTCAACACCTCCGAATGTCACAGAGTCTTTTCGATCCTGAAAAGACCGCATCCATCCTCCTGATAATTCGGAGGAGTCCATCCAGGTTGGGGACCACGTGTTGGCCCTCACTACGCACGTAGGACCTGACAGTCTCCATTTTGAGCCTGCTTACTCAGCTCAACAATGGAGACTTTGGCCCAGCGCTGGGGGCTATAAATATCCTCTCACTTGAGAGAGTCAGATACTCATTCATTCACTCATACTCTCATACTTGCTTGCACTTGCTCTGAACTTTACTTTAGCGTCAGAGTGGCTTGCAGGTATCCCCACTTCACATTCAACTACTGTTCGACTTGAAGCTTTTGGACTTTGACAATCTGTTCTGATGAGATACGATCAACTATAAAAATACATATACAAAAATAATCTATATTTTTATAAACTTACAAAATTCGTAGATAATTTTATAATATTCATCTCTCTCATAATGAATGACTTATTTCCAAAATAAAATTGTCCTAAAAAATAATCTTTTATAATTTTCAATACAATTGTTTTTAATTCTATTTTCTAATTAACACTATTTTAATCATTCTCAATATTTAATTTATATATATATATATATATATATATATATATATATATATATATATATATATATATATATATATATATATATATATATATATATATATATATATATATATATATATATATATATATATATATATATATATATATATATATATATATATATATATATATATATATATATATATATATATATATATATATATATATAAAAAATTTGTGTAAAATAATTAACTAGATAGCTTATTTTAGGACGGAGAGAGTAAGGAACAAGAGAAGAATATGAAGTGATGTCACGTGTTTTTTATTTCTAAAAAAATAGGTGTACAAGTATGAATGAAAAAGGAGTTGACCACTACATAATAAATTAAAAACTCACCGTCATGATTGCAGTAAACGACGACAAATCTCTTTTATATCTACCAAACAAATCGAAACACTCATTTCCATACCGCATCCCATTCTTTCTTCTTCTCTCCCCTCCATCCATCGTTCCTCAAACCAAATGAGTTCTAAACCACACATAATTGATTCTGGCCATGCTCGTCTTCACGAACTCGGTTACAAACAAGAACTCAAACGCGACCTATCGTAAACTCATATTCATCTCACTCTTTTTGTTACTATCTTTTCTCTATAATCATTTTTATTACTGTTTCAATTTTTCAGGGTACTTTCCAATTTTGCGTTTTCGTTTTCGATCATATCAGTGTTAACTGGTGTAACAACACTTTACAATACTGGTTTGAATTACGGAGGTCCTGTTTCGCTTGTTTATGGATGGCTTATAGCTTCCGCTTTCACCATGCTTGTTGCTTTATCAATGGCGGAGATTTGTTCGTCTTATCCCACGTCTGGTGGACTTTATTATTGGAGTGCTAAACTTGCCGGTCCGAATTGGGCTCCTTTTGCTTCATGGATTACTGGATGGTTAGTTAGTACTATGTTTTTTTTTTTTGTTCATGTTCATGTTTCTATCTAACACATTTTGTTTTTTTATCATTTAGGTCTATTTCAATTTTTATTGTGGCATGTTTGAATTTCAGTAATATCTGATAAATTCTAACACGGAACAAACAAAGTGGTCCACTATGGACCAGTACTTAAAAAAATGTTGAAAATTACGACATGAATAGATTTCGTCTATTATTGTGTCTTGTTGTACCAATTCACATTCACGCGTAAGCTAGGACTTTGAGCTTTTTGAAATCACATTAAAAAATGCATTAGGACGTAAAATTGGCGATTGAAATGCTTATCTGTATAATGATGAGAAGGGTTATGGGCTATTATTTATGAAGAGTAGCATCAATTGTCATTGGGATTTTATGATAGTTGTAAGTACTGATATAGGGGTGGTCCAATGTCGAACTTACCTTATTATTGGGCAATTGCTAGGGTGGGAAAATGTCATATGTGGTCTAACTTGGATTAATGCTTGAAAATCGCTCAAAATTCCAACAAAATTTGTAAGAAGTTGGTCACCCGAGTTTTAAACTGGTGAACAAGTTGACTGTACTGATGTTGTTAATATGCCAACAAACTCACCCCTTGGTGGACCATCTTGTACAGACCAAAATAATAATACTACTTGTATCTTTCATGGTCTTATCACTCTTGAAGTGCTCAATGTAGTAATAAGTGAAAGAGTAAATATGCATGTCTTGGGAAATTGAAAAACATGGGTATTGAAAACATCAATGTTGGAACAAACTTCATTATTTTTTTTATCTATGTATGCTACTGTTCCCAAATTTCTTACTTGCTTGACCATTCAAAAATGTAATTTACATCTTTAATCACCTAAATTAACACTTCTAAACTATCTTAATGACTGCTACGATCTCTAATCCATTAAAATTAACATGAATTTTTTAGTTTTCATCAGAAACTGTGACTTTATTGTTGTCATCTAGGGCCTAATTGTAGTGCTGAAATAGAGGGGAGGAGGTCTCATTAAATGATGAGTAATTTTTTTCTATTGCATGTATGCCATGTTTTAATTTGTAGAATAATACTTGTAACCCTGTTCTCAAGATTCTACATTAGCGATGTTAAAATTGAATTTTCACTACTAATTTAGAATGCTACATGAGGAAAAAAGTCTTGATAGTTTATGAAGCTTCTGTTAAGTTCATTTGCAAAATTGATAGTTTATGATATGACCTAAAACATCAAAGCATTTCCTCCCTTTCCCAATGTTATAATGTTCAATGTTCAAACAGATTCTTTTAAACTTTAATGTTCTTAACCAACATGCAGTATTTCATATGTACTATTGAGGTACAAATATTTAGTTTTGTAGCTCTCCTAAATGACTATGAAAATGAAGCTTTATAGGTTAATTAGGGTGTCAAGATTAATAACAAGATACACTGCTAGATTTGCGTTCTACAACAGCTTTTCTGATTTGTGTTGGATGGTTTCTCCTTTTTTTTGCAGGTTCAATATTGTGGGTCAGGTATTCCTATGAAGATAAATAATATTCTAGAATATCAGCATCCTTCAGTTTTCACTTCAAGGTCAAACTCGTGTGGGATGTAGGTTTCTGATAACTCAAATCACTCTCAACTTTTGATTTCTTTTCATTTTTGCAGTGGGCAGTGTCAACAAGTGTAGATTTTTCACTTGCACAGCTCATTCAGGTTATCATTCTTCTTAGTACTGGTGGAAAAAACGGCGGTGGTTATGAAGGATCTAAATATATAACTATTGCTTTTCATGGTGGAATTTTAGTCCTACATGGTATAATAAACAGCCTTCCTATCTCATGGTTATCGTTCTTAGGGCAGTTGGCTGCTTTCTGGAATGTTTTAGGTACGGAAAAAAAAAAGAAACTTTCTTTTCAAGCTATCTAACATAAACTCAATACTCTAAGGTAACCCTTCTGGGATCTCTAATTGGAATGGACAAATTTTTAGGTGTTTTTGTGCTTATGATTGTCATTCCATCTGTTGCACCGGAAAGAGCTAGTGCCAAATTTGTTTTCACTAATTTCAATAGCGACAACGGGGCAGGAATCAATAGTAAACCCTATATATTTCTCTTGGGACTTCTAATGAGTCAGTACACGCTAACAGGATATGACGCATCAGCTCATATGGTATAATATCCGTTTTTCCTCAAACTTTGTTGTCTTGAAAAACATTTAGAAATTTCATTTGATGGATTGAAGTTACTAAATGATTTAGACTAAAATTTCCTCGGTATTTTCAGACAGAGGAAACAAAAGATGCTGATATAAACGGACCAAAAGGAATTATCAGTGCTGTTGGGATATCTGTTATTGCTGGATGGGGCTATATACTCGGAATTACCTTTGCTGTTACCGACATTCCTTACCTTTTGAATGAAAATAATGAGGCTGGTGGATACGCCATTGCCGAAGTATTTTATCTTGCATTTAAGAGAAGATTTGGCCATGGAGTTGGTGGCATTATTTGCTTGGGAATTGTTGCTGTTGCTATATTTTTCTGTGGTATGAGTTCAGTTACCGCCAATTCAAGGTAACAACGCCAGATCTTAGTGAGTTTTCCATAGGAGAAGAGGGATTAAATTTCTATAGTTACTTATTATGGTTACAATTTGTACAGAATGGCTTATGCTTTCTCAAGAGACGGGGCCATGCCATTGTCGTCTTTGTGGCACAAAGTTAACAGGCAGGAGGTCCCCATAAATGCAGTTTGGCTTTCTGTTTTAATATCTTTTTGCATGGCACTGCCGGTATGTATTTGTTATCATAGTTCATATTACTGTTCTATTCTTGCCATGTTCTAACTCAATTCAAACTCGATTATTACACGCAGTCTCTTGGAAGTATAGTGGCATTTGAGGCCATGGTGTCCATAGCAGTGATTGGCCTCTACATTGCATATGCAATACCTATCTTCCTCAGAGTGACCTTGGCGCAGAAGCGGTTTGTTGCAGGGCCTTTCAACTTGGGTCGTTACGGAGTAGTTGTTGGTTGGATTGCAGTTATTTGGGTGGCAACAATCTCTATACTATTTTCATTACCCGTTTCATATCCAATAACCATCGAAACACTTAATTACACACCTGTTGCTGTTGGATGTTTGCTCATTATAGTACTTTCTTATTGGTTAATTAGTGGTAGGCATTGGTTTACAGGCCCTATAACCAATATACCAAAGTGAACTTATTTGTACATATTTAATCCATTGAATTATAACCGACTTTGGAAACTTACTCCCTCCGTTTTTTATTATAAGTCGTTTTGGAAATGTTTTATGTGGATAATGCATGCTCATCAAGCCTCCCTCCTTTTTGTTTGCACTCGTAACTATTGCCAATTGTTAGTAATCATTTGAAATTATATAATTCTAGAACTTCTGGGAATTTCTATGTAAACATCTAACAAAGTGGTATCTAGAGTTTGATTGTGTGTGAGATTTCTAAGATGACAAGCCGTGACTACAGTACTTTCTACTTTCTTTTTCTCTTCTTGCAAAAGAGAATTATGAAAAATAGTGTTTTGGCATAAAGTTTGGTTGGTTCTCAAGGTATATGGGAGATTGTGGAGAAATATTATGATGAGTCATGTTAAACATCATTAACTAATTATATTTATTAGATGATTAGTTATAGTTTATTGTTAATTCAAATATTTAGTTATCTGTTATAACCACCTCTATAATTTCTTGGCTTTTAGTTTTTTAAAGTATCAAACTAATCTAACTTCTAACTTTTAAGTTTGATCAATATTAGGGATTTCTTAATCCATCATACGCTTTTCTAACGCACCACACGAAATTTTAAAAATGTTTTTAAAAATCGAAAATATATTTTCAGAACGCACCCACACATGCAATTTTTTTGTTTTTGAGATATCTCCTATTTTATGAGATAATTTATTCTGAAAACACATTTTCAAAAATTTCCGAAAATATATTTACAGTTCCTGATTTTACATATTCACACCTACCCTGTGTTGTATTGCTAACCATACCGATATCTCAACCCAATATTGTTAATATAACTACTGTGCTTAAAAATTTCAGTTATTTTAGATACATATTTTACCACTTTATATTATTTTTTTAATTGGATGGATGAACGCTAAAGTCTAAAATATAATGTATTTCAAAAACGAAAAAAATTATATAGGTGCAAATGCGTATTAGAAATGTATTTTTCATTTTTCAAAAACATTTTCGAAATTACATAAGATATTTTTTATCATAGATTGGCTAAGAAATCCGCTCGTTATATTTATTTCATCTTCAACTTGTTATATTCTTTCTTTTTGCATTATTGTCTATTATAAAAATATTGCATTTGAGGTGTCCAATAGATAAGTGTTATCTTGGAATCAGAAGAATACACATTTAATTCTGATTTTTGCGCTTCTCTTACCTATTCCACTTTTCTACGGGTTTTTATTATTCATTAGTTACTGCAAGATTCCCCATTATCTCTCCATATTTTCTCTTTCAACGCGTGCCTTCTTCTCATTAGCTTCTTAAGATTACACTAAAAAAATTAGGTTACAAAACATTTATTTTCCAAGAAATCCACGCGGTGTCATCTATGTATTGGCTGTTAGTGTACGGTGTACATTCTATTTTCCTGTCGATAATTTATATAAAATTAGAATAAATTAATTTCTCAAATATAACATCAATTAGGATGTCACATTTTCATATATCATATATACTAAAAAATTAAGACACACAACACAGTTCACATGTTCATAAGTCTGAAACTTCAGTGCATTTATTCGCAACAAAAAAACATCAACAATAAATCATTATCAATTTTCCAACAAGAGTCATAATTATCCTCTTCCAAAAATCAACATAGTTATAAAATAAATTCAAATCACGGTTATACAAAGTTTACTCCGAACAAAACAAAACAATCGCACACCCCCAAGTGTTACGTATCAGAACATATCCGACTCAATCTACGCAATTGAAGGAACTCCTCGGCTAAATTTCGATCTCTAGCTACTTCGGATCATCTGCACGTTACCCACGTGGAGATAACATTCGAACAAAAAGAGTGAGATATCATAATAATATGAGATGGAGCATAATAATGAGCAGGTAGAGATTCAAGTACATATTATTATACATCTTTACCTCACACCTTTTCTTGTTCATCGTATTAAGAAAAAATCAACATAATTAAATACACAGTCAGCACATAACATCCATCATAATATAATACATACTTTCATCAATATTCACCCATCGAATTATCAATTAAAATGTGATGCAAAAAGACCGACACTGACTCAATGCATGTGGTACCAACAGGGTAAAACTCTCGTCGCAATAATGTCAATTTAGGGCAATCAACTCCGTTCGTCAATACAAACATTCACTCGCCAATACAGGCTTTCGCTTTATGAATGCATGAGACACCATCATGCAACAACATACTTCGCATTTATCATTCTTACTCATCACAATTTCGCCAATTACAGGCTATCATCATCATTATTATTATGTATAGCTCAATTGATAGTGAGAATGGATTGAACATGTACTTGAACCCCAGGGAAAAGGGTTCGATTCCCACGAAAGACAAAAAACTCTACTAGTGAGGGGGTGGATAAGATCGTGAGGTGACAGTGCCGGGAACGCAGAAGGCTCGGGTTGTTACACATGAGGCACTTTTAATAAGGAGAGAAAGAGAGAATAATAAAGAAAATAAAGATTATATTATTCACTTGTTATAAATAATGATATAGACTATAACTATTTATATACAACTCTAATTAGACTTGGGCTAACACAAATTGAATTATATTTAAATGTTAAATCTAATCAAATCTAATATAATATTTCAACACACACCTGTAATCCAAGTTGTCGAACATACGTTAATCATAGTCGATCTGAACTATTCCTAATTTCTTTTTAAATTCAAAAATTTGTTGATATTCAATCATTTGGTGAAAATGTCGGCCAACTGTGCTTCACTTGAGCAATGTCTAACTTCAAGTTCACCTTTATTTACCTTTTCCCCTAAGAAGTGAAATCTAGCTTCGATATGCTTACTTATTCCATGCAGAACTGGATTCTTCGCCAGCTTTATGGATGACTTGTTGTCAATTTACAACACTGGAGGTTTCTTTACTTCGACCTCCATTTCTTCAAGTACAGATCTGATCCAAATTTCTTGACATGCAGCATAAGATCCTGCTATATATTTAGCTTCACACGATGACAAGGCTAGCACAAATTGCTTCTTCGAACACCATGAGATTAGGGCACCAAATACTTGAAAGAAATATCCAATTGTGCTTCTTCGATCTTCCTTATCTCCACACCAATCAACATCTGAAAACCAATTAACTATTGCTTTTTTGCCTTTAGAATCTCGTCGAAATAGTATTTCACAGTTTATCGAACCCTTCAAATATCTCAAGATTCTTCTTGCAGCCTTCATATGTGACATTCTTGATTCACTCATATATCTGCTTACTAATCCGACAGCGAAACCTATATCAGGTCAATTGTTGTGAACATACCTCAGAGATCCCACGATTTGCTTGAACAAAGTTACATCGACTTTGTCTTGCTCTCCATTCTTCTCCAACTTCACATTTGGTTCGACAGGCGAGGACGCGGGATTTGAATCATCCATTCTGAATCTCTTGAGTATCTCTTTGACATACTTCCTTTGATGTAACATCGTACCTTTCTCCGACATTTGAAATTCCATGCCTAGGAAATAAGACAATTTTCCCAGATCCGACATTTCAAATTCTCATCATCAACTCTTTGAACTTCGACAAGTTCTCAAGGCTATTTCCAGTTACCACCAAGTCATCGACATACAAGAATATGATTGTTATATCTTGTGCTACAATTTGAACATAGACACCATACTCTGATTTGCATTTGACAAATCCCAATTCGATTAAGTATGAGTCAATCTTCTTATTCCATGCTCTAGGTGCCTACTTGAGGCCATAGAGCGCTTTGTGCAACTTATATACTTTACTCGCTTCCTTCTGAATCACAAACCCTGGAGGTTGTGTGACATAGACCTCTTCGTCTAAAGGACCATTCATAAATGATGATTTCATATCTAAATGAAATGTCGAATAGCCTTGGTTGCATGCCAATGCTACCACTAGTCGAACAGTCTCCAATATTGCTATTGGAGCAAATATTTCTGAGTAGTTAAGTCTTTCTCGTTGAAGAAACCCTCTAACTACTAATCTTGCTTTATGTCTTTCTATCGACTCAACAACATTGTGTTTCAACTTGAACACCCACTTCACTTTGATAGCCTTTGTATGTGCTAGAAATTCGACTAACTCTCATGTATTGTTTCTTTCGATTTCCCGTAGCTCTTCAACCATAACTAACTTCCATTGTTTAATCTTCAAAGCTTCGTTATGGTTGATTGGTTCAGCACCTGCAAGTAAAGCAAAATGAAATAATTCTTCATCTAGTGTAACTTCATCATCACCCACCACTTTATAATTATGAAGTCTTATTGGAAGAACTTTATTTCTTTGAGATCTTTGGCTTATTTCAGCCACATCCTCTTCGACTTCGAATGTTTCTGGAATGTCAGCAACTGCTTCGACTTCGATTAGAATATTAGCAATTTCTTCAACTTCGACTTCATCAATTTCTTTGTAGAAACCATAACTCATCTATGGCTTGTGTAATACGGTAGGAGAACTGAATTTTTTGGTTTTATCCAAATGTGCGGATAGCTAGAGTCGCCACCGACTTTCTTTTATCCAATATTTAGGAAAGGGAAAAGAACAGGAAAGACCTTTGATAGATTTTGAGTTCAGGGGGTAAGTTGTGAAAAGGGAAGGTGTTATCATCCGTAGTTATCTACAGGATCTTAATCGCTTAGCTCACTTTTGAAAATTTGCTTTTTGTGTGTGTGCTTTGAAAGTATTTTGAAATTTGCCAATGTAAGGTGAACTTTGTAATAACTCTTGTATCGGTCCTCAAGAATGTATACAAAGTGTTTGAAAATATTTTGTTAAAAAATATGATGTGAGAAATGTTTATTTTTAGAAGAAGTTTGTGAGCAAGCGATTAACAATTTTTCACCCACTCAAGGTTGTTCTTATCTTTTCCTTCTCCTTTAGAGATAGTATTATCCGTACCATTAGCTAGTAGGTAGCCTTATCTATTGGATGTGAAGGGACAAACGAAGGGTCATCGTACGATCATTGAAGGCAATTTGTAAGGACACTTTAGTAATCGTATTGGAGGGACTAGATCATTTTTCATAGGCAACATCAAAGGGTCATCGAGGGACTATGATCTTTTATCCGAGGGTCTGTTACTAAAGCATCTCTACTTTCGAGGGACATGACCGTTATTCTGAAAGACAACGAAGAGGAGTTACCCTAGAGGTGTAAGTATGCAAGTGTGTTCAGTTCAGTTATTTATCTTGAATTTAGGGTTTTGCTATCGGTTAATTTTAGTCTTTTCATGCAAAACCTAATTACTAGCAATTGCGTAAAAAAATATAATAGCAAAATATAAAGTGTGGAATGTAAATCTAATACTATTACAAGGCTTCGGGGCAGTTACATAAGAATAAAGAGTGCGGGAAAGTAAACCTACAACTATTACATCCCGGAAGCATATACATAATAAAAAAATTGCGAGAAAATTAAACCTAAGTGTGATACGGTGGCAGAACCGACTGTTTAATACTGGTTTTGCGTTTGTGTTTGCAAATGCTGCGGTAAGCAAGAGTCGCCACCGACTTTCATTTTATCCAACAAAGGAAAGGGTGAAAAGAACAAAAAAAGACCTTTTCGAGAATTTTCCGAGTGAGGGGTAGATTATGGAAAGGGAAGGTGTTAGCACCCTTTCCATTTGTAGTTTTCTACGGGCTCTTAGAGGTTTGCTCGTTTTGAAAATGTTTGGAAAATGCCTTAGTGCGGCGATTTGCTCTGCATTTAACTCTTGTATCAATCCTCAAGAGTGTTAACAAAGCAAATTTTTTTGAAAATTGTTTTTGAAAAGTAGTATTTGTGTAAGTGCAAAAAGTGTTTTTGAGCAAACTTCTAACAGCTATCTACTTTTATACTCGAAAAGGGTCGTTCTTTTCCTCCTATCCTTTAGACAACGCTATCCTACTATTAGTGAGTAGGTATCCCTATCGTTGGATGTTTGAGGGACATCGAAGGGACGTTTACAGTCATGCAGGCAACTTGTGGAGACGCTTTAGCAATTTCCTTTAGGGACTAGATTATTTACCGAAAAGGCAATTGTAGGGTCATCGAGGGACTATGATCTTTTGATTTATGGGTCTTTGCTAAAGCGTTCCTGCCTCATGACTGTTTTATTTCTTAAAGGAAACCAAAGTGGGGTATCCTAGAGGTGTATATGTGCAATGTGTGTTATGTTCAATTATTTACGTCTTGTGTTAAGTTTGCTAGTGTTTGGTTATTAGTCTTGTCATACACGCCTAGTTACTAGCAGTTTATGTTTTTGCAGGAAATGTAAAGTGCGGAAAGTAAAAGTCTAGACTATTACATGGCTTCGAGGATGAGGGTGTTTACAATGTACAAAATTGGGAGTGCAGATAATAAAAACCTAGTTACAGTCTATTACATCCAGAAGGCAGTTACAATTAAAAAAAAGCGAGAAAATAATAACGCGCAAAATGTTAGAAAATATTTCTAAGAACCTAAGGCAATAATAAATCTTTTTGTTTATTTTTGATTTAAGAGAAAAACTAAATTAGTTTTCCTAAAGTCTATTTAGATAGTAAACTAAACTTTTTGTGGTTTTTTATATTTATGAAAAGAAATATTAAAATTAAATTAAGTCCTAAATTCTAGCTTATTTTAAAATTGAGAAAGAGTTCAAGTTTAAATTAAATTATTTACAAAATTAGTTTAATTAAAAAAAATATTAACCTAATATTTTTATGACTTTTTTTTCCTGATTTTTCTGATTAATTAAATAAATGATAGCAAAATAATAAAAAAAAAGAAATTAGAACAATACAAAAATGCTACTGGGCCTAAGTATGCAAAACAAAATAAGGGGAAATGAGTCTTTCGATTCAAGGGAGAATGATGTGCTTTCGATTCACCCCTTCTTGAGCCTTTTCGATTGGGCTAGGAAACTAGCGTGAGCAGCTTTCGATTGGGCTCTCCTGGCCTCTTTTGATTGGGATGGGAAGCTAGCGTGAGCACCCTTCAATTGGACTCAAGAGATGTCATAGTTAGGGTTTCGTGTTTTTGTTTAGGGCTTTTTTATGCAGGCAAAATTGGGCGTTAACTCTGGTACCATGATACTCGTGAGGATGATATGAGTTGATTGGTATCAGCCATGGCCATTTATCTTGAGCCTACGCAATTTTGGAGATGGACAGGGATATACCTACAACAAGCGTCTATAGGTAAAAGTTTATTTACCTAAAACGACGGTTGGGAGGAAGAAGATGATGTGTGTCACTTCCTGGTTGGGCGATTTGAACTTTAGCGCGTTTTGTCCAAATTAACTAGTGTGTTTTATATAGTATGCATTGTTGTCATTATATGAATAGATGAAGCGCGTGGTACAAATGGTTGGGCGTGTTTGGTGTTGGGCATAAGGACCTGGGTTCGATTCCCAAGTCTCAAACCTTGTTCATATTATTTTGTTTCAGGAATTCAGGTACACTGCAGCCTCCAGCGTCCACCATGTACCCTCAACATCTGGCCATCAAATGCATCTCTGGCCCAAATCAACGTGCCACCCTTAGAGGACCACCATCATAGGCGGTTTTAGCATGCGGCTACCCTGGGCAACTGCCCAGGCTCTTTAGTCTGGCCCAAATTTATTTTAATTAAAAAATATAAAAAGGCAAAAAATTCAAAGGAAAAAAGAAAGAAAAAAAAGGGCAAAAACAAAAGTAAACCTAACTGCAGCACCACCAAT
This sequence comes from Vicia faba, assembly GCA_948472305.1. Taxonomy (NCBI): domain Eukaryota; kingdom Viridiplantae; phylum Streptophyta; class Magnoliopsida; order Fabales; family Fabaceae; genus Vicia; species Vicia faba. The sequence continues at coordinate 1,117,700,934 of OX451738.1, read as the reverse complement.
CCCTTCTCCGCGACGGCGACAGACTCCTTCCTCCTCTTTTTCTCAATTAGTTTTAGTTTATTATATTCAAGCACTAATCGGTTCGGCATACTATTTTCCTCTTCTTTTTTTCTGCCTCTTGTTCTTTCTATTCATTCATATGCTTTTTAATTTTATTTTATTTAGATTGAAACTATATGATGTCATGATGATTTGAGCAGATGGTGAAACCACCTCTGCCTGCCATGAAGCTTAACTATCATATTCAATATTTTATGAAAATAAAACCTTTATTACTTTCTATGATTGCAAGAGAATATTTTTATTAAGCTATATGAAAACAAAATCGCCCCTGTCATGAAACTATATGATGTATTTTATTAAAAATTACTTTCTATGATTGTTCAACCCCTTTCACTGCCACTTGAAGGTTGCTCAAGATCAAATGGCGAAGGTTGGTTATTCAATTGTTCTTGTGCCTGAGCACGAAAGCGATGCCACATGGTTTTCCAGAGGAACTATTGAAAGGTATGGCTTGTTATCATAATTTTTTATTTGTTGATAACTTAGATTGACATATCTTGGAATCATTGTTGTTAAATAGCAGTTATAGCTATTGTACTATAGTGTAGCGGAATTTGATCACATCCCTATTGTTTTTTGTTATGCTACTTAGTATAATGTGTTCTCAAATAGTGGCTCTACAACATTGTAGCATACCGGAATTTTAACAAACCACCACTTCGCCAATCTGCATTTGCCAACATTATTTGAAATTTGAATTGATAGCGGTGTTTTTAGGCAGTACTTAATTTCACACAAATGAGCGTGTTTAACTAATTTTCTCGGCTTTTATAGGTTTGTTCATTTTGTGAGCACACCTGAAATACTGTAACATGTATATATTATAGAATCCAGAATTTTAACATGTATATATTATAAAATTCGAAATCTTACAAATTGAAGAGGTAATTGCAATTCAAGGAAATAATTCCTTTGGGATTAGCATTGTACTGTCTTGGTAGAAAATTATGAAGCCAATGAAAACTTGCCCAGGCTTCATAATTTTCCTGGCTCCGCCACTGACCACCATACGCCTCAAGTCAACAACCACACTGAATCAGGCAAAGTCAAACAGGCCTGGATCTTTTGGGCTCAGAATCTCAACAACCCCCCCCCCCCCCCCCCCCCCCCCATAATTGCTAATACATGCCCATTATTCCTTCCTTTTTTTCTTTTAGTTTATTTAAATCTTTCAATATTTATTTTTATTTTCTTTAATTCACAAATTAATTTATTTTTCATAAAAGTTATAAAATCAATAATTCACAAAATTAGGATTAGTTTTTTATTTTATTTTATCAAAATTAATTTAATTTAAGTTTAACTTAGGAAATTGTAATTTGTTTTCATAAATAAAATCAAAATAGAAATTAGGTTAAACTTTTGATTTAATTTTATTTCCTCTTTTTCTCAAATAAATAAAATACAAAATTAGGTTTTAGATTAAATTAATTTCCTTTTTTTCTTAATTTAAAATTAATTAGAATTAGGGTTTTCTTTTCTTTTTAATGATTTCTTTATTTTCTTAAAATAACAAAACAAAACAAAAAACTTTTTTTAATCAATCGCAATTAGGTTTAAGCGAGGGTCAAAACCCTAGTTGTTTCATATTCAATTCATCATGCGCGCATTATTTATTTTTGCCAATATTTTTTTAACTGTTCATGGTTTGTAATAGTTTAATCTAGGTTTTTTTTTACTTATCGCTTTTTCCCGGGTTTTTGGCTATGTAATTAATCCCCCTCCCCAAAGCCTTGTAATAGCGTAGATTTACTTTCTCGCATTTTTAATTTCCGCAAATATTTAACTGTTTAGATGTATGCTAATAGGATTGTATGACAAGAATGCATGATAAATTAATACAGTTAGAAAACCCTAATGTGCAAAGATAAATAACTGAAACCAATCACTCGTACATATTCACTCTTAGGGTATACTCTCACTTCGGTTGCCTTCGGTAAACGATCATTAAGCATAGGGTGTCTTAGTGGTTGCCCTCTTGTATAAAAAGATCAAATGTCCCATTCGAATGTTGCCTCGGAAATGTTGCCTCGAGAAGATCTTAAGACTCTAGGGTTACTACTAAGGTGTCCTAACATTGCTTTAGTGACCGTACGTCCCTTTCTAATTGACCCTTACAAATCCAACGATGGTGCTACCTATTTCTCAATAGTAGGATAGCGCTGTCTAAAGGAAGCAAGAATAGAAACGATATTTTTTCGAGTAGGTGGATGCTAATAGGTACTTTCTCAAGTCAAACTCTTCACACTTACACTTTTCAAACAAACTTTCAAAAAACAAACTTCGTCACACCTTTGAGGACTGATACAAGGGTTATCACAAAGTCAAAACTTTTCAAAACAAAGCACATACACAAGCAATTTTAAAAGATGATCAAGTACCTAAGAGCCCATGGAAAACCATGGATAGAAAGGATGCTAACACCTTCCCTTTCTATAATCTACCCCCCGTACTCAAAATATCTCGAAAAAGGATTTTTTTCTGTACTTTTTTCCTTTCCGGTTGGATGAAGTAAAGGTCGGTGGCGACTCTTGCTTACCGCGACATTTTGCAAACGCAAAACGTAAACCAACATTCAAACAGTCGGTTCTACCACCGTATCACAAGGATCCTTCGCTCGAACTGTTTTCTGCCTAGTTCATTTGGACTGTGAAGGAACGTGGACCTACAAAACAATCATGAAGGTGCTTTTTTCGTTTGGGGCAGTCAGGCAATGAGGGGCGAAGCCTAATGTTTCGTTTCACCCAAGTCCTTTTCTTTTCGTTTGATTCAGTACAAGGGTTAGTTCTAACATGTATATTTAGACAAGAAAAACATGCAATCGAAAAGGACATAAATAAAAAGTAAATAGGCGTTATTTACATGCCATGCTGAAAACGAAAGGTGCAAGGTCAGGGGGACTTACCTTGCTAGAAAATTGAACTTGTGTGGGGACTAGAGTTGCTGGATCCTCTTGGATTATTTTTGATAACTATGGTGGGTTTATGGGCAGCGTATCTCTAATGTGTCCGTCTATTTTTGGCTTGAAAGCATGCTGCTTATATAGAATAGGAGGGAGGGGATAAGAAGACAAAAGTTTAATTGCCATAAACAAACGTTTTGAAGGCCATGAATGAAGTTTTGTAAATGTGGCAAAAAATATGGGATCTTGTCCTCTTTTGAAATTTGAATAAATATAGACAATTTTGGCTTTCGAATACCCCCAGTCTCTATCCTTCGATTAAACTTCACATGCACCCTCCGAACGGGCCTTTTTGTGTAGCCTTCGAATGGGCTTAAGTTGCCTCTTTCGACTGGGTTTTTAGATGGTCCTTCTGGTGTACCTTTTGAATGGGCCTTTAGTGTGTCCTTCACATGGCCATTTTGAATGGACTCTCTATGCATGCTTTGGCCCTCTTCGAATGCCTTCAATCCTTGCCCTTCGATTGGACCTCTTGCATGCTTCTTCGAATGACTCTGATTCAGCTTCTTCGAATGGCCAACAATATGCATTCTTCGAATGGACTTTTGGAATGCCATAGTGTAGAAATTAGGCTTTCAAAACTTAGCATGATGGAAGTTCCTGCCTTGTGAAGGCATCCGTGTAGTAGGTGTTTGCCTTGTAGGTATGAAGAAAATTCTTGCCTTGTGCAGGAAGGCACGCATGACATTTATCCAAATGGGGCCTGTGTGGAAGAAACCAAAGGCGCTTCAAACAAAGGAGGCCCAGAGATGCTCCAAACGAAAGAAGCCAGAGGTGCTTCAAACGAAAGAAGCCCAAATGAGCTCCCCTTCTTTCTGAATCGAAGGGGGCCATTTCAAAGGAAGACAAAGCTCAATCGAAGACTTGCGGACCAAAGTTTGATCGAAGGGTGTTAAATACCCAATCAAAGACTAATGAGTCAAGCTTGTATCTAAGGATTTTGAAAGCTCAGTTGAAACTTGCTGTTAGGCTAATCGAAGGGTACTGTTTAACTACCAATCAAAGGACATTGTTGACTTGCCAATCGAAAGATACTTTGCTAAGATTCAAAAATTTCCTCTTTCTTTAAACAAGTGTTTGTAACCACCGTGTAAGGGAAAAATCTTGGGAAAATATGAGAGGGCAAATTTTGGGGTACGACACTAAGCTATTTACATTCACGGAAGCATCCTATACAATTTATCTAGGAAAATAAAAGGAAAGATGAAAATAGAAAATAAAATGTTTTTTGGTGATTTTTTATGAAAAATAGTTTAAATTGATAATTATTTTAATAAAACCTAAAAATCTAATTAACTTTAAAATAAATAAAAAAGGCTAGTTAATTAATTGATTAAAGGGTTAATTAAGAAAAATCTAAACCTAATTAATTTTAGGGTTAAAGAAAAAAGGTTTATTTTTTAGGTTAACTAAAGGAATTAGGGTTGGGCAAAATAGGATTAGGGAAGAAAAATCAAAGAAATAAGGGTTAGAAACCAAAAACAAGAAAATGTTAGGGGTGGGTGTTGAACCCACGCCCTCAAGCCTTCTGCCTTGCTTGCTTACCACCAAGCCAAGCGCTGGTTGGTGTTAGTAGGATGAATGTTGCGCATAATATATAAAACCTGCAAAAATTGGAAAAATATGAAAAAACATAGCAAAAGGCAGGGATCGAACCCACGCCCTTGTGTACCAATGCCTTAACACGCACATTCCTGCCACTGGGGTGGCTGTTATATCCGGTAGTGTTAGAATAAATAAATAAATATAAAATAAACCAAATTGGCTGGGCCGGAGAGGCGCCGGAGCCCTAGCTCCGGTGATTTGTTTTCTTTAACCTGCGAAATAGCAAACGTCAGCAATTCAAAGGGACCTTATCCCCCTAATTTGACCCCTGCGAGTTCAATGGTAGCCATGGTTTTCATTAATTCTTCATGTATGATGAGATGCAAAGCAAATATGGTAAATCAGTTCAAACATGGTAATGCATGATTTGGTCGTCATGTGACTCATGCGATGGGTTAAATCTGCATAGTTACATCTCAGAACCACGTTAGCAATGTTAGTTTTGATCAAAGCCTAATAAAAGTGAAAAATTTGAATTTCATGCAAAAATAGAAACCGGTGATGCATGTATGTGATTTTCAGGCTCTTTGGATCATCAAGATCGATCCTCACTTACCCTATAATGTCCCTGGAGTTAATTGCGATGGTTGTTTGGCCTTGAGGAAGGCTGAAAATAAGGGTTTCGATTTGCCCTAGTTTTGACAAAAAAATTGAAGTTTTGAAAAATGTGATTTTCTTAAGGTTTCGTGCCCTCTTATTGTCTAAATATGAAGAATATATAGGCTATGAATTAGGTCAACAAAATATGGGCTTGGACCTGGTATGAAAGCCTTTAATTTTTATTTAATTTAACTTTGAATTTAAATGAATAAAAATTAAAATAAATGGAATAAAAATCAAAAGGGGGTGTATGAATAGATTTAAAGATTCACTATGAGGTCTAAAACACATATGGACTTTGAAACATAAGCCCAAAAATTCAAGTTTGATCAATTTGGGTTTCATGCATTTTCTTAAAATATCCCAACTTGCACCAATCATAACTCTCTCAATTTTTATCACATGACGGTGATCAAGGACTTTTTGGAAAGCTAAAGGTGTCCTCTACAATCTCTATGTCGATTATTTTTTCAATTGAAGACTTTTTCTTGATGTACATTACTTTGACAAAAAGTGTCTTTTTGTTGACTTTTGAAATGACCTATAATGTTTTGGCTCATATCTCTCAAATGAAGCATTTTTGGACTTGAGCTTAGAGAGAAAAAGTTGTAGAGAATTGAATTTATTTCAAAATGAGCTTTAGTTTAGAAACATATGATGAAGCATTTGAAAGTTAAGCTTGGTCAAAGTTTAGTTGACTTCTCCTTAAGAAAACCCTAATTTAGCAACTTTTGACTTTTGATGAATTTTGAGTTTCCTTGATGAATCATGATCAAACCTTGATCAAATGATGAATGTGACCTCAAAATATTAGTGTTGACAAAAAATCTTGAAGATCGACTGTATGTTGACCATAATTGACTTTTTGTCCAATACAATTGATTTTCAATCATCTGAGTCATTGACTGGGCAAACTTGTGATGCAAGGCTTGAAATTTGACATGAATATTATTTGAGACATATGAGTAACCATAAAATCCACTTGAGGCATTATAAGCTCAATTTTACTTGAGAAAAGTGAAACCCTGGTTGTAGGTCAACTCCTTAGGATGAGAGTTTGTCTGATGAAACCTTGAGTAGTTGAGAACCCCTGAAGCATGAGGAGGCATCTTGAATCAGCTATGGGAGGGAAAATTTTAGGATACAACAACTGCCCCTATTTAATCTTCTTAAACTTGAGGAGTTAGATTGACATGTCCTCCATTCGTGATCTAAAGGTGGATGAGGATTGAACACGTAAGTGCCCAGAAATTTGTACTCACATGTGCATGAAGTAACACTATTGGTGGATTGTATTGCTTGAATGGGCTTAAAGATGCCATTCAGAGAGGTGGTGGAGTTTCTTCGGATATGGGCTTATAGATGCCATCCAAATTAATTGTTGGTCGAAGTATCAGAAGGAGTCTACGTTCGACTGTATCTGAGAAGTATACTAGAAAAAGTCTGTGTCCAACTGTATCTAGCAGTTGTGTTGGGGAGTATCATAATGAACCTTATGTCTTGATTTTATCTGAATCATATTCTATAATGAGTCGATGTATTGACTGAATCTATAAGAATATTAGAATAAGTCTTCGCCTGACTGTATCCGAGATCTGTACTAGAAGGAGTCTACGCCTGACTATATATGAGAAGTCTACGCTTGACTGTATCTAAAGATATACCAGAATGAATATCAGAATGGATCTACATATTGATTGTATCTGAATTGTATCTGGAATATGTACTGGAATGAGTATCAGAATGAATCTCTGTCTTAATTGTATCTGGACCGTATGTAGCATATGTATCAGAATGAGTCTACGCTTGACTATATCTAGAAGGGCATCAGAATGAACCGTTGACTGATTGTATCTGAAGAATGATAAATTGTTGCCAACATTTATCTGACTGAGGGCATGTTAGACTTGCTGGGGAATATATCTCTGTTGGGGATGAGCTTGTGAAGATAACTTTGTAGATATAATTCTGTGGAGATTGCTCTGTGGAGATTTGTGGATGACTTGAACATTATCCAAACTCCTAGAGTCCTTAATAAATGCTAATCTTGATTTTTATGCATATATTTGTTAACAGTGATCATGTTCAAATGCATATGTTCATTCAATTTAGTCATTGGACGTTTTTGCAAACAAAACAGAGAAAGTAAAGCAAATTTGAATTTTGAAGCATATTTGTGTTGAAAGTTTGCCTATAAACAAGAAGTTTTATACAAAGATACGGACATCATAGTAAGAGGAAATAGTCATAAAATGTAAAGGGGTACAAAGAAAAATAGCTACGTGGAAATGATCCCATCAGGTTTCAACTCTGTTATTGCCCCTATGTCTTCAAGCATCTCACCCCTTGTTGTTGGAAGAAGTTGATTGAACTGATCTGTACCATTTGGACTTGACGTTGATAACAAAGCTTGTTGTAAGTAGATGATCCAACGGGACATAGTCGTACGCTTTAATCCCTAACTTTTTCCTAGACCGCCCTTTCGGGTTTCTAGTCCATTGGGATACCCTTTTTTGCACAAGCTTCCTTTTCGGGTTTTCGACTTACCGGGTGTACAATTTTTTTGTATATATATCCCTAATTTTTCATGAACCTTTTTGGTTCGCTGGGATGCCCTTATTTTTGCCTAGGCCAATCAACCTAGCGGGTTTCTTTTTCATGCGTAGTATTTTTTAACTATGTCCACGTTCATAGGGTGTGGAAAATCTTCACTGTCCATGGTGGTAAGTATCATAGCACTGCCAGAAAATATCTTCTTAATCACAAATGGACCTTCGTATGTGGAAGTCCATTTGCCCATGGGATCACTCTGTGGTAGGATGATATGCTTTATTACCAAATCACCAGCCTGATATACCTGATGTTTGACTTTCCTGTTAAAGGTTTTGATAATACATTTCTGATACATATGACCATGACAAACAGCCACAAGCCTCTTCTCGTCAATCAAATTTATCTGGCCCAACATAGTCTGAATCCACTCGTCTTCGTCCAAACCTGCGTCTTTCATAATCCTTAGGGAAGGAATATGGACTTTGACAGGAAAGACAACCTCCATACCGTAGACTAGAGAGAACGGGGTTGGCCCATTTGACGTGTGTATTAAGGTGAGATAACCATGAAGAGAAAATGGTAACATCTCGTGCCAATATTTGTACGTCACCGTCATCTTCTACAAGATCTTCTTGATATTCTTGTTGGTGGCTTCCATTGTGCCATTCATTTTTGGCTGATACGAAGAAGAATTATGGTACTTAATCTTGAACTGCATGCAGAGTTCCGTGATCATGGTATTATTGATATTGGTACCATTATCTGTGATGATTCTCTCAGGTATGCCATACCAACAGATGAAGTTATGCTTAATGAATCGGGCCACAACATTCTTGGTAACTGAGGCAAACGAGGCTGCTTCTACCCACTTCATGAAGTAATCAATAGAGACTAGGATGAAACGATGCCCATTGAAGATAGTGGGCTTAATATCTCCAATCATATCAATTCCCCACATCGCAAACGACCAAGGAGCAGTCAAGGCATTCAAAAGAACCGGAGGCACATGTATTTTGTCAGCATGAATCTGGCATTTGTGGCAAGCTCTAGAATGATAATGGCAATCAGTTTCCATAGTAGACCAGTAATAACCCACTCTCGGAATTTTCTTAGCCATTGTATGCCCACTGGAGTTAGTACCAAAGACTCCTTCGTGCATATCTTCCATAATTTTCTCAACTTCCTTCTTGTCCATACAATGAAGCAGAGTCGAATCATGATTGCGCTTGTATAAGATTCCAATGCTCAGGAAGAACTTGGTAGAGAACCTCCTTAGAAATTTCTTGACATTAATAGACGCTCATTCGTGTTACTCTTGAGTCTCGAGGTATCTCTTTACTTCATGAAACCAAGGCTTTTCCTCTACTCTACCAATATCAACTTCATAACAATGTGTCGGTTCGTCTAGTCTCTCGATAGTAATTCGAGGAGCTTCATTATCCCATCTGACCCTGAACATAGATGACATGGTAGATAATGCGTCTGCCAATTGATTCTCTTCTCGTGGGATATGCTAAAAATTGATTTCCTCAAAGTACGAAATTAATATCAACACATGCTCTCGATAAGGAATGAGATTTGAATGCTTTGTATCCCATTCTCCCTTAATCTGACTGATCACTAAGGCTGGGTCCCCGTACATGTTTAAGAATTTGATTCTCATATGTAGAGCAACCTTGATACCCATGATACATGCTTCATATTCTGCCATGTTATTGGTACAGTCAAAACATAATCTGGCGGTGAAGGGCATATGGAAACCCTTGGGAGAGATAATCACAACACCGATTCCATTGCCAAGCGTGTTGGAAGCTCTATCAAAAACCATAGTCCATCGTGATCTCTACTCAGGCCCTTCATATGGTCGAGGTTCTTCATAATCAATGACTAGCATAATATTCTCGTCTGAGAACTCGAAATTTATAGATTGATAGTCATCTACCGCTTGATGAGCCAAGTGATCTGCCAGTATAGTTCCTTTGATTACTTTATGAGTAGTATACTGAATATCGTATTCTTTCAAGACCATTTCCATCTTGCTATTCTTCCGGAGAGAGTGGGCTTCTCGAATATGTATTTTATCGGATCCATCTTAGAGATCAACAAAATAGTATGAGTCAACATATACTGTCTTAGTCGGCGAGCAGCCCATGCCAAAGAACAAGTTTTCTCGAGCAGTGAGTATCTTGTTTCACAGTCGGTAAACTTTTTGCTAAGGTAGTATATTGCATGCTCTTTTCGACCAGACTCGTCATGTTGCCCCAATACATACCCCATTGAATTCTCTAACAATGTTAAGTACATAATAAGAGGTCTTCCTTCAACTGGCGGCATCAGAATCAAAGGTTCTTGGAGGTACTCCTTGATTTTGTCAAAAGCTATCTGGCAGTCGCCATTCCACTTTACTACTTGATCTTTGTTCAACAACTTGAAGATAGGCTCACAAGTAGTAGTCAAATGGGAAATAAATTTGGCAATGTAGTTCTATCGTCCTAAGAAACCTCTGACTTCCTTCTCAGTACAAAGAGTTGGCATTTCTTGAATGGATTTAACCTTGGAAGGATCAACTTCAATACATTTACCACTGACGATGAAACCTAGGAGTTTACCGGATCTTATCCCAAAGGTGCACTTGTTTGGATTCAGTCTCAACTTGTACTTCTTCAACCTCTCAAAAAGCTTGTGCAGGTGGTCGACATGTTCTTCTTCAGTATGAGATGTAGCTATCATGTTATCAACATAAAGCTCTATCTCGTGATGGATCATGTTATGGAACAAAGCTACCATATCATGCTGATATGTTGCACCAATATTCTTCAAACCAAAAGGCATAACTTTGTAACAGAAAGTGCCCCATTGTGTGACGAAGGTAGTATTCTCCATGTCTTCAAGTGCCATCTTAATTTGATCATAACCAGAGAAACCATCCATGAAGGAAAATACTTTATGCTGAGCGGTGTTATCAACCAAAACATCAATATATGGAAGCGAAAAGTTATATTTGGGGCTTGCGTTATTCAGATCCTTGTAGTCTACACACATATTCACTTTTCCATCCGTCTTAGGTACTTGCACCACATTTGCAACCCACTGAGGATATGACGTAACAACTAAGAAACCTGCATTGAACTGCTTCATGACCTCGGATTTGATCTTTTCAGACATTTAGGGAAGCATACGACAAACCTTCTGCTTTATTGGAGGACATCCTTCTTTCATTGATAGACGATGAACTACAATATCAGTATCAAGCTCTGACATGTCTTCGTACGACCAAGCAAAGATCTCAACATAGTCATGCAACATCTGGATTAATCTCTTTTTGACACTGTCTTTTAGGTTGACACCTATATTGACTTCTTTCTTGTCCTCTGCAGTACCCAAGTTCACAATCTTGACTGACTCTTTATGCAGTTATATGGCTCTTTCTTCCTGCATTAACAGCCTAGCAAGCTCTTTTACCGCTAGAATGTGAGATCAGAAGAAGAAGAAGAAATAAAATAAAATAAATAAATAGATAAATTATTATAAAGTTTCTTCTTTATTTATAAAATCTGAGATTGAATTAAAAAGAAATTAAATATCAGAATAAAAAAGATGTTCAAGCAAATAAATAAATTAAAAAAGAATTGAATTTCTAACGTGTCAATTAAAATAAAATTGAAAATCAAAATAATACCACTTAGACCATACAAAAACAACCACATAAGATGGTTTGAAATAGGCAAAGAAGAGACCATACAATCAGAATCAAAACATTATAAAAAAAAATCTAAAAGAAATCTTACAAAAGTTAAATAGAAAATCTCACTTATATTACATAAAATGATGTATATTTAATTTTACACAAAATAATAAAGTTGACATATTTTTAATAAATAAAATTTAATTTTAAAAAATATTTGAATTTTAACAAAAATATATTGAAAATTGTGCGCTAGATAATTTATTGTAACAATTATTTAAAATATTATACATCTTTTCTTATTTTGTTTTCAAAAGAATTGCACAGAAGAAAATATCATATATCTAATTTTTTTTTTCAAATCTTATAAATTTGGTCAATATAATCTTTTAAAAAGTATATTAAACAAATCTTAATATTTTTAAAAAATCTTTAGTCTTTAGAGTTATTACAATCTTTCAAAATTCTTTTTAAACCCATAAAACTTCTAATATATATAAATTTTTTCAATCCTTTAAAAGGAGGAGAAGATAAATCGATTTCAATTTGGAAGCGGGAGAGTGACGACTTGTGTTTCTGAAACCTAATTCAACATCCAGCTAGCGAGAAAGGTCGATAATGGCGGTAACCCTCTCGTACCCAATTTCAAATAATTAGGGTTCCTCTTTCAATTTCAATTTCAATTTCAATCTCAAATCTTAAATTTCTAATCTTTTTTATCTCTTTCACAGGACGAAACCGAAGATCTCGAGCCTTTGTTTGATTACAGTCGCGTTCAACCCAACATCGTCTGTCTCGATGATGGTTTGCTTCTTTTTCATATGAATCATCTCCTTCACTGAAAAATCTAATTTTTCTAATTGAAACCCCAAATTTTTAGATTTTTTGTTTGTTTTTGTTTTTACACTAATGTGGTTGATGAACTGTTGTAGATGATGACGATGGCGATGTTGTTTGTGTGGGTAAGAAGAGAAAAAAGAATTCTCAGCATGTAGTGAGTAAATTTTATTTATTTTTTCTTCTGCATATGGTTAGTTATTTTTGTTAATTTTTGTTAATTTTGAAAATGTTTTGGGGTTTAGGTTGAGGATGGGAAGACCAATGTGGACGCTGTGCCGGCGACTGTGGTGGATCTTGACGATGATGATTGGTTACCTTCTCCGCCAAAGGTCACCAGGAAGGCCGATGTGAAGATTGATGAGCAGGATTCAACTTTAAAGAATTTGAGGTTGATATTATTTTACTCTTAATAGAATTTTTTAGCTGCGAAATTCTTGATTCTTGCTATTGCCTTGTTTGTTTTCTTATCGTTCTTAGATGTTTTTGCATTCTAAAACAAAGTTTGAGGAACCAAAGTCAAAATATAGAGTACGAAATGAAATGAGTTTTTAGTTAATTGGCATTAGAGAAAATAGGCTGATGGAAAGTTAATACTTTTCTGTGTTATTGTTTAGTTGGGTAGAAAGTGATAGAAAAGAAAATGCTATAAAAACCCTACTTATAGGGTGTTAATGAATACATGCTCTTATCCAGAAAAAGTGTGCATTGGTAAAGAAGGTTATTTTAGTCTTTTAAAACTAATTAAGACTATTCGTGGTTTGGAACGTTACTAATAGTTGAAGTTAAGCTGCTTTATGTTCTTATCGTTATGCTGATGTGCTTATATTCTCTATTTACCATACAGTTTCTTATAAGGTGTTCATCATTTGTATAGGTTGAAGAAGAAAGAGCTTGCTTCTTTTGCTGAATCAGCAAAAGAATTGTTAAAAACTGTTGAGGAGTCTGTAGAAATGGAAAATTCCGATGCATTGCAGACATCCATGGACGATGTAAGTGAAAAAACATCAAAACCTCCGGAACGAGCAAAGATTCTCATCTCTGTTCAAGACAAGGGTGAAACAAAGCAGATTCGTATGTTCATGGTACTAATTCCTTCAATAGATATACTTTATGTTGTCGATGTACTTAATATATTGTGTTGTTTATATTTGTACTCGGGTCAAATCTAGTTGTAGTTTGTTTGAAATGTTAGGGGTTGCATTTCCGATCTGCCTCTGTCTTTTCCTTATCAGAGATGGATTTCTTTAGTTTAGGTAATACTGAATGATTGTATTTGTCAAAATCTAGCTCAATGTCTTACTCTCTCTTTTCAATTCTCTGTAGGATGACAAGTTTGAAAGGATTAGTAAAACATATGCAGAGAAAATGAAGTGTGATATGAAACAAATTGTATTGTTATTTGATGGTGATAAAATAAGTTCATCTGAAACCCCTGCTAGCCTGGGAATGGAAGACAACGATATGATTGAAGTTCATGTGAAATCAAGCTGATTTAGGTAAGAAATGTTCTAGCTTCCCACATCTAAGAATTCTATATTTATGGCCATCTCATCATCATGATATTCTGCGGTAGTATCACTTATCTTGCCGCTGGAAAATAAACTACCTTGTTTCTGATGGTAGCTTACATTAGTTAGGAAATTATTCATTAGATTCGACATTGATATGTGATTATAGAGCTAAAGCATTACTTTAGCCTTTCCTAGTATTGCATTGTCTGCTTTTTATGTCATGACCTATCTCTGCAGTTCAGAAGTATCATTTGTGACCTCTTCTTCTGCTCTTTTAGCATTTCAAATTTTCAATTGATTATGTTCTTGGTTAAAAACGTGTCTGCATTTTTGGAAATATGTTGATTTTCTTGATTTCTCATAATAACTTTCTGATGCAGATCTTCAATCATAAAGCTGAGATTGACATTTTGGAGCCTCGTTTATGGATTTACATCTTCAAGTTTTTTATCAACTTTTCTCGGAGAATAACAATTCAAGCTCTTTAAATTATTCATGATACAGAAGGCCTAATTGTACAGCATATGTTTTGACGTAATTTCTTGAAACACTTTTTTAGTTAGAAGTTTCTTCAATGTTATGGTATAGGATTGTGAAAATGTATAAACCTTTCTTTTGTTGATGTGCATTATGTTTGAGTTTTTGCAATCATTTTGGTTATCTGTTCAATAGAACTGTGTCAAGGTGAAACTCAAATTCGACACCATCATTATAATCATTAATTATTATTATTGCTAGCAATAGTGACAAACATTCTTTTAGATAGAAATGCAAGATATTGTTGACTCCTTACGAGGTTATAGCCTTTTCATGGCCAGCTGTTGTTACTGAGTGCTCCTAATCAGGCCAAATTTGTTGGATACAAATCGAATTCATTGTGTATGGTGATTACTTAGGTGTGATTTATCTATCTCTCAGGCTTGATATGAGGTATGCAGGTGGTTCGGAGGGTCATTGCTACCTGGTTATTTTAGGACAAGTATTTGAGGAGTTCATAGTAACCTAGTTTTGATATATTTATGTAAAATCATGCTCTGACAAAAATACTTTCAGTAGAAGTCTATAAAGATAAATTATTATACATTTTGATTCATAAACTAATTCTAATTATTAACTAATGCTCAAAACAAAACAACTTGTCAAAAATTATTTGAGGGATATGGATTGTCTAACGTTCTGGCGCGAACGTTACTCTACTTTTCAGCATTTGTAGGCAGTTGGATAAATCTCATGTCTAAAACAATGCCACGTGTGTGTTATTTTGTACTAATAAATAAAAATGTCAAAATTCATGAACCCAGGCCAACAATCTCAATTTTAATACTGAAAATCTTAATGAAAACCATGCTTTTTTGTGATCATCAACTCTGTAGTAGTAATCGCGGAAGTGGAAAAGTTTCGGTGACAAGGCGGCATCAAAGCAAGGCGGTGGATTCTGCAACATCTTGTCGGCAGCGGAGAGGTGACCCGCCCCCAGCCTCTTCTCTGTGCATTTTTAATGACATTTTTTGGAAGAAAATAAATTGAAAGAGAAGAACACGTGGCAACTCAAGCATCTTTGAATAAATCTAATGGATGAAAAATTGTGAAAATCAGTGTATTCGAGGGGATAGAGTGAAAGTTTTGACAAAAACTTTTTTATAATTGAATTTTTTATCATAGAGAATTTCTTTTTTACAATGTGGTTTACGATTTTTTTTATTTGTCATATTTTAAAATTAATTTATTAATATATCACACTTTTATTACTCTCTTGTCCAATGGATGAATGAGTGTATGGAATAAATATCTCTATTCAAGATCTCGTCCAATAGATGGATGAGTGGATGAAGCAAACAATTTCCATGTAGATTCTCGTCTAATAGATGGACAACTAGGTGAATGATATTTTTTATTTATTTTTTAATTGATGTATTCACTCACCCATCTATTGTCTTGAAGACGATTTTTTTTTCATGCACTCATCTATTTATTGAGCGAGACGTCTAATAGATGGACGAGTAGGTGAATGGTGTTTTATTTATTTATTTTCTAATCGATGTATTCACTAGTCCATCTATTGTTTTGAAGAAGAATTTTTTTTTCATGCACTCATCTATTTATTGGGCGAAAGAGTGATAAAAGTGTGGTACATTGGTAAATTAATTTAAGAGTATAGTAAAATGCTATATAATTTTTCAAAGGTGATTGTCTGGTAAAAAATTTTATGGTTTACACCTATGAAATTGTTATCAGATGTTTTTGAAAATTTATTTTTGGACGCACTCATCTTTCGTAAATCAACCGGTCATTCTATTTTTAAAAAAATTAATTTAGATACATCTTTAAAAATATTTCTGAGTGCATTTTAACTATTTAAACATTCGTATTTCAGATATTATAAAGTATATTCAAAGATACAACTTCAAATTAAAAATTAAATATAATAAAAATAATTTATATGTTTGCGTTAAATTTTATGAAAAATTAATACGTACATAGATCCTAAATTCTAAAATATTTTCTAGATTTTTAACGAGAATTTGTTAAAGGGTATAGAGATAGGAAAAAAAACTGTGGTTCCATACAATAGAATGAAGATCGTAGTTTTGGTGCCTCGGGAAGAACAAGAGAGTGGGCCCTAGCTAGCTGTTTAACCCATGCCGGTAGATGTAACAGGCACACTCCTATTGGCTCAACGAAGGTAATCTTACGGATTTCGTAACCACACTCACATGTAAGGTACAGATTGCACTTTTAGTTGGATAACGTCCCAAATGGACCCCACATCAACCTTCCACGCTGGAAAGTTCCATGTCTCAACTGTACACGTCATTTCCCCCTTTAGGTAAAAACTAGAACAACGCATGACTCATGCCTCAGAATCTAACTCTACAACACTTCAATAACTGGAAAATGAAGCAAAAACTTGGTTACTTTCTCTGAGATCAATTTTCATATCTCTTTCTCTGAAATAATAATCACAAGTACGTTTCTTAATTCACAATTTATTTCATGTTAATTGTTGCATGCACTTCTTTTTTTCTACTGTTTTTAGATCTCTTGTTTGTTATATTCATGATATTTTTCTCACACTATTTTCAATAGATCTCACTAAACTATGTAGATCCCAGATAAATTTCAACTTGATGTGATAGAGAGTAGGTTGATAGCATTATTTTGACATGGACACTCACTTGACATTGATATATAGACATGTATCAGTATTGTGTGGATGTTGAATAGAGCTATACATTTAATTCGAGTGTCTGAGGTGTCGGTGTTACATGCATGTATATGGGAATGTTGAACACTATCATAGTTAGAGGAATATTGATATACAAAGCGTTATTACTATTATTGTTGTAAATTGTAATAGTCACATGTGTACATTAAAGTAAGATTGTTAAGATCGGATCTTGCCTAAGATCAAAAGAGATAGTAAGATCGTAAAAATAAATATCGTAACTATGATAGAAAAATTTCATCCAGTTATTTTAGTAAGATCGAAAGGGGATGATAGTAAGATAGTAAAACATAAGATCGTAACTATGATCTGAAAATCCTATCCAATTATTTTTGTAAATTCGAGAGAAGGTAGCAAAATCGGAAAACATAATATTGTAAAGAAAAAAAATCTGAAGATATTACTAAAAGGAAAAATAATACTATATACTTGAAGTTTTTTACATGATATTTTGGTAGGCAAGTGAATTCGTGGGAAAATGGCCTCCATTGAAATGTGGTTTTGCGCCTTGGCATCTTGTCATCCTTTTCTGTTTGTAATAGTGGTGGCTGGAACTGGCCAATATCACTCACAATTCTACTTATGACCGGGACTGTTAGGAGTGAGATTGCAAAATTGTAAGATTTTTAAGATCTAGATCGCAATCTTGAACACCTTGCATTAAAGAGTTTCCTATACAATTCCTTTGGGATTTCAGATTTCCTATTGTTATGTTTTCACAAGAATGTGCAAGTGTTCGTTGTAAAGTTGTCAGTTTTTTCAGCTTTTACATTCTATTGAGTCATCTCTCATGATTGTGTTTGGATTTATTTATATAAACTTACATAGGAAAACTTCATATATAAGATGAACTTTTATAATTTCCGGAGCTTTTTTCATGTTTGAAATTTACAACTAAAGGAAATGGAGAAAGTTTGTGAATTCTGCACAGCATTGAGGCCACTTGTTTACTGTAATGCTGATGCAGCATATCTTTGTCTATCCTGTGATGCAAAAGTCCATTGGGCGAATGAACTGTCCGGCCGGCACCCCCGTACCCTTGTGTGTAACTCGTGCAAATCTCATCTTGCTTATGTTCAGTGCTTGGATCACAAAATGTTAGTCTGTCGAGACTGTGATCGAAATCTGCACGATGGTTCTTCAACGCATCGCAGACGAGCTGTCAAAACATTCGTCGGCTGCCCTTCTGCCAAGGAGTTTGCAACACTATGGGGATTTGAGTTTAAGGAGATTGAAAAGTGTGTCAATCAGAAGGATCTGTTCGCATCTGGTTCTCGTGTTTCAACGTTCGATAAGGGGTCTAGCAGTCGACTAGGTCAGGTATGCAGATTTTGAATATAAATCATATTGATTATCAAAAAGAAGAAAGAAAAAGAACAGACAAGTTCATGATAATTTCTTGCGACAGATAATGTTCAATGATCACGAGCGGAAAACTATTCTGCAGCAGATCGTTGATTTAAAACGGTTTCAGCTAAGTGAGGAGAATGATCATTCTACAAAGATAAATGGGCTACATGTGGATGAAAAATTCAATCAGCAAGCTCAAAAATCTCAGGATTTTGCTATTAGTCTTCTGGAGGAAGACAATCCGATCGGAGAGGTGAATACCGAAACCTTCTCGTCTGCGTTTTCTCAACTTGATAATTTGTCTTCATCTTCAGCTATGGACCTTCCCTTGAATGGAGAATTGTTTTGGACTTACAAAAGTTCACTTCAAAATAATCAGGTAAGATACTTATTTTCATGCTGATGTCTTAATCTTCATACTTGCGAAACTTAGTAATTGCGAAGAACTTGGGAATCTTATCAATGTTTGCAGTTATGGTCCCAAAATATTCAAGACCTGGGAATATGCGAAGAACTTGCTTGTCAAGATGATTTTAACATGCCCGACGTTGACTTAACATTCCAAAACTATGAAGAACTATTTGAAGGAGATCAAGATCCAATTAGAGTCATGTTTGGTGGCAAAGATCTCTCCTGTTCTTCTTTAGAGAAAGATTTATCCGTGGATGACTAAGATATCGACATTCCAAGTGCAATGGAAGTCTGAATTTCTACCTTCACTCAACAAATTTCCACTTCCTCTCTGTGAATTGATGATTAAAGTGCTAAATCAGACCATCATAGAAAATCGTCATAAGATTTCTTATAGAAACTTACAACAATGTGAAACTCTTCAAGTTTATACATGATTTGTATTGACATAAATTCATACTTGATCGTCCGATATTATTACTCGTGCCAAATATTTATTTGGAAAACATTCAAATGTAATTTGATTTAGAAAGATACCATTATATACCAAAAAGTTGTTGCATTCAAGATTCAAAATCCATGGTAAAATGTTACTCTAAACCACTACTGAGTTTGTTTGAACTATTTATCGCACTTTGCAGATATTTATAAATGTATAACCATAGCAGTTCATGCAATATAGTTCTATAAAAGAAGAATTTGGCTAGCTGCTATATTTGGATCATATGTAATGCAAATTCTTTGGATCCATAAATTTGTAGTATATGGTGAAGCTTTCATTTGTTACTTGTATAGTAAGCTTTATAAGAAGAAAATGGAATTATTTTTATGTAAGAATAATTCTATTTGAGCTTCACCAAAATCATGTCATAACCTATTCATAGATAGTTGAGTGTGCTTAAGTGTAGATGAAGTCAAAGTTAACATCAATAAGATATCATGTCTCCGAGATAAATCTTTGAACTGATTCTTTCAATTCCATACACATTTTGTCTGTTTATATGTTGGAATTTGTAACCACTTTAGAAACATAATACATCAGTACTTCCTATGAGTTGATCTATGTACATGTAAACATATATAATATACTTTCCTACATATATAATTTGACTGACAAAGATTAATATATTCTCTCGCGAAGTCAGTTCAGTTGATAGTTGTACAGAGACATAAATTATAAAGATATGAATTCAAATCTGCGACATCTGACTTATTCACTTTTAATGGATGAAATTGTAACTATTAGACTACTAAGAAAAAAATCAATGTACTAATTAATCTCACAAAAATTGTACTAATTATCTTACAAAAATTGGTTCAATAACTATTAGACTACTAGGAAAAAATCAATGTGCTAATTAATCTCACAAAAATTGGTTCAATATCAAGAGGAATTATCATTTCAGGTCTATTGTCGCATGTCTAAAATGTTTTTAGTACTTATGTAACATATTTTGTAATCGGTAAACTAATGCTCTATCAATTGTTTTATTTGAAAATCTTTTTTATAAAAACAATAGGATTATTTTGGGAGGATTAAATCAAAAGTTTGACCCATTTTAGTTTTGAATAAATCTAATATATTAAATAATTATTCGAAAGATTAAGTTAAAGATACAGACACGTGTCCAAGACATGTGTTTGAGAAGTGTCCGTGTTTAAAAGAAGTCTGACACGCTGATACCACTTTTAAGAGGTGATTATATTATATAATTTGTACATGTTATGTTGCTTAGCTAACACTATTTAATTTTTTTTTTTTTTTTGGATTATGTTAATAAAACTAACTCTTGTGTTCCTTCCAATAGTGACCCAAATAAGGCTCCAAATCAAATCAAGGCTAAACTAAACAAAGCAGCCATTTTCACTTGTAATAGGAGACAAAAAAAGTGACAAAACCCAATAACAGCTAATTCATCTTTTAGCCATAACAGCATTATGACCAAACCTATAATGAAAGTGAAATACAATCTGACCAAAGTTTGTTTTATGAAAATATAGTATATGAGAAGAATCGCATGGCTAACTTAACAACCATCACACATGGAAAAGCCCTTATCTATTGGCTTTTACAAAGAAAAATGAATTTATGTGGGGATCAATCTTTAAGATGTGTCTTATTTTATTCAACAAACATTTTGATAATAAGATTTTGATAGAGTAGCGATTAGACGAAAGAGGTTGTTGTAAATGTGATAAAGAAGCAAACCCTCCAAGTAAAACCATGATTGGGTCGTAAATAATAAGTGTCTTAATCTAGTTTTGCATTGAATATGGGAAACCCATGTCAAAACCACCAACTAGGGATAACTAACTTGGAATTCAAGCATTTATGTGTAATCAAATTCTATTCTAACCGCAATTGCTCCTTCAATACGCACTCTATAACTTTTCTTGTTTTCTTATGATTATTTTTCTGTTAAACTATACTAATTCTTCAAACATATTTCTACTTTAAATGAAGGGATATAATATTATAAATAACATATGGTGGACCTTTAGGACTGATTTTGATGTGATTGAATATTTTTATTAGTTTAGATAATTTGATTTGTCAACTAGAGGCACTTGAGTGCGTTTTTCTATAAGTTGTGTGTAATTCAAAATATAATTAATTTTAGGTTAATTCCCTATTATATTCCTTCTAATTTAAAAAAAGAGAGTTTATTTTCATACATTTTTTAAAATTGTTTTTTACTTTAAAATAATCAATTTCAAAATAATACTTTGATGTAAAAGTTTAAACCTTGGGCATATTAGTGGCACAACAAGCCGTTTCTTTCCATGTAAGTGTTTATCTTAGAAATTGATAAACAACGCTAGTCTCTTGTTGAATATCTTGTTGAAGGTTGTTTTGCGAGATTGACTAGTAAATCTCAAGACAATGCTTCAAATTTAAAGTGCTTTTGAGATAGATATGATGAGTGACTTGGATGCAAGTGACTTCGATACGGTGTGAAGTCAACTTGTTTTTGTAGATGGTAAAAACAAAAAGATTTTGAAAGATAAACAAAATAGATTTGAAGGGCTTAAGTAAAGTTGAAAGTAAATTTGCTTGACATTAATATAAAAGAAAAATCGGCGATTCAAACATATATTGCTCTTGCTTGATTCATTTCGCTCTTCGCTTGGGTACTCTGAGTATTTGTGTAAGATGTGAGTAAGTTTGAATGCCTATAAACTATTTACAATGTCTTATTTATAGTACAAAAAGTAACTTCTCTTTTGGTGGGCTTCCCTTTTCCAAGCACCATGTGTCCGTCAGTTCTTCAATTTGTTTTACACGATCCTATGTTTGCAAATCCACTAACGAGCTATCTTTTCCCGCACTCGCCTTTCTGTAACTGCCTATTGCAAACAAGCTCCTCATGTCTTCATCGAGCTTTATGTCGACATGACCTTCTAATTCTTAGATAATTATTTTAAATCTACTTTCCTGACCCCCCCCCCCCCCCCCCCCCCCCTCTCTCTCTCTCTTATACTTCTCTTGTCGCCTTAGGCCATATTTATTCCCTTTAGCTGGATTTGAACTTTGTCGAAATCCTGACTAACAACAAGTATACATAAATAGAAAATAGAAAAACAGAAAAATGAGAGAAAAAGAGTTTTGGCTTAAATTATTTCTAACTCAAGCTTCATACAACTTTTAAAAATTATTGCATTATATGAAAGACATAGGAGATGTTGGTTTTATAGATGCTTGTGATTCAAGTAACTTACTTGAGTCACAAGCTAATCAACTAACTAACTAACTCCTAATTAGTTTTAAACCCCCTAGTTTAGAATTATTAAAACACTTTCCCATAATTCTAAATGTCTAGAAGTGCTAATTGGCTCTTCAAGTATTCAAAGCATTCAATCTTTAAAGCTTTTGTAAAGCCATCAGTAAGTTACTCCTTTGTGAGAGAATGTATGACTTCTATCATGTATTTCATCACTCGTTCCCTTATGAAGTGAAATCTTGTCTCAATATATTTGCTTATTCTATGCGATACTGGATTCTTGGTCAAGCTTATTGTAGATTTTTTTATCAATCATCAACTTCATAGGCTTTTACACTTCATACTTAAGTTCCCTCAATAATGATTCAAGCCAAATTGATTGACACGAGGCAAATGAACCTGCAATATATTCAGCGCCACAAGAGGACAATATAATGACTAGTTTCTTCTTTGTACACCAAGAAGTAGTTGCCTCATTGTATAATAATATATAACTAAATATACTTCTTCTATCCATTTTGTCTCCACACCAATCAACATCACTATAACCAATAAAACTTGTTCTTCTTTTGTTACAAGAGTTGGAAAGTTCAAACCTAACTTTAAGGTTCCTTTTAGACACCAAATAATTATTTTTTCAGCCACTAGGTGTGATTTCTTAGGCATGCTGATAAATATTCTCACTATACTTAGTGAATAACATATATATGACATGTTATTGCATAAGTATCTTAGTGAACCAACAATTGTTTTGTACAATATGGAATCTAACTGTTTTTCACTTGCGCACACATCTAGCTTAGTGTTTGCCTCAAAAGGATTTGTGACTACTTTACAATCCATCATCTTAAATCTTTCCAACAATTATTTCACATGCTTTTGTTGATGCACGAGCATTCCCTTTTTGTTCTTTACAAATTCCATGCCAAAAAATATGATAACCTGCCCAGATTTGTCATTTCAAACTCCTTTTTCATTTTATTTTTTAGCTTCTCTATAGCACATGTGTGGCAACATGTGATGAGCATGCCATCCACATACAAACAAATCATTATGATGCCTTCTTTTTTTGATTCTTGATTATATACACCATAATAAACTGTGAATTCTTGAATCCTAATTGGATCAGAAATTAGTTAATCCTCTTATTCCAAGCTCTTGAAGCTTTCTTTAAGCTATACAAAGCCTTGTATAACTTGTATACCATATGCTTCTTTCCTTTTATCATAAAACATGGATGATGAGTTACATACATTGTTTCTTCTAGAGGACCATTCAAGAAGGCAGACTTCACATCTAGGTAATAAAGTGACCAATCCTTGTTGTTAGCTAGGACCACTACCAGTCTTATTATTTCAAGTCTAGCCACATGAGAAAATACTTCGTTGTAGTCAATCCCATTTTTCTAAAAGAATCTTCTAGCCATCAATATTGCTTTGTGTTTTCAAATTGAGCCATGTGGATTTAACTTGGTCTTATACATCTTTATCACACTAACAAGTACTACAAAACATACCTTTGATAACACCATATTACTATGCCCATTTAAATAACCGTAGTAACTCATTTTCGCGCACCTGGATTTTTTAATATTTTATTTAAATACATTTCATCACGGTCCTTAAAAACAAATGTTGTGATATATTAAAAGGTTACTTGATTCGATTCCCAACACCAACACTTTTTTCTTCTTTTCTTTACAAAAATGGCTTGTCATTATACTCTTATAAATATATTAAATTAAAAATGCTTATCACCACGGTTAATACCAGAAACCGTTATGAATAGTACTTACATTTTATCATGGTTGTTTTTAACAGCCGTGGTGATAATATATATATATATATATATATATATATATATATATATATATATATATATATATATATATATATATATATATATATATATATATATATATATATATATATATATATATATATATATATATATATATATATATATATATATATATATATATATATATATATATATATATATATATATATATATAAGCGAAGTTATCAAGCTTCAGCATAGAATAGCCGTCACTCTCAAAACAAAACTCTAACATCGCTCTCTTCCACATGCAGCAAACCAGTCCTCATAAGCTTCTTCAAACTTAAAGGTAATCAAGTTCATCCTCTTTATCTTTCTTCTTCTTCTTCATAAGCTTTCTTCCATGTTATTCATGCACTTTCTTCCTTTTTTCTCAAAACAAAACCCTAACATCTCTCTCTTCTACATGCAACAAACTCATCCTCATAAGCTTCTTCAAACTAAAATGTAATCTAGTTCAGACGCTTTATATTTCTATTTTTTCTCCATTATCTTTCTTCCATTTTTCATATATGTTCTATGTATGACACTAGTTCTTCTTAAAAAGGTTTTTTTTTTCATTTGGCACAATTTTCTTCTTTTTTGGGTTATCTCTAATTGGGTTATGTTTTCGTTTATGTTATGATGTTGTTAATGCTAGTTTATGTTTCCAATTCAGTTTAACATTCTAAAAGCTGTTAATATTTGAAAATCTAGTTCAAGAGTTTGTGTTTCCAAATGTGATTGAGTTTATATTTTCAAACATGTTTACATTTGGCATGGTGTTCTTTGAATTGTATGGAAAGTGAATGAAAAAAATTAACTCAAGAAAGCGCATATCATGGGTATAGTTCACAAACTGTTTGTGATGTTATGTAGAAACAATATAAGAAATATGAAGCTATTATGGAAGCTTCATCCGCCTTGTATTTTTTCTTCATAGCAACCCAAAGAAGATCAACTTCAGATCATTCCATGAATCTTTTCAATAAAAGGTATGTTGTTGTTACTTTCTTGATAAATGTTGATGTATGTTGTTGTTGTTACTTTGTTGATAAATGTTGATGTATGTTGTTGTTGTTACTTTGTTGATAAATGTTGATGTATGTTGTTATTGATAAATGTTTCTCAGAAGATCCAATTGAGTTTATTATATTAAATGTAGATTTCTTGTTTCACTAATCCTTTAGTGAACATGCATTTATTTAAATTGATTTAGAAAATAATAATTTGAAAATTAAGTTATATTTGAAAACCAACTTAGATCCATCAATATTTTCAAATTGCATGCAACTCATAATTCATCTATCGCTCTTTAACACGTAGAACTTGGTTCAATGCCCCAAGTTCTTTAAAGCAGCAATTCATTCTCTTTTAGTTTATATTGCAAAACATCAAATTTATTGAGAAATTCCAAATCATCTTCATCACTGTTATCATAATAACTATCATCATCAATTAAAATAATGATGATGATAATGATGATGATTATAAATTAGTCAACATATTGATGCTTTGCAAAATAAACTAGGAGAGAATGAATCGTTGCTTTGAAGAACTTGGGGCATTGAACCAAATTCTAAGTGTTAAATAGCGAGATATAAATTATGAGATGCATGTAATTCAAAAAAGAGTGGTTCGTTTAAGTTGTTTTTTTCAAGAATAATTTAAAATTTAAAATTATTATCATTTACATCCATTTTAATGGTTGTATATGTTTAATGAGGTGTATGGAAAAACAAGTCATCCACATATTTTATAATAAACTCATGTATATATACCACAATGATTATCTTTTGCATTCATGGTGAAATTTTAATTAGATTCCCAATAAATTATTGTTATTGGGTTTCGAACCCATGTCCTAAATATATATCACAATGGCTGTTTAATATAATAGTTGTGATAAGTAGTGTGCTACCTAGCTTATCACCATATTCATATGCCTATTATGGAAACCATCATACATACAATCACATACAACCTAACAATGGACGTACAACCGTTATTATATGTGTTTCACAACATTTGTCATATGTGTTTTCCGTAGTAGTGAATGGCTCTTTTCTTTTCAGGAAGGAAAACCAATTCTCATGTGTGATTCTTATCAATTGACCTCATCTCTTCCCTTATAGATTACTTACACACTTTTCTTTCCATTGATTTTGAATGGTTATTGTCTTTGCATTGTCTAGTACTTCACAACTCTCAAGTATTCTAGGTGCTTGTTTTCTCCTTTGTGGCCTCTCATGAGCACAAGGTTCAACTCATGCAGATTCACCAACTTAAATGTCTTCACTATTTGCTTCATCATTAGATTCTTCATTCTCATCATAGTCTACATAAATGTGCTTCCCACAACATGTTTCCTCCATTGTTTTCCATTTCGAAGATAAAAACTCATCAAAGATCACATCTTTACTGATGTGTACCTTTTTGTCAATAGGATTATATAGTTGTAGGAACATGTTGGATGATATCCTATAAATATCATTTTCACTCCTATCTTGTAGCTTAATCCTCAGTTTATAAGGTACATGTTTGTAGCAAATTGATCCAAAAACTTTCAAATGCTTCACAATTAACTTTCTTGCAGACATGGCTTCTGATGGTACCTTCATTTTTAGCATCTTAGTTGGAAATATATTTAGAATGCAAATGGAAACATTAATAGCCTTGTCCCCAGAAATGATGATGCAAGTTCTTGTGTTTTAGCATGCTCTTTGTGATGTCAATAATGGTCTGATTTCTCGATTGTGCAAGACCATTGTGTAGTGGTGTATAAGGCGAGGTTACTTAATGTTTTATACCTTTAATATTGTATAATACTTTAAATTCCTTTTATGTATATTCTCCACTTCAACCATTCCTCAAGATCTTAATTGTTTTGCCATTCTCTTTCTCAATCAAGGTTTTGAACTTCTTGAAGATTTCAAAAGCTTCACTTTCGAACTTGATGATATAATGCCACATCACCCTTGTATGCTCATCCACAAAGGTGATGAAGTATCTACTACCTTCCAATGATGGACCCTTAAAGGGACCACAAATATCAGAATACACCACGTTAAGAGAATTTCTTGATCTCTTAGGCATTTCTGAAACAAAAGTTGATCTCATTTGCTTGCTCCTTAAGAAGATTTCACATGCCATGCTCCTTATACTTAATTTATACAGATCATGCAACAAGCTCTTATAACTTTATTCACTAAAGCTTCTGAAGTTCAGATGTCCATACCTTGTATGCCACAACCATTCTAGTTCATCAATGCTTGACAAACACACTTATTTTCTAGTTTTAATACTACACTTGAAGGTTCTACTTTTTTGATAGTTGAGACTTAAAAGACAACTTATTCATTTTATTAAATAGTTGGAGTGCATAGACAACCATAGTGACTAAGAAGTCCTTTCCCACCAATTGTCTTATGCTTAGCAAGTTGCACTTCATTCCTGGTATAAAAAGTACCTTTTCAATTAAGGAATTCATTGCATCCTTCTTTTTGATGACTATATCACTAATACCTCATGCTGTAAGGTAATTCGTATTATAAAATTTGACACTAGTCTTATTGCTATCAAATTTGGTCAGCGATTCTTTATGTTTTGTCATGTGGTTTGAGCATTCCGAGTCTAGATACCAATGTCCACATAATGAATATCCTTCAAAAGTAGTGACCGTTAGTAGCACTACAACAATTTCACCATCATCATGTCCTATGTTGGCCTCTTCATCCCCTTTCTGATTTTTCTTTCGCCCTTCTTTCTCATACCAACATTCATTTTCAAGGTGGCCACCCTTCTCATAGTTATAAAATTGTATCTTACTTTTGTCAAAGTATTTTTTATTGTTCTAATTCTTCCTATAGAATCATCCTTTTATAGGGGATTAACCTCATCTTCATTTCTTTTCTTTGCAACATTGTAAAGTTTGGGCTTTTGACACCTCATTTGCTTTTCTTCTTTTCAATTCTTTTCAATTCTATTCTCTTGCATCACCCGTGCCTGTAATTCTTGTTAAATTTCTCTTTCAGTATATCTATCAATTATCATCAATTTATTAGCTTCTAATGAACTCTACAGGTCCTCCATTTTTCTATTTCTTGAGATTCTTGAATTCTTGAATGGATACTACAATAAAATCAAATCTTGATGTTAAATATCTCTTCAATTTTCAACTAACTTCCTATAAGTGATTCATTGGTCATAAGAATTTATTTGATTCACCAGGGAAATCAATTTTGAACAATAGCCACTATGATCTTTTAGTTCTCTTCCATTTGCATAAGCTCATACCTAATTCTAAGTGATTGATGTCGTAACCGACAAAAAATAATAGAGTCGCCACCACTATTTTTTGTCCTAAGGACGAGAAAGGAACGAAAAACCCTAATTGTTTCAAAGATTACTAGGTTTGTGAGTTAATTAGATAAATTGAAGGTGTTAGGAACCCTTTATCTCCCTTGTACTCAAGGGGACCCTCTTTTAGCTCTAGGGCTGAATGGGAATATTTATCTATTTTAAACATATTATCAAATAAAAACAAGGAAAAAATGTAGTTTTTTTAGTTAGTGGACTCGCCTTGGTTTTTGAACGCTGTGCCTACATATCCTCTTGCGATGAAATCATAGTCCTTTGTAGTTCAAAGTGTTTGGTTATTGTATTTTATAGAATTGTGTTAAGTTGCTTTCAAATGGTGTTTGAACTTGCATGGGTTTGAAAATTGTGTGATGATAGGTGAAGTTTTTATCCAAGTAGAAAGGAACCAGACGATTCTTTATTGAAAATAGTCTTGAGTTTTGATTAGGTTAGAAAAAAATGGTTTGTAATTGATTAGTTGTCTTTGAATTTAATTTGGTTTTTGAAATTGAATTAAGTTTTGAATTTAAAAATTAGAAGTGAAAAAGAAAAATAATTGAATAAATAATTAAAGATGAATACTAGGGTTAGTAAAAATTTTAGATAAACAAATGATTAAATTAGTAGTTAAAAAATTAGGGTTAATAAACTAATTAAGGTAAAATTTGAAGCAAGATTAGTAAAACTTTTACTTTTAAAAGAGGGGTTTACTTAATTAAACAAATACTTATAATTTTATATAAAAAAATAATAATTTATTTGTATATTTATAAACATTATATAAAAAAAAAAGAAAAAGGAATAAATGTATGAAAAATAAATAATTAAATGGAAAATAAATAAATTAAAAATGATAAATTAAAATAAAATCAAGTCCGGGGGGTGTGTTTTACGCTGGGGTAGTAAATCAGGGGGTGTTAATAGCGTCTGGGCTTGGTCGATGAAGGATTGAGGTACGTTTGGACGCTGTGTGGGTGACTTCATAGGCTTATGGTGTGCAAGTGAAGTCAGAAGTGTTTGACCTTGATCAAAAGGTCGCCAGAAGTTAATTCTAGGACGTTGATCAAAAGTAAGACAAACAAACGAGTGAGATTGAGTGTTGACTGGGATGTATGGCGGGCGAGCGTGCACATGGACTGGTCAATAGTCTTCTGATAACCTGGCCAGTGAATGTCCACACGTTTCACATCAAGCCAACGATAGAGGGAGTACATAACACAATCTGTTCACCAAAATTTCATTGTCATTTTTCTTCCTCTCTCTACTTACTCTCGCTCTCGCTATTCTCTCAAACGAGCAAAAACCCCACCACTGACTGAAAATCGTCTCTGCCGATGGCTCCACCATTATCATCACCCCAAAATCAAATCCCGATTGGACTTCAACCGGAGAACTCAACCAAAACCATAAATGTTAGAAACCTAGGATGAAAACCTTAGAACCCTAACCCTCCTGATGAACCCTAAACCCTAGCCACTGTAAGCGGCCGTTGAGGCCGTCATGAGGGATATATGTCCGCCGGGAACATCATCTTTTTTCTAGAAATCATCATGAAACCTAGCCATATCTTTGAACCCTAACAATTTTTAGGAACTCTAACCCTAACTCTTAGAACCTTAACCCCAAATTTTCCAACAATTCATACATCCGACTCCAATTCAAACACATACAAGCATTAATTACAACAATCATAAAAGCTAAGGATCTACCAACCTTTCTTGCTGTGAAACTTCTTGTAATTCCTTTTTATTCTTTCTCCGATCTCCTTTTGATCTTCTTTCTCCGTTCTTTCTTTGTTTGCAGGTACAATGGTTGAGGAATTCACAGCAAGGACAAGGATTTCAGTTTGCTAATCTCCAATCTTTTTCTCCAGTTCTGTTTCAGATTCTCGGTACCTCTATTAGTCTTAGGTTTAGAAATTTATGGACTTAGGTTTAGATTAGATTAGGTAATGGATTAATGTTAAATTGCTGTTACAAATCAATTAGAGAATTGATTAAAGATTTAACTGCTTTAAGATTGATTTAGTTCTGTAATTAGAATTAGGTTTTTAATTTTGTAATGTACTTAGACAAAATATGTATGTAAATTCACATTTAATCAATACAATATTTTGCCAATTATTTTATTCGAATTGATTTGATGCACGGAATCTAGATTTTGGGCTTTTGATTGTTAACTTAGGGTAGAAGATTAGGCGCAACAAGGGCAAAGGGTTTGAGAAACCCTAGTTGACCATTGGTCAACTTCCATAATAAAACAAATAATTGAAAAAAATAATAGAAATGAAAAATAAAAATGAATAATAGTAGAGGTGTTGACCTCCAGTCCACCTAAAAAATAAATTAAAAATAATTACGTAACATATATATATATATATATATATATATATATATATATATATATATATATATATATATATATATATATATATATATATATATATATATATATATATATATATATATATTTATAAACCTATTACAACTAATTTTATCATAGACCACAAGGATTTAATGAGTCTTTTTTAATATGAACACTTAGATAATGAGCCCATTACATTATAGAATTTAGAAAAATGTTTATATTTTATAAAATAAATTGTAAAGAGTTTTAATATGATTTTTTTTTATATCTAAACTATAATGTTTATAAAGCTAAATATTAGTATGCATGAGAAATCAGTTAAAATAAATGAGAATAACTAAAAAAATTAGTGTGAAATAACCTAATAATCCTAGTAAAACAAATTTTGACTGTAGCACTAAGGCGGATAAATTTGGGGTATGACAATTGCCCTTATTTAATTGCTTTTCGATTGAAGGGTGCAAGAATACGAAGTTCTTGCACGTAAGATCAGATGGTTATTAAATAATGGAAGACCCCAAACTTTGACCAAAAACTTTTTTTTTTGAATTTTGTTTTGAAAAATAGTTTTGAACAATAAAACAATTAAAATAAAAGGACAAGGACGACGCAGATAACTCATCAATGTCTGGAGCATGGATTAACATATCTACCTTTTCCAAGAGACTAAATCAATAGATATGAAAAAGGACTCCATCACAGATTTTGCATTCCTACCACAACCTAGGGGATAGGTAATGCAGACATCAACTCTATTTATGAAAAGGGACTAAACCAATAAAGTCGAAAAAGGTCTAAAAATACTTGATAATGCTTTGGGACTAACATAGTAAGTTGAATCACAGATTTTTCATATTTATCACAACCTAGGGGATAAATAATGCAGTATCAATCCCATCTTTGCCAAGGGACTAAACCAATAAGACCAAATTTTTTAGAAAAATAACTTATCATTGCTCAGGGACCCATATGAATAGTTATATCTGATTTGTACATCTACCACAACCTAGGGGGTATATAATGTGGGTATCAACTCTATTTATGCCAAGGGACTAAACCAATAGAGTTGAAAATGTTTGAAAACAACTCGCTAATGCTTAGGGAATAACATAGTAAGTTGTATTGCAAATTTTGCATATTTATCAAAACCTAGGGGATAAATAATGCGGGTTTGAAATTTGATATTTGAAAACAAAATTTGATAGTTGAAAATTGAATAACTAGGTCGTAAATATGCCGCCTAGTGTAATTTTTGTTTGTAGTACCTCTAATTACTATGTTTGTTCTTAACTGAGGTAACTATCTGTAACAATGTAAAAAGCTAAGGTTTGAATTTGTGATTTTGTGCAGGTGACTTAGTTGGTAAACAGGCCTTGAGATTTCTCAAAGTATTTCTGGGCCTCTGATTTGAATGTAATGCACGATTGATATGTTTATGTACAATTCTTAATGCTAATGTTATTGACATGTATTTTGTATGTAGATGCACCAAGTATTATGAATGTTTTTTGTGATCTTGCTCCTTTAGATCATTGGGTCTTAAGGGTCACTGACTTCCCAACATTCTTTATTGTCTTGTTGCGGCACCTCCAAGTTGACTTGTATCTTGATATGTTATTGTGAACAACGTCAGTATGATTTTTATGATTATACTTCGGACGTAGTCACAAATTTCTTTTGACATTTTTCTAACCAAAGTGTTTTTTAATGTTCGTTAATGCTTTCTATTTTGTCATGTCCCCAAAGTAGTTTCAATGCAGTGTTTACAAGAAATAATCGTCGTATTTTGAAAACAAGTCGGAAAAAGAAAAACACAATTGAAAAGTTTTGAAAAATAAATTATTTTTATTAATGATAGTGCCTTTGAATAGGCCATAATACAAGATGCAATTCCTAAAAAGAGGTAATTACAGAAGGATAAAAAACAGAAAATGGCAATAATAAATGATATCTAATACTACTATTTATCCTATGTCCTTGATAACTCCAATCACTTCGCTTCCGAGAAAGATGATTATATTGATTCCTCCCCTCCACAGTTATAGGTGCAACGAGTCATCGAGTCGCAATATTTTTGTTCTTTTTGTCATTTGAACAAAATCCCTAATTTTTGCCTGGATCGCCCCTTCGGGTTTTCAATCCACTTGGATGATGATTTTGTTTATATGTCCCTAATTTTTGCCTGGATCTCCCTTTCGGGTTTTCAATCCATCGGGACGCCCCTTTTTTCCTAAGTCGCCCTTTCAGGTTTTCGACTTAGCGGGCTCTTTTTTTTATACATAGTATTTGTTTTACTACATCAAAATTCAGCGGATGTGGTACTTCTTCTCAGTCCATTATCGTGAGGATAAGAGCTCCTCTAGAGAAAGATGTTTTTTTCCACATATGGACCTTCGTAGTTAGGTGTCCATTTCCCACGTGAATCTAGACGAGGTAGCATAATCTTCTTGAGGACTAGATCTCCTTCTTGGAATACTCAAGGACGAAGCTTCTTATCAAATGCCTTTTTCACCTACTTTTGATATAGTTGGGCATGGCATAAGGCTGCCAAACACTTTTCTTCAATGAGGTTGAGCTGATCAAGTCGTGTCTAGACCCATTCTGATTCTTCAAGCTTGATTTCAGTGAGGACTCAGAGTGAGGGAATTTCTACTTCAACAAGGAGTACAACCTCCATGACATCATACCCCAAAATTGCCTTACTGGTACAACTAATTAATTCATTCTCTTAACCTTAGTATTATTATATTCTTTGGTTTTGAAACACCAATTAATTTTATTTGTTGCTTCTAGATACATTGGGGTCCAAATAATAAAGGGGGGGGGGGGGGGGGGGGTATTTGATATTTTTATTGTGTATAAATTGTGCTGGCCCATTGCGTTGTGAGGCCCATTTCAAAATAGACAAAGAGGGGGTGTGTGTTCTTTTTTGTTAGACTAGAGATTTTGTCAAGGCTAGAGGCCCAGATTGGATCATCTTGTTTTAAAGCCCATGTTCATTTTTTTTAAAGATGATACAATGGGAGTATGTTTTCTTTGCTTACAGGCCCATATCTCATTTACTAGAGGCCCATCATGGTAGGTCTGTTGACTGATGTCAACATTTAAGAATTATCATTCTTATATTATTATTAATTATTATTAATAAGTGTTATTATTTATTATTATTAATATAATTCTTATTATTTAATGTTATTATTATTAATATTTTTATTCCATTATTAATGTTGACCAAGTCAACCAAGTAGGGACGAAACCTTAATTTGTGCCTTTGTCCTTCATCCCTCTTCACTAAGTAAACCCAAGGAAAAAATAGATACTGTGAAAATCAAATCTTTCATAAAACAAAATCAAATCAAATATTTCACAAAAGCTTAATTGAATCTATAAATACAAAGACGTCTAAATCATGATCAGTTACAAAAGAATTAAAATTAGTTTACAACCAAATCTCTAATTTTCTAACATAATAAAATCTCTAAGTCCCTAATCAACAAACTGTAACGAAAAATAAATATAATTTCCTAATCTATTATAAAAACTAACCTTCTAAAAATAATCGTCAGGAACGAAGAAGTTTTGGAGGAGAAGAGAGATAATAGGAATAGAAAAGAAGCAGGAGCAACTGATCAACTTTCTTCTTAAGATCTGGATTTCAATTTCTGAAACCCTAGATCTGTGTTTCTTCAAGCCATCGTTACCATCACACTGCCATCATTCTTCATACCTGCAAAACAAAGAGAAGAAGAAGAAGGAGATTAGAGAATTAAACTAGATAGTCAGAAGAGGAATTGATACGACAAGATTAATTGCATTAGACGATAAGCCTAAGAACTCTTAGCTTTAGGGTTGTTGATGATGACTGATGTCTGATTATGCTTCAGATTAGGGGTTTATAGTGGGAATTTGAGGTTTTCTGGGCTTTGTTCTAGGGTTAGGGTTAGCGTTCTTAGGTTTTGGGGTTAGGGTTCTTAGGGTTTTTGTTAATCTGGGTTATGGTTCATACTCGTTGAAGGTTTCCGGGTTAAGATAGGTTAGGGTTCTTCATGAACCCTTAGGGTTCATGTGAACCCAGACGATAATTTATTTGAAGATGGTGGTGCCTTGGAGCAGCCGCCGACGGAAGAGATTTCCGGCCGGTGGCGCCCAAGGCTGACGCGATTTTCAGTCGTCGGGTTTATAGGGAGAGGGCAAAGCTACTCTATTTAAAAATCCCAAAGGGTTCATTTGTTGTAGAGATAGGGAGATAAGAAAAAAATGGGCCTTAGCCCATAAGTTTGTTTTTATAAACTCCCTCTGATCCTATACGTCCCTCTTACTGTGCGCCCTCACTTCCTGTCTCTTGGATCATCATCATACGTCCCTAAAGTGCATCTACCATAGCTCCCTGATCTCGCCCACACTCTGTCCATCGGGCCTAAAACAAATTCTGTTTTGGGTCTGGTCCTTAATTCCTGCACCTCTCAAATTGCTTCCCCTGCGTAAAACAACATCCCTCCCGCGCTATTGGCCCAGGTCCAATATCTGGACTTGAGCCCTTGCTAAACCAACCCTCTAATTTTGCTACTGCATACGAATTCACATCTCTCAGCGTTTTGGGCCCAAATTCAATATTTGAATTTAGGGCCTTACTATTCACACTCCAGCCTTTTACTAACAAACTGAAAATACACCACATGCGTAATTAATTAAAATTATATTTTTTTTACAATTTCTTTTTATTTATTTATTTTATTATATTTTCATAATTAATTTATATACTTATTATAAATTCTAAATTTATTTATTGATTCAAATTCTCTTTTTTGAATATTAATTCATTCAAATGTTTTTAATTGCATTAAAATTATTTTTCTCATGCATTAAAAAGATTTTCTTCATATACTAATATATTTTAAAAATATCCAACCAATAACATTACTAACAATTTTCACTAACTTAATAAAATCAATATATTATTTTCAAAAAGGATTATGGAGATATTTCTCATTAACTGCAAACTTTGTCTAACAACTCCACAAGTTATAAACCCAGACTTGGTTCAAGGATTAATACGAGATATTTCTGTAATCCATAAAAAACACTAACCAACAACTGCGAACTACGAATTGGGACTCTGATTTCTCATAAGAGGATATGTAGGTGTATGACTAAAATTGTGTCGAGTCCCCCTAATAAAAATTAAAACCCTATTTCCCAAACCGTAAATCCAAACCCTAGTATCCTTATGAACAAGGTAGATGAGGGATGCCTAACACATCCACTTCGTCTAAAAATGAGTCAACAACTTAGAATGTCTGACCAAATTAGGGTTATCTATTATATTCCCTTCTATAGGATAAAAATTAATGGTGGCTGTTATACCCCAAAATTTGCCCTCCCATATTCTTCAAGAAATTGCCAAGCCAAGTCATAAAATTCCCCAAGGGTTGCACAGTGCAACTGTCTCCTATACAGTCAAAACTAGGGTTTGTGTTCTGATCAAGAAAAGGAAGTGTTCAAAGGTCCAATCAAGTCTCATATGCTTACAAACATGGTCAAGCATCCTCATATCAAGTTTCAAGGCATTCAGCTCAAGATTGCACAGTCAAAACCCTAAATTGCACTACAGTCAACTGTAGGGGCAAAATGGTCATTTGACAGTCAAAAGTTCAAATTTTTGGTCAACATATCATTTTGAAGCCACAAACATCATTTGATCAATGCTTGATCATGACTCTCAAAATTTGGCTCAGAAATCATCAAAGATGCAAAAGTTACTATATTTGGACAGTTGAAAAAGTCAACTGAAATTGACCAGGGCATAACTTTCACATGGATTATCAGAAAAATTCCATCCAAAGCTCATTTTGAAGAGAAAGACATTTCCTACAACTCATCTTCATACTTCAAGTCCAAGAAATGCTCTCACAAAAAGTTATCAATTTCAACATTATAGGTCATTTTCAAAAGTCAACAAAAAGGGACTTTAAGTCAAAGACCATAACTTGAGATTGGTAAATCAAAATGACATGGGACCAAAGGCATTGGTTAAAGGACTCAAAGACCTTTCCAAAATGTCCAAGAACATGAGAAAAGCTTAAAAATTGAGCAAGTTATGCCTTGTAGAAGTTGGGAAATTTTTGTGAAATGGCAAAAGTCAACTATCCTTGAAACTTCAATTTTTGACAAAAGGGCCCACTTTCTTCCACTTGATTCATCCTTGTCATGCCACACACGTGTCCCATGATTAATTTCAAGACCAAATATTGATTTTTCTATTTTATTTAATTTTTGATAATTTAATTCATTTTAAATCTTTAAAAATTCAAGTAAAATTCAAAAAAACAATGGAATAGTGTCATTTGAATTTGGACAACTTCCATGTATCATGGGCCAACTCAAAAACTCAGGCTAGGGTTAAATTGCACACTAAGTCTTGGTCTTGGCTTAAAAGAAGGAAAAGTTTGTTAATGAAAAAACCCTAGGACTAGTTCTCTCATGGGCATGAATCAAGGTCAAATAACAAGCTAATTCTCTTCCCTCATAAGCACTGAGTCAAACCCTAACCATAAGACACCAAAGGCTGCGCTCAAAAGCTCATAAAAAACTTGAAATTTGGACTTGAAAACTAGATTCTGAAATGACTATTAGAGGTGGTTTTAAGCCCTAAGACTGATTCCAATAGCTTCCTCAAACTCTCCTGATCACATTCCAATCACAAACAAGAACCAAAACGCCCTGAATCGGTATCAAGAACTCAGACTGTACCTCGAAACTTTTGAAATCGCATATCTCAAATCATACATCTTTTTGCATTTTGATTGATGAATTCATGTTCCTTGTCAAGTTTCCAAGCTAACCAATACATTCAATTACATTTTTGTGCCTCATATGCGATTCTACCATTTTTGAATATTAGGGTTGCAGGTTTTTAAAATTAGGGCTTTTGCAAAGAAGAAAAATCAAAGCTTCAGACCATGGCCATTGAATTCAGTGCATTGAGACGGACATAAACCACCATTCGCGAACAATTTATGTAGCTTATATTGCTATTCGCTATTTTTCCAAAAGTCCCCTAAGAAAACACAACGAAAACCGTTGCCTCTGTGTTTTGTATTTCAGGCACGCGAGAAAGATGAGTACATGGCACGCTGTGATTCGTCAGTTCAAAAATTGGCGCGTTGAAGGCCACTAACTCTCTTTTCTTTTTATTATATTCATTAATCATTATATGTTAAAAGTAACTCAAGTGCTTCAGTGGCAGGCGTATTCCTTTGCATTGACCAAGACCTGGGTTCGAACCCCAGGTCTGTATAAATTTCAATAATATTTTTCAATACAAGATCTTGTGCAGCGCTAACGTCCAAGGCATACCATACACACTCAAAACTCATCGTCCACACGTCCCAGTAGATCAATCAAAGGGCTCAGATTCAAGGCACATGATACGCTATGGTCAACGCATTGGCACGTGAACTGAAAAGTCAAGTGGATTTCAATGTTAATGGGCCAGAATGCTAGGCCTTACCTCCAATTCTGGGGCTACCCCCCTGGTTTGATTTTCTTTTTCATTTTCTCAATTGTTATGTCATCTATTTATTTTATTTGTTTTAATTAATTAATTAATTATTTTTACAAAAATATGAAAAATATCATAAAAAATCAGAAAAAGGCAAAAAATATAATTTTTATTTTTTTACTTTTATAAATAAATTACATGTAATTATTTAGTTTAATTAGGTTTTTAACTTTAATTCCTTTTTTATAAAATCCAAAAATATAGAATTAGGTTAATTAATAATTTTTATACCTTTTTAATTTTCTTTTTTTTATCACAATATTATTTATTTATTTATTTTATTTTTATAATTAAATGTACATAAGCAAAAATTAGGGTTTAATTTAGATTAATATAACATTTTTACAATAAACTTAAAAAACAATAGAATTAGGGTTAGTCAATTATAATTAATTCCTTCCTTTTCTTTTTCTTTTAAATCTTAAAAAACACAAAATACCAAAAACATTTAATTCTAATTAATTAATTCCTCATTAATCTTAATTGTTTGTAAAAGGGTCCAACGCCCGTCGCTTTAATTATTTTGTTTCACGTATTTTACTTTGTCGCTTATTATAATTATGTACATGTCCCAAAGCCTTGTAACTTTATTTCTCGCACTTTTATTTTATTGCTTCTTTACTTTCAGTCAAACCGGGTTCGGTTTATTTTGGCGATGTGGACCCGCGCCATTTGTAATAGTTTAGATTTATTTTCCCGCGACTTTATAACTGTTAAAAAAGCATGCAAGAATGAATGTCCTAATTAAAATCAAGCGTAGATCACAAATAAACATGACAAGACAAATATCTGAAAACGACACACGAATCGCACACACCACCCCTAGGGTACGCCTCACTGTTGCCTTGCCTCGAAAGGTGATCGTCGAGTAGAGGACGTCTTAGTAAGTCCTCATGATCCGGGAACCTGGCATGAGGGTAGCTTCTAAGGTGTCTTCCCATTGCTCTGGTGATCACCATGTCCCTACAAACTCGAATTGACCCGAACACCTCCAACGGTGGTGCTACCTACCTCTCAATGGTGGGACGGCACTACTTTAAAGGACATTTACACAGACGAATTCCTTAGGGTAGGTAGGTTCTCAAGGATACTTGCTCTTTTCAAAACAAACTGAAATCTTTTCACACCAACACTTTTCAAAAGCTTTCGAAGCAAACTTTTCAAACACTCTGACGTACGAGTCGAACTGAAATTTTTCAAAGAAACTTTTTAAACCCACAATTGAAAAGCAAGCAAACATTTTTGAAAACACATTGAGCAAGTATCTAAGAGCCCATGGATAACCATGGATAGAAAGGGTGCTAACACCTTCCCTTTCTATAACCTACCTCCCGAACCGAGAGCAATCTCTTTAAGGAATTTTTCTGTGCTTTTGTCCTTTCCACTTGGAGAAAATAAAAGACGGTGGCGACTCTTGCTTCCGCGACATTTCGCGAACCAGCGTTAAACAGTCAGTTCCAGATCCACCGATCACAGAACTGGCGACTCTGCTGGGGACAAAACTTAAAGTGAGGTGTACCTTAGGACTAAGATCATTGTGTTTTCAATTGTATTGACTTGCTTGCTTTATTATTGTGGGACTGTCTTGGGAGTTCTATAGATCCTAACCCGGATCTGGGGGATACCTTCTTAGAAAGTAGCAACAAGGCTGTGAGGGAACTGTGCGGGGTATACCGACATGGTTGAAACAGTCTGCTACGTTGATGTGGCACTTTGGTGTGTACCGGTAACCCTTGAGTTCAGTCAAGGAGAGTACGGGGCCTCCATGTGGTGTCATGAAGCATCAACAGACCTTAGGAACCTTAATTGAACCATCTTGGCCTCTTTAGGGTAGTGAGATAACTGACTTTGGTACAGTCAGAGGTTGGTTGATACTCGATACTACACTCAATTGAGGGTTGCTTTCCTGGAATATTTCCGTCGCCAGTTCAGTGGCTAAATCGAAACGATGAACAACGAAAGCAATCCCGTGATATTGGGAACCTTAGAACCCGGTTACTTTGATTAGGACAGGTTGAACTCACCAACTTCAAGAGGGTACTACCCAGACCCCATGCTGGCCTTAAACCTTAAGGGCTTGTCTTGTGTGCCTTGTGTGCCTTACATGTTTGTCTTTGTACATATCTGTGGTGTGTTTAATCATAGCATCATGACATCATCCAGCATCATAGGCATTAACTAACCATTTCAGGGGTTCGAATTTTCATCTTTGTTCTTGTTTTGTAGGACATGGAAACTGTTCGTAGAAAGACAATTCAAATCAGTCTTGTAAGGGTACCTCCTCAGCTTAAGGAGCTTATATCCAGGATTCCCGAGAACTCTTCATTCAGTGAAAGGCATGGAAGCCTCATCAGCTTGGTCAACACCAACATTGAGGAAGATATGATAAAGGTCCTGTTCCAATTCTTTGACCCTCTGCATCACTGTTTCACCTTCTTGGACTATCAGTTGGTACCTACATTGGAGGAGTTCTCCCGACTCCTGAAGATCCCTATCCTTGATCAGCTACCCTTCAACGGTACAGAAAAGGAACCTAAGCTTGAAGAGATTGCTAAAGCCTTGCACCTACAGTCATCTGACCTCAAGGGACATTGGGAAGTTAGAAGTGGTATCAAAGGGTTCTTAGCCAGGTTTCTGTTTGAAAAGGCCTATGAATGTTGGAACTCCCTTGACTTACAAGCTTTTGAAGAGGTTGTGGCCCTTCTTGTTTATGGTTTGGTGTTGTTCCCTAACCCAGACCAGCTCGTTGATATCAATGCTGTCCAGATCTTTATGTCCAGGAATCCTATACCTACGTTGCTGGGGGACCTCCTTCACTCATGTTACACTCGAACCATGAGAAAAAGAGGTGTCCTTATGTGTTGCACTCCTCTCCTGGGAAAGTGGTTTATTTCGCACCTTCCACAATCAGTCCTGAAGAACGAGCGGGGTTTGAGATGGTCACAACGGTTGATGACTCTTACACATGCAGATATACATTGGTGCCCTAGGTCCAGAGAAGATGTCACTATCATTGATCATTGCGGGGAGTATCCTAATGTTCCTTTACTTGGAATCAGAGGGGGTATTACTTATAGCCCATGCCTGGCTTGGAGACAATTTGGTTATGCTCGGAGAGATGGTCCTCATGACATGTTAATTCCTGACATAGTTTTTGACTTCGACAACGATACTCAAGGACTTCGCCAGAGATTTATCAGAGCTTGGAGGATGCCTAGTAGGATAGACAGCAAGACACTGGGGCACAGGAACTCCATCCCTTTGGAGCCTTACCTCAAGTGGGTACGAGCCCGCTCTCAGAAGTTAGTAATGCCTTATCCTCACATGCTTCCAGTAATCGAAGAGCCTGCCTTGGAAGGAGAGGTGTCTCACGTTATTCAGCACCCTGATATGCCCACATCCTGGGAAGAGATGCAGAAGAGCTGGATCCAGCTTAAGGAAGAGCGGAATTCTCTTGAGACTAGTTTGTATGCCAGTGAAAAGAAGGTCTTGGAGCTCACCCGCCTGTTGCATGAGGAAAGGAACCTCAACACTTACATAGCTCCAAAGAAGATGCGCAACATATTTTGGGATTGATTTGATCTTTTTGTACTTTTGCCCATGAGGCTTTGATGTATTAAACAATGATTTTCTTAATAATAACGTGTGTTCCTTTTGGTCTACAACAAATTTGAATTTTCGAACTCTTGAATGCATTGCATAAACACATATCATTCATCATGTGCATCATAGGTACTCTTCTTTTCAGGTTGTTTACTGTTCTTCGCTGTTTATTTCAGCATCATGAATCCTGAATCGTCAACCGAGGCATCTATCAAGGCTCTTCAGGCGTAGAACATCCAATTTCAGGCGCAGAACGCCCAATTTCAGGAGCTGATCAAGGGCTTGGCTCAGGGTCAACAAGAGTTGAAGACCATGCTTCTGAAGAAGACTAAGAAGAAGAGGAGGACTGTGCTATTTAACACTGGGCGCAGACTCGGGAACACCTTGGTTGAAGCTGAACGGACTCCTCCATCTGTGGAAGAAGGTAGTCACCAAGAAAGGGAGGTCCCTACTCCTGTGGGCTCTGATACTGAAACAGACTTCAACGACGAACAGTACCCTCCTGCTGAAGACCGGTACAAACAGCTGGAAGACAGATTAAAGGCTATGGAAGTTCAGCGGGTGCCTGGATTGGATTTCGGAGACTTGGGGTTATCTACTGGGGTGGTGATCCCACACAAGTTCAAAACACCTGCCTTCGTGAAGTATGATGGGGCTTCCTGTCCCAAGATGCACCTCCGTTCTTATGTAAGGAAGATCCAGCCTTACACAGCAGACAAGAACCTTTGGATCCACTTCTTCCAGGAGAGTCTTTCAGGGACTCACCTCGATTGGTTCTATCAGCTGGATGGAATCAGCATTCGTAACTGGGAGGATCTGGCCACTGCTTTTTACAAGCAGTATCAATATAATTCCGACCTCGCTCCTACGCGTACCCAACTCCAGGGTATGTCGCTAGGGTCGGGTGAAGGTTTTAAGGAGTACGCCCAGAAATGGAGAGACCTGGCTGGCAGGGTGCAGCCACCATTGACGGATCGGGAGCTGGTAGATATGTTTTTGGGGACCCTATCTGGTCCATTTTTCAATCATCTCATTGGTAATTCCTCTGCTGGGTTTACTGATCTGATCCTAACTGGTGAAAGGATCGAGGCCGGTATAAAATCGGGGAAGATACAGAAAGTTGCCTCCTCCAGTACTGAAAAGAAACCCTTCAAAAAGGAGGCTAGTGCTGTATATAGCTCCCGGAGAACAGAGCGACCTGAACGCCACCAATCTGTCAGTGCGGTAATGATTGCCAAACCTGCTGCCACTCCTCGGCCAACTAATCCTCAAAAGTTTGAAAGACCCCGGAGAGAGTATACCCGGTTAAGCATGACCTTATCACAGATCCTGCCACAGTTGCTATCCACCAATTTAGTGACTGTCAGGGAGGCTCCAAAGTTTCCCAATACCGCATCCCCCAAGTTCAATCCAAATGCTCGCTGTGCTTATCACTCTGATAGCCCGGGGCATAACACAGATGACTGTTGGGCCCTAAAGAATAAGGTTCAAGACCTCATTGATGCAAAGGAAATACAGTTTGAGGCGCCCGAGAGGCCGAATGTTGTAACTGCTCCCATGCCCCAGCATGGAGTGAATGCTGTTGAGGAGGATTTGTATGTAGCTTCGGTGGATGATGTTGCTACTCCGTTGCTGACGGTCAAGAGGAACCTGTTGCTAGCCGGTTTATTTCCGGGATGTAGTGAAGGTTGCCCTCTATGTGTTGCTTCCCCTGCTGGTTGTTCTCTGCTGAAGTCAGGCGTCCAAAACCTGATAGATAGTAGAGAGATTTTGTTCAGAAAGACTGTTGTTCCTGCTGCTCCTGTTGAAGAAGTGTCGATCGTTACCATCTTCAACAACCATTCCAAGGCTCCTTCAAAGAAGCCTGTACAAATTTTGCCAGTTCACAAGAGTGCTCCTATCACCATTACTGTTCCGGGGCCTATACCCTACAAATCTGATAAGGCTGTCCCATGGCACTATGGGGCAGAT
This sequence comes from Vicia faba, assembly GCA_948472305.1. Lineage (NCBI taxonomy): Eukaryota > Viridiplantae > Streptophyta > Magnoliopsida > Fabales > Fabaceae > Vicia > Vicia faba. The sequence goes on along the minus strand of OX451738.1, from coordinate 1,117,656,727 downwards.
GTTTATGTTCTGGGTGTGAAACAAGAGTTCAACATTGATACTGGTGTCTCCAACATCACCGGGCCTGCTAAGGTCACTCGTAGTGGAAGACTGTTCTCGCCAGACATTGCTCCTCCGGTAATTCATAGGCCTTTGGTCTTCACACCTGCCAGGGTGCCTGTTTCTCCCCCTGACCAAGTATCCACCCCTGCTACTGAGTCATCTGATACTCGGGGCAAGGGAATTGCTGCTGATATGCCTGCCAGGACGGAGGCACCAAAGACCATTGTTGAGGCTTCCAAGCAGGAAATGGAAGAAATCCTCAAGATAATAAAGAAAAGTGATTTCAACGTTGTAGAACAGCTGGGGCACACCCCCTCTAAAATCTCCATGTTGTCACTGCTGCTGTGTTCAGAGGCCCACGCAAAGGCTCTGATTGCTTTCTTAAAGACAGCCCACGTACCCCAAGAGACGTCTGCTGACCAGTTCACCGACTGTGTGGCCAACCTAACCGCTGATAATGGCCTGGGTTTCTCTGATGCCGATCTGACAGCAAAAGGGAAGAACCATAATGATGCCCTGCATGTCTCCATTGAATGCAGGGGCACTACTCTTGCTCATGTGCTGGTTGACACAGGTTCTTCATTAAACGTGCTGCCCAAGAAGGCTCTGGATAGGCTGGATTGTGAGGGTCTAGAGCTCAAACCAACTCACATTGTTGTCCGGGCCTTTGACGGGTCCAAAAGAATGGTACATGGTGAGGTGGACATCCCAATCAGGGTTGGGTCACAGGTATTTGATTCAAAATTCTATGTGATGGACATCCATCCGTCCTATTCTTGTTTGCTGGGCCGCCCGTGGATCCACAAGGCTGGAGCTGTGACCTCCACATTGCATCAGAAGCTCAAGTACCCGGTCAGGGGGAAGATCGTAACAGTGCAAGGGGAAGAGGAGTACATGGTCAGCCACCTCAACTCCTTCAGATACGTAGAAATGGATGGGGAGTTCATTGAAACCCCCTTTCAACATTTTGAGGAAGTGCCGCAAACCCTGGCAGCAGCAGAAGCAGATGAAGAGGTTTCTCATATGAAGATGGCCTCCTTAAAGGACGCCCGGGCTGTGATCGAAAAAGGTGAATGTGCAAACTGGGGCAAGCTCCCTGATCTTACTCCTAAGACTAACAAGTTTGGGCTGGGTTTCACCACAGAAGCTCAGAAAGCAGTGCGCAAGGCGAGAATTGGAAGACCTCCTGTGCTCATCACCCACTCAGAAGTGAATGCTATTGGAGAGGAAGATGAAATGGAAGAGTCAGAGTTCGATAGCTGGATCTACCCGACGACCGACGGTGGATTGACCAATTGGACTGCTAAAGATTTTACACCCATAACTTTTGTTCCCCAGTAATGAATTTCTTTGTTTTTTGATTTGTAATAAACAATAATTTGAGACTATATGGCCCGGTGTCTTACCCGGGGCACCGTGGTTTTATTTGTGAGGGCTTTTGTTTGTCACTGTCATATATCATGAATAAAAGCATTGGACGTTTTTCACATTTCAAATTTTGCGCTCCTTTTCTTTCCTTTCTTTACATATTGCAAAACAGCTGTATTTACACACACACTCACTCATACAGGTTTCAATCCACTCTGGATCTCACTGGTAACGACTCTGCTACTGCCAGTTATGACTTCTAAAATCCGATCAATTTAGCCGAAGACGAAGGTGAAGATGATTGCGAAGTGCCTGGTGAACTTGCAAGACTGTTACAACAGGAAGAGAGGGCAATTCAACCCCATGAAGAACCAGTGGAAATAATAAACTTGGGTGCTGAGGAAGACAAGAAAGAGGTGAAGATTGGTGCCAACCTAGAACTCAGCGTGAAGCAACGGTGACTCAGATGCTGCATGACTATAAAGAAATCTTTGCCTGGTCCTACGAAGATATGCCCGGATTAGATACCGACATTGTGGTCCATCACTTACCAACTAAAGAAGATTGCCCTCCGGTTAAGCAAAAGGTCCGCCGTATGCGTCCAGAGATGTCTGAGAAGATTAAAGCCGAGGTTATGAAGCAGTTTGATGCCGGGTTTCTTGCAGTGACTTCTTACCCTCAGTGGGTTGCTAATGTGGTGCCGATACCTAAGAAGGACGGCAAGGTCAGGATGTGTGTCGATTACAGGGATCTGAACAGGGCCAGCCCCAAGGTTGACTTCCCTCTACCCCACATTGATGTCCTTGTTGATAATACAGCTCAGCATAAAGTGTTCTCTTTTATGGATGGCTTTTCAGGCTACAATCAGATCAAGATGGCTCCTGAAGACATGGAAAAGACTACATTTGTTGCTCAGTGGGGCACCTTCTGCTACAAAGTCATGCCTTTCGGACTAAAGAATGCTGGGGCAACCTACCAACGTGCCATGGTTGCTTTATTTCATGACATGATCCATCATGAGATAGAAGTGTATGTTGACGACATGATCGCTAGGTCCCAGACTGAGGAAGAACACCTTGATCATCTACAGAAACTGTTTGACCGGTTGAAATCGTACAAGCTGAGGTTGAATCCGAATAAGTGCACCTTCGGGGTAAGATCGGGGAAGTTGCTAGGCTTCGTGGTAAGTGACAAGGGAATTCAAGTGGACCCTGCTAAGGTCAAAGCCATTCAAGAGATGCCAGTTCCTAAGACAGAGAAGGAAGTCAGAGGTTTTCTAGGACGTCTGAATTACATTGCTCGGTTCATCTCACACTTAACTGCTACCTGTGAACCAATCTTCAAGCTGCTGAAGAAAGATCAGGTAGTATGTTGGAATGATGAATGTCAGGCTGCTTTTGACAGAATCAAAGAATATCTCCAAGAACCACCCATCCTTATGCCACCAGTTGAAGGGAGGCCTTTGATACTTTACCTGACAGTGCTTGATAATGCAATGGGGTGTGTGCTGGGGCAGCATGACGAGTCTGGCCGAAAAGAGCATGCCATTTATTACCTTAGCAAAAAGTTTACCGACTGTGAGACCCGATACTCACTGCTTGAGAAAACTTGCTGCGCTTTGGTATGGGCTGCTCGCCGGCTGAGACAGTATATGCTGACTCACACTACTTTGTTGATCTCAAAGATGGATCCTATAAAGTACATATTCGAAAAGCCTGCTCTGTCTGGGAGAATTGCAAGATGGCAGATGATCTTGACGGAATACGACATTCAGTACACGACCCAAAAAGCCATCAAGGGAAGTGTATTGGCAGACCACTTAGCACATCAAGCTGTGGATGACTACCAATCAATGAACTTCGAGTTTCCAGATGAAAGCATTATGATAGTAACTGACTGTGAAATACCTGGACCGGATGAAGGACCTGAACCAGGATCCCGATGGTCTATGCATTTTGACGGAGCATCCAACGTTTTGGGAAATGGCATTGGCGCCATCATTATATCTCCACAAGGTACTCATACTCCACTCACCGCCCGGCTGTGTTTCAACTGTACCAACAACATGGCGGAGTATGAAGCGTGTATCATGGGTCTTCAAGCGGCGATCGACCTGAGGATCAAATTTCTGAGTGTCTTCGGAGATTCCGCTCTTGTGATCAATCAGATCAAAGGAGAGTGGGATACAAAACATCCAAACTTGATTCCTTACAGAGAATGTGTGTTGGCCCTGATCCCCCACTTCACAGAGATAACATTTGAGCACTTTCCAAGAGAAGAGAATCAGTTGGCAGACGCGTTAGCTACAATGTCTTCAATGTTCAAGGTCAAATGGGATAATGAAGCTCCCCGGATCATCATCTGGAAACTGGACGAACCGGCATACTGTTGTGATCTCGAAACTGAATTGGTGACTGAGAAGCCTTGGTACCACGAAGTGAAGAGATATCTGGAAACTCAGGAATACCCTGAAGGCGCCTCTGTCAATGATAAGAAATTCTTGAGGAGATTCGCAGCCAAATTCTTCCTTAGCAACAACATCTTGTACAAGCGAAACCATGATTCAACATTGCTGCGTTGTGTGGATAAAACTGAAGCAGGAAGAATCATGGAAGAGCTACATGAAGGGACCTTTGGTACACATTCCAGTGGACACACTATGGCTAAGAAAATCCTACGGGCAGGTTACTATTGGTCCACAATGGAAACTGACTGCTACCAACATTCCAGGACATGCCACAAGTGCCAGATTTATGTAGATAAAGTGCATGTTCCTCCGGTTCCCCTGAATGTTATGACTGTGCCTTGGCCGTTTGCAATGTGGGGCATAGACATGATAGGCGAGATAAAACCTACGGCATCCAATGGACATCGCTTCATCCTAGTGGCAATTGATTACTTCACGAAGTGGGTTGAGGCAGCATCCTATGCTACGGTAACCAAGACTGTGGTGGCACGGTTCATTCGGCACAACCTGATCTGTCGGTACGGTGTCCCTGAGCGGATTATTACAGATAACGGTACCAATCTGAACAATAAGATGATCGCTGAGCTCTGCGAACAGTTCAAAATACAGCACCACAATTCTTCTCCTTACAGACCGAAGATGAATGGGGCTGTAGAAGCAGCTAATAAAAACATCAAGAAGATCGTGCGGAAGATGACAGTAACGTATAAAGATTGGCACGAGATGTTACCGTTCGCTCTGCATGGGTATCGTACCTCAGCTAGGACGTCAACCGGGGCAACTCCTTTCTCTCTGGTTTATGGCATGGAGGCAGTCTTGCCGATCGAAGTACAAATTCCTTCTCTCCGGATAATGAAGGATGCAAATCTGAATGAAGATGATTGGATCCAGACACGACTTGATCAGCTCGACCTTATTGACGAAAAGAGACTTGCTGCTATCTGTCATGGTCAGACGTATCAGAAACGAATGATCAAGGCATTTAACAAAAAGGTCAGACCACAGGAATATCAAGTCGGGGATCTGGTGATCAAGCGAATCATCCTTCCTCAGAGTGATCCAAGGGGCAAATGGACCCCTACGTACGAAGGGCCATTTGTGGTTAAGCATGTGTTCTCAGGAGGAGCAATGATATTAACCAACATGGATGGTGACGACCTTCCTCACCCCGCCAATGCAGACATAGTTAAAAAATACTACGCATGAAAAAAGACCCGCTAGGCTGACACGTCTAGGCAAAAATTAGGGCTTCCCGTCGAACCAAAAGGGTTCGGGCAAAATAAAGGGATGAAAATGAAAATTCTGTACACCCGGCAAGTCGAAAACCTGAAAAGGCGGCTTGGGCAAAAATGGGTATCCCGGTGGACTGAAAACCCGAAAGGGCAGTCCAGGCAAAAGTTAGGGATAAAAACGTAATACTATGTCTCATTAGACCACTTTGCATCCAGAATCCGGTATCTACATCAAGTTCAGACGGCATCGATCAGTCAGCTTCACCTTCAACCAAGGTCATCAAGTGATGAGACGCACGGAGTATAAAGGCAATAGCAGAGTTGAAACCCAGTGGATCATTCATCTTTCACACAGCTGTTTTATTTTCTTTTGTACAAAACTTGTAATAAACTCTTTTGCTCGGCGACATTTCTCTTACTAGGATGTCAGCCTCTTGTACACAAAGCGCCTATTTTCGGGCTATTCAAAATCAATACAAATATACTTTTCAGTTAAACGTGCCAACTGTTTTTCTTTTTCTGTTTTGTTTTGCGAAGAACGTCCAAGGTTCAATTTGTGATATATGCATTGGCAATAATTTGCTAGCTCATAAATATTTGCATACGAAACAAAGAATTAATTGCAGGTGACACTAGAAACAGGGGCAATAAAGAGTTATCTGAGCAGTCTAATTGTTCTATCCTCCAAGGTACCAAGGTAGGTTCAGCTAAAGAACCTAACCAGGCATCTTAAATTCCCCAGAGAGTGAGACAGCAAGTCAGTGCATTCTTCCCCAAACAAAGTTAACAAGTCTCAAGGAAATTGAGTATCCTCCAGTAGATCCCAATATTCCCCAGCAGCATATATTCTTAACAAGCATCCCCGGCAGTCTTGGTCTAAAGATTGTTCCCTGGCGGCATACATCAACATTCAAAGGAATCACTTCCCCAGCATATCAAAACTTCCCCAGGAGAGTCCCATCCAAGTTCCCCAGGAAAGATGGAATTCATCTCCCCAAGCAGTAAGCTTATCCCCAGTAAATTCTGGAAGCTTATCCTTCACAGAACACGAACGCGTCGTCTGGCTTGATTTAAAGAGTTATTTCCTCAACAGGATATAACTGGGTTATCCTCAGCCAAAAGCCACGGAAAGGTCGTCGTCAACGTAGTTCTTTCCTATCCCCAGCGAAGTCCATCAATACTTTCAACATAACAACGGTATCGCCAGCAAATTACTGCTATCAACACTCAGCAAAGCATCTCTATCCCCACAGAGTATTGCTTCCCAGCATGATCGCTAGAGTATCTTTCCTCCCCGCAGAATCTTCCATTCGCCAAGTTTATTCCGCAACGGAGTCATCTTCTCCTACCGGTATCCTTGCAGTTATCATCCCCAGCGGAAGCAAAATCTATTCTTCGACATCAGCCCAGGATACGACTTCTCGGCACCCGTCAAGGATTCATTTTCCTAGACAAAAACATACATAAAACATCACATACATCATTATAGCATGCATAACGCACTGCATCATACAAATCTCATTTATGTTGAGAACATCATTGCTTGATCCATATCATGCATTGCATATGACTGACTTTTACCTTTCAGGAAAGATCCAGTTAAGTTCTCAAGTTACATTTCAAGACCTAGGCCGGTTCAGTTAAATCGTCCCAAGATTTTCCTGATGCTTATCCAGTCAAAGGCCTTCTCTGGTTCAGTCAGATCGACCCTGAGATCTCCCTGATGCTTATCCAGTTGAAGACATTTCAAGACCTAGACCGGTTCAGTTAAATCGTCCCAAGATTTTCCTGATGCTTATCCAGTCAAAGGCCTTCTCTGGTTCAGTCAGATCGACCCTAAGATCTCCCTGATCTTATCCAGTTGAAGACATTTCAAGACCTAGACCGGTTCAGTTAAATCGTCCCAAGATTTTCCTGATGCTTATCCAGTCAAAGGCCTTCTCTGGTTCAGTCAGATCGACCCTAAGATCTCCCTGATGCTTATCCAGTTGAAGACATGTCAAGACCTAGACCGGTTCAGTTAAATCGTCCCAAGATTTTCCTGATGCTTATCCAGTCAAAGGCCTTCTCTGGTTCAGTTAAATCGTCCCAAGATTTCCCTGATGCTTATCCAGTGGAAGACATTTCAAGACCTAGACCGGTTCAGTTAAATCGACCCCAAGATTTTCCTGATGCTTATCCAGTCAAAGGCCTTCTCTGGTTCAGTCAGATCGACCCTAAGATCTCCCTGATGCTTATCCAGTTGAAGACATTTCAAGACCTAGACCGGTTCAGTTAAATCGTCCCAAGATTTTCCTGATGCTTATCCAGTCAAAGGCCTTCTCTGGTTCAGTCAGATCGACCCTAAGATCTCCCTGATGCTTATCCAGTTGAAGACATTTCAAGACCTAGACCGGTTCAGTTAAATCGTCCCAAGATTTTCCTGATGCTTATCCAGTCAAAGGCCTTCTCTGGTTCAGTCAGATCGACCCTAAGATCTCCCTGATGCTTATCCAGTTGAAGACATGTCAAGACCTAGACCGGTTCAGTTAAATCGTCCCAAGATTTTCCTGATGCTTATCCAGTCAAAGGCCTTCTCTGGTTCAGTTAAATCGTCCCAAGATTTCCCTGATGCTTATCCAGTGGAAGACATTGCAAGACCTAGACCGGTTCAGTTAAATCGACCCCAAGATTTTCCTGATGCTTATCCAGTCAAAGGCCTCTCTGGTTCAGTCAGATCGACCCTAAGATCTCCCTGATTCTTATCCCAGTAGAAGACACCCCAGATTTTTCTCAACGAGCGTTGTTGAAGTTAAAATCCCCCAGATTTTTCTCAACGAGCGTTGTTGAAGTTAAAATCCCCCAGATCTTTTCTCAACGAGCGTCGTTGAAGTTAAAGTCACCAAGATTTTTCTCAACAAGCGTCGTTGAAGTTAAAGTCACCCAAGATGTTTTTCTCAACAAGCGTTGTTGAAGTTAAAGTCGCCCAAGGTTCTCTTACCATTCATGCTAAGGTAGTGATCATCCCTGGTTCTTTCATCGCCGTTTGAAGCTCCAGACTCAGCTCCTGTAACCAGTCAGGACACATCTATACCAGGCATCTAAACATCAGCTCCTGCAACGTGTCAGGTACTCATTTTCTGTTTTGTAGGTATGCAGGTTCTCGCCAAGGAATCTCTTACGCAATCAAACATCCAGATGGCATCTATAAGCCCATTCCCCCATCATTGCTAACATGTGAGCGCAAATTTCTGGGCACTCTAGTGTCCAATCATCTTCTACCCTCGGATTACGAAAGGCACGTCAGCCAATCTGCATCCTCAGGTCTAAGAAGATTGAACAGGGGCAACTGTTATACCCCAAAATTTGCCCTCCCATATTCTTCAAGAAATTGCCAAGCCAAGTCATAAAATTCCCCAAGGGTTGCACAGTGCAACTGTCTCCTATACAGTCAAAACTAGGGTTTGTGTTCTGATCAAGAAAAGGAAGTGTTCAAAGGTCCAATCAAGTCTCATATGCTTACAAACATGGTCAAGCATCCTCATATCAAGTTTCAAGGCATTCAGCTCAAGATTGCACAGTCAAAACCCTAAATTGCACTACAGTCAACTGTAGGGGCAAAATGGTCATTTGACAGTCAAAAGTTCAAATTTTTGGTCAACATATCATTTTGAAGCCACAAACATCATTTGATCAATGCTTGATCATGACTCTCAAAATTTGGCTCAGAAATCATCAAAGATGCAAAAGTTACTATATTTGGACAGTTGAAAAAGTCAACTGAAATTGACCAGGGCATAACTTTCACATGGATTATCAGAAAAATTCCATCCAAAGCTCATTTTGAAGAGAAAGACATTTCCTACAACTCATCTTCATACTTCAAGTCCAAGAAATGCTCTCACAAAAAGTTATCAATTTCAACATTATAGGTCATTTTCAAAAGTCAACAAAAAGGGACTTTAAGTCAAAGACCATAACTTGAGATTGGTAAATCAAAATGACATGGGACCAAAGGAATTGGTTAAAGGACTCAAAGACCTTTCCAAAATGTCCAAGAACATGAGAAAAGCTTAAAAATTGAGCAAGTTATGCCTTGTAGAAGTTGGGAAATTTTTGTGAAATGGCAAAAGTCAACTATCCTTGAAACTTCAATTTTTGACAAAAGGGCCCACTTTCTTCCACTTGATTCATCCTTGTCATGCCACACACGTGTCCCATGATTAATTTCAAGACCAAATATTGATTTTTCTATTTTATTTAATTTTTGATAATTTAATTCATTTTAAATCTTTAAAAATTCAAGTAAAATTCAAAAAAACAATGGAATAGTGTCATTTGAATTTGGACAACTTCCATGTATCATGGGCCAACTCAAAAACTCAGGCTAGGGTTAAATTGCACACTAAGTCTTGGTCTTGGCTTAAAAGAAGGAAAAGTTTGTTAATGAAAAAACCCTAGGACTAGTTCTCTCATGGGCATGAATCAAGGTCAAATAACAAGCTAATTCTCTTCCCTCATATGCACTGAGTCAAACCCTAACCATAAGACACCAAAGGCTGCGCTCAAAAGCTCATAAAAAACTTGAAATTTGGACTTGAAAACTAGATTCTGAAATGACTATTAGAGGTGGTTTTAAGCCCTAAGACTGATTCCAATAGCTTCCTCAAACTCTCCTGATCACATTCCAATCACAAACAAGAACCAAAACGCCCTGAATCGGTATCAAGAACTCAGACTGTACCTCGAAACTTTTGAAATCGCATATCTCAAATCATACATCTTTTTGCATTTTGATTGATGAATTCATGTTCCTTGTCAAGTTTCCAAGCTAACCAATACATTCAATTACATTTTTGTGCCTCATATGCGATTCTACCATTTTTGAATATTAGGGTTGCAGGTTTTTAAAATTAGGGCTTTTGCAAAGAAGAAAAATCAAAGCTTCAGACCATGGCCATTGAATTCAGTGCATTGAGACGGACATAAACCACCATTCGCGAACAATTTATGTAGCTTATATTGCTATTCGCTATTTTTCCAAAAGTCCCCTAAGAAAACACAACGAAAACCGTTGCCTCTGTGTTTTGTATTTCAGGCACGCGAGGAAGATGAGTACATGGCACGCTGTGATTCGTCAGTTCAAAAATTGGCGCGTTGAAGGCCACTAACTCTCTTTTCTTTTTATTATATTCATTAATCATTATATGTTAAAAGTAACTCAAGTGCTTCAGTGGCAGGCGTATTCCTTTGCATTGACCAAGACCTGGGTTCGAACCCCAGGTCTGTATAAATTTCAATAATATTTTTCAATACAAGATCTTGTGCAGCGCTAACGTCCAGGGCATACCATACACACTCAAAACTCATCGTCCACACGTCCCAGTAGATCAATCAAAGGGCTCAGATTCAAGGCACATGATACGCTATGGTCAACGCATTGGCACGTGAACTGAAAAGTCAAGTGGATTTCAATGTTAATGGGCCAGAATGCTAGGCCTTACCTCCAATTCTGGGGCTACCCCCCTGGTTTGATTTTCTTTTTCATTTTCTCAATTGTTATGTCATCTATTTATTTTATTTGTTTTAATTAATTAATTATTTTTACAAAAATATGAAAAATATCATAAAAAATCAGAAAAAGGCAAAAAATATAATTTTTATTTTTTTACTTTTATAAATAAATTACATGTAATTATTTAGTTTAATTAGGTTTTTAACTTTAATTCCTTTTTTATAAAATCCAAAAATATAGAATTAGGTTAATTAATAATTTTTATACCTTTTTAATTTTCTTTTTTTTATCACAATATTATTTATTTATTTATTTTATTTTTATAATTAAATGTACATAAGCAAAAATTAGGGTTTAATTTAGATTAATATAACATTTTTACAATAAACTTAAAAAACAATAGAATTAGGGTTAGTCAATTATAATTAATTCCTTCCTTTTCTTTTTCTTTTAAATCTTAAAAAACACAAAATACCAAAAACATTTAATTCTAATTAATTAATTCCTCATTAATCTTAATTGTTTGTAAAAGGGTCCAACGCCCGTCGCTTTAATTATTTTGTTTCACGTATTTTACTTTGTCGCTTATTATAATTATGTACATGTCCCAAAGCCTTGTAACTTTATTTCTCGCACTTTTATTTTATTGCTTCTTTACTTTCAGTCAAATCGGGTTCGGTTTATTTTGGCGATGTGGACCCGCGCCATTTGTAATAGTTTAGATTTATTTTCCCGCGACTTTATAACTGTTAAAAAAGCATGCAAGAATGAATGTCCTAATTAAAATCAAGCGTAGATCACAAATAAACATGACAAGACAAATATCTGAAAACGACACACGAATCGCACACACCACCCCTAGGGTACGCCTCACTGTTGCCTTGCCTCGAAAGGTGATCGTCGAGTAGAGGACGTCTTAGTAAGTCCTCATGATCCGGGAACCTGGCATGAGGGTAGCTTCTAAGGTGTCTTCCCATTGCTCTGGTGATCACCATGTCCCTACAAACTCGAATTGACCCGAACACCTCCAACGGTGGTGCTACCTACCTCTCAATGGTGGGACGGCACTACTTTAAAGGACATTTACACAGACGAATTCCTTAGGGTAGGTAGGTTCTCAAGGATACTTGCTCTTTTCAAAACAAACTGAAATCTTTTCACACCAACACTTTTCAAAAGCTTTCGAAGCAAACTTTTCAAACACTCTGACGTACGAGTCGAACTGAAATTTTTCAAAGAAACTTTTTAAACCCACAATTGAAAAGCAAGCAAACATTTTTGAAAACACATTGAGCAAGTATCTAAGAGCCCATGGATAACCATGGATAGAAAGGGTGCTAACACCTTCCCTTTCTATAACCTACCTCCCGAACCGAGAGCAATCTCTTTAAGGAATTTTTCTGTGCTTTTGTCCTTTCCACTTGGAGAAAATAAAAGACGGTGGCGACTCTTGCTTCCGCGACATTTCGCGAACCAGCGTTAAACAGTCAGTTCCAGATCCACCGATCACAGTGGCGACTCTCAATTTAAAACTGGTTATTACAGCTGGCGACTCTACTGAAGACTTAACCCTAGGGTTTAGAAATCTCTTTTTAGGATTTAGGGTTTTTTAGGGTTCTTTTTTATTATTTCTTTGTATTTATTTATTTATTTTGGTTTATTTATTTTTATATCTTTATTGTCATATTATTTTATTTATGGCGGGATTTTATTTTTTAAAATAATTTTAAAAACACCTTAGAAAGAAGGCTCATCTATTGGCCAATGGGATACATCATCCCTATGAGTTTTTATGACGACTTCGCCTAGAGTCGATGGAATTCCAAAAAATAAATATGTCTCAAGAGATATCCTCTTGGAGGATAGGACTTTGGAACAAAACCTATGACTTTTTGTATAAACCCTAAACTAAAATCTCCTGGTGAGACCTTTCACGACCTTAGAAACAAAAGTTTCGGTCTGCAAAGAGGCTCCACTTAAAGGAGGCCCTTGTGCCTTTCCCTCTAGTGTTATCCATGATACCCTTAAGGAAACCACCTTTTTAGGGAGGGTAGAATATACCTAAGCCAAAACTAGGAACCTACCTACTAAGGATACCTTTCATCAAATCCCGTTACTATGCTACACAATCATGCATTTATACATCTTGCATTTCACATATTCATTACCCTCCATTCTTTTTGTCTGTCTTATTCACAGGATTAAAAAATATAATCAAAGGTTTTTGGTGAAGTATCCTAAAAATGAATGCCAGAGGGAAACAACTTGTCAGTGTTAATACCGTCGAGCCAAATATGACGAAGAACAAGACCATTACAGGGAAACTGTCTGAAAGAGCTTTGAAGATGTTTACTCGCCGTTATGGGGAAACCCTTGAGTTGGAAAAAGTGGATGTATAATTAGATTCTATTTCTGCCTTGGTTCAGTTCTACGACCTTCCATTAAAGTGCTTTACCTTCAAAGACTTTCAGCTAGCGCCGACTTTGGAAGAATTTGATTGACTTTTGAATTTTTCTAAGGGAAAAGCATATGTTGGAATTTGACAAACTATTAACATGAAGGACTTAGCAAATGGTTTAGGTATCCCTTATTCTGAATGTTCACTTAATTACAAAAAAGAAGGTGATGTACAAGGGATTAAGGGATACTATCTAGAAGCTAAAGCCCTCTTTTTGACCGATAACAAAGAATTGGAGTCTTGTGTTGATTGTTTAGGGATACTTGTATTTGGTGTAATCTTGTTTCCGCGGACTTTGGACTATATTGACCCTGCAGCTATTAGTGTATTTTGGAGTGCAAAAGCTTTGAATGCGGACCCAACTTCTGCTTTGCTTGCTGATATTTACTATGTTAAACACACTCGGTATGAAAAGGGGAGGGGTATGCTAAAATGTTATATCCCGCTCTTATATTATTGGTTTATGACCCACCTCTATAACAAAGACTATATAATTAAAAATCTGATAAGATACGAGAGGCCTAAAAAATTAAGGTCTCTTACTGCTGATTCTATGTTGTGGTATACAAGAAAGCTAGACATTGGAGATATCATTTACAGTTGCAGATATTTTTTGAATGTTCCGTTGATTGGATCATGTGGTTGCATCAACTACAACCCTGCTCTGGCTTTATGACAACTAAGGTACCCTTTGGAGGATAAACCCTCCGATGAATAACTTCAACAATTAATCATTCATGACATGGGAAAAAATGATCAAGAGTTGCTCAACAAGATCATTTGAGCTTGGAATAGGGTTAATAAAAGAAAAGCCGAAAGAAAGAATGTTGTGGTTAAAGAACCTTACACTTGATGGGTTTTGGACATAGTGCAGGTTTTTAAGTTACCATTTGACATTGATTCTGAGTACAAGCCAGACGTCCATGATCATCTACCAATGTCTTTAGAAGAAATAGACAACTTGAAGAAAGCTTTGAATCAATCTCAAAAGGAGAAAGAAGAATTGGAGCTTAGCCTTCATACCTTAGCTAAAGAGAAAAGACAAATGCAACGCGAGATTGAGTCCAAAGATCAACAAATTCAGAAGGACCATGAAGCATTTGAAAAGGAGAGTCTTAATCGAAAACGATCGATTGAAGGGTTGTTGAGTGATACCTTTAACTTGGATTCCCACAACCAACATTTGGAAGATGCGCCTAGCGAAATCGAGAAACTAAGTAGGTGGTACGAAAAGGCGATACAAGATAAAAAGAAGATGGAAGAAAATTTGAGGGATCAAATTCAAAGTTTGGAACAAGCTTCTTTAGATCAAGAGGAAAAAAATAAAGTATCTTACTACGAGGCTCCAAGATAGCCAAGAACCGGATGCAGGGGAACGCCTCAAGAGGATGAGGGCAGAAATATTTCTCACCCAAAAGACTGATGAATACAAGCAAGTGTGTCTTGAGTTAGAAGACCTCCGAAAGAATTTCCTTATACAAAGGAAAATCTATGCAAAGATGAGGGTTGAAAAATTATATTGGGAAGAGCTATACGCAAAGATCGCCAAAGTAGGAGAGGATAATCATAAGATAATTCTGAACCTCTACCAAGAATATTAGTTCTACAAATACAAGCATGCAAGACTCGCCTTCTTAGCCAACAATCTCATTGGTGACGTCCCTAGAAGTTTGAGAGACGCAGAAAATGTGATGGTCTCTATCCCAAAAGATGTTGAAGACTTACTCAAGCTTTGTAGGACTATGGTTAATGGCTTCAAAGCAGAAATCCGCAGGCGCACTTAGAAGATTTTTGTTTCCCTTTGTTACTTCTTTCAGCAAGTTAATTTTGATGATTTTTTGGTTTGAATATTCTTCAATATCTGAATTGTATTCTAGTTTCAAGGACAATTATTATTTCAATAAAAGTTTTATCTCTGTATCTTAGTTGTGTATTTATTTTTTAGATGCTCACCAATAAAAAGCAAAACCTAAAAAAATATAAATACAAAAAAATAAAAAATATAGGGAAAATCTAAGTGACTAAGACATTGAAAAACGAAACTTTAACATATTCACATGCATCCACGCATTCGCAAACATCGCATAATTTCACATTTCATAGCAAAAACTCATTAATTTTCAAAAATCATCTCCAGTTAAACCATTGGTAGAAAAGCACCACCTCTTCGACCGCCATATCAAACAAGGGCACATCAAAAGAAAGTGATGGAACATATTGAAGAGAACCAAGCCACATTCAGGGAAGATTTGGACCAGGTAAAAGGAAAAATCGACTCGATAAAAGGAGATATGAGTCAAGTTCTTCTAGCCTTGAAGAACATCATTGAGAGGCAAGAACAGATTCCTAGGGTAGCCTTTGAGGAAGTAGCCCAGACTATTAGTGCATCGAGCGGTCACCAACCAAGAAGAGAACCAGAGTCAGGACCTCAAAAATCAACTATGGCTCAACAAGAGGTCAGGCAAGATGGTACTGAAGGGTTTGTCCCACCTCCACCGAAGGTAGGGGCATCTTATACCTTGAAAATTCCGGTCAACAACGGGGACAATTACATAGACCTATAATATGGAGACCATGACTCTGAGGATGTGACTTAAGCACCTCAAAGGACAACCCACACCGAGGTCACTAAAAATCACTTGGCACTCAACTAGTATAAATCTCTTGAAGAAAGGTTAAAGGTTGTAGAGGGTTATGATGCTTCAATGTCGATGCTCTCGAAATTGGTCTAGTTTCTGATGTGGTGTTCTCTCCAAAATTCAAAGTACATGACTTTGGAAAATATAAGGGGCTAACATGTCCGAGGAACTATCTACGCATGTATTGCAGAAAGATGCATGCATAGGCTCAAGACCAAAAGCTGATGATCCATTGCTTCCAAGTCAGTTTGAGTGAGGCATCCTTAGATTGGTACATGCAATTGGAGCGGGTTCATATCTAGACATGGGCAGATATTGACAATGCTTTCTTAAGACAATACAAGTATAACTTGGACATGGCGCCTAACCGCATGCAACTCCAAAACTTGTCTCAGAAAAAGGAGGAGTCTTTCAAGGAGTATGCGCAAAGGTGGAGAGAAATGGAAGCCCGTGTACAACCACCACTCTTGGAGAAAGAATTAGTCGATATGTTCATGGGTACTTTACAAGGGTTGTACTATGATAAGATGGTAGGAAGCGTCTCTTTTGGATTTTCTAATTTGGTGACTATTGGTGAAAGGATTGAAGCAGGTATAAAGAGCGGTAAGATACAAGGGGCATCATCGAGTATCCCTTATAATCAAAAAAGAAATATTCCTAAATTCTCGAAAAAGAAGGAAAGAGAAATCAATGCTGTAGTATCGCATCCAAGAACACAACAACCGTTGCTAATTCCATGATAACAACAACAAAACAAGTTTGTAAGGCCTCCAAGAAGGTTTGATCCTCTCCCCATGCCGCATAGTCAATTATTTCAACACTTGATCAAAGCATATTTGGTAGAGCTGAAGCCTCTAACTCCTCCAGTTGGGGCACTCCCACCAAAGTACGATGCAAATGCCGAGTGCGAGTATCATGCCAATTCTCTGGGGCATACCATAGAAAAATGTTGGGCCTTCAGACACAAGGTTCAAGATTTGTTAGATTCCCAGGATATCACTTTTGATAAGCCAAATATCAAGACAAACCCCATGCCTCCGCATGGTGGGTCAGTTGTAAATGCAATTAAAGTGGTCATTAGCTTTGGGGAAGCCAGATGAGTAAAGGCCCCAATAAACCTTTTGAAGAAATATCTATTGGAGTGTGGATTCCTCTTGGAACATAATGAATCTTTTGAGAAAGATATTACAAAAATTGGTGGATCAGGGGATAGTCCAATTTGGGAAATACCCTGAAGAAGAATATGTAGTTGCGATCAACTAAAGTGCAAAGAAGCCATTGGTAATTCCTTGCCAAGGGATGAACCTTAGTACGAAGACTCTTGTGATCCCATGGGGAGAGTCAATAGAAGCACCAATAATGATACCACGACAAACACTAAGGATACCAGTGGTTCTGAAGACTACGATGGTGATTAGGGGGCCATCTCCTACCCCTTATGGAAGTAACAAAGTAGTACCTTGGAGTTACGATTCTACTGTATACGTCAATAGTTTAAAGTAAGAATATGAACCGTCAACAAGTCAAGGTCCAACGATCATAAATATAGTTGGAATATGAGGCATGACCCATAGTGGCTGAATCTATAGTCCCGAACAACAAAAGAAGGATGACACTATGGTTAATGATAAAGGAAAATCTGTGGTGGATATGAATCGAGAACAAGAACCTCCGAGCAAGAACTTTACCGACCAAGAGGCGGAGGATTTTTAAAAATAATTCAGAGAAGTGATTATAGGGTGATGGATCAGCTACACCAAACCCCGACCAAGATTTCAATACTCTCGTTGCTCCTCAATTCATAAGCGCATCGAGACTCTCTAATGAAGGTTTTAAGTTCTGCTCATGTTGCAGAAGAGATTACGGTAAATCAGTTTGACAATGTTGTAGCAAATCTGACGTCTGGATCATATCTAGGTTTTAATGACAGTGAGTTACCTCCACAAGGCAGAGCTCACAACAAGGCATTACACATTTCTATTCAGATAGGCACTACAAGCCTGTCCAAGGTACTCACTGATACTAGTTCTGCCCTCAATGTGTTGCCAAAATCCCGTATGATGAAATTAACACTATATGGTGTTGTTATAAGGCTAAGTTCTACAACTGGCAAAGCTTTTGATGGTTCTCAAAGTACAATATTTAGAGAAATGGACATTCCCGTCAATATCGGCCCACATATGTTTTATATCACTTTTCAAATTATGGATATAGAACCAGCATATACATGTTTACTGGGACGACTTGGATTCATCCAGCAGGGGCTGTTACTTCAACCCTCCATCAAAAATTGAAGTTCTTCGTTGAGGGAATATTGGTTATAATTGACGGTGAAGAGGACATCTTTGTAAGTCACATAGAATCTTAATGATATATCAGTGCGGGTGAAGACTGTATAGAAACACCATTTCAAGTCTTAGAGGTTTCTTCAATGGTAAACTTACCAGTAGAGAAAATCAAATAAACTATTGTGACTTCATGGAAAGACTTGCAAACAGTTGTAGAAGATGGTACCTCAAGAGGTTAGGGCCAACTTTTGGAGATACCTGAGAAGAAGAATCGTTTTGGTTTGGGATATGAATCATCAAAGGCTACCCTGAAAGGCAAGGTACATTTTCATCCTATCCTGGAAACCTTCATCAATAAAGGAATAAAGCATGGTGGATAAGTGGTAATGATATCTAACAAAAGCAGAACCAAGAGAGCATCTGACTTCATCCACGCATGTGCTCCAGGCGAAGAGCTCAAGAACTGGACAACCATGGAGATCCCAGAAATCTTTTTCTTTCCAAATTAATTTTTCTTGTTTTTTAAAGAACCTATGTCAAACACGAGGCATAGGGATAGCTTGTAAGGGTCCCCCAATTTACTTCAGTCAGTATTCACAATTAATAAAAGTTATATTTTGCACTCAATTAAAGATCCCTATCTTTCTCTTGCATTTATTTCTTATATTTATAAAAATGCAATACTTTTCTTCATATGAATTTTCCAAATTCACATACTAAAACTGCACGAAAACATGATAAATATGCAGATCCATGCCTAAAATCACCGATAACATTACTACTGCTATCCGATATAATTTTGATGCACATATTAACCAAGCGGAAGAAGAGGATAACAAAGATCTTGAACTCTCCAAAGAGTTGGTTAGGTAAATAGAGCAAAAAGCTGACAATATACAACCATACCAAGAACCTATTGAGACCATTAACCTTGGCACAAAGGAGGATCCGAAAGAGATCAAGCTAGGGGTAACATTGGAGGAAAGCATCAAAGAAAGGATGATCAAGTTGTTACATGAATATGTAGATATATTTGCTTGGTCTTACAGAGATATGCTGTCATACCCTAATTTTTGACATACGATCCCACCCTCCATCTGCATCATTACATGGCAAGTGTTGACGAGTGGTTTGACCTACTTTTGCCAATTCTCAAGTCAAATTTTAAAAATTCACAACTTCTTCAAATTTCGATATTTTGAAGGATTCTTTGTGCATATGATTCTACTTGACGTCATCTATAATTTTTCTTTACAAGTCAAGAGTTGATTATGCTTTGAAAAGCCATAAAAAAATAGAAACGCTAGAAGTCATTTATGAATTTAGTGAAATTTGATTTTTATTGTGTTTTATACATGATTTCTTTTCCATTTAAAAAAATCTCAAAAAAAATGTACTTAGCATCATGTTATTTTTTATTTACTATTTTTACTTCTTTACTAAAAAATTATCAAAAATACGTTCTTTTATTAATTTAAATTTATATATTGGTATCATTTATTTCAAAAAAAAATCTTGAAAAATTTATATAAGTCCTTTTACTTTCTTATATGTATTTTATTTTTTATCTTTTGATTTGCATTTTTTATTTTCATTTATTTTGATTCAAGAAAAAAAAATCATAAATAGTTAATTTAATGTCTCTTTTATTTTCTATTTTGTATTTACTATTATTACTAACACTTTTAGTTTCTTTTATTATTATTATTATTACTTTGTGCTTTTGTTTTTTGGTGTCAATAAAGAAAAGTTGGGAACACTATAATGTAGTACAAACACTTCACATGGATTATTAACTTATACTTATCAATGGTCAATAATCATACTCACACTTCACATAGATTGCCAACTTGGACTTATCAATGACCAATAACCATTCTCATAAAGTCATATGAATTACCACATCAACACTCCCACCTCATTTTCCCTATAAATAAGACATCTCTTTCTTTCATTTGAGACTAACAATACCATAAATCATTCACTAAACTAAGCCAACACTCTCTTCTTTTTTTCTCTTCATTTTATTTCAAGGCATTTCTTCCTTTTATTGAATAGGTAGGTTATTATACTTGTTTTTTATTTAACTTTATTGCACTTTTACTCTTTATTTATTTATCTAGTACCATAATTATCGCCATTTTGGAAGGAAACTCCATTGATTCAAAATCTAGAGTTGAAAAGTGTTCTTGAATCTCCAAAAGCAAAAGTAATTTATTGTTGTTTAATTTTCATTTTTTTGTTGTAATTTTTTGTTATTTATTTATTTTGAGCATGGATCCTTGGTCGTGAGATTGAGTAGATAAAAATTCATTATTCATTTGTTTAATTTCATAAAAAATTGAGAAAGTTATGACATTTATACTATTTTTATTATAGAATTCATCTTATTCTTCTTTATCTATTTTATTTTTATTTTTATTTTTATTTTTATTTGGATCAATTTAGAAAGCATTTGAGATTTTTTTAGTTCATCTAAGCTTGTCGGATATTTGATGAACTTTCATCATTTCCAATCTACCTCTAAATGGTCCTTTGATCATTCAAGATACTTGGGATTGATGATAAGTTTGCCATAATATATCTTCTTTGACTTTGTCTTAATCCCACATGTTTGTTAATTGTACTACATGTATAAGAGAATAAACTTCAGAGTGTCATTTCTCTAACATGTATAGGTACATATATTGTATGCTCCATATGAAGTTACACATATTCCAAATCAGATTTTTAACTTTATATTGTACTACCGTTATTTTATTGTCATTTATATTTCTGCACTTTATATTTTCCTCTCTTTACTTTTATGTCATTTATCATCCATAGAATTTTATTTTCTTTACTTTATGCATTTTTTCTTTGTTCACTTGAGCAATTATCTTCTCTTTGCTCACTTGAGCTTCCTTTTTTTTGCTTGTTCTAAGTCACTTAATAAAGAAAAAAATCATAAAATTGGTTCTTTAATTCTTGGACTATGGTTACTATCCATTTTTATCTGATGCATGGTTCTTATTCGGTCTTCATCTGATATTATCTTTGTATTTGAATCCAAGGGAAAGGATTAATTCATTGACTTCATGTCATTGAGTGTATCTTATATGATTGTGTGAATTCCTTCATCCATCTTTAAGTTTTGCAAATCTTAAGTTAGATCTCCAAAAATCTCATTTTTTAAACTTACACTCTTTTAAGCCAAAAAAAACTTCGACATTAGGTCGTTGCATTTTCAAAATCCCTTTAAACTAATATTTTAGCAAACAACTAATTTTAATACATAGATATAATAATAGGTTCCTGTATGGGGTGCTAACACATTCCCTTTATATAATCAACCCCCAAACTTTAGATCTCTCTATTGCACTTACTTTTACTTCTTGCATTGCATATTTACTTATGGGTTTTATTTCGCTCTTTTCCCATTCCCTTGGAAATAATAAAGCACGGCGACGACTCTTACTTATTTGCGAGTCAAGTTAACTAATAGCTTGATCTTCAATTTTTACCTCTATAGAATTGGCGACTCTGCTGAGGATAATGATCTCTAAGTGGGTTAAGCCTAACTTGTTATATCCGTGTTTATGTTATTATTACTTGTTTGCTGCTTTATGTGGATTTGCTTGATTCTTTGGGTATTTGGTGATCTCTTATAAGTCTTATACCTGGACTTGGGAAAACTTAAGATTAGAATGTGTGGTATAGTCATGTTAACTTTAAGGGAGTAATCCCGAAAAAGGAGGCATGAGATCCCCCACTCAGTGGAGGCCCCTTTGACTGTAGTTTTTCGTTTACCGAGTAATCGGGAAGGTTGCTGCTTTCGACCTAGGATCTAGAGAACTTGAGAGCCGTAGAACCTTTAACCCATATTTCCTTTTAGATTAGTGCGGAGGCTATAACGGAGTAATACAGAAGTAGTTGTCACGTGATGCTACACTCAAATGATTTTTTCCTACGAATATTACTAATTAACGAGTAATTGGGGCGCTGGTAATATCTAAAGGAAGAGCGTAGAATCTGGGATTTCTTAGAACCTTGATTTACAAGTGATTTAAATTCTTAGTCCATACCTTGTGGGTGGTTCTTACCTTTGACTCCATGCTCGTGACGTCGAACCTTTGAACCTTGCTCGTGATCTTGTTTGTGATCGTTGCATAACCATACATTCATGCATCCATGAAACTCTTTTTTACTTGGTTTTCAGGGAGTTTAGAGGTCTTTCTTTATAAACATAATAAATTTCATCAAACTCAATGGATCTTGGGTGTTAATAGGGTGAAACCCCAATCTACCAAAGTGGATGATTAATTTTGATGATAACTCAATCAATGCTTTGATCCAATTTAGAACTTACTTTCCTCATGATTTAATGTTTACAATCTTGATTTCCTTGATAGTCAAGTAAATAACCAACATTTCCATAATTCATGCACACATCTAGGTTGTCCAAGAATTCATTCCAATTGTCTTCTTCTCAGTCGAACTTGTTCCTTAACACTTTGGACTAGAAGCATGTTTTAGAAAACTATTGAGGAACTTCAACGAGACCAAAAGCTGTTAAGGGAGGAGGTCAACTAGTTAAAGTGTCAGATGGACCAAATTATGGGAATCCTGCAAGTCTTGTTGGAAAAATAGGGCAACCCTCCACCGACCGTAGAAATGCAAATGGATACTTTTCCAACCTCATCCATTGATCCTTAAACTCAGGGGAAACACCATTCATTGATTACTCATGTACCGATACACGATCCGTCCCCAAAGGATCTTCCTTAACATGTGCTTGCGAGGTTTACTAGACCACACACTTCATCTACCCTTTTGCAACACGTCTTGCTCCATGAACCATGTAATGACAAAAAAAAGGTGGTCAATGATACTATTGAATCAGTTCAGAATAATCCAGTGTTCATCTCAAAGTCAGGCGAAAAAGAGTTGATAAAGATATAATGAGATCCTTGATAGGAAAGAAGATTCCAAGTACTTACACGAGGCAGCCCCCTGATATGCTTCCCAAGGCTCCACAGAATAAAAATAGAGCTCCCAAGCATCAGCAGAAGGAAGCTCACTGCATCGATTTGATTCCAATGACTTATACTGAACTATGGCCTACATTAATCCAAAAATTGCTTATTACTCCAAAACCAACTCAGCCCAAGACATCAAATTTTCCCACGGGGTACAATCCAAATGTCAAGTGCGACTTTCACAGTGGGGTAGCAGGTCACTCCATTGAAGACTGCAGAATCCTTAGGGAGAAGATGCAAGATTTGATTGACAGCAAGATTCTCTCCTTCAAGGATACATGTCCTAATGTTGTCAACAATCCTTTGCCAGACCATTCTAAGTGAAGCTTCAGTTGGTTTAGGCTAGTTTCTCCTCAGCAAGTATTTCAACAAGGAAAACTTATCCTGCTTCTGATTATTGCATTAGACTTTGTTTCATTTCTGTTTTTACTTTCCATTTTATTATGTTGAAGTGTTTGTCTTTTAAATTGTATGTTCTTTGTTTTGTCAATTTTAATGAAATGAGAATTTTACATATTTGAATCAATTTACTTTCAATTACTATTTTTGTGTATCCCTTATTTTACTTTCTTTATTAAACTTTTGTTTATGCAAAGATTGGAGGGAGGATGATTAAAACTAAGTACCCTTAATTGTTGTTGGTATGCTTTCAATTAAAACTTCACTGACGATGTAAGGCATTGTTCCAATTCCCAAACACTGGAGAAATAAGGAAGTTAATCCATTGTCAACACCTTTGAGCCTAGAAGTTGGATTTTCTTTCTGTATAAATAATCTCAATCTTAACCTGGGGCATGGTAGTTCCCAGTTAACTTAACTGTGCATTCCAATACAAGAGAGTTTTACAAGACACCTTTCAATAAAGGTTGCAATCAAGTTTTCCTGCGCACACATCAAAGAAGTGTTGAAGATGTCTCAAATCAAAACTCAATGATGGTTCACCATAATCATTAAGTTATACAGTCACTATATTTCCGAAATAGAATAAAATGAAAAACCAAAGAAAAGCCCGCTAAGTCAAAGCCTGTTAAAGAGGCTTAGGCAAAATTGGGGCATCCCGCTGACTGTAAATCCAAATTGAAACAGTTCAGGTAAAAGTTAAGGATAATAAAAATCAAGAGAAGTCACTAAGATATAAGTGAATTCCATCTCAATAAACCACTGGCTTCTGAGCCATCATCATCACCAATGTTACAATTCCAAAATCTCTTAGAACCTAAATGAATAGTTTGAGTTAACTGAATGTAGGACTGAAGAACATCATGAAGAACAGGGTGGGTACGAATAAACTTTGAGCCTTTATCCTTTGTTTCATAAACCGTGAACCAAACCACGTTATAACCCTCGAAAGACCTAATTGAAGCTAGGTTACGTTTGAAATCATACTACAACAAGGTTGCGTCAACTGACTCCCAAGTTTCCACTAATCTTTTGCTCTTGGAATTATGCCATTGCTTTATATTTTACTTTAAACCATTGTGCTTTAACCAGTGATCCCTTAGTTTATCTTTTACTTTAAATATTTAAACCATTATGTTTTAGCCAGTGAACTCTTTGCTCTTTCAGCAATGATGTCTTGCCAATAATGATTTTGATTTTAATATTTTTGCATGAGCTTTGCATTTAAATTACCATATTTAGGTGAACAATTTTATTTGCAACATGTTTTCATTATCAAGGAATTTTCAAACTGTCAAGAAACTTGCTCTATGTTTTAATCAGGGGCAATTATCTTCAGGGTCCTGTTGGAGCTTATTCCCATATTTGTTTATCAGTGATTGCTTCTCTTACAAGTTTATCAAATTTTTTTCTTTATGACTAATACTGGGGCAAGTGTTTCAAGCGCACAGTGAAGTAGTCATTTCAAGAATCAGTCAAACTGAAGCAATGATCAGTTAACCCGAAGCAATTATCAATCAATCAGGGGTAGTCCCCAAACTTATATCATCAGTCCTTCCTGAAAGGATCAACAATTTTATACACTTGGCAAGTTGTGACAAAAGGTTGTTCAAGATATCTTTTGAGAAGCAGAGTTGGCAGTGTTCCCTGTGTTGAGGAAGAACATTCCAATCTTTCCATACAAAAGAGTCCAACTCACTCATCGTAATTATTTGCATTACATGCATTGGTCACTCATACATTATGCACAATAAAATTCAATATGATGCACAACTCAAAGAGTGTTTCACGCTTGTTTCTATTTAATGAGGTCTTGTTATTATCAAAATCTTTCCTTGTGGTCAAAGTCCAACTTACTTGGCACCCACCAAAGTAGATGTTTGTCTGTCTGTTTTCTTTTTTGTATGACGCTAATCTTGGATGTATTGTTTCTCTTTCTGTCCAATGCTAATATTAGGTGTGTTGTTTCTATTCCAATGTTAATAATGAGTGTGTTGTTTCTATTTCAATATTAATATTGGGTGTGTTATTTCTATTCCAATGTTAATATTGGGTGTGTTGTTTCTATTTCAATGCTAATATTAGGTGCATTGTTGTTTCTCTTTTCCGGCTAATGCTAATATTCGATGTGTTATTTCTCTTTTTGTCCAATGCTAATATTGGGTGTGCTGTTGCTTTTTACTTTCAACAAATGCTAATATTGGATATCATGTTTCTCTCTGCCATCCAAAATAAATATTAGATGTCATGATCTTTTGTCACCGTCCAAAGCCTTTAATTGGATGTCTCGACATTTTTTTGTTAATCCAAAGCTAATAATTGATGTCACATCTCTTTTCCCTTCAATCAAAGCAAATCATTGATTGCGTGGTCGTCTTTTCATCCAAAGTCAATGATTGTATGTCATAAATCATTTCTACCTTCATCCGAAGCCAATAATCGGATGTCGTGATCCTCATTCATATGCCGTTGCCATCTAAAGCCAATGCTTGGATGTCTTATCCCCAGTATAGTGTTTTTCACCTCCTCCAATGCCAATATTGGACGCCAAATATCTTGTGTTTTCCTAGCATGTCTTGCCACATCATCTCATTAAGTTAACTAAATTTCTTATTTCAGGTCTTATTCCCATAGAGTATGTCTCACATATCATATCATATCATATCATATCATATCATATCATATCATATCATATCATATCATATCATATCATATCATATCATATCATATCATATCATATCATATCATATCATATACAAAAAAGTGTCAAAAAGAGTTCATTGCACTCATTCATATCATATTCATTTTGTGGTATCTTAGGACCAAAAATCGGGCTTTGTGTTATATTTAAGTATCTTCATATCTCCGATAGAAGAAACTTAAATATGGGTATCTGTCATACCCTAATTTTTGACATACGATCCCATCCTCCATCTGCATCATTGTATGGTAAGTGTTAACGAGCGATTTGATCTATTTTTGCCAATTCTCAAGTCAGATTTTAAAAATTCACAACTTCTTCAAATTTTTATATTTTGAGCGGTTCTTTGTGCATATGATTCTCCTTTACATTATCTACAATTTTTCTTTACAAGTCAAAAGCTGATTATGCTTTGAAAAGCCACGAAAAAATGGAAATGTTAGAAGTCGTTTATGAATTTAGTGGAATTTGATTTTTATTGTGTTTTATTCATGATTTCTTTTCCATTTAAAAAATTACAATTTTTTTTACTTATTATCATGTTATTTTTATTTACTATTTTTACTTCTTTACTAAAAAATTATCAAAAATATGTTCTTTTATTAATTTAAATTTATATATTGGTATCATTTATTTCAAAAAAAAATCTAGAAAAATTTATATGAATCCTTTTACTTTCTTATATGTATTTTATTTTTTATCTTTTAATTTGCACTTTTATTTTCATTTATTTTAATTCAAGAAAAAAAAATCATAAATAGTTAATTTAATGTCTCTTTTATTTTCTATTTTGTATTTATTATTATTACAAACACTTTTAGTTTCTTTTATTGTTATTATTATTATTATTATTATTATTATTATTATTATTATTATTATTATTATTATTATTATTATTATTATTATTATTATTATTATTATTATTATTATTATTATTATTATTATTATTATTATTATTATAATTACTTTGTCATTTTGTTTTTTTGTGTCGATAAAGAAAAATTGGGACCACTATAATATAGTACAAACATTTCACATGGATTTCCAACTTGTACTTATCAATGATCAATAATCATTCTCACACTTCACATGGATTACCAACTTGGACTTATCAATGACCAAGAACCATTCTTATAAAATCACACGGGTTGCCATATCAACACTCCCTCCTCATTCACCCTAGAAATAAGACACATCTTTCTTTCATTTGGGACTAACAATAACATAAATCATTCACTAAACTAAGCCAAAACTCTCTTCTTCTTTTTTTCTTCACTTTCTTTCAAGTCATTTTTTTTCTTTTATTGAATAGGTAGGTTATTATACTTGTTCATTATTTAATTTTATTACATTTTTACTCTTTATTTATTTATTTAGTACCATAATTATCACTATTTTGGAAGGAAACTCCATTGATTCAAAATATAGAGTTGAAAAGTGTTCTTGAACCTCCAAAAACAAAAGTGATTTATTGTTGTTTAATTTTCATTTTTTTCTTCTATATTTTGTTATTTATTTACTTATTTTGAGCATGGATCCTTGGTCGTGAGATTGAGTAGATAAATTTTCACTATTCATTTGTTTAATTTCATGAAAAATTGAGAAAGTTATGATATTTATATTATTTTTATTATAGACTTCATCTTATTCTTCTTTATCTATTTTATTTTTATTTTTATTTTTATTTGGATCAATTTGGAAATCATTTGAGATTTTTTTAGTTCATCTAAGCTTGTCGAATATTTGATGAACTTTCATATTTCCAATCTACCTCTAAATGATCCTTTGATCATTCAAGGTACTTGGGGTTGATGATAAGTTTGTCATAATGTATCTTCCTTGACTTTGTTTTGATCCCGCATGTTTGTTAATTGTACTACATGTAATGAACTTCAAAGTGTCATGTTTCTAACATGTATGGTACATACATTGTATGCTCCATATGAAGTTACACTTATCCCAAATCAGATTATTAACTTTATATTGTACTAACTTTACTTTAATATCATTTATATTTCCACACTTTATATTTTCCTCTCTTTACTTTTATGTCATTTATCATCCATATCATTTTATTGTCTTTACTTTATGCATTTTTTCTTTGCTCACTTGAGCATTTATCTTCTCTTTTCTCACTTGAGCTTCCTTTTTTTGCTTGTTATAAGCCACTTAATAAAGAAAAAAAACCTAAAATTGGTTCTTTAATCCTTGGACTATGGTTACTATCTATTTTTATCTGATGCATAGTTCTTATTCGGTCTTCATCTGATTATTATCTTTGTGTTTAAATCCAAGGGAAAATGTTAATTCGTTGACTTCATATCATTGAATGTATCTTATATAATTGTGTGAATTCCTTTGTGATACAGTGGGAGAACTGACTTGGGTGTTTTGCGTTTGTGTTCGCAAATGTTGTGGATAGCAAGAGTCGCCACCGACTTTTCTTTTATCCAATAAGGAAAGGTGAAAAAGCACAGGAAAGACCTTTAGAGATGTTTTCTTGGGTTCGGGGGGTAGATTATGAAAAGAGAAGGTATTAGCATCCTTTTCATCCATGGTTTTCCATGGTCTCTTAGTTGCTTGCTAGATCACTTGCTTTTGTTTTAAAATGTGCTTTGTGTGGTTTTTGAAAGTATTTTGAAAAGACGCCATCGTTTAGGAAAACTTTGTAATAGTTCTCGTTCGTAAGAACGTATACAAAGTGTTGAGCTTTTAAAAATATTTCATGTTTGGAAAATGTTTTGAAAGTGTTTTTGAAAGTGTTGGTTTTGAAAATAGCAAGGATATTTGTTTTGAAATGGAGCAAGCAACTAGAAAAAATCTACCTACTCAAATGTCTTTCTTGTTCATTTTCTTTTCCTTTAGATGTTGCTATCTTACCATTGATTTGGTGAGAAGCCCCATCGTTGGATGTGAAGGGACGGGCGCGAGACGTTTTTGTATAGTCATAGAAGGCAACCCATGGAACGTTTTAGCAAATTTCGTTTTAGGGACTAGATCATTTACCGAAGGCAACATCGAGGGTTATCGAGGGACTACGATCTTTTATTAAGGGTCTTTTGCTAAAACGCCCATGTTCGAGGAACATGACTAATTTCCGATAGGCAACAAGTGAGATTACCCTAAGGGTGCGTGTGTGCAAAGTGTGTTTGATTGCATGCATTTAGTCTTACTTAGGGTGGTCTATTTGTCAATTTTATATCTTGCCATACACACCCTAATTACTAGCATTTACATTCGAAAGCGATAAATTGTAGAAATGTAAAGTCCTATGCTATTACAATATTTTAGGGATGGGGGTACATATTTACAAATGGGGGTTGCAAATAAAATTAAATTCTAAGTTACTATTACAACCATATTGAAATGTATAATATAAGAAAAAAGGACTTGTTTAGAAAATGTTTTTGTCTTAATGAAAAAGAAATAAATTAATAAAAGAAAGAAAATATTTTTATGTCTTTTTATGTTGATATTAAAAATGATGAAAAGGAAAATAAATGAAAGATAGAAACAACGTGCTGCTGTAAGCAAAATAACAAGAATCAGAAGTTCTAAAGCCAGACGCGCTGTGACTCAGAAAGGAACGTCAGTGGAATCAGAAGTTCTGGATTGGTACACTCTGAGGTCCTGCAAGACACATTAGAGGGAAAACACAAAAGTTCTGGATTGCTATGTGCTGAACTTCTGAATGTCAGATCAATGAGAAAATCTTAGAAGTTCTGTGCGTGTCAAAACAGTAGGAAGAACTCAGAAGTTCTGTATGGTTCTAAGACAGTGAACAAACAATCAACAGTTTAGCGTGTTATCAGCGCATGAAAATCAGAAGTTCTAAGTGTTAAAACAGTGAATGAGCAATCAATAGTTCAACATGTTATCAGAGTATAAAAATCAGAAGTTCTATGTGTTAAAACAGTGAGTAAACAATCAACAGTTCAACATGTTATTAACAGTGAGGAGAACTCAGAAGTTATGTGTTGTGCTAAAGCTGTGAGTGAACATCAGAAGTTCTATGCCATATTTTAACTCTTAATCAACACATCAACAATTTATTCAGTTCTTAATAAACAACAAATCAGAAGGATAATAACACAACAGTTTATAGAAGTTCTAATCCTAAATCTGAGTCTAGCCCTAATCAAGAAGTTCTGATCCACAATTTTTTCTACTTAAGCAATGATATGTACAACATTAATACTATGATATTCACATATTTAATGATGTTCTGAATGAAAATATACAAAGTCAGAAAGACTTACCTTGAATCTGAAACGTGTGTTTGGAACTTTGAGCTGCTGCTTTCTGATTATTCTGGTATCAGCGAGAGTAACGGAAGAGAAAATGCCAAGTTCTTTGATTCGAAAGGGAGAACAAAGGTTTGGTTTTCTATTTGGGAAATCTAGATTTTTATGAAGGTTTCACAATTTTCTTTTCTCTCTTTTTGACAATTCTCTCTCTCCAAAAGCCAACCCTTTTTTATAGTTTGTGTTTGCAGTTTTTTGGACTCTTGGAATTTTTGCAGGGGTTCAAGGCTTTTCTTTCTCAAATTTACGACCTCTTTACAGTTGCCAATGGAGTTAAATTTATAGGCAAAGATTTAGTACTTTTTAGAGGTCAAGTGGCACCAACATCAAATGCTAGAAGCTGACTTACTCTTGAAGTAAGCTTAAACAAGCATGGTTCAAGGCATAAAGCAGGATGGCTAGCAGGTTTAGCAGCGCCTAAGCTGGATTTTTCAGCTAAAATTAAGGAAAAGAAAAAGCAACAGATGGGCCTAGCACCCTTTTGCATAAAAGTTTACTTTCCCAAGACAGTAGAGGTACACGTGGGGGAAACCCCTCGGGTAAAGGCTCAAAAGTGGTTGTGAGTATTAAATGAGAATTAAATGATGATGAGATTGATCAACCCAGAAATCCTGCAACGTGAGATTCTACATCATTGCTTAATTCTGGATCAGAGGTTCAGTCTCAGCATAATTCAGAATGAACATCCAACTTTTGATCTTTGTATCTTTTTGCTCCAGCATGTTCTGAAGGAGCTCTCAGACTTTCCAGGAAGCTTGCAACACGCTTTGTAAACCTTCTTTGAATTACCCTTGCAAACTCTGACTGCACTTTTATGAAAGCTGGCCCAGAAGTTATGACCCAACTCTGTCTTGAAAGTGTCCAAAATTTGCTGAGTGCTTTAGTTTCATGGACGTGTCTTCAAGGATTTATAACTTGAAATCCCAACATTTCTAGGAGAAGTTCTGTTCTGCAATGTTTTAGATCTCATTGAAATCTATAACTATTGAATCAGAATTTCTTCCAGAATCAGCTTGCATCATGGTGAAAATCTGGCCAGAAGTTCTGAGCTTGTCATATTTTCTTAAACACTTGGAAAAAATTCGAAGTATTTAGAATTTTGACTTCTCCAAAGTAGTTTTAACTTTTGAATTTCTTGATAAAACAAACTTCATATTTTAACATGTCTTGATGAAATATGATTCTTGAAATTTGATTTTGATCCAAAAGTCAAAGTTTGACTTTTCAATATGTAAATGACCATTTTGCCCTTGTGAGTGATTTTCTTGGAAAACTTGCAGTTCAAGGTTTGGAATTGGATGGAAGTAAACTTGAAGATCCAGGGTAATTCTTTGATAAATGAGAGGGTAAATTTTGGGGTGCAACAACTGCCCCTGTTCAATCTTCTTACACCTGAAGAGTTAGATTTGGCGAACCTGCCATTCGTGACTTGAAGGTGGAAGATGATTGAATACTAGAGTGCCCAGAAATTTGCACTTGATCATGTTGTGGTTGATTGTATAGGGAATGGGCTTAAATATTCCATTTGGAGAGATGATGGATAGTTACTGGAGATGGGCTTGTAGATGCAATCCATAGGTGATTGTTGAACTGTATTTGAGAGGGAATCTGAATGAGTATCAGAATGGCATCCGTGTCTGGAGCGTATCTGAACTTTATCTGAAAGCTGAATCTCAGCAGGATGATGAAGGAATCTTGGACAATTACTACCTCAGCAGAATGATGAAGGAATCTTGGTCGATTGCTACCTCAGCAGGATGATGAAGGAATCTTGGATGATTACTACCTCAATAAAATGATGAAGGAATCTTGGACGATTACTACCTCAACAGGATAATGAAGGAATCTTGGAAGATTACTACCTCAGCAGAATGATGAAGGAATCTTGGACGATTACTACCTCAGTAGGATGATGAAGGAATCTTGGATGATTACTACCTCAACAGGATGATGAAGGAATCTTGGACGATTACTACCTCAGCAGGATGATGAAGGAATCTTGGATGATTACTACCTCAGCAGGATGATGAAGGAATCTCGGATGATTACTACCTCAGCAAGATGATGAAGGAATCTTGGATGATTACTACCTCAGCAGAATAATTAAGGAATCTTGGTCGATTGCTACTCCAAACATATGATGAAGGAATCTTGGACGATTACTACCTCAACAGGATGGTGAAGGAATCTTGGTCGATTGCTACTCCAAACAGGATGATGAAGGAATCTTAGATGATTACTACCTCAGCAGGATGATGAAGGAATCTTGGTTGATTGCTACTCCAAACAGGATGATGAAGGAATCTGGGACGATTACTACCTCAATAGATAATGAAGGAATCTTGGATGATTGCTACTCCAAAAGGATGGTGAAGGAATCTTAGACGATTACTACCTCAGTAGGATGATGAAGGAATCTTGGACGATTACTACCTCAGCAGATGATGAAATTTATCTATTGATTGATCTTTCCTGAAAAGGTAAAGAGTTAGTTATATGCAATGTCATGATGTATGCATTGCGTAATGATGTTCTCAAAATAAATGAGATTTGTGTTATATGTATTTTGTATGCGTATGCTATGAATGTTGTTGAAATGTAATTTTGTCTTGGAGAATAAATCTTTGACAAGTGTAGGGGAGTTATTAAATCCCAGATTGCTGTTGAGGAGTAGGTGTGTCTTCAAACTTTGCTTAGAATGTTTCCACTGAGGATTCCTGTTTAATTGTTTTGAGGAGAACTCCGCTGGGGGATGTTGAAAGCTATGTATAGAGTGTCGATTCCTCTTGGAGAAAAGAGTTCAGGAGTCTTAGTCGTCCGTTGCTCTATTGGGGAGTCGAAGTTAAATTGATATCTGGTCGGGTCTAGGTTTCACAGTAACTTATTGGGGATTATAGAGTAGTCTATTGGGGAAAGGGAGTTGTGGTCCTTTGATTTGTAGTAGTTGGAAAGGCAAACTCAAACTGGAGAATCTGTAGTTTGTTGAGGAAATAAACCATGTTGTCGGTCTGCTAGAGAGGTGACGACTTCGTTGGGGAAAGTCCTCGAGGACTCTTGAGGTTGTCTCAGCTGGGGAAAGGTTTTCAGAGATTAAACTCTTGCTGGGGAATCATCCTATGAGAAGAATTTTGTCATTGCCCCTAGCAGCAAATGTTTATGGTATTGCCAAAAAATGTTTGATTGTACGTAACCCTTCGCTGAGATTGACGTTCAATGCCCCAAGTGACGGAGATGGAGACTTGCCCCTGGTTACTCTGCAATTCTTTGAGAGAATTCTAGGAATCTTAACTGGACTTCCCCAGGTGTGTTGGATAGTGACATGTCATGTCCCCTTGTTGATAGGAGATTTGTCATCGAAAATGTCATCCCACTCAAAGTGATTTTTTCCACCGAGAGAGCTTTTGTTCACTGGATATTCATTGTGTGAATTTCCCCGCTATCAAACAAATAGCCATATGCAATCAGCGATATTCAAATAATGCAAAGTTTATGCTTGTCTTGAAATTTTGAAAATGTGTTTTTTAGCAAGAAATTTTGTAAGAAAATTCAAACTCAGGATTTAGAGTAAAGCCTTACAGGAATCAGGGTACCTTTGGTAACAGTATGCTTTCGAACTAACCCATGCTTCAATTTGGAATTTTGAAGGGTTGTAACGTGGCTTGGTTCACGGTTTAAGAAACAAAGGATAAAGGCTCAAAGTGTATTTGTACCCACCGTTCTTCGTGGTGTTCTTCGGTCCTAAACTCAGCTAATCATGCATTTGAACTCCAATTGAGTCTGGAATGACGTTTTGGTGATGGTTCAGACAAGTTAAGTTTATCGGAAGGCAACCATTTTTGCAATATTTTTTTCATGTTGTTGAGGATTTGTAGTGACCTCTTTTTGATTTATTATCCCTGATTTTTGCCTGACTGTTCTTGTTTTTAGATTACAGTCAGCGGGGTGCCCTAGTTTTCTTTAAGTCTCCTTCGTAGGTTTTGACTTAATGGGTTTTTATCTTCGAGAGATAATGACTGCCTATTTGGTAGGGAACCATCATCGTCTTTTGATTCCATAGAAACTTTTTGATGTCATTCGTTGTATTATGAAATGAGAGTTTGCGGCTAAACGCACGTTTGAATCAACTGAGAGACTACCCTGCCCCAGGTTTTGATTAAAGGTTTCAATTTGTGTAAGAAAGAAAACTTCTGCTTCTTTGGCTCAAAGGGGTTGACTGGGGATTATCTTCCTTATAACTCCAGTGTTTAGGATTTGAAAGAACGCCTGTACATCGCCAGCAAGGTATGTTCGAAAGCATACTGTATGAGATTATGGCATTGTTTTCGTCATCCTCCCTCTAAAGGATTGTAACTTTTAGCAAGAGTTGAATGTCATAAAGTGAGTAAAAAAGCATAGTTTAAATGTAATGAAAATGAGTGGATCAAATCACGACAAACATATGCAATGCATTAATGAAACAAAGTTTGACATTAATAGATAATTGTTTGAATAAAAAAAGAAATTACAACTTGAAAATTCAAATGAAACAATAGCCTCTTTGTTTGAATTTTTCACTTCATCTGACGAGCCTTTGAGGGACGATAGAAGAACTCAGTCTGACCATCTCGTGTAAACTCCAGCATTCCTCTGTCAATCAAGTCTTGGATCTTATTTTTTCAAAGTCCAACAGTCATTCGTATCATGCCCAGGATTATTGGAGTGGTATGCACATAATGCATTAGGATGATAGTTAGGAGCAGAGGTATTGGGATTCCGAGGAGGATCCCTTAATGTGACCAAATTCAAGTTCAACAGGTGCTGTAGGACCTGCGATATAGGCATGTCGAGTTTGGTAAACTGCCTAATGGCTGGGACCTGTTTACTTTGGTTACCCTATCCTTGTTGACGAGGTGGTTGCTGGGTTTGTGACGTGGAAGCAAATTGGGGAGGTCTTCTCTCCCTCAAACCAGATTCTTGTATCATGGGTGGCTGAATGATGACTTGATCCCCAATCCTATATGTTTGACCCATTTGGTTACATCCATCCCGACAAAGCTTGTTGATGAGGACTCTCAGTTCTTCTTGTCCTTGGGCCAGGTTTTGAATAAGAGCCAACTGGCCCACTAGCTGTCCCATCATTCGGACTTTCATTATTGCCATTTCAATTTGTAGCCTTTCCAACTGATCATCCTTGGTTCCCTCCAGATTCTTGATGACCACCCCTTGTGAGGAGAGCCTTCACCTCTTCTTGCCCCTTAGATAGGTTCAAGAACATCTCTTGAAGTTGAGCGTTTTAAGCTTGGATGCCTTTCACCGTTTGTTCCATATCCATCTTACTAAAATAAACAGTAGCAAGATAAGGAAACCTGTATGGGAGAAACCTGTCATGATATGATGCATGATATGTGGATGCATGTTTTCAAGGATCTCACGGGGTTAGTAGTCACTTACAATTTGGATTGGAGAACTTTGTATCGGTGGATGTCCTTCCATGAGAATTAAGCTCACCATGTCAAGTGGGTTGTAGCCTTTGACTTTGGTTTGTTGTACTTGATTTTTGACGGTGTTTGGTTAGAGGAAAATAAATCCTCTTGCCCTTGGGTAGACGCCTGGTTCAACGTGACCCTGCATCACAGGCCCTCGAGATCCTTGAAATTCTATGGTTCAATGATATCAAAATGCTATGGTATGATGTTATGATGTTATGTACAAATATGCGAGGTAAGCAAGTTTATATACAAATAATCATATTCACATAAAACAGACAAGTCCTTAGGTTTAGGCTTGCATGGAGTTTGTAGGTAAGTACCCTCTTGAAGTTTAGTTGGCTCAACCTGTCCTAGTTAATAGTAACCGGGTTATAAGGGATCTCAATATCACTGACCTTTCTTTTAGGCATTGTCTCAGCTCAATCAATCTTTTCTTGCGGCTGAGATATCCCAAAACTCCGGTCTCAATGAGTGTAGCATCGAGTATCAACCACCTTTGGACTGCACCAAAGCCAGCTATCTCACCACTTCCTAATGGCCAAGTTGGTTAAGTAAGGTTCTAAGGTCAGTTAGTGCTTCATGACACCGCTCAGCGGCCCCGTATTCTCCTTGTTTCAACACAAGGGATACCGATACCAACAAACGCGTCACACTAACATAGCTACTGCTTAGACCATGTCGGTATACCCTGCACAGTTTCCACAATCTATTGCTACTTACCTAAAAAGGTGCCCCAGATCCGGGTAGAGGATCAAAACAAACCCAAACAAGGAACCAATAATGTAAAGCAAGCAATTCAAACAAATGAAGGCAAGTAAATGTGATCTAACCCTAAGGTAACCCCACTTTTAGAGTCATCCCCGGATGAGTCGCCAGTTCTGTGATACGGTGGGAGAACTGACTTGGGTGTTTCGCGTTTGTGTTTGCAAATGTTGCGGATAGCAAGAGTCGCCACCGGATTTTCTTTTATCCAATAAGGAAAGGTGAAAAAGCACAGGAAATACCTTTAGAGATGTTTTCTTGGGTTCGGGGGGTAGATTATGAAAAAGGAAGGTATTAACACCCTTTTCATCCATGGTTTTCCATGGGCTCTTAGTTTCTTGCTAGATCACTTGCTTTTGTTTTGAAATGTGCTTTGTGTGGTTTTTGAAAGTATTTTGAAAATGCGCAATCGTTTAGGAAAAATTTGTAATAGTTCTCGTTCATAAGAACGTATACAAAGTGTTGAGCTTTAAAAAATATTTCATGTTTGGAAAATGTTTTGAAAGTGTTTTTGAAAGTGTTGGTTTTGAAAATAGCAAGGATATTTGTTTTGAAACGGAGCAAGCAACTAGAAGCAACCTACCTACTCAAATGTCTTTCTTGTTCATTTTCTTTTCCTTTAGATGTTGCTATCTTACCATTGATTTGGTGAGAAGCCCCATCATTGGATGTGAAGGGACGGGCGCAGGACGTTTTTGTATAGTCATAGAAGGCAACCCATGGAACGTTTTAGAAAATGTCGTTTTAGGGACTAGATCGTTTACCGAAGGCAACATCGAGGGTCATCGAGGGAATACGAACTTTTATCGAAGGTCTTTTGCTAAAACGCCCATGTTTGTAGGACATGACTAATTTCCGATAGGCAACAAGTGAGATTACCCTAAGGGTGCGTGTGTGCAAAATGTGTTTGATTGCATGCATTTAGTCTTGCTTAGGATGGTCTATTTGTCAATTTAATATATTGCCATACACACCCTAATTACTAGCATTTACATTCGAAAGCGATAAATTGCAGAAATGTAAAGTCCCACGCTATTACAATATTTTAGGGATAGGGGTACATATTTACAAATGGGGGTTGCAAATAAAATTAAATCCTAAGTTACTATTACAACCATATTGAAATGTATAATATAAGAAAAAAGGACTTGTTTAGAAAATGTTTTTGTCTTAATGAAAAAGAAATAAATTAATAAAAGAAAGAAAATATTTTTATGTCTTTTTATGTTGATATTAAAAATGATGAAAAGGAAAATAAATGAAAGATAGAAACAACATGCTGCTGTAAGCAAAACAACAAGAATCAGAAGTTCTTAAGCCAGGCGTGCTGTGACTCAGAAAGGAACGTCAGTGGAATCAAAAGTTCTGGATTGGTACACTCTGAGGTCCTGCAAGACACGTTAGAGGGAAAACACAGAAGTTCTGGATTGTTATGTGCTGAACTTCTGAATGTTAGATCAATGAGAAAATCTTAGAAGTTCTATGCGTGTCAAAACAATAGGAAGAACTCAGAAGTTCTGTATGGTGCTAAGATAGTGAACAAACAATCAGCAGTTCAACGTGTTATCAGCACATGAAAATCAGAAGTTCTAAGTGTTAAAACAATGAATGAACAATCAAAAGTTCAACATGTTATCAGCGTATGAAAATCAGAAGTTCTAAGTGTTAAAATAGTGAGTGAACAATCAACAGTTCAACATGTTATTAACAGTGAGGAGAACTCAGAAGTTCTGTGTTGTGTTAAAGTTGTGAGTGAACATCAGAAGTTCTATGCCATATTTCAACTCTTAATCAGCACATCAACAATTTATTTAGTTCTTAATAAACAACAAATCAGAAGGATAATAGCACAACAGTTTATAGAAGTTCTAATCCTAAATCTGAGTCTATCCCTAATCAAGAAGTTCTGATCCATAGTTTTTTCTACTTAAGCAATGATATGTACAACATTAATACTATGATATTCACATATTTAATGATGTTCTGAATGAAAAGATGCAAAGTTAGAAAGACTTACCTTGAATCTGAAACGTGTGTTTGGAACTTTGAGCTGCTGCTTTCTGATTGTTCTGGTATCAACGAGAGTAACGGAAGAGAAAATGCCAAGTTCTGTGATTCGAAAGGAAGAACAAAGGTTTAGTTTTCTATTTGGGAAATCTGGATTTTTATGAAGGTTTCACAATTTGCTTTTCTCTCTTTTTGACAATTCTCTCTCTCTCCAAAAGCCAACCCTTTTTTATAGTTTGTGTTTCCAGTTTTTTGGACTCTTGGAATTTTTGCAGGGGTTCAAGGCTTTTCTTTCTCAAATTTCCGACCTCTTTACAGTTGCCAATGGAGTTCAATTTATAGGCAAAGATTTAGTACTTTCTAGAGGTCAAGTGGCACCAACATCATATGCTAGACGCTGACTTACTCTTGAAGTAAGCTTAAATAAGCATGGTTCAAGGCATAAAGCAGGATGGCTAGCAGGTTTAGTAGCGCTTAAGCTGGATTTGTCAGCCAAAATTAAGGAAAAGCAAAAGCAACAGATGGGCCTAGCACCCTTTTGCATAAAAGTTTACTTTCCCAAGACAATAGAGGTACACGTGGGGGAAACCCTTTGGGTAAAGGCTCAAAAGTGGTTGTGAGCATTAAATGAGCATTAAACGATGATGAGATTGATCAACCCAGAAATCCTACAACGTGAGATTCTACATCATTGCTTAATTCTTGATTAGAGGTTCAGTCTCAGCATAATTCAGAATGAACATCCAACTTCTGATCTTTGTATCTTTTTGCTCCAGCATGTTCTGAAGGAGATCTAAGACTTTCCAGGAAGCTTGCAACACGCTTTGTAAAGCTTCTTTGAATTACCCTTGCAAACTCTGACTGAACTTTTATGAAAGCTGGCCTAGATGTTCTGACCCAACTCTGTCTTGAAAGTGTCCAAAATTTGCTGAGTGCTAGTTTCATGGACGTGTCTTCAAGGATTTATAACTTGAAATCCCAGTATTTCTAGGAGAAGTTCCGTTCTGTAATGTTTTAGATATCATTGAAATCTATAACTATTGAATCAGAAGTTATTCCAGAATCAGCTTGCATCATGGTGAAAATTTGGCCAGAAGTTCTGAGCTTGTCATATTTTCTTAAACACTTAGAAAAAATTCTAAGTATTTAGAATTTTGACTTCTCCAAAATAGTTTTGACTTTTGAATTTCTTGATGAAACAAACTTCATATTTCAACATGTCTTGATGAAATATGATTCTTGAAATTTGATTTTGATCCAAAAGTCAAAGTTTGACTTTTCAATGTGTAAATGACCATTTTGCCCTTGTGAGTGATTTTCTTAGAAAACTTGCAGTTCAAGGCTTGGAATTGGATGGAAGTAAACTTGAAGATCCAGGGTAATTCTTTGAAAAATGAGAGGGAAAATTTTGGGGTGCAACATCCTTCATCCATCTTTAAGTTTTGCTAATCTTAAGTTAGATCTCTAAAAATCTCATTTTTTAAACTTACACTCTTTTAAGCCAAAAAAACTTCGACATTAGGTCGTTGTATTTTCAAAATCCCTTTAAACTAATATTTTAGAAAACAACTAATTTTAATACACAAATATAATAAGAGGTTCCTGTCGAGTTCTACAGATGCATTGGTTGCTAACACATTCCCTTTGTATAATCAATCCCCGAACTTTAGATCTCTCTATTGCACTTACTTTTACTTCTTACATTGCATATTTACTTATGGGTTTTTTTTTTAAATCTTTTCCCTTTCCTCTGGAAATGTTAAAGCACAGTGACGACTCTTGCTTATTTGCGAGTCAAGTTAACTAATAGCTTGATCTCTGATTTTTACCACTACACATGCCAAGACTAGATACAGATATTGTGGTGCATAGAGTACCTCTCAATGAAGGTTGTTCTCCGGTTAGACAAAAGTTCAGAAGAACTCATCCAGACATGTCTAGCAAAATTCAAGAAGAAGTCCTAAAACAATTTGATGCAAGGTTCTTAGCGGTGGTAGATTATCCCCCTTGTATAGCTAACATCGTGTCAGTACTCAAGAAGGACGGTAAAGTACGCATGTGTGTAGATTATCAGGATCTGAATAAAGCAAGTTCCAAAGACGATTTTCTGTTACCTCACATAGATGTTTTGGTGGATAATACAACTTAAGCTTCAGTATTCTCATTCATGGACGGTTTCTCAGGTTATAATCAAATCAAAATGGCACCCGAAGATATGGAAAAGACTACTTTCATGACTCCTTGGGGCACTTTTTGTTACAAGGTGATGGCTTTTGGTCTAAAGAATGCAAGGGAAACTTATCAATGGGTTATGGTCACACTATTTCATGATATGATTCACAAAGAAGTTGAAGTATACGCAGGTGATATGATTGCCAAATCTCATACAGAGGAGGATCACATCATACACTTGCAAAAGTTATTCGAGCATCTGCAAAAGTTCAAACTGAGGTTGAATCCAAACAAGTGTTCATTTGGTGTCAGGTCAGGAAAGTTATTAGGTTTAATTGTAAGTCATCATGGTATTAAGGTAGACCCCGACAAAGTGAAAGCCATGCAAGAAATTCTAGCTCGAAGGATAGAAAAAGAGTTTGTGGGTTCTTAGGATGATTGAATTAAATTTCGAGGTTCATATCACACCTAACTTCTACATGCGAACCTATATTCAAATTACTTCAAAAAGATCAGACGATGGTATGGAATGATGATTTTCAAACATCCTTTAAGACAATAAAGCAATATTTACAAGAGCCACCAGTTCTTGGAAGACCGCTCATCATGTATCTAACAGTGCTTGAAGGATCAATGGGACGTGTATTAGGGAAACATGACGAAACAAGTAGAAAAGAGCATGCAATCTACTACCTTAGCAAGAAATTCACCGACTACCAAACTAGGTACTCACTTCTCGAGAATACTTGTTGCGTATTGGCTTGGGCTTCTAAAATATTGAGGCAGTATATGTTAACTCACACCACGTGGTTAATAACAAGAATGGATCCTTTAAAGTATGTGTTCAAAAAACTAGCTCTTACAGGAAGGATTTCCTGATGGCAGATGTTACTATCAGAGTACGACATCCAATATGTTACTCAAAAGGCCATCAAGGGTAGTGTATTGGCTGACCATCTAGCTCATCAACCATTACTCGAATATCAACCAATGAAGTTTTACTTTCCAGATGAATATGTCATGGTTATAGATGACTATGAAATACCAGGACCCGACGAAGAACCTGAACCCGAGGCATATTGGAAACTCATGTTTGACAGGGCTTCAAATGCACTAGGGCACAATATTGGAGCAATTCTGACTTCCCCGAAGAATTTTCACAAACCTTATACTGCAAGGTTATATTTTGACTGCACCAATAATATTGATGAATACAAAGCTTGTATCTTGGGTTTAGAAGCTTCTATCGATCTAAGAATCAAGGAGAGGTAACAGAATCTTCTTGAGCACCAAATCTCCTTCTTTGAACACTCGAGGACGAACCTTCTTGTCAAATGCTTTCTTCATCCACTTTTGGCCCAACTGGTTGTGGTACAAAGATGTCAAGCATTTTTCTTCAATGAAGTTGAGTTGATCAAACCGTGTATGAACCCACTCTTCTTTTTTAAGCTTTGTTTCCGTTAGAACTCGAAGTCATGGAATATCTACTTCAATCGGGAGTACTGCCTCCATGCCATATACTAGAGAGAAAGGAGTTGCACCTGTTAATGTATGTATGGAAGTAAGATAGCCATGTAAAGAAAAAGGAATCATTTCATGCCAATCTTTGTATGTCTTTACCATTTTCTGAATTTTTTTATTGATGTTCTTATTGGCAGCTTCAACGGCCCCATTCATCTTGGGTCGATATAGTGAGGAATTTTGATGCTCGATCTTGAAGTCATCGCATAACTCCTTCATCATTTTGTTGTTCAGATTGGACCCGTTGTCTATAATGATTCTGCTAGAAACTCCATATCTGCATATAATATTTTGCTTGATGAACCGAGTAACCACTTGTCTTGTCACATTTGCGTAGGACGTAGCTTCCACCCATTTGGTAAAATAATCGATGATAACTAGTATGAATTGGTGTCCATTAGAGGCTTTCGGCTCGATCATTCCTATCATATCAATTCCCCACATTGAAAATGGACAAGGATAACTTAGGACATTCAAAGGAGTCGGTGGCACATGCATTTTTTCGGTGTAGATTTGGAATTTATGACATGTCTTTGTATAATGGTAGCAATCAGCTTCCATCGTCAACCAATAATAACCTGCTCGTAAGATCTTTCTCGTCATGGCATATCCATTTGTATGAGTTCTGAAGGTGCCTTCGTGAATTTCTTTCATAAGCGTATCCACTTCATGTTTCTCCACGCACCTGAGCAACACCATATCGTAGTTTCTTTTGTATAACACATCACCATTCAGAAATAACTTTGAAGCTAGATTTTGTAGAGTTTGCTTCTCAATCGTAGAGGCATTTTCTAGATATTCTTGTTTCGCGAGATACCTTTTGATGTCATAGAACCAAGGCTTGTTATTCGGTCCTTCTTCAATAGCAAGGAAATGTGTAGGTTCTTCAAAATGTCTGATTGTAATGCGTGGTTCATGGTTTGGGAAAGTTACTTTGAACATGGCTGATAAAGTTGCCAAGGCGTTTGCCATCTGATTTTCTTCTCGCGGAATATTACTGAATGTAATCTCGGTAAGTTCTGCAGCTAGCTTTGAAACATGATCTCAGTATGGAATCAATTTGGGATGTTTGGTGTCCTATTCATTGTTCACTTAGTATATGAATAATGTTGACTATCCAAACACTTCGAGATGTTTAATTCTTAGATCGATAGAAGCTTCTAAACCCAAGATACAAGCTTTGTATTCATCAATATTATTGGTGCAGTCAAAATATAACCTTGCAGTATAAGGTTTGTGAAAATTCTTCGAGGAAGTCAGAATTGCTCTAATATTGTGCCCTAGTGCATTTGAAGCCCCGTCAAACATGAGTGTCCAATATGCCCCGGGTTCAGGTTCTTCGTCGGGTCCTGGTATTTCATAGTCATCTATAACCATGACATATTCATCTGGAAAGTAAACTTCATTGGTTGATATTCGAGTAATGGCTGATGAGCTAGATGGTCATCCAATACACTACCCTTGATGGCCTTTTGAGTAACATATTGGATGTCGTACTCTGATAGTAACATCTGCCATCAGGCAATCCTTCCTGTAAGAGCTAGTTTTTCGAACACATACTTTAAAGGATCCATTCTTGTTATTAACCACGTGGTGTGAGTTAACATATACTGCCTCAATATTTTAGAAGCCCAAGCCAATACGCAACAAGTATTCTCGAGAAGTGAGTACCTAGTTTGGCAGTCGGTGAATTTCTTGTTAGGACACCTTAGTGGTAACCCTAATGTCTTAGATCATTTGTTTGAGGCGACAATATCCGAGGCAACCATTTCGAAGCGACAATGATCTTTTAGAAATGAGGACGACCTCTAAAATATCCTATACTCAATGACTGTGTACGAAGGCAACCAAGTGGGGTGTACCCTAAGAGTGCGCATGTGCGAGTGTGTCGTTTTTAGTTATTTTTATCTTTGCACATGTTAAGGGTGATCTAATTTGATTTTAAGATTAACATTCAGTCTTGTCATGCAAACCCTATTATCAAACATCTAACAGTTATAATTTGCAGAAATAAAATGCGAAATTTAAATTACAA
This sequence comes from Vicia faba, assembly GCA_948472305.1. Classification (NCBI taxonomy): domain Eukaryota; kingdom Viridiplantae; phylum Streptophyta; class Magnoliopsida; order Fabales; family Fabaceae; genus Vicia; species Vicia faba. The sequence continues at coordinate 1,117,612,352 of OX451738.1, read as the reverse complement.
GGCGTCGGGTATTTACATCGCCAAAGCAAACCCTTTGAAAAATAAAGTAAAGCGGTAAAAATAATTAACTGTCCTATTTAACTATTACAATCCGGAAGCAGGTACATTATTGGATAAAAATAAATAAAGCGTGCAGGAAAATAAATCGAGTGCGAAATTTAGGGTTTTGACCCTTTTGAAAGAAAATGCAATTTTTTGTTGTTTTTATTTGAGAAAAGAGATTAAGTCCTAAATTAATTACTAAATTAATTATAAAATAAATTAATGAAAAATAAATTATGACATATTTTTGGGTTTTTGTTATTTTAAGAAAGAAAATTAAATAAAATAAATTAGTAGTTAAAACCTAATCAAATCTAATTAATTTTAATTATTTTACAAAAATAAGTTAGAGTTTTCTAGAATTAAAAACCTAAATTAATTGGTTAGTAATTATTAATAAAAATAAAAGTTTTAAAATTTGATTGGATAAAAAAAGTATTTTTTGTGATTTTTTTAATAAAAGGAAAAAAAGTTATTGGTTAGAAATTAATTAAAATAAAATAAAACAATTAAATAAAAATATAAAGATATAAGAGAAATGGGGTAATGGGCCTGATTTGAGGGTGTGAGTAGCAAATCTGTAGGCCCAACAGAAGCTGGCCCCTTTGACTTTTGGATCTGGTGCACACGTGTTGACTGGCACCTTGGTGGACCTCCAATCACTGACCACCAGATCTGGCTCTTGGCCATCTGGCGCTTGGATGGATGAGGGAGTATGGTGGGTTGCAAGCTTGAGCACGCATGTGATTATCTGCAAATAATTGAGAAAAGGCAAATTGCTGGAGGCAGGGATCAAACCCCTGATTTCCAGCCTTGGAACACTTTAAGGGTGACATGGCAACCGCTGGGGCGTGTTGTTGTTTGTTAATAATAATGCAAATAATATATTATGTAGAAAAAAAAATCAGATGCCAGAAAAAACAAAAAAATGCGCGCGATATTTGAATCACCCAATGGACGGATGACACGAATTCATCCCTGTCCTCCAAAACCTACAAAAATTACCCGTGGATTTGTATCCGCAGCTAAAAGCGTAGCCTTGTCCTAAAAACCTCTCTAGACCATATAAATACATTCCAAGAACATGGTTCAACTCGCCATGACCTCCTGATCACAACCATGTTCTTCTTATGGGCCAATTGTACCTGAAACGGAAAGCCCAAAAAAAAACTCCAAGAACCCTAACTATGGTGGTTCTCCATATAAGCCAAATAAATGCAATTGAATATTATGAAAAGCTTGCAAATGTTCTTGTTATCATAAATATGCTATTAGTTTTCTCAAATGATGCCAGAATAAATCAAATCGAATTCAAGAACAGGGGTCGTTTGCGTGAGACTTACAGCGCATATAAGGGCACGAGGGTGCGTGATTTGGATCAAGTTAGCTTGTGTGAATGGCCAGGAATCGATTGAGATAACTCTCGCGTCCTGAAACTGCCTCTAACCTGGATTTTGATCTCCAACTTTTTTGTGAATTTTTGCAAAGTGGTTCTGCCTCTTCCAACAATTTCCAACCCTTATCTTCGTATGCTTAGCTTCCTTTTGTATTGTTCATTGCATTAGGTTAATAAACTTGGTCCAAATCTCTCTACATTGATGTTTGGATATTTGATTTGATCTCCATTTACAAACTTGCCAATTTTGATCCAAACCATATCTTCTTGTGCATAATGACTTTGACACGAATTTTATTGCAATGCTAGCTGTGACCAAAGCCTAAAACAATTAGAAAATCATGAGTTATTAATGCCTTGGATTTTATATGATTTTATTTGATTTAAAATGAATAAATTCAAATAAAAATCAAATTAAATAATAAAAATGAGATATGGGCACATGGATGGAGCTAGGGCACGTGGGCAATAATGAAAACTCAAATCAAGTGGAAAAGAATGGGCCCATTTGGCAAAATTTGAAGTTTTGGGGATAGTTGACTTTTGGCAATTTTGCAAAAAAAGTCCAACTTCAACAATGCATAACTTCTTCAATTTTGAACTTTTGGAGGTTTTCCTGGAGTTTTTAGAAAGCTTGATATGTCCTCTAATCAACCCTTTTGGTATTATCTAATTTTGATGTTCCATTATCAAGTTATAAGCTTTGACAAAATAGGTGTTTTTGTTGACTTTCAAAAATGACCTATAATGTCCAAATTCATAACTTCTTGTGAGTGCATTTTTTGATCTTGGGGTATGAATATGGATTGTAGGAAATTACATCCTCTTCAAAATGAGGTTTGGATGGGTCATTTCTCATACCGTATGAGAAAGTTATGCTTGGTCAAAGTTGAGTTGACTTTTCCTACAAAACCCTAATTTAGTAACTTTTGAATCTTGATGAATTTTGAGCAATCCTTGATGAATCATGATCAACCCTTGATAAAATGATGAAATATCCTTCAAAATGAGAATTTTGACAAAAAATCTTGAAGTTTGACTGTATGTGGGTCACATTTGACTTTTGCCCTAACATAGTCGATTTTTGGACCTTTTGAGCAATTAACTGAGCAAACTTCCTCTGCAAGGCTTGAAACTTGACATGGATGATTGAGAGCATATTAGGACATTGGGGGAGCACTTGAGGTCATTTGGACTCAAGGATCTTGATGCAACACAAAACCCTAATTTGGGATAGACTGCCTTAGGAGATATCTTGTCTGACCAATTCTTGAGCGACCTTGAGCAACTTGGAGATTTTTCTTGCAATGTTTTGAGAAATATGGGAGGGAAAATTATAGGGTACAATAGCTGCCCCTGTTCAATCTTCTTAAACCTGAGGATGTAGATTGGCTTTCATGCCTTTCGTGATCCGAAGGTGGAAGATGATTGAACAATAGAGTGCCCAGAAATTTGCACTCGCATGAAGTGGTATCAGCCTTGTGATGTCGGGAATGGGCTTACAGATGCCATTTGGAGAGGTGTCGATCGCATAAGAGATTCCTTATCAAGAGCTTGTATACCTGTTGTTGTGGAAGATTCCGCTGGGGAAGTCTGATTTTGTTGAGATTTAGGAACTTGCCTGTACTTCAACTGAGAGAACATCTCTGCCGAGTTTTAAGAACTTGTCCGTAATTCAACTGGGGGGAAACATCTTCATCGAGATTTAAGGACTTTCCCGTAATTCAACTGAGAGAACTCTGCTGATATTTAGGAACTCGTCTGTAATTCGACGGAGGAACTTGTCGAGATTTAGGACCTTGTCTGTAATTCAACTGAGGATAATTCTGTTGAGATTTAAGAACTTGTCAGTAATTCGACTTGAGGGAAACATATTCATCGAGATTTAAGAACTTGTTAGTAATTCGACTGGAGGGAAACATCTTCATCAAGATTTAAGAACTCGCCCGTAATTCAACTGAGAAAACTCTGCTGAGATTTAGGAACTCGTCTGTAATTCGACGGAGGAACTTGTCGAGATTTAGGACCTTGTCTGTAATTCAACTGAGGATAATTCTGTTGAGGTTTAAGAACTTGTCAGTAATTCGACTTGAGGGAAACATCTTCATCGATATTTAAGAACTCGCCCGTGATTCAACTGAGAAAACTCTGCTGAGATTTAGGAACTCGTCTGTAATTCGACGGAGGACTTTGTCGAGATTTAGGACCTTGTCTGTAATTCAACTGAGGATAACTCTGCTGAGATTTAAGAACTTGTCAGTAATTCGACTTGGAGGGAAACATATTCATCGAGATTTAAGAACTCGCCCGTAATTCAACTGAGAAAACTCCTCTGCTGAGATTTAGGAACCTGTCTGTAATTCGACGGAGGAACTTTGTCGAGATTTAGGACCTTGTCTGTAATTCAACTGAGAAAAACTCTGTTGAGATTTAAGAACTTGTCAGTAATTCGACTTGGGGAAACATCTTCGTCGAGATTTAAGAACTCGCCCGTAATTCAACTGAGAAAACTTCTCTGCTGAGATTTAGGAACCTGTCTATACTTCAACGGAGGAACTTTGTCGAGATTTAGGACCTTGTCTGTAATTCAACTGAGAAAAACATCTCTGCTGAGATTTAAGAACTTGTCAGTAATTCGACTTGGGGAAACATCTTCGTCGAGATTTAAGAACTCGCCCGTAATTCAACTGAGAAAACTTCTCTGCTGAGATTTAGGAACTTGTCTGTACTTCAACGGAGGAACTTTGTCGAGATTTAGGACCTTGTCTATAATTCAACTGAGAAAACATCTCTGCTGAGATTTAAGAACTTGTCAGTAATTCGACTTGGGGAAACATCTTCGTCGAGATTTAAGAACTCGCCTGTAATTCAACTGAGAAAACTTCTCTGCTGAGATTTAGGAACTCGTCTGTAATTCAACGGAGGAACTTTGTCGAGATTTAGGACCTTGTCTGTAATTCAACTGAGAAAAACATATCTGCTGAGATTTAAGAACTTGTCAGTAATTCGACTTGGGGAAACATCTTCGTCGAGATTTAAGAACTTGCCCGTAATTCAACTGAGAAAAACTTCTCTGCTGCGATTTAGGAACCTGTCTGTAATTCAACGGAGGAACTTTGTCGAGATTTAGGACCTTGTCTGTAATTAAACTGAGAAAAACATCTCTGCTGAGATTTAAGAACTTGTCAGTAATTCGATTGAGGTAAAAGCTTCATAGCTTTGAATTTTGTGAGAACTTAACCGCATCCTTCCTGAAAGGTAAAGGTTAGTTTTATGTAATGCATGATATGTATCAGGAAATGATGTTCTCAAAATAAATGAGATTGTGTTGTATGATGCGTATATGCATGTGTCATGATATATGGAAATGTAATGTCTTTAGCTAGGGAAAATAAATCCCGGATAGCTGCTGGAGAAAAGAGTTGAATTCTTCGTTTCCGCTGGAGATAGTGGATGAAGATGATTGTAAGAATAAACCTGTAGGAGAGGAAAACTCCGTTGGGGAATAAACTGATGAGGAGATTACTCTGTGGGGGAAGAGATGTTCTGTAGAGGATTCCACCGATAAATTCCGCTGGGGATGAATTACCGTTGCTGGTGATACTGAATACTGTTGGGGATTGAATTTCTTGTTTGTGAAAGGAAAGAACTCCGCTGGGGATGATCTTTTAGTTGAGGCTTCACTAGGGATAACCTTTTAGAATCTAATGGGGATAATCCTTTGAGCTCTGCTGGGGACAATCTTCCAAAGTCTACTGGGGATGATTCTCCAAACTCCACTGGGGAAGCTTTTTCAGACTACACTGGGAAAAATTTCAGACTCCACTGGGGATATCTTATACTCTGCCGGGGAATATTCTTATACTCCATTGGGGAATATTAAGACCTTTCAGTGCTGATGGTAAATAAACTCTGATTGGGGAGGATATTACCGATTCATTCACAGTTGCAAGTCTTAGCTGGGGAGAGCTATCATTACTGTCTTACTCCGCGGGGAGTGAAAGTACCTTAACCATATTCTTTAGCTAAATCTACCTTTGTACCTGGTGGATAAAGCATCCGTAAAGCTTGGACAATTGTTATTTCCCCTGTTTCTGATATTACAAGTAACCATCTTTTGTTTCGCATGTAAATATTCATGAGCAACAATTAATGTCAAATGCATATATCAAAAATGAACATTGGACGCTCTTTGCAAAACAAAACAGCAAAAGGAAAAACAGTTTGAAATTTCTTTGAAAATGAATTGTATTGATTTTGAAGTTTGGCCTGTAAATAGGCGTTTTTGTGCAAGAGGCTGACGTCCTAGTAGGAGAACGCCGCCGAGCAATAGAATTTACACAATTTGTGAAAACTAAACAAAACAGCTATGTGAATAATCCCACTGGGTTCCCACTCTGCTATTGCCTTTATGTCCTTGAGCATCTCATCACTTTGCTACTTGATTGAAGGTAGATCAGATTGATTAGCGCCGTCTGAGCTTGATAGTTGATACCGAAGTCTGGTCGCAAGGTGATCCAATGAGACATAGTGTTACACTTTAATCCCTAATTTTTGCCTGGACCGCCCTTTCGGGTTTTCAGTCCACCAGGATACCCTTTTTTGCCCAAGCCGCCTTTTCAGGTTTTCGACTTGCCAGGTGTACAATTTTTTTTCTTCATTTTCATCCCTTATTTTTGCCCGAACCCTTTTGGTTCGCCGGGAAGCCCTTATTTTTGCCTAGGCCAGTTGACCTAGCAGGTCTTTGATTATGCGTAGTATTTTTTCACTATGTCTGCATTGATGGGGTGAGGAAGGTCGTCACCTACCATGGTGGTTAGAATCATAGCTCCTCCTGAGAAAATGTTCTTAACCACAAATGGCCCTTCGTAGGTAGGGGTCCATTTGCCCCTGGGATCACCTTGAGGTAGAATGATGCGCTTGATCACCAGATCTCCAACTTGATACTCCTGTCGTCTAACTTTCTTGTTAAATGCCTTGATCATCCGCTTTTGATACGGCTGACCATGACAAATAGCAGTAAGTCTCTTTTCGTCGATTAAATTCAGCTAATCAAGCCGAGTCTGAATCCAGTCATCTTCGCTCAAACCTGCATCCTTCATAATCCGAAGAGAGGGTATCTGAACTTCAATGGGCAAGACTGCCTCCATGCCATATACCAAGGAATAGGGTGTTGCCCCTGTTGATGTCCGCGCTGAGGTACGGTACCCATGAAGAGCAAAAGGTAACATCTCGTGCCAGTCTTTGTATGTCACCGTCATCTTCTGCACAATCTTCTTAATGTTCTTATTAGCCGCTTCAACAACTCCATTCATCTTCGGTCGGTAGGGAGAAGAGTTGTGATTCTGTATCTTGAAATGTTTGCAGAGCTCGGTGATCATCTTATTATTGAGATTTATACCATTGTCCGTACTGATCCTATCTGGTACACCGTATCGACAAATCAGATTGTGCCGAATGAACTGTGCCACGACATTCTTGGTCACTGTAGCAAAGGAAGCTGCTTCAACCCACTTCGTAAAGTAATCAATAGCTACCAGGATGAAACGATGCCCGTTGGACTCTGTAGGTCTGATCTCGCCGATCATGTCAATGCCACACATTGCAAAAAGCCACGGAGCCGTCAAGACGTTCAGAGGTACTGGAGGTATGTGCACCTTATCAGCATAGACTTGGAACTTGTGACAGGTCCGAGAATGCTGATAACAGTCGGCTTCCATTGTGGACCAATAGTATCATGCTCGTAGGATTTTCTTTGCCATGGTGTGTCCACTAGAATGAGTTCCGAAAGTACTTCATGTAACTCTACCATGATCCTTTCTGCCTCGTTCTTATCCACACATCGCAGTAAGGTTGAATCATGGTTACGCTTGTAAAGGATGCCATTGCTGATGAAGAACTTCGCCGCGAACCTCCTCAGAAACTTCTTGTCATTAACAGATGCACCCTCGGGGTATTCTTGAGCCTCAAGATACCTCTTCACCTCATGAAACCAGGGTTTATCTGCTACCTCTTCAATCTCAATGTCACAACAATGTGCCGGTTCATCCAACCTTTCAATGATAATTCGGGGAGCTTCGTTGTCCCAATTGACTTTGAACATAGAAGACATTGTAGCTAACGCGTCCGCCAACTGATTCTCCTCTCTAGGGAAGTGTTCAAAGGTTATCTCCTTGAAGTGTGGAAGCAACGTCAACACATACTCCTTGTAAGGAATAAGATTTGGGTGTTTCGTATCCCACTCGCCTTTGATCTTACTGATCACGAGAGCGGAATCTCCGAATACACACAGAAACTTTATCCTTAGGTCAATTGCTTCTCGAAGACCCATAATGCACGCTTCATACTCCGCCATATTATTGGTGCAGTTGAAACATAGTCAGGCGGTGAATGGAGTATGAGAGCCTTTAGGAGATATGATCACGGCGCCAATGCCATTGCCCAAAGCGTTTGAAGCTCCATCAAAGTACATAGACCATCGGGATCCTTCCTCAGGTCCTTCATCCGGTCCAGGTTCTTCACAGTCAGTCACTATCATGATATTCTCATCCGGAAATTCGAAGTTCATAGACTGGTAATCATCTACTGCTTGATGTGCCAAATGATCTTCCAACACACTTCCCTTAATTTCCTTTTGGGTCGTGTATTGAATGTCATACTCAGTCAAGATCATCTTCCATCTCGCTATTCTTCCGGACAAGGCAGGCTTTTCGAAGATATACTTGATGGAATCCATCTTTGATATCAATAGAGTAGTGTGAGTCAGCATATATTGTCTCAGCCGGCGAGCAGCCCATGCCAAAGCACAACAAGTTTTCTCGAGCAACGAGTATCGGGTCTCACAATCGGTAAACTTTTTGCTAAGGTAATAAATAGCATGCTCTTTTCGGCCAGACTCGTCATGCTGCCCCAACACGCACGCCATTGAATTGTTGAGTACCGTCAAGTATAAGATCAAAGGTCTCCCTTCAACTGGAGGCATCAGAATGGGTGGCTCTTGGAGATATTCTTTGATCCTTTCGAAAGTGGCCTGACATTCATCGTTCCATCTTACCACTTGATCTTTCTTCAGTAGCTTGAAGATTGGCTCACAAGTAGCAGTCAGGTGTGAGATGAATCAGGTAATATAATTCATACGTCCCAGAAAGCCTCTGACTTCTTTTTCTGTTCGGGGAGCTGGCATTTCCCGTATAGCCTTCACCTTTGCAGGATCCACATGAATACCCTTATCACTAACGATGAAACCCAGCAGCTTACCAGATCTCACCCCGAAGGTGCACTTGTTCGAGTTTAATCTCAGCTTGTACAACCTCAACCTGTCAAATAACTTCTGAAGGTGGTCAAGATGTTCTTCTTCAGTCTGGGATCATGCAATCATTTCGTCGACGTATACCTCAATCTCATGATGGATTATGTCATGGAACAAAGCGACCATGGCGCGCTGATATGTTGCCCCAACATTCTTCAATCCAAAATGCATGACTTTGTAGCAGAAGGTACCCCATTGAGTAACAAAGGTTGTCTTCTCCATGTCTTTGGGAGCCATCTTAATCTGATTATAACTGGAGAAACCATCCATAAAGGAGAAGACCTTATGCTGAGCGGTGTAGTCAACCAGAACGTCGATATGAGGCAGAGAGAAATCATCCTTGGGGCTTGCCCTGTTCAGATCCCTATTGTCAACACACATTCGAACCTTACCATCCTTCTTCAGCACTGGAACCACGTTGGCCACCCACTGTGGGTAAGAAGTAACTGCTAGAAAACCAGCATCAAACTGTTTCATAACTTCAGCCTTGATTTTCTCAGACATCTCTGGGCGCATTCGGCGGACCTTCTGTTTTACTGGAGGACAGTCTTCCTTGGTAGGCAGGAGGTGAACCACAATATCGGTATCCAACCCAGGCATATCTTCATAAGACCAAGCGAAGATCTCAACATAGTCACGCAGCATCTGAATCAACCGTTTCTTCACACTAAGCTCCAGATTTTCCCCGATCTTGACCTCTTTCTTGTCTTCTTCTGTACCCAGATTTACTGTTTCCACAGGCTCTTCATGCGGTTGTATGGCCCTTTCTTCCTGAAGTAGTAGTCTAGCAAGTTCACCAGGCACTTCGCAATCATCTTCACCTTCGTCTTTGGCTAAGTTGATCGTACTTTCAAAGTTATAACTGGTAGTAGCATAATCGTTACCAGTGAGATCCAGAGTGGATGTAGACCTGTATATGTGAGTGTGTGTAAAATAGCTGTTTTGCGATATATAATAAAAGAAACACAAGGAGCGCAAAATTTGAAATGCAAGAAACGTCCAATGCTTTTATTAATGATATATGGAGATGACAAATATCAAGCCCTCACAAACAGAACCACGGTGCCTCGGGTAAGACACCGGGCCATAAAGTTTAAAACATTGTCTGTTACAAATTCAAAACAAAAAGTCTCATTACTGGGTAATAAAATAAATTGGGACGAAGTCCTTTGCCGTCTAATTGCTTAGTCCACCACCGGTAGTTGGGTAGATCCAACTGTCAAATTCAGACTCTTCAACATCGTCTTCAATGGCATTCACTCCTGAATTGCTGATAAACAGAGGAGGTCTTCCAGTCCGCGCACTCCAAATAGCCCTTTGAGCTTCTGCAGTGAAACCCAAACCAAACTTGTTAGTTTTATGTGCAAAATCAGGGAGTTGGCCCCAATTTGCACACCCACCTTTCTCAACAATAGCCCGGGCATCCTTGAAGGAAGACATCTTTATTGGAGGATCTTCAACAACAATTTCAGTTGATGCCAGCGTCTGGGGAACCTCTTCAAAATGCTGAAACGAGGTCTCAATGAACTCCCCGTCCATCTCTACATATCGGAAAGAGTTGAGGTGGCTCACCATGTACTCCTCCTCTCCTCGTACTATAACAATTTTTCCCTTCACTGGGTATTTCAGCATCTGGTGGAGCGTAGAAGTTACTGCCCCAACTTTGTGGATCCACGGGCGACCCAGCAAACAAGAATAGGATGGCCGAATATCCATCACATAGAATGTAGATGCGAAAACCTGAGAACCAACCTTAATTAGAATATCCAATTCTCCGTGTACCATCCTCTTGGACCCGTCAAAGGCCCTGACCATAATGTTTCTTGGCTTCAGCTCCAACCCTTCACAGTCTAACCGGTCCAGCACTTTCTTGGGTAACACATTCCATGAAGACCCAATATCCACCAATACGTGAGCAAGAGTAGTGCCCCTGCACTCAATGGAGACATCCAGGGAGTCATTATGATTCTTCCCCTTAGCAGTCAAGTCAGCGTCAGAGAAACCCAACCCGTTATCAGCAGTCAGACTAGCCACGCAATCTTTAAACTGATCAACTGATGTTTCTTGCGGTACGTGCGCAGTCTTCAGGAAAGCAATCAGAGCCTTGGCATGGGCTTCTGAGCATAGCAACAGAGACAACATAGAGATTTTGGATGGGGTCTGCCCCAGCTGCTCGACTACGTTGTAGTCGCTCTTTTTGATGATATTCAAAATTTCCTCCATCTCTTGTCTAGAGGCTTCAATAGTAATCTTCTTCGGTGCCTCCGTTTGGGCAGGCTCACCGGTGGTCCCTTTGCCCCGAGTGTCAGATGACTCGGCAACAAGGGTAAGAATTGGAACTTGAACGGGGACAGTAGCAGGTGTACTGACAGGCGTAATAACAACAGGCTTCCGGACAGTTGGTGCAGAGATCTCAGGGGAGAAAAGTCTTCCACTGCGGGTGATTTTGCTCGATCCAACAATATTGCTGACGCCAGTATCAGCCTCTTCAGCATTCAAATCTTGTTTAACTCCGTGATAGTACACGTCAGCCCCGTAGTGCCACGTGACAACTTTATTTGATGTATAGGGGATAGGCCCAGGAATGGTGATGATCAATGGTGCAATTCTTGGAACAAATGTAATTCTAACAGGCTTTCTCGAGGAAGCCTTGGAAGAATTGTCGAAAATGGTGATTATAGCAACTTCTTCAGTAGGAACCAAAGGAACAAAAGTCTTCTCAAACAGAATTTCTTTATTATCCATCAGGCGTTGGACACCTGACTTCAAAAGATGGCAACCGGTAGGTAGGACGACACACATACGGCAACCTTCGTCACAACCCGAAAATAAACCGGCTAACAAAAGGTTCTTCTTCACAGTCATATATGGAGTAACAATGTCTTTCACAGAAACCACAAATGAGTCTTCATCTATAGCATTCACTCCATGCTTGGGCATATGAGCAGTCATAACATTAGGTCTTTCAGGTGCTTCGAACTCAATCTACTTAGCATCAATCAAGTCCTGTACCTTATTCTTCAAAACCCAACAATCATTCGTATCGTGCCCCGGGCTATCGGAGTGAAAAGCACAGTGGGCGTTTGGATTGTACATCGACGATGTTGTGTTGGGATTCTTCGGGGCCTTCTTCGGAATCACCAAGTTGGTCTTTAATAACTGCGGCAGAATCTGAGATAAAGTCACGTTGAGATGAGTGAATTGTCTTTGCGGCCTCTCGGCCCTTGGCTGATTGTTGCGCTGAAGAGCAACAACAAGTCTTGATATAACCACCGCATTAACAGCTTGGTGACACTCAGGTTTATTATGGCTCTTTGCGCTGTAAACTGCGCTTGACTCTTTCTTAAAAGGATTCTTCTCGGTGCTTGATGAAGCACCCTTCCGTATTTTACCGCTCTTGATACCAACCTCAATTCTTTCCCCGGTCATAATCAGCTCTGTAAATCCGGATGATGAACTTCCAATCAGATGGTTGAAATATGGACCAGACAAGGTCCCCAGAAACATATTCACTAGCTCCCTATCAGCCAAGGGTAATTGCACTCTTCCAGCAAGGTCCCTCCACTTCTGAGCGTAGTCTTTGAAACCTTCACCCGCACCCATAGACATACCCTGAAGTTGGGTACGCGTGGGAGCGAGGTCGGCATTGTATTGGTACTGCTTGTAGAAAGCAGCAGCAAGATCCCAATTACGGATACTAGCTCCTTCCAGCTGGTAAAACCATTCAAGCTGAGTCCCTAAGAGACTGTCTTGAAAGAAGTGGATCCAGAGGTTTTTGTCAGCGGTGTATGGCTGAATCTTCCTAACATACGAACGGAGGTGCAGCTTTGGGCAAGAAACCCCGTCGTATTTAGCAAAGTCTGGTGCTTTAAACTTGTGGGGAATTACCACCCCAGATGACAGACCCAAATCTCCAAAGTCTAGACTAGGAACTTTCTGAACATCCATCGCGCTCAACCGGTCTTCCAGTTGCTTATATCTATCCTCAGCCGAAGGATACTGGTCTTCGTCAAAGTCAGTCTCATTGTCGGAAACCACAGGGCTAGGAGCCCTCCTTTCTTCCTGATTATCTCCCCCTCCAGATGAGTGAGTCAAATCAACCTCCTCTCGCAAATTGTTTCCAAATCTGCGACCCATATTCAGTAGGACCGTCTTCTTCTTCTTCTTCTTCTTCTTCTTCTTCTTATCTTTCAGGATAAGGGTCTTCAGATCTTGCTGACCCTTAGCCAAACTCATGAACAATTCCTAGAACTGGGCGTTTTGAGCTTGCAGAGCCTTGATGGCTTGTTCAGTTGATGTTTCAGAAGACATGATGAGTGAGTGAGTGAGCGCTGAAATAAACAGCGAAGAATATGAGAAACCTGTAAGGGTACCTGTAATGAAGTGCATGGGAATGATATGCGCATGATATGGTTTCAAAGATTTTAGGGATTCAAATTCGTAAACCTAAATGAAACACACTTTTATTAGATAAACTTTGAATTCAATTGTTCAACAAATGCCTTTAAGGCGTTACAAGAAAGAAAAACTGAAAAGTAAATCAAAACTAGAAATAATCAAAAGACAATCAGCGCTCCCATGATCGTTTCCCGTTGGTGCAGACATAGTCGTTGAGGATCTTCTCATTCTCCAATTGCCTTATCAACTTTTGAATCTTCTGCTCTTGCTCGTGATACTTTTCTATGTAAGTATCCCGCTCTTCTCTCAGCTGCATCCAAGATCTCTTTAATGCCGCAATGTCAGTAGGCATGTATGGATGGAGGATGGTAGGAGGAACCCCTTCTTCATCAGCAACCTCAACAATTATAGGCAAGACGGCTTCGTACGACATTCCCAGCTTTTGGGCACGGATTCGAACCCATCGGAGATATGGCTCCATCAGAAGAGAAGTCTTCGCACCTAGCTCATGCAGATCAGACCTGTGTACTCTATCCCAAGCTCGTATGAACCTGCGGCGTTGCTCGTCACTATCCCCTTGGAAGTCAAAGACAATGCTCGGCATCAGCAACTCATGAGGTCCTTCCCTCCTAGCTCTCCCAAACTGACGTAAGGCCAAACACGAATTATAAGTGATCCCTCCATTGATTCCTAGAAGTGGGACATTGGGGTATTCCCCACAGTGATCAATAATAGCCACATCTTCCATGCCCTTAATAGTCCAAATTATGTCCATGTGAGAGAGGGACATAATCCTGTAGGCCCAACCCATGCCTTCCTTGTTCTTCAAAACTGATTTGGGGAGGTGAGAAATAAACCACCTCGCCAGCAATGGTGCACAGCACATAAGGGTTCCCCGTTTCCGAGCAGTACGGGCATAAAGAGAGTGCAAAATGTCACCCAAGAGAGTGGGCACAGGGTTACCGAACATGAAAATCTTCACTGCATTCACGTTGATGAAAGAATCTGAGTTAGGAAACAACACCAAACCATATATGAGAAGAGCCAGAATGTCTTCAAATGCCTGAAAGTCTAGACTGTCCCAGAACTGATTAGCCCGATCAACCAAGAATTTAGCCAAGAAGCCTTTTGTCCCACTACGAGTTTCCCCGTTAGACATTACCTCATCCTTTGTCAGATGGAGGGATGAAGCAATCTCTTCCGGCCTAAGGACTTTCTCCCAACCTGTGAACGGGGCCTGCTCCAGAATAGAGATACCAAGTAGATCAGAGAAGTCTTCCAAGGTAGGGACCAACTGGTAGTCTGGAAAAGTAAAGCAATGGTACAGTGGATCAAAGAATTGAACTAAGACACTCATCATCTGTTCATCCATCTTGGAGGTGACCAAACCAAGGAGGTACCCATGTCTTCTGATAAAGGAGGAAGTATCTGGAACCTTTGCAACCAATTCCTTAAGCTGAGTGGGAATCTGGACAAAGTTGACCCAAATAGTGTTTCTACGCGTGGGTGCCATGACCTACAAAACAGAACAAAGATGAATCCCCTCTGTCTTTGAAATGGGTTAGTCTAATGCAAGATGCATGCAATGTCATGATGTCATGATGTCATGATAGAAACACACCACAAGTATCCACAAATAGAAAACATGGTAAGGGCAAACAAGTCACACAGATATCCCTTAGATTTCAGGCTGGCAAGGAGTCTAGGTGCTACCCTCTTTTAGTTCACTTGGTTCAAACCTGTCCTAGAAATAGTAACCGGGTTATAGAGGATCTCAATATCATTGACCACCCTAGATCGGTCATAATTCCAGTTTAGCAACCTTTTCTTGCAGCCGAAATCATCGCGAGAGTTTGGTCTCAATGAGTGTAGCATACTGCTACTCTTCTATGGCCAAGTTGGTCAATTATAGGTGCTAAGGTCAGTCGGTGCTTAATGACCGCTTAGAAGACCCATATTCTCCTCATTGCGCCATAAGGGATATCAGTACAAACTAAAGTGCCACACCAACTTAAGTCTACAGGTACAAGAATGCTCCATGATATTCTGAAGACTAAAGCTCTGATACTCTGACCCAAAGCAAAGTTCTGATAGGAAAAGCTCTGATACGCTGATCTGAAGCTCTGCTCTGATATGCTGACCTAAAGCTTCTGATAGTCAAAGACTCTGATATTCTAATGTTCAAAGAAAGGCAATAAAGATCTGATCCTGAAGAACTCTTGGAATCAAAAAGGGAAGTAACAAACTCAGGGGGAGTATCTCTCAACTCTGATCCCTTATCTTTGATAACTTTTTATTCTGATACATCTTATCATTAAGTTATCTCTAATGCTTTTCACGTTATTTTCAATTAAAAATATCTGGTTTTTGTCATCATCAAAAAGGGGGAGATTGTTAGAACAAAGTTTGAATCTACTACCCTATGTTTAAGTTTTGATGATAACAAATTGAAAAGATATACTATTTATGTGATTCATGTAAGAACTACTTGCTACCTAAAATATTACTTTCTGTTTTGCAGAAACTCTGATAGGTATCAGCAAGAGCACACCTAATCAGCATCAGAATATTGATTCTTAACATCAGCATCAGAAGTTGCTATATCAGAATACCAGAATCAGAAGAACAAATCACGTGAATGCTGAAGCTTGATGAACAGAACTGCGCTCAACACTCTGATAAAGACAACAACAGTTCATCAGCACTTAAGCAGAGTCAGAATGAGCCAAGCCAGAACATGCATTAAGTAAGCAACGGTACTGTGCATTGAAAGCAAATTATTACCAACGGCCTCATTCCAGACAAGATCTGCTTGATAAGGAAAGTTTGTTATTAGCATTGAATCAAGAATATTGCTCCAACGTTCAACAATCTCAGTGCTATATAAACAAGACTATGAAGATTGAATTGGCTAATGCTCTCCAACATATTACACGCCTAAAAGCTAATCATAATCTTCCTTCTCTCAGTTTGCTAAACGCTACATATCTTCTTACTCAATCATTGTTTAGCAATCTAGTTTCATAAGCTTAAGTTATGTAACATCACAGTTGTGATACAGTTTTGTAGAAAACATTCACACACCTAGTTTTATCTTCGTTGTAAGAAAGTGTTTCCTTGACAAACCGGGTTGTGGTTTGCATCAAGAAGGCTTTAGCAGTTGTTAAAGCAGATTGTAATATTCAGTTGAATATAGTGGATTAAGACCTCGTTGGAGAGAGGCGAAATCACCTTGACGGGTGGACTGGAGTAGTTTGAGATTAAACGAACCAGGATAAAAATACCGTGTTCATTGCAAGTGTTTTTCAATTTTACAATTCAACCCCCCCTTCTTGTGTTTTTCACTTCTTCAATTGGCATCAGAGCGCCTGGTTCTGAGCTAAAACACTTAACCGTGTCAGTACAAGATCCAGCGTCAGAAAAACACAATGGCAGGAAATTACTCTCACACCAGCAATGACAACCATGAGGACAAAGACAGATTCAGCGGGAAACCTCCAGTCTTTGATGGAGAAAATTTTGATTACTGGAAAGACAGAATTGAAAGCTTCTTTCTGGCACATGATGCTGATCTGTGGGATATGGTGACAGATGGATACACGCACCCTGTGAGTGCAAGCGGTTAGAAGATTGATAGAAAAACAATGACTGACCAACAAAAGCGTGACTTCAAGAATCACCACAAGGCCAGAACCATCCTTCTCAGCGCCATCTCCTATACTGAATATGAAAAGATCTCCAACAGAGACACAGCAAAGAACATTTTTGACTCACTCAGAATGACGCATGAGGGCAACATTCAGGTCAAAGAAACTAAAGCTCTGGCGCTCATTCAGAAATATGAGGCATTCAAAATGGAAGAATCTGAATCCATTGAAACAATGTTCTCAAGATTCCAGATTCTGGTAGCTGGTCTCAAGGTTCTGGACAAAGGATACTCTACTGCTGACCATGTCAAGAAAATCATCAGAAGCTTACCCAAGCAGTGGAGACCAATGGTTACAGCTCTGAAGCTAGCAAAAGATCTCAACGAAATCACTCTGGAGGAACTTATCAGCTCCCTCAGAAGTCATGAGATAGAGCTAGAAGCTGACGAGCCTCAGAAGCAAGGTAAGCCTTTAGCATTAAAATCTAACAAAAAATCTGAGTCTAAAGTTTTGCAGGCAGTTGAAGAAACTTATGATGGATCCTCATCAGAAGAAGACGAACTCTCCCTCCTCTCCAGAAGAGTAAATCAACTGTGGAAGCAAAGACAAAGGAAGTTCAGGAATCCCAGAAGATCTGATCAGAATGAGTCCTCTTCCAGATACAGAAGGACAAAGTCTTCCTCTGGATACAGAAGATCTGAAGGCTCCTCAGGAAGCAGAAAGCCAAACACCAAGGACATCATCTGCTATGAGTGCAATGAGCAAGGACACTACAAGATTGACTGCCCAAAGCTTCAGAGGGAAAAGCCCAAAAAGAAGTTTGGAAGAGAAAAGAAGAAAAGTCTCATGGCCACATGGGATGACTCTGACTCGTCTGAAGCTGACTCAGAATCAGATGATGAGAGAGCCAACATAGCTCTCATGGCCAACATTTCAGAAGATAGTGAAGCTTCTGAATCAGACTCAGAATCAGATATTGAAGAGGTATTTCCTAACTTTGCTGTTAATTTTACCAAGGTTGAACTTGTTGAAAGCCTTAATGAAATTCTGGAAAGGTATCAGCAAATTAGAGTTAAATTCAGAGACCTGAAAAGGAATCTTGAATCTGACTCTAATAAGACTGAGAGTCTCAAATTGGAGAATTCTGAGCTGAGAAATAAGATTTCAAAATTAGAAAATACTTTACAAAACTCTCAGAAGGAACCAATTTCTGAAACTCCCAGCAACGCTGATGAGATCATCAAGGAGTATGATCACATTTTCCAGAAGTTCCTCGCTAAAAGCATAGATAGATGCAAAATGGCTTCAATGATCTATGGAGTTAGCAGAAACGACAGGAAGGGAATAGGATACCAAGGTAAGGTTCCTACACCAAAGAATGTCATGGATTTAACCATTAAACACACTCCTCTGAATTCACACTTTGTGTATGGTCACACACATGATATTAAATACACTAGCAGTAAGTACTCTGTGAAACCAAAATTCAACCAGAGTTTTGGTAAATCTAACAAATCAGGACCCAAGAAAATCTGGATACCTAAGGATAAAATAATACATGTTGCAGATATCTTTAGCAGCAAGTCAGAAACACCAATCATGGTACCTGGACTCTGGCTGCTCGCGACACATGACGGGAAGAAGGCATATGTTCCAAAGCCTAGAACTTAAGCCTGGAGGCCACGTTGGCTTTGGAGGCAATCAGAGGGGAAAGATCATTGGCTCTGGAACTGTAGGTAATGGAAATCTTCCCTCTATTAATAATGTTCTGCTAGTAGATGGATTAATGCATAATCTATTATCCATAAGTCAATTAAGTGATAACGGTTATGATATAATCTTTAATCAAAAATCATGTAAAGCTGTTAGTCAGAAAGATGGGACTATCCTGTTTAATGGTAAGAGGAAAAACAACATTTACAAAATCAAACTTTCTGAACTAAAAAGTCAGAATGTAAAGTGCCTTCTGTCTGTTAACAACGAGCAGTGGATCTGGCACAGAAGATTGGGGTATGTTAGTATGAGAAGAATATCTCAGATTAACAAACTCAATCTGGTCAGAGGACTTCCTAATTTGAAGTTCAATTCAGATGCTCTGTGTGAAGCATGTCAGAAAGGCAAGTTTGCAAAACCTACTTTTAAATCTAAAAATGTTGTTTCTACCTCTAAGCCATTAGAACTTCTGCACATTGACTTATTTGGACCAGTTAAAACTGCTTCAGTCAGTGGCAAGAAGTATGGGTTAGTAATCGTAGATGACTATAGCAGATGGACATGGGTATAGTTCTTAAGACACAAGGACGAGTCACACTCTGTGTTTGTTACCTTCTGTAACCAAGTTCAGAATGAAAAGGATCTTAGAATCGTTAAAGTCAGAAGTGATCATGGTGGAGAATTTGAAAACAAAGATTTTGAGTCATTCTTTAATGACAGAGGCATTCTGCATGATTTCTCTTGTCCTAGAACTCCCAACAAAATGGAGTTGTAGAACGAAAGAACAAAACATTGCAAGAAATGGCCAGAACCATGATCAATGAGACAAACGTTGCTAAGATCTTCTGGGCAGACGCAATAAACACAGCGTGCTACATTCAGAATAGAATCTCAATAAGACCTATTCTGGAAAAGACTCCATATGAATTGTGGAAGAACAGAAAGCCCAACATTTCATATTTTCATCCATTTGGATGTACTTGTTTTATGTTAAATACAAAGAATTATTTGAACAAGTTTGACTCTAAAACACAGAAGTGTATTATGTTAGGATACTCTGAACGCTCAAGAGGGTACAAAGTATACAATACAGAAACACAGATTGTGGAAGAATCAATCAGTGTTCGTTTTGATGATAAGCTTGACTCTGAAAAGTCAAAGCAGAATGAAGTTTTTGCAGGTATGGAAATTGAATTTACAGGTTCTGAAGACAAGTCATCAGAAGCTCTCAACACAGACACTCCTTCAATGTCTGAAAGGAGCACTGCTAGCAATCCTGCAACAGATGCTGATCAACCTCAGAAGAGATTACCTAGAAGCAGCTTGGATCACCCAGAAGACACTATCTTAGGAAGAAAGGAAGATCCAATCAGAACAAGAGCATGCTTCAGAAACTCTGAAGAAACCCTCATGGGACTTGTGTCTCTGATTGAACCTTCTTCTATTGATGAAGCACTTCTGGATAATGACTGGATTCTGGCAATGCAAGAAGAGCTGAATCAATTCACCAGAAATGACGTATGGGATCTTGTTCCCAGACCAAAAGGATTCAACGTCATTGGAACAAGATGGGTGTTCAGAAACAAGCTAACTGAACAAGGTGAAGTCATCAGAAACAAGGCACGACTGGTTGCACAAGGTTATAGTCAGAAAGAGGGGATAGGCTATACAGAAACCTTTGCCCCAGTCGCCAGGTTAGAATCTATCAGACTTTTAATTTCATTTGCTGTTAATAGAGGCATCACTCTGTATCAGATGGATGTCAAAAGTGCATTCTTAAATGGTTATATAGAAGAAGAGGTTTATGTACACCAACCCCCTGGTTTTGAAAATACAAAACATCCAGAACATGTTTTCAAACTAAAGAAGTCACTATATGGTCTGAAACAAGCTCCTAGAGCTTGGTATGAAAGACTAAGTAACTTTCTGTTAGAAAATGAATTCACCAGAGGGAAGGTGGACACTACCTTATTCTGTAAATCAGTTAAGAATGACATCTTAGTTTGTCAAATTTATGTTGATGATATTATTTTTGGTTATACTAATCCTTCTCTTGGAAGAAAATTTGCTAAGTGTATGCAGGCAGAATTTGAGATGAGCCTCATGGGGGAACTGAAATTCTTTTTAGGAATTCAGATCAATCAAACTCCAGAGGGAACTTACATTCATCAGAGCAAATACATCAGAGATCTTCTGAAGAAATTTGACCTCTCAGAATGTAAGCCATCAAAGATTCCAATGCATCCCACGTGCATTCTGGAAAGAGAAGAGGTAAGCAAAAAGGTAGAACAGAAGGTCTACAGAGGTATGATTGGTTCTCTCCTGTATCTGACAGCTTCAAGACCTGATATATTATTCAGTGTATGTATTTGTGCTAGATTCCAATCAGATCCTAGAGAATCTCACTTAACAGCTGTTAAGCGAATTTTCAAGTATCTGAAAGGTACTACTAATCTGGGTTTGTTTTATAGAAAATCTAGTGATTACAGTTTAGTAGGCTACTGCGATGCTGACTTTGCTGGAGACAGAGTGGAGCGTAAGAGTACTTCTGGAAGCTGCCAGTTTCTGGGAGAAAATCTGATCTCTTGGTCCAGCAAAAGGCAATCAACAATTGCGCTATCAACAGCAGAAGCTGAGTACATAGCAGCAGCAGGATGTAGCACACAAATGCTCTGGATGAAAAGTCAGCTTGAAGACTTCCAGATTTTTGAGAGTAACATTCCTATACTCTGTGATAATACTTCTGCTATTTTAAGAATCCCATTTTACATTCTAGAGCTAAGCATATAGAAATAAAACATCACTTCATTAGGGACTATATTCAGAAAGGAATTTTGAATTTAAAATTTATAGATACAGACCATCAATGGGCTGATATCTTCACTAAACCCCTTTCTGAAGATAGGTTTAATTTCATTCTGAAACATCTCAGCATGAAAATCTGCCCAGAGTGAAAATGTTTTAATTCCATATATTTATCTTCAGAATGTATTTGTTTTACTGTGAACTTCTGATCAATCTCTTTTCAGAAAGATAGAACATGCAGACTGTATCAGATGCCAGTCTTAAAGATCTGAGAGTCTAAGCTCAAGGATAGACGTGCTGATTCCCAAATCAAACAAGTGTCATCCAATCATCAGCAAATCTATGAAGCAGAATGCGTGCACGCTTCTGAGAAGGCAAAACGCTGATTGGATGCATTGAGACACATGTCTGGTAACCGTTTTAAGTATCTTTCTCAAATCCCCCAAAATCAGCAAGCATTAAATGAAAGTAATCATGTTTTTAAAACGTAATCATGATTTTATTTCTCTTTATTGAAAACGTTTACAATTTCAAAATATTCTGATACCTATTTAAACACGTTAAACCTCTCACTTTAATCTTTTACAGTTTCTCTCTATTTCTCAAAGTATTCTCTGCATTTTTTTCTGTGTTCATCTCTTGCAAACTCTTTTTCTCAGTTTTTCTGTTCTAAATGTTTTAGCACATCACTTACACTTTTTGATTGCTGACAAAAAAGGGGAGAACAAGAATGATATTTTAAATAATAACGGATTACTAAGACAGAAAATCTCAAACATTCTAACTCTGATATACTTGAATATGTTTTCTGTTTTTGCTTAAGTCTACATGTACAAGAATGCTCCATGATATTCTGAAGACTAAAGCTCTGATACTCTGACCCAAAGCAAAGTTCTGATAGGAAAAGCTCTGATACGCTGATCTGAAGCTCTGCTCTGATATACTGACCTAAAGCTTCTGATAGTCAAAGACTCTGATATTCTGATGTTCAAAGAAAGGCAATAAAGATCTGATCCTGAAGAACTCTTGGAATCAAAAAGGGAAGTAACAAACTCAGGGGGAGTATCTCTCAACTCTGATCCCTTATCTTTGATAACTTTTTATTCTGATACATCTTATCATTAAGTTATCTCTAATGCTTTTCACGTTATTTTTAATTAAAAATATCTGGTTTTTGTCATCATCAAAAATGGGGAGATTGTTAGAACAAAGTTTGAATCTACTACCCTATGTTTAAGTTTTGATGATAACAAATTGAAAAGATATACTATTTATGTGATTCATGTAAGAACTACTTGCTACCTAAAATATTACTTTCTGTTTTGCAGAAACTCTGATAGGTATCAGCAAGAGCACACCTAATCAGCATCAGAATATTGATTCTTAACATCAGCATCAGAAGTTGCTATATCAGAATACCAGAATCAGAAGAACAAATCACGTGAATGCTGAAGCTTGATGAACAGAACTGCGCTCAACACTCTGATAAAGACAACAACAGTTCATCAGCACTTAAGCAGAGTCAGAATGAGCCAAGCCAGAACATGCATTAAGTAAGCAACGGTACTGTGCATTGAAAGCAAATTATTACCAACGGCCTCATTCCAGACAAGATCTGCTTGATAAGGAAAGTTTGTTATTAGCATTGAATCAAGAATATTGCTCCAATGTTCAACAATCTCAGTGCTATATAAACAAGACTATGAAGATTGAATTGGCTAATGCTCTCCAACATATTACACGCCTAAAAGCTAATCATAATCTTCCTTCTCTCAGTTTGCTAAACGCTACATATCTTCTTACTCAATCATTGTTTAGCAATCTAGTTTCATAAGCTTAAGTTGTGTAACATCACAGTTGTGATACAGTTTTGTAGAAAACATTCACACACCTAGTTTTATCTTCGTTGTAAGAAAGTGTTTCCTTGACAAACCGGGTTGTGGTTTGCATCAAGAAGGCTTTAGCAGTTGTTAAAGCAGATTGTAATATTCAGTTGAATATAGTGGATTAAGACCTCGTTGGAGAGAGGCGAAATCACCTTGACGGGTGGACTGGAGTAGTTTGAGATTAAACGAACCAGGATAAAAATACCGTGTTCATTGCAAGTGTTTTTCAGTTTTACAATTCAACCCCCCTTCTTGTGTTTTTCACTTTTTCAGGTAGCACCATCGTTGGAGTTTAAGGGTCAATTCGAATGAGGGACATACGATCACTAAAGCAATGTTAGGACGCCTTAGTGGTAACCCTAATATCTTAGATAATTTGTTTGAGGCGACAATATCCGAGGCAACCATTTCAAAGCGAATATGTTCTTTTAGACAAGAGGACGAACTCTAAAATATCCTATACTCAATGACCGTGTACGAAGGCAACCAAGTGGGGTGTACCCTAAGAGTGCGCATGTGCGAGTGTGTCGTTTTTCAGTTATTTTTATCTTTGCACATGTTAAGGGTGATCTAATTTGATTTTAAGATTAACATTCAGTCTTGTCATGCAAACCCTATTATCAAACATCTAGCAGTTATAATTTGCGGAAATAAAATGCGGAATTTAAATTACAAGGCGTCAGGTATTTACATTGCCAAAGACAAACCCTTTGAAAAATAAAGTAAAGCGGTAAAAATAATTAACTGTCCTATTTAACTATTACAATCCGGAAGCAGGTACATTATTGGATAAAAATAAATAAAGCGTGCGAGAAATTAAATCGAGTGCAAAATTTAGGGTTTTGACCCTTTTGAAAGAAAATACCATTTTTTTTGTTGCTTTTATTTGAGAAAAGAGATTAAGTCCTAAATTAATTACTAAATTAATTATAAAATAAATTAATGAAAAATAAATTATGACATATTTTTGGGTTTTTGTTATTTTAAGAAAGAAAATAAAATTAATAAAATTAGTAGTTAAAACCTAATCAAATCTAATTAATTTTAATTATTTTACAAAAATAAGTTAGAGTTTTCTAGAATTAAAAACCTAAATTAATTGGTTAGTAATTATTAATAAAAATAAAAGTTTTAAAATTTGATTGGATAAAAAAAGTATTTTTTGTGATTTTTTTTTAATAAAAGGAAAAAAAGTTATTGGTTAGAAATTAATTAAAATAAAATAAAACAATTAAATAAAAATATAAA
The DNA here is from genome assembly GCA_948472305.1 of Vicia faba. Taxonomy (NCBI): domain Eukaryota; kingdom Viridiplantae; phylum Streptophyta; class Magnoliopsida; order Fabales; family Fabaceae; genus Vicia; species Vicia faba. The sequence goes on along the minus strand of OX451738.1, from coordinate 1,117,587,908 downwards.
GATATAAGAGAAAGGGGGTAATGGGCCTGATTTGAGGGTGTGAGTAGCAAATCTGTAGGCCCAACAGAAGCTGGCCCCTTTGACTTTTGGATCTGGTGCACACGCGCTGACTGGCACCTTGGTGGACCTCCAATCACTGACCACCAGATCTGGCTCTTGGCCATCTGGCGCTTGGATGGATGAGGGAGTATGGTGGGTTGCAAGCTTGAGCACGCATGTGATTATCTGCAAATAATTGAGAAAAGGCAAATTGCCGGAGGCAGGGATCGAACCCCTGACCTCCAGCCTTGGAACACTTTAAGGGTGACATAGCAACCGCTGGGGCGTGTTGTTATTTGTTAATAATAATGAAAATAATATATTATGTAGAAAAACAAATCAGATGCTAGAAAAAACAAAAAAACACGCGCGATATTTGAATCACCCAATGGACGGATGACACGAATTCATCCCTGTCCTCCAAAACCTACAAAAATTACCTGCGGATTTGTATCCGCAGCTAAAAGCGTAGCCTTGTCCTAAAATCCTCTCCAGGCCATATAAATACATTCCAAGAACATGGTTCAACTCGTCATGACCTCCTGATCACAACCATGTTCTTCTTATGGGCCAATTGTACCTGAAACGGAAAGCCCAAAAAAAAAACTCCAAGAACCCTAACTATGGTGGTTCTCCATATAAGCCAGATAAATGCAATTGAATATTATGAAAAGCTTGCAAATGTTCTTGTGATCATAAATATGCTATTAGTTTTCTCAAATGATGCTAGAATAAATCAAATCGAATTCAAGAACATGGGTTGTTTGCGTAAGACTTACAATGCGTATAAGGGCCTGAGGGTGCGTGATTTGGATCGAGTTAGCTTGTGTGAATGGCCAGGAATCGATTGAGACAACTCTCGCGTCCTGAAACTGCCTCTAACCTGGATTTTGATCTCTAACTTTTTTGTGAATTTTTGCAAAGTGGTTCTGCCTCTTCCAACGATTTCCAACCCTTATCTTTGTGTGCTTAGCTTCCTTTTGTATTGTTCATTGCATTAGGTTAATAAACTTGGTCCAAATCTCTCTACATTGATGTTTGGATATTTGATTTGATCTCCATTTACAAACTTGCCAATTTTGATCCAAACCATATCTTCTTGTGCATAATGACTTTGACACGAATTTTATTGCAATGCTAGCTGTGACCAAAGCCTAAAACAATCAGAAAATCATGAGTTATTAATGCCTTGGGTTTTATATGATTTTATTTGATTTAAAATGAATAAATTCAAATAAAAATCAAATTAAATAATAAAAATGAGATATGGGCACATGGATGGAGCTAGGGCACGTGGGAAATAATGCAAACTCAAATCAAGTGGAAAAGAATGGGCCCATTTGGCAAAATTTGAAGTTTTGGGGATAGTTGACTTTTGGCAATTTTGCAAAAAAAGTCCAACTTCAACAATGCATAACTTCTTCAATTTTGAACTTTTGGAGGTGTTCTTGGACTTTTTAGAAATCTTGAGATGTCCTATAATCAAACCTTTTTGTCTCATCTCATTTTGATGTTCCATGCTCAAGTTATAAGCTTTGAAAAAAAGGTGGTTTCGTTGACTTTTAAAAATGACCTATAATGTCCAAATTCATAACTTCTTGTGAATGCATTTTTTGATCTTGGGGTATGAAGATGGATTGTAGGAAATTACATCCTGTTAAAAATGAGATTTGGATGGGTCATTTCTCATAAAGTATGAGAAAGTTATGCTTGGTCAAAGTTGAGTTGACTTTTCCTACAAAACCCTAATTTAGTAACTTTTGAATCTTGATGAATTTTGAGAAATCCTTGATGAATCATGATCAAAACTTGATCAAATGATGAAATATCCTTCAAAATGATAATGTTGACAAAAAATCTTGAAGTTTGACTGTATGTGGGTCACAGTTGACTTTTGCCCTAACACAATCGATTTTTGGACCTTTTGAGCAATTGACTGAGCAAACTTCCTATGCAAGGCTTGAAACTTGACATGGATGATCTTGAGAGAATATTAGGACATTGGGGAGAAGTTGAGGTCATTTGGACTCAAGGATATTGATGCAACACAAAACCCTAATTTGGGATAGACTGCCTTAGGAGATATCTTGTCTAACCAATTCTTGAGCAACCTTAAGCAACTTGGAGATTTTTCTTGCAATGTTTTGAGAAATATGGGAGGGCAAATTTTGGGGTACAACAGTATGCAAAGACCAAAATTAAAACAAATAGCATGACTAAACACAAGACAAAAATTCATGAAAAATGACAACACTTTGCACACAAGCACCCCTAGGGTTTCATCCACTTTGTTGCCTTAAAATGGCCATGGTATGCATGCTAGGTATCTTGGAAAAATCAAAACAGAAACAAAAGATCATAGTCCCTCGATGACGCTATCTTGGTTGCCTAGACAAAAATGATCTAGTCCCTCAAAAAACTTGCTAAGATACTTGGCACAATTGCTATCACGGTCATACGATGACCCACGCCTGTCCCGTTTAACATCCAAAGATAGGTTTGTTTACCAAATACAATGGTAAAACAACAATGTCAAAGGGTTAAAAATGTAGGAAACATATTTGAGTAGGGTAGACAACTCCTAGTTACTTTATCAATTTGCAAACATCCTTGCTATTTTCAAAACACACACACTATTTCAAAACAGTTTCCAAACAAACTTTCAAACATTGAAACATTTTTCAAAAGACAAACATCTTTGTATATATTCTTAAAACAAGAATCATTACAAAGATTTCCAAAATGATGGCCTCTTTTCAAAATACTTTCAAAACCACACAAAGCACCATTTCAAACAATTGAAAAAGCAAAGCAAGTGATCTAAACAAGTAACTAAGAGCCCATGGGAAACCATGGATGAAAAGGGTGCTAGCACCTTCCCTTTTCATAATCTACCCCCCGAATCCAAGAAAACATCTCAAAGGTCTTTCCTGTACTTTTTGACCTTTCCTTTGGATAAAATAAAAAGTCGGTGGCGACTCATGCTAAACCGAAACATTTGCAAACACAAACGCAAAACCTCAAGTCAGTTCTCCCACTGTATCACAGAACTGGCGACTCTGCTGGGGACTTTTTAAAAGTGGGGTTACCTTAGGGTTTAGATCACCTTTACATGCTCACCTTGTTTGATTTGATTTCTTTACATTTGGTTCTATTGTATGGGTTTGAATCCTCTACCAGGATTTGGGAAACATTCATAGGTAAATAGCAATACGTTGTGGAATCTGTGCGGGGTATACCGACATGGTCTAAGCAATAGCTATATTAGTGCGACATATTTGTGGGTACCGGTAGCCTTTGAGTCAATCAAAGAGAATACGAGGCCGCTGAGTGATGTCATGAAGCACTAACGAACTTTTAGAACCTTTACTTGACCATCTTGGCCTTTTAGGATGTAGTGAGATGACCGGCTTTGGTGCAGTCCGAAGTTGGTAGTACTCGATACTACACTCATTGAGGGTTGTTTTCTTGGAATATTTCGGTCACCGGTAAAGTGGCTAAACTGAAACAATGAACACAGAAAACAATCCAGTGATATTGAGCTCCTTAGAACCCGGTTACTATTTATAGGACAGGTTGAGCCAACTAAACTTCAAGAGGGTACTTACCTATGAAACCCCATGCAAGCCTAAACTAGGAACTTGTGTGATTTTCTTGTACATATATACTTGTGCATAACATCATGGACATCATGAAGCATCATTTGCACCCACTAACCATTTCAAGGATTTTGGATCTTCATCTTTGTTCCTGTTTTGTAGGTTATGGAATCCCTTCGCAGGAAAACTATTCAGGTCAACCTTGTGAGAATTCCTCCTCAACTCAAAGAACTTGCTTCCAAGATTCCAGAGTATTCTCCATTCACTGAAAGACATGGTCGACTTCTCAATTTGGTCAACTCCAACACAGAGGAAGACATGGTGAAAGTTCTCTTCCAGTTCTTTGACCCTCTACACCACTGCTTCACATTTCCTGATTACCAGCTAGTGCCTACTTTGGAGGAATTTTCTCAACTCCTGAGGATTCCTATTCTCTATCAACTACCATTCAACGGTACAAAAAGAGATCCAAAGCCTGAGGATGTTGCTCAAGCCCTACACTTGCAACCATCTGATATCATAGGCCATTGGGAAACCAGAAGTGGTGTCAAGGGTTTCTTAGCAAAGTTCCCGTTTGAGAAAGCTCAAGAATGCTGGAATTCTCTAGATCTACAAGCTTTTGAGGAGATTGTAGCTCTTCTCATCTATGGGTTGGTCTTGTTCCCAAACCCTGACCAACTTATAGATTTCAATGCTGTCAAAACCTTCATGGCTCGCAACCCGGTGCCTACATTGCTTGGAGATATCCTCCACTCTTTTCACACTCGAACAATGAGGAAAAGAGGTGTTCTCATGTGTTGCACTCCTCTTCTAGAAAGGTGGTTTATTTCTCACATTCCCCAATCAGTCTTGAAGAATCAGCAAGGTTTGAGGTGGTCACAACGATTGATGACTCTTACACATTCAGATGTTCATTGGTGTTCTCGATCCAGAGAAAATGTTATCATCATCGACCGTTGTGGGGAATTCCCTAATGTCCCTCTACTTGGCATTAGGGGAGGCATTACCTACAACCCCTGCTTAGCTCTGAGACAGTTTGGGTATGCCCTAAGGGATGGCCCACATGACATGCTGATTCCAGACTTGGTTTTTGACTTCGACAACTACGATCAAGGACTTCGACAAAGGTTCATCCGGGCTTGGAGGATGCCCAACAAGGTAGACAGTAAGACCTTGGGACACAAGAATTCCATCCCCCTTGAGCCTTACCTCAAGTGGGTACGAACCCGCGCCCAAAGTCTTATGATGCCTTACCCCCACATTCTTCCTGTGGTTAAAGAGCCTGTTAAGGAAGGAGGGGTTCCATACACCCTCCTACATCATAACATGCCGACATCACTTGAAGATCTGCAAAGGAGTTGGATACAACTCAAGGGAGAACGCGATACGTTTGAAGCCCAATTCTACGCCAGTGAGAAGAAGGTTTTAGAACTTACTCGTCAACTTCACGAAGAGCAGACTCTCAACACCTACATTGCACCAAAGAGGATGCGCAACATCTTTTTACCTTAGAATTTTGTATTATTTTGCCCATGGGGTATTTATGTACTAACAAATTCTATCTTATTAATATGACGCGTGTTTCTTTTTTGTTTAAAACAAATTTGAATTTTCTAAATCCTTGAATGCTTTACATGAATACATCTCATTCATCATATGCATAAACAGGTCTTCACACCAAGTTTCCTCATCTCTCTGCTATTTATTTCAGCAAGATGGATATAGAACAAACGGTCAAAGACTTGCAAGCGCAAAATTCATAATTCCAACAGCTACTCATGACCTTGGCAAAGGGTCAGGAGGAGCTCAAGGCTCTGTTAGAGAAGGAAAAGGAGAAAAAGAAGAAGAAGAGTGTTGGTGTGGCTACTTTGGGTAGAAGATTTGAAGGTCAAGCCAGAAGGGTCCTAGATTTCCCATCAACATCTGAAGAGGGTGAAATAAAGGGTAAAGGAGTTGCAGTGCCTTCTGATTCTAAAGCTGAAGAAGGGGAAGATGAGGATTACTCAGAACAACAGTATCCTCCTGCAGATGAAAAGTACAAAAATTTGGAAGAACGTTTGGCAGCCATGGAGATTCAGAGAGTGCCTGGGCTGGACTTTGAAGAGTTGGGTTTGGTTTCTAGAATTGTTATCCCTCCTAAATTCAAGGTGCCTCTTTTTGCTAAATACGATGGGGTGTCTTGTCCCAAGATGCACCTACGGTCTTACGTCAGGAAAATTCAACCACATTCTTCTGACAAAGACCTGTGGGTCCATTTCTTCCAGGACAATTTGTCGGGGACGCAGTTAGATTGGTTTTACCAGCTAGAGAGGTCTGATGTGCATAATTGGGAGGATTTGGCTGCTGCCTTCTACAAGCAGTATCAATATAATGCAGACTTAGCACCAACCCGTACTCAATTACAGAGTATGGGCATGTCTCCAATGAAGGCTTCAAGGAGTATGCAGAGAAATGGAGAGACTTGGAGGCACGAGTACAACCACCTCTATCTGAGAGGGAGCTAGTAGACATGTTCTTAGGTACACTGTCAGGCCCCTTTTTCAATCACCTGATTGGAAGTTCGTCTGCGGGGTTCACCGAGTTGATTCTAACTGGTGAGAGAGTTGAAGCCGGCATCAAGAGCGGTAAAATTCAAAAAGACGCATCTGCTTCCGCTGCCATCAAAAATACCTTTCCAGCAAAGAAGGAAGTCTCAGCTGTCTACTCCCAAAGAGGTCAAGGAAGAGTTGAGCGTCGGCCAGTGGTGTGGGCCGTAATGATTCAAAAGTCTGCAGCTGATCAGCCCAGAAACAATCAACCCAGAACCAACCAAGCAAGGGTGGAAAGGCCTGTAAGGCAATTCACCTAGATACACATGACTCCTGCTCAGGTTCTTCCCCATCTCTTGAAGTTAAACCTTGCAAGTTTGAAAGAGGCCCCGAAGAATCCGAATACAACTTCTCCTTATTACCATTCGAACGCCAAATGTGCTTATCATTCAGGGAGTATAGGGCACGGCACCAAAAATTGTTGGGCCCTCAAGAATAAGATTCAGGATTTAATAGATGCTAAAGAAGTGGAATTCGACACCCCTGAAAAGCCGAATTTGATCTCTGCTCCAATGCCAAGGCATGGCCACAATGCCCATGCTGTTGAAGAGGATCTTTTTGTTGCCACTGTTGATGATTTGATGACTCCGCTACCGATAATCAAGTTAAATTTGCTGAAGGCTGGGATTTTCCCAGGTTATGAAGAAGATTGCTGCCTTTGTTCCTCCTTACCAACCGACTGTCCATTGTTGAAGTTAGGCATCCAACGCCTAATGGATAACCAAGAAATCCTTTTTGAAAAGACTCCTATTACACCGACTCCTGTCAATGATGTTTCAATAATTACCATATTCGCCAATCTTTCCAAGGTCTCCAAAAGACCTGTTAAAATTACATCCGATCCGAAGATTGCACCTTTGAAGATAACCATGCCGGGGCCCATCCCGTACAAGTCCAACAAATCAATACCGTGGAACTATGGTGGAGAGATCTTCTACCACGATATTAAGCAAATTGAATCAACTGAAGAGAGTTCCGATGAAGAGACTCCCGACATTGGAAACATTGCAGGGACGAGCAAAATCACCCTCAGTGGAAGGATTTTCTCTCTGGAGATTGCCCCTCCAAAGTCAATCTTCGGACCCTCAAATGCTCTTAAGGTTACCCCTGTGCCGGTCAACATATCTGCAAGAACTCCAGTTATTGAAGAAGTTGTAACTCCCGTGGTTGTCCCCTCTGCTGCTGCTGATGATAGAGGGAAAGGGATCCAAGAAGTACCCGTCAGGACGAGGGCTCAGCCATTGGTCATCCCCGAGACCTCTCAAAAAGAAATGGAAGAGATTTTGAAAATAATCAAGAAAAGCAATTATGATGTTGTGGAACAACTGGGGCAAACCCCCTCAAAGATCTCTATGCTAGCCCTATTGCTCTGTTTCGAAGCTCATGCCAAAGCTCTGATCAGATTCTTGAAGACGGCCCACGTGCCACAAGAAACCTCTGCGGATCAGTTCCAGGAATGTGTAGCTAGCTTAACAACTGACAATGGTCTAGGATTCTTTGATGCTGATTTAACATCTAAAGGGAGAAAACATAATGATGCTTTGCATGTCTCGGTGGAATGCTGAGGGACTACTCTAGCACACGTTCTGGTTGACACTGGGTCGTCTTTAAATGTCTTGCCGAAGAAAGCCTTGGACAGATTGGACTGTGAAGGGCTAACCCTGAAGCCCAACAATATAATTGTCAGAGCCTTTGATGGTTCTAAAAGGATAGTCCACGGGGAGGTGGACATCCTGATTAAAGTGGGAACTGAAACCTTCAACTCCATATTTTATGTGATGGACATCCTTCCTTCCTATTCTTGCTTGTTAGGAAGACCCTGGATTCATAATGCTGGGGCCGTCACTTCCTCTCTGCATCAAATGCTCAAATACCCCGTCCAGGGGGAAATTATAACGGTTCACGGTGAAGAGGAATACATGATAAGCCATCTAAATTCTTTCCGCTATGTAGAATTGGATGGTGAATTCATCGAGACCCCTTTCCAACACTTTGAAGAGGTTTCTCCTGAAATAGCAACAACCAAGATAGTGCCTTCTGTACCCATGATTACCAAACCTGCGCCTCGGATGTCGTCTCTCAAAGATGCAAAGGCTGTAATTGAAGAAGGAGGAAGCACAATCTGGGGTCAACTTCCAGACTTTCCTTTCAAATCAGATAAATTCGGCTTGGGGTTCACTGCTTCTGCTCAAAAGGCTATACGGCGCGCCTGGGCTGGGGGGCCACCAGTGAAGATCACCCATCATGGAGTCAATGCTTTGGAGGATAATGAGGAGGAGAGCAACTTGGAAGACTGGATTTTCCCTACTGTTGACGGAGGACTGAGCAATTGGGAGGCAAAAGACTTTGTTCCAATTACTTTCATAAATCAGTAATTTATCTTTCAAACATTTCTGTTGGTTTGTAATAATTCTCAAACAGTTTGTACACTTTTTGCCTTGTGCCTTACCCAAGGCACATAGGTCCATTTGTAAGGGTTTGATTTTTCATCTTCATATGCCATTTTAATGAATCATGGACGTTTTCACATATAAACTTTTGTATTCATTGTCTTTCTTTTTACATTTTATTTGTTTAAAGGTGGCTATCCCTTACACACACCCACACTCACAAATGCAGGTACCCTTCCATTCCAGATTCCATGGGTAACAATTCTGCTATGGCCTTCAGTGACTCTGAAGATCTGGTCTACCATGCCTAATACGAAGGTGATGAAGATTGTGAGGTGCCAGGAGAATTGGATAGACTGCTACAACAGGAAGAAATGGCTATTCTACCTCATGAGGAGCTGCTAGAGACAATTAACTTGGGTACTGTTGAAGATAGAAAAGAAGTCAGAGTGGGTGCCAACTTAGAGCCAAGTGTCAAAGAGCGCCTAGTTTAGCTGTTGAATGAGTGTGTTGAGATCTTCGCCTGGTCATATGAAGACATGCCGGGACTCGATACAGATATTGTGGTTCACCGTCTCCCTACAAGAGGAGACTGTCCCCCAATTAAACAGAAAGTCCGCCGAATGAGGCCCGACATGTCTGAAAAGATCAAAGTAGAAGTTATGAAGCAGTTCAATGCTGGGTTTCATGCTATTACTTGCTATCCACAATGGGTTGCTAACATTGTGCCCGTGCTTAAGAAGAACAACAAAGTCAGAATGTGCATGGATTATAGAGACTTAAACAGGGCTAGCCCTAAAGATGACTTTCCGTTACCGCACATTGACATCTTGGTTGACAATACAACTCAGCACAAGGTATTTTCTTTCATGGATGGATTTTCAGGTTACAACCAGATCAAAATGGCACCTGAAGACATGGAGAAAACTACTTTTGTTACACAGTGGGGTACGTTCTGCTATAAGGTGATGCCATTCGGACTGAAGAATGTCGGGGCAACCTATCAGCGTGCCATGGTAGCTTTGTTTCATGACATGATACATCATGAGATTGAAGTCTATGTAGATGACATGATAGCCCGTTCACAAACAGAAGAAGAACACCTTGACCATTTGCAAAAGCTGTTTGTCAGGTTGAAGGAGTACAAGCTCAGACTGAACCCTAACAAGTGCACTTTCAGAGTCAGGTCCGGTAAACTCTTGGGTTTCATAGTCAGCAACAAGGGCATCAAGGTTGATCCTGCCAAAGTCAAATATATACAAGAAATGCCTGCTCCTCACACTGAGAAGGAGGTCGGAGGTTTCTTGGGACGCCCAAACTACATTGCTAGGTTCATTTCTCACCTAACATCTACCTGTGAGCCAATCTTCAAGATGTTGAAGAAAGATCAGGTGGTTAAATGGAATGATGAATGTCAAGTTGCTTTTGATAAAATCAAGGAATATTTGCTAGAACCTCCTATCTTAATGCCTCCCATCGAAGGAAGACCGCTAATCATGTATCTGACTGTCCTAGAGAATTCGATGGGGTGCGTACTGGGCCAACATGACGAGTCTGGCCGAAAAGAGCATGCCATTTATTACCTTAGCAAAAAGTTTATCGACTGTGAGACCCGCTACTCACTGCTCGAGAAAACTTGTTGCGCTTTGGTATGGGCTGCTCGCCGGATAAGGCAGTATATGTTGACTCATACCACTCCACTGATATCTAAGATGGATCCGATCAAGTACATTTTTGAAAAGCCTGCTTTGTCTGGAAGAATAGCTAGATGGCAGATGATCCTGATTAAATATGATATATAGTACACAACCCAAAAAGCTATAAAGGAGAGTGTACTAGCTGACCATCTGGCTCATCAAGATGTCAAAGATTACCAATCCATGAAGTTCGACTTCCCCGACGAGGACATTATGACTTTGGACAACATTGAAGACTTCAGACCATATGACGGACCTGAACAAGGATCCCGATGGACCCTGTACTTTGATGGTGCCTCCAATGCACTTGGTAACGGTATCGGTGCGGTACTCATCTCTCCAGAAGGTTGCCATACACCTTTCACTTCTAGACTTTGCTTTAACTGCACCAACAACATGGCCGAGTATGAAGCTTGTATCTTTGGTCTCAAGGCTGCAATAGACCTAGGAATCAAATCTTTGGTTGTGTTTGGAGACTCAGCTTTGGTCATCAGTCAGATCAAAGGAGAGTGGGACACTAAACATCCCAACCTCATCCCTTACAAAGAACATGTCCTGACATTACTACCTCATTTCGAGCAGATTACCTTAGAGCACTTCCCGCGAGAAGAAAATCAGCTAGCAGATGCTCTAGCTACAATGTCTTCCATGTTTAAACTTAACTGGGATAATGAGGCTCCCCAAATCACCATTGAGGGGATGGACGAACCTGCACATTGTCACGAGATTTATACCGAAGAAGTAGTGGACCGGCCTTGGTTTCACGAAGTCAAAAGGTATCTCGAGACCCAAGAATATCCTGAAGGAGCTTCAGTCAATGACAAAAAGTTCTTGAGGAGGTTCTCTGCCAAGTTCTTCCTGAGCAATGGTATCCTATACAAGCTCAATCATGATTGCATTCTGCTCCACTGTATGGACAAGGTTGAGGCTGAGCAGATCATGGCTGAACTGCATAATGGTACCTTTGGCACTCACTCTAGCGGGCATACGATGGTTAAGAAGATTCTACGGGCAGGCTATTACTGGTCTACCATGGAAGCTGACTGCCATCAACATTCCCGTACTTGTCACAAATGTCAAATCTATACGGACAAGGTACATATACCTCCAGTTCCTCTCAATGTCTTAACAGCTCCTTGGCCATTCTCTATGTGGGGAATCGACATGATTGGAGAGATCAGGCCTACAACATCCAATGGACATTGTTTCATTCTGGTGGCCATTGATTACTTTACCAAGTGGGTCGAAGCAGCTTCCTTCGCATCCGTTACAAAGAATGTGGTTACCCGCTTCATCAAGCAGAACCTCATTTGTTGGTACGACATCCCCTAAAGAATCATCACTAACAACGGTACAAACCTTAACAACACTATGATCACCGTTTTGTGCGAACAGTTCCAGATTCAACATCACAATTCATCTCCCTATCGGCCAAAGATGAACGGTGCTGTCGAAGCTGCGAACAAAAATATCAAGAAGATCATACAAAAGATGACAGTCACCTACAAGGACTGGCATGAGATGTTACCGTTTGTTCCACACGGGTACCGTACCATGGCACGAACATCAACTGGGGCAACACCCTATTCTTTGGTATACGGCATGGAAGCTGTTTTGCCTATCGAGGTTTAGACGCCCTCCTTGAGAATCATGAAAGATGCTGGTTTGAGTGAAGACGATTGGATTCAGACCCGACTTGATCAACTTAACTTGATTGATGAAAAGCGACTTACTGCTGTTTGCCACGGTCAGACGTATCAAAAACGGATGATCAAGGCCTTCAACAAGAAAGTCAGGCGCCAAGTATATCAAGTCGGGGATCTTGTAATAAAGCGGATCATCTTGCTGCAAAGTGATCCTAGGGGCAAGTGGACTCCAACTTACGAAGGACCATTTGTGATCAAAAACATCTCTTCTGGTAGGGCAATGATATTAACCACCATGGACGACGACTTGCCGCACCCTGCGAACGCAGACATAGTCAAAAGATACTATGCATAAATGACCCGCTAGGTTGACACACCTAGGCAAAAAAAGGGCATCCCGGTGAATCGAAAATCCGAAAGGGCGATTTAGGCAAAAATTAGGGATAAACAAAAAAATCTGTACACCCGGCAAGTTGAAAACCCGAAAGGGCGACTTGGGCAAAAAAGGGTTTCCCGGTGGATCGAAAACCCGAAAGGGCGGTCCAAGCAAAAGTTAGGGAATTAAAGCGTATGACTATGTCTCGTCAGATCACTTTAAGGACAGTCTCTTTACAGACAAACTCCGGGCTTCTGATCAACTCAATCATCTTCGGACGAAGAAACGAATGGACAAGATATTCAGAGTTACGAAGGCTATAGCAGAATGGAACCCCATGGAATTTTTACACATAGCCATCTTTCTTTGTATAAATTTTTTTCATTTTTTATGACAACATTATCTTACTAGGATGGGTATCTCCTTTGTACAAAATACTTACACAAAGTTAATACAAAGATACTTCAAAATGCAGAAAACTATTTGCCTTTTCTTCTGCTTTACACTTGTGTTTTATTTGAAAACGTCCAATGATTTATTGATGAGCATATGCATTTGAATATAATCACATGTTTACAAATAAACGAAATGGGAAAGAATAATTACTGACAGGTTGAAAGTATAGGAAAACGTCTTTAGGCTATTCCAAAAGAAATCCCCTGTAGTACATCATCTAGATCCCTAGCGGAGCTAAAACCTTGAAATACATATCCCCAACGGAGCTAAATTTCAAAATCCCCGCCAGAGTCAAAGTTTCAAACTCCCAATCCCCAGCGGAGTAAAAACCTTGAACTACAGACCCTCAGCGGAGATGAAACCTTCTTCCCCAGTCAAGTCAAGACCATCAATCCCTAGTGGAAACCATCCAGTTTTCCCAAAACTCCCCAGCAAGTTGTCTTAAAATCTGAGAATCAACAAGATAACAGTTAACTTTTTCTTTATCCCCAACCTAGGATAATTCTCCAGTAGATTGGCATACAACCCAAACTCCTGATATCCCCAACAAAATGAAGATTCTCATTCTTGATTCCCTAGTAGATTGGCATACAACCCAAACTCCTGAACTTTTTCCAAATAGGAATAAGCTTTTCCCCAGGGTCTTGAACTTACTCTCCAGCAAGATAGCTACTCCCCACAGAGTTTTCATCTCCCAGCAGAATGAAGATTCTCATTCTCATTTCCCTAGTAAAGTTGCCATAGCCTTCTTTACTCCCCAGCATGAATTTGTCAGAATTTTTAATCCCATGCAGATCGAAGATTCTCATTCTTGGCTCCCCAGCATGAAGTCCCCAAGGATTCAAATTCCCCTAGCAGAATGAAGATTCTCATTCTCAGTTCCTCGCAGAAGCCATCAAAGCCTTCCTTATTCTCCAGCAGATCAAGGTTTCCCTTTGTTTGACCCCCGATAGAGATCGCCAGAGTTTTCCTTATTCCCCAACCGAGTAAGGATTCCCATTGTGTAATCCCCAGCCATGGTCATCAAAGTTCTCGGGATTCCCCAAGCAGGTTTCTTAAACAACACTTGGCATTATTCTCACAACAAAATGTTCATCATCCTCCAACACCAAAGACTTGAAGGATCCCTATCCCCAGGAAAGTCGTGAAGGATTTTCACATCCCCACAGAAGTTGTCAAAGATTCTGAATCTCCAGCAGCGGTCAGGGATTTATTTTCCCCGGCAGCGGTCAAGGATTTCATTATCCCCAGCTATCAAGGATTTATTTTCCTCAGCAATACAGCAGATCATCTTACATGCGTATACATTACATTCATATATCATAAACCTTGATAAAACACATTTATTGCATCATACATTTCATGCAACATAACTTGTGTTTCAGCTAACATTTTACCCTTTTCAGGATAAGATTAATAGCTATCATTAGCAATATTCAAAGATTTCAGATACAGTACAGATACACTCCAGACACGGAAGTCGTTCTGTTACTCATTCAAGATCTCTTATTCAGATACAGTAAAGATACACTCCAGACACGGAGGTCATTCTATTACTCATTCAGAATTCAAAGTCAAGATACAGTTCAGATACGCTCTAGACACGGATGCCATTCTGTCACTCATTCAGACTTCAACAATCAGATACAGATTAGATACGCTCCAGACATGGAATCCATTCTATTTCTCATTCAGATTCAATTATCAATTTCAAGTTCAGATACACTCCAGACACGAAAGTCATTCTGTCACTTATTCAGATCCCAGTTACAGTACGGATACACTCCAAACACGAAAGTCATTCTTCTACTCATACAGATCTCAACTTCAGATAAAGTCCAGATACGCTCCAGACACGGTTGCCATTCTGTCACTTATCCTGACTTTTCCCCCAGCCCAGAGATGCTCCAGACACGGACGCCATTCTGTCGTTTATTCAGATTTCAGACTCAGATGCAATATAGATACACTCTAGAAATGGAAATCATTCTGTTATTCATTTAAATTCAAATATAGTTATAGCTCGGATACGCTCCAAACACGGACGCCATTCCATTGCTCATACAGACTCAGTCTCCAGATACAGATCAGATACGTACCAGACACGTATACCATTCTGATACTCATTCTTTTGACTTACAACATGCAATTCAACAAACATTCTTGGATGGTGTGATACGGTGGGAGAACTGACTATGAGTTTTGCGTTTGTTTTCGCAAATGTGCGGTTGAGCAAGAGTCGCCACCGACTTTTTATTTTATCCTAAGGAAAGGTTTAAAAAGCACAGCAAAAACCTTTGAGATGTTTTCTTGGGTTCGGGGAGTAAATTATAGAAAGGGAAGGTATTAGCACCCTTTCTATCCATGGTTATCCATGGGCTCTTAGTTACTTGCTTAGATCACTTGCCTTTTTTTCAATTGTTTGAAATGGTGTTTGTGTGTGTGGGTTTGAAAATGTTTTGAAAAGAGGCCAATGTGGTGGCAACCTTCGTAATGATCCATGTTGGGATGTATACAAAGGTGTATGTCTTTTGAAAAGGTTTTCATTTGTTTTTGAAAGTTGTTTTGAAAGTGTAGTGATGTGTGATTTTGAAATCAGGCAAGTGTTTTGTTTTGCAAGTTTGATTCAAGTAACTAAGAGGTTGTCTACTCCTAAATTTCTCAAAAGATTATTGCTATGTTTTAACCCTTTTAACAAGTTTGTTCCACCATTGTATTTGGTGGACAATCTTGTGTTAGGATGTGAAAGGGACGGGCGCGGGTCATCGTTTAGACCATAATTGCAATGGTGCCAAGTATCTTTGGGCATTTTCTTTTAAGGGACTTGATCATTTTTTATGCAAACTTATGAAAGCGTCATCGAGGGACTATGATCATTTGAATTGTGTTTGTTTTGCCCAAAGAGACCTAACATGCAATATGGCCCAATTTTGAAAGGCAACAAGTGGATATAACCCTAGGGGTGTTAGTGTGCAAGTGTGTTTTATTGCATACAAGAGTTTTTCTTTGAATTAGGTTTTTCTATTTCATTGATTTTATCTTATCATACACGTCCTAATTACTAGCAATAAGAAGCGGAAATGTAAAATCCTACGCTATTACAACAATTAGGGGAGGGGGATACACATTTGTACATGAGGGGTTCAACGAGAAAAATAGACAAAAAAGAAAATAGCGAAAAACAAGATATATAGAGAGAGAGAGGGAGCCCGCGCGCTGTTGGGAGGCC
Source organism: Vicia faba (assembly GCA_948472305.1). Taxonomy (NCBI): domain Eukaryota; kingdom Viridiplantae; phylum Streptophyta; class Magnoliopsida; order Fabales; family Fabaceae; genus Vicia; species Vicia faba. Next base: position 1,117,571,888 of record OX451738.1, on the reverse strand, counting down.
ATCAGAAGTTCTGACCCAGATCCGCTGTCAGATGATCAACCTGTTGGTGAAACTGGGTGAGTCAGAACTTCTGACTCTAGAACCTGCAAAACAGAACCTTGTTAGTGGGGAAACCAGAAGTTCTGATTTCCCTGCGCTGCAAGACAGAAGTTTGTTAGTGGAGAACCCAGAAGTTCTGATTCTGCTGAAAAGGCAATAACTCTCAGAGGTTCTGATGTCATTGACAGCAAGACAGGCTTCAGATGTGCTAACGTCAAAGTCAGCACTTGGCTTTTTCCTGTACTAATCAGAACATCTGCAATCCTGTTGTTAACTCCACAAAACAGGAAACATATTTGGAACAGATCCAGCAAAATAGCAAAAATGTTTCAGAGGTCAGAATCACCAAGGTCACAGGCAAGTCCTATACTGGCTCAGAACGTTCTGAGGTATGAGAATCCTCAGAACATAAACAGCAATAACATGAATATTTACATTACGTTACTTGAATATGCACAACTGATGATGCTTAACAGTGTGGTGAGGGTCAGCAGGTGCTTACCTGACTGTCTGGAAAATGGTGGGTGAAAGTTAGCTTTTGGTTCTGGTGGTGTTCTGGACAGATTTGGAAAAGGGGAAGTGAAGGTGTATACGTATAGGGTCAGAAGTTTGGAAAGAGCGTTTTTGGTTTACAGGAAAGAGCTGGATGTTTGATGAAGTTTGAAGGTGAGAAACTTAAAGTTATGAAACAAAGCTGGAGATTTTGGCAGAGTTTCAGAATGCTACGTTGCTAGGAGTTTCGTTTCTCTCTTAGCAATTTTTTTCTGTTTCTTTTCTTGAACGCCTTTTGCAGTGGTAGAAGCTCTCTATTTATAGGCAAAGTTCTTGGGGATGCCTTGAACATTTAAGGCGCCAACAGAGTTTGAATTTGTTCTTTGACAGAAATTCCTGGGAAGTTGTGATCTCTGAAATGGGCGGTGGCGTGAAGACCCATGCCAGAATCTGTGCAAAAGCATTTTCCAAGCCACACGTGAATGCTCAGGAGTGGTTGGAAGCATTAATGGGCATTAAATGGTGACAAGACCTGTCAATACCAACATTCTGGTAAGGGAAACCAGCGTTGAATCAGCAGCGTAAACCATGCTCTGGCCTTGGCTACCTGTTGTCTTAGCAAACTCTGGAGATTCTCCTGGTTTTCTGGTACGTTCCTTGGATCTACTTCTGGACAATCTGGACTTAGAGATTCTGTATCAATGTGACACCTATCCTTCTGACCTTTCATCTTCTGATTTCAACCTGTTCTGAAGGAGCCTTCATACTTTCCTGTTTCTCTTGCATTCCTTTAGCAAGTTCTGACTGAGCTTGTGTAACTGCTGAAGGGGCATGTTCTGTTTGGGGCTTACACTCTGAACCACGTTTACAACTTCTGATTGAACTGACGTAGCTGCTGAAGAGCCAACTTCTGACCACGCTGAGCCAAGCTTGCAACTTCTGACCGTCTTCATCTGGAATGGGTCCAGAAGTTCTGAAGCGCTGATTTTTCTAAAAACACTTATTTTAAGGAAGCACTTAGAATTTGATTTTCCTCAAGATGAAAGCGTTGTTTCCGGAGTTTGTGAGACCATCTTGCTCTTGTAAGTGGCTTGCTTGGGCAAAAGGATAACCCAGGACTTGGATTTGTTTCAGGGGACTTTGAAAAATCTAAGATGGTTTCCTGAAGAAAGGGAGGGCAAATTTTGGGGTACAACAGTTGCCCCTGTTCAATCTTCTTGGACCTGAAGAGTTAGATTGGCAAGTTTGCCTTTCGCGACTTGAAGGTAAAAGGAGATTGGACACTAATGTGCCCAGAAAATTTGCGCTCGTCGATGTGATGGTGGAGGTGAATGGGCTTAAAGATGCCATTTGGTGATGGGCTTAAAGATGCCATCTGGTGCGGTAGAATTTTGTCGGGGGATGGGCTTAGAGATGCCATCTGAGAATGGGCTTAAAGATGCCATTCGGCGACTGCTGGTAGGAGGATGGGCTTATAGATGCCATCTGGAAATGTTGAAATGTATGTCAATGGTGAGTGGACAAGTATCAGAGGGGCCTCCATGTTTTGGGACATCTCTGAATTGGGGTCTGAACAAGCAACAGATTGACATCCATATCTGGAGAATCTGTAAACTATCTGAGATTGAATAAGCAATAGAGCAGCATCCGTTGTTGGGACATGTCCGTAAACTATTTTCAGAAATTGAGAAGAGTCTGAACAAGTCGGTAGATTGACATCCGTTGTTTGGGAAGAATCCGTAAACCGTTTTCAAAAGTTGAGAAGAGTCTGAATCAGTTGGTAGATTGGCATCCGTTGTAGGGAAGAATCCGTAAACTGTTTTCAAAAGTTGAGAAGAGTCTGAATAAGTCGGTAGATTGGCATCCGTTGTAGGGAAGCGTCCGTAAACTTGTTTCAGAAGTTGAGAAGTTGAAGAGGAACCGGTGTAAGGTTTCTTGATGATGCATCTGAATGAATCTGGAATAAGTATCAAAAAGTCACTGTGTCTGAGTCACATCTGAACTATTTCTGGATGAATCTCGGGAGATGATCTGTGTCCGTCGACTGATCTTACCTGAAAAGGTGAGGGGTTAGTTGTATGCAATGTTATGATGCATGATGCAATGTACGTGACATTAATGTTTATGACATGAATGTAATGAATGCGCTTGTGAGCTGATGAGCTAATCTTGCCGAGGATACATGAATCCGAGATGGCTGAAGATAAAAGCGTCTTGATTGCTGCCGGGGAAAATAAATCCTTGGCTGTCGCTGGGGAAGAGAATTCCTGATGACCTCTACTGGGGAGTTCCAAACTAGTAGACTCATGCCGGGGAGAGCAGATTGAGAGTCTTCGGCTTGATGGGAAGTAACTCTGGCGACTTCACTGGGGAACTCAAGATTTGTCCTCCCAAAACTCTGTGGGGCGAAGGTTCAATGGTCTGGCTCCGCTGGGGATACTGAAGCTTAAACTCTGAGGGGGATTGAACTCCGGAGGATTCTTTGGCTGGGGATTTTGATGAACTCCGCTGGGGATAGGGAAAATTTTGGCGAGCGCGATCTTCCGTGGTTGTTAGCTTGAGAAGAATCTGAACAAGCGATAGGTTAACATCCGTTACTTGGAGAACCCGTGAACTATTTTCAGAAATCTTGAAGTTGAATCAGCAATAGAGCCGCATCCGTTGTTGGGAAGCGTCCGTAAACTAATTTCAAAAATTGCATCTGAACAAGCTGATAGATTAACATCCGTTGTTGGGATGAATCCATGAACTGTTTTCAGAAGTCTTGAAGAGGAACCGGTGTAGGGCTTCCTGATGATGAGCTTGTGTAAAACTGCATCGATTTTGAACACTTTTGACATTCGAATGCCCCAAGTGGTGATGTAGATAAATTCCTGGCTTATTACAGGTGTTGGTCTACAATTGGTCGTTCACAGATGTTTCCTGGGTTGTTGCAGGTGTTGATATGGAATTCTTCAGACATGCCCTGGCTGGATACAGGAATCGAATCTGGAAAGGTGATAGTTGATAGATATGCCCTGGCTGGATACAGGAATCAAATCTTCAAACTCTTCAGACGTGCCCTGGCTAGATACAGGAATCGAGTCTGGAAATAGTCAACAGATATGCCCTGGCTGGATACAGGAGTCGAATCTGGAAATAGTCGTTAACAGATATGCCCTGGCTGGATACAGGAATCGAATCTTCGAACTCTTCAGACGTGCCCTGGCTAGATACAGCAATCGAGTCTGGAAATGTGGTCAATAGATATGCCCTGGCTGGATACAGGAGTCGAATCTGGAAATAGTCGTTAACAGATATGCCCTGGCTGGATACAGGAATCGAATCTTCGAACTCTTCAGACGTGCCCTGGCTAGATACAGGAATCGAGTCTGGAAATGTGGTCAACAGATATGCCCTGGCTGGATACAGGAGTCGAAACTGGGAATAGTGTAGTTGATTTGTTGAACACTTTTGACATTCGAATGCCCCAAGCGGTGATGAAGGAATCTTGAATCAGATTACTTCTGCATATTGAGAGATTTCTTGAAATCTTGACTGGACTGCCCCAGGTTAACTGAACTTTGAAAGATCTGTTGGACCTTGACTGGACTGCCCCAGGTTAATTGTACTCGAAAGATCTGTTGGACCTTGACTGGACTGCCCCAGGTTAATTGTACTCGAAAGATCTGTTGGACCTTGACTGGACTGCCCCAGGTTAATTATACTCGAAAGATCTGTTGGACCTTGACTGGACTGCCCCAGGTTAATTGTACTCGAAAGATCTGTTGGACCTTGACTGGACTGCCCCAGGTTAATTGTACTCGAAAGATCTGTTGGACCTTGACTGGACTGCCCCAGGTTAATTGGATTGTGACATGTCATGCCCCTTTGTTGATAAGGGATTTGATGGAAGTGTTATCCTCTTGAAGTGATTTTGACTTGCTGAGAGAGTTTTCGTTCCTCCGAACATTCGCTGTATGAATTTCTTCGCTGTCAAACAAAAGGGTCAAATGCAGACAGTGATGTTCGAATAATGCAAAGTTTATGTTTGTCTCGAAGTTTTGAAAAATGCGTTTTTAGCAGAAAACTTTTCATAAGACGAGTTAACACAAGATTTAGAGCAAAGCCCTACAGGAGTCAGGATACCTTTTATAACAGTATGCTTTCGAACTAACCCATGCTTTAATTAGGACTTTTGGAGGGTTGTAACGTGGCCTGGTTCACGGTTTAAGAAACAAAGGATAAAGGCTCAAAGTATATTTGTACCCACCCGCTCTTCGTGATGTTCTTCAACCTAAGCTCAGTTAACTGTGCGTCGCACTCTGTTTTGAGTTCGGAACGACTTTTGGGCGATGGTTCACCAATTTGAATTTTGGGAGACAGTCATCATCTCCTTTTTTTCTTTTTCAACACTTTTCATGTTGTTGAGGGTTTTGTAATGACCTCACTATTTTGATTTTGATTTGTTATCCCTAACTTTTGCCTGACTGTTACCGTTTTCGGGATTACTGTCAGCGGGATGCCCCAACTTTCTTAAGCCTCCTTTATAGGTTTTGGCTTGGTGGGCTTTTCTCTTTTGAGAGATTGACTGTCTACATAATAGGGAACCACCCTTGTCTTTTGATTCCAAAGGAACGCTTTCTCTCTCGATGTTGTTCATTGTGTTACGAACTGAGAGTTTGCGACTTCAATGCGCGTTTTCTCTTGAATTAACTGAGATACTACCCTGCCCCAGGTTTATATCAAAGGTTTTGATTGTATCAGAACAGAGAACTCCTACTTCTTTGGCTCGAAGGGGTTGACTAGGGATTAACTTCCTTATAACTCCAGTGTTTGGGAATTGAAAGAAATGCCTGTACATCATCAGCAAGGTCTGTTCAAAAGCATACTGTATAAGATTATGGTATTGTTTCGTCATCCTCCCTCTAAAGGCTTGCAGCTTCTTATCAAGAGTCAAGTATCATAAAGAAAAGCATAAGAGTAGTGAAACGAATGGATGAATTCAAGACAAACAGATGCAATGCATTAATGAAAACAGAGTTTAACATCAACAGATAATTGTTTTGACTGCAAAATAAATTACAACTTTGAAAAGTTCAAAAAGAAGCAAAAGTCTTTCAGCTCGAGCTTCGTCACTTCAAGCGGAGAACCCTTTAACGGAAGATTTTCATCTCGCCGTCTGGCATGAATTCCAGCACCCCAATGTCGATCAGATCTTGAATCTTGTTCTTCAAGGCCCAACAGTCGTTGGTACTGTGTCCCGGGCTGCAGGAGTGGTAAACGCAGAATGCTTCGGGGTTAAAGTGAGGAGAGGAGATATTGAGCTTCTGAGGAGGGTCCTTTACGGTGAGCAAATTGACCTCCAACAGGCGCTTCAGTATGAAGAATGATGGTATTTCAGTCTCCGTAAACTGTCTTCCCGACTTTTCTTGTTTACGCCGATTCCCCCGTTGACGCTGGCGAGGTTGTTGATGGGATTGTGACCCTGAAGCAAGCAAAGGAGCTTTCCCTTTGTCTTCTTGAGTGGAGGGAGGCTGAGCGGTGACTTGCTCTTCGACCTCAGATGTTTGCCCCAGTTGGTTGTTTGGAAGCAGTTGACGGACAAGAACTCTGAGTTCCTCTTGTCTTTGAGATAGGTCTTGGATGAGAGCCATCTGGCCCACCAACTGTCCCATCATTTGAGTCCTTAGTGTTGTCAGATCAAACTGCAGCTCCACAATCTGATCACTCCTGGCATTGTTGGAATTCCCCAGGCCTTTGGTGAGGAGAGCTTTCATCTCTTCTTGCCCCAGAGACAAGTTCAGGAACATCTCCTGCAGCTGAGCAGTCTGGTCCTGGATGTCTTTGACAGACCTTTCTAGAGCCATCTCTTGCTGAAATAAACAGCAGGAGAGTAAGGAAACCTGAAAAAGAAAAGATTGTTAAAAATGAAATGCATGATATGTGGATGCATGCTTTCAAGGATCTCTTGGGGTAAACACAAGAAAATGTTAGAGGTTGAACTCTGCTCTTGGATTGGAGATCTCTGCACCGATGGACGTCCTTCCACGAGAATCAAGCTCACCATGTCGAGTGGGTCATAGCCACCGATTCAAGTTGTTGCACTTGAACTCTGACTGGATTGGTTAGAGGAGAAACCCCTTTGCCCCTTGATAGATGTCTGGTTCAACGTAACCCTGCATCAAAAGAACCCTCGAGATCCTTGAAATGGTTATTGAAAATGCTAAAATGCTATGGTATGATGTTATGATGTTATGTACATGTATGCACAAGCAAGTGAGTGTATATACAGGCAAACATATTCACACAAAGCACACAAGGCCTTAGGTTTAGGCTTGCATGAGGTTCAGGTACTACCCTCTTTCAGTTTGTTGGTTAAAACCTGTCTTAACAAAAGTAACCGGGTTCTAAAGGTCCCAACATCACTGAATTGCTTTCATTGTTCATCGTTTCGATTTAGCCACTGAACTGGCGACCGAAATATTCCAGGAAAGCAACCCTCAATCGGGTGTAGCATCGAGTACCAACCAACCTCGGACTGCACCAAAGTTAGTTATCTCACTACCCTAAAAAGGCCAAGATGGTTCGATTAAGGTTCCTAAGGTCAGTTGATGCTTCGCGACACCACGCGGCGGCCCCGTACTCTCCTTGACTGAACTCAAGGGTTACCGGTACACACCAAAGTGCCACATCAACGTAGCAGACTGCTTCAACCATGTCAGTATACCCCACACAGTTCCCTCACAGCCTTGTTGCTACCTAAAAGGGTTTCCCCAGATCCGGGTTAGGATCTATAAAACTCCGATACAAAGCCCACAAATGTAAAGCAAACAAAGCAATCAATTGAAAGTAAAGGTGATCTAAACCCTAAGGTAACCCCACTTTTACAACATATCCCCAGCAGAGTCGCCAGTTCTGTGATACGGTGGGAGAACTGACTATGAGTTTTGCGTTTGTTTTCGCAAATGTGCGGTTGAGCAAGAGTCGCCACCGACTTTTTATTTTATCCTAAGGAAAGGTTTAAAAAGCACAGCAAAAACCTTTGAGATGTTTTCTTAGGTTCGGGGAGTAAATTATAGAAAGGGAAGGTATTAGCACCCTTTCTATCCATGGTTATCCATGGGCTCTTAGTTACTTGCTTAGATCACTTGCCTTTTTTTCAATTGTTTGAAATGGTGTTTGTGTGTGTGGGTTTGAAATTTTTTTGAAAAGAGGCCAATGTGGTGGCAACCTTCGTAATGATCCATGTTGGGATGTATACAAAGGTGTATGTCTTTTGAAAAGGTTTTCATTTGTTTTTGAAAGTTGTTTTGAAAGTGTAGTGATGTGTGATTTTGAAATCAGGCAAGTGTTTTGTTTTGCAAGTTTGATTCAAGTAACTAAGAGGTTGTCTACTCCTAAATTTCTCAAAAGATTATTGCTATGTTTTAACCCTTTTAACAAGTTTGTTCCACCATTGTATTTGGTGGACAATCTTGTGTTAGGATGTGAAAGGGACGGGCGCGGGTCATCGTTTAGACCATAATTGCAATGGTGCCAAGTATCTTTGGGCATTTTCTTTTAAGGGACTTGATCATTTTTTATGCAAACTTTCGAAAGCGTCATCGAGGGACTATGATCATTTGAATTGTGTTTGTTTTGCCCAAAGAGACCTAACATGCAATATGGCCCAATTTTGAAAGGCAACAAGTGGATATAACCCTAGGGGTGTTAGTGTGCAAGTGTGTTTTATTGCATACAAGAGTTTTTCTTTGAATTAGGTTTTTCTATTTCATTGATTTTATCTTGTCATACACGTCCTAATTACTAGCAATAAGAAGCGGAAATGTAAAATCCTACGCTATTACAACAATTAGGGGAGGGGGATACACATTTGTACATGGGGGGTTCAACAAGAAAAATAGACAAAAAAGAAAATAGCGAAAAACAAGATATATAGAGAGAGAGAGGGAGCCCGCGCGCTGTTGGGAGGCCATCAGAAGTTCTGACCTAGATCCGCTGTCAGATGATCAACCTGTTGGTGAAACTGGGTGAGTCAGAACTTCTGACTCTAGAACCTGCAAAACAGAACCTTGTTAGTGGGGAAACCAGAAGTTCTGATTTCCCTGCGCTGCAAGACAGAAGTTTGTTAGTGGAGAACCCAGAAGTTCTGATTCTGCTGAAAAGGCAATAACTCTCAGAGGTTCTGATGTCATTGACAGCAAGACAGGCTTCAGATGTGCTAACGTCAAAGTCAGCACTTGGCTTTTTCCTGTACTAATCAGAACATCTGCAATCCTGTTGTTAACTCCACAAAACAGGAAACATATTTGGAACAGATCCAGCAAAATAGCAAAAATGTTTCAGAGGTCAGAATCACCAAGGTCACAGGCAAGTCCTATACTGGCTCAGAACGTTCTGAGGTATGAGAATCCTCAGAACATAAACAGCAATAACATGAATATTTACATTACGTTACTTGAATATGCACAACTGATGATGCTTAACAGTGTGGTGAGGGTCAGCAGGTGCTTACCTGACTGTCTGGAAAATGGTGGGTGAAAGTTAGCTTTTGGTTCTGGTGGTGTTCTGGACAGATTTGGAAAAGGGGAAGTGAAGGTGTATACGTATAGGGTCAGAAGTCTGGAAAGAGCGTTTTTGGTTTACAGGAAAGAGCTGGATGTTTGATGAAGTTTGAAGGTGAGAAACTTAAAGTTATGAAACAAAGCTGGAGATTTTGGCAGAGTTTCAGAATGCTACGTTGCTAGGAGTTTCGTTTCTCTCTTAGCAATTTTTTTCTGTTTCTTTTCTTGAACGCCTTTTGCAGTGGTAGAAGCTCTCTATTTATAGGCAAAGTTCTTGGGGATGCCTTGAACATTTAAGGCGCCAACAGAGTTTGAATTTGTTCTTTGACAGAAATTCCTGGGAAGTTGTGATCTCTGAAATGGGCGGTGGCGTGAAGACCCATGCCAGAATCTGTGCAAAAGCATTTTCCAAGCCACACGTGAATGCTCAGGAGTGGCTGGAAGCATTAATGGGCATTAAATGGTGACAAGACCTGTCAATACCAACATTCTGGTAAGGGAAACCAGCGTTGAATCAACAGCGTAAACCATGCTCTGGCCTTGGCTACCTGTTGTCTTAGCAAACTCTGGAGATTCTCCTGGTTTTCTGGTACGTTCCTTGGATCTACTTCTGGACAATCTGGACTTAGAGATTCTGTATCAATGTGACACCTATCCTTCTGACCTTTCATCTTCTGATTTCAACCTGTTCTGAAGGAGCCTTCATACTTTCCTGTTTCTCTTGCATTCCTTTAGCAAGTTCTGACTGAGCTTGTGTAACTGCTGAAGGGGCATGTTCTGTTTGAGGCTTACACTCTAAACCACGTTTACAACTTCTGATTGAACTGACGTAGCTGCTGAAGAGCCAACTTCTGACCACGCTGAGCCAAGCTTGCAACTTCTGACCGTCTTCATCTGGAATGGGTCCAGAAGTTCTGAAGCGCTGATTTTTCTAAAAACACTTATTTTAAGGAAGCACTTAGAATTTGATTTTCCTTAAGATGAAAGCGTTGTTTCCGGAGTTTGTGAGACCATCTTGCTCTTGTAAGTGGCTTGCTTGGGCAAAAGGATAACCCAGGACTTGGATTTGTTTCAGGGGACTTTGAAAAATCTAAGATGGTTTCCTGAAGAAAGGGAGGGCAAATTTTGGGGTACAACAGATGGCATCTTTAAGCCCATATCCGACAAGATTCTGTCATCTTTCCAAATGGCATCCTTAAGCCCATTCCCTCAACTACATTTTGACGAGTGCAAATTTCCGGACACTCTAGTGTCCAATCATCTTTTACCTTCGAGTCACGAACGACAAACTCGCCAATCTAACTCTTCAGGTTCAAGAAGATTGAACAGGGGAAGATTTTGTACCCAAAAATTTTCCCTCTCATTTTATCAAGATTTCCCCTCACAAGACTCTTTGGACTCCAGACCAGATTAGGGTTTGCTCAGCTCAAGACACCTCCTTGCACTGATGACCTGAAATTAGGGTTTTAGTTTGCACAAGGATTTTTGGACTTCCAATGCCTCATGTGACTTTCATACTTCATGTTGGACCTCTAAGATTTCTCATACCAAGTTTCAAGCCTTGAATCAAATTTTTGCCCAGTTAATTGGACAGTTGACCTAAAAAGCAGCTGTATTGGGGAAAAAGTCAACTATGGCCAATTTACAGTCAAACCTCATAATTTTTGATCCACATCAACATTATAGACTCATATTAACCATTTGATCAAGTTTGGACCACAACTCCTCAAGAAATTTGATCAGATCATCAAAAGGGTAAAATGGTCATTTTTAGGGTTTTGACTGCAGAAGGGCAATTTCTGATTTTTAACCTAGCCAATGGAAAATTGGGTTCAAGCATGGTTTCAAGGACTCAATGGCATCATCTTGACCTAATCACAAAGTTCAAAAGATCTCAAATGCATTGGATTGACAGATGAATTTTCCAGTCAACTGATCAAAAATCAACTATACACTAAAAAGTCAAACTTTGACTTTTTGGTCAAAATCAAGTGCCAAGGGTCATTTTTCATCAAGATGTGTCAAAACATGAAACTTGTTCACCAAGAAACCTAATTTTAGAAATTAGGGTTTAAGATTGAAAATTTTCATAACTTAGAAATTTTCTAAGTTATGAAAATTTCTTATTTTTTCCCAACTTTTCCCAACTTTTTCACCATGATGCAATTGGATTCAAAGAAAACTTCCAACATGAAAGTTGTATTCCTCCACAAAATATACAACTTTTATTCACAAAGTTTTCCCAAAATATGCTTGGATCTCAAGTTATGATTTTGTGAATAAGGGTCCATGGAACTTTTAACTTAATGAAATTTTGCCCTAGTTTAGGAAAGATTTTGACCTATCTTCATGGAAACTTTTCACATAGTTCCAAGTGGAATCTCAAAATGCATTTCAAATATGGATTGTAGATCATGTTACAAGCTTTCCAAAATGTCCAAGAACTATCCAAGATCATTTGTGGTTAGGGAGAATTGAAGGATTGAAAATGGCAAATCATCACTTTTGTCCAAGGCATTTTGCACCATGTCACAACTTGCAAATCAGTTTGAATCATGCTTGTACTTGGTTTACAATTTCTAATCATTTCTACACTCATAAATTTAATGCAAATACAATGGTTAATGGAATTGTTTTTGTCTTGGAAGCTTTGTACAAAGGTTTAATCCAAAAATGGCAAAAAGGCAACATTGCTACTTTGATAAAGCATGCTTTATGTCATTTTGTTTATCTTGAGCCATGGACCAAAGCCTTTGCTGCAAACCAACTCCACAAATATCAGGAAAAGTGTACCAACTATGTGTAGACCCTGAGCTAGCTTGTACAAGCCTTTGCCTTTGTCAACTCACTTTTGCTTCAAAAGCAAGTAAGCTTGCAAAAGGTCCACAACTTTGGTATCTGATAAAAACAAGTCTTGTGTTCATTTCAAACAGGTTCAACACATTACACCAAGCCTGAAACACGATTACCAAGCCTCTCAAATAGCCAAATACACAAAAACACCAACTTCTGCCCAAAATAGGGCCATCTCTGCAAACACCAAGCCAAAACATATTTCACTCATGCGTTTTGTCTTGAACCACTTCAAACACATTCCCTACAACCCACCTGAACTATCCAAGCCATTGTTCAGCAACTGTAACTTCATTTTCAAGCTTCACCATTTTCAATTTCTGAGTTTGCAGGTTGAGTTCTACAAGGAGGCTCAGGCCATTTCAAAGCAAGCTGAGCATTGGGAAAGGTCAAGGGAACATCAAGCAAGCTCAAAAGACCTTCAGACCTCACTCATAACTCCTACATTGCCATATTCGAACTTGACTGAACAAGGTAATTTCCAACTTTCTATCTCCTTATTTAGACATCATTAAGCTTAGGTTTGTGAAGCAAAAATTTAGTCCTTAATGTCCTTGAGCTGTACATATGCTTAACTTGTATTTATATTAACTGAGCTAGGAGAATTTGGATGATGAACTTGCTGAAAAAACTAGGTCAAGATTTAGGGCCACTGAAATTCTCTCTGGTCTTTGAGAGTTAGATCAAGTTTTTTATATCATTAGAATCGTGGTTTAAAGCTCTATAAGTTTCATGTTGTGAGTTTTTGATTTCATGCAAAGAATAGAGAGAACAAATTTGAAGTTGCAGAAGCGCGCGTTTTGGCCAAAGGACACGGATGAAGTGTGACTTGGGCCTGGCGCTTGGGCCTGTTGCTGTTTGCATCCTCCATTTTGTTTTCTGCACCCCCTTGGCCCATTTGTTTTTATTTTTGTATATTTTTCATTTCTTTTATATTTGCTGACTTTATTTATTTTTTCTAAATATTTAAAATCACAAAAAATATTTTCTTAATTTTTCATATTTTATTTTATTACTTTTATTATTTTCTTGGCATAAAAATAGTTTATTAAATAATATATACTTTATTTTCTTAAATAAAATTATAAATAATATTAAAATACTTACACATTTTATTTTTATTATTTATACACTTAAAATAATATTTTCATCACATATTTTATTTTTTTAACATTTTTGTATATATTTTTATTTATTTTCTTGTACATAATAAAATAAATAAATAATATAATACATTTTATTTTAAAATCAAAATTAGGGTTTCTTCACCCTTTCAAAAATAATTAATATTTTTCTTATTTTAAAACATAAATAAATTTATTTTTACATACATAAAAATAAATACAAAAAAAACATTTTGCATATTTACATTTATTTGCATATTTAAATATTTGCCTATATATTTATTTGTACAAATAAATTCAATGTGGTTGTAATAGTTTTATGGTTTATTTTTGTGCAAATACCCCCTATTCAAACTTGTATCCCCCTCCCCATAATATTGTTGTAATAGTCTTAGATTTACTTTTACGCAATTTATCGTATTATATGCATGATAGTAAAAACTAGGGTTTTGTATGCAAAGACCAAAATTAAAACGAATAGCATGACTAAACACAAGACAAAAATGCATGAAAAATGACAACACTTTGCACACAAGCACCCCTAGGGTTTCATCCACTCTGTTGCCTTAAAATGGCCATGGTATGCATGCTAGGTATCTTGGCAAAATCAAAACATAAACAAAAGATCATAGTCCCTCGATGACGCTATCTTGGTTGCCTAAACAAAAATGATCTAGTCCCTCAAAAAACTTGCTAAGATACTTGGCACAATTGCTATCATGGTCATACGATGACCCACGCCTGTCCCGTTTAACATCCAAAGATAGGTTTGTTTACCAAATACAATGGTAAAACAACAATGTCAAAGGGTTAAAAATGTAGGAAAGATCTTTAAGTAGGGTAGATAACTCCTAGTTACTTGATCAATTTGCAAACATCCTTGCTATTTTCAAAACACACACACAATTTCAAAATAGTTCCCAAACAAACTTTCAAAGATTGAAACATTTTTCAAAAGACAAACATCTTTGTATACATTCTTCAAACAAGAATCATTACAAAGATTTCCAAAACGATGGCCTCTTTTCAAAATACTTTCAAAACCACACAAAGCACCATTTCAAACAATTGAAAAAGCAAAGCAAGTGATCTAAACAAGTAACTAAGAGCCCATGGAAAACCATGGATGAAAAGGGTGCTAGCACCTTCCCTTTTCATAATCTACCCCCCGAACCCAAGAAAACATCTCAAAGGTATTTCCTGTGCTTTTTGACCTTTCCTTTAGATAAAATAAAAAGTCGGTGGTGACTCTTGCTAAACCGAAACATTTGCAAACACAAACGCAAAACATCAAGTCGGTTCTCCCACCATATCATACAAAGGTTTTTGGTGAAGTGTCTTAAAAATGAATTCTAGAGGGAAACAACTTGTTCGTGTTAATGTCGTCAAGCCAGATATGACAAATATCATGACCATCAGAGGGAAACTGTCTGAAAGAGCTTTGAATGTGTTTACTCGCCGTTATGGGGATACCCTTGAGTTGGCAAAAGTGGATGTATAATTAGATGCTATTTCTTCCTTGGTTCAGTTCTACGATCCTCTATTGAGGTACTTTACCATACAAGACTTTCAGCTAGCGCCGACTTTGGAATAATTTGATAGACTTTTGAATTTTTCTTAGGGAAAATCTTATGTGGGAATTGGACAAACTATTTACATTAAGGACTTAACAAATGGTTTAGGGATCCCTTATCCCGAATTTTCACTTAATCACAAAAAAGAAGGTGATGTACAAGGGATTAAGAGATACTATCTTGAAGCTAAAGCCCTCTCTTTTGCCGATAACAAAGAATGGGAGTCTTATGTTGATTGTTTAGGGAAAAGTGTATTTGGTGTAATCTTATTTCCGCGGACTTTGGACTATATTGAGCCTGCACCAATTAGTGTATTTTGGGGCGCAAAAGCTTAGAATTCAGACCCAACTTCTGATTTGCTTGCTGATATTTACTATGCTTTTCACGCCCGGTATGAAAAGGGGAGGGGTAACAAGAGAGAAAGGAGTTGCAACGGTTGAAGTATGCACTGAGGTACGATATCCATGTAGTGCAAAGGGAAGCATTTCGTGCCAATCTTTATATGTCTTCACCATCTTCTGGATTATCTTCTTGATGTTTTTATTGACAACTTTGACGACCCTATTCATTTTGGGTCGATAAGGTGATGAGTTATAATGCTCGATTTTAAAGTCATCACACAGTTCCTTCATCATTTTGTTGTTCAAGGTATATCCATTGTCTGTGATGATTTTGCTAGGAACCCCATACCAACATATGATATTTTTCTTGATAAATCGTTTGACCACTTGCTTTGTCACATTTGCATAAGAAGAGTCTTCTACCCATTTGGTGAAGTAATCAATTATGACTAATATAAATCGGTGTCCCTTAGAAGCCTTTGGTTCAATCATTCCTATCATATCAATACCCAACATCGAGAACAACTATGGTGAACTTAGGACGTTCATAGGAGTTTGTGGCACATGTACCTTGTCAACATAGATTTGAAACTTGTGGCATGTCTTTGTATAACGGTAATAGTCAAATTCCATTGTCAACCAATTATAACCCGCTCTTAAGATTTTTCTAGCCATGTCATGTCCGTTTGTATGGGTCCGAAAGGTTCCTTCATGGACCTCTTTCATGAGCGTGTCTGCCTCGTGTCTATCCACGTATCTGAGTAGAACCATGTTATAATTTCTTTTGTACAATACATCCCCTTTTAAGAAGAACTTTGCTTCTATATTTCTTAGAGTTTGGTTGTCTATTATTGAGTAATTTTATGGATATTCATGTTTCTCTAAACACCTCTTGATGTCATAAGACCAAGGTTTTTTATTTGGCCCTTCTTCAACTGCAAGACAATGTGCAGGTTATTCGAAGTGTTTGATTGTTATGCGTGGTTCATGTTAGGCCAAGTTACTTTGAACATGGCTGACAGAGTTTCCAAGGCGTCCGCCATCTGCTTTTCTTCTTGGGAGTGTGAGTGAAAGTAATCTCCGTAAATTCTATAGCGAGCTCCAACATATGATCTTTATATGGGATTAACTTTGGATGTCGAGTGTCTCATTCACTGTTGACTTGGTGTATAACTAATGCTGAATCTCCATATACTTCAAGGAATTTGATCCTTAGATCAATAGAAGCTTCTAAACCCAAGATGCAAACCTTATATTCTGCAATGATATTGGTACAATCAAAACATAACCTTGTAGTATAGGGTTTATGAAAATTCTTCAGAGATGTCAATATTGGCCAATTCATGCCCTAGTGTGTTTGAAGCACCATCAAATATGAGTGCCCATCGTGCCCCCGGTTCAAGTCCTTCATTGGGTCCTGGTATTTTGTAGTCTCATATAACCATGATGTCTTCATCTAGGAAATCAAACTTTATTGGATGATATTCTACTATTGGATGATTAGCTAAATGATTAACTAGTATACTGCCCTTGATGGCCTTTTGTGTAGCATATTGGATGTCATATTCGGATAACAACATCTTCCATCTAACAATTATTCCTGTGAGAGTTGGCTTTTCCAGCACATATTTCAAAGGATCCATTCTTGCTATTAACCACGTGGTGTGAGTTAACATATATTGTCTTAGTCATTTAGTGTCCCAAGCTAAAACACAACAATTCTTCTCAAGGAAAGAGTATCGGGTTTCACAATGAGTAAATGTTTTATTCAGGTAGTAGATGACATGCTCCTCTCTACATGTTTCATCGTGCTGACCTAATACGCATCCAATAGAACCATCAAGAGCTATTAAGTACATAATAAGTGGCCTTCTGGGAACATATGGCATCATAATTGGTAGCTCTTGTAGGTATTGCTTTATTGTTTCCAAGGCTGGTTGACAACCGTCATTCCATTCAATTGATTGATCCTTTTTGAGTAGTTTTAATATAGACTTGCAAGTGGCAGTTAGGTGCGATATGAACCTTAATATGTAGTTTAAACACCCTAAGAAGCCAAGAACCTCTCTTTTTATTCTTGGAGCTGGCATTTCTTATATGGCCCTTACTTTATCGGGATCCACCTCAATACATTGTTGGCTTACAATAAAACCCAATAGTTTACCTGACTTGACCCCAAATGTACGTTTGTTCAGATTCAACCTCAGTCTGAATGTTCTTAGACATTCGAATAATTTCTGTAAGTGGATGATGTGATCCTCTTCTTCCTGGGATTTGGCAATCATATCATCCACGTATACTTCGATTTCCTTGTGGATCATGTCATGAAATAACGTGACCATTTCTCGTTGATAGGTTGCCCCTATGTTCTTTAAACCAAAGGGCATTACTTTGTAGCAGAAGGTTCCCCAGGGAGTCATGAAGGTAGTCTTTTCCATGTCCCTGGGAGCCATCTTGATCTGATTATATCCTGAGAAACCATCCATGAAAGAAAATATTGAATATTGAGTTGTGTTATCCACCAAAACATCAATGTGAGGTAACGGGAAAATATTCTTGGGACTTGCTTTATTTAGATCCCAATAGTCCACACACATGTGCACTTTACCATCTTTCATGGGAATGGCACAATGTTAGCGATCCAAGGTGGATAGTGTACCACGTCTAAGAACCCTGTGTCAAGTTTCTTGAGGACTTCTTCTCGAATTTTGTTAGCCATGTCTGGACGGGTTCTTTTGAGATTTTGCCTAACGGAAGAACACCCCTCTTTGAAAGGTAGTTTATGTACCACAATTATGTATATAAGCCTGGAATATCTCAGTAAGACCAAGCGAATATATCCACATACTCATGTAGGAGTTTGACCAACCTTTCTTTTACACTTTCTTCCAGGTTTTCTCCTATCTTGATTTCTTTCTGGTATTTATATGTTCCAAGATTGATGATCTCTATAGGTTTCTGATGCGGTTGTATGTAATTTTATTTTTGCTCTAGTAACCTTGCCAACACTTCAGAGAGTTCATAATCTTCCTCATTCTCCTCTTCATCTTGGTTAATTGGTGCATTAAAATCATATCAGATTGTAGCAGTATCGTTATCGGTGAATTTAGGTGTGGATCTGCACATTTTATCATGTTTTGGTTTCTTTTTAGAATGTGAAATTGGAAAGTGCGTATGAAGAAAAGTATTTCCATTTTGAAAAAAAGTAGTAAATAAAAGAGAAAGAAATGGATCTTAATTGAATGTAAAACATAACTTTTATTATTGAAAAATACTGTTTGAAAATAAATGGGGGCCCTTAAAAGCTACCCCTATGCCTCAGGTAGGACATAGGTGTTGTACCCCAAAATTTCCCCTCATATTTTTCTTCAAGACATTCTTCAAGGGTTCTCAAGTACTCAAGGCTACTCAAGGGTTGACCAGTCAAACCTCATCCTAAGCAATGGGTCCATAACTAGGGTTTTGTGTTTTCAAGGAATTTTGGGTTGCAAAGGTCTCAAGTGGTTTTCATGGATCTCCATAGGTCTTCAACAAGCTTCATGTCAAGTTTCAAGTCTTGTATCTCAAGTTTGCTCAGTCAATGACTCAGATGATTGAAAATCAAACTGTGTTGAGTAAAAAGTCAACTATGGTCAACATATAATCAAACTTCAAGATTTTTTGTCAACATAAATATTTTGAAGTGATATTCATCATTTGATAAAGGGTTGATCATGATTCATCAAGGAAATCCCTTAAATCATCAAAAGTCAAAAGTTGTCAAATTAGGGTTTCCTTAGGAGAAGTCAACTAAACTTTGACCAAACATAACTTCCACATGCTTCATCAAATTTTCACCAACCAAAGCCTATTTTGAAGGAAATTAAATTCTATTCAACTTTGTATATGTATGCCCAAGTACAAAAAGTGCTTCATTTGAGAGATATGAGCCCATACATTATAGTTCATTTCAAAAGTCAACAAAAGACACTTTTTGTCAAGGCAACTTACATCAAGATAAATTCTCCAAATGCAAAAATGATCAAAAGATAAATTGTAGAGGATATCTTGAGCTTTCGGAAAAGTCCCAGATCACCTTCAAGATATGAAAATTGAGAGAGTTATGACCAGTGCAAGTTGGGAAATTTTGAGAAAATGCATTAAATGCAAAGTGAGCAAACTTGAAATTTTATACTAATGGGCCTAACTTTTGATGTTCAAACATGTTCACAATGTCTTAGAAGACCTCTAAATCCATGTACATATTTTTTATGATTTTATTTATTTTATTTGAATTTTTAATTCATTTAAATGCAAATAAATCAAATAAAATGCAAAATCATTGGGCTAAGGCACGTGGGCTTTGAATTTCAATCACACGGAGGCCCAAGAACACATGATGATTATGCAAAAACCGTGTGAGCTCAAAAGGGCAAGAAAAATATCAAAATGGAAGGTGGTAAACATGTTTGATTCTTGTCTCATTTGGCCATGATTGCATTGTCTTCTTTCCATATTTGTGTACCCTATTCAATCCCTGTATAAGCATGACAAGAATAGATGAAAACGACCATGCATCCTTGCCTCTAACAGTTTGCCAAAGTTCTCAAATTTTCTCAAAACCCTTGTGTTTCAAAATTAACTTTGCAAGCCCTATCACTGTGAAATTTTCATTCCAATCATTTCGAGGAACACTGAAGGGTAGGTTTGGATCTATTTCCACGGTCCTAAGCATGCGAAACTATGCAACATAACATAACCGATTTACATTTTTTTGAAAATTTGTATCTTTAATTTTGTCTCATTTTAAACTAAAATGATGCTTCTAAGAAGTTTCTGAGACATGCTTGAACATGTTTGAATAGGTATTGTGGTCCCATGCACGCTGGTTTGTAAAACACCATATTTGCTCTGATTGGTTTCATTTAATTCGAAACTCATGATCCAAGGGTTTATAGCCTAAACTAAGTCCATACTTGCATCCAGGAGGGTCGAATTATGGGGACATGATGTTTTGGATCACTAATATTTGATTTTCACAGGTTTTGCATTTTACAGGTCACCGGAGAAGACGACTGGAGCTAGGGCTCCGACGCCTCTCCGGCCATTAAAATCAAGTTTTATATTTATTGTTATTATTTGATTTATATAACCGGATGTAAAGACCGCCCCAACGGTAAAAGTTTGTATTGCTAAGGTGTTGGTGTACTAGGGCATGGGTTCGATCCCTGCCCCTGGTATTATATTTTCTCTCTCATGTTTTCTCTCTATAGATCCAATGCCTTCCAGTCCACGCGCACATCATGCACCCTCCATCTCACCACCACCTGATCTTTATGCTGCCAGATCCAACGCCCAAATTTGTGTGTATACCATGAGACCTTTGGAGCTGCCGCCCCCCGCCCCCGTGGATTCCACGCTGGAGTTCATTGGGCCCTAATGGACTTGTTTTTGCACACCCCTAGATCCACTCATTCCAAGCCCAATTCCTTTTTTATTTTTTATAACTATTATTTATTTTTTTAACATAATTAGATTAATTAATTCTTTTTTTTAAATTTAATTTAAAATTAATTTAGACTTTAGGTTTTTTTTATAAATTTAACCAATCATTTTTTATATAATAATTAAATTAATTCCTTTTTTTAAAATTAAAGTTAATTTAGTCCTTTTTAGGTTTTTTATTAAACTTTTATAAATGTAATTTAGGTTTTTATTTTGGGTTTTAATTAATCCCCTTTCTTAATTTAAATCAATTAATCATTATGACAAATCATCAGTTATTTTCCGTTAAACAATTTCTCCGCTTCTCTCCATAATCTTCACACTTTACTTATTTTCGCATTAGTTTTTCACTATTATGTAACTGTTAAAGGATTGTAATAGTTAATTAGGTTTTTATTTCCTTTCTATTTTTCCCTAAGTGTTTTTGGTTTGTATCCCCTTCCCCGACATTGTAATAGCGTAGGACACTTAATTTCTGCCTTTACCGCTTTCTTTATAACTGTATAGTAACTAGGCGTGTATGGCAAGATTTAAAACAAAATGCTAGAAAACCTAATCAAGACAAATTAACTGAAAACAAATCAATGTTCACACATGCACCTCTAGGGTGGTTCCACTTATTGCCTTCATAAAAACAGTCATGTCCCTCGAATGTAGGAATACCATTAGCAAAGACCCTCAATTAAAAAATATCATCATAAAGATCATAGTCCCTCGATGGCCCTTCGATGCTGCTTTCGATAAATGATCTTTTCTCTCGATATTGCCTATGAATACATGATGATAGTCCCTTAGAATTGCTAAAGGTATCCCTATATATTTCCTTTATGACTGTACGATGACCCGCGCCTGTCTCTCGAACATCCAACGATAGGGATTCCTACTAACTAATGGTGAGATGACACTATCTAAAGGAAGAGGAAAAGAACAAAAGACTTTTGAATAGGTATATAGTTGTTCATCTCTTACTCACAAACAAAAAACATTTTTTTCACAGTACACTTCTCTTCTGAAATATTTTCAAAACAAACACTTTGTATGCATTCTCAACTGATACGAGAATCATTACAAAGTTGCCGAACTTAGGCATTTTCAAAATATTTTCAAACTTACACATTCACAAAGCATTTTCAAAAGTGAGCTAGAGATTAAGAGCCCGTAGATAACTACGAATGAAAAGGGTGCTAACACCTTCCCTTTTCATAAGCTACCCCCCTTACTCATAAAATTCTCGAAGGTCTTTCCTATTTTTTTCATCCTTTCCTTTATTTCGATAAAATAAAAGTAGGTGGTGTCTCTTGCTATCTGCAACATTTGCAATAAAACGCAAAACCTAAAAGTCAGTTCTGCCACTGTATTACTGAACTAGCGACTCTGCTAGGGAGAACTAAATGTGGGGTTACCTTATATTTAGATTACATTTAAAATGCTTTACTTGCTTGATTTGTATGCTTTTACATTTCAGGGTTTCGCTTGGGTTTATTTTTGTAAAGATCCTATATCCGGATCTGGGCCATTTTAGGTAAGTAGCAATAGATCGTGAAAATTGTACAGCGTATACCGATATTGTTGAAGCAATTGCTACGTTAGTGTGACATATTGGTTGGTTCCGGTGTCCCTTGAGTTAAGTCAAGAGAATGCTGGGCTGCCGCATGGTGTCATAAAGCACTAACTAAACTTAGAACCTTAGTTGATAGAACTTAGCCATTAGAAAGTAGTGAGATGACCGACTTTGGTGCAGATTGAAGTTGACCGATACTCGATACTACACTCATTGTGATCAGACTCTCAGGATATTTCGGTTGCAAAGCAGATGCTTGTGCTGAAACAATGCCCGAGAGAAAGATCAATGATATTGAGGCTCCTAGAACCCGATTACTTCTTTTACGACATGTTTAGCCAACTAAAACTCAAGAGGGTACTTACCTACAAACTCCATGCAAGCTTGAACCTAAGGCTTTATGTGTTTTGTTTGTGTATGATTGATTGTTCGAACATGACATCATAACATCATGACATCATACCACATCATTTATACTAACCATTTCAAGAACAAGGGGATTTATCTTTGTTCTTTGTTTTAGGTTATGGCCTTCTCTCGTAGAAGCACTATCCAAATCAACTTTGTAAGGGTACCTTGTTAGCTTAAGGAGTTATTCTCAAGGGTTACCGAAAGTTCTCCATTCATTGAAAGGCATGGTCGACTACTCAGTCTGGTTACACCAGGTTTTGACGAAGACACAATGAGTGTTCTATTTCAGTTCTTTGACCCTGCACATCACTGTTTCACCTTTCTAGATTAATAGTTGGTACCCACAATAGAAGAGTTATCTAAACTATTGGGAGTACTTATTCTTGATCATACATCCTTCACCGGTTTATAGGAAGCTCCAAAACCAGAAGATATTGCAGCAACCTTACATCTGAAGCGGTCCAACATTGTATCTAATTGGGAAACGAGAAGTGGAGTCAAAGGCTTTCTTGCTAAATTTCTGATAGAGAAGGCTCAACTATTTTTGGATGCTATGAGTTTTCAGGCTTTCGAGGAGATCTTGGCTTTGTTAATCTATGGATTGGTATTATTCCCTAATCAAGACCAACTCATAGATGTGACTGCCATCAAAATATTTCTTGCTCGTAATCCTGTGCCTACCTTGCTGGGGGATATTTTGCATTCTCTTCACACTCGTACTATGAAGAGGCGAGGAACTCTCATGTGTTGTATACCTCTGCTATCCAGGTGGTTTATTTCGCACCTTCCGCGCTTGATAATGAAGAATGAAAAAGGTTTCAGGTGGTCTCAAAGAATAATGTCACTCTCTCATTCATACATCTATTTGTATTCCTGATCTCATGAGGATATCACTATCATTGACCACTGTGGGGAATTCCATAATGTTACACTTCTTGGCATTAGGGGAGGTATTACTTACAAACCTTTTCTAGCTCTCTGTCAATTTGGTTATGCTCGAAGAGATGGTCCTCATGACACGCTTATCCAGGGTATTATATTCGATTACGAGAATGATCCTCAAGGTTATCGTTAAACGTTTATACATGCTTGGGGCATAGTGAACAAGATTGATAGCAAGATTTTAGGACAGAAGAGTTCTATCCCTCTAGATCCTTATCTCAAATGGGTATAGGCTCGTGATCAAAATCTTATGATGCCATATCCTGCTGTCCTACCAGTAATCATGGAGCCTATTGTCGAAGGAGACGTTTCTCGCACCATCCTTCATCAAGATATGCCTACTGACTTTGAAGAATTTTGGAAGTCCTGGATTCAACTCAAGGAATAACTGGACACCTTTGAGACTCAATTCTATAAAAGTGATAAGAAAGTGTTGGAGATCACAAAGCAACTTCATGAGAAGCAGAGTCTTAACGCATATATCAACACGAAAAGGAGGCGTCTAGGAGAAACTTAAAGTTTTAGGAGCTTTTTAATTTATCCCTTTGTAATCTTTTGTATTCACATGAACTTATTAATGAAAATCTTTGTTTCTGTTTCCTTTTGGTTAACAAATTTAAATCTCCTAAGGTCCTTGAAAACATTGCATATGCATATCATGCATATCACTACATGACATATGTTTCAAGACAGATTTCTTATCGTCTTGCTGTTTATTTCAGCAGAAAGAATGGCTCTTGAACAAACAGTTAAGGATATTCAGGCTCAGAATGCCCAGTTCCAGCAAATGTTCCCGAGTCTAGCCAAGGGGTAGTAAGAATTGAAGGCCCTCATCACTAAAGAGAGGAAGGAGAAAATCAAGAAACCAACTGGCGCCCTCAACATGGGTAGGAGGCTCAAAGGTCCGGTCAAGCGAGCTTTGGAGTTTGAAGAAGAAAATGATGACCATGAGGAAGATGATAAAAGTATGAAGTCTAACAACCAGGGTTCTGATGAAGAAGAAGCAAACTATTCAGATGAACAATATCCTCCGGCTGAGGAAAAGTACAAGCAGTTGGAAGATCGTCTCAATGCTATGGAGATCCAGAGAGTTCATGGGTTGGATTTCGAGGAGCTGGGTCTTATCTCGGGGGTTGTTATCCCTCACAAGTTCAAGGCCCCCGTCTTTTCCAAATACGACAGTGTGTCTTGTCCTAAGCTTCATCTACGATCTTATGTCTTAAAAATCTAACCCCATACTGCTAATAAAAAATTATGGGTGCATTACTTCCAAGAAATCCTGTCGGGGACGCAATTAGAATGGTTCTATCAGTGGGAAGGAACCAACGTTCACACTTGGGAAGACTTGGCTGCTGCTTTCTACAAGCAGTATCAATCTAATGCTGAACTTGCACCGGTGCGAGTGAAATTACAAAACATGTCTATAGGCTCGAACTAGGGTTTCAAAGAGTACGCCTAGAAGTGAAGAGATTTAGCTGGAAGGGTGAAACCTCCCTTGTCTGATCGGGAGCTAATTGATATGTTCATGGGCACTCTGACTGGTCCATTATTCAATTTGCTAATTTGGAGTTCTTCATCTGGTTTTACTGAGCTAATCCTGACTGGGGAATAAGTTGAAAGCGGTATCGGGAGCAGACAGATTCTGGTGGCTACGTATTCTAGTTTTGTAAAGAAGACGTTCAATAATAAGAAAGAAACCAATGCTGTCTATGGACAGAAGGGTCGTGGTAAGAATGATCACCACTAGTCTGTGGGAGCGGTGTTGATTTCTAATCCTGCACCTATTGAACAACAACAACAGGGGAATCAACGTAGGTCAGACGCTCTGAGGAGGAAGTTCACTAAATTTTATATTCCATTTGTTGTACCCAAAATTTTTCCCTCTCATTTCTCAAATAATCTCTCACAAGATCTCCTTTGGTTCAAGACTGCACAAGGGTTGATCAGCTCAAGACACCTCCTTAAGCACTGATGACTAAAAATTAGGGTTTGAGATTGCACAAGGAAAAATGGAATTTTAATTCCCCATATGACATTAATGGATCATTTTGGACCCTCAATATTTCTCATGTCAAGTTTCAAGTCTTGGATCACATTTTTTCCCAGTCAATTGATCAGTTGACCTAAAATCAACTATATTGGGGAAAAAGTAATCTTAGGTCAATTTACAATCAAAATTCATAATTTTTGATCCATATCAACATCATAAACTCATATTTGTCATTTTATCAAGTTTGGACCACAATTCCTCAAAAAATTTGATCAGATCATCAAAAGGGCAAAATGGTCAAAATTAGGATTTTGATTGAGAAGGTGCAATTTCTGATTTTTGACCTAGAAAATGAATTGATGGTTTGAGGCATGATCTCAAGGATTAAAATGCTTCATTTTGACCTAATGGCATGGTTCAAAACATCCCTTAAGTTCAATTGATTGACAGTTGATTTTCAGTCAACTGATGAAAAGTCAATTGTACACTGAAAAGTCAAACTTTGACTTTTTGGTCAAAATCAAGTATCAAGGATCACGATTCATCAATACATGTAAAAATATGAAACTTGTTCATCAATAAATCAAAATTCAAGATTTCATTTTGAAAATTCAAAGTTTCTAAACTTAAAATTTTTTCTAAGTTTTGGAAAATTCATACTTTTTCATAACTTTGGGCCAAATTTTCACCATGATGCAAGATGATTCAAAGGAAACTTCTAACATGAAAGATGAAGATATCAATGATATCTAAAACATTGTATAACATAACTTCTTCTATAAATGCATGTATTTCAAGTTATGATTTTGTGAAGACATGTTCATGAAACTTGGAAACTTAGTGAAATTTTGCCCTAGTTTAGGCAGGATTTTGACCTAACTTCATCGCAATTTTTCACATAGTTCCAAGATGAATTAATTTTTTTTTCCAACATAGAGGTTGTAGAGGATGTTACAAGCTTTCCAAAATGTCCAATAACTCCTTAAGATCATACTTGAGCAAGGATAATCGAAGGCAAGAAGTTAGGGTTTCATTCTTGAATTATAAGTCATTTCTTGATGAACACATAATTGAATTTCATGTTAGGTTGCATAATATTGATTTGCAGCCCTTTTAACTTGTGTATCTATCCATCATTAATGGATTACACAAACTTTTGAGCTATAATCCAAGTGGTTTAAGCTTTATCGAATTCACATTGCCATTTTGGGAAGAAAGTGAAGAATGTCATTGTTTAAAAGCAAGCTTTATGCACAAAGTCAATTCTTGAGCCTCTAATTTGTTCCCTCTGATCACACTCCATCTGAAAAGTCAGAAGAAAGTGCGTTTAAAGCATAACCACTCTATCTTAGCAAGTACACAAGGCATTGAAACTTGGATTTCTAAAAAATCACATGTTATGCTTAAACTTGTGATTTTGAATTCTGATCAACAACAAGTCTCCAACTTGTTGCTTATAAATAGAGGCACTATTTGTGAGCTAAGACACGAGCATTGACACCCTGAAACACTCCAAAACTCCCTCAAATAAGAAATTGCCTAAAAACTCCATTGTTGCACAGTTTCCGACCTTGAACTCCAAACTCATATTTCCCAAGTGCGTTCTTTGGACTTTTAGTTCCTAAAGCTTCCTAACATCAAATACAAACTATCCTATACCCTGTTACACGACTGTAACATCAACTTCTTCAACTTCCATAACCAAAAACAGAGCATTGCATATTAACTTCTCCAAGCCATTTCAGTCACTCTCAACTCAAGCTAAGCATTGCATTAGCTTCCTAGAGACTCAAGGAAGCTAACCTGATCATTGCAGCACCTAGAGACTCATTTAGGCATTGTTAGGCTTACATTTGTGAAGATAAAATATAGACATCATTGTCCTGAAACTGTACATGTCCATAGATTTCATTTATTTTGATTGAGCTAGGAGAATTTTGAGTTTGAACTTGCTGAAATATTTAGGTCAGAATTTGGTACTTTTAGAAATTCATGCTCATCTTTGAGAATTAGCTTAAGTTATTTACATATTCAGATTCGTGAGAAAATTTCTAACAAGTTTGATGTTGGAAGTTTTGTGAATGAATGAGAAATGAGTGAGTTACAGGATCCATGGCTGTAGGTTGAAGATGAAGTTATATTCAGGACTTGATTTGTGTTATATGTTTATTATTTTACCAATGTTAACAGATGTATAGCCACCCCAGTGGTAAAGCGTGCGACTGTTAATCTTTGGGACCATGGTTTGAACCCCAGTGGTACCCTTTTGTTCTATTTTTTCACATTTTATCTCTTTTTGTTCCATACAGTAGCGCTGAGCCTCCCCCTTTGGGCTTTGTTTTTTTGCTAGCTTCTGACCCCCTGCCTATTTTTACACCCCTGGCCCATTATTTTGCTTTGCTATTTTATTTTCTTTTTTATTTTATTTTATTTTCATTTCATATTTTCTTTACTATTATTATTATTATTATTATTACTTTTATTAATGATAAAAATCCAAAAATATTTTATTTATTTATTTGCATATTTAAAAAATACTCATTTATATTTTATTTTCTTCATAAAACACAAGAACAAAAACATTTTCTTTTAGTAAATTAATTTCTTTTTTAATTAATGTTTAGATAATTAAATTTAATTATTATATTATTCTCTTGTAAATTAAAATTTATTTAGGGCTTAGGTTTTCTTTTAATTAATTTATTTTCATTATTATTATTATTATTATTAATTTAAAATATTTTCATAAAAAACCCTAAAAATACCTTTTAACCTAATTTCTTTCTTAATTAATTTAGGTTTAAGTTGTTTTGTTAATAATTTTCTTTAACTAGGATAAAACCCTTTCAAAAAATCCAAACAAAAATCATTTCTTTTTCCATTTGCATTTGTACATTATTATTTATTCAATTCTTGTACATTTATTCAATATGGTTATAATATTTAATTAGGTTTAATATTCTTGCAAAATCCCCATTTTTAAATTTTTATACCCCCTCCCCTAATGATATAATAGCTTAGTATTTTTAATTTTTGCAATTTATCGTTTTATATAAATACTAGTAAATTAGGGTTTGTATGAAAAGATTAAAATCAACAAGTTAGCAAACCCTAATTCAAGAAAAAACAATGCATGTAAATCAATACACTTGCACACTTGCACCCTTAGGGTAATTCCACTTTGTTGCCTTACAAAAATGGCCATGTTATGCATGTGGGATATCTTAGCAAAAAGCAATAAAAAATACAAGATCGTAGTCCCTCGATGACGCTATCAATGTTGCCTTTCAAAATGATCTTAGTCCCTCAAAGAGAAATGATAAGACATCTTACAACATTACTATCATGACTATACGATGACCCATGCCCGTCCCTTTACATCCAAAGATAAGGCTTCTTACCAATCAATGGTAAGATGGAAATATCAAAGGAAAGGAAGAAATGAACAAAGACTTTTGAGTAGGTAGATTGTTCCTAGTTGCTTGCTAATTTTCAAATCAAACATCCTTGCTATTTTCAAAACAAACACCAAACACTTTCAAAACATTTGCAAACATGAAAGATTTTCAAAAGATCAACACTCTGTATACGTTCTTACGAACGAAAACTATTACAAAGTTTTCCTAAACGACGGTGCCTTTTCAAAATACTTTCAAAAATCACACAAAGCACATTTTCAAACAAAAGCAAGTGATCTAGCAAGCAACTAAGAGCCCATAGATAACTATGGATGAAAAGGGGACTAACACCTTCCCTTTTCATAATCTACCCCCCGAACTCAAGAAATAATCTCAAAGGTCTTTCATGTTCTTTTCAGCCTTTCCTTTTGGATAAAAGAAAAGTCGGTGGCGACTCTTGCTAACCGCAACATTTGCGATCAAACACAAAACACCCAAGTCAGTTCTCCCACCGTATCACAGAACTGGTGACTCTACTGGGGAGTTACTTAAAAGTGGGGTTACCTTAGGGCTAGATCACATTTACTTGCTTTCATTGTTTGACTTGTTTGCTTTACATTTTGGTTCCTTGTTTGGGCTTGTTCTAATCCTCTACCCGGATTTGGGATACCTTATAGGCAAGTAGCAATACATTATGGAAACTGTGCGGGGTATACCGACATGGTCTAAGCAATAGCTACGTTAGTGTGACATATTTGTGGGTACCGGTAGCCCTTGAGTAGTCAAGGAGAATACAGGGCTGCTGAGTGATGTCATGAAGCACTAACTGACTTTAGAACCTTTACTTGACCAACTTGGCCATTAGGACGTAGTGAGATGACCGGGTTTGGTGCAGTCAAAAGTTGGTTGATACTCGATACTACACTCATTGAGGTTTGGCTTTTCGGGATATTTCGGTCATTGTGAAAGAGGCTTGCGCTGAAATAATGCTCGAGAAGACAAACCAGTTATATTGAGATTCCATAGAACCCGATTACTATTTCTAGGACAGGTTTTAGCCAACTAAACATCAAGATGGTACTTACCTATGAGACTCCATGCAAGCCTAAACCTAAGGACTTGTTTGCCTTGTTTGTATATATTTACTTGTACATGACATCATAAACATCATAACATCATACTCATTCTCGCTAACCATTTCAAGGATTATTAGAATTTATCTTTGTTCAGTTTTGTAGGACATGTCTTCTATCCGCAAAAATACTATTCAAGTCAATCTCGTAAGGATTCCTCCTCAACTCAAAGAGTTAGCATCAAGGGTCCCTGAGAATTCTTCATTCACCGAAAGACATGGTCTCCTCCTAAACTTGGTTACCTCTAACACTGATGTAGATATGATGAAGGTGCTTTTCCAATTCTTTGATCCTCTACACCATTACTTCACTTTCCCCGATTATCAACTTGTACCAACTTTGGAAGAATTTTCCCAACTCTTGAGGATTCCCATTCTCAATCAACTACCCTTCAACGGTATGGAAAGAGATCCAAAACCTGAAGAGATTTCCCAAGCATTACACTTGCAACAATTTGATATCATAACTAATTGGGAAACAAGGAGTGGTGTCAAAGGTTTCTTAGCCAAGTTCTTGTTTGAAAAAGCTCAAGATTGTTGGAACTCCTTGGACTTACAAGATTTTAAAGAAATTGTGGCCCTTCTCATCTAGGGGATGGTTTTGTTTCCAAATCCTGACCAACTCATAGATGTAAACACTGTCAAAATCTTCATGTTTAGCAATCCAGTGCCTACTTGTTGGGGGATATCCTACATTCTTTTCACTCTCGCACTATGAGGAAGAGAGGATCCATCATGTGTTGCACTCCTCTCTTGGACAGATGGTTTATTTCACATCTTCCTCGATCTGTGTTGAAGAACGAGCAAGGTTTGAGGTGGTCCCATAGGTTGATGATGCTCAGACATTCAGATGTTCATTGGTGTTCTCAATCCTTGGAGAATGTTACTATAGTCGACCATTGTGGAGAATTCCCTAATGTCCCCTTGCTTGGCATTAGAGGAGGTATCACTTACAACCTCTGCTTAGCCTTACGACAGTTTGGATATGGCCGAAGGGATGGTCCACATGAGATGCTTATCGAAGGAGTGGTATTCAACTACGAGAGCAACGATCAAAGCTACCGACAGAGGTTTATCCGAGCTCAGAGAATGGTAATCAAAGTGGATAGTAAGATGCTAGGACACAAGAATTCCATTACCCTTGAGCCTTACCTTAGGTGGGTATGAGCTCGTGCTCAGAAACTTGTGATGCCTTATCCCTCCATCTTACCAGTCATCATGGAACCTGTGGTTGAAGGAGATGTCCTGTACACTGTCCTCCATCCCGACATACCTACCTCTCTCGAAGACTTGCAAAAAGGTTGGATTCAACTGAAGGAGGAACACGATACCTTAGAAGTTCAATTCTATGCTAGTGAGAAGAGGGTCTTGGAGCTTACAAAGCAGCTACAAGAAGAGCAAAGTGTGAACGCCTATCTCGCGTCGAAGAGGATGCGTTCAGTCTTTTTATCTTAGAAAGTTATTTTGTAAGCCCAAGAGGCATGATGTAATCCTTTTGAACTAATTAATGAAAAATTGACGTTTGTTCATTCTTTTGTCTATACAAATTTAAATTTTAGTAATCCTTGAAATCATTTGCATATACATTCCATGCATCATAACATGAAAGGTTTTCACACAACTGGTTTCCTTATCTTTTTGCTGTTTATTTCAGCAAGATGGATCTAGAGAAAAATGTGAAGGATCTTCAGACACAAAACTCTCAATTCCAAGAGATTTTGCTGGCCCTAGCCAAGGGGCAGCAAGATATGATGGCATTGTTGGAAGTTAAGAAGAAACCCAAGAAAAGAGCCTTGGTCAACATGGGCAGAAGGTTCAAAGAGTCGGTTCGTCAGATCCTGGTAGTGGAAGACTCATCTGAAGAAGACGAGAATCAGATTGGTGAGGTTAAGAGTACCCAGGATGACTATGTTAATGATCAAGCGTCTGATGATGATTATTTTGACGAGCAGTATCCACCCGCCGATGTCAAGTATAAGCATATTAAAGGCTGTTGAAATCCAAGCCGTCCCCGGTTTAGATTTTGATGATTTGGGTTTGATCTCTGGGGTTGTTATTCCCCACAAATTCAAAATACCAATCTTTGCAAAGTACGATGAAGTTTCTTGTCCAAAACTTCACCTGAAATCTTATGTGCGCAAGATACAGCTGCACACTGCTGATAAGAAACTTTGGGTTCACTTTTTCCAAGAGAGCTTAACCAGAACGCAATTAGAGTGGTTCTACCAGTTGGATGGTTCCCGTATCAATACTTGGGAGGATTTAGCTACCGCCTTCTTCCATCAGTACCAGTATAACACTGACTTGGCGCCAACGAGAGTTCAGTTGAAAGATATGACCATGGGAAAGAATGAAGGATTCAAAGAATATGCACAAAAGTGGAGAGACCTCGCCAGTAGGGTTCATCCTCCTTTAACTAATAGGGAGCACATTAACATGTTTATGAGCACTTTATCTTGTCCATTCTTTAATCTATTGGTTGGCTGCTCTTCTTCTGGTTTCACCGAATTAATCTTAACCGGTGAAAGAGTTGAAAGAGGCATCAAAAGCGGAAAGATTCCCATGGCATCTGCCTCCACTTCCAATCCTATAAAGAAACCTTTTGCTGCAAAGAAGGAAATCAATGCTGTGTATGGGGCAAGGGCCTGTACCAAGAAGAATGATCATCCATCTGTTAATGTGTCCAAGTCTCCAATCCAACTCCTACTCCAAGACCATCTGCTAATCACCAACATTTTGAAACTCCGAGAAGACAATTTATGAGGTTAAGCATGTCATTATCTCAAGCCTTACAACATTTGCTCAAGGATAATTTGGTGACATTGCGCGATCCTCCTGCCAACCCTGATACCTCTTCACCAAAGTATAATCCGAACGCTAAATGTGCTTACCACTCAAGTAGCCCCGAGCATGAGACTGACCAATGTTAGGCCTTGAAAAATAAAATCCAGGATTTGATTGATAACAAGACTATTGAGTTTGATCCTCCTCCAACTCCGAATGTAATCACCGCGCCTATGCCGAAGCATGGCAAGGATGTCAATGAAGTCAACGCTGTGGGTGATTCTGATGAAGAAGCTGCATTTGAAGATTGGGTGTATCCTACTACAACGGAGCTGAAGAATTGGAATGCAAAGGACTTTGTGCCTATCTCCTTCATTAAGGAGTAATCTACTTGTTTATTTCTTTTTTTCTTCTTTCAATTCAAGAACATTTTGTCTGTAATATTTAACAATGACTTTTAAGCCATGTGCCTGGCCCGGGGCACTTTGGTCCATTTGTAAAGGGTTTTATTTATGTTCATCTAATCATATGATCATTCAATCATTAGACTCATTTTGCATTTAAATCTTTGTGTTCATTGTCTTTCTTTTCTTTCAAATACATTTTTCAAAATAGCCATGTATCTTACATGCATACACACACGCTCTTACAGGTCCTCATCCACTCTGGATCTTATTGCCAATGACTCTACTATTGTCGACTATGACTTCAAATGTCCAATCAACCAAGCTGAAGACGAAGGCGGGGAAGATTGTGAAATACCGAGAGAACTAGCCAGACTTCTATTACAAGAGGAAAAATCTATTCAGCCGCACGAAGAGTCAGTTGAAGTTATCAATCTGGGTACTGAGGTAGACAAGAAGGAAATCAAGATTGGCATTAACTTGGAAAGCAGTGTCAGAAGCAGGTTGGTTCGGATGTTGCATGAGTATGTGGAAGTATTTGCTTGGTCTTATGAAGATATGCCAGGGTTGGATACCAACATCGTAGTTCATCGTCTGCTGACAAAAGAAGACTGTCCTCCTGTTAAACAAAATGTTCGTTGCATGAGGCCTGATATGTCTAAAAAGATAAAAGCTGAAGTGATGAAATTTGATGCAGGGTTCCTAGATGTGACATCCTATCCCCAATGGGTTTCCAATGTGGTGCTAGTGCCAAAAAAAGACGGAAAAGTTCGCATGTGCGTAAACTATAGGGATCTGAATAGGGCAAGACCCAAGGATGACTTCCCTCTACCTCACATTGACGTATTGGTCGACAACACTGCTCAGCATAAAGTCTTCTCTTTCATGGACGGTTTCTCTGGCTAAAATCATTTAAGAATGGCTCCCGAAGACATGGAGAAGACCACTTTCGTTATGAAATGGGGCATCTTTTGCTACAAGGTCATGCCCCTTGGATTGAAGAATGTCGGGGCAACATATCAAAGAGGTATGGTAGCTTTGTTTCATGACATGATTCATCATGAAATAGAGGTAAATGTGGATTGTATGATTTCCATATCTCAAACTGAAGAGGAACATCTCGATCACCTGTACAAACTATTCGAGAGGCTGAAAAAGTACAAGTTGAGGTTAAACCCTAACAAATGCACATTTGGAGTACGATCTGGAAAGCTTCTAGGTTTTGTTGTTAGCAATAAAGGCATTGAAGTTGATCTCGC
Organism: Vicia faba; assembly: GCA_948472305.1. Taxonomy (NCBI): domain Eukaryota; kingdom Viridiplantae; phylum Streptophyta; class Magnoliopsida; order Fabales; family Fabaceae; genus Vicia; species Vicia faba. The sequence continues at coordinate 1,117,537,554 of OX451738.1, read as the reverse complement.
CAAGGTAAATTCCATCTAAGAAATTCCCGTCCCTCATTCTGAAAAGGAAGTTAGAGGATTCTTGGGTTGTCTCAATTACATCACCCGTTTCATATCTCACTTGACTGCTACTTGTGGGCCAATCTTCAAACTCTTGAAGAAAGATCAGGTAGTCAGATGGAATGATGAATGCCAAGCTTCCTTTGACAAAATCAAAGAGTATCTGCAAGAACCTCTTAGTCTCATGCCTTCAGTTGAAGGAAGACCCTTGATCATGTACTTGATAGTACTAGAGAACTCTATGGGGTGTGTTTTGGGCCAACATGACGAGTCTGGCCGAAAAGAGCATGCTATTTATTACCTGAGCAAAAAGTTTACCGACTGCGAAACCAGATATTCGCTGCTCGAGAAAACTTGCTGGCTTTAGCATGGGATGCTCTCCGGCTAAGACAATATATGTTGACTCAAACCACTCTGTTGATTTCTAAGATGGACCCAATCAAGTACATCTTTGAGAAACCTGCCCTCTCTGGACGGATAGCCAGATGGCAAATGATCTTAACTGAGTACGACATTCAATACACTATGCAAAAGGCCATCAAAGGAAGTGTACTAGAAGATCATTTGGCCCATCAAGCTGTTGATGATTATCAGTCCATGAACTTTGACTTCCCTGATGAGAACATTATGCTAGTAACCGACTGCACGAAACTTGGACCGTATGACGGACCTGAACAAGGATCCCAATGGACTATGGTCTTCGATGGGGCATCCAAGACCTTAGGTAACAGAATTGGTGCCGTGATTATATCTCCTGAAGGTTGCCATACTCCTTTCACTGCCATACTATGCTTCGATTGCACGAACAATATGGCTGAATACGAAGCATGCATTTTGGGTATGAAGGCTGCCATTGATTTGAGGATCAAGCGTTTAAATGTGTTTCGAGATTCCGCTCTAGTGATTAGCTAAGTAAAATGAGATTGGGACACTAAACACCCTAATCTCATCCTTACAAGGAACTTGTGCTATCCCTGATTCCCTACTTTGAAGAGATCAGCTTTGAGCAGTTCCCTAAGGAAGAAAATCAGTTGGCTGACGCCTTGGCAACCATGTCTTCAATGTTCAAGGTCACATGGGACAATGAAGCCCCTATGATTACAATTGAAATATTTGACGAACCTGCACACTGCTGTGAGCTTGACACTGACGCATAAAAGCCATGGCACCATGAGGTGATGAGATACCTTGAAGCACAAGAGTATCCCGAGGGAGCATCCATCAATGACAGAAAGTTCTTACAAATATTTTCAGCCAAATTCTTTCTAAGCAACATAATATTGTACAAGCGCAACCGTTGTACCCCAAAATTTGCCCTCCCATCTTCTTCAAAGTTTTGACAAGCATCATCTCAATTTGCTCAAGTCTACTCAAGGGTTGCACAGTCAAACCACCCTCCTAAGCCAGTCAAATTAGGGTTTTGGTTCTTGCAAGGAAGTTGAGGTTTTCAAGGGCTCAATCAAGTCCCATATGCTCATATACATTGTCAAGCACCTACGTGTCAAGTTTCAAGGCTCACAAGGTCAAGTTGCACAGTCAAAAACCCTAATTGCTTCACAATCAACTGTAGGGGCAAAATGGTCATTTGGCAGTCAAAAGTCAAAATTTTTGGTCAACATCTCATTTTGAAGCTACAATCATCATTTGGTCAAATCTTGACAATGATTTCACAAGCATGGCTCAAAAATCATCAAGATGCAAAAGTTTCTATTTTTGGACAGTTGAAAAGTCAACTGTAACTTGACCAAGGCATAACTTTTTCATGGTTCATCAGAAAAATCCCATCCAATGCTCATTTTGAAGGGGATGACATTTCCTACAACTCATCTTCACATTCCAAATCCAAGAAATGCTCTCACAAAAGTTATCAATTTCAACATTATAGGTCATTTTCAAAAGTCAACAAAAAGGCATTTTAAGTCAAAGACCATAACTTGAGATTGGTAAATCAAAATGACATGGGACCAAAGGCATTGGTTAGAGGACTTCAAGACCTTTCCAAAATGTCTAAGAACATGTTCATATGATCAAAATTGAGCAAGATATGCATTGGAGAAGTTGGAAAATTTTTGTGAAATGGCAAAAGTCAACTATCCTTGAAACTTCAATTTTTGACAAAAGGGCCCACTTTTTTCCACTTGATTCATCCTTGTCATGCCACCCACGTGTCCCATGATTAAATTCAAGATTAAACATTTATTTTTTCTATTTTTATTTAATTTTATTGATTTAATTCATTTTAAATCCTTAGAATTCAAATAAAAATCAAAAAAATTAATTAAGTGATATCTTGTGTTTTGAATGACCTTGATGCATCATAATACACATGCCAAATTCGTGTAAAGTCCATTTCAAGCATGAAATTCAAATTTTGAACAAAAATGGCAAGTTTCTTTAATGGTGGTTATGAGGAAATCCAAAGCTTAATGGCAATGGTTAAAAGCTCCTAAAGGTGACTGATTCTCATTCAAGCATACATATGCAAGCCTCTCCAATCAAATTCACGAGCTAGAAACCTCAAAAACGGCATAATCAAATTCAAAAAAACTTGAAGAAAAGTCACAAACTGAAATCAATCTTCCAGTACAATTCAAACACTTTCCTTGATCCAAACACATTCCCAACACTCCCAGGAACGATTTGCACTCATAAACAAGCCCCAGCACTCAAGGAAGCGGCCAAACAGAACCACGGTTTGAACAAACTTTTCCATAATCGAAATTCATTTATTACGCATCTTTAACACATTTTGAATACTGCTTTGCATTTCTAACATTGTTATGAAGCTTTTGATATAATTTAATTTGATTATGGTGCCTTAAAATGAAAGTTGCCATTGGAGAGTGCTAGGGTTTCAGAGCTTTTCAATTAGGGCTTTGCACATGCTGTAAAATCAGACCTCAAGATGTATATGGTTGAAACCGCCTGATTGAACCAAAGACATTGGACACCTCGCGCCCTTTTTATATAGCTCAGGGGCCTAATCGCTATTTTGGACGTTGGCATTTTGTGGGGGTTTAAAACCCCCGTTATTTGTTTGTTTTTTTTGTTTCAGGAACGAAGAAGATGATTACGTGGAAGGACGGGAATGGGTTATTCAAACATGACGCGCCTTTTTTGTGTTTCCAGACTATACTTTTGTTTTTGCATAATATATTTAATGGTCATTATATTAACAAAGCACTCAAGTGGCTCAGTGGAAGATGGCGTGGCTTTCAACCATTGGGACCTGGGTTCGATTCCCAGGTCCCCCATATAATTGTTCATATTTTTTTCAACATATTCCAATGCAGTGTTCCAGCAAAAGTCCACCATACATCTCCAACAATCAGCGTGCCAAGTGGCCTCAGAAGCAGATCCAAAGGCCAGGAAATGATGAGCACCATGCTCATGAGTCAATGTGCTCCAGGCAATTCCAAAAGTCAGCAAAGGCTTGATCACTATTGGGCCCAGATTTGCTTCACTTAACCCCCTTTTTTTGGTTCATCCCTTTTTCTGTTTGTCTTATATTTTTATGTTGTTTGTTTATTAATTAATTTTTCTAATTATCACTAAATTAACATAATTAACTTTTCCCATAAAAAATCAAAAAAAGAACTAATATTATTATTATTATTATTAATTTCATGTTATTTTTGTAAATAAATACTAATAAATTGAATTAGTTTTAATTAGGCAACTTTAACCTTTTTTACTTAATAACTAAAATAAATTTAGAATTAGGTTTTTATTAACTTTTAATTTTAATTCCTTTTACTTTATTTCATTAAAAACATAAAAACACAAAAACATTTTTCTTTTAATTAAGTTAATTAATTAGTTATTAGTTAGTTTTAATTTCATTTAAATTACAAAAAAAGACAAATTCAATTTAATTCTAAAAAAGGGTCAACACCCTAAAGACTTCCCGATTTAAATTTCTTCTCGCGCGCATTTTTTTATTTTGATTATTTATGTAACTGTCCCCAGATATGTAATAGTTAAATAGGAATTTTACCGCTTTATTTAATTTCTCGCACTTTATTTTACAAAACGGGTCTTTATTTTTTGGCGATGTATAGACCCGCGCCTTGTAATAGCGTAGAATTTATCTTTCCGCAATTTATTTTCCGCACTCCTAACTGTTAACAATGCATGAAAGAATGTATGTAAATAAAATTAATCCGTAGCTCACAAATAACATGTACAAAACATTAACTGAAAAACAACACACATGCACATGCCACTTCTAGGGTACGCCTCACTGGTTGCCTCGAACGTGGCCATCAAGTATAGGGTGTCTTAGAGGTCGCCCTTCGGTCCAAAAGATCCAGTTGCCTCGAAACGGTTGCCTCGGAAAAAGGGATCTAGGACATTAGGGTTACTTCTAAGGTGTCCTACCATTGCTTTGGTGACCACACACTGTCCCTTAATCGAATTGACCCGAACACCTCCAACGATGGTGCTACCTACCTCTCAATGGTGGGATGGCACTATCTTAAGGACTCTTACACAGCTTAATTCCTTAGGGTAGGTAGATGACTCATGGGTACTTTCTCTTTTCAAAACAAACAAAATACTTTTCACACCTTACACTTTCAAAAAGTTTTCAAACAATACTTCATACACTCTTGAGGACTGATACAAGAGTTACCTAGAAGTTTTCAAACGAACTTTTTTTCAAAACCCACACACACACTTGAAAAGCAACAAACAATTTTGAAAACATAAGAGCAAGTACCTAAGAGCCCGTGGATAACCACGGATAGAAAGGGTGCTAACACCTTCCCTTTCTATAAATCTACCTCCCGAACCGAGAAACATCTCGAATAAGGAATTTTGCTGTGCTTTTGTCCTTTCCATGTTGGAGAACATAAAAGACGGTGGCGACTCTTGCTTACCGCGACATTTCGCGAACCAGCTTAAAAAACAGTCAGTTCTATTCCCACCGACCACAGAACTGGCGACTCTGCTGAGGAAAGCTAATAAGTGAGGTGTACCTTAGGATTAGATCATACTTATGTTTTCAATTGCTTGCCTTGTTTGATTTAAATTTGTGGGCCTTGCATCGGAGTTCTATAGATCCTAACCCGGATCTGGGGGATACCTTTTAGAAAGTAGCAACAAACTGTGAGGGAACTGTGTGAGGTATACCGGCACAGTTGAAGCAGTTTGCTACGTTGATGTGGCACTTTGGTGAGTACAGGTAACCCTTGAGTCAAGTCAAGGAGAGTACGGGGCCGCCGCGTGGTGTCGTGAAGCATCAACTGACCTTAGGAACCTTACTTGACCATCCTGGCCTCTTTAGGGGTAGTGAGATGACCGACTTTGGTGCAGTCCGAAGTTGGTTGATACTCGATACTACACTCATTGAGGGTTGTTTTCTTGGAATATTTTGATCGCCAGTTTAGTGGCTAAATCGAAACAATGAACACAGAAAACAACCCAATGATATTGAGCTCCTTAGAACCCGGTTACTTTTGATAGGACAGGTTTTTGAGCCCACCAACTTCAAGAGGGTAGTATCCCAAACTTCATGCTGGCCTAAACTCTAAGGGCTGTGGTGTGACTTGTGTGCCTTATCATGTTTGCTTTTTGTGAATACTTGTGGTGTGCTCTTATCATAGCATCATAACATCATACAGCATCATATGCATTTACTAACCACTTCAAGGGTTCGAATCTTCATCTTTGTTCTTGTTTTGTAGGACATGGAAACTATCCGCAGAAAGACAATTCAGATCAACCTTGTAAGGATACCTCCTCAGCTTAAGGAGCTTGCATCCAGGATTCCCGAGAACTCTTCCTTCAGTGGAAGGCATGGTGGACTCATCAGCTTGGTCAACACCAACATTGAAGAGGATATGGTGAAAGTGTTGTTCCAGTTCTTTGACCCTCTGCACCACTGTTTTACTTTCCCGGATTATCAATTGGTGCCCGCCTTGGAAGAATTTTCTCAGCTTCTGAAGATTCCTATCCTTAGTCAACTACCCTACAACGGTACGGAAAAGGAACCAAAACTTGAAGAGGTTGCTAAAGCATTATGCCTACAACCATCTGACATCAAGGGACATTGGGAAGTCAGAAGTGGTATCAAAGGATTCTTGGCAAAGTTTCTGTTTGAGAAGGCCCAAGAATGTTGGAATTTCCTTGACCTACAAGCCTTTGAAGAAGTTGTGGCACTCCTTGTCTATGGGTTGGTGTTGTTCCCGAATCCAGATCAGCTCCTAGATATCAATGCTGTCAAGATCTTCATATCCAGGAACCCTATACCTACGTTGCTTGGGGACATCCTTCACTCATGTTACACTCGAACCATGAGAAAAAGAGGTGTTCTCATGTGCTGCACTCCTCTCCTGGCAAGGTGGTTTATTTCGCACCTTCCACAATCAGTTTTGAAGAACGAGCGGGTTTGAGATGGTCACAACGATTGATGACTCTTACACATGCTGATATACATTGGTGTTCTCGGTCCAGAGAGAATGTCACTATCATTAATCGTTGCGGGGAGTTTCCTAATGTTCCTTTACTTGGAATCAGAGGAGGTATTACTTACAACCCCTGTCTGGCTTTGAGGCAGTTTGGATATGCTCGGAGGGATGGCCCTCATGATATGTTGATTCCTGACATAGTTTTCGACTTCGACAACGATGCACAAGGACTTCGCCAGAGATTCATCAGGGCTTGGAGGATGCCCAACAGGGTAGATAGCAAGACACTGGGGCACAAGAACTCCATCCCCCTGGAACCTTATCTCAAGTGGGTACGAGCCCGCTCCCAGAAGCTGGTAATGCCATATCCTCATGTTCTCCCTGTGATCAAAGAGCCAATCTTGGAAGGAGAGGTGTCCTACACCATCCAACATCCTGACATGCCAACATCTTGGGAAGAAATGCAAAAGAGCTGGATCAAACTCAAGGAAGAACAGAATTCTCTTGAAACCAGTCTACATGCCAGTGAGAAGAAGGTCTTGGAGCTCACCCGTCTACTTCATGAGGAAAAGACTCTCAACACTTACATAGCTCCAAAGAGGATGCGCAGTGTCTTTTGGGATTAATTATTTTGTAATGTTTTGCCCATGAGGCCCTTATGTACTGAACAGATTATTTCCTAATACAACGTGTGTTCCTTTTTGTCTACAACGAATTTGAACTTTCGAACCCTTGAATGCATTGCATAAATAGCATATCATGCATCATGTGCATAACAAATACTCTTTTTCTACAGGTTGCTTAATCTTCTTCGCTGTTTATTTCAGCACTCAGTCATCATGAATCCTGAACCTACTACAAAGCAAGCTATCAAGGCCCTCCAGGCCCAGAACACCCAGTTTCAGGAGATGGTCATGAACTTGGCCCAGGGACAACCGGAGTTGAAGGCTTTGCTCCTGAAGAAGAAGAAGAAGAAGAGGACTGTGTTGTTCAACACTGGACGCAGACTCGGGAATACACTGCAGAATGAAGCTGAGAGGACTACTCCATCTGTTGGGGAAGGAAGTCACCAAGGGAGAGAGGTTCCTAGTCCTGTGGTCTCTGACACTGAGACAGACTTCAATGATGAATAGTACCCTCCTGCTGAGGATAGGTACAAACAGCTGGAGGACAGGTTAAATGCTATGGAGATTCAACGTGTGCCTGGGTTGGATTTTGGAGACTTAGGGCTATCTTCTGGGGTGGTAATCCCACACAAGTTCAAGGCACCTGCCTTTGTGAAGTACGACGGGGCTTCTTGTCCTAAGCTGCACCTCCGCTCTTATGTAAGGAAGATCCAGCCTTACACGGCAGACAAGAACTTATGGATCCATTTCTTCCAGGAGAGTCTTTCAGGGACTCATCTCGAATGGTTCTATCAGCTGGATGGAACCAACATTCGTAACTGGGAGGACTTGGCTACTGATTTTTATAAGCAGTATCAATACAATTCCGACCTTGCTCCCACGCGTACCCAACTCCAGGGTATGTCACTTGGGACGGGTGAAGGTTTTAAGGAGTACGCACAGAAGTGGAGAGACCTGGCTGGCAGGGTACAGCCACCGTTGACTGACCGTGAACTCGTGGACATGTTCTTGGGGACCCTGTCTGGTCCGTTCTTTAATCACCTGATCGATAATTCCTCTGCTGGGTTTACAGACCTGATCCTGACTGGTGAGAGAATCGAAGCTGGTATCAAATCGGGGAAGATACAGAAGGGTGCCTCCTCAAATACTGAAAAGAAGCCCTTCAAGAAGGAAGCTAGTGCTGTGTATGGTCCCAGAAGACAGAACAAACCGGAACGCCGCCAAGCTGTCAACGCGGTGGTAATTTCAAAGCCTGCTGCTGCTCCTCAGCAATACAACCAGCCAAGAGGTGAGAGACCCAAAAGGCAGTACACTCGGCTCAGCATGACCCTGTCTCAGATTTTGCCGCAACTGCTGTCAACCAATCTGGTAACTGTCAAGGAAGCTCCAAAGGTTATGAACACAACCTCTCCAAAGTACAACCTCAACGCCCGCTGCGCTTATCACTCTGATAGCCCGGGGCATAACACAGATGATTGTTGGGCTCTGAGGAATAAGGTTCAAGACCTTATTGATGCTAAAGAGGTTCAGTTCGAGGCGCCCGAAAGGCCTAATGTGGTGACAGCTCCCATGCCCAACCATGGGGTAAATGCTATCAGGATGGATGATGAAGTGGAAGAATCTGAATTCGACAGCTGGATCTACCCAACGACCGAAGATGGACTAAGCAACTGGACTGCAAAAGACTTTACACCTATTACTTTTGTCACCCAGTAATGAACTTCTTTGTTTTGAATTTGTAACGAACAATAATTTGAAACTTTATGGCCCGGTGTCTTACCCGGGGCACCGTGGTTTTATTTGTGAGAGCTTTTATGTGTCACTTTCATATATCATGAATAAAAGCATTGGACGTTTTTCGCATTTCAAATCTTGCGCTCCCTTTCTTTATTTATATATTGCAAAACAGCTATATTTACACACACTCACTTATACAGGTTCCAATCCACTCTGGATCTCACTGGTAACGACTCTGCTACTGCCAGTTATGACTTCGAAAATCCGATCAACTTAGCCGAAGACGAGGGTGAAGATGATTGTGAAGTGCCTGGTGAACTTGCAAGACTGCTACTCCAGGAAGAGAGGGCCATCCAGCCACATGAAGAGCCAGTGGAAACGGTAAATCTGGGTACTGAGACAGACAGAAAGGAAGTCAAGATTGGTGCCAATCTAGAGCTCAGTGTGAAACAACGGTTGATTCAGATGTTGCATGACTATGTGGAAATCTTTGCCTGGTCCTACGAAGACATGCATGGATTGGATACCGACATTGTGGTTCATCACCTGCCTACCAAGGAAGACTGCCCGCCAGTAAAACAGAAGGTCTGCCGTATGCGTCCAGAGATGTCCAAGAAAATCAAAGCTGAGGTTATGAAACAATTTGATGCCGGTTTTCTTGCAGTGACTTCTTACCCTCAGTGGGTTGCCAACGTGGTTCCAATGCCGAAGAAAGATGGTAAGGTCAGAATGTGTGTTGACTATAGAGATTTGAACAGGGCAAGCCCCAAGGATGACTTCCCCTTGCCTCATATCGACGTTCTGGTTGACAACACTGCTCAGCATAAGGTATTCTCCTTCATGGACGGGTTCTCCGGGTATAATCAAATCAAGATGGCTCCTAAAGACACGGAGAAGACCACTTTTGTTACTCAGTGGGGCACCTTTTGCTACAAGGTCATGCCTTTTGGATTGAAAAATGCTGGGGTAACCTACCAAGGTGCCATGGTTGCTCTGTTTCATGACATGATCCATCACGAGATAGAAGTATACGTCGACGATATGATAGCAAGGTCCCAAACTGAGGAGGAACACCTTGACCATCTGCGGAAGCTGTTTAACCGTCTGAAGTTGTACAAGCTGAGGTTGAACCCGAACAAGTGCACCTTCGGGGTAAGATATGGAAAATTGCTAGGCTTCGTCGTAAGCGACAAAGGTATTCAAGTGGACCCTGCCAAAGTGAAAGCCATACAAGAGATGCCAACTCCCAGGACAGAGAAAGAAGTCAGAGGCTTTCTAGGACGACTGAACTACATTGCCCGTTTCATCTCACATCTAACTGCTACCTGTGAACCAATCTTCAAGCTGCTGAAGAAAGATCAAGTAGTACGTTGGAACGATGAATGTCAGGCCGCTTTCGATAGAATTAAAGAGTATCTCCAAGAACCACCCATTCTTATGCCACCGGTTGAAGGGGGACCTCTAATCTTATATTTGACAGTACTTGACAACTCAATGGGGTGTGTGCTGGGGCAACATGACGAGTCTGGCCAAAAAGAGCATGCTATTTATTACCTTAGCAAAAAGTTTACCGAATGTGAGACCCGATACTCACTGCTCGAGAAAACTTGCTGCGCTTTGGTATGGGCTGCTCGCCGGCTGAGACAGTATATGTTGAGTCACACTACTCTGTTGATTTCAAAAATGGATCCGATCAAGTACATCTTCGAAAAGCCTGCCTTGCCCGGAAGAATAGCAAGATGGCAGATGATCTTGACGGAATATGACATCCAGTACACGACTCAGAAAGCAATCAAAGGAAGTGTATTGGCAGAGCATTTGGCACACCAGGCAGTGGACGACTACCAATCTATGAACTTTGAGTTTCCAGACGAGAATATCATGGTAGTGACTGATTGTGAAGTACCTGGACCGGATGAAGGACCTGAGGAAGGATCCCGATGGTCTATGCACTTTGACGGAGCCTCAAACGCTTTGGGTAATGGTATTGGCGCTGTGATCATATCCCCTAAAGGCACTCATACTCCACTCACCGCCCGACTATGTTTCAACTGCACCAACAACATGGCGGAGTATGAAGCATGTATCATGGGTCTTCAAGCTGCAATTGACTTAAGGATCAAGTTTCTGAGTGTCTTCGGAGATTCCGCTCTCGTGATCAATCAGATCAAAGGCGAGTGGGATACGAAACACCCAAATCTTATTCCTTACAAAGAGTGTGTGTTAACATTGATCCCCCATTTCGAAGAGATAACTTTTGAACACTTCCCAAGAGAGGAGAATCAGTTGGCGGACGCGCTGGCTACGATGTCTTCTATGTTCAAAGTCAAATGGGACAACGAGGCTCCCCGGATCATTATCTGGAAGTTGGATGAACCTGCACATTGCTGTGATCTTGAGGCTGAAGAGGTAACTGAAAAACCTTGGTATCATGAAGTGAAGAGGTACCTGGAAGCTCAAGAATACCCCGAGGGTGCATCTGTCAACGACAAGAAGTTCCTGAGAAGATTCGCTGCAAAGTTCTTCCTCAGCAATGGCATTCTATACAAGCGAAACCATGATTCAACCCTACTGCGTTGTATAGATAAGACTGAAGCAGAAAGGATCATGGCAGAGCTACATGAAGGTACCTTCGGAATACATTCCAGTGGACATACCATGTCAAAGAAGATCCTTCGGGCAGGATATTACTGGTCCACAATGGAAGCTGACTGTTACCGACATTCTCGGACGTGTCACAAATGCCAGATCTATGCTGATAAAGTGCATGTTCCTCCAGTTCCTCTGAACGTCTTGACAGCACCTTGGCCTTTTGAAATGTGGGGCATTGATATGATCGGCGAGATCAGACCTACGGCGTCTAACGGGCATCGCTTCATCCTGGTAGTGATTGATTACTTCACAAAGTGGGTTGAGGCAGCTTCCTACGCTACAGTAACCAAGAACGTCGTGGCACGATTCATTCGGCATAACCTGATCTGTCGATACGGCGTCCTGGAAAGGATCATTACGGACAATGGTACCAATCTCAACAACAAGACGATCACTGAGCTCTGCGAGCAATTCAAGATACAACACCACAATTCTTCTCCCTACCGGCCGAAGATGAATGGGGTTGTCGAAGCGGCAAATAAGAATATCAAGAAGATTGTGCAGAAGATGACAGTGACGTATAAAGATTGGCACGAGATGTTACCGTTTGCTCTTCATGGGTACCGTACCTCAGCAAGGACGTCAACAGGGGCAACACCCTTTTCCTTGGTCTATGGCATGGAGGCAGTCTTGCCTATTGAAGTCCAGATACCCTCTCTCCGGATAATGAAGGATGCATGTTTGAGTGAAGATGACTGGATCCAGACCCGGCTTGATCAATTAAACCTAATTGACGAAAAGAGACTCACTGCTATTTGTCATGGTCAAACGTACCAAAAACGGATGATCAGAGCATTTAACAAGAAAGTCAGGAGACAAGAGTATCAAGTCAGAGACCTGGTAATCAAGCGCATCATTCTTCCTCAAAGTGATCCCAGGGGCAAATGGACCCCCACGTACGAAGGGCCATTTGTGGTTAAACATGTCTTCTCAGAAGGAGCTATGATTCTAACCACCATGGATGGTGACGACCTTCCTCACCCCGCCAATGCATACATAGTAAAAAGATACTACGCATGAATTAAAGACCCGCTAGGTTGACACGCCTAGGAAAAAATAAGGGCTTCCCGGCGAACCAAAAGGGTTCGGGCAAAAATAAGGGATGAAATGAAAAAATCTGTACACCCGACAAGTCGAAAACCTGAAAAGGCGGCTTGGGCAAAAATGGGTATCCCGATGGACTGAAAACCCGAAAGGGCGGTCCAGGCAAAAGTTAGGGATAAGCGTAATACTATGTCTCATTGGATCACCTTGCATCCAGAATCCGGTATCAACTATCAGGTTCAGACGGCATCAATCAATCAGCTTCATCTTCAACTAAAGCAGCCAAGTCATGAGACACTTGAAGATATAAAGGCGATAGCAGAGTTGGAACCCAGTGGGATTTTTCACATAGCTGTTTTGTTTTCCCTTTCAAAATTGTATAAACTCTATTGTTCGGCGGCGTTCTCTTACTAGGACGTCAGCCTCTTGTACATAAACGCCTATTTACAGGCCAATTCAAAAATCAATACAAATTCACTTTTCCAGACAAGTTGCCAATTGTTTTTCCTTTTTCTGTTTTGTTTTGCGAAGAACGTCCAATGTTCAATTGTGATATATGCATTTGACACTAATTGCTAATTCATAAATACTTGCATGCGAAACAAAGGATTAATTATAGGTGATATCAGAAACAGGGGCAATAATGAGTTGTCTAAGCAATCTAGTTGCTCTGTCCACCAAGGTACTAAGGTATGTTCAGCTGAAGAATGTAACCAAGATATCTCCACTCCCCGTAGGGTAAGACAGGATTCAACAGTACTCTCCTCCGAGCAGAGTTGGTCATCCATCAGCCCTAGAAAGGCACAGTATCCCTAGCAAGTCAGCGATACTCTCCCCAAGCAGAGTTAGTCTACTGCCAACCTTAAGGAAGTTGGGTATCCCCAGAAGATCTTAATGTTCCCCAGCGGAGTACAGATGTTCCTAAGCAATTATCCCCGGCAGTCTTAATATTCCTCGACAGAAAAATAAGTTTGTTCCCTAGCGGAATACAGACACCTCAGTGGAGCCACTTCCCCAGTACAGTTCAAAAGTTTCCCCAGGAGAATTGAACCATCTCCCCAGTAGACTCTGGAAGCTTATCCCCAGTAGATTCTGGAAGCTTATCCCTGCAGAGCATGAACGCGTCTCCCCGGCTATATTCAAAGGTTATTCTCCACCAGAGCTTATAACTGGCTTATCCTCAGCTAATTACCTCGGAAAGATCGTCCTCGGTGAAGTTCTTCCTATCCCAGCGGAGTTCATCAATTCCCCAACAAAACATATCAACAGTATCCCCAGCGGAGTTCTCATCAAAACCTCAGCGAAGTATCTCTCCCCACAGAGTGATTCCCCGCAGAGCAATCTCTTCGCCAAGTTTATTCCTCAACAGAGTCATCTTCTCCTAACGGTTTATTCTTGCACTCATCATCCCCAGTGGAAATGAAGAACTCAACTCTTCAACATCAGCCCAGGATTCAACTTCCCGGCATTCGTCAAGGATTTATTTTCCTAGACGAAACTACATTCATAAACATTACATTATCATACACCATGACGCATTCATATACGTATCATAAACACACAATCTCATTTATTTTTGAGAACATCATGACATCATGCATTTCATACATCATGACATTGCATACAACTGATGTTTTGCCTTTTCAGGAAAAAGGACAATCCAAAGATGATTACTATCAACTGTCGCAATTCCAGATTCGATTCCTGTATCTAGCCAGGGCACATCTGAAGAGTTTGAAGATTCGATTCCTGTATCCAGCCAGGGCACATTTGTAGACGACTAATTCCAGATTCGATTCCTGTATCTAGCCAGGGCACATCTGAAGAGTTTGAAGATTCAATTCCTGTATCCAGCCAGGGCACATCTGTAGACGACTAATTCCAGATTCGATTCCTGTATCCAGCCAGGGCACATCTGAAGAGTTTGAATATTCGATTCCTGTATCCAGCCAGGGCACATCTGTAGACGACTATTTCTAGATTCGATTCTTGTATCTAGCCAGGGCACATCTGAAGAGTTTGAAGATTCGATTCCTGTATCCAGCCAGGGCACATCTGTAGACGACTAATTCCATATTCGATTCTTGTATCTAGCCAGGGCACATCTGAAGAGTTTGAAGATTCGATTCTTGTATCCAGCCAGGGCACATCTGTAGACGACTAATTCCAGATTCGATTCCTGTATCCAGCCAGGGCACGTCTGAAGAGTTTGAAGATTCGATACCTATATCTAGCCAGGGCAAATCTGTAGACGACTAATTCCAGATTCGATTCCTGTATCCAGCCAGGGCACGTCTGAAGAGTTTGAAGATTCGATACCTGTATCCAGCCAGGGCACGTCTGTAGACGACTAATTCCAGATTCGATTCCTGTATCCAGCCAGGGCACGTCTGAAGAGTTTGAAGATTCGATACCTGTATCTAGCCAGGGCAAATCTGTAGACGACTAATTCCAGATTCGATTCCTGTATCCAGCCAGGGCACGTCTGAAGAGTTTGAAGATTCGATACCTGTATCCAGCCAGGGCACGTCTGTAGGCAACCTTTTGAAGTTCCAGATTCGATACCTGTATCTAGCCAGGGCATGTCTGTGAGCGACTGAGTGAAGATCAACACCTGTAACAGGCCAAGAAAATTATCTTTCTTAGGTACGCAAGTTCTCGCTAAGGAATCTCTTACGCGATCGACACCCCCGATGGCATCTATAAGCCCATCTCCACAACTATCCATTACCTTTCCAAATGGCATCTATAAGCCCATTCCCGATAAGGTTCAATCACGCCCCCAGATGGCATCTATAAGCCCATCCTCCTATTCACCATATCTCCAAATGGCATCTATAAGCCCATTCCCGACAAGGTCCTGTCACGTCTCCAGATGGCATCTATAAGCCCATCATCCCATCCACCATCTTTCCAAAATGGCATCTGTAAGCCCATTCCCGCTATCACACTGCTGATACTCTACTATGTGAGTGCCAATTTCTGGGCACTTTAGTGTTCAATCATCTTCCACCTTCGCATCACGAAAGGCACGCAAGCCAATCTACATCCTCAGGTCTAAGAAGATTGAACAGGGGCAACTGTTGTACCCCAAAATTTGCCCTCCCATCTTCTTCAAAGTTTTGACAAGCATCATCTCAATTTGCTCAAGTCTACTCAAGGGTTGCACAGTCAAACCACCCTCCTAAGCCAGTCAAATTAGGGTTTTGGTTCTTGCAAGGAAGTTGAGGTTTTCAAGGGCTCAATCAAGTCCCATATGCTCATATACATTGTCAAGCACCTACATGTCAAGTTTCAAGGCTCACAAGGTCAAGTTGCACAGCAAAAACCCTAATTGCTTCACAATCAACTGTAGGGGAAAAATGGTCATTTGGCAGTCAAAAGTCAAAATTTTTGGTCAACATCTCATTTTGAAGCCACAATCATCATTTGGTCAAATCTTGACCATGATTTCACAAGCATGGCTCAAAAATCATCAAGATGCAAAAGTTTCTATTTTTGGATAGTTGAAAAGTCAACTGTAACTTGACCAAGGCATAACTTTTTCATGGTTCATCAGAAAAATCCCATCCAATGCTCATTTTGAAGGGGATGACATTTCCTACAACTCATCTTCACATTCCAAATCCAAGAAATGCTCTCACAAAAAGTTATCAATTTCAACATTATAGGTCATTTTCAAAAGTCAACAAAAAGGCATTTTAATTCAAAGACCATAACTTGAGATTGGTAAATCAAAATGACATGGGACCAAAGGCATTGGTTAGAGGACTTCAAGACCTTTCCAAAATGTCCAAGAACATGTTCATATGATCAAAATTGAGCAAGATATGCATTGGAGAAGTTGGAAAATTTTTGTGAAATGGCAAAAGTCAACTATCCTTGAAACTTCAATTTTTGACAAAAGGGCCCACTTGTTTCCACTTGATTCATCCTTGTCATGCCACCCACGTGTCCCATGATTAAATTCAAGATTAAACATTTATTTTTTCTATTTTTATTTAATTTTATTGATTTAATTCATTTTAAATCCTTAGAATTCAAATAAAAATCAAAAAAATTAATTAAGTGATATCTTGTGTTTTGAATGACCTTGATGCATCATAATACACATGCCAAATTCATGTAAAGTCCATTTCAAGCATGAAATTCAAATTTTGAACAAAAATGGCAAGTTTCTTTAATGGTGGCTATGAGGAAATCCAAAGCTTAATGGCATTGGTTAAAAGCTCCTAAAGGTGACTGATTCTCATTCAAGCATACATATGCAAGCCTCTCCAATCAAATTCACGAGCTAGAAACCTCAAAAACAGCATAATCAAATTCAAAAAAACTTGAAGAAAAGTCACCAATTGAAATCAATCTTCCAGTAAAATTCAAACACTTTCCTTGATCCAAACACATTCCCAACACTCCCAGGAACGATTTGCACTCATAAACAAGCCCCAGCACTCAAGGAAGCGGCCAAACAGAACCACTGTTTGAACAGACTTTTCCATAATCGAAATTCATTTTTTACGCATCTTTAACACATTTTGAATACTGCTTTGCATTTCTAACATTGTTATGAAGCTTTTTATATAATTTAATTTGATTATGGTGCCTTAAAATGAAAGTTGCCATTGGAGAGTGCTAGGGTTTCATAGCTTTTCAATTAGGGCTTTGCACATGCTGTAAAATCAGACCTCAAGATGTATATGGTTGAAACCGCCTGATTGAACCAAAGACATTGGACACCTCGCGCCCTTTTTATATAGCTCAGGGGCCTAATCGCTATTTTGGACGTTGGTATTTTGTGGGGGTTTAAAACCCCCGTTATTTGTTTGTTTTTTTTGTTTCAGGAACGAAGAAGATGATTACGTGGAAGGACGGGAATGGGTTATTCAAACATGACGCGCCTTTTTTGTGTTTCCAGACTATACTTTTGTTTTTGCATAATATATTTAATGGTCATTATATTAACAAAGCACTCAAGTGGCTCAGTGGAAGATGGCGTGGCTTGCAACCATTGGGACCTGGGTTCGATTCCCAGGTCCCCCATATAATTGTTCATATTTTTTCCAACATATTCCAATGCAGTGTTCCAGCAAAAGTCCACCATACATCTCCAACAATCAGCGTGCCAAGTGGCCTCAGAAGCAGATCCAAAGGCCAGGAAATGATGAGCACCATGCTCATGAGTCAACGTGCTCCAGGCAATTCCAAAAGTCAGCAAAGGCTTGATCACTATTGGGCCCAGATTTGCTTCACTTAACCCCCTTTTTTTGGTTCATCCCTTTTTCTGTTTGTCTTATATTTTTATGTTGTTTGTTTATTAATTAATTTTTCTAATTATCACTAAATTAACATAATTAACTTTTCCCATAAAAAATCAAAAAAAGAACTAATATTATTATTATTATTATTATTATTAATTTCATGTTATTTTTGTAAATAAATACTAATAAATTGAATTAGTTTTAATTAGGCAACTTTAACCTTTTTTTCTTAATAACTAAAATAAATTTAGAATTAGGTTTTTATTAACTTTTAATTTTAATTCCTTTTACTTTATTTCATTAAAAACATAAAAACACAAAAACATTTTTCTTTTAATTAAGTTAATTAATTAGTTATTAGTTAGTTTTAATTTCATTTAAATTACAAAAAAAGACAAATTCAATTTAATTCTAAAAAAGGGTCAACACCCTAAAGACTTCCCGATTTAAATTTCTTCTCGCGCGCATTTTTTTATTTTGATTATTTATGTAACTGTCCCCAGATATGTAATAGTTAAATAGGAATTTTACCGCTTTATTTAATTTCTCGCACTTTATTTTACAAAACGGGTCTTTGTTTTTTGGCGATGTATAGACCCGCGCCTTGTAATAGCGTAGAATTTATCTTTCCGCAATTTATTTTCCGCACTCCTAACTGTTAACAATGCATGAAAGAATGTATGTAAATAAAATTAATCCGTAGCTCACAAATAACATGTACAAAACATTAACTGAAAAACAACACACATGCACATGCCACTTCTAGGGTACGCCTCACTGGTTGCCTCGAACGTGGCCATCAAGTATAGGGTGTCTTAGAGGTCGCCCTTCGGTCCAAAAGATCCAGTTGCCTCGAAACGGTTGCCTCGGAAAAAGGGATCTAGGACATTAGGGTTACTTCTAAGGTGTCCTACCATTGCTTTGGTGACCACACACTGTCCCTTAATCGAATTGACCCGAACACCTCCAACGATGGTGCTACCTACCTCTCAATGGTGGGATGGCACTATCTTAAGGACTCTTACACAGCTTAATTCCTTAGGGTAGGTAGATGACTCATGGGTACTTTCTCTTTTCAAAACAAACAAAATACTTTTCACACCTTACACTTTCAAAAAGTTTTCAAACAATACTTCATACACTCTTGAGGACTGATACAAGAGTTACCTAGAAGTTTTCAAACGAACTTTTTTTCAAAACCCACACACACACTTGAAAAGCAACAAACAATTTTGAAAACATAAGAGCAAGTACCTAAGAGCCCGTGGATAACCACGGATAGAAAGGGTGCTAACACCTTCCCTTTCTATAAATCTACCTCCCGAACCGAGAAACATCTCGAATAAGGAATTTTGCTGTGCTTTTGTCCTTTCCATGTTGGAGAACATAAAAGACGGTGGCGACTCTTGCTTACCGCGACATTTCGCGAACCAGCTTAAAAAACAGTCAGTTCTATTCCCACCGACCACAGAACTGGCGACTCTGCTGGGGAAAGCTAATAAGTGAGGTGTACCTTAGGATTAGATCATACTTATGTTTTCAATTGCTTGCCTTGTTTGATTTAAATTTGTGGGCCTTGCATCGGAGTTCTATAGATCCTAACCCGGATCTGGGGGATACCTTTTAGAAAGTAGCAACAAACTGTGAGGGAACTGTGTGAGGTATACCGACACGGTTGAAGAAGTTTGCTACGTTGATGTGGCACTTTGGTGAGTACAGGTAACCCTTGAGTCAAGTCAAGGAGAGTACGGGGCCGCCGCGTGGTGTCGTGAAGCATCAACTGACCTTAGGAACCTTACTTGACCATCCTGGCCTCTTTAGGGGTAGTGAGATGACCGACTTTGGTGCAGTCCGAAGTTGGTTGATACTCGATACTACACTCATTGAGGGTTGTTTTCTTGGAATATTTTGATCGCCAGTTTAGTGGCTAAATCGAAACAATGAACACAGAAAACAACCCAATGATATTGAGCTCCTTAGAACCCGGTTACTTTTGATAGGACAGGTTTTTGAGCCCACCAACTTCAAGAGGGTAGTATCCCAAACTTCATGCTGGCCTAAACTCTAAGGGCTGTGGTGTGACTTGTGTGCCTTATCATGTTTGCTTTTTGTGAATACTTGTGGTGTGCTCTTATCATAGCATCATAACATCATACAGCATCATATGCATTTACTAACCACTTCAAGGGTTCGAATCTTCATCTTTGTTCTTGTTTTGTAGGACATGGAAACTATCCGCAGAAAGACAATTCAGATCAACCTTGTAAGGATACCTCCTCAGCTTAAGGAGCTTGCATCCAGGATTCCCGAGAACTCTTCCTTCAGTGGATACCTCCTCTACCGCAACAAGTTACTGTGAAGCCTGAGTCCGACCAGATATCAATTTTCAACTTCATTATCTCAAGAAAGTTATTGTGAAGCCTGGATTCGACCAGATAGTAATTCCCATCAGAATTTTGTTGTGAAGCCTGGAATCCAACCAGATAACAACTAGTTCCCCAAGCGAGTTACTATGAAGCCTGGACCCGACCAGATATCAGTTCAACTTTGTCTTTTCAAACAAGTTTTTTGCGCAGCCTGGACCCGACCAGATAGCAATTAACTTCATCCACCTCAAAACCTATAAAGCCTGGATCCGACCAGATATCAATTCAAATTCGTCTATTCAAGCAAGTTATTGTGAAGCCTGGACCTGACCAAATAACAACTAGCTACAATCCCCACCAAGACACTGTGGAGCCTAGACCCGACCAGATATCAATTCAACTTCATTCATTCTAGTAAGTTACTGCAAAGCCTAGAATCCGACGAGATAATATTTAACTTCCTTATCCCCAGCAAGTTATTATGAAGCCTGGATCCGACCAGATAACAGTTCAATTTATAGAAATTTTCTGCAAAGCTTGGAATCCGACCAGATAACAGATAATTTATTCTTCCTCAGTAAGTTACCGTGAAGCCTGGATCCGACCAGATAATAGTTTACTTCCTCATCCTTAGCAAGTTGTGAAGCCTGGATCCGACCAGATAACAACTTACATTCAAAAGACAATCCTCAGCGGATGCATCCTTTCAACAAAGTTTGAAGATATGTATACTCTTAATCCCCAACATCAATCCGGGATTCAAAACTCCTCAACAGCAGTCAAGGATTTATTTTCCCGGACAAACATACATCTCACATTCATACATCATATCATATACATACAAAATGAATTTAGCATGATCTCATTCATCTTATGAACATCACACATTCATCTGCATTTAACTAACCCTTTTTCCACAAGTAAAACATTAAGTTTTAGTATAAATTGACCAAAGATTTCTGCTGATACTTCTACCAATGTTTACCATCATTCCTCCAATTGGCATCTATAAGCCCATTCCCAATACATCTTCGAGTGCAAATTTCTGGGCACTATAGTGTTCAATCATCTTCCACCTTCAAGTCACGAATGGCGGATCCGCCAATCTAACTCTTCAGGTCTAAGAAGATTGAACAGGGGCAGCTATTGTACCCCAAAATTCGCCCTCTCATTTCTTAAATAATCTCTCACAAATCTCCTTTGGTTCAAGACTGCACAAGAGTTGATCAGCTCAAGACACCTCCTTAAGCACTGATAACTGAAAATTAGGGTTTGAGATTGCACAAGGAAAAATGGACTTTTAATGCCCCATATGACTTTCATGGATCATTTTAGACCCTCAATATTGCTCATGTCAAGTTTCAAGTCTTGGATCACATTTTTGCCCAGTCAATTGATCACTTGACCAAAACTCAACTATATTGGGGAAAAAGTCAAGTGTGGTCAATTTACAGTCAAACTTCATAATTTTTTTATCCATATCAACATAATAAACTCATATTTTTCATTTGATCAAGTTTGAACCATAATTCCTCAAGAAATTTGACCAGATCATCAAAAGGGCAAAATGGTCAAAATTAGGGTTTTGACTGAGAAGGTGCAATTTCTGATTTTTGACCTAGCAAATGACTTGATGGTTTAAGGCATGATCTTAAGGATTCAAATGCTTCATTTTGACCTAATGGAATGGCTCAAAACATCTCTCTAGTTCAATTGATTGACAGTTGATTTTCAATCAATTGATGGAAAGTCAATTGTATACTAAAAAGTCAAACTTTGACTTTTTGGTCAAAATCAAGTATCAAAGATCACAATTCATCAAGAAATGTCAAAATATGAAACTTGTTCATCAAAAAAATCAAAAGTCAAGATTTCATTTTGAAAAGTCAAAATTTTTAAACTTAGAAATTTTTCTAAGTGTTGGAAAATTCATATTTTTTCATAACATTGGGCCAAATTTTCACCATGATGAAAGATGATTCAAACGAAACTTACAACACAAAAGGTGTAGATCTCAATGAGAACTAAAACATTGTAGAACACAACTTCTTCTATAAATGCATGGATTTAAAGTTATGAATTTTTGAAGACATGTTCTTGAAACTTGGAAACTTAGTGAAATTTTGCCCTAGTTTAGGCAGGATTTTGACCTAACTTCATGGCAATTTTTCACATAGTTCCAAGATGAATTTTAAAAAATGTCAAACATATAAGTTGTATAAGATGTTACAAGCTTTCCAAAATGTCCAAGAACTCATTAATATCATACTTGAGCAAGGAGAATCGAAGGCAAGAAGTTAGGGTTTCATTTTTGAATTACAAGTCATTTCTTGATGAACACATAATTGAATTTCAATGTTAGGCTGCATATTATTGCTTTTCAGGCCTTATAACTTGTGTATATATCCACCACTAATGGGTTACACAAACGTTTGAGCTATAATCCAAGTGGTTTAAGCTTTATCCAATTGACATTGCCATTTTGGGAAGAAAGTGAAGAATGCCATTCTTGAAAAGCAAGTTTTATGCACAAAGTCAATTCTTGAGCCTCTAACTTATGAAGATGTGAAAAACACAAGAAGGGGGGTTGAATTGTAAAACTTAAAACAAATGCTGGATAACACAGTATTTTTATCCTGGTTCGTTTGATCTCAAACTACTCCAGTCCACCCGTCAAGGTGATTTCGCCTCTCTCCAACGAGGTCTTAATCCACTATTTTCAAAGGATTACAACAGCTATTTTAACAACTGTTAAAGTCTTCTTGAGTATAACCACAAACCGGTTTATCTCAAGGAAATCTTTTACAAATAATTGAACAAGGATGTGCTAACATTTTCTAACAAAACAATATATCACAACTGTGATAATTACACAACTTAAGCTTGGAATAAACTGAATATGCTAAAGCGTTTGAGTAAGCATGGTTTTGAAGGCTTGGCAAATTATGTGAGTGCATGCGTGCATCTTTTCTCAAGCAGATTCGTTTATATAGGCAAGGCAGAGATACGTTGTCCATAAAGCCAGTTTAATGATAATAACGCACTTTCCTTTTGGAGAAGATCTTGTCTGAAGAGAGCCGTTAGCATTTAATTCTGTCTTGAATAATTAATAACGCTTCAGAGTCTTCTTTGCTTATGATAGCGCTTCCGAGTGTTCTTTGCTTTAACTTATGATAAAGCTTCAGAGTCAGAGTGTATTTGTTTATGCGCAGATTCTGGTCATCAAGCTTCAGCGTATGATCTGGTAGCTTCAGCGTGTAGCACATATTGCTGATCTTTTGATGCTGATTCCATCAGAACTTCTGTATATACAAAACATAATTTAAGAAGCATATTTGTTATATATATATATATATATATATATATATATATATATATATATATATATATATATATATATATATATATATATATATATATATATATATATATATATATAACTTTGAATTTATTTATTCTTTGTATTTTGTTATCATCTAAACTCTGGTCAAGAATTGTAGAATAAAACTATGTTCTAACAATTTCCCCTTTTTTGATGATGACAAAAACCAGATTTTTCAAGTAAAAATAAAGAATAAAAAGTGTAGGATTAAGAGGAGAAACTCCCCCTGAGTTGATTACTTCCCTTTAATTCCATGAGTCTTTGAGCATCAGAACATTACTGTATCTTTCATCAGAGTTTTGTACCTGTTCAAGCTTTTCAGAGGAGAGAAATTCAAATAGATCAGAATGTCTGAGACTTATGTCTCAGTAATCCGTTATTGAAAAATATCTTATTCTTTCTCCCCCTTTTTGTCAGTTATCAAAAAGAACAAATAATCAGAGTCAAAATGCGTTTATATTAAAACCAGAAGCAATGATAAGTTCAGAACAATGTAAGAATATTACAGATAAACATGTTAAAAAAAACGAGAAAATTCTAAGAGGGAGGAGGTAGTCGCGTGAACAAGGATTCCAACATGCTCTTGATATGGATGTTGGTTTCCCGTTGCTGGGTTAACATGCTCGCGATTGCATCAATTTTATCGTCCTGTTTATCCATTCTTTCCTTCATCAAAATATTAGATCTTTTCAGGTCTTCTAGAGTTTGCCTATCATAGGAGGAAGCTTGAGAATCTTCAGTAACTGGATGCTTCTTAGAGCATTCTCCAATGTCCTCTTTTTGACCCAGTTCTTCAGCAGGAATCATCTGCTCTGAAGTGTCAGTCAGATTGAGATCTTCTGACTCTGGTTGAACTTTGTATGTTGGACGATGTTCAGACCAGGGAGCATTGTCCAGAGGGAGAACTTCTTCCTTAAGCAGCTGGCTCAGAACTTGATCTTCAATTACTTTCAGCAGATTACCGAAGTTCTGTTGAACTTGTCCGTAGCTCTGTTCTTGCATCTTACGAGTTTCAGAACATACCCATCTTCTGAAACTTGTCCAAAGGTAGTCTGATGCAGCAGGATCAATCAGCTCAAGACTAGCTTACTTCAGAGAAGTGATCCACTTCTGTACTTCTGTTTCAAATATCAATAAGCTGGTACCAACATCTGGAGAGGGTTCAGATGGTTTTGGTTTTGGAATAGCTGTTTTGTGGGTTATGGCAGCAAGATGTTCAAAGACCGTTAAATCAATGACAGTCTTGATGTTGTCATCTGGATTGTTCTTTGGTGAGGGAGTGGGAGAGTCTGGAATTATTATTGGACTAGTTGGGGAGTTTGGTGGAGTTTATTCTAGTGAAGAGGGGATTTGGGGAATATCCAGGATGGTTAGGGGCATACGAATGGCCAGAGGTTCAGTGATTCCAAGAATGGGAATGGTATCAGAATCACTAGTTTGGTTTGATTGATCGTCATGAGGTTCTGGTTCATAGGATTAAGAAGGTTGAGCCTCAGAAGATTGAACTTCTGGGTGAGATAGTTCAGGTTGTGGAGAAGGTGGATGAATTTCTGGTTGAGGAGATGGAGGTAGTGGTATTTCTGGTAGTGGAGAGAGGGGAATTTCTGGTTGTGGTGAGAGGGGAATTTCTGGTTGTGGTGCTTCTATGGTGGTTTCAGAGTTTGGATTTTTTGGTATGGGAGCAGAAGTATGTTGGTCAAAGGTTTCTATATCAGATAGAACTTTTGCAAGTTCTTATTGGGTTGCTTCAGTATTTGGATTTGGAGGTAGGGAGCAAGATCTTCTAAGAGTTAAGGTTTCTGAGGGGTCGAATTCAATGTCAAAGTCATCAAATGTTTGTGGTGTGGGGTGTTCTGATTGAGTGGGAATTGGTATAAATGTTGATATAGAAATTGAATTTAAAACAGTTACAGAAGAAGGATTACCTCTCTTTTTAGGAGTCCGCTGGGATGATCCTTCTGCTACAGCTTTCCTTTTCTTGGTTTTCTTCAGTACAACTTCTGGAGCCTTCTGCTGCAGATCCTGAATGTTCAAATCTGGTGCTGTACCATCTGCTTTGCATGCATCCTGATATCTGACTATTATATCAGGTTTAAAATCAATCTCTGAGAACAGAGGAAAGTTGTCCAGAGGGATTCTTCTACTGGAGATTATTTCAAAAGAAGTGACACTGGGTTCCTTCTTGATGTTCTCAATCAACTTCATCTTCTTCAGATTCTTTGCATTCAACTGTTTGCCAACAGTAGCTTCCAAAGAGCTGATTTCCTGAGCCTCTGTTAGAGGATCAATCAGCTTATTCTCTGTTAGAATATCTGATATAATCCTTCCTAGGGGTATCCAGTCCCTTTTTGTGCGCTCCTCTTCTCTGGTTTCTTCAACACTAGTCCTTAGATGGTTAAACATCAAATGAGCCAGATTTACCTTAATCTTCTAGGAGATGAAGTAGATCAGAAATTGCTGATCAATATTGATGTAGTCAGGAGAGCTGGTAGGCTTCCTGTGGTTTATACATCCCAAAATGATCTTGGCCCATATTCTGTGATGGTCTTTTAGATCCCTTATCTTGCTTGAGGGAAGACCCAGAGTGAAGATATCTCTAGCAATTAGGGCAACATCAACGCATCTTTCAGCCATGTCAATGCATCGTACACCACCACCGCTGTAGCCTATTAATCTTGCAATGAGGTCCTCAGTTATAACTATCTTCTTCCCCATTATGTATGAAGTAACTTGATGGTTGGAAGATGAAGCATGAATCCAAAATTCCTTAACAAGGATTGGGAATGTTAGACCCACCAGTCGGTCAAAATATCTGTCCCAGCCTTGAGCCTTTACTTCTTCAGAGAGATTAAACCCGTTCTCTTGAAGACTGTTGAAATCCACAATCAGTTCTGAAAGAACTTCTAGATTTTTGATGGGTGTGAGAAGAGTTATGTAGGGTTCTTCATACTGTTCGGAGGAATCTGTTTTCTGGGTACTGGAAGTAGGGATGCTTGAGGAAGCCATGTTCACACCGAAGGTTTTGTGAATAAAATGAAAGGGTTTTGAGAAAGGATGCAGACTGAAAACAATAAGTTTGTAGAGAAAATGAAAGTGAAAGTAAAAGAGTGTAAATGGTGAGAAATGTGTTTAAATAGATTTCTAAATTTTTTTGAAAACATAAACGGCAAGAGAGAGAAATTAATTATAATGATTATGAGCATTTAATGATAGCTGATTTTGGGGGATTCAGAAATATATTGGAACGGTTACCCATGACATGTGTCCCAATGCATCCAATCAGCGCTTTTGGCCTTTCAGAAACGTGAACGCGTGTTCAGCCTCAGAAAGTAGCTGATGACTGGATGACACTTGTTTGCTTGAGTGAACTGCACATTTCAATTCTTGATTCTGATACAATTTGTACTTCTAAATATCTGAAGAAAGATTGATCAGTAGTTCATGGAAAAATAGACAAAGTTCTGAAGGTTAAGATATGGAATCAAAACAGTTTTATTCTGGGCAGAGCTTCATGCTGAGATGTTTCAGAATGAAGTTGAACCTATCTTCAGAAATATGTTTTGTAAAGATATCATCCCATTGATGGTCTGTGTTAATAAATTTTAAATTTAGAATCCCTTTCTGAATATAGTCCCTAATAAAATGATGTTTTATTTCTATATGCTTAGCCCTAGAATGCAAAATAGGATTTTTACTGAGACAAATAGCAGAAGTATTGTCACAGAGGATAGGGATGTTACTCTCAAATATTTTAAAGTCCTCAAGTTGACTTTTCATCCAGAGCATTTATGTGCTGCATCCAGCTGCTGCTATGTATTCAGCTTCTGCTGTTGATATAGCTATTGGATTGTCTTTTGCTGGACCATGAGATCAGATTATCTCCCAGAAACTGGCAGCTTCCAGAAGATTGAACAGGGGAAGCTATTGTACCCCAAAATTCGCCCTCTCATTTCTTAAATAATCTCTCACAAATCTCCTTTGGTTCAAGACTGCACAAGGGTTGATCAGCTCAAGACACCTCCTTAAGCACTGATAACTGAAAATTAGGGTTTGAGATTGCACAAGGACAAATGGACTTTTAATTCCCCATATGAATTTCATGGATCATTTTAGACCCTCAATATTGCTCATGTCAAGTTTCAAGTCTTGGATCACATTTTTGCCCAGTCAATTGATCACTTGACCAAAACTCAACTATATTGGGGAAAAAGTCAAGTGTGGTCAATTTACAGTCAAACTTCATAATTTTTTTTATCCATATCAACATCAAAACTCATATTTTTCATTTTATTAAGTTTGAACCATAATTCCTCAAGAAATTTGATCAGATCATCAAAAGGGCAAAATGGTCAAAATTAGGGTTTTGAATGAGAAGGTGCAATTTCTGATTTTTGACCTAGAAAATGACTTGATGGTTTAAGGCATGATCTTAAGGATTCAAATGCTTCATTTTGACCTAATGGAATGGCTCAAAACATCTCTCAAGTTCAATTGATTGACAGTTGATTTTCAATCAATTGATGGAAAGTCAATTGTATACTAAAAAGTCAAACTTTGAATTTTTGGTCAAAATCAAGTATCAAAGATCACAATTCATCAAGAAATGTCAAAATATGAAACTTGTTCATCAAGAAATCAAAAGTCAAGATTTCATTTTGAAAAGTCAAAATTTCTAAACTTAGAAATTTTTCTAAGTGTTGGAAAATTCATATTTTTTCATAACATTGGGCCAAATTTTGACCATGATGAAAGATGATTCAAAGGAAACTTACAACACGAAAGGTGTAGATCTCAATAAGATCTAAAACATTGTAGAACACAACTTCTTCTATAAATGCATGGATTTAAAGTTATGAATTTGTGAAGACATGTTCTTGAAACTTGGAAACTTAGTGAAATTTTACCCTAGTTTAGGCAGGATTTTGACCTAACTTCATGGCAATTTTTCACATAGTTCCAAGATGAATTTTAAAAAATGTCAAACATATAAGTTGTATAAGATGTTACAAGATTTCCAAAATGTCCAATAACTCATTAATATCATACATGAGCAAGGAGAATCGAAGGCAAGAAGTTAGGGTTTCATTTTTGAATTACAAGTTATTTCTTGATGAACACATACTTGAATTTCAATGTTAGACTGCATAATATTGCTTTTCAGGCCTTATAACTTGTGTATATATCCACCACTAATGGGTTACACAAACTTTTGAGCTATAATCCAAGTGGTTTAAGCTTTATCCAATTGACATTGCCATTTTGGGAAGAAAGTGAAGAATCCCATTCTTGAAAAGCAAGTTTTATGCACAAAGTCAATTCTTGAGCCTCTAACTTATGAATATGTGAAAAAAACAAGAAGGGGGGTTGAATTGTAAAACTTAAAACAAATGCTGGACAACACAGCATTTTTATCCTGGTTCGTTTGATCTCAAACTACTCTAGTCCACCCGTCAAGGTGATTTCGCCTCTCTCCAACGAGGTCTTAATCCACTATTTTCAAAGGATTACAATAGCTACTTTAACAACTGTTAAAGTCTTCTTGAGTATAAACACAAACCGGTTTATCTCAAGGAAATCTTTTACAAATAATTGAACAAGGATGTGCTAACGTTTTCTAACAAAACAATATATCACAACTGTGATAATTACACAACTTAAGCTTGGAATAAACTGAATATGCCAAAGCGTTTGAGTAAGCATGGTTTTGAAGGCTTGGCAAATTATGTGAGTGCATGCGTGCGTCTTTTCTCAAGCAGATTCGTTTATATAGGCAAGGCAGAGATACATTGTCCATAAAGCCAGTTTAATGATAATAACGCACTTTCCTTTTGGAGAAGATCTTGTCTGAAGAGAGCCGTTAGCATTTAATTCTGTCTTGAATAATTAATAACGCTTCAGAGTCTTCTTTGCTTATGATAGCGCTTCAGAGTGTTCTTTGCTTTAACTTATGATAAAGCTTCAGAGTCAGAGTGTATTTGTTTATGCGTAGATTCTGGTCATCAAGCTTCAGCGTATGATCTGGTAGCTTCAGCGTGTAGCACATATTGCTGATCTTCTGATGCTGATTCCATCAGAACTTCTGTATATACAAAACATAATTTAAGAAGCATATTTGTTATATATATATATATATCTTTGAAGTTATTTATTCTTTGTATTTTGTTATCATCAAAATTCTGGTCAAGAATTGTAGAATCAAACTATGTTCTAACAATCTCCCCCTTTTTGATGATGACAAAAACCAGATTTTTCAATTAAAAATAAAGAATAAAAAGTATAGGATTAAGAGGAGAAACTCCCCCTGAGTTGATTACTTCCCTTTAATTCCATGAGTCTTTGAGCATCAGAACTTTACTGTATCTTTCATCAGAGTTTTGTACCTGTTCAAGCTTTTCATAGGAGAGAAATTCAAATAGATTAGAATGTCTGAGACTTATGTCTCAGTAATCCGTTATTGAAAAATATCCTATTCTTTCTCCCCCTTTTTGTCAGTTATCAAAAAGAACAAATAATCAGAGTCAAAATGCGTTTATATTAAAACCAGAAGCAATGATAAGTTCAGAACAATGTAAGAATATTACAGATAAACATGTCAAAAAAAACTAGGAAATTCTAAGAGGGAGGAGGTAGTCGCGTGAACAAGGCTTCCAACATGCTCTTGATCTGGATGTTGGTTTCCTGTTTCTGGGTTAACATGCTCGCGATTGCATCAATTTTGTCGTCCTGTTTATCCATTCTTTCCTTCATCAAAATATCAGATCTTTTCAGGTCTTCCAGAGTCTGCTTATCATAGGAGGAAGCTTGAGAATCTTCAGTAACTGGATGCTTCTCAGAGCATTCTCCAATGTCCTCTTTTTGACCCAGTTCTTCAGCAGGAATCAACTGCTCTGGAGTGTCAGTCAGATTGAGATCTTCTGACTCTGGTTGAACTTTGTATGCTGGACGATGTTCAGACCAGGGAGCATTATCCAGAGGGAGAACTTCTTCCTTAAGCAGCTGGCTCAGAACTTGATCTTTAATTACTTTTAGCAGATTACTGAAGTTCTGTTGAACTTGTCCGTAGCTCTGTTCTTGCATCTTACGAGTTTCAGAACATACCCATCTTCTGAAACTTGTCCAAAGGTAGTCTGATGCAACAGGATCAATCAGCTCAAGACTAGCTTGCTTCAGAGAAGTGATCCACTTCCGTACTTATGTTTCAAATATCAATAAGCTGGTACCAACATCTGGAGAGGGTTCAGATGGTTTTGGTTTTGGAATAGCTGTTTTGTGGGTTATGGCAGCAAGACGTTCAAAGACCGTTAAATCAATGACAGTCTTGATGTTGTCATCTGGATTATTCTTTGGTGAGGGAGTGGGAGAGTCTGGAATTATTATTGGACTAGTTGGGGAGTTTGGTGGAGTTTATTCTAGTGAAGAGGGGATTTGGGGAATATCCAAGATGGTTAGGGGCATACGAATGGCCAGAGTTTCAGTGATTCCAAGAATGGGAATGGTATCAGAATCACTAGTTTGGTTTGATTGATCGTTATGAGGTTCTGGTTCATAGGATTCAGAAGGTTGAGCCTCAGAAGTTTGAACTTCTGGGTGAGATAGTTCAGGTTGTGGAGAAGGTGGATGAATTTCTGGTTGAGGAGATGAAGGTAGTGGTATTTCTGGTAGTGGAGAGAGGGGAATTTCTGGTTGTGGTGAGAGGCGAATTTCTGGTTATGGTGCTTCTGTGGTGGTTTCAGAGTTTGGATTTTATGGTATGGGAGCAGAAGTATGTTGGTCAAAGGTTTCTATATCAGATAGAACTTTTGCAAGTTCTTGTTGGGTTTCTTCAGTATTTGGATTTGGAGGTAGGGAGCACGATCTTCTAAGAGTTAAGGTTTCTGAGGGGTCGAATTCAATGTCAAAGTCATCGAATGTTTGTGGTGTGGGGTGTTCTGATTGAGTGGGAATTGGTATAGATGTTGATACAGAAGTTGAATTTAAAACAGTTACAGAAGAAGGATTACCTCTCTTTTTAGGAGTCCGCTGGGATGATCCTTCTGCTAAAACTTTCCTTTTCTTAGTTTTCTTCAGTACAACTTCTGGAGCCTTCTGCTGCAGATCCTGAATGTTCAAATCTGGTGCTGTACCATTTGCTTTGCACGCATCCAGGTATCTGACTATTATATCAGGTTTAGAATCAATCTCTGAGAACAGAGGAAAGTTGTCCAGAGGGATTCTTCTGCTGGAGATTGTTGAAAAAGAAGTGACATTGGGTTCCTTCTTGATGTTCTCAATCAACTTCATCTTCTTCAGATTCTTTGCATTCAATTGTTTTCCAACAGTAGCTTCCAAAGAGCTGATTTCCTGAGCCTCTGTTAGATGATCAATCAGCTTATTCTCTGTTAGAATATATGATATAAGCCTCCCTAGGGGTATCCAGTCCCTTTTTGTGCGCTCCTCTTCTCTGGTTTCTTTAACACTAGTCCTTAGATGGTTAAACAGTAGATGAGCCAGATTTACCTTAATCTTCTGGGAGATGAAGTAGATCAGAAATTGCTGATCAATATTGATGTAGTTAGGAGAGCTGGTAGGCTTCCTGTGGTTTATACATCCCAGAATGATCTTGGCCCATATTCTGTGATGGTCTTTTAGATCCCTTATCTTGCTTGAGGGAAGACCCAAAGTGAAGATTTCTCTAGCAATTAGGGCAACATCAGCGCATCTTTCAGCCATGTCAATGCATCATACACCACCACCGCTGTAGCCTATTAATCTTGCAATGAGGTCCTCAGTTATAACTATCTTCTTCCCCATTATGTATGAAGTAACTTGATGGTTGGAAGATGAAGCATGAATCCAAAATTCCTTAACAAGGATTGGGAATGTTGGACCCACCAGTCGGTCAAAATATCTGTCCCATCCTTGAGCCTTTACTTCTTCAGAGAGATTAAACCCGTTCTCTTGAAGACTGTTGAAATCCACAATCAGTTCTGAAAGAACTTCTAGATTTTTGATGGGTGTGAGAAGAGTTCTGTAGGGTTCTTCATACTGTTCGGAGGAATCTGTTTTCTGGGTACTGGAAGTAGGGATGCTTGAGGAAGCCATTGTCACACCGAAGGTTTTGTGAAGAAAATGAAAGGGTTTTGAGAAAGGATGCAGACTGAAAACAATAAGTTTGTAGAGAAAATGAAAGTGAAAGTAAAAGGGTGTAAATGGTGAGAAATGTGTTTAAATAGATTTCTAAAATTTTTTGAAAACATAAACGGCAAGAGAGAGAAATTAATTATAATGATTATGAGCATTTAATGATAGCTGATTTTGGGGGATTCAGAAAGATATTGGAACGGTTACCCATGACATGTGTCCCAATGCATACAATCAGTGCTTTTGGCCTTTCAGAAACGTGAACGCGTGTTCAGCCTCAGAAAGTAGCTGATGACTGGATGACACTTGTTTGCTTGAGTGAACTGCACATTTCAATTCTTGATTCTGATACAATCTGTACTTCTAAAGATCTGAAGAAAGATTGATCAGTAGTTCATGAAAAAATAGACAAAGTTCTGAAGGTTAAGATATGGAATCAAAGCAGTTTTATTCTGGGCAGAGCTTCATGCTGAGATGTTTCAGAATGAAGTTGAACCTATCTTCAGAAAGAGGTTTTGTAAAGATATCAGCCCATTGATGGTCTGTGTTAATAAATTTTAAATTTAGAATCCCTTTCTGAATATAGTCCCTAATAAAATGATGTTTTATTTCTATATGCTTAGCCCTAGAATGCAAAATAGGATTTTTACTGAGACAAATAGCAGAAGTATGTCACATAGGATAGGGATGTTACTCTCAAATATTTTGAAGTCCTCAAGTTGACTTTTCATCCAGAGCATTTGTGTGCTACATTCAGCTGCTGCTATGTATTCAGCTTCTGCTGTTGATAGAGCTATTGGATTGTCTTTTGCTGGACCATGAGATCAGATTATCTCCCAGAAACTAGCAGCTTCCAGAAGATTGAACTGGGGCATCATCAAATACAAACCCTCCCACACCCTGTTACACGACTGTAACATCATCTTCATCAACTTCCATAACCAAAAATAGAGAATTGCATATTGACTTCTCCAAGCCATTTCAGCCACTCTCAACTCAAGCTAAGCATTGCATTAGCTTCCTAGAGACTCAAGTAAGCTAACCTGATCATTGCAGAAACTTGAATCAAGCTCAAACTCATTTCACGATTTCCAGTTTTGAGGTATATTTTTTTAACTCCTCTCTTCTCATTTAGGCATTATTAGGCTTTCATTTGTGAAGATAAAATGTAGACATCATTTCCCTAAAGCTGTACATGTACATAGATTTCATTTATTTTGATTGAGCTAGGAGAATTTTGAGTTTGAACTTGCTGAAATATTTAGGTCAGAATTTGATACTTTTAGAAATTCATGCTCATCTTTGAGAATTAGCTTAAGTTATTTACATATTCAGAATCGTAAGGAAATTTCTAACAAGTTTGATGTTGGAAGTTTTGTGAATGGATGAGAAATGAGTGAGTTACAAGATCCATGGCTAGAGGATGAAGATGAAGTTACATTCAGGACTTGATTTATGGGATATGTTTATTATTTCACCAATGTTAACAGATGTATAGTCACTCTAGTGGTAAAACGCACGCCTGTTAATCTTTGGGACCTGGGTTCGAGCCCCAGTGATACCCTTTTATTCTATTTTTTCATATTTTCTCTCTTTTTGTTCTATACAGTAGTGTTGGGCCTCCCCCTTTGGGATTTGTTTTTTTGCTAGCTTATGACCCCCTGCTTATTTTTACACCCCTGGCCCATTATTTTGCTTTGTTATTTTATTTTATTTATTTTATTTTCGTTTCATATTTTCTTTACAATTATTATTATTATTTTTTATTAATGATAAAAATCCAAAAATATTTTATTTATTTATTTGCATATTTAAAAATGCTCATTTATATGTTATTTTCTTCATAAAACAAAAGAGCAAAAACATTTTCTTTTAATAAATTAGTTTATTTTTTAATTAATGTTTAGATAATTAAGTTTAATTATTATATTATTCTCTTGTAAATTAAAATTTATTTAGGGCTTAGGTTTTCTTTTAATTAGTTAATTTTCATTATTATTATTATTAATAATTTAAAATATTTTCATAAAAAATCCTAAAAATACTTTTTAACATAATTTCTTTCTTAATTAATTTAGGTTTAAGTTGTTTTTTTAATAATTTTCTTTAATTAGGATAAAACCCTTTCAAAAAATCCAAACAAAAATCATTTCTTTTTCCATTTGCATTTGTACATTATTATTTATTCAATTCTTGTACATTTATTCAATATGGTTGTAATAGTTAATTAGGTTTAATTTTCTTGCAAAATCCCCATTTGTAAATTTGTATACCCCCTCCCCTAATGATGTAATAGCTTAGTATTTTTACTTTCCTCAATTTATCTCTTTATATAAGTGCTAGTAAATTAGGGTTTGTATGGAAGGATTAAAATCAACAAGTTAGAAAACCCTAATTCAAGACAAAATAATGCAGGTAAATCAATACACTTGCACACTTGCACTCTTATGGTAATTCCACTTTGTTGCCATACAAAAATGGCCATGTTATGCATGTGGGATATCTTAGCAAAAAGCAATAAAAAATACAAGATCATAGTCCCTCGATGACGCTATCAATGTTGCCTTTCAAAATGATCTTAGTCCCTCAAAGAGAAATGCTAAGACATCTTACAACATTGCTATCATCACTATACGATGACCCACACCCGTCCCTTTACATCTAAAGATAAGGCTTCTTACCAATCAATGGTAAGATGACAATATCAAAGGAAAGGAAGAAATGAACAAAGACTTTTGAGTAGATTGCACTACTAAAAAAATGACATTTGAGAAAAGGTCTTTACATCAGGTATAAAAATATATGAGGTAAAAAATAAAATTAAAAAGATTTTACATCAGGTATTTATTTGAAATGATATAAAAAATATTAAAAAAATATTTTTCGATGGCTATTACATCAGTCCAATTAATCCACCGATGTAAAAGGTTTTTAAAAAAAACACGGTGGTAGTATTGTAAATAAAAAGCTAGGTGGCATATTGGTAAATAAAAAACTAGAAAACCCTTACATCGGGCCTTGCATTCTCCCGGTGTAAAAAATCAGAAAACCCTTACATCGGGCCTTGCGTTCCACCAATGTAAAAAACAACCATTACATCGATTATTGTTTAGAACCGATGTAAAAACATGATTCTGAAATAAATATTACATTGGTTATTGATTTCCACCAATGTAAAAACTATAATGTATATTTTAGAAATAAACCCTCACTGCTGTACATTTCGTTATTTTCTCTTCAAAACCCTCCGCTCCACCTACGAAGGACCTATGCACTCCGCTCCACTACACAGTCCGTCCTCCGTCTCCGCCCGCTGCTACGCCTACACCGTCCATCCGTCTCCTCTACGAACGCCATCCACCCTCCGTCCGTCTTCACCTCCGAATGTCTGTCACAGGCCGCCATTTCCCTCCGTGCATGAAGACGGCCTCGAATCTCCGGCGGTCACAACCTGCCGCCGTCTTCGAAACCCCCTCCGTTGTCCAACTACGATTCCGGTAAGAAATTTTCTATTTTGTTCAACTTCATTGTATATCTATGGATTTCTAAGAGGTATATATACAAAAAAGTTTTTAAGATATTCTTGTTGCTTTGCTTGCTATTGAGATACATTATAAAAAATTAAAAGTACATATAAAAACAATTAGAAGATTATACTAGATACTAACTCAGTGGCTTGGTGAATCCATTCCTTTGTTGATATCTGTTTTTTAATTACTAAACAGTTTATTATTCTTAGAGAGGTTAATTAAGTCTAATTAGTAGTAAATAGTATATATTTTGTATAGAGTTAATAATATAGTACATGTTGTGTATATGTCATTCTTTTTCATTAGAGAAATTGTCTCCTTAGAAACCTCCGAAAGAAACGTTAATGGTCCTCTCAGAAACACACAGTTTATCTTTACCCTATCAAACTTAATAGAGTTATCACCTTGCCATTGAAATTTGATTCTATTTTTACTTCTCCGTGAAGCAGCGCAACTTGCGATCTCAGAATCTCCGTGAAGTAGCGCAGCCGCGGGCACACCTTTCGTCAGACCTTCCTCTGTGTGAACATAGTTATGGATCGTAGTTGGATGAGAGCTAATCGATTAAGTGACGAGTATGAACATGGAGTGATGGAATTTCTACAGTTTTATGAAAGTAATACTGAAAAAAGTCTTCCTGCGCTTTTTCTCTGTCCATGTGTTCGTTGTGCAAATAAAGAACCAAAACATAGTAAGAAAGAAATCATGGATCATCTAATTTGTGTAGGATTTGTCAAAGTTATACATAATGGATATGACACGGTGAAGTGGTAGCAAAGTCAAATATGTCTCAAAGAGACGATGTTAGTGTAGAAACAGATGATCGTCTAAAAGACATGATGCGTGATATTGGACAAGGTTAGTTTAAGAGGGCACATGCGTATGATACTCTATGTAGTGACAAGGATAAACCATTGTACCCGGGATGCAAAAAATTTACACGTTAGTCAGCCGTGTTAAAATTATTTAATCTTAAGGCAAAGATTGGGTGGACTGACAAAAGTTTTACCGAGTTTCTTGAATTTTTGACCGAAATGCTTCCAGAAGGTAATGTAATGCCAATTCGTTATTACGAGGTGAAGAAAATATTGTGTCTAATGGGTTTGGAATATGAAAAGATACATGCATGCCCTAATGATTGCATATTATACAGAAAAGAGTATGTAAACTATAATCATTGTCCGAAGTGCAAGGCATCACGCTACAAAAAGAAAGATGGTGAATCAATTGATGATGAGGTGGTCAAAAAGGGTCCTCCTGCGAAAGTGGTATGGAACCTACCAATCATTTCAAGGTTAAAGAGATTATTCGCCAATGCAGATGACATACAGAATTTTAGATGGCATGCAGAAGAAAGAAAATATGATGGACAAATTCATCATGTAGATGATTCTTTGCAATGGAAGAAAATAGATTCTTTGTTTCCAAATTTTGGCAAAAAGTCAAGAAATGTTAGACTTGGACTTGCTACTGATGGAATGAATCCGTTTGGTAATCTGAGTACTAACTATAGTTCTTGGCCTGTTCTCCTGATGATTTACAACCTATCTCCTAGGCTGTGCATGAAGCTTAAATATATTATGTTATCGATCATGATATTGGGCCCAAAACAACCAGGAAATGACATAGGCATTTATCTAAGTCCACTAATTGATGATTTAAGAGTGTTGTGGGAGGAAGGGGTGGATGTTTTTGATGTGTATTCTGGCGAACAATTCAATATGTGTGCCATTTTGTTTTGCACCATCAACAATTTTCTGGCATATGGTAATTTGTATGGATATAAAGTTAAAGGGCATAGGGCGTGTCCTATATGTGAAAAGGACACATGTTACCATCAACTTGAAAAAGGAAAGAAGACCATTTATCTCGGGCATCGAAAATTTCTAAAATGTTATCATCCATATCGTAGATTGCGGAAAGAATTCAATGAGGAACAAGAGCATGATGTTTCTCCAAAGCCCTTGTCTGGAGAGGAAGTTTATCAGCGACACCATGGACTTGATGTTGTCTTTGGAAAGTACCAAAAACGATCTACTATGAAAAATGTATGGAAAAAGAGATCGATTTTCTTCGATCTTCCATATTGGTCTAGTCTTAATGTAAGACATTCTATTGATGTGATGCACGTGGAGAAAAATGTATGCGATAGTGTAATCGGAATACTTCTCAACATTCAAGGCAAGACAAAAGATGGTATTAATGATCGTCTGGATTTGGGTTTGATGGGTATACGAGAAGAGTTAACTCCATAATATATAGGTAACAAGAACTATTTGCCTCCTGCCTGTTACACTTTGTCTAAAAAAGAGAAAACAAGTTTTTGTGAGTGTTTACAAAGTATCAAAGTTCCGCATGGTTACTCATCAAATGTCAAGAGGCTTGTATCAGTTAAAGATCTTAAATTAGTTGGCTTAAAATCTCACGACTGTCATGTCTTAATGCAACAACTACTACCACTGGCTATTCGTGGGATATTGCCTAACAACGTTAGGAAGACTATAACTAGGTTGCGCTTATTTTTCAATGCAATTTGTTGTAAAGCCATTGATCCACTAAAGTTAGAAGATTTGGAAAATGAGGCTGCAGTTATCTTGTGCCAATTAGAGATGTATTTTCCTCCTTCATTTTTTGACATTATGGTTCACTTGATTGTTCATCTAGTAAGGGATATTAGATTATGTGGTCCATTTTTTTATGGTGGATGTATCCAATAGAGCGATACATGAAGATCCTAAAAGGGTATACAAAAAACCCACACCTTCCGGAAGCATCGATTATTGAGAGGTACATTGCAGAAGAAGCAATTGAGTTTTGTTCTAACTATTTGTCAGGAGTAGATGCTGTAGGGGTTCCCAAGTCTCGTCAAGATGGAAGATATGAGGGTGTGGGTACACAAGGTTTATAGTTCAAGAGCTTAAGTATTGATGTGGTTGTTCAAGCGCATTTGTATATATTGAATAACATAAATGAAGTTCAACCTTACTTATCTGCTCACAAAAGCATCATAAAGAAAAAGAACCCCAAGATGAATGAAAGAGGGTTGTTAAAACAGCATAATAAGAGTTTCTCTGAGTGGTTTAAAGAAAGAATTGCTAATGAAGATAGTGATTCTAATACAATTAAGTGGTTGTCTTATGGGCCTAAATGTAACATAATAACTTGGAGTGGATATGATGTTAATAAAACCTCTTTTTATACAAAGTCAAAGGATGACCGTAGTACCACGCAAAATAGTGGGGTAATGATTGTGGCTGAGTCCATGCACTTTTGTAGTGCTAAAGATAAAAACCCGGTTATGGAATCTACACCGTACTTTGGGGTGATTAAAGAGATTTGAGAAGTTAATTATGTTGTGTTTAAAGTTCCTGTGTTTAAATGCAAATGGATTGATATCAACAGTGGTGTAAGAATCAATGAATTTGGAGTTACACTGGTTGATCTTAGCAAGTTAGCTTATGCGAACAAACCTTTCATCATGGCATCTTAAGCAAAACAAGTGTTTTATGTCACATATCCTTCTAATAAAAAGTGGTCAGTGGTTTTACAAGGAAAGGTCCATGATAATGATGAAAATCATGATGAGAATCTTGATATTTTCGAAACTCATCCTTTCTCAACAAATGTGACTATATTCATTGAAGAAAATGAAGGGGATGATGTGCATGCTATTCACATAGACCATGAAGAAGGAATATGGGAGGACTAGTAATTTTTTTATAAGTTAATTCCATGTTACTTTATTTTCTAATTGTTTTTATTTTGTGCTTAATTTTATTTCTAATTATTTTTATTTTGTGTTTAATTTTATTTCTAATTATTTTTATTTTGTGTAAACAGATAAACGGGTGATTCAAACGACAACCCTTCTTCATCTAGTAACCCCAATAAAAGAAGAGTTA
This sequence comes from Vicia faba, assembly GCA_948472305.1. NCBI lineage: Eukaryota > Viridiplantae > Streptophyta > Magnoliopsida > Fabales > Fabaceae > Vicia > Vicia faba. The sequence continues at coordinate 1,117,497,488 of OX451738.1, read as the reverse complement.
GAGGTCCCACTTTCATGACACAAATTGACAAAGTTCATCAAACAGGTGAAAAGATAAAGGTCAAGTTTAATCCAAGAACCTATGAATGTATTGGTGTTGGTAAAAATGCTACACATTTTAAGAGTTATATAGCATGTCTTGCTCGGCAGTACTGTAGTATTGTGAAAAATGATTGGAAAGAAGTAGATGAAGGCGTAAAAAATTCTATTTGGACTGATATTCAGTTATTTTAAATACAACACTTTATTATATTTTATAATCATATACTAATTAACAACATATGACATATACTATATTTGTAGGCTCATTTCACTATTCCAGAATGTAAAAATCCAAAGAAGGATAGGTTGAAGAAAGAATGGATTAAATATGCGGGAGAGCGATGGAGAGGTTTTAAGACACAACTCACAGACAAATATATTAATCATCCCATAGAAAATGATCCTCCTCCATATGTCAAGTATAATTTTATTACAGAAGACGCATGGAAAGAGTTTCTAAAGATTCGAGATACCCCTGAATTTAAGGTTAGTAAGAGTTATATGTTTTTGTGTGCATAACATTTTTATTATATTTAGTGATTAATAACTTTTTGAGTTTATAATAGGAAAAAAGTCAAAAGGGTAAGGATAATGTGGCTAAGAATGTATACCCACACTTATTGTCTCGTGGAGGGTATCACTTGCTTGAGGAGAAAATTATGAAAGAAAAGTCATCATCGAGAGATAATTCCACATTAGATGGTAATGGTAGTCCATCTCCACCATCACGCCATGAGTTATGGAAGAGAGCGCGACAAAAGAAAGGAGAAGAATACACATTAAAATCTACACAAGAGGTTGCTGGAAAAATTGTAAGTAAACAATGAAAAATACTTCAAGTATCATTATATTTGTGATTGATTAATTGTGGTTTTTGCGTTTTGTAGGATTCTCTAGTTCAAGAAGCTAAAAAAGGTGTAATTGTTCTGGTTGGACGTAACGATATCTTAACATTAGCCATTGGAACATATGAGCATGGAGGTCGTGTTAGTGGTGTTGGAAAATGCCATAAACAAAGCACTTACTTTGGAAGGTCACGTCAACATATTGACGTAAATGAACAGCTTGCAACATTGGAAACAAAACTTAGAGCTGAACTTGAAGAAAAGTTGGTTGAAGAGCGTAAGATGTTTCAAAAATAATTAATGTAGACACTTAAGTCTATGGGTTTATCACAAAGCACATATAATATTAAATGCATTGAAAAAATGGATATTGTCGATAGAAGCGAAAAAGGAAGTTGTTCAGCTGCAAAAGGAAGCACAAAAGACGTGGAAGTTGATGATGTTTAGAGATTGTTACTCATGGTTTTGAAAATGGATGACAACCATTTGGAAATACAATTAAGTCATTGTGCGAGTGTCTCTAATTTTTATATTTCAGCTAAGTGTATCAGAGAGTTATTGGTGGGTTTAGGTCATTGGTTTGATGTGTCTATTCTGCAAATTTGGTGCACGTAAGTACATTTTATTGTTTTATTAAAGTCAATATCTATTAATATGTTATATCTCTCATCACTTTGATTCTAATGTTTATTTTAAAATTATTCAGGTATATTCATCGTGTATGTCTTGAGAATTCCATTTCAGAATTATATGGATTTATGGATCCTGCTAGGTGTATTTATAATGATAATGGAGCGAAATCTCAAGAGGATGTTAAAAATTATGTACTAGAAAAGTTACGTTATGAAAACAGAGTGTGCCACTTACTACCATTAATTCATGGGTAAGAATTTTTATGAAATTGTGTTTTATATCATTTAATTTTGATAACATATATATTTTATGTGACTTTTCTGTTTCCACACACACGTACAGGAGACATTGGCAATTAATAGTCACGTGTCCAAGAGACAATTTAGTTGTCGTATTTTGTTCACTTCATCGGGAAATTAACCAGAACACGTAGAAAATTATTACAAAGTAAGTTTATCTTTCATGTGACTTTTATTGGCAATTAATAGTTATGTGATTTTTCATTGGCGAGTAAATTTAGTTATGTGATGTTTATCTTTCTGTATTAGTTCTTTTGGGATTCATCAAATGGCAAATGGAAATAGAAAAAAGGCTACATGGCTTCATCCCAATGTAAGTGTGATGTAAATTGTAATTCTATAGTTAAATTTATGATAAATATTCACTAATTATGTCATTCAATTGTAGATAAGGCAACAACATAACTCTAATGATTGTGGGTATTATGTGAAGAAAAATATGTTGGATATTTTCTCTGCCAATATAACCGAGAATTGGATGCAAGTAATAAAAATAACTTTACGTTGTTATTTACTTTTTGTTTTGTAACTTAATAAGAATTTTTAAAGAATAACTCTATATTGTTATATTTATGTATTATAGGTATTTGATGACCCAACATAATTAACACAAGATGATTTGTATGATTTATGACTCTGTTGGGAAAAATGTTTCTTTGAGTTATATAAAAATTAAGCTCTATCTGGTGAGTTTTATAGAATTGTCTAAGTTGTGGTTTTTGCACATAACTGTTATTATTGAGTTTTTGCACATTACATGTGGTTTTTGCACATGTATTGAGTTTCTTGATATTTTTTGCTGATGTTAATTGTTATTATTTATTGTCAGGCAATGTGATTTTGGTGTTGTCTACCGAAGCTATAACTCATCTACTTGTGGATTTTATATTGGTAATTCAAGTTTGTAAAAGACTTATAAATAGTTGAATATTTTTGTATGTTTTGTGAAGAATATATTTGTAAGTTTGTTGTGAGTTTGTTTGTTGTGATACAATTCAAGTTTGCAATACAATTATTCATTTTGTAAGTTTGTTGTGAAAATATGAAAATATCGACCTAGATGTGGTCTATGTGATGTTGGAAAGCTATGACATATATATAGTGACCTAAATATAGTCTATGTGATATTGGAAAAATATGAAAAAATGGGTACCAATTTTTTTTTACAGGGAATCATCCAGAAAATAAATAATTTATTCAAAAAAAATTGCTTACATTTTACATCGGTCATTACTTCAACCGATGTAAAAACTGTCAAAACTGTATCTATTACATCGGGCATAAAGCATAACCGATGTAAAAATGGTATATTTTACATCGGTCCACACGGTCCACCGATGTAAAATGTTGCGTCAATTTTTTTTAAAATAATGTTATAATTGTTTTTTAAATTAGGCTTAGCTTATAACCTATGTGTTAACTGTCTTTTTCACATCGGGCTCAGAACCGATGTAAAAGTCCCTGATTTACTATATCGCCTGACTTTACATCGGACCGAGAACCGATATAAAAATTCAGTTTCGCCCCATGTAAAAAGTCATTTCTGCACTAGTGTAGATTGTTCCTAGTTGATTTCTCATTTTCAAATCAAACATCCTTGCTATTTTCAAAACAAACACCAAACGCTTTCAAAAAACACTTTCAAAACATTTTCCAAACATGAAACATTTTCAAAAGATTAACACTTTGTATACATTCTTACAAACGAGAACTATTACAAAGTTTGCCTAAACGATGGCGCCTTTTCAAAATACTTTCAAAAACCACACAAAGCACATTTTCAAAAAAAAGAAAGTGATCTAGTAAGCAACTACGATCCCATAGATAACTATGGATGAAAAGGGTGCTAACACCTCCCCTTTTCATAATCTACCCCCGAACTCAAGAAATAATCTCAAAGGTCTTTCCTGTTCTTTTCAGCCTTTCCTTTTGGATAAAAGAAAAGTCGGTGGCGGCTCTTACTAACCGCAACATTTACGATTAAACGCAAAACACCCAAGTCAGTTCTCCCACCGTATCACACCATTGTCTCAGGCATTTCAACATTTGTTAAAAGCATAATCGATAACACTACGAGATCCTCCTCAGAATCCCAACACCTCATCTTCTAAGTACAATCAAAATGCGAAATGTGCCTATCATTATAACAGTCATGGGCACGACACCAACAATTACTGGTCCTTGAAGAACAAAATCCAGGATATGCTTAATGCAAAATAAATTGAATTTGATCCTCCCGAGACCCCTAATGTGATTATTGCGCCTATGCCCAGTCATGGAAAAGGTGTTAATGCTATTGACGATGTTTCTTATGTCTCCACCATAAGTGACTTGACCACTCCCTTGATAATCGTTAAGAAGAATCTGTTGCGAGACAGTTTATTTTTGGGTTGCCTTGAAAATTGTTACCATTGTGCGTCCCAAGCGGATGGCTGTATGTGGTTGAAAAAGGGTATTCAGCATTTGATTGATAGCCATGAAATTCTGTTTGAGAAGACTCTGACCGTGAAGCATTTACATGAAAGTATGTCTCAAGAGATGATACTTGAAGATGTTTCTATAATCACAATTTCCATTACTCCTGTAAGGATCACCTCTAAAGGTCCTATAAGGATTCCTGCCGAGCCTAGGGTAGCTCCCCTGATCATTACTACACCGGGGCCAATCCCCTATTCCCTGACAAGGCTTTCCCCTAGAATTATGGAGCTGAAGTTTATTACCATGGTGTTAGGCAAGAACCATGGTGTTGTACCCCAAAATTTTGCCTCCCATTTTCACACAAGACATACTCCTAGAGGTTCTCAATGGCTCAAGTTGACTAAGGATTGACCAGACAAATCATCCTCTTAAGAAAATAAGCCTCAAACTAGGGTTTCACTCCTCATCAAGATGGTTGAATTCCAAGGACCCCAAATGTTTTCCATTGTCCTAATATGTCCTCAAGATCATCAATGCCAAGTTTCATGCCTTGCACAACAAGTTTGCTCAGTCAACTGCTCAAATGCCTGAAAATCAACTATATTAGGTCAAAAGTCAATTGTGGCCCAAATACAGTAAAACTTCAATATTTTTGGTCCACATCAACATTTTTAAGTAATATCCATCATTTTTTCAAGGGTTGATCATGATTCCCCAAGAAATGCTCCCAATTCATCAAAAGTCAAAAATGGCAATTTAGGGTTTCTATAGGAAAAGTCAACCAAACTTTGACTAGGCATAACTTTCTCATACTTTATCAGAAATTTCCAACCAAGGCTCATTTTGAAGATAATCCAATTCCCTACAACTACTCTTCAGCCCTCAAGTTTAAGAAATGCACTCATGAAAAGATGTAAAATCAGACATTATAGGTCCTTTCCAAAAGTCAATAAAAACACCTTTTAGGTCAACGCTCCTTACATGAAAATGGAATATCCAATTAAGATAAAACCAAAAGGGTTGTTTAGAGGACATCCTAAGCTTTCTAAAAAGTCAAGGAACACCCTCTTAGGGTTAAAAATGAGAGAGATATGCATTCCTAAAGTTGACCAATTTTTGGAAATGTGCATGAAGTCAATATTGATCAAAATGACTTTTTTTTCCAAATGGGCCCATGCTTTCTTGTTTTAAACTTGTTCCTAAGATGGCCCACGACCCCTGAGCTTATCCATCTATTATTTTATTATTTTAATTTTTTTTTTGATTTTCTATTCATTTAAATCAAAATAAATCAATTTAAATAGTGGAATAATCAAATAAAATCAAAGATTGGATTTTATGAGCACATCATGAGTCCATGAACAACTAGAAAATCAGAAAAAATTTGTGCAAAGGCTAATTGATTGGAAAAGATCATGATTTGACTTGTTTTAGAAACAAATAATGCAAGGAACAAAATCAAATCAATCTCAACAATTTGTGAAGATACAGTCCAATTTTGTTAACCTAAATCAGTCTATTATAAGTACACAACATTGCCAAAGCATAAAAGTGAGAATCAAATTTCATTCTACAGGGAGATTCAAAGTGTTTTAAGGCCAGCAATCCATTCCTGGAAATCTCCTGAAACTAACAGCCTCATTTGCACGCATCAAAACACCCAGAATCACTCCTTACAGATTCACAGTTTGCACACATATTCTTGAATTTGATTTTTACAATTCACGCATGATAAATGATTTCTAAGCATATATTCATGTTTGTATCATCCTTTAGAATGTGTTTGCAAATTTAATTACATGTTTAGATGCATGTTTGATGAAATGCCATTGCTAGAGTTTATAAGGTCATTTTAGGGCTTTCAAATGCATGGACAATTGGCTCTAAAGATGGATACCATTATGATCAGAGGATCAAACCCAATTGATCCATGGTCTTGAATCTAATTTATGTTGCTTAATCATGATTTTTGAGATGCACATGTTATAACTACAAACAACGTTCGTAGGTAAAAGTCTTTGCCTAAGACAACAATCTCAGCCAAGAAGACGATTGTGTGGCGAGGCGTGAGTGGCCCATTTGAATCTCACACGTTTAAATTATTGCACTGGCTTTTCATTCTATATAATATATTGTTTATGTTATATAAACGATTGAAACAAATGGTCCAGTGGCAAGAGGCAAGGCTTTGCAAGGTGCTCGTGTATGAGGTCAGGGGTTCAATCCCTGCCCGCTACATGTTATTTTTCTCAATATTTCTTGGCAGATTCTATGTTACCATCACATGCGCGCAAACCATACGCTTCCAGGTCACCATCATTGGATCGTTCACTATCCAGATCCAACACTTTCAAGCATGCAGGCGCATGGTGGACACTCCTGATCCTAACACACATGATCCAACGTTGCTTGGGCCAACCAATATGGGCCTGGAATAGAATTCAGCAGCATCACCTCCTTTTTGGGCCTACACCCCCTCGGGCTATTTCTTTCTTCTTTTTTTTAATTTAATTATTTTATTTTGTTTAGATTAGTTTAATTATTATTTTTTATTAATCAATTTTTTATGATATCATAAAATAAAAAAGTCACAAAAAATAGGATTTAGTTCTTTTTTTTATATATATTAATTTTTTTGTAAATAATTAATTTTCTTAACATTAATTTATTTTTTTATTAAAATCAATTAGAAAATTAGATTACATTCAAATCTTTATTTTTACAAAAAATCCAAAAATATTCTCCATGATCAAATTAGGGTTTTTTAGGGTTTTCAAACTTGATTCCAATTTTATTCTCGCGCTGAATTATTTTTTCCGTACGATACTTTTTCAATATTGATGTAATTGCGCCCAGTTTATAATAGATTAATTAGGGTTTTATTTCCGCACTTTATTTTCAGTCAAATATTTATGTATCTTTCCAAAAGCCTTGTAATAGCGCATGACTCTTTTATTTTCTCGCTTTTATATCTTATGCTTGTATATAATGGCTAGAAACCTAGGCTTGTATGGTTAATCAATTAATCAGTAGATCACTTAATTACAAGATAAATATCTGAAAACAAACACTGCTTCACACTTGCACCCTTAGGGTATACCTCACATGGTTGCCTCGGAAACAATGGTCATGCCCCTCGAACGTAGGGATATCTTAGGAAAGACCCGCAATTCAAAAAATCATCATAAAAGATCATAGTCCCTTACTGTCCCTCGAGTTGTCTACGAGAAATGATCTCATGATAATAGTCCCTTCGAAATGTTAAGCTATCCTTACATGTTACCTTCAATGACCATTTCGTCCCTTTCGATAGTCCCTCAACATCCAACGGCTAGAGTTACCTAGTCACTAATAGTAGGATAACACAGTCTAAAGGATAGGAAGAAAAGAACGCCTTTTTTTGAGTAGGTAGATAGTTGTTAGGTACTTGCTAAAATCAGATTTTTGCACCATACACTTTCAAACTTACTTTTCAAACAAAACTTTTCAAAAACATTTTATCACATTCTTGAGGACTGATACAAGAGTTACCATAAAGTGAATCGCCGCACTAAGGAAATTTTTAAAGCTTTTCAAAACACACAAACACACAAGCAATTTTCAAAATGAGCAAGTACCTAAGAGCCCATGGAAAACCATGGATGGAAAGGGTTCTAACACCTTCCCTTTCCATAGTCTACCCCTCTTATTCAGAAATCTCAAAAAAAGGTATTTTTCTGTTCTTTTCACCCTTTCCTTTGTTGGATAAAAGAAAAGTCGGTGGCAACTCTTGCTTACCACGACATTTGTGAATAAAAAACGCAAACCAGTATTGACACTCGGTTCTGCCACCGTATCACAGAACTGGCGATTCTGCTGGGGACATGTTGATTTATAAAGTGGGGTTTACCTTAGGATCTAGGTCATTTTAATTGCTTCTTTGGATTGTCTTGTTTGATTTACTTTTAAGGGTATCTATTTAGGTTTTTTGGATCCTAAACCCGGATCGGGGAATTCCTTTTAGGTAAGTAGCAATAAACTGTGAGGGAGCTGTGCGGGGTATACCGACACTGTTGAAATAGTAGCTACGTTGATGCGATACTTTGGTGTGTATCGGTAGCCCTTGAGTAATCAAGGAAAATACAGGGCCGCTGCATGGTATTATAAAGTGTCAAATTACCTTAGCAACTTAATTAACCAACTTGGCTTTTTAGGACATAGTGAGATAGTCGTCTTTGGTGTAAACCCAAAGTCGGTTGATACTCAGTGCTACACTCATTGAGGTTTGACTCTTGAGTTTTTTTTGGTGGCAAGTCAATTGTCTATCATAACAAAATTTAGGGGAAAGATCAGTGATATTGAGATCCCTTAGAATCCAGTTACTATATTTAGGACAGGTTGGACCAACCCAACTTCAAGAGGGTACTTAAAACCCATGCAAGCCTTAAACCTAAGGTCTTTGTGTGATTTACTTGTGTTTTCTATATCTGTTATATCTGAGCATAATCATGACATCATAACATAGCATATCATACTAACCATTTCAAGGATTCTTAGGGTTTATTTTTGTCTTATTTTGTAGGACATGGCCCTCACCCGCAGATTCACTATCCAAGTCAGTCTGGTAAAGGTACTTCCTAAACTTAAGGAGTTAGTATAAAGGGTTCCTGAAATCTCTCCCTTCACTGAAAGGCATGGTCGACTTCTCAGCTTGGTCACCTCAAACTCTAATGAAGAAATGTTAAAAGTGCTGTTTCAATTCTTTGACCCTCTACATCACTGCTTCACTTTTCTGGATTACCAGTTAGTGCCTACTATGGAGGAGTTTTCTCTGTTACTAGGGGTGCCTATCCTTAACAAGGTACCTTTCAATGGTATGGAAAGAGACTCTAAACCTGAAGATACTGCTAAAGCTCTATCCTTACAACAGTCTGACGTAGTAGAAAATTAGGAAACCAGGACAGGTGTCAAGGGTATTTTGGCTAAGTTATTGTTTGAGAAAGCTCATCATTTTTGGGTTACCCTGGACTTACAAGCTTTTGAAGAGGTGTTAGCCCTTCTCGTCTATGGGTTGGTACTGTTTCCTAATCCGGACCAGCTCATAGACGTGAATGCGGTTAAGGTTTTCCTGTCATGCAATCCGATACCTACTCTGCTTGGAGATATCCTACATTCTCTGCATACTCGCACTATAAAGAAAAGAGGGACCCTTCTGTGTTGCACTCTTCTTTTGGCTAGGTGGTTTATTTCGCACCTACCCCAATCCATCTTGAAGAATGAACAGGGTTTGATATGGTCTCATAGGCTAATGACTCTTACACATTCAGGTATTCATTGGTGTCCTCGATCCTCGGAGAATGTTACCATCATTGATCGAAGCAAAGAATTCCCTAATGTCCCTATCTTAGGCATTAGAGGAGTAATCACTTACAATCCTTGTTTGACACTACGACAGTTTGGATATGCGATAAGGCATGATCCTCATGATACACTTATCCAAGGAATCTCCTTCGACTATGAGAATGATGCTCAGGGTTACCGTAAAAGTTTTATGCGAGCTTGGGGCATGGTACATAGAGTTGATAGCAAGACACTGGGGCATAAGAATTCCATCCCTCTTGAGCCTTATCTCAAATGGGTATGAGCCCGAGCTCAAAGTATTATGATGCCTTACCCTTCCATCCTACCTATGATTATGGAACCGGTTGATGAAAGAGACTCTCCTTATCTTGTTCTTCATCCTGACATGCCAACTGATCATGAGGAGTTACAAAAATCCTGGGTTCAACTTAAGGAGGAGCGGGATACGTTTGAAGCTCAATTCTACACCAGCGAGAAGAAAGTCCTGGAACTCACTAGGATACTTCATGAAGAGATGAATATAAACGCCTAAATTGCACCAAAGAGGATGCGCTTATGGGAAACCTAATTTTCTTTTTGCTTTAAGTTCTATTCTGTTTGATTGTAAGCCTAAAGGGAACTCTTTGTAACAATTCGAACTTATTAATACAATTAACGTGTGTTTCTTTTGTTTAAGAAAATTTGAGTCTTTAAGAATCCTTGAAATCATTGCATACACATGTCATACATATCAATGCATAAACAGGTTTCATAACAGGTTTCTCATCTTCTTCACTGTTTATTTCAGCAAGAAATGGCTCTCGAACAAACTGTGAAAGACTTACAGACTCAGAACGCACAATTCCAACAGATGATCATGGATCTAGCCAAAGGGAAGGAGGAACTGAAAGCCTTGATTGTTAAAGACAAGGCTAAGAAGCCTAGAAGGACATCTGGTGTGGTAAACCTAGGAAGAAGATTCAAGGGACCGTTAAAGCAAATGGTTGATCTGACCTCTTCATCCAAGGAAGGAGAGAATCAAGAGGGTGAGACAAGGGAGGAAGACCCTAGTCCGGAGGAATCTGATAATGACACTTATTACAATGAAGAGCAGTATCCTCCGGCTGACGAAAAGTACAAGCAACTGGAAGAGCGTCTGAGTGCAATGGAGATTTAGAAAGTGCCCGAGCTGGACTTTGAAGAGCTGAGTTTGGTGTCTGGGATTGTTATTCTGCCAAAGTTCAAAGCACCAATGTTTTTTAAGTACGATGAGGTTTCGTGTCCCAAGACGCACCTCCGATCTTATGTGAGGAAGATACAGCCTCACACTGCAGACAGAGATTTGTGGGTCCACTTCTTTCAGGATAGTCTATCCGAGACTCAGCTAGATTGGTTCTATCAACTGGAGAGGGCCAACATCCATAATTGGGAAGACCTGGCCACTATTTTTTATAAGCAGTATCAGTATAATACAGACCTTGCTCCCACCCGTATTTAACTCCAGAGTTTGGCTATGGGTTCAAGCGAGGGTTTCAAAGACTACGCTCAGAAGTGGAGGGACTTAGCAGGAAGAGTCCAGCCACCCCTGTCTGACAGGGAGCTAGTAGACATGTTTCTGGGTACCCTGTCCAGTCCTTTCTTCAATCATCTAATTGGAAGCTCCTCAGCCGGCTTCACTGAATTAATCTTGACCGAGGAGAGAGTGGAAGCTAGAATTAAGAGTGGGAAGATCCAAAAGGACGCATCCTCCAGTGCTGTGAGAAAACCATTCACTGGGAAGAAAGAGGTTAGTGTTGTGCACCATCAACAGAATACGGACAGAACTGAACGCCTTCCAACAGTAGGGGTTGTCGTGATTCCTAAGCCTGTATAGAGGGATAATCAGCAGAGAACAAAAATGTAAGTTCATATGCGCCTAAGAGGGGGGGGGGGGTGAATTAGGTTCTTTAAAACTTTTTCTGAATTGTATGAATATTTTTGCACGAGTTTCTTTTCTTTCCTTTTCTGATAAGTGATGAAAGTAGTAAATGCGGAAAGTAAAGAACACAGAGATGTATCCTGGTTCCCCTCACAGTCCGAGAGTACTCCAGTCCCCTTTCAACATGAAAGAGATTTCCTTATAGTTGATAATTTGTACAAAGACTACCTAACAACCAAGAACAATCCTCTTGGACCAAGAACAATCCTCTTGGATTTTCACTAAGACCACAAAGAGAACAATCCTCCCTAAGTGTCTTTCTTGTTTCTAACAATCTTGAAAACAAGGATACAATAGTTTGTTTGATTTGTATAAGAGTTTGAATAATGAAAGAGAAATGTCAATCACTTGATTGATCTTTTCTATTCAATATGAAATTTAAGATGGAATACTCTTCTAAGTGCTCAAGAACAATTTTCAGTATGCATATGAAAATGATGAACAAAAATCTTGAGTATAAAGAGTATGATCAAAAGAATAGAAAATAATAGTTGTTAGTGATTGTTGTTTTTTTGTTGTTGTATTTTCAAAATTCTAAATAAAAGTAATTTATAGTGTAGTAATACCTCTTCAATGAAACATAGCAATGTTTAAACCATTTTTACTAAAAGATTGTATTTGAAAAGATACAAAGATTGCAATGAAAAGGTGTTACTAAAATTTGATGGAAAAATAAATTTTTTCAAAATTTAAGGCACAACAACCGGTTGCACTAAAGCAACAACCAATTGCTGTAAAAGAAATGTTTAAAAAATTTGAAAAATATAACTATGACAACCGATTGTCATTGGGGAGCAATCGGTTGCTCATAGGCAACATTCAAAAAATTTGAAAATAAAACAAATGACAATCGATTGCTGCTATATGATAATCGATTGTTTTTCAAACAGAAGCTTTTGTTTTTTGGATGCAACCGATTGTCCTAGAATGACAATCGATTGCTTGTGTACAAAAATTGAAAAATCATTATTTTCAAAGATTTTAAGCAATTTAAAACATCCTTCTTCAATCATACATAGTATATACTCAAAATATTATTTTAATAAAGTAAATGCATGATTAAAAATAGTTTTGAGCACTAAGAGCATAAGATCAAAAATTTCATATACCTTAAGCCATAAGTCTTGAAAAGTTGATCTTGATCAATGAATCTTTGCTTGAGATAAATCTTCTATCTTGATCCATTCATTTTTGCATGCTAGCTTGTCTTCATCAAAACACTTGGAAAGCTTGATTTCACAAAAAAGGCCGTTAAGACAATTCACCCGGATAAATATGACTCTAGCCCAAGTTTTGCCCCATTTGTTGAGATCCAATGTGGTAACCTTGCGGGAAGCGCCAAATAATCCCAACACTACTTCTCCCCGCCATAATCCAAATGCCCATTGTGCTTATCATTAGGAAAGTACATGTCATGATCCAAACGACTGATGGGCTTTGATAAAAAAGTACAATACCTTCTCGAGGTGAAGGAAATTGAGTTTGACGCCCCTGAGATGCCAAATGTTGTCACTGCTACTATGCCCAAGCATGGCCGTGGTGTTAACGCTATAGAGGACGATATGTTTGTGACTACTGTTGAAGAGCTTTTTACTCCGCTTATGACCATTAAGTGGAACTTGTTGAAGGCTGGTTTATTTCCGGGTTATGGCAAAGGTTTCCGCTTCTGTTTATCTCTACCGATTGGTTGTCATTTGTTGAAGGCAGGTGTTCAACACCTGATGGATGTTGGAGAGATTTTGTTTGAGAAGAATCTCGTTCCAACCATTATGTGTAAGTGTGATACGGTGGGAGAACTGACTTGGGTGTTTTGCGTTTGATCGCAAATGTTGCGGTTAGCAAGAGTCGCCATCGACTTTTCTTTTATCCAAAAGGAAAGGTGAAAAAGCACAGGAAAGACCTTTGAGATGTTTTCTTGAGTTCGGGGGGTAGATTATGAAAAGAGAAGGTATTAACACCCTTTTCATCCATGGTTTCCCACGGGCTCTTAGTTAATTTGCTAGATCACTTGCTTTTGTTTTAAATTGTGCTTTGTGTGGTTTTGAAAGTATTTTTGAAAAGAGGCCATTTGTTTAGGCAAACTTTGTAATGATTTTCGTTCGTAAGAATGTATACAAAGTGTTTGATCTTTGAAAATGTTTTCAAGTTTTGAAAGATGTTTTGAAAGTGTTGGTGTTTGTTGTGAAAATAGCAAGGATGTTTTTGTTTTGAAATGGAGCAAGTAACTAGGAACATTCTACCTACTCAAAAGCCTTTCATGTTTATTTGATTTTTCCTTTGACATTGTTATCTTACCATTGATTTGGTAAGTAACCCTATCTTTGGATGTAAACGGGACGGGCGTGGGTCATCGTATAACCATGATTAGCAACATTACAAGGTATCTTAGCATTTTTCTTTAGGGACTAAGATCATTTTGAAAAGGCAACATAGATAGCGTCATCGAGGGAATATGATCTTGTATTTTGCTTATTTTTGCTAAGATAACTTACATGTGTAATATGGTCATTTTTGTAAGGCAACCAAGTGGATTTACCCTAGGTGTGCTTGTATGCAAGTGTATTGATTTTCATGCTTGGTTTTTATCTTGAATTAGGGTTTGCTATTTTTGTTGGTTTTAGTCTTTCCATACAAAACCCTAATTACTAGCATTTATATAAAGCGATAAATTGCGGAGTTTAAAATTACTATGCTATTACAATACTCATGGGAGGGGGGTGTACAAATTTACAAATGGGGATTGCAAGAAAATTAAACCTAATTAACTATCACAACCATATTGAATATTGTACAAAATTGAAAATAAAATGCAAGAATGTAAATGGAAAAAGAAAATACTCTTTTTTTGTTTTTATGAAAGGGGTTTTATCCTAATTAAGTGAGATGATTTATGAAAAATAAACAAAATTTAAACCTAAATTAATTAAGAAGGAAATTAAGTTACAAAATGTATTTTAGAGTTTTTTATGAAAATGTTTTAACTTAGTAAAAATAATATGAAAATTAATTAATTAAAATAAACCTAAGTACTAAATTAACTTTGAATAAAAAATAAAATAAAATAATAATTAAGCCTAAGTCTAAATATTAATTATTTAAAAAAAGAAATTAATTTGCTTAAGAAAATGTTTTTAGTCTTTTTGTTTTATAGAGAAAATAAAATATATAAGTGTAAATAATAAAAATATTTTTTGGATTTTTATTAATAAAAATAATAATAATATTAATAATAATAAATAATAAAAAAATTAAATAAAATAAAATATAATGAAATAAAAAAAAAAGAAAAAGAAATAATTAAAGAAAAATGGGCCAGGGGATGCTGAAGTAAATCAAGGTTAGTGAAAAGAAAAAAAAACAAGAGGCCAAAATGGAAGCCCAGGCGCTGCAAAAAAAGCTCAAAAATGTCAAAAATAGTGAGAAAAAAATGCAAAAGGTCACGCTGGGGCTTAAACCCAGGACCTAAGGGTGACAGGCACACGCTTTAACCACTACGGTGGTGATACATTCGTTAACTTGTGTGAAAGGATAAATACATAACACAAAATGCGCCCTGATTACACTTCATCTTCAACCTCCAACCAAAGGATCTGTAACTTGCTCATTTCTCAATCATTTGCAAAAATGTAAACATGAAAATTGCTCTATTTTGTCACACGAATCCAACCATATAAATATCATAAGCTATAAATCAAAGATGCATGAGAATTTCTAAAAGTACCAAATTTTGACCTAAATATTTCAGAAAGTTCAAACTCAAAATTCTCCTAGTCCAATCAAAATAAATGAAATCTATGGACATGTGTAGATTCAGGGTAATGATGTCTATATTTTATCTTCACAAGTTCAAGCCTAACAATGCCTAAATATGAAGATAGAAGTTCAAGAAAAATACCTCAAAACTGGAAATCCTGAAATGGATTTGAGCTTGTTTCAGGCAGTGGTGATGATCAGGCTAGCTTCCTCAAGTCCCCAGGAAGCTAATGCAATGGTTTGCTTGAGCAATGGATGGCTAGAATGGTCTGGAGAAGTTAGATTGCAAACCTCTATTTTTGGTTATGGAGGATGATAAATATGGAGTTACAGTTTCAAACCAACGACAGGGATGAACTATATTTGATGTAAGGAAGCTTTAGGAATGAATTTGAGGGAAAACGCACGAGGGAAATGAGAGATACACGTTTAAGGTCAAAACTGTGTATCCATGGAGTTTTTTGTGCAACTTCTGCCTAGAGGGAATTTGGGAGTGTTTCAGGATGCTAAAACTCGTGTCTTAGCTCACAAATAATGACTCTATTTATAAGCAACAAGTTTGGAGACTTCTTGTTGATCAGAATTCAAAATCACAAGTTTATGCATAACATGTGATTTTTTGAGAAATTCAAGTTTCAAAGCCTTGTGTACTTGCTAAGATAGAGTGGTTATGCTTTAAATAAGCATGCTTCTGACTTTGTGGATGGAGTGTGATCAGAGGGAATAAGTTAGAGGCTCAAGAATGGACTTTATGCAAAAAGCTTGCTTTACAAGAATGGATATGTTAACTTTGTGCCATTAATGGAAATGCAACTTGGATAATAGCTCAATTGCTTGGATCAAAGTTCTAACAGATGTGTAAACATTTAATTATGGAGTGACAAACAAGTTTGAGGCCTGAAAAGCAAAGATTATGCAGCCTAGCATGGATTTGGTTCACGAGTTCATCAAAAATGACTTGTAATTCAAGTTTGAAAACCCTAACTTCCTCTCTTCGATTCTCCCTGTTCCAGAATGATATCAAGGAGTTATTGGAAATTTTGTAAAGCTTGTAATGTTATATACAACCCCTATTTGAATCAATTTTTAAAACCCCCCTTGGAACTATATGAAAAAGTGCCATGAAGTTAGGTCAAAATCCTGCCTAAACTAGGGCAAAATTTCACTAAGTGTTTAGTTTCAAGACTATGACTTCATGAATTAATAACATTAGATCCAAGCATTTTTAGGATAATTTGTGCAAAACAATATTGTAGATATCATGGAGATCTACAACTTTCATGTTGAAAGTTTCTTCTGATTCCTCTTGCATCATGGTGAAAGTTTTGCTCAAAGTTGTGAAAAAACATGAAGTTTTAAACACTTAGAAAAATTTCTAAGTTAGAAAACTTTGACTTTTCAAAATGAAATCTTGAATTTTTGATTTCTTGATGAATAAGTTTCATATTTTGACATGTTTTGATGAATTGTGATCTTTGGCATTGGATTTTGACCAAAAAGTTAAAGTTTGACTTTTCAGTGTAAAGTCGACTTTTGATCAGTTGACTGAAAATTCACTATCAATCCAATTGATCTTGAGCAATGTTTCGGGTTATGCCATTAGGTCAAAATGATGCAATTGAACTCTTGAAATCATGCTTCAAACCAGTTGACCATTTGCTAGGTCAAAAATAAAAAATAGCCTTTCCTTAGTTAAAACCCTAATTTTGATCATTTTGCCCTTTTGATGATTTGATCAAATTTCTTGAGGAATTATGGTCCAAACTTGATCAAATGATACATATGAGTTCATAATTTTGATGTGGATAAAAAATTATGAAGTTTAATTGTAAATTGGCCACAGTTGACTTTTCCCCTAATACAACTGATTTTTAGGTCAACTGCTTAATTGACTGAGCAAAAGTGTGATCCAAGGCTTGAAACTTGACACGAGTAATCTTGGGGGTCCATAATGATCCATGAATGTCATATGAGGCATTTAAAGTTCAATTATCCTTGTGCAATCTCAAACCCTAATTTTGGTCATCAGTGCTCAATGAAGTGTCTTGAGTTGATCAACCCTAGTGCAGTCTTGAACCAAGAGAGATCTTTATGAGAAAACATTTGATAAATGAGAGGGAAAATTTTGGGGTACAACAGCTGCCCCTGTTCAATCTTCTTAAATCTGAAGAGTTAGATTGGCAGATTTGCCATTCGTGACTTGGAGGTGGAAGATGATTGGACACTAGAGTGCCCAGAAATTTGCACTCGAGGATGTGATGGTTGATGGTATAGGGAATGGGCTTAAAGATGACATTTGGATAGGTGATGGAAATTTGTTGGAGATGGGCTTGTAGATGCCATCTAAAAATGAATGTTGAACCATATCTGCAAGTTGAATCTGAATGAGTATCGGAATGGCGTCCGTGTCTGGAGTGTATCTGAACTGTATCTGGAAGTTGAATCCGAATGAGTATCAGAATGGCATCCGTATTTGGAGCATATATGTACTGTATCTAAGAGTTGGATCTGAATGAGTATTAGAATGGCGTCCGTGTTTGAAGCGTATCTGAACTGTGTCTGAAAGTTGAATCTGAATGAGTATCAGAATGGCGTCCGTGTCTGGGGCGTATCTAAACTATATCTGGAAGTTGAATCCGAATGAGTATCAGAATGGCATCTGTATCTGGAGCATATCTATATTGTATATGAGAGCTGGATCTGAATGAGTATCAGAATGACGCCCGTGTCTGGAGCGTATATGAAAGCTAAATCTGAATGAGTATCAGAATGGCGCCCGGGTCTGGGGCGTATCTGAACTATATCTGAGAGAGAATCTGAATGAGTATCAGAATGGCATCCGTATCTGGAGCGTATCTGAACTGTATCTGAGAGTTGAATCTGAATGAGTATCAGAATGACGTCCGTGTCTGGAGCGTATCTGTACTGTATTTGAAAGCTGAACGAGAGAAAACCCGTGTAGTATCAACTTCAACTGTTTGTGTAGATAATTGTTCTGGCTTGTTGCCGGTATCAATATCTGACCTTTTGTAAATTGATGATGATAACCATCTGTTGACTGATCTTTCCTGAAAACATGAAAGATTAGTTGTATGCAATGTCATGATGTATGAAATGCATTGTATAATGATGTTCTCGATAAAATGAGTGAGATTATGTTGTATGTATTTGTGTCATAGATGTTTATGATGTATGGATGCGATGTATAGGCATATAAGCTATGTTGTTGTAACATTGTTGGATTAGGGAAAATAAATCCCCGACTGCTGTAAGTCTTCATGTTTTGAAGTGCTGATGAGTCGATGAGCTCCTATTTGTTAGAGAAATAAACTTTGTTGTAAGGTAAACACCGCGTGTGGCTCGTGAAATCCTATTGGGGATCCTGAGAAATTGGATGACCTTTATTGGGGATTGATAACTGGAAGTTTTGTTCCGCTAGGGATACGAGAGAGCTTGGTATCATTAAGCTGCACACTGTGGGGAATTTTATGGAATAGTCTAAAGATATCATCCTATTTATTAAAGCCATTAGTGATTGTCTTCTATTTTTTGGTCATTTGTAAACAGTAGTTATTTTCAAATGCATATGCTCAAAAATAAACCATTGGACGTTTTTGTAAACAAAACACAGAAATAAAGAAAAACAGATAGTTTTGCACTTTCAAAGGAGTATCTTTGTATTAACTTGAATAAGTATTTTGTACAATGAGACGAACATCCTAGTAAGAGAATGTCGTCGTACAAAATGAAAATTTGATATAAAGAAAAGATAGCTATGTGCAATAATCCCATGGGGTTCCTATTCTGCTATAGCCCTCGTGTTCCTGAGCGTCTTGTCCATTTACTGCCTTTTATGAAGTTGATTGGATTGATCAGAACCGCTGAGTTTGTCAATCTATGCCAAAGGTTATCTGCAAAGGTGATCCAACGGGACATAGTCGTACGCTTTAATTCCCTAACTTTTTCCTGGACCTCCCTTTCGGGTTTTCAGTCCACCGGGATACCCTTTTTTGCCCAAGTCGCCCTTTCGGGTTTTCAACTTGCCGGGTGTGCAAATTTTTTTGTTTTATCCCTAATTTTTTCCCAAACCTTTTTGGTTCACCGGGATGCCCTTGTTTTGCCTAGGCGTGTCAACCTAGCGGGTCTCTTATGCGTAGTATCTTTTAACTATGTCAGCGTTCACAGGGTATGGCATGTCGTCTCCATCCATAGTGGTCAAGATCATTGCTCCACCAGAGAATATGCTTTTGATTACAAATGGTCCTTCATATGTAGGAGTCCATTTTCCTCTGGGATCACCTTGCGGCAGTATGATGCGCTTGATCACCAAATCCCCGACTTGATATACTTGATGTCTGACCTTTTTGTTGAAAGCCTTGATCATCCATTTTTGATACATTTAACCATGACAAACATGATTAAGCCTTTTCTCATCAATCAAGTTCAGTTGATCAAGACGAGTTTGGATCTAATCTTCTTCATTAAGCCCTGCATCCTTCATAATTCAGAGAGGGGATCTGGACCTCAATAGGCAATACAACCTCCATGCCGTATACCAGAGAGTAGGGTGTTACCCCGATTGATGTGCGTGCCATGGTACGGTAACCATGGAGAGCAAATGGTAGCATCTCATGCCAGTCTTTGTAAGTGACTGTCATTTTCTGTATGATCTTTTTGATGTTCTTATTTGCAGCTTTGACAGCACCATTCATCTTTGGCTGGTAAGGGGATGAATTATGGTGTTGGATCTTGAATTGCACACACAGTGCGGTGATCATAGTGTTGTTGAGATTCGTACCATTGTCTGTGATGATCCTCTCCGGGATACCATACCGACATATAAGATTCTGTTTGATGAACCGGGCGACAACATTTTTGGTAACAAAAGCGAAAGAAGCCGCCTCAACCCACTTCGTGAAATAGTTAATGGCCACCAAGATGAAGTGGTGTCCATTAGAGGCTGTTGGCTTGATTTCACCAATCATATCGATGCCCCGCATAGCAAAGGGCCAAGGAGATGTCAAGACATTCAAAGGAACCGGAGGTACGTGCACATTGTCAGGATAGATCTGACACTTGTGGCAGGTTCGAGAGTGTTGATAGTAATCTATTTCCATGGTAGACTAGTAATAACCTGCCCATAGGATTTTCTTCGCCATTGTATGCCCACTGGAATGGGTGCCAAAAGTGCCTTCATGTAGATTAGCCATGATCTTTTCTGCCTCAACCTTGTCTACGCGACGGAGGAAAACAGAGTCATGGTTGCGTTTGTAGATAATGCCATTACTAAGGAAGAACTTAGCCGAGAATCTCCTTAAGAACTTCTTGTCGTTGACTGAAGCTCCTTCTGAATATTCTTGAGCTTCGAGATACCTCTTGACTTCGTGAAACCAAGGCCGATCTACTACTTCTTCAGTATTAATCTCGTGACAGTGAGCTGGTTCAACCATTTGTTCAATGGTGAATCTGGGGAGCCTCGTTATCCCATTTAAGTTTAAACATGGATGACATTGTGGCTAGCGTGTCTGCCAGCTAATTTTCTTCTCGCGAGAAATGCTCGAAGGTAGTCTTCTCAAAATGTGGGATCAATGTCAACACATGTTCTTTGTCGGGGATAAGGTTAGGGTGTTTGGTGTCCCATTCCCCTTTGATCTGGCTGATGACCAAAGCTGAATCTCTGAATACACTTAAGGACTTGATCCCCAAATCTATGGCAGCTTTGAGACCAAGAATGCACGCTTCATATTCTGCCATGTTATTTGTACAGTTGAAGCAGAGTCTTGCCGTGAAGGGAGTGTGACATCCTTCAAGAGATATGAGTACATCACCTATAGCATTTCCAAGTGCGTTGGACGCCCCATAAAAAACCAGGGTCCATCGGGATCCTTGTTTAGGTCCGTCATATGGTCTGAATTCTTCACAGTTGTTTACCATCATGATGTCTTCATCTGGGAATTCGAACTTCATGAACTGGTAGTCATCTACAACTTGATGAGCAAGGTGATCAGCTAGTACGCTGCCCTTTATTGCTTTTTGGGTACTATACTGAATGTCATATTCCGTCAGGATCATCTGCCATCTTGCTATTCTCCCAGAGAGGGAAGGCTTCTCGAATATGTATTTTATTGGGTCCGTCTTGGATATCAACAAGGTAGTATGGGTCAGTATATACTGCCTTAGCCGGCGAGCAGCCCATGCCAGAGCGCAACAAGTTTTCTCGAGCAGTGAATATCTTGTTTCACAGTCGGTAAACTTTTTGCTCATGTAATAAATATCATGCTCTTTTCGGCTAGACTCGTCATGCTGCCCCATCACACACCCCATTGAATTTTCCAAAACAGTCATATACATGATCAATGGTCTTCTCGACTAGTGGAATCAAAATAGGAGGCTCTTGCAGGTACTCTTTGATCTTGTCGAAGGCAGTTTGGCATTCATCATTCCATTTGACTACTTGATCTTTCTTCAGTAATTTGAAGATTGGTTCACAAGTAGCTGTTAGGTGAGAAGTGAATCTGGCAATGTAGTTTAATCGTCCCAAGAACCCTCTGACTTCCTTTTCAGTATGAGGAGCAGGCATTTCTTGTATCTCTTTCACCTTGGTAAGATCCACTTCAATACCTTTACCGCTGACGATAAAGCATAGGAGTTTACCGGACCTTACCCAAAATGTGCATTTATTCGGGTTCAACCTCAACTTGTATTTCTTTAATCTCTCAAACAACTTATACAAATGGTAAAGATGTTCTCCTTCAGCTTGAGATCTGGCTATCATATCATCCACATAAACCTCTATTTCGTGATGTATCATGTCGTGAAATAAGGCTACCATGGCATGCTGATAGGTTGCCCCAACATTCTTCAACCCGAATGGCATAACCTTGCAACAGAAAGTGCCCCAGTGTGTGACAAAGGTCGTTTTCTCCATGTCCTCAGGCGCCATTTTGATTTGTTTGTAGCCTGAGAAACCGTCCATGAAGGAAAACACCTTATACTGTGCTGTATTTTCAACAAAAATATTGATGTGGGGAAGTGGGAAATCATCCTTAGGGCTTTCCCTATTCAAATCTCTATAGTCCACGCACATTCGTACCTTGCCGTCCTTTTTAGGCACGGGAACAACATTGGCGACCCATTGTGGATATGAGGTGACAGCCAAGAATCTGGCGTTGAATTGTTTCATGACTTCCACTTTAATCTTTTCTGACATGTCGGGTCGCATGCGATGGACCTTTTGTTTTACCGGAGGGCAGTCTTCCTTTGTCGGTAGATGATGTACCACGATATCTGCATCAAGTCTTGGCATGTCCTTATATGACCAGGAAAAGACCTCAACATAATCATGTAGCAACTGAATCAGATGCTTCTTGACACTGGGTTCTAGATTGGCACCCACCTTGACTTCTTTATTGTCCTCTTCGGTACCTAGGTTAACTGTGTCCATTGGTTCTTCATGGGGCTGAATGGTCCTCTCTTCTTGTTGTAGTAACCTGTCTAGTTCCCCTGGCACTTCACAATCTTCCTCACCTTCGTCTTCGGCTTGGTATATTAGATTTTCAGAGTCACAAAAGGCCATAGCAGAATCGTTACCCATGGGATCCTGAGTGGATGTAGACCTGCATTGTGAGTGTGAGTGTGTGTAAGAGTATAACTATCTTTGAAAGAAATAAAAATGTAAAAAGGAAGAATACGAAGTTTGTATGCAAAAACGTCCATGATTCATTGATGACATATGAAAATGAGATAACAACCATTACAAATGGACCATTGTGCCTCGGGTAAGACACAAGGCTTTAAAAGTATGAATGGTTTAATTATTACAGATCCGACAAACTTTAAAGATAATTACTGTTGGATAAAAGTAATTGGGACGAAATCTTTAGCTTCCAAGTTGCTGATTCCTCCATTGATAGTTGGGAAAATCCATTCTTCCAGGTCGTAACTTTCCTTATCATCCTCCATTGCATTGACTCTGTGGTTGCTGATCTTCAAGGGTGGTCCCCCGGCACGAGCACGACGTACAACTTTTTGGGCTCCTGAAGTGAAACCCAAACCAAATTTGTCAGACTTGTATGGGATATCTGGGAGTTGGCCCCAAATAGTGCACCCACCTTCTTCTATCACTGCCTTGGCATCTTTCAGAGAAGACATCTTTAGTGGCGATCTTGTAATCTTTGGTATTTGGGAAACAACTTTGGTTACTGCCACGGTTGGTGGGACTTCCTCGAAATGTTGAAACGAAGTTTCAATGAATTCACCATCCAATTCCACGTATCTGAAGGAGTTTAAATGACTGAACATATATTCCTCTTCTCCATGGACAGTAATGATCTTCCCCTCGGTTGGGTATTTCAGCATTTGATGTAACATAGAGGTGACAACACCAACATTGTGAATCCATGGTCGGCCTAATAAACAGGAGTAGGAAGGGCGAATATCCATCATGTAAAAAGTTGAATCAAAGGTTTGGGTTCCAACTTTTATGGGGATGTCCACCTCCCCATGCACCATTCTCTTTGAACCGTCGAAGGCCCTTACCACTATATTGCTGGGTTTTAAGGTCAAACCTTTACAGTCGAGTCTATCAAGAGCCTTCTTAGGAAGCACATTCAAAGACAAACCGATATCCACCAAGGCATGGGCCAAAGTTATACCCCAGCATTCGACAGAGACATGCAATGCCTCGTTGTGCTTCCTCCCTCTAGGTGTCAAGTCAACATCAGAAAAGCCTAAACCATTGTCCACGGTCAAGCTGGCCACACAGTCTTGGAACTGATCAACAGAGGTTTCTTGTGGTACATGGGAAGTTTTAAGGAATTTCACCAAGGCCTTTGCATGAGCTTTGGAACACAACAATAAAGCCAACATGGAAATCTTTGATGGAGTCTGCCCTAGCTGCTTGACTACGTTGTAGTCGCTTCTCTTTATAATCTTCAGAATTTCTTCCATCTCCTTTTTGGAGACCTTAAGGATAGATACTATTTGCGCCTTCATCCGGATAGGCTCAACCATAATTCCTTTTCCCCGAGTCTCGGTTGACTCGGCGATAGGAGTGTCAGCAGGTGTAACTATAGGAATTGTAGTAGTAGTGTCAGCAGGGGTAACCAAAGGGATTGTAGTAGTAGTGTTAGCAGGAACGTGAACATGGATGATTACAGGGCTGGTAACAGTCTTCAGAGGAGCAATCTTTGGAGAGAAAATTCTTCCACTTAGAGTTATCTTGCTGGTTCCTGCAATGTTGCTGATGTCGGGGTCAACTTTCTCAAGAATTGAGTCTTCATCAGTCAGCCAATCTTGTTTGACGCCGTGATAGTAGACGTCACCCCCATAATTCCATGGGACAATTTTATCTGATGAGTACAGGATTGGACCTGGCATAGTAATTATTAGTGGAGCTACTTTAGGAACTGATGTAATCCTAACGAGTATTTTGGTGGAGACCCTGGAAGAATTGGCGAAAATGGTTACTATTGAAACATCTTTGTAATAAATGGTTGGAATGAGAGTCTTTTCAAACAAAATCTCTTTGCCATCCATTAGGCGCTGGATACCTGCTTTCAATAAATGACAATTAGTTGGTAGGGATAGACAGAAGTGGAAGCCTTCATCACAACCCGGAAATAAACCGGCTTTTAAAAGGTTCTTCTTAATGGTCAGGAGAGGAGTAACAAGTTCATCAATAGTAGAAACAAACATATCATCTTCAGTAGTGTTAACACCACGACCATTCTTGGGTATAAGAGCTGTGATAACATTCGGGATCTCAGAAGCATCAAACTCAATTTCTTTTGCTTCAAGAAGGTCTTGCTACTTGTTTTTCAAAGCCCAACAGTTGTTAGTATCATGGTCGGGGCTTTCTGAATAGTAAGCACAACGAGCATTATGATGGTAGTGAGGAGAGGTTGTGTTAGGATTCTTTGGAGCTTATTTCAAAGTTACCAGATTGGATCTCAACAAATGTGGCAGTACTTGAGATAGTGTCATATTAATCCGAGTAAATTGTCTTACTGGTCTTTCTGTTCTAGGCTGATCGTTCCTTTGTTGAGTAGGTGCATGCTTAGGGATCATGACAACCCCTACCATTGGACGGAGCTCAGTTCTTTCTTGATTCCTTTGAGGATACATAACACCAACTTCTTTCTTCACTATAAATGGTTTTCTTATAGCGGCGGAGGATGCGTCTTTCTGGATCTTCCCACTCTTAATCCCAGCTTCCACTCTTTCTCCGATCAAGATTAATTCAGTGAAGCCTGCGGAGGAGCTTCCAATTAAATGATTAAAGAAAGGACCGGACAAGGTACCCGAAAACATGTCTATTAGTTCTCTTTCATAAAGGGGAGGCTAGACTCTTCCTTCTAAGTCTCTCCATTTCTGAGCGTAGTCTTTGAAACCTTCATTTGAAACCATAGCCATACTATGGAGTTGAGTACGGGTAGGAGCAAGGTCTGTGTTGTACTTATATTATTTATAGAAAGCAGCGGCAAGGTCTTCCAAATTGTGGATGTTGGCCCTTTCTAGTTGATAGAACCAATCAAGTTAAGTTCCGGATTGACTGTCTTGGAAGAAGTGGACCCATAAATCTCTGTCTGCAGTGTGAGGTTGTATCTTCCTCACATAGGATCGGAGATGCATTTTGGGGCATGAAACTCCGTCGTATATAAAAAATATTGGTGCCTTAAATTTTGGGGGAATGACAATCCCAGACACCAAGCCTAGCTCCTCAAAGTCTAGCCCAGGCACCTTCTATATTTCCATTGCGCTTAGTCGTTCTTCCAGATACTTGTACTTGTCGTTGGCCGGGGGATACTGCTCTTCAGAGTAATCTTCCTCTTCTTCTTCTTCAGACTCTTACTGGACAACTGTTTCCTTGCCTTTCCCATCTTGATTGTCTTTTTCACTAGATGACGTTGCAAAGTCTAGGGTCCTTCTTGCTTGTCCTTGGAACCTTCTTCCCATATTCAGAACTCCAGTTACTTTCTTTTTCTTCTTCTTCTTTTCTTCAATCATCAAGGTTTTCAGATCTTCTTATCCTTTGGCTAGAGTCAAGAACAACTGCTAAAACTGATCATTCTGTGCTTGGAGGTCTTTTACCGCCTGCTCGAGATCCATCTTACTGAAATAAACAGTAGAAAGATGAGGAGACTTGTCGTAAGAAACTTGCTTATGTTATGATGAATGGTAAATGCATAGACAATGATTTCAAGGAACTTAGAGATTTAAAATTGCTTTATACCAAAAAAGGAACACACGTCATATTAATAAATCAGAGCTTGAGTAAATCATGCCTTTTTTGGGCTTACAAAGAAGTACAAAAACTCGAAGATAAAAAGTTGTAGGCATCCTCTTTGGTGCGATGTAGGCATTCAGGCTCCGCTCCTCATGAATTTGCTTAGTGAGTTCCAAAACCTTCTTCTCGCTGGCGTAGAATTGGGCTTCAAAAGTGTCTCACTCCCCCTTAAGCTGTATCTAATCCCTTTGTAAGTATTCCAGAGAGGTGGGCATGTCTGGATGCAGGACAGTGTATGGAACATCTCCTTCCACAACAGGCTCTATGATTACTGGGAGAATGGAGGGGTAAGACATCATAAGGCTTTGAGCACGAGCTCGTACCCATTTAAGGTAAGGCTCGAGAGGGATGGAATTCTTATGCCCCAATGTCTTGCTATCTACCTTGTTCAACATCCTCCAAGCTCGGATAAATCTCTGGCGATGACCTTGATCGTCTTTCTCTTAGTCAAATACTAAACCTTGAATGAGCATCTCATGTGGGCCATCCCTTCGGGCGTAACCAAACTGTCTTAAGGCTAAGCAGGGGTTGTAGGTGATACCTCCTATAATTCCAAGTAAATGGACATTAGGGAATTCTCCACAATGGTCGACAATGGTAACATTCTCTATGGATCGGGAACACCAATGAATGTCTGAATGTCATCAACCTATGTGACCACCTTGAACCTTGCTCGTTCTTCAATACAGATTGGGGAAGATGCAAAATAAACCATCTTGCCAAAAGAAGAGTACAACACATAAGGATACCTCTTTTCCTCATAGTGCAAGTGTGAAAGGAATGTAGGATGTCCCCTAGCAAAGTAGGCACCGGGTTACGAGACATGAAGATTTTGACGGTGTTCACATCTATGAGTTGGTCAGGATTTGGAAACAAAACCATCCCATAGATGAGGAGAGCCACAATTTCCTCAAAAGCTTGCAAATCCAAAGAGTTCCAACAATTTTGGGCTTTCTCAAACAAGAATTTTTATAGGAAACCTTTGACACCACTCCTTGTTTCCCAATTAGTTGTGATATCAGATGGTTGCAAGTGCAGAGCTTGAGCAATATCTTCTGGATTTGGATCTCTTTTCGTACCGTTGAAAGTTAGTTGATTGAGAATGGGAATCCTCAAGAGTTGGGAGAATTCTTCCAAAGTTGGCACAAGTTGATAATCGGGGAATGTGAAGCAATGGTGTAAAGGATCAAAGAACTGAAAGAGCACATTCATCAAGTCCTCATCAGTGTTGGAGGTGACCAAGTTTAATAGGCAACCATATCTTTCGGTAAATGGATAATTTTCAGGAATCCTTGACGCTAGCTCTTTAAGTTGAGGAGGGATCCTTACAAGATTTACTTGAATAGTTTTCCTGCGAATATAGTCCATTTCCTATAAAACAGAACAAAGATAAATCCCAAGATCCTTGAAATGGTTAGTGAATATGAATATGATGTTATGATGTTTATGATGTTATGTACAAGTATATATAAACAAATAAAACAAGTCCTTAGGTTTAGGCTTGCATGGAGTCTCATAGGTAAGTATCCTCTTGAAGTTTAGTTGGCTCAAACCTGTCCTAGTAATAGTAACCGTGTTCTAAGGAGCTCAATATCACTGATTTGTTTCTTTGGGAATTGTTTCAGCACAAGCCTCTTTAATGGCGACCGAAATATCCCAAAAAACCAAACCTCAATAAGTGTAGTATCGAGTATCTACCAACTTCGGACTGTACCAAAGTCGGTCATCTCACTACGTCCTAATGGCGAAGTTGGTCAAGTAAAGGTTCTAAAAGTTCATTAGTGCTTCATGAAATCACTCAGCGGCCCGTATTCTCCTTGACTACTCAAGGGCTACCGGTACCCATAAATATGTCATACTAACGTAGCTATTGCTTAGACCATGTCGATATACCCTGCATAGTTTCCACTATGTATTGCTACTTACCTATAAGGTATCCCAAATCCGGGTAGAGGATTCAAACCCAAACAAAGAAACATAATGTAAAGCATACAAGTCAAACAAAGAAAACAAGTACCTGTGATCTAACCCTAAGGTAACCCCACTTTTAGAATTTTCCCCAGCAGAGTCGCCAGTTCTGTGATACGATGGGAGAACTGACTTGAGTGTTTTGCGTTTGATCGCAATTGTTGCGGTTAGTAAGTGTCGCCACCGACTTTTATTTTATCCAAAAGGAAAGGTGAAAAAGCACAGGAAAGACCTTTGAGATGTTTTCTTGAGTTCGAGGGGTAGATTATGAAAAGGGAAGGTATTAGCACCCTTTTCATCCATGGTTTTCCATGGGCTCTTAGTTACTTTTCTAGATCACTTTCTTTTATTTGAAATTGTGCTTTGTGTGGTTTTGAAAGTATTTTTGAAAAGAGGCCATTTGTTTAGGCAAACTTTGTAATGATTCTCGTTCGTAAGAATGTATACAAAGTGTTTGATCTTTTGAAAATGTTTTCAAGTTTTGAAAGATGTTTTGAAAGTTTTGGTGTTTGTTGTGAAAATAGCAAGGATGTTTTTGTTTTGAAATGGAGCAAGTAACTAGGAACATTCTACCTACTCAAAATCCTTTCATGTTTATTTCCTTTTTCCTTTGACATTGTTATCTTACCATTGATTTGGTAAGTAACCCTATCTTTGGATGTAAACGGGACGAACGTGGGTCATCGTATAACCATGATTAGAAATATTGCAAGGTATCTTAGTATTTTTCTTTAGGGACTAAGATCATTTTGAAAAGGCAACATAAATAGCGTCATCGAGGGACTATGATATTGTATTTTGCTTGTTTTTGCTAAGATACCTTACATGCGTAATATGGTCATTTTTGTAAGGAAACCAAGTGGGTTTACCATAGGGGTGCTTGTGTGCAAGTATATTGATTTTCATGCTTGGTTTTTGTCTTGAATTAGGGTTTACTATTTTTGTTGGTTTTAGTCTTTCCATACAAAACCCTAATTACTAGCATTTATATAAAAGCGATAAATTACAGAATTTAAAATTACAACACTATTACAATACTCATGGGAGGGGTGTACAAATTTACAAATGGGGATTGCAAGAAAATTAAACCTAATTACCTATTACAACCATATTGAATATTGTACAAAATTGAAAATAAAATGCAAGAATATAAATGGAAAAAGAAAAGACTTTTTGTTGTTTTTATGAAAGGGGTTTTATCCTAATTAAGTGAGATGATTAATGAAAAATAAACATAATTTAAACCTAAATTAATTAAGAAGGAAATTAAGTTAAAAAATGTATTTTAGGGTTTTTTATGAAAAGTTTTGACTTAATAAGAATAATATGAAAATTAGTTAATTAAAATAAACCTAAGTTCTAAATTAATTTTGAATAAAAAAAGAAAATAAAATAATAATTAATACTAAGTCTAAATATTAATTATGTAAGAAAAAGAAATTAATTTGTTTAAGAAAATGTTTTTAGTTTTTTTTATTTTATAGAGAAAATAAAATATATAAGTGTAAATAATAAAAATATTTTTTGGATTTTTATTAATAAAAAAAAAATATTAATAATAATAAATAATAAAAATATAAAATAAAATAAAATATAAAGAAATAAAAAAAATGAAATAATTAAAGAAAAATGGGCCAGGGGGTGCTGAAGTAAATCAAGGTTAGTGAAAAGAAAAAAACAAGAGGCCCAAATGGAAGCCCAGGCGCTGCAAAAAAAGCTCAAAAGTGTCAAAAATAGTGAGAAAAAAAATGCAAAAGGTCACGCTCGGACTTGAACCCAGGACCTAAGGGTTACAGGCGCGCGCTTTAACCACTGGGGTGGTGATACATCCGTTAACTTGTGTGAAAGGATAAATACGTAACACAAAATGCTCCTTGATTACACTTCATCTTCAACCTCCAGCCAAAGGATCTGTAACTTCCTCATTTCTCAACCATTTGCAAAAATGTAAACATGAAAATTGCTCCATTTTGTAACACGAATCCAACCATATAAATATCATAAGATATAAATCAAAGATGAATGAGAATTTATAAAAGTACCAAATTCTGACCTAAATATTTCAGAAAGTTCAAACTCAAAATTCTCCTAGCTCAATTAAAATAAATGAAATCTATGGACATGTATAGTTTCAGGGTAATGATGTCTACATTTTATCTTCACAAATACAAGCCTAACAATGCCTAAATATGAAGATAGAAGTTCAAGAAAAATACCTCAAAACTAGAAATCGTGAAATGGATTTAAGCTTGTTTCAGGCAGTGGTGATGATCAGGCTAGCTTCCTCAAGTCCCCAGGAAGCTAATGCAATGGTTTGCTTGAGAAATTGATGGCTAGAATGGTCTGGAGAAGTCAGGTTGCAGACCTCTGTTTTTGGTTATGGAGGATGATGAAGATGGAGTTACATTTTCAAACCAAGGACATGGATGGACTATATTTGATGTAAGGAAGCTTTAGGAATGAATTTGAGGGAAAACGCACGAGGGAAATGAGAGATACAAGTTTAAGGTCAGAACTGTGTATCAATGGAGTTTTTTGTGCAATTTCTGGCTAGAGGGAATTTGGGAGTGTTTCAGGGTGCTAAAACTCGTCTCTTAGCTTACAAATAGTGACTCTATTTATAAGCAACAAGTTTGGAGAGTTCTTGTTGATCAGAATTTAAAATCACAAGTTTATGCATAACATGTGATTTTTTGAGAAATTCAAGTTTCAAAGCCTTGTGTACTTACTAAGATGGAGTGGTTATGATTTAAACAAGCTTGATTATGACTTTGTGGATGGAGTGTGATCAGAGGGAACAAGTTAGAGGCTCAAGAATGGACTTTATGCAAAAAGCTTGCTTTGCAAGAATGACAATGTTAACTTTGTGCCATTAATGGAAATGCAACTTGGATAATAGCTCAATTGCTTGGATCAAAGTTATAACAGTTGTGTAAACATTTAATTATGGAGTGAAAAATAAGTTTGAGGCCTGAAAAGCAAAGATTATGCAGCCTAGCATGGATTTGGTTCATGTGTTCATCAAAAATGACTTGTAATTCAAGTTTGAAAACCCTAACTTCCTCTCTTTGGTTCTCCCTGCTCAAGAATGACCTCAAGGAGTTCTTGGACATTTTGGAAATATTTTAATGTTCTATACAACCCCTCTTTTAATCACTTATGAAAATCCCCCTTGGAACTATATGAAAAAATGCCATGAAGTTAGGTCAAAATCCTACCTAAACTAGGGAAAAATTTAACTAAGTTTTTCGTTTCAAGACTATGACTTCATGAATTAATAACTTGAGATCCAAGCATTTTTAGGAGAAGTTGTGTAAATAAATGTTGTAGATATCATGGAGATATACAACTTTCATGTTGAAAGTTTCTTTTGAATCCTCTTGCATCATGGTGAAAATTTTGCTCAAAGTTGTGAAAAAACATGAAGTTTTAAACACTTAGAAAAATTTCTAAGTTAGAAAACTTTGACTTTTCAAAATGAAATCTTGAATTTTTTCTTTCTTGATGAATAAGTTTCATATTTTGACATGTTTTCATGAATTGTGATCTTTGGCATTGGATTTTGACCAAAAAGTCAAAGTTTGACTTTTCAGTGTACAGTTGACTTTTGATCAGTTGACTGAAAATTCACTATCAATCCAATTGATCTTTAGAAATGTTTTGGGTCATGCCATTAGGTTAAAATGATGCAATTTAACTCTTGAAATCATGCTTCAAACCAGTTGACCATTTTCTAGGTCAAAAATAAAAATTGCCTTTCCTCAGTTAAAACCCTAATTTTAACCATTTTGCCCTTTTGATGATTTGATCAAATTTCTTGAGGAATTATGGTCTAAACTTGATCCAATGATACATATGAGTTTATAATGTTGATGTGGATAAAAAATTATGAAGTTTAACTGTAAATTGGCCACAATTGACTTTTACCCCAATATAGTTGGTTTTTAGGTCAACTGCTCAATTGACTGAGCAAAAGTGTGATCCAAGGCTTGAAACTTGACATGAGTAATCTTGAGGGTCCATAATGATCCACGAATGTCATATGAGGCATTTAAAGTTCAATTATACTTGTGCAATCTCAAACCCTAATTTTGGTCATCAGTGCTCAAGGAGGTGTCTTGAGTTGATCAACCCTAGTGCAGTCTTGAACAAAGATAGATCTTTGTGAGAAAATATTTGATAAATGAGAGGGAAAATTTTGGGGGTACAACAGTAAGGATATCTCAATAATAACCATTTCCGCCAATCCTCCCAGGGCTCCACCAAAAGACCCGTCAAGATTACATCTACTCCGAAGGTTACTCCGTTGAGAATTACTGCGCCAGGGCCAATCTCGTACTCCTCTGATAAAACTGTCCCTTGGAATTATGGGGGTGACGTCTACTACCACGGTGTCAAGCAAGATTAGCTAGCTGATGAAGACCAGGTCTCTGAGAAGGCTGATCCCGACATTGTCAACATTGTTGGAACCAACAAAATAACAAGAAACAGAAGAGTGTTATCCCCCGATATTTCTCCTCCGAAAGATGTTACTGGTCCTGTGATAATTCCCACCGTTGTTCCTGCTACTACTACAATTCCTTTTATTACTCCTACTAACACCCCTATCACCGAGTCGACCAAGACTCATGGCAAATACATATTGATTGAGCCTGTCCAGACGAAGGCACAATCAATATCTATTCCAGAGGCCTCCAAGAAGGAGATGGAAGAAATTATGAAAATTATCAAGAGAATCGACTACAACATGGTTGAACAGCTGGGGCAGACCCCTTCAAAGATCTCTATGTCAGCCTTGCTGTTATGCTCCGAAGCTCATGCGAAGGCTTTGGTGAAATTTTTGAAAACTGCCCATGTGCCTCAGGAAACCTCTGTTGACCAATTTGAAGATTGTGTGGGTAGTTTGAAGGCCGATAACTGTTTGGGCTTTTCTGATGCCGATTTGACCCCTAGAGGGAGGAAGCATAATGACGCGTTACATGTCTATGTTGAATGCAAGGGCACCACTTTGGCCCATGTCCTTTTAGATACTGGTTCGCCATTAAATGTGCTTCCTAAGAACGCCCTGGATAGACTAGACTGCGAAGGTTTGACTTTGAAGCCCAGCAATATCGTAGTGAGGGCTTTTGACGGATCAAAGAGAATGGTGCACGGGGAGGTGGACATCCCCATCAAGGTTGGTTCTCAGACTTTCGGCTCTACCTTCTATGTGATGGATATCAGGCCATCTTATTCTTGTTTGTTGGGCCGCCCTTGGATACATGGGGTTGGAGCTGTTACGTCCACTATGCATCAAATAATGAAATACCCGATCAAAGGGAGAATTGTCATTGTACGCGGCGAAGAAGAATACATGGTCAGTCACCTAAATTCATTCAGATATGTGGAAATGGAGGGTGAGTTCATCGAGACTTCATGCCATAATTTTGAAGAGGTACCCCAGACTCTGGCTGCAACTGAAACCGCTACCAATGTGCCGAAGATCACCAGACCTCCCTTAAAGATGGCCCCTCTCAAGGATGAAAAAGCTGTTATTGAAGAAGGTGGGTCTACCATCTGGGGTTAACTCCCTGATATTCTGTACAAGTCTGATAAATTTGGTTTGGGTTTCTCTTCAGGGGCTCAAAGGGTTGTTCGACGTGCTCGTGCTGGAAAACCTCCCCTACGCATCAGTAATCACGGGGTCAAAGCAGTAGAAGACAAAGACGGTGACAATGACATGTATAGCTAGATCTTCCCTACTACCAACGGTGGACCTAGTAACTGGACGGAAAAAGATTTTGTACCTATTACTTTTGTTAATAAGTCATTGTCTTTCTTGTTTTTTTTGGATATGTAATAAACAATATAACTTTATGGCCATGTGTCTTACCCAGGGCACATCGGTTTATTTGTAAGGGTTATCATGTTTCACTTTCATATGGCATTAAGAAAGCATTGGACGTTTTGCATACAAATTTTGTGCTCTCTGTCTTTCTTTTCTGCTTTTTACTTTATCAATACAACTATGCTCTTACACACACTTACATATCAAACTGCAGATCCATATCCACTCTGGATCCCATTGATAACAGTTCTGCTATTACCAGTTATAACTTCGAAAATCTGATCAACCAAGCCGAGGATGAAGGTGAGGAAGATTATGAGGTACCTGGAGAACTTGCTAAACTGTTACAGCAGGAAGAAAGGGCTATACAGCCTCATGAAGAACCAGTTGAGACAATAAACTTGGGCAAAGAGGTAGACAGAAAAGAAGTCAAGATCGGTGCAAATCTAGGGCTTAATGTCAAACAACGGTTGATACAAATGTTGAATGATTATGTCGAGATCTTCGCCTGGTCATATGAAGACATTCCAGGACTGGATACGGATATCGTGGTTCACCGACTGCCAACTAAAGAAGATTGCCCTCCGGTAAAGCAGAAGGTCCATCGCATGCGCCCTGAAATGACAGAGAAGATCAAAGCATAGGTTATGAAGCAGTTCAACACTGGGTTCTTAGCTATCACCTCTTACCCCCAATGGGTTTCCAACGTGGTGCCGGTGCCTAAAAAAGACGGTAAGGTACAGATGTATATGGACTATAGAGATCTGAACAGGGCAAGCCCCAAAGATGACTTTACGCTCCCCCACATTGACATCCTAGTTGACAACACCTCTCAACACATATCATTTCCTTCATGGATGGTTTCTCTGGCTACAATCAGATCAAGATGGCGGCCGAAGATATGTAGAAGACAACCTTCGTCACTCAATGGGGAACTTTCTGCTACAAAGTGATGCCGTTTAGATTAAAGAATGTTGGGGCAACCTATCAGCGAGCCATGTTCGCCTTATTTCATGAAATGATTCACCATGAGATGGAGTTATATGTGGATGACATGATAGCCAAGTCTCAAACTGAGGAAGAGCACCTTGATCATCTGCAAAAACTGTTTGATAGGTTAAGGACATACAAGCTGAGGTTGAATCTGAACAAGTGCAACTTCAGGGTAAGGTCGGGCAAACTATTGGGTTTCATTATCAGTGACAAGGGCATTCAGGTGGACCCTACAAAAGTAAAGGCTATACAAGAGATGCTGGCTCCTCGCACTGAGAAGGAGGTCAGAGGCTTTTTGGGACGCCTAAACTACATTGCCAAGTTCATTTCCCATTTAACTGCTACTTGTGAGCCAATCTTCAAACTCCTGAAGAAAGATCAAGTGGTAAAATGGAATGATGAATTCCAGTCTTCCTTCGAAAGAATCAAGGAATACCTTCAAGAACCACTAATTCTGATGCCTCCAATTGAAGGAAAACCTTTGATAATGTACTTGGCAGTGTTAGAAAATTCAATGGGGTGTGTGCTGGGGCAGAATGACGAGTCTGGTCGAAAAGAGCATGCAATATACTACCTTAGCAAAAAGTTTACCGGCTGTGAGACAAGATACTCACTGCTCGAGAAAACTTGTTGTGCTTTGGCATGGGCTGCTCGCCGACTGAGACAGTATATGTTAATCTACACTACTTTGCTGATATCTAAGATGGATCCGATCAAGTACATCTTTATGAAGCTCGCTCTCTCTGGAAGAATAACGGGATGGTAGATGATCTTAACCGAATACGATATCCAATACACAACCCATAAAGCAATCAAGGGAAGTGTATTAGCTGATCATTTGGCTCATCAGGCCATGGATGACTACCAGTCCATGAATTTTGAGTTCCCGGACGAGAATATAATGCTGGTGACTGACTATGAAGAACCTGGACTGGATGAAGGACCCAAAGAAGGATCCCGATGGACTATGGTTTTTGATGGAGCCTTGAACGAACTCGATAATGGCATTGGTGCGGTAATCATATCCTCTGAGGTCCATACTCCTTTCACTGCCCGACTATGCTTCAACTGTACCAACAACATGGCGGAGTATGAAGCATGCATCATGGGTCTCAAAGCTTTTGTTGACCTGAGGATCAAGTTCTTGAGCATTTTCGGGGAATCAACCTTGGTAATAAGTCATATTAAAGGGGAGTGGGATACGAAGCACCTGAATCTCATCCCATACAAAGAACATGTGTTGTCATTGCTTCCACACTTTGAAGAGGTCACCTTTTAACATTTTCCACAAGAGGAGAATCAGTTAGCGGACGCGCTAGCTACCATGTCTTCTATGTTCAAGGTCAGGTGGGACAATGAGGCTCCTCGAATCACTATTGAGAGGTTAGATGAACCAGTATACTGCTATGAGATCGACACTGAAGGAGTAGCAGACAAACCTTGGTTCTATGAAGTGAAGAGTTATCTCGAGACTCAAGAGTATCCCGAGGGGGAATCTGTCAATGATAAGAAGTTTCTGAGAAGGTTCGCCACGAAATTCTTCCTCGGTAATGGAATCCTCTACAAGCGCAACCATGACACTACTCTACTTCGGTGCGTAGACAAGAGCGAAGCAGAAAGGATTATGACAGATCTACACGAAGGTACCTTCGGAACCCATTCAAGTGGACATACCATGGCTAAAAAGATCCTACGGGAAGGATACTATTGGTCCACTATGGAAGCAGACTGCTATCATCATTCCCGAACTTGTCACAAATGCCAGATCTATGCTGATAAGGTGCATGTACCTCTGGTTCCTTTGAATGTCCTAATGGCTCCTTGGCCCTTTGCGATGTGGGGAATTGACATGATCAGAGAGATTAGACCTATCATTTCCAATGGGCATCACTTCATCCTGGTGGCCATTGATTACTTCACGAAGTGGGTTGAAGCTGCCTCTTTTGCTACTGTTACCAAGAATGTTGTGGTGCAGTTTATCAAGCATAACCTGATCTATCAGTACGGGGTGCCAGAGAGAATCATCATTGACAATGGTACGAATCTCAACAACACGATGATCACCGAACTCTGTAAGCAGTTCAAGATCCAGCACCATAGTTCTTCCCCTTACCGGTCGAAGATGAATGGCATTGTGGAGGTTGCTGACAAGAACATCAAGAAAATTGTACAAAAGATGACAGTCACATACAAAGACTGGCATGAGATGTTACCATTTGCTCTTCATGATTATCGCACCTCTGCACGAACATCGACAGGGGAAACACCCTACTCTCTGGTATATGGACTGGAGGCTGTCCTGCCTATTGAGGTCCAGATCCTTTCTCTGAGAATCATGAAAGATGCAAGTCTGAATGAAGATGATTGGATCCAGACTCGAATTGATCAACTAAATATGATCGATGAAAAGAGACTTACTGCTGTCTTTCATGGTCAAATGTATAAAAAACGGATGATCAAGGCTTTCAACAAAAAGGTCAGACGCCAAGTATATCAAGTCGGGGATCTAGTGATCAAGCGCATCATACTGCCGCAAGGTGATCCCAGGGAAAATGGACTCCCATATACGAAGGGCCATTTGTGATCAAAAGTATATTTTCTGGTGGAGCCATGATTCTGACCACCATGGATAGTGACGACCTTCCTCACCCTGTCAATGCAGACATAGTGAAAAGATACTACGCATAAATAAGACCCGCTAGGTTGATTGGCCTAGGCAAAAATAAGGGCTTCCCGGTGAACCAAAAGGTTTCGGGCAAAAATTAGGGATAATAACAAAAAAAATCTGTACACCCGGCAAGTCAAAAACCTGAAAAGGCGACTTGGGCAAAAAAGGGTATTCGGGTGGACTGAAAACCCAAAAGGGCGGTCCAGGAAAAATTTAGGGTTTTAAAGCGTATCACTATGTCCCATTGGATCACCTTGCGACCAGAATTCAGTATCAACTATCAAGCTCGAACGACACCGATCAATCCAGTCAGCTTCGGACAAGCAACAAAGTGATGAGATGCTCGAGGACATAGCAACAATAGCAGAATTGAAACTCAATGGGATTATTACACATAACTGTTAGCTTCTCTTTGTACACAATATTGTATATCTTTCATTTTCACGGCGACATTCTCTTAATAAAGCGTCAACCTCCTTGTACGAAAACGCATATTACAGGCCAACTTCAAAATCAATACAAATCATTTCTACATAAAAACTATTCATTTTTCTTTTTTGTTTTGTTTTGCAAAAATGTCCAATGATTTATTCTTGACATACGCATTTGAATATGATTGCTATTCACAAATATTTGCATAAGAAACGGAAATACAATTGCTTATAACTTAAGGAACAGGGGCAAAGACTAAAAAAAATGTCAATCCCGATAGTTACTCCTTCTAGCGGGTACATGGGGCAGGTACAGTTTTGAAACATGGTCACCATTACATGCGACCCCGTGACATCTATGTTCCCCATAGAGTAGAGACAACCAAAAACTTTGACATCGGTTTCCCCAAACAGGAGTTAATTTCCCTAGTAAAGTTCCTCCAGAAAGTCGATATCTATATTCCCCAGCCGAATTTTATAACTGCAAGCGGTTCATAAAGTTTTCTCCCGAGCTGAGTTTATTTATCTGAATACAGAAGCTCAATCCTAAATAGAGTTTATTTCTCTAGCTACGGAAGTTCATCCCCTGGCAGAGTTTATTTCCCCGAATCAGTAAAATATTCTAATAGAGCATCTCCTCTTGCAAGCAGAGCTATTCCCCCGCAGAGTTATTCTCAAGAAGAGTCTCTCCCCGACAAAATATTCGTAAACAAGGAGTAAATCCCCAACATAGTCATCTCCATTCACCATCCCTAGTGGAAATGAAGAATTCAGCTGCCCCAATACTCTTTAGCAGCAGTCCGAGATTTATTTTCCCCGACTAAGAAATACCGCAATAGCATCCCATATCCATACATCATGGCATGCGCATACATATTACATATAATACAATCTCATTTATTTTGAGAACATCATCACAATGCATTTCATACATCATGACATCGCATACGACTAACTCTTTACCTTTCAGGAAAGGACCAAATCAACAAGATACGTCTAACCAAAGGCTATTTCAGCATTTTCTTCAAGAAGATGCCCTCACGAGATCTCTGTGATCACTATGTCGACGGAAGAGACTCCAAGACTTTCGTCTGGGTCAGTTGAATCGCTACTAAGATTCTCTAGATTACTATGCCAGTCAAAGTTAACCCAAGATCTCTCTGCTCACTATGCCGGTGGAAGAGATTCCAAGACTTGCGTGTAGGTCAATTGAATTGCCACTAAAATTCTCCTGATTACTATGCCAGTCAAAGTTAACCTAATATTTTCCCTGGGTCAGACAGGTCGACACTAAGATCTCTCTAATTATTATGCTAGTGGAAGATGTACCAAGACTTTCGTCTGGGTCAGTTGAATCGCTACTAAGATTCTCCTGATTACTATGCCAGTCAAAGTTAATTCTCAGGCCTTTCCCGGGTTTAGTCAAATTGACGCTAAGATTTGTACCCCAGTTGAAGACAACTTGAGATTTTCTCTGGATCATTCAAATCAATACTAAGATTTCTATTCCAGTTAAAGAAGCTATGAAGCCCGAAAACTGACCAGATAATAGTCAATCAACAATTCAAGACACTATAAAGCCTGGATCCTGACCAGATAGCATTTTAATCTCATTTCCTCAGTAAGTCGCTGTGAAGCCTGGGATACGACCAGATAGCAGTCAGCCTTATTATCCTTAGCAAGTCAATGTGAAGCCTAGATCTTGACCAGATAGTAGTTCACTCCCGTCTCTTCAATCAAGAGATGACTACCAATAGAGTAACGGACAACTGAAGCTCCTAGACTCTATTCCCCAAGACAGAGACCAACATTCCTCAGCGAAGTCCTCCCTAACAGCGGGAATAGGAATTCCCACGAAGGAATAACTCACGAAATCATCATTATTCTGGATGGAATCTTTAAGCCCATCTCCGACGGATCCCCGTCACATTCTATGGATGGCATCTTTAAGACCATCTCCGACGACTTTCAGTTATCTTCTCCAAATGGCATCTGTAAGCCCATTCCCGACGTCATCAACCATCAGTATTACTTCATGCGAGTACAAATTTCTGGGCACTCTAGTGTTCAATCATCTTCCACCCTCAGATCACGAATGGCGGACAAGCCAATCTAAATCCTCCGATTTAAGAAGATTGAACAGGGGCAGCTGTTGTACTCCAAAATTTTCCCTCCCATTTTCACACAAGACATACTCCTAGAGGTTCTCAATGGCTCAAGTTGACTAAGGATTAACCAGACAAATCCTCCTCTTAAGACAATAAGCCTCAAACTAGGGTTTCACTCCTCATCAATATGGTTGATTTCCAAGGACCCTAAATGTTTTCCATTGTCCTAATATGTCCTCAAGATCATCCATGCCAAGTTTCATGCCTTGCACAACAAGTTTGCTCAGTCAACTGCTCAAATGCCTAAAAATCAACTACACTAGGTCAAAAGTCAACTGTGGCCCAAATACAGTCAAACTTCAATATTTTTGGTCAACATCAACATTTTTAAGTAATATCCATCATTTGATAAAGGGTTGATCATGATTCCCCAAGAAATGCTCCCAATTCATCAAAAGTAAAAAATGGCAGTTTAGGGCTTCTATAGGAAAAGTCAACCAAACTTTGATCAGACATAACTTTCTCATACTTTATGAGAAATTTTCCAACCAAGGCTCATTTTTAAGAGAATCCAATTCCCTACAACTCCTCTTTAGCCCTCAAGTTCAAGAAATTCACTCATGAAAAGATGTAAAATCAGACATTATAGGTCCTTTTCAAAAGACAACAAAAACACCTTTTGGGTCATAAATCATTACATGAACATGGAAGATCCAATTAAGATGAAAACAAAAATGTTGTTTAGAGGACATCCTAAGCTTTCTAAAAAGTTCAAGAACACCCTACTAGTGTTAAAAATGAGAGAGATATGCATTGCTAAAGTTGACCAATTTTTGGAAATGTGCATGAAGTCAATATGATCAAAATGACTTTTTTTCCAAATGGGCCCATACTTTCTTGTTTGAAACTCGTTCCTAAGACGGCCCACGACCCCTGAGCTTATCCATCTATTATTTTATTATTTTTATTATTTATTTTGATTTTTTATCCATTTAAATCAAAATAAATCAATTTAAATAGTGGAATAATCAAATAAAATCAAAGATTGGATTTTATGAGCACAACATGAGTCCATGAACAGCTAGCAATTCAAAAAAAATCGTGCAAAGGCTAATTGATTGGAAAAGATCATGATTTGGCTTGTTTTAGAAATAAATAATACAAGGAACAAAATCAAATAAAATCTCAACAATTTGTGAAGATACAGTCCAATTTTGTTAACCTAAATCAGTCTATTATAAGTACACAACATTGCCAAAGCATAAAAAAATAGGGATTAGTCGTGTAAACTGCAAGAACAAAAATTCAATTTTTGGACAAAAAGTGAGAATCAGATTTCGTTCTACAGGGAGATTCAAAGTGTTTCAAGGCCAGCAATCCATTCCTGGCAATATCCTGAAACTAACAGCATCATTTGCACGCATCAAAACACCCAGAATCACTCCTTACAGATTCACAGTTTGCACACATATTCTTGAATTTGATTTTTACAATTCACGCATGATAAATGATTTCTAAGCATATATTCATGTTTGTATCATCCTTTAGAATGTGTTTGCATATTTAATTACGTGTTTTGATGCCTGTTTGATGAAACGCCATTGCTAGGGTTTATAAGGTCGTTTTAGGGCTTTCAAGTGCAGGAACAATTGGCTCTAAAGATGGATACCATCATGATCAGAGGATCAAACCCAATTGATCCATGGTCTT
The DNA here is from genome assembly GCA_948472305.1 of Vicia faba. NCBI lineage: Eukaryota > Viridiplantae > Streptophyta > Magnoliopsida > Fabales > Fabaceae > Vicia > Vicia faba. Next base: position 1,117,455,210 of record OX451738.1, on the reverse strand, counting down.
GAATATAATTTATGTTGCTTAATCGTGATTTTTGAGATGCACATGTTATAGCTACAGACAACGTCCGTAGCTAAAAGTCTTTGCCTAAGACAACCGTCTCAGCCAAGAAGACGATTGTGTGGCGAGGCGTGAGTGGCCCATTTGAATCTCGCGCGTTTTAATTATTGCACTAGCTTTTCATTCTATATAATATATTGTTTGCGTTATATAAACGACTGAAACAAATGGTCCAGTGGCAAGGCTTTGCATGGTGAGCATGTAGGAGGTCAGGGGTTCGATCCCTGCCTCCTACATGTTATTTTTCTCAATATTTCTTGGCAGATTCTATGTTTCCATCACACACGCGCACACCATACGCTTCCAGGTCACCATTATTGGATTGTTCACTATCCAGATCCAACACTTTCAAGCATGTAGGCGCATGGTGGACACTCCTGATCCCAACACACAAGATCTAACGTTGCTTGGGCCAACCAATATGGGCATGGAACAAAATTCAACAGCATCACCTCCTTTTTGGGCCTACACCCCCTCAGGCGATTTCTTTCTTATTTTTTTAATTTAATTATTTTATTTTGTTTAGATTAGTTTAATTATTTTTTTCATTAATCAATTTTTTATGAAATCATAAAATCAAAAAGTCACAAAAAATAGGATTTAGTTCTTTTTTTATATAAATTAATTTTTTGTAAATAGTTAATTTTATCAAATTTAATTAATTAATTTTATTAAAATCAATTAGGAAATTAGGTTACATTCAAATATTGTTTTTACAAAAAATCCAAAAATATTCTCCATGATCAAATTAGGGTTTTTTAGGGTTTTCAAACTTGTTTCTAATTTTTATTCTCGCGTTGAATTATTTTTGCCGTACGATACTTTTTCAATATTGATGTAATTGCACCTGGTTTGTAATAGATTAATTAGGATTTTATTTCCGCACTTTATTTTCAGTCAAATATTTATGTAGCTTCCCAAAAGCCTTGTAATAGTGTAGGACTCTTTTTCTCGCTTTTACATCTTATGCTTGTATATAATGGCTAGCAACCTAGGCTTGTATGGTTAATCAATTAATCAGTAGATCAATTAATTACAAGATAAATATCTAAAAACAAACACTGCTGCACACTTTCACCCTTAAGGTATACCTCACATGGTTGCCTCGGAAACACTGGTCATGTCCCTCGAACGTAGGGATATCTTAGCAAAGACGCACAATTCAAAAAATAATCATAAAAGATCATAGTTCCTTACTGTCCCTTGAGTTGCCTACGAGAAATGATCTCATGATGATAGTCCCTTCGAAATGCTAAGGTATCCTTACATGTTTCCTTCAATGACCATTTCATCCCTTTCGATAGTCCCTCAACATCCAACGGCTAGGGTTACCTACTCACTAATAGTAGGATAACACGGTCTAAAGGATAGGAGGAAAAGAACGTCTTTTTTCGAGTAGGTAGATAGTTGTTAGGTACTTTCCCAAATCATATTTTTACACCATACACTTTCAAACATACTTTTCAAACAAAAGTTTTCAAAAACACTTTATCACATTCTTGAGGACTGATACAAGAGTTACCATAAAGTGAATCGCCGCACTAAGGCAATTTTCAAAGCTTTTCAAAACACACAAACACATAAGAAATTTTAAAAATGAGCAAGTACCTAAGAGCCCATGGAAAACCATGGATGGAAAGGGTGCTAACACCTTCCCTTTCCATAATCTACACCCCGTACTCAGAAATCTCAAAAAAAGGTCTTTTTCTGTTCTTTTCACCCTTTCCTTTGTTAGATAAAAGAAAAGTCGGCGGCGACTCTTGCTTACCACGACATTTGTGAACAAAAAATGCAAACCAGTATTAACAGTTGGTTCTGCCACCGTATCACACATGGATTACCGAAAATAAAGATACCGAAGTTACCAATCTCAATGTCGAAAATATCGTCGGGACTAGCAAAGTTACCAGAACGAGAAGGGTCTTCTCTCCAGAGATCTCTCCTCCAAAGACTATTACAACACATGTTCGTATCCCTGCCGCTGGGTTAACTGCTGACACTCGGGGAAAAGAGAAGATGATTGAGCCTGCCCAGACAGAGGCACCATCAAAATATGTTACTGTTGAAGATTCCTCCAAAAAAGAGATGGAGGAAATATTGAAAATTATCCGTAAAAGTGACTATAATATCGTTGAACAATTGGGGCAGACGCCCTCCAAAATATCCATGTTATCTTTGTTATTATGCTCTGAAGCCCATTCTCAGGCTTTGGTAAATTTTTTAAAGACTGCCCATGTACCACAAGAGACCTCTGCTGATCAGTTTAAGAATTGTGTTGCAAGCCTAACAACTGATAATGGATTAGGATTTTCTGATGCTGACTTAACACCGGCAGGAAAGAATTATAACAAGGCCCTACACGTCTCTATTGAGTGTAAGGGCACTGTGATACGGTGGGAGAACTGACTGTTTTTGGAATGCTGGTTTGCATTTTGCGTTTGTGTTCACAAAATGTTGCGGTAAGCAAGAGTCGCCACCGACTTTTATTTTATCCAACAAGGAAAGGAAAAAAGCACAGAAAAATTCCTTTTTCGAGATATTTCTGAGTACGGGGGATAAATTATAGAAAGGGAAGGTATTAGCACCCTTTCTATCCGTGGTTTTCCACGGGCTCATAGGTACTTGCTCATTGTTTTCAAAATTGTTTTCTTTGTGTTTGTGGGTTTTGAAAAGTTTTTGTTTTAACTTCGATTTAACTCTTGCTTCTGTCCTCAAGAGTGTAATGAAGTGTTTTTGAAAACTTGTTTGTAAAAGTGTGTAAGTGTGAAAAATTTGTTTGGAATGAGCAAGTACTTAAGAACTAATCTACCTACTCGAAAAAGGAATCGTTCTATGTTTGTTTCCTTTAGACAATGCTATCCCACTATTAGTGAGTAGGTAGCACCGTTGTTGGAGTTTGAGGGTCAATTCGAAAGAGGGACATACGGTCACTAAAGCAACGTTAGATTGTCTTAGTGGTAACCCTAATGTATTAGATCATTTATCCGAGGCAATGATATCCGAGGCAACCTTTCCGAGGCAACTTATGATCTTTTAGACAAGAGGGCGACCTCTAAAACAAACTATACTCAATGACCGTTTACGAAGGCAACCAAGTGGGATGTATCTTAGGAGTGCGCATGTGCGAGTGTATTGATTTCAGTTATTTTTATCTTTGTACATGTTTAAGGCGATCTAACCGTTTTAAAATTAGGCATTCATTCTTGTCATGCAAGCCCTATTATCAAACATCTAGCAGTTGAATATTTGCAGAAAAATAAAGGTGCAGAATTTAAACTAAACTATTACAAGGCGTCAGGTATTTACATCGCCAAAAGCAACCCTTTGAAATTTAAAAGTGGAAAAATAAATGTCCTATTTAAAATTATTACAAGCCAGAAGCAGATACAATAATTGGATATAATAACAAAGCGTGCAATACGAAATTAAATCGAATGCGGAACTAGGGTTTTGACCCTCTTAATTAAAGAAAATGTTGTTTTTATTATTTTTTAAGAAAAGAAATTAAGTCCTAAAATTAAATGCTAAATTAATTATTAAATTAATTAATTAATGAAAAATATTAAATGACATATTTTTGGAGTTTTTGTTAATTTAGGAAAGAAAATAAAATAATTAAACTAATGTTAAAACCTAATTATTCTAATTGATTTTCTTTATTATTTGCAAAATAAATTAAAGTTACCTAATTAATCAACCTAATTAATTAATTAATATTTATTAATGAAAAAATAAAAATTCTAAATTTATTTGGACATAAAAATATTTTTGTGATTTTTTGATAAAAAGAAAATTATTTTGGGTTAGTAAATAAATAAATAAGTAATTAAATGAAATAAACAAAATATAAAAAAGATAGAGGAGATGGGCCTGAAAATTGGGGTGTCAAAAGCAAGAATCTGGGCCCATTTGGAGAAGGTCCATGTTGACTTTTGTAATCCTGTACGCATGCGTTGACTCTGGATTATGGTGCACTCCCAATGGTGGCCATCAGAGTTGGCCATCTGGCCATCTGGCGTGTTGGATGATGAAGACTCATGGTGGACCTCTGGATTGCGCATGCATTGGATCTCCTGAAATAAAATGATATAGAGAAATAGGGGGACCTGGGATTCGAACCCAGGTCTTGAAGGAAATTTCCAATGGCTTGTAACCAACTGGGTTGTTGGTTGTTTTTGTACATATGCCAATAAATAAATATAATATAAGAAAAAAATAAGAGTTAGTGGATAATGTAAAAAAACCGCGCCAGATTTGAATTAGCCTATGGGGGAGTGACACGCCTTCATCCCTGTTCTTGTGCCGTGGCTAAAAGTTGAACCACCTATACCTACGGACAAATGTCCATTGCTACAAACCAAGCGTTCTCAAAACCTTCCACAAGCCATAGAAATAGCATCTAACACCATGGTTAGACTCGCCTTGTCTTCCTGATCACAACCATACCCATTACCAAGGCCAATTGTCCATGAAAATAAAAACCAGTGCGTGGGAGGGCTTGAAAACACTTGCTTTTGATTGCTTTCTCTTGTGGAGACTTCTAGGAAGCGATTGGGACAGATACCAAGCCTTGAGGATGCCTCTAACCACCAATTCGATCTCACACTTTTTGCTTATTTTTACAAATTCTGTTCTCTCTCTAGCGCCTGTTTGCAACCCTGATTTTGTCTGCCTCGCCTCCTTATGTATTGTACAATGCATTAGGGTTGATTACCTTGCCCAAATCTTCTTCTTTCAATGACTTTGATATTTGATTTGATCCTTCTTTAAAGCTTTCCAAAATTGGCTTATTTTGAATCTTTTTGTGCACACAAGCTTTGATGCGAATTTGGAATGGTGCTAGCTGTCCAATGTGACCTGAAATCATAAAAAGATCTTTGGTTTTCAATATTTTTGATTTTATTTGATTTGTTTTGATTTATTCAAATAAAAATCAAAACAATTAATAAAAATATGATATGGACACATGGCCAAATCTAGAGCACGTGGGCTATAATGCCAACTCAAAACAAGTGAAAAAGAATGGGCCCATTTGGCAAAATTTGAAGTTTTAGGGATAGTTGACTTTTGGCAATTTTGCAAAAAAGGTCAACTTCAACAATGCATAACTTCCTCAATTTTGACTCTTTGGAGGTGTTCTTGGACTTTTTAGAAAGCTTGAGATGTCCTATAACCAACCCTTTTGGTATCATCTCAATTTGATATTCCATGCTCAAGTATGAAGCTTTGACAAAAAAGGTGTTTTTGTTGACTTTTCAAAATGACTTATAATGTCCAAATCCATAACTTCTTGTGAGTTCATATTTTGAACTTGGGAGATGAAGATGGATTGTAGGGAATTGCATCCACTTCAAAATGAGCTTTGGATGGGTCATTTATCATAAAGTATGAGAAAGTTATGCTTGGTCAAAGTAGAGTTGACTTTTGAATCTTGATGATTTATGAGCAATCCTTGATGAATCATGTTCAACCCTTGATCAAATGACGAAATATACTTCAAAATGAGAATATTGACCAAAAATCTTGAAGTTTGACTGTATGTAGGTCACATTTGACTTTTGCCCTAGAACTGTCAATTTTTTTACCTTTGATCAAATGACTGAGCAAACTTCCTTTGCAAGGCTTGGAACTTGACATGGATGATCTTGAGAACATATTAGGACATTGGTGAACACTTGGGGTCATTTGGACTCAAGGATATTGATGCAACATGAAACCCTAATTTGGGGTAGACTGCCTTAGGAGAGAGCTTGTCTGGCCAACCCTTGGACTTCCTTGAGCAACTTGGAGATCTTTCTTGCAATGTTTTGAGAAATATGGGAGGGAAAATTTTGGGGTACAACAGGCACTACCTTAGTGCATGTGTTGGTAGATATACGTTCCTCACTAAATGTATTACCAAAAAGGGCTCTGGATAGACTGGACTGTGAAGGGGTTGTGTTGAAACCTAATGACATTGTGGTAAGAGCTTTTGATGGGTCAAAAAGAATGGTACATGGAGAGGTTGATCTTCCAATCAAGGTAGGATCTCAGGTCTTCGACTCCACTTTCTATGTGATGGATATTCTTTGGGCCTATTCCTGTTTGCTTGGATGCCCCTGGATTCATGGGGCAGGTGCTGTTACCTCTACCTTGCATTAAAAATTGAAGTATCCTGTGAAAGGGAAATTGTTACAATTTGTGGAGAAGAAGAGTATATCATGAGCCATTTGAATTCATTCAAATATGTTGAGATGGATAGTGAATTCATTGAAACTCCATGCCAAACCTTTGAATCAATTCCTCCGACAATTGTCGTTGCTAAAGCTACTCCTAGGGTTACCAAGAATTCCCCAAGAATGGCTTCTCTAAAAGATGATAGGGCTGTGGTAGAAGAAGGTGGTTGTACTATTTGGGTTCAACTTCCTGACATTCCTTACAAGTCCAACAAATTTGGTTTGGGTTTCACCTTAGAGGCTCAGAAGGCGGTTCGTCGTGCTCGTGCTGGGAGACCACCTTTCTACATCAGCAATAATGAAGTCAACGCTATAGAAGACACTGATATTGATTGTGATTTAGACAATTGGATATTCCCTACTACTGGTGGTGGACTCAACAACTGGAAGGCTAAAAACTTTATACCAATCTCCTTTAGTCAGGAGTAATTTCTATTTCCTATTTTATTGCTTTCATGTTTTTGGGATATGTAATTTTACAACAATAACTTTAAGCTTTGTTCCTTACCCGGGGCACAACGGTCCACTTGTTAGGGTTGTTATATTTCATTCACATATGCTCATCTAATAAAACATTGGAAGTCTTTGCATTCAAATTTTGCACTCTCTGTCTTTTAATTACTCTATTACTTTCAAATATATCTATCTGTTTCTTACACACACCCACACACTACATTGCATATCCACATCCACTTTGGATCTCGTCGATATTGATTCTTCTATTACCACTCATGACTTTGAAAATCCGATCTACCAAGCCGAGGACGAAGGTGAGGAAGATTGTGAAATACCGGGAGAACTTGCCAGACTCTTAATACAAGAAGAGAAGGCTATCCAACCACATGAAGAACTAGTCGAAGTTGTAAACTTAGGTACCAAGACAGATCGGAAAGAAGTCAAGATAGGCGCCAATTTAGAAAGCAATGTCAAGAACATGTTAATTAAGATGTTGCATGACTATGTTGAGATCTTTGCTTGGTCATACGAAGACATGCTAGGGATCGATACAGATATTGTGGTCCATCTTCTGCCAATGAAAGAAGGTTGTTTTCCGATCAAGAAGAAGGTTCGTCGCATGCATCCCGAGATGTCATAAAAGATCAAAGCTGAGGTTATGATGTAATTCAATTCAATCTTCTTAGAAATAACATCATATACTCAATGGGTTGATAATATTGTTCTAGTACCAAAGAAAGACGGCAAAGTGCATATGTGTGTAGACTACATGGATCTGAATAGGGCAAGCCCCAAAGATGACATCCCACTTCCATATATTGATGTTTTAGTCGACAATACTACTTAACACAAGGTGTTCTCTTTCATGGACAGTTTCTCAGGTTATAACCAGATCAAGATGGCATATGAAGATATGGAAAAGACTACCTTCATCACACAGTGGGGTAATTTCAGCTACAAGGTTATGCCTTTTGGGTTGAAGAATGTCGGCATAACTTATCCGCATGCCATAGTAGCTTTATTCCATGAAATGATTCATCACGAGATAGAGGTCTATGTCAACGACATGATATCCAAATCACAGACCAAATAATAACATCTTGATCATCTGCATAAATTATTTGAAAGACTAAGGAAGTACAAGCTAAGTTTAAACCCGAACAAGTGTACCTTTGGGGTGATATCTGGTAAACTCATGGGTTTCGTCATTAGAGGTAAAGGTATTGAGTTTGACCCCGCCAAGGTCAAATCCATTCAAGAAATTCCGACTCCTCGTACCGAGAAGAAAGTCAGAGGTTTCTTAGGATGAATGAATTACATTGCCCGGTTCATTTATCATTTGACTGCTACTTGTGAGCCAATCTTCAAACTACTGAAGAAAGATCAAGTAGTAAAATGGAACGACGACTGCCAAGTAGCCTTTGATAAAATTAAGGAGTACCTACAAGAACCTCCAATTCTGATGCCACCAGTTGAAGGAAGACATCTAATCATGTACCTAACAGTGCTAGAGAACTCAATGGGGTTGTGTACTGGGGAAATATGACGAGTCTGGTCGAAAAGAGCATGCAATATACTACCTTAGTAAAAAGTTTACCGACTGTGAAACAAGATATTCACTGCTCGAGAAAACTTGCCATGCTTTGGCATGGGCTGCTCGCCGACTAAGACAATATATGTTGACTCCATACTACTCTATTGATTTCTAAAATGGATCCTATCAAATACATATTCGAGAAGCCAACTCTCTCCAGAAGAATTACCCGATGGAAAATGGTCTTGACAGAATACGACGTCCAGTACACCACTGAAAACGCAATCAAGGGAAGTGTACTGGAAGATCATTTGGCACATCAAGCCGTAGACAACTATCAGTCTACGAATTTCGAATTCCTGGACGAGAACATTATGCTAGTTATAGATTATGAAGAACCTAGACCGTATGAAGGACCCGAGCCAAGATCCTGATGGACTATGGTTTTTTACGGAGCTTCCAACTCACTTTGAAATGGAATTGGTGCTGTAATTATCTCTCCTTAGGGTTGCCATACACCTTTCACTTCCAGATTGTGCTTTGGCTGCACCAACAACATGGCTGAATACGAAGCATGCATCATGGGTATCAAAGCTTCTATTGACCTTAGAATCAAGTTTATGGATGTATATGGGGACTTAGCCTTGGTGATCATTCAGGTCAAGGGAGAATGGGATACGAAGCACCCGAATCTCATTCCTTATAAAGAACATGTGTTAACCTTAATCCCGTACTTCAAGGAAATCACTTTTGAGCATATCCCGCGAGAAGAGAATTAGTTGGTAGACGCGTTGGATACGATTTCATCTACGTTCAAGGTTAGATGGGATAAAGAGGCTCCTCGAATCGCTATTGAAAGATTGGAAGAACTAGCACACTGCTATGAAGTTGACACTGATAGAGTAGAAGAAAAACCTTGGTTTTATGAAGTGAAGAGGTATCTTGAGGCTCAAGAGTACCCTGAAGGGGCATCGATTAATGAGAAGAAATTACTATGGAGGTTCTCGGCTAAATTCTTCTTGAGTAACTAAATTTTATACAAGCGCAATTATGATTCGACTCTGCTTCGTTGTATGGATAAGAAATAAGCAGAGAAGATTATGGAAGGTATGCACGAAGGTATCTTTGGTACTCACTCTAGCAGACATACTATATCCAAGAAAATTCTAAGAGCGGGTTACTACTGGTCGACTATGGAAACTGACTGTCACCATGATTCAAGAACCTGTCACAAGTGCCAGATTTACACTGATAAAGTACACGTGCCTCCAATACCTCTGAATGTCTTGACCGCTTCGTGGCCATTTGCGACGTGGGGCATTAATATGATTGGAGAGATCAAGCCCGCTGCTTCTAACAGACATCACTTCATCCTTGTGTCCATTGATTACTTCACCAAGTGGGTTGAAGCAGCCTCGTTCGCCTCTATTTCTAAGAACATCGTGGCCCGATTCATTCGGAATTACCTTATCTGCCGATATGGCATCCGCGAGAGGAATATCACAGACAATGGTACTGTGATACAATGGCAGAACCAACTGTTAATACTGGTTTGCATTTTTTGTTTGCAAATGTCGCGGTAAGCAAGAGTTGCCACCGACTTTTATTTTATCCAATCAGGAAAAGGAAAAAGAACAGAAAAAACCTTTTTCAAGATGTTTCTGAGTACGGGGGGTAGATTATAGAAAGGGAAGGTGTTAGCACCCTTTCCATCTGTGGTTTTCCACGGGCTCTTAGGTACTAGCTCATTCTTAAAATTGCTTGTGTGTGCTTGTTTTGAAAAGTTTTACTTCGTGATAACCCTTGTATCGGTCCTCAAGAGTGTGACGAAGTTGTTTTGAAAACTGTTTTGAAAGGTGTTTGTGTGAAAAGTTTGTTTGAGCAAGTACCTAGGAACTAATCTACCTACTCGAAAAAAGTATGTTCGTTTTCCTTTTAGACAACGATATCCCATTATTAAGGAATATGTAGCACCGTCATTGGAGTTTTAAGGGACATTCGAAGGGACAAATACGATCACAAAAGCAATGTTAGGAAACGTTAGTAATCATCCTAAAGCCTTAAAGATCTTTTTCCGAGGCAACATCCGAATGGGTCATTTTAGATCTTTCGGGGCTAGATGACGACCACTAACAAACCCTATACTTCATGTCAGTTTATCGAAGGCAACCGGAGTGGATTAAACCCTAGGAGTGAGCATGTGCGAGTGTAATTTTTCAGTTAATTTATCTTTGCACATTTAGGGTTTTCTACTGTATTAATTTTCAGTTAGTCTTTCCATACAATCCTATTAACATACCTCTAAGCAGTTTATAGTTTACGGAAATTAAAAGTGCGGAAAGTTTAAAGTCCAACCTATTACAAGGTTTTTGCAGATACATAATTATTTCGACCAAAAATAAAAATGCGGAAATTTAAAACCCTAATTAATCTATTACAACCTCGAGACAGTTACAATAATAATAAAAAAGGAAATTAAAATGCGCGCGGAAAATTTAATACGAGGATGAATTAAGAATCCTAAAAAATGTAGTTGAAAAAATATTTAGGTTATTTTTTGAGAAAATAAAATTAGGTTATGTACAAATTAAACCCTAATTCCTAATTGATTTAAATCATGAAAAAAAGGATTAAATTGCCCTAAATAATTAAACTAATTAATTAAGGAAATAAAATATTTTTATGAAAAAAATGATTTTTATGTTTTTTTGTGATTTTGATTTAATGATAAAAAAGAAATAATTTTTGTGTTATTTTTGTAAAAGGAAATAATTAGTAAATAATTAGTAAATAATTAAAAATAAGAATTAAAATAAAAAAAGAAAAGAGATGGGCCTGTATTGTTGAGCAACTCAAGGGGTGCAATGTTGAAAATTCAAAAGCCCAAATTCCTTCGCCCACCTGCCTTGCGCTGGATCTAGTGGTTCCTCTGCCTGATGGTATACCATGGTCCTTCCTTGGTTGAGTGCTAGATTTGGAATGTGAACCATCCATTAGGTGGATTGTAGTAGCGTATGGTAGATGCTTGGATGTGTAAAGTACAGAATCTACATGTAAACGTTAAGAAAATAATAAAATGCTGGGACCTGGGATCGAACCCAGGTCCTTTCCACTTTCCAACACGCGCTTCACCACTGGGCCACATGATCTATTTGTTATAATATTGAAACAAGAATAATATAATAAAATATGAGTTAGTATGATAACAAAATGCGTGAAATTTGAATTGCCCACTCACGCCTTGCCACGCCACTGTCTTCTTCGTTGAGACCGTCGTCTTAGGCAAAGACTTTTACCTACAAACATCTTCCATGGCTATAACCCCGTAACTTTTAAAAATCAACAGCAAGCATGATAAATTAATTCCAAGTACATGGATCAACTCGTCTTGATGCCACTAGCATCATGGTACCCTTTTTATTGGCCAATTTAACTCTGTATGGAAAACCTTAAAACGACAAGGCAAACCCTAACAATGGTGATCATCAATATACGCATCAAAACACCAAATTAATTAAACCCAAACATCCCAAATGATGATACAAACATAATTCTATGCTTAAAAGTGATTAATCATGCGTAAATTGTAAAATGAAGTTCAAGTTTGGATATGCAAACCGTGGGTCTGTAAGTCGTGTTTCTGGGCTTGTGGAGTCTTGCAATTGATCGTGTTAGCTTATGGGAAGGTCCATGAATTGATTGGTAGTCTTAGAATGACTGTAATTGTCCTCTAAGCTTAAAAATGATTCAACACTTTTTGCCAAAATTTTAAGTTTTGTTTGGGGTTCTCACGCCTGCCAATCCTTGTTCTTGCGCATTGGTTATGTTCAGCATATATACTAGAGCATATTAGGTCAACAAAAACAATTTGTATCTTGGCAAATCATGAAAATTTGATTTGATTTTGCTCTTGTATGATACGTTTCCAAAATAGGCCTAATCATGCCAATTTTTGCTTCAATTTGCTTTGCACGATTTGATCTAATATGCCAGCTTGATTGGATTGTGATTCCTACAAAAATCAGATCAAAACAAATCTTTTTTATATTTTTTGCAATTTATTTGATTTAATTTGAATTTTAAATATTAAAAAAATCAAAATAAAATAAATAATGAATCAAATAATGTGTGGATGCTGATTTGGGTCATGGACCATGTCACAAGCAAGATGCAAGCATGATAAGCTAGGCCCATTTGACAAAAAAAAATGCATTTTTGAGCACATTTGACTTTTTGCAATTTTGTAAAAATAGTCAACTTTGACAAGGCATATCTCTTCCAATTTTAATGCTAGAGAGGTGTTCTTGGACTTTTTAGAAAGCTTAGCATGTCCCATAAACAACCCTTTTGGTTTCATCTCAATTGGGTCTTCCATGTTCATGTAAGGAGCTTTGACCCAAAAGGTGTTTTTGTTGACTTTTCAAAAGGACCTATAATGTAGAAATTCATATCTTTTGGTGAGTGCATATTTTGAACTTGTGGGCTAATGATGAATTGTAGGGAATTGCATCCTCTTCAAAACGAGCATTGGATGGACAATTTCTGATAAAGCATGAAGAAGTTATGCTTGGTCAAAGTTTGGTTGACTTTTCCTAAGAAACCCTAATTTAACAACTTTTGGGTTTTGATGAATTTTGGGAATTCCTTGAGGAATCATGATCAACCCTTGATCAAATGATGGATATAACTTCAAAATGTTGATGTTGACCAAAAATCTTGAGGTTTGATTGTATGTGGGCCACATTTGACTTTTGACCTAGTATAGTTAATTTCTAGGCATCTGGGCAATTGACTGAGCAAACTTTTTGTGCAAGGCATGAAACTTGACATGGATGATCTTGAGAACATATTAGGACCATGGAAATAATTTGGGACCTTTGGAGTTCCCACACCCTGATGAAAATGGAAACCCTAGTTTGAGGTACATTGCATTAGGAGAGAGTTTGTCTGGTCAACTCTTGGGCATCCTTGAGCAAGTTGAGGACCTCAATGGGCATGTGTTGAGTAAAATGAGAGAGAAAATTTTGGGGTACAACATCTACCTCTGTTCAATCTTCTTAAACCTGAGGATGTAGATTGGCTGTCTGCCTTTCGTAATCTGAAGGTGGAAGATGATTGAACACTAGAGTGCCCAGAAATTTGCACTCGTCTGAGATGGTGCTGGACTGTGTAAGTAGTATCGGGAATGGGCTTATAGATGCCATTTGGAGTAGATGACAAAAGATCGTCGGAGATGGGCTTAAAGATGCCATCCGGAAGATATGACGGAGAATCGTCGGAGATGGGCTTAAATATTCCATCTAAAGGATGTTGATTTCCCGAGATATTCCTTTGATGAGAATTCTTGTTCCTGTCGTTGAGGAGGAATCTGGTGAAGAATGTTGGTCTTTGTCCTGGGAGAAATAGAATTTTAGGAGCTTCAGTTATCCGTTACTCTACTGGGGAATCATCTCTTAGTCAAGGAGATGAAAATGAACTGCTATCTGGTTGTGCTCTAGGTTTTACAATGATTTGCTAAGGATAATAAGATTAACTGCTATCTGGTCGTGCTCCAGGTTTCACAGTGACTTACTGGGGAGATGAGATTAAACTTGCTATCTGGTCATGCTCTAGGCTTTGCAATCTCAAAAATTGTTATATGGTCGTGCTCGAGGCTTCAGAAGGAATTAAGTGGTTATCCGGTCGCATCTGGGTTTCAACTTGAATTTAAGGCATACTAATATCCGGTCGTTTCTAGGCTTCATAGTAATTGGCCGAGTAAACTATTGTCTGGTCGAATTCCAAGCTTCGTAGTACCTCATACTGTTATCTGGTCGTGCTCCAGGTTTCACAGTGTCTCTTGCCAATATCTGGTTGTGCTCCAGACTTCACAGCATCTAATACCGTTATCTGGTCGTGCTCTAGGCTTCAATAATTTGGGGAAATCAAGTTGTTATTCGGTTGATTTTCGGGCTTCATAGCTTGAATTTGAGATATACCACTATTTGGTCGACTCCAGGCTTCGTAGTATTTTGTAGAAATCAAGATATTATCCGGTCGATTTCCGGGCTTCATAGCTTGAATTTGAGATATACCACTATCTGGTTGATTCCACGCTTCGTAGTATTTTGGAGAAATTAAGATATTATTCGGTCGGTTTCTGAGCTTCATAGCTTGAATTTGAGATATACCACTATGTGGTCGATTCCAGGCTTCGTAGTATTTTGTACTGTTATCCAGTCGTGCTCCAGGCTTCATAGTATGATGTATTGTTGGTTTACTATTATCCTGTCAATTTCCGGGCTTCATAGCTTTTTTACTGGAATAGAAATCTTAGTATCGATTTGACTGAACCAGGGAAAGGTCTCGAGTTGTCTTCAATTGGGAGAGAAATCTTAGTATCAATTTGACTGAACCCGGGAGAGGTCTCGGATTAACTTTGACTGGCATAGAAATCAGGGGAATCTTGGCGGTGATTCGGCTGACCCAGACGAAAGTCTTAGAAAAATCTTCAACTAGAATAGAAACCTTAGTGTCGATTTGATTGAACCAGAGAAAATCTTAAAAAGTGTTGGAATATCTTCAATTGGAATAGAAACCTTGGTGTCGGTTTGACTGAACCAGAGAGAACTTGTGAGAACTTGATTGCATCTTTCCCTAAAAGGTAAAGAGTTAGTCGTATGTAATGTCATAATGTATGAAATGTATTGAGTAATGATGTTCTCAAAATAAATGAGATTGTGTTGTATAATATGTATGCACATACCATGATGTATGGATATGCAATGCTATTAGGATATTCTCTAGCTGGGGAAAATAAATCCTGGACTGCTGCTGGAGAGTATAAGGAGTTGAGTTCTTCGTTTCCGCTGGGGATAGTGACCGAAGATGATTAGCTGGAGATTTACATCCATTCTGCTTGAGAATATTCTGCCGGGAAAGACTCTGTCTGAGAACAGTCCTACGGGGGAATGAATCTATGGGGAAGAGAGATACTCTGTTGGAATATCTGCTGTTTTGGAGAAATAAACTCAGCTAGGGATGAACTTCCATTGCTGGAGAGAAGAGCTCTGTTGGAGATTGAGCTTCTGCTGTCAGAGAAATAAACTCTGCTCAGGAGAAAACTTTATAAACTATTTATGATTACAAAGCTCGGTTGGGGAATACAGACATTAGCTTTCTAAAAGAGCCTGCTGGGGAAGGAATTCCTGCTTGGGGACACGGAGGTCGGACCTTGGTTATCTCGGCTCTGTGGGGAGTATAGGTATCACTGGCTTGTATGTGACAGTGACTTCACTTCCAACTGTCTCTTCCCCTTGTACCATACTAGAAAAAGTACATGCGGATATTTTATGGATGGATCTATGTCGTGATTGTACTTGAACACGTATTTAATGAGTGTCAGGATGACATCCATCTCTGGATCATATCTAAACTGTACTTAAAACATGTGTTGAATGAGTGTCAGAATGACATCCGTCTTTGGATCGTATCTGAACTTTGAAACATGTGTCGAATGAGTTTCAGAATGACATCCGTCTCTGGATCATATCTGAACTATATTTGAAACATGTGTCGAATGAGTGTCAGAATGAAATTCGTCTCTGGATCGTATCTGAGCTGAACTGTATCTTAAAGCTGAATCTGAATGAGTATCAGAATGGCATCCGTATCTGGAGCGTACCTGAACTGTATCTGAAAGCTGAACCTAAATGAGTATCAGAATGGCATCCATATCTGGAGCGTACCTGAACTGTATATGAAACTTGAACCTGAATGAGTATCAGAATGGCATCCGTATATGGAGCGTATATGAATTGTATCTGAAAGCTGAACCTGAATGAGTATCAGAATGGCATCCGTATCTGGAGCGTATCTGAACTGTATCTGAAAGCTAAATCTGAATGAGTATCAGAATGTCATCCGTATCTGGATCGTATCTGAACTATATCTGAAAGATGAATCTGAATGAGTATCAGAATGGAATCCGTATCTGGAGCGTATCTGAACTGTATCTGAAAGCTGAATCTGAATGAGTATCAGAATGGCATCCGTATCTGGATCGTATCTAAACTGTATCTAAAAGCTGAATCTGAATGAGTATCAGAATGGCATCCGTATCTAGAGCGTATCTGAATTGTATCTTTATTATGGTTCTCTTGATGAATGCTTATCAAGGTATAAGTCTTCCACTGATAGAAAAGTGACGGGACATAGTCGTACGTTTTAAATCCCTAACTTTTGCCTGGACCGTCCTTTCGATTTTTCAGTCCACTGGGATACCTTTTTGCCCAAGCCGCCTTTTCAGGTTTTCGACTTGTCAGGTGTACAACTTTTTTTAATATTTTTTTAAATTTTTTTTATCTATATCCTTAACTTTTTTCCCGAACCCTTTTGGTTCGCCGTGATTCCCTTATTTTTGCCTTGGTGTGTCAACCTAGCAGGTCTTTATTATGCGTAGCATTTTCCGACTATGTCCACACTTTCAGGATGTGGAGAGTTGTCACTGTCCATAGTGTTGTGTTGTAATACTATCAAAAATGTTTTCTTGATGGCACATGATTAGTTGCTGAAATGCGTGCGTAATGCCCCAAGCGATTCAGATGGAGATCTGCCCCTGGTTATTTGGCACTTTTGGAGAGACTGCCCCATGTGTGTTTATACATCATGCCATGCCCCTTTCTTATGGAAGACCTGTTATTGGAAGTGTCTTTCCTGCTGAGGTGATTCTGTCCATTCAGAGGATGTCTGTTCATTGAATATCCATTCTGCGGATTTCTCTGCTTTGTCAAACAATTAGTCATATGCAAACAATGTCATTTAAAGAAATGCAAAACTCATGTCTGTCTTGAAATTTTTTTGAAAATGTGTTTTGTGTAGTAAAATGAAATTTGCAAGAATGTGATATCAACTTAGGATTCGTAACAAAGCCTACAGGAGTCAGGATACCTTTGTAACAGTATGCTCTCAAACTAACCCATGCTTCAGCTAGGACTTTTAAGGGTTATAATGTGGCCTGGTTCACGGTTCAAGAAACAAAGGATAAAGGCTAAAATTTTATTTGTACCCAACCCGCTCTTCATGATGTTCTTCAGTCCTATGCTCAGTTAATTGCACGTTTAGATCCCGGTTGAGTCTGGAATCTTTGCTCTGATACTTGGTGATAATTCAGAAATTAAACATTTGTTTTGAAAAGTCAGTCATTTTTGTAATCTTCTTTTTGTCGAGGATTTGTAGTAACCTCTTCTTTTTTTTTGGTTTTCGTTATCCCTTCTTTTGCCTGAACTGTTTCTTTTGTGATAACAGTCAGCGAGATGTCCCAATTTTTCTCTTAAGTCTCATTCATAGGTTTTGACTTAATGGGCTTTTATTTCGAGAGATAATGACTGTCTGTCTTGACGATTATACGGAACCATCACTGTCTTTTGTTTTGGAAGGATGTCTTCGATGCCATTTATGTGTACGAAGCAGTAGATTGTGACGGAATGTGCCTCTGAATTAACTGAGAAAACTACCCTGCCCCAGGTTATGATTAAGGGTTTTAATTTGCGTGAAAAGAAAAACTCCTACTTCTTTGGTTCGAAGGGGTTGACTATGGATTATCTTCCTTATAACTCCACTGTTTAGGATTTGAAACAAAGCCTGTACATCGTCAGCGGGGTCTATTCAAAAGCATACTGTAGAAATTGTGGTATCATTTTCGTCATCCTCCCTCTAAGGCTTAGAGTTTTTAATCGAGAGTTGAATATCACAAAAAGGAAGTATAGAGAAGTTTAAGCATAGTGAAAACAAATTAATTCAAGACAAACATGTATAATGCATTAATGAAATAACAAAGTTTTGACATGACAATAATTGTTCGAATAAGCAAAGAAAATACAAATTGAGAATTCAGATGAACAAAAATGCTTTCAATCCTAGCCATGTTTTGGCAGGGGAGCAGTAATTACGTTGGGAGTCTCAGGAGGGTCCAATTCGATC
Organism: Vicia faba; assembly: GCA_948472305.1. Lineage (NCBI taxonomy): Eukaryota > Viridiplantae > Streptophyta > Magnoliopsida > Fabales > Fabaceae > Vicia > Vicia faba. Next base: position 1,117,436,988 of record OX451738.1, on the reverse strand, counting down.
TTCTTAGCATCAATCAGATCCTGTACTTTTCTCTTCAAAGCTCAACAGTCATTGGTATCATGGCCTGGACTTTCCGAATGGTAAGCACAACAAGCATTCAGTTTATAGTAGGGAGAGGTGATGTTCGGATTCTTCGGAGCTTCCTTCAGAGTAACCAGATTGGACTTCAGCAAATGAGATAAAACCTGAGACAGCGTCATGTTAATTTGAGTGAACTGTCTAGCTGGTCTTTCTGCTCTTGGATGATTGTTTCTTTGCTGAGCAGGTGCAGGTTTGGGAATCATAACAACCCCTACCACCGGATGGTGCTCGGTTCGATTCTGATTCTTTTGGGAATAGACGACACTGACTTCCTTTTTACCTGCAAACGACTTCCTTGCAGCACTAGAAGAGGCATCCTTCTGAATTTTTCCACTTCGGATTCCAGCTTCCACTCTTTCTCCTGTTAAGATCAGTTCAGTAAAACCCGCCGATGAACTTCCAATCAGATGGTTGAAGAATGGCCTAGTCAAAGTTCCCAGAAACATATCCACGAACTCCCTGTCATCCAAGGAGGTTGAACTCTTCCAGCCAAATCTCTCCACTTCTGAGCATAATCCTTGAAACCCTCGTTCGAACCCATAGACAGATTTTGGAGTTGTGTACGGGTGTGAGCGAGGTCTGCATTATACTGATATTGCTTATAAAATGCAGTAGCAAGGTCTTCCCAGTTACGAACATTGGCTCTTTCCAACTGATAGAACCAATCCAGTTGTGTTCCAAACAGACTGTCTTGGAAGAAGTGAACCCACAAGTCTTTGTCAGCAGTATGAGGCTGTATCTTCCTCACATAGGAACGGAGATGCATTTTAGGACAAGAGACCCTATCATACTTAGCAAATACCGGTGCCTTGAATTTTGGGGAGATGACAACCCCGGAGACCAGACCCAACTCTTCAAAATCCAGCCCAGGAACTTTCTGGATTTCCATAGCACTCAGACGCTCTTCTAATTGCTTATACTTTTCATCAGCCAGATGGTACTGTTCCTCATTATAATCAGTTTTATTGTCAGACTCTTTAGGACTAGGGTCCTCTTCTCTGGCTTCACCCTCTTTATTCTCTCCCTCTTTAGATGAAGAAGCTAAATCAACAACCCGTCTTGGCGGCCCTCTGAACCTTCTGCTCATATGTGCCACACCGGCTGTCCTCTTGGTCTTCTTAGCGTTCTTCTTAATAATCAGAGCCTTCAGCTCTTCTTGTCCTTTGGACAGAGCCACAATCATTTGCTGGAACTGCGTGTTCTGAGTCTGAATATCTTTCATAGTTTGTTCAAGAGCCATTGCTGAAATAAACAACGGAGGAGATGAGAAACCTGTTATGAATCCTGTTATGCAATGATATGTATGATATGTATGCAATGTTTTCAAGGGTTCTTAAAGGCTCAAATTTGCTTAAACAAAAAGTAACAAACACGAATTGTATTAGTAAACTTGAATTGTTACAAAGAATGTATTTTAAGAGCATAATTAAGCAAAATAAAAAAAAATAAAACAAAAAGAAGACTAGGTTTCCCATGAGCGCATCCTCTTTGGCGCGGTGTAGGTGTTGATATTCCTCTCTTCATGAAGTAGCCTCGTGAGTTCCAAGACCTTCTTCTCGCTGGCGTAGAATTGGGGCTTCAAACGTATCCCGCTCCTCTTTAAGCTGAACCCAAGACTTTTGCAACTCTTCATGATCATTTGGCATGTCTGGATAAAGACCAAGACGAGGAGTGTCTCCCTCGGCAACTGGTTATGTAATCATAGGTCGGATAGCGGGATAGGGCATCATAAGAGTTTGAGCGCGGGCTCGTACCCATCTGAGATAAGGCTCGAGAGGGATGGAATTATTATGTCCAAGCGTCTTGTTGTCAACCCTATGTACCATACTTAAAGCTTGTACGAACCTTTTGCGGTAACCCTAAACATCATTCTCATAGTTGAAGGCGATTCCTTGAATAAGTGTATTATGAGGACCATCCCTTCTTGCATAACCAAACTGTCGTAATGCTAAGCAGGGGTTATAAGTGATTCCTCCCCTAATGCCTAAGATGGGGATATTAGGGAATTCACCACAACGATCGATGATAGTAACATCTTCCGAGAACCGTGAACACCAATGAATGTTTGAATGCGTAAGGGACATCAGTCGATGAGACCATCTTTTACCATGTTCATTCTTCAAAGTAGATCTGGGTAGGTGCGAAATAAACCACCTAGCCAATAGAGGAGTGCAACACTGGAGGGTCCCCTTTCTTTTTTAGAGTGCGAGCATGCAGAGAGTGTAGAATATCCCTGAGAAATGTAGGTACCAGATTTTGAGACATAAAAACCTCGATTATGCTCACATCTACGAGTTGATCCGCATTAGGGAACAATACTATCCCGTAGACAAGGAGCACCAAAACTTATTCAAAAGCTTGTAGATCCAGGGTATCCCAGTAAGCTTTCTCGAACAGAAATTTAACCGGAATTCGTTGAACACTCCTTCTGGTTTCCCAATTTGTCACTATGTCGGACCGTTGTAAGGATAGAGCTTTAGCAATTTCTTCAGGTTTGGGATGTCTTTCTGTACCGCTGAAAGGTAGCTGATCAAGAATGGATATCCCTAATAACTGAGAAAATTCCTCCATAGTAGGCACTAACTGGTAATCCGGGAATGTGAAACGGTGATGCAGAGGATCGAAGAACTGAAATAACACTTTCAACATTTCTTCGTCAGGTTTTGCAATGACCAAGTTGAGAAACCGACCATGCTTTTTAGTGAAAGGAGAGCTTTCGGGAGTCCTTACTGCCAAGTCCCTTAATTGGGGAGATACTTTCACTAGGTTAATCTGAATAGTGTTCCTGCGGGCGGATGCCATATCCTACAAAACAAAGCGAAGATGAGCCCTAGAAACCCTTGGAACAGTTAGTATGATATGCTATGGTATGATGTTTATGATGTCATGATAAATCACAGGTATAGAAAACACAGACAAATCATACCAAGTTCTTAGGTTTAAGGCCTGCTTGAGTTTTAAGGTCATACCCTCTTGAAGCTGGATTGGTTCAACCTGTCCTATAAATATGTAACCAGGTTCTAAAGGGATCTCAATATCACCGATCTTTCCCTCAAGCCTTGTTCAATCGATGATTGACTCGTAATCAAACAAAAGTCAGAAGTCAAACCTCAATGAGTGTAGCATCCAGTATCTGTCGACCTTGGGCATACACCAAAGCCAGCCATCTCGCTACGTCCTACTAGCCAAGTTGTGCAATTAAAGGTTCTAAGGTCAGCTGATGCTTTATGACACCACGCGGCAGCCCCGTAAAACTCCATGATTGACTAAAGGGTTACAGGTACCAACCAAAGTGCCACATCAACGTAGCTACTTCTTCAACCGTGTCAGTATACCCCAGCATAGCTCCCTCACAGTTTATTGCTACTTACCTAAAAGGTGTTTCCCCGATCTGGGTGTAGGATCAAATAACCCAAACAGTTCCCGTAAATATAAATCAAGAAAGACAATTAAGAGAAAGCAATTAAATATGACCTAGATCCTAAGGTTTACCCCACTTTATATTTATGTCCCCAGCAGAGTCGCCAGTTCTATGATACGGTGGCAGAATCGATTGTTAATACTGGTTTGCGTTTTTTGTTTGCAAATGTCGCGGTAAGCAAGAGTCACCACCGACTTTTATTTTATCCAATTAGGAAAAGGAAAAAGAACAGAAAAACCTTTTTCGAGATGTTTCAGAGTACGGGGGGGGGGGGGGGGGTAGAATATAGAAAGGGAAGGTGTTAGCATCCTTTCCATCCGTGGTTTTCCACGGGCTCTTAGGTACTTGCTCATTCTTAAAATTGCTTGTGTGTGCTTGTTTTGAAAAGTTTTACTTCGTGATAACCCTTGTATCGATCCTCAAGAGTGTGACGAAGTTGTTTTGAAAACTATTTTGAAAGGTGTTTGTGTGAAAAGTTTGTTTGAGCAAGTACCTAGGAACTAATCTACCTACTCAGAAAAAGTATGTTCATTTTCCTTTTAGACAATGCTATCCCATTATTAAGGAATAGGTAGCACCGTCGTTGGAGTTTTAAGGGACATTCGAAGGGACAAATACGATCACAAAAGCAATGTTAGGAAACATTAGTAATCATCCTAAATCCTTAAAGATCTTTTTCCGAGGCAACATCCGAATGGGTCATTTTAGATCTTTCGGGGCTAGAGGACGACCATTAACAAACCCTATACTTCACGACCGTTTATCGAAGGCAACCGAAGTGGAGTAAACCCTAGGAGTGAGCATGTGCGAGTGTAATTTTTTTGTTAATTTATCTTTGCACATTTAGGGTTTTCTACTGTATTAATTTTCAGTTAGTCTTTCCATACAATCCTATTAACATACATCTAAGCAGTTTATAGTTTACGGAAATTAAAAGTGCGGAAAGTTTAAAGTCCTAGCTATTACAAGGCTTTTACAGATACATAATTATTTCGACCGAAAATAAAAATGTGGAAATTTAAAATACTAATTAATCTATTACAACATCGAGACAGTTATAATAATAATAAAAAGGAAATTAAAATGCGTGCGGCGAATTAAATACGAGGATGAATTAAGAATCCTAAAAAATCTAGTTGAAAAAATATTTAGGTTATTTTTTGAGAAAAAAAAATTAGGTTATGTACAAATTAAACCCTAATTTCTAATTGATTTAAATCATGAAAAAAAGGATTAAATCGCCCTAAATAATTAAACTAATTAATTATAGAAATAAAATATTTTTATGAAAAAAATGATTTTCATGTTTTTTTTGTGATTTTGATTCAATGATAAAAAATAAATAATTTTTGTGTTATTTTTGTAAAAGGAAATAATTAGTAAATAATTAAAAATAAGAATTAAAATAAAAAAAGAAAAGAGATGGGCCTGTATTGTTGAGCAACTCAGGGGGTGCAATGTTGAAAATTCAAAGGCCCAAATTCCTTGGCCCACCTGCCTTGCGCTGGATCCAGTGGTTCCTCTGCCTGATGGTATACCATGGTCCTTCCTTGGTTGAGCGCTAGATCTGGAATGTGAACGATTCATTGGCTGGATTGTAGTAGCGTATGGTAGATGCTTGGCTGTGCAAAGTATAGAATCTACATGTTAAGAAAATAATAAAATGCTGGGACCTTGGATCGAACCCAGGTCCTTTCCACTTTCCAACGCGCACTTCACCACTGGGCCACATGTTCTATTTGTTATAATATTGAAACAAGAATAATATAATAACATATGAGTTAGTATGATAACAAAATGCGTGAAATTTGAATTTCCCACTCACGCCTTGCCACACCACTGTCTTCTTCGCTGAGACCGTCGTCTTAGGAAAAGACTTTTACCTACAAACATCTCCCATGGCTATAACGCTGTAACATTCAAAAATCAACAACAAGCATGATAAATTAATTCCAAGTACATGGATCAACTCGTCTTGATGCCACGAGCATCATGGTACCCTTTTCATTGGCCAATTTAACCTATAAGGAAAAACCCTAAAATAGCAAGGCAAACCCTAACAATGGTGATCATCAATATACGCATCAAAACGCAAAATTAATTAAACCAAAACATCCCAAATGATGATACAAACACAATGATATGCTTAAAAGTGATTAATCATGCGTAAATTGTAAAATCAAGTTCAAGTTTGGATATGCAAACCGCGGGTCTGTAAGTCGTGTTTCTGGGCTTGTGGAGTCTTGCAATTGATCGTGTTAGCTTCTGGGAAGGTCCAGGAATCGATTGGTAGTCTTAGAATGACTGGAATTGTTCTCTAAGCTTGAAAACTATTCACCACTTTTTGCCAAAATTTTCAGTTTTGTTTGGGGTTCTCAGTCCTGCCAATCCTTGTTCTTGCGCATTGGTTATGTTCAGCATACATACTCGAGCATATTAGGTCAACAAAAACAATTTGTATCTTGGCAAATCATGAAAATTTGATTTGATTTCACTCTTGTATGATATGTTACCAAAATAGGCCTAACCATGCCAATTTTTGCTTCAATTTTCTTTGCACGATTTGATCTGATATGCCAGCTTGATTGGATTGTGATTCCTACAAAAATCAGATCAAAACCAATCTTTTTATATATTTTTTGCAATTTATTTGATTTAATTTGAATTTTAAATAATCAAAAATCAAAATAAAATAAATAATGAATCAAATAATGTGTGGATGCTGATTTGGGTCGTGGACCATGTCATAAGCAAGATGCAAGCATGATAAGCTAGGCCCATTTGACAAAAAAATGCATTTTTGAGCATATTTGACTTTTGGCAATTTTGCAAAAATGGTCAACTTTGACAAGGCATATCTCCTCCAATTTTAATGCTAGAGAGGTGTTCTTGGACTTTTTAGAAAGCTTAGGATGTCCCATAAATAACCCTTTTGGTTTCATCTCAATTGGGTCTTCCATGTTCATGTAAGGAGCTTTGACCCAAAAGGTGTTTTTGTTGACTTTTCACAAGGGCCTATAATGTAAAAATTCATATCTTTTGATGAGTGAATATTTTGAATTTGTGGGATCATGATGAATTGTATGGAATTGCATCCTCTTCAAAATGAGCCTTGGATGGACAATTTCTAATAAAGCATGAAGAAGTTATGCTTGGTCAAAGTTTGGCTGACTTTTCCTGAGAAACCCTAATTTAGCAACTTTTGGGTTTTTATGAATTTGGGGCATTCCTTGAGGAATCATGATAAACCCTTGATCAAATGATGGATATCACTTCAAAATGTTAATGTTGACCAAAAATATTGAAGTTTGACTGTATGTGGGTCACATTTGACTTTTGACCTATTATAGTTGATTTCCAAGCATCTGGGCAATTGACTGAGCAAACTTCTTGTGCAAGGCATGAAACTTGACATGGTTGATCTTGAGAACATATTAGGACCATGGAAAGCATTTGGGACCTTTGTAGTTCCCACACCCTGATGAAAATGGAAACCCTAGTTTGAGGTACATTATCTTAGGAGAGAGTTTGTCTGGTCAACTCTTGGGCATCCTTGAGCAAGTTAAGGACCTCAATGGGCATGTGTTGCTAAACAACACTATAATCAGTGAACTCTGCATGTAGTTCAATATCAAGCACCACAACTCTTCTATGTACCGACCAAAGATGAATGGCACTATGGAAGCCGCCAATAAGAACATAAAGAAGATTATGCAAAAGATGGTTGTGACCTAAAAAAACTGGCACAAGATGTTATCATTTACTCTTCATTGCTATATCACTTCATCTAGAACATCAACTGGGGAAACCCCATTCTCTCTGGTCTATTGTATGGAAGCCATCCTACCCGTCGAAGTTCAGATTCCCTCTCCGAGAATTATGAAATATGTAGATGCAGACGAAGATGAGTGGATTCTGACTAGGTTGGACCAGTTAAATTTGATTGACGAGAAAAGGCTTGCGGCTTTCTCTCACGGTCAGATGTATCAGAAGCGTATGATCACTGCATTCAACAAGAAAATCAAGCATCAGGTATATCAGACTGGTGACTTAGTAATAAAGCGCATCATTCTACCGCAAGGTGATCCCAAGGGAAATGGACTCCCACTTATGAAGGGAAATTTGTAGTCAAGAATATATTTTCAGGCGGTGCCATGATACTAACCACCAAGGACGGTGAAGATTTCCCGTACCCTGTGAACGCGAACATAGTCAAAAAATACTACGCATGAAAAAGTGACCCGCTAGGTTGATTGGCCTAGGCAAAAATAAGGGCATCCCGGTGAACCAAAAGCGTTCTAGAAAAATTAGGGATATATATATATATATATATATATATATATATAAAGTGTACACCCGACAAGTCGAAAAATTGAAAGCGTAGCTTGGGTAAAAAAAAGGGTATCCCGGTGGACTGAAAACCCAAAAAGGTGGTCCAGACAAAAGTTAGGGATTAAAGCGTACGACTATGTCCCACTGGATCACTTACAATGAGCTTTATTACCAACGTCAAGTTAAAACAGTACAGATCAATTCAGTCAACTTCTTCCAACATCAAGGGATGAGATGTTTGAAGACATAAGGGGCAATAACAGAGTTGAAACTCGACGATATTATTTCTGCATAGCTATATGTTTTGTTTTCACTTTATACTCTTTTCATTTCACGAAGATTTCCTCTTACTAGGATTTCCATCTCTTTGTACAAAACTGCCTGTTTATGGGCAAATGATCAATAGAAATACAAATTTCAAAATTCAAACTTTTGTTTTGCCTTTTTCTATTTTGTTTACAAAAACGCCCAATGAATAAATTGAATGAACATATGCATATAAATACGATTACTGTAGACAAGTATATGCATAAAAACAGGAATAAGCACTTGCTTAAGACTCTAGGAGTTGGGATGATGTACAAGTTGTCCACGTATCCCCACAGAAAAATCCTCACAAGATTATCCCCGTATAACAACTTCCGTGTGATTATCCTTGCAGAGTAGTCTTAACAAGCTCATCTTCAACGAAGATATATTTTACCAGCAGATCCCTCTAGCGGATAAGGGAATATGATCTTTTCCCCGACAATGTCACCAACCTACAGAGTCCTAACCTCCATCAAAGACTATGCATCAGTACAATTTATGGAAATTCTCTTCTTCAGTTGAGTTTATTTCTCCAACGCTGTAAAATCCCCTGGATAATTCCCTTTCTCCAGCCAGGCTCATATTCTCCAGCAGAGCTCATGTCCTCAGCAAGGGTATTTCCTCAACATAGTATTCCTCCATCAAAGTTTAGGGTTTATTTACCCAACATGGTTTATTTCCCTAAGCAGGGTTTATTTCCCAAGTGGAGTTCAGTCTCCGCAACTTGAGTCTATTTCTCTAACTACTATAGATCACCAGAAAAATTTCTCTCTCCAGTAAGGGGAAGTCCAGACCACTAACCCCAAAGAGTTGCTACAGAATGCCCGGAAATTGTTCAATCTTATTCTCTCCAGACGAGTCGACATTCGTATCAGAAACTCGATCAGACAACACTTCGAGAGGTTATCCATCTCTTTTATCCCCGGTCAGGGTATATAAGAATTAAATTCCCCAGTAGAGCCATGAACGACCAATGTTCTTGAACTCTTCTCCCCAAACAGAAATCAACAATCCCCAGTGGAGTTTCCTCAAACAAAAATAAGGAATCCTTATCAAGATCGAAGATACACATATTCTTCATCTGCAGCAACATTTAGGGATTTATTTTCCCAGTCAAAGATGTTGCGTGAAGTTACTAATACACTTCGACGACATCTCACATTCATACATCATGTACAAACATCATAGCATATGCATTTAAAATGAATATAGCACACTCTCATTTATTTTGAGAATGTCATTACACAATGCATTTTATACATCATGACATTGCATACAATTAACTCTTTATCTTTTCAGGTAAAAATCTACAAGCAGATTCCTCAAAAGTTATATCTGACAAATAGCTACTTAAGCACTTTACCCAGAAGGTCATGCTAAAAGAGTACCTTTTCTAGTTGAAGTCGGGCGTAAACATCTTCTAGTTCAGATGCAATCAGGCGTAGAATTCTTTCTAATACTCTTTTTTGAAAAGTCGGCGTAGACTATTTCCGGTACCTTTTCTAGTTGAAGTCTGGCATAGACATCTTCTAGTTCGGATGAAATCAGGCATAGATTTCTTTCTGATACTCTATTTGGAAAAGTCGGGCGTAAACTCTTTCCATTACCTATTCTAGTTGAAGTCGGGCATAGACATCTTCTAGTTCAGATGAAATCGGGTGTAGATTTCTTTCTGATGCTCTTTTTGGAAAAGTCGGGCGTAGACTCTTCCCGGTACCTTTTTCCAGTTGAATTCAGGGGTAGACATCTTCTAGTTCGGATGAAATCAGGCGTAGATTTCTTTTTGATGCTCTTTTTGGAAAAGTCATGCATAGAATCTTCCCGATAACTTTTTCTACTTGAAGTCAGACGTAGGCATCTTCTAGTTCAGATAAAATCGGGTGTAGATTTCTTTCTGATATTCTTTTTGGAAAAGTTGGGCGTAGACTCTTTCCGATACCTTTTCTAGTTGAAGTCGGGCGTATACATCTTCTAGTTCGGATGAAATTAGGTTTAGATTTCTTTCTGATACTATTTTTGGAAAAGTCGGGCGCATACTCTTTTCGGTACCTTTTCTAGTTGAAGTCAGGCGTAGACATCTTCTAGTTTGGATGAAATCAGGCGTAGATTTCTTTCTGATACTCTATTTGGAAAAGTCAGACGTAGACTCTTTTTGTTACCTTTTCTAGTTGAAGTCGGGCATAGACATCTTCTAGTTCAGATGAAATCAGGCGTAGATTTCTTTCTGATGCTCTTTTTGGAAAATTCGGACGTAGACTCTTCCCGGTACCTTTTTCTAGTTGAAGTCAGGTGTAGACATCTTCTAGTTCGGATGAAATAAGGCGTAGATTTCTTTCTGATTCTCTTTTTGGAAAGTCATGCGTAGAATCTTCTCGGTACCTTTTTCTAGTTGAAGTCGGGTGTAGACATCTTCTAGTTCGGATAAAATCGGGTGTAGATTTCTTTCTGATACTCTTTTTGGAAAAGTCAGGCATAGACTCTTTCCGATACCTCTCCTAGTTAAAGTCGAGCATATACATCTTCTAGTTCGGATGAAATTAGGCGTAGATTTCTTTCTGATACTCTTTTTGGAAAAGTAAGGCGTAGACTCTTTACGGTACCTCTCCTAGTCGAAGTCGGGCATAAACATCTTCTGGTTCAGATAAAATTGAGCGTAGATTTATTCTGATTCTTCTTTTGGACAAAGTTAGGCGTAGACTCGTTCTAAATACATATTCTAAGACAAAGTAGGGAATAGGCTTAGTCTGATTTTTCTCATCAAAAGTTATCTTGGATGACATCTATAAGCCCATCTCCAGCGACTCTTCGTCACCTCTCTAAATGACATCTTTAAGCCCACTCTCGGTATAATCAATCAACATCACAGGTGACTGCAAATTTCTAGGCACTTAAGTGTTCAATCATATTCTACCTTCAAGTCATGAATGGCGAAAATGTCAATCTAATTCTTGAGGTTTAAGAATATTGAACAGGGGAAGCTGTTGTACCCCAAAATTTACCCTCCTATTTTTCATCAAGACATTCTTTAAGGGTTCTCAAGTACTCAAGGGTTGACCAGTCAAACCTCCTCGTAAGCAATGGGTCCACAACTAGGGTTTTGTTTTTTTCAAGGAAGTTTGGGTTGTGTGATCGGTGGATCTGGAACTGAATGTTTAATGCTGGTTCACGAAATTTCGCGGTAAGCAAGAGTCGCCACCGTCTTTTATTTTCTCCAAATGGAAAGGACAAAAGCACAGAAAAATTCCTTAAAGAGATTGCTCTCGGTTCGGGAGGTAGATTATAGAAAGGGAAGGTGTTAGCACCCTTTCTATCCATGGTTATCCATGGGCTCTTAGATACTTGCTCATTTGTGTTTTCAAAAAATGGTTTGTTTGCTTTTCAACTGTGGGTTTTAAAAAGTTTCTTTGAAAATTCCAGTTCGACTCTTGTATCAGTCCTCAAGAGTGTTTGAAAAATTGCTTTCGAAAGCTTTTTGAAAAGGTGTCGGTGTGAAAAGTATTTTTGAATTTGTTTTGAAATTTAGAGCAAGTACCTAGAGTCGTCTACCTACCCTAAGGAATTCGTCTGTGTAAATGTCCTTTAAGGTAGTGCCATCCCACCATTGAGAGGTAGGTAGCACCACCGTTGGAGGTGTTCGGGTCAATTCGATGTTCGGGACATGGTGATCACCAGAGCAATGGGAAGATACCTTAGAAGCTACCCTCATGCCAGGTTCCCGGATCATGAGGACTTACTAAGACATCCTCTACCCGACGATCACCTTTCGAAAGGCAAGGCAACAGTGAGGCGTACCCTAGGGGTGGTGTGTGATCTGTGTGTCGTTTCATTTATTTTTGTCTTGTCATGCCATGGGTGATCTACGCGTTTGTTTTTATTTTGTCATTCATTTTTGCATGCCATTATTAACAGTTAAAAGGTTGCGGAAAGATAAGATTCTTAAACTATTACAAAGGCGCGGGTCCACATCGCCAAATTAAAATCCAGGACCCGATTTGACATAGAATAAAGAAATAAAGTGCGAGAAATATAAAATGTCAGAGTTACATGGCTTTGGGAGAATTACATAAATATTTAAAAGAAAAGAAATAAATATGCGCGAATTGAATTAAAATTGAAAGCGAGGGCGTTGGACCCTTTTAAATGAAATTAAATCAACAAATTAATTAAATTAAAAGGAAAATTATTTTTTTGATTTTTTTGTATTTATGGTTTTTTATGTGAATTAAATGAGAATAAAATATTAACTAACCCTAATTCTAGTTATTTTTAATTATTAAGAAAAACATGTTAAAACTAAACCTAAAGTTAAATTAATTAATTAATGGCAAGATTTATTTACAAAATAATATTAAGTAATTAATTATGGTGAAAGAAAAAAGAAGAATGAAAAATACTTAAAACCCTAATTCTACTTTTTTTAATTTATTAAGAAAATATTTGAATTAAACCTAAATTTAAATCTAATTAATTAGTGAGATTTATTTACAAAAAAAAAAGATAATATTTAAATAAAACATATTTTAATTTTTGTCTTTTCTGATTTTTTATATTATTTTTATGTGAAATTAATTTTTATTAAATTAAAAGAAAATAATGGAATTAAAACAAATAATAAAAATAAAACAAAGAAAATAGAAAGAAATACAATACCAAGGGGAGTTCTGTCCCCAATATTGGAGGTATATTCCTAGCAATTAGGCCCACTTGTTGCAAGGCCTTGTCTGACTTTTTGGCTAGCGTGTGTGTGCGTTGACTGCAGCGTTCCATAGACCTCAGATCTTGGCCGTTGGATGGAGATTGTGGGACAAGTGGCATATTGAGATTATGGGCGTAGGATGGTCATCAGGGGGGCAAGCTGCACATGATGATGTTAGGAAAAATATTATTGAAAGGGAGGGGGACCTGGGAATCGAACCCAGGTCCCAGAGGTTACCATACTGATGCCTTGCCACTGGAGCTCTTCACGCGTTTTGTATATTATATGACAAATAACTATTATAAGATAAAACAAATCGTTAGTGGCATTTTTCGCGCGAAATTTGTAGGAGCCAACCATGCCTTGCCACCTAGTCTTCTTCTTCATCCCTGCGTTTCATCTGAAAACAAAAAAACAACTAAATGCCAAAAATAGCGATTAGAGATTCTTGGCTCATAAATTAGGCGCGAGGTGTGGAATTGATTGGCCATGGTCTTCTGGTTCTAATGGTCCAGGCCTCACGTCCCAATTTTTCCTTAACTGGGAAACCCCAATTCAAAGTTTTGAAAACCCTAGGCATCGTTCATGGTGAAATCGTGTATGGTGTATAAAAACTCAATCAAAGCACACAGTTAACTTCAGAATGATACAATGAATACAAATCCAATATTAAAATTTACAAATAATGCATGAATTATGATTCAAGAATCTGAAAAAAAGCTTGAACCGGTCAAGATCGTTCTACCTATTTCCTGTGTTAGGGACAATGGTTTTGATCAGTATATGTTCCTTGAAGCCTCAGGAACACAATGGAATGATTATTTGGCCTTGAAACGTCTTAGAATTGTGGTTTCAGTTTTGAAATTTTTTGATAAAATTGCAAAGTTGTTTATGGTGTTCCTGGCAGCTTAGAGATTATGAACACTAGGGTTTGCATGAGTATATATGTGTGAATGTTTTAGGTCAACAAAATAAGCCAAAATATCCATGGAATCAGTGCTTTTGATTTTGGTGATTATGCATAATCTTTTCAAATCTTTTTTCATGCAAATTTGATACAAATCATGTTCAATTGCCTTGATTCTTTCCAAATCTGATCATGCACGAAATATTGAGTGTATTTCATGCATAAAAAGATTTAAAAACTTAGGTTTGGTATTTTTCATATATTTTAATTAATTAAATGAATTATTAGCAATTAAAAATTCAAATAAATAAATAAAAATGATGAAAAACTTCCCTTTGGGCCAAATGGTCGTGCACATGCCTTGGATGATGATTCTTGGAAGAAAATGTGGCCCATTAGCAATTTTAAGACATTTGAAGCAAAGTTGACTTTTCAAAATATCCAAAAATTTCCCAACTTCCACAAGGCATATCTTGCTCAATTTTTAAGCTTTGATTATGTTCTTGGACATTTTGGAAAGGTCGTGAAGTCCTCTAACCAATGCCTTTGGTCACATGTCATTTTGATTTACCAATCTCAAGTTATGGCCTTTGACTTAAAGTCCCTTTTTGTTGACTTTTGAAAATGACCTATAATGTTGAAATTGATAACTTTTTGTGAGAGCATTTCTTGGACTTGAAGTATGAAGAGTAGTTGTAGGAAATGTCTTTCTCTTCAAAATGAGCTTTGGATGGAATTTTTCTGATAATCCATGTGGAAGTTATGCCTTGGTCAAGTTACAGTTGACTTTTTCAACTGTCCAAATATGGAAACGTTTGCATCTTGAGACTTTTTGAGCCAAGCTTTGAGAATCATGATCAAGCATTGATCAAATGATGTTTGTGGCTTCAAAATGAGATGTTGACCAAAAATTTGAACTTTTGACTGTCAAATGACCATTTTGCCCCTATAGTTGACTGTAGAGCAATTAGGGTTTTTGACTGTGCAATTTTATGCTGTAAGTCTTGAAACTTGGTGTGAGGATGCTTGACCATGTTTATAGGCATATGGGACTTGATTGGACCCTTGGAAACTTCATTTTCTTTGTCAGAACCAAAACCCTAATCTTTGACTGTTAGGAGGCCCTTGAACTGTGCAACCCTTGGGGAATTTCTGAAGCATTGACTTGGCAAATCTTGAAGAATATGGGAGGGAAAATTTTGGGGTACAACAGTTGCCCCTGTTCAATCTTCTTAGACCTGAGGATGCAGATTGGCTGACGTGCCTTTCGTAATCCGAAGGTGGAAGATGATTGAACACTAGAGTGCCCAGAAATTTGCGCTCACATAGTAGTGTGATGATGGGAATGGGCTTATAGATGCCATTTGGAGATTTATGAATAGGATGATGGGCTTATAGATGCCATCTGGATGTTGATCGCGTAAGAGATTCCTTAGCGAAAACTTGCGTACTTGCAAAAGAAAATGATTACCTGACCTGTTACAGGAGCTGGTCTTCAAACTCTTTGTATAGATGTGTCCTGGCTGGTTACAGGAGCTGAATCTGGAGCTTCAAAAGGTGATGAATGAACCAGGGATGGTTACTACCTCAACAGGAACACTGGGAGAACCTTGGGTGACTTCAACCTCAACAGTAACGCTGAGAGAATCTTGGGCGACTTCAACCTCAACAGTAACGCTGAGAGAATCTTGGATATCTTCTACTGAGTCTTTATCAGGAAAATCTGTTAGGGGTCGATTTAACTAGACTAGAGAAGGCCTTGGACTGGACAAGAAACAGAAAAATATTAGGGTCGATTTAACTAAACCGGTCTAGGTATTGAAATCTTCAACTGGATAAGAAACAGGGAGATCTTAGGGTCGATCTGACTGAACCAGAGAAGGCCTTTGACTGGATAAGAAACAGAAAAATCTTAGGGTCGATTTAACTGAACCGGTGTAGGTCTTGAAATCTTCAACTGGATAAGAAACAGGGAGATTTTAGGGTCGATCTGACTGAACCAGAGAAGGCCTTTGACTGGATAAGAAACAGAAAAATCTTAGGGTCGATTTAACTGAACCGGTCTAGGTCTTGAAATCTTCAACTGGATAAGATACAGGGAGATCTTATGGTCGATCTGACTGAACCAGAGAAGGCCTTTGACTGGATAAGAAACAGAAAAATCTTAGGGTCGACTTAACTGAACAGGTCTAGGTCTTGATGTCTTCAACTGGATAAGAAACAGGGAGATCTTAGGGGCGATCTGACTGAACCAGAGAAGGCCTTGGACTGGATAAGAAACAGAAAAATCTTATGGTCGATTTAACTGAACCGGTCTAGGTCTTGATGTCTTCTACTGGATAAGAAACAGGGAGATCTTAGGGTTGATCTGACTGAACCAGAGAAGGCCTTGGACTGGATAAGAAACAGAAAAATCTTAGGGTAGATTTAACTGAACCGGTCTAGGTCTTGATGTCTTCAACTGGATAAGAAACAGGGAGATCTTAGGGTTGATCTGACTGAACCAGAAAAGGCCTTGGACTGGATAAGAAACAGAAAAATCTTAGTGTCGATTTAACTGAACCGGTCTAGGTCTTGATGTATAGCTGAGAACTTAACTGGCTTTTTCCTGAAAGGTAAAGGTCAGTCATATGCAATACATGATATGGATCAAGCAATGATGTTCTCAACCTAAATGAGATTTGTAAGATATGATGCGTATATGCATGCTATAATGTATGGGAATGCGATGTTTATGAATATATCTTCGTCTTAGGAAAATAAGTCCTTGACGGGTGCCGGGAAGTCACTCCTGGGCTGGTGTTGGAGAATAGATTTTGCTTCCGCTGGGGATGATAGTTGCAAGAATACCAGTAGGAGAAGATAACTCCGTTGGGGAATAAACTTGGCGAATAGATTACTCTGCGGGGGGGAAAAGTACTCTAACGATCTTGCTGGAGAACAACACTCTGTGGGGAGAGGAGATACTTTGCTGAAGTGTTGACGGTAACTTCGCTGGGGATACCATTGTTGTATTGGAAGTGTTAATAGACTTCACTGGGGATAGGAAGACTTCGTCGAGGACGATCTTTCCGTGGCCTTTGGCTGAGGATAACCCAGTTATATCCTGGTGGGGAAATAACTCTTTGAATACAACCGGGAAACGCGTTCGTGCTCTGCGGGGGTAAGCTTCCAGAATCTACTGGGGATAAGCTTACTGCTTGGGGATATGGTTTCCAATTTTCCTGGGGACTAGATTGGACTCTCCTGGGGAAATTTTTTTGAGATGTACTGGGGAAGTGGCTCCACCGAATGTCTGGTATTCCGCTGGGGAACAATCTTAGATCAAGACTGCCGGGATGCTTGTTAAGAATGTTTGTATACTCCGCTGGGGAATGTTGAGATCCGCGGGGGATAATCCAACTTCCTTGAGGTTGATAGTGGACTAACTCTGCTTGGGGAGAGTATCGCTGACTTGTTGGCTCACTCTCTGGGGAATTAAGATATCTTGGTCATGTTTTTCAACCGAACCTACCTTTGTACCTTGGCGGACAGAGCAATTAGATCGCTTAGACAACTCATTATTGCCCCTGTTTCTGATGTGGGAGAGGAAGATACCTGTGGAGCTGCTTGATGACTGCCGATTTGACAAATCTTCTTCTGGTAGGCAAGTGACGAGATGACAGGACATATTCGTACGCTCTGATCCCTAATTTTTGCTTGGACCGCCCTTTCAGGTTTTCAGTCCACCGAGATACCCATTTTTGCCCAAGCCGCCTTTTCAGGTTTTCGACTTGCCGGGTGTACAAATTTTTCATTTTCATCCCTTACTTTTGCCCGAACCCTTTTGGTTCGCCGGGAAGCCCTTATTTTTGCCTAGGTGTGTCAACCTAGCGGGTCTTTAATTCATGCGTTGTATTTTTTCGACTATGTCCATGCTCTCAGAATGTAGGGAGGTGCCCCTGTCAGTAGTGTTACGTTACCATACTACCAGAAGATGTTTGATCATGCCAGATTCGTTGCTGGAATTCACGTCCAATGCCCCAAGTGGCTCAGGCGGAGATTTGCCCCAGGCTATTTAGCTTTTGAGAGATTCTCTGAGTCTTGACTGGACTGCCTCAGATGACGGATAATGATCATGTCATGCCCCTTGGTTGGAAGTGCTTTTGTTCATTAGACATTCGTCGTGCGAACTTCTATGTTGTTCAAACAAATAGTCATATGCAAGCAATGTTATATTAAAAATGCAAAGCTTATGTCTGTCTTGAAGTTTTTTGAAAATGCCTTTTTTTTCATAAAAACAAGGGAATTTTTTGTAAAATGTGATGTCAACCCGTTATTTTACCGCAATCCTTAAGGAGTCAGGATACCTTTCGTAACAGTATGCTTTCGAATAACCCATGCTTCAGCTAGGACTTTTAAGGGTTGTAACGTGGCCTGGTTCACGGTTTAAGAAACAAAGGATAAAGGCTCAAATTTTATTTGTACCCACCCGCTCTTCGTGATGTTCTTCAAACCTAAACTCAGCTGATCGTGCGTTAGACCTTGTTTGAGTCTTTGCTCTGTTATTCCGGTGATGGTTCAGATGTTGACAGTTGATTTTGAATAGGCAGTCATTTCTTTTTTCGTCGAGGGTTTGTATGACCTCTTTCTTTTTTTTTTATTTTGTTATCCCTGTCTTTTGCCTGAACTGTTTCTTTTTGTATTTACAGTCAGCGGGATGCCCCAGTTTTGTAAGTCTCCTTCATAGGTTTTGACTTATTGGGCTTTAGTTTTTGAGAAATGATGACTGCCTGTCTTTATGATTATAGGAACCATCACTGTCTTTTTGTCTCAGAAGGACTTCTTTGATGCCATTCATTGTGCATCGGGATCAACTGAGAGAACTACCCTGCCCCAGGTTATGATTAAGGGTATTAATTTTTGAAAAGAAAAACTCCAACTTCTTTGGCTCAAAGGGGTTGACGAGGGATTATATTCCTTATAACTCCACTGTTTAGGTTTTGAAACAATGCCTGTACCTCATCAACGGGGTCTATTCAAAAGAATACTGTAAAGATCGTGGTATCGTTTTCGCCATCCTCCCTCAAGAGGCTTAGAATTATTAATCGAGAGTTGATTATCACAAAAATATGAAAACGGTTTGCATATAGCGAATGCGAATATATTGATTTAAAACAGACATATGCGATGCATTGATAAAGTAATAAAGTTTGCTATGACAATAATTGTTTGAACAATCAAAGAAAAATACAACTTGAACATTCGAATGAACAAAAGTTTTTTTTCAATCCTAGCCATGTCACTTCAAATGGTGAATCTTGCAGGGATAGTAGAAGAACTCAGCCTGGCCATCTTGGGTGAATTCCACTGCTCCTTCATCAATCAGGTCCTGGATCTTGTTCTTCAGAGACCAGCAGTCGTTTGTGTCATGTCCCGGACCATCAGAGTGGTATGCACATCTTCTATTGGGATGATAGGTAGGAGCTGATGTGTTGGGATTCCGGGGAGGAGCCCTTAGTGTAATCAGATTCAATCTCAACAGGTGTTGTAAAGCTTGAAACAACGACACGTTGAGCTGGGTGAAATGCCTCCGGGGCTTACTCTGATCAACCCGTTGCTCTGGGCGAGGTTGTGGTTGGACCTGTGAAGTGGTAGCAATTTGGAGAGGTCTATTCTTCACCATACCAGACTCTTGTCCTCTTGGGAGCTGATCAATGATCTGGTCTCCAACCTTGACCATTTGCTTCATGTCGTTGTCTTGGCGAAGCTGGTTGACCATGGTTCTCAGCTCTTCCTGCTCCCGAGCTAGGCCTTGGATAAGAGCCAACTGCCCCAGTATTTGAGTTCTCATTGCATCCACCTCAGCTTGCAGATGTTTCAGCCGTTCGTCCTTGTCGTCTTCAGGACTCTTCTTGACCAAATTCCCCATGAGGAGTGTTCTCAGCTCTTCCTGCCCCTTGGATAGATTTAGGAGGATTTCCCCGAACTGAGTCTCTTGAGCCTGAAGATCTTGGTTGTCTTGTTGGGAAGCCATTACTGAAATAAACAGCGGAGAAGGTAACTAACCTGTAACAAGGATACCTGTTATGTAATGATGTGTATGTATGCATGCAATGTTTTCAAGGATCTCGCGGGGTAAACAAGAAAATTGTTAGAATCTGAAACTGGTAGCTTGATTGAAGGAACTTCATGTTGTTGAGAGTCCTTCTTCAAGAGTCAAATCTCACCATATCGAATGGGTCATAGCCCCTGACTCAAGTCATCAACCTTTTTTTGATTTCCAAACAACCTTGGCTAGGGGAACCTTCTTCAAGAGCCAAAGCTCACCATATCAAGTGGGTCATAGCCCCTGACTCAAGTCATCAACCTGGCTAGAGGAAAATAAATCCCCTTTGCCCCTTGCTAGACATTTGATTCATCATGACCTGCATCACAAACCCTTGAGATCCTCGAAATGGATTAGTCCTTATGTAGGATGCATGCAATGGTATGATGTTATGCTATGCATGGAGTGGTGTAAGTAGGCCCTGTAATGAGTCCCAATTAAGGACTGTAAACAAAACCTTCAAGGAACTCGTGTTGTTAGATAACAAGTATGCAAGTAGTTCAAGTATGAAGGCACACAAGTCACACATAAGAGCCCTTAGATTTCAGGCCAGCATGAAGTTTAGGTACTACCCTCTTTCCGTTTCAGTTGGTTAAGACCTGTCCTAGAAAATAGTAACCGGGTTCTTAGAGGATCCCAATATCACTGACTACCCTCAATCGGTCATAACTCCAGCGTCGCAATCTTTTCTTGCGGCCAGAACCATCGCGAGATTTTAGCCTCAATGGCCGTAGCATACTGCTACTGTTCTAATGGCCAAGTTGTGTCATTTAAGGTTCTAAGGTTGTTGGTGCTTAATGACTCCTTGGAAGACCCATATTCTCCTCGTTGCAACACAAGGGATATCGGTACAGACCAAGGTGCCACACCAACGTAGCCACTGCTTCACCCATGTCGGTCTACGCCGGACAGGTCCCTCACAGCTTATGCTACCTAAACAGGGTATCCCCAGATCCGGGTTAGGATCTATGTAACTCCCATGCAACCCACAATAATAAAGCAAGCAAAGCAATACAATTGAAAACACAGTTATGAACTACCCTAAGGTACACCACACTTTAAAATAATCCCCAGCAGAGTCGCCAGTTCTGTGATCGGTGGATCTGGAACTGACTGTTTAACGCTGGTTCGTGAAATGTCGCGGTAAGCAAGAGTCGCCATCGTCTTTTATTTTCTCCAAATGGAAAGGACAAAAGCACCGAAAAATTCCTTAAAGAGATTGCTCTCGGTTCGGGAGGTAGATTATAGAAAGGGAAGGTGTTAGCACCCTTTCTATCCATGGTTATCCATGGGCTCTTAGATACTTGCTCATTTGTGTTTTCAAAAAATGGTTTGTTTGCTTTTCAACTGTGGGTTTTAAAAAGTTTCTTTGAAAATTCCAGTTCGACTCTTGTATCAGTCCTCAAGAGTGTTTGAAAAATTGCTTTCGAAAGCTTTTTGAAAAGGTGTCGGTGTGAAAAGTATTTTTGAATTTGTTTTGAAATTTAGAGCAAGTACCTAGAGTCGTCTACCTACCCTAAGGAATTCGTCTGTGTAAATGTCCTTTAAGGTAGTGCCATCCCACCATTGAGAGGTAGGTAGCACCACCGTTGGAGGTGTTCGGGTCAATTCGATGTTCGGGACATGGTGATCACCAGAGCAATGGGAAAATACCTTAGAAGCTACCCTCATGCCAGGTTCCCGGATCATGAGGACTTACTAAGACATCCTCTACCCGACGATCACCTTTCGAAAGGCAAGGCAACAGTGAGGCGTACCCTAGGGGTGGTGTGTGATCTGTGTGTCGTTTCATTTATTTTTGTCTTGTCATGCCATGGGTGATCTACGCGTTTGTTTTTATTTTGTCATCCATTCTTGCATGCCATTATTAACAGTTAAAAGGTTACGGAAAGATAAGATTCTTAAACTATTACAAAGGCGCGGGTCCACATCGCCAAATTAAAATCCAGGACCCGATTTGACATAGAATAAAGAAATAAAGTGCGAGAAATATAAAATGTCCGAGTTACATGGCTTTGGGAGAATTACATAAATATTTAAAAGAAAAGAAATAAATATGCGCGAATTGAATTAAAATTGAAAGCGAGGGCGTTGGACCCTTTTAAATGAAATTAAATCAACAAATTAATTAAATTAAAAGGAAAATTATTTTTTTGAGTTTTTTGTATTTATGGTTTTTTATGTGAATTAAATGAGAATAAAATATTAATTAACCCTAATTCTAGTTATTTTTAATTATTAAGAAAAACATGTTAAAACTAAACCTAAAGTTAAATTAATTAATTAATGGCAAGATTTATTTACAAAATAATATTAAGTAATTAATTATGGTGAAAGAAAAAAGAAGAATGAAAAATACTTAAAACCCTAATTCTACTTTTTTTAATTTATTAAGAAAATATTTGAATTAAACCTAAATTTAAATCTAATTAATTAGTGAGATTTATTTACAAAAAAAAAGATAATATTTAAATAAAACATATTTTAATTTTTGTCTTTTCTGATTTTTTATATTATTTTTATGTGAAATTAATTTTTATTAAATTAAAAGAAAATAATGGAATTAAAACAAATAATAAAAATAAAACAAAGAAAATAGAAAGAAATACAATACCAAGGGGGGTTCTGTCCCCAATATTGGAGGTATATTCCTAGCAATTAGGCCCACTTGTTGCAAGGCCTTGTCTGACTTTTTGGCTAGCGTGTGTGTGCGTTGACTGCAGCGTTCCATAGACCTCAGATCTTGGCCGTTGGATGGAGATTGTGGGACAAGTGGCATATTGAGATTATGGGCGTAGGATGGTCATCAGGGGGGCAAGCTGCACATGATGATGTTAGGAAAAATATTATTGAAAGGGAGGGGGACCTGGGAATTGAACCCAGGTCCCAGAGGTTACCATACTGATGCCTTGACACTGGAGCTCTTCACGCGTTTTGTATATTATATGACAAATAACTATTATAAGATAAAACAAATCGTTAGTGGCATTTTTCGCGCGAAATTTGAAGGAGCCAACCATGCCTTGCCACCTAGTCTTCTTCTTCATCCCTGCGTTTCATCTGAAAACAAAAAAACAACTAAATGCCAAAAATAGCGATTAGAGATTCTTGGCTCATAAATTAGGCGCGAGGTGTGGAATTGATTGGCCATGGTCTTCTGGTTCTAATGGTCCAGGCCTCACGTCCTAATTTTTCCTTAACTGGGAAACCCCAATTCAAAGTTTTGAAAACCCTAGGCATCGTTCATGGTGAAATCGTGTATGGTGTATAAAAACTCAATCAAAGCACACAGTTAGCTTCAGAATGATACAATGAATACAAATCCAATATTAAAATTTACAAATAATGCATGAATTATGATTCAAGAATCTGAAAAAAAAGCTTGAACCGGTCAAGATCGTTCTACCTATTTCCTGTGTTAGGGACAATGGTTTTGATCAGTATATGTTCCTTGAAGCCTCAGGAACACAATGGAATGATTATTTGGCCTTGAAACGTCTTAGAATCGTGGTTTCAGTTTTGAAAATTTTTGATAAAATTGCAAAGTTGTTTATGGTGTTCCTGCGCAGCTTAGAGATTATGAACACTAGGGTTTGCATGAGTATATATGTGTGAATGTTTTAGGTCAACAAAATAAGCCAAATATCCATGGAATCAGTGCTTTTGATTTTGGTGATTATGCATAAGCTTTTCAAATCTTTTTTCATGCAAATTTGATACAAATCATGTTCAATTGCCTTGATTCTTTCCAAATCTGATCATGCACGAAATATTGAGTGTATTTCATGCATAAAAAGATTTAAAAACTTAGGTTTGGTATTTTTCATATATTTTAATTAATTAAATGAATTATTAGCAATTAAAAATTCAAATAAATAAATAAAAATGATGAAAAACTTCCCTTTGGGCCAAATGGTCGTGCACATGCCTTGGATGATGGTTCTTGGAAGAAAATGTGGCCCATTAGCAATTTTAAGACATTTGAAGCAAAGTTGACTTTTCAAAATATCCAAAAATTTCCCAACTTCCACAAGGCATATCTTGCTCAAGTTTTAAGCTTTGATCATGTTCTTGGACATTTTGGAAAGGTCTTGAAGTCCTCTAACTAATGCCTTTGGTCCCATGTCATTTTGATTTACCAATATCAAGTTATGGCCTTTGACTTAAAGTCCCTTTTTGTTGACTTTTGAAAATGACCTATAATGTTGAAATTGATAACTTTTTGTGAGAGCATTTCTTGGACTTGAAGTATGAAGAGGAGTTGTTGGAAATGTCTTTCTCTTCAAAATGAGCTTTGGATGGAATTTTTCTGATAATCCATGTGGAAGTTATGCCTTGGTCAAGTTACAGTTGACTTTTTCAACTGTCCAAATATGGAAACTTTTGCATCTTGAGACTTTTTGAGCCAAGCTTTGAGAATCATGATCAAGCATTGATCAAATGATGTTTGTGGCTTCAAAATGAGATGTTGACCAAAAATTTGAACTTTTGACTGTCAAATGACCATTTTGCCCCTACAGTTGACTGTAGAGCAATTAGGGTTTTTGACTGTGCAATTTTGTGCTGTAAGTCTTGAAACTCGGTGTGAGGATGCTTGACCATGTTTATAGGCATATGGGACTTGATTGGACCCTTGGAAACTTCATTTTCTTTGTCAGAACCAAAACCCTAATCTTTGACTGTTAGGAGGCCCTTGAACTGTGCAACCCTTGGGGAATTTCTGAAGCATTGACTTGGCAAATCTTGAAGAATATGGGAGGGCAAATTTTGGGGTACAACAGGTTGCAAAGGTCTCAAGTGGTTTCCATGGATCTCCATAGGTCTTCAATAAGGTTCATGTCAAGTTTCAAGTCTTGCATCTACGTTTTCCCAGTCAATGGCTCAGATGATTGAAAATCAAACTGTGTTGAGTAAAAAGTCAACTATGGTCAACATACAGTCAAACTTAAATATTTTTGGTCAACATCAATATTTTGAAGTTATATTCGTCATTTGATCATGGGTTGATTATGATTCTTCAAGGAAAGCCCTCAAATCATCAAAAGTCAAAAGTTGTCAAATTAGGGTTTCCTTAGGAGAAGTCAACTAAACTTTGACCAAGCATAACTTTCACATGATTCATCAAATTTTCCCCAACCAAAGCCTATTTTAAAGGAAATTAAATTCTACACAACTTTGTATATGTATGCTCATGTACAAAAGTGCTTCATTTGAGATATATGGGCCCATACATTATAGGTCATTTCAAAAGTCAACAAAAGGACACTTTTTGTCAAGGCAACTTACATCAAGATAAAGTCTTCAAATGCAAAAATTATTAAGAGAGAAATTGTAGAGGACATCTTGAGCTTTCCAAAAAGTCCAAGATCACCTTCAAGAGATGAAAATTAAGAGAGTTACGACCAGTTCAAGTTGGGAAATAATGAGAAAATGCATGAAGTGCAAAGTGAGCAAACTTGAAATTTTATACTAATGGGTCAAACTTTTGATGTTCAAACATGTTCACATTGTGTTAGAAGACCTCTAAATCCATGCACATATTTTTTATGATTTTATTTCTTTTATTTGAATTTTTATTCATTTAAATGCAAATAAATCAAATAAAATGCAAAATCATTGGGCCAAGGCGCATGGGCTTTGAATTTCAACCACATGGAGGCCTAAGAACACATGATGAATATTCCAAAACCGTGTGATCTAAAAAGGGTAAGAAAAGTCTCAAAATGGAAGGTTGTAAACATGTTTGATTCTTGTCTCATTTGGCCATGATTGCATAGTCTTCTTTCCATATTTGTGTACCCTATTCAGTCCTCTATATAAGCATGACAAGAACAGATGAAAACGACCATGCATCCTTGCCTCTAACAGCTTTCCAAAATTCTCAAATTTTCTCAAAACCCTCACATTTCAAAATTAACTTTGCAAGCCCTCTCACTGAAATTTTCATTCCAATCATTTCCAGGAACACTGAAGGGTAGGTTTGAATATATTTCCATGGTCTTAAGTATGCGAAACTATGCAGCATAAGATAACCAATTTACATTTTTTGAAAATTTGTATCTTTAATTTTGTCTCGTTTTAAACTAAACTGATGCTTCTAACAAGTTTCTGAGACATGCTTGTACATGTTTGAATAAGTATTGTAGTCCCATGAACACTGGTTTGCAAAACACGATATTTGCTCCGATTGGTTTCATTTGATTCGAAACTCATGATCTCGGAGTTTATAGCCTAATCTAAGTCCAGATTTGGATCCAAGAGGGTCGAATTATGGGGGACATGATGTTTTGGGTCACTAATATTTGATTTTTGCAGGTTTTCATTTTACAGGTCGCCGGAGAAGACGACCAGAGCTAGGGCTCCGATGCCTCTCCGACCATTAAAATCAAGTTTTATATTTATTGTTATTATTTGATTTATATAACCGGATGTAAAGGCCGCCCCAGCGGTAGAAGTGTGTATTGCTAAGGTGTTGGTGTACCAGGGCATGTATTCAATCCCTGCCCATAATATTATATATTTTTCTCATGTTTTCTCTCTACAGATCCAATGCCTGCCAGGCCACGCGCACATGATGCACCCTCCATCTCATCACATCCTTATCTTTATGGTGCCAGATCCAGCACCCAAATTTGTGTGTATACCATGAGACCTTTGGAGCTGCCCTCACTAGATTCCACGCTGGAGTTCATTGGGCCTATTGGACTTGTTTTTCACGCCCCCCGGATCCATTCATACCAAGCCCAATTCCTTTTTTCTTTTTATAACTATTATTTCTTTTATAATATAATTAGATTAATTAATTATTTTTTAATTTAATTTAAAATTAATTTAGACCTTAGGTTTTTTTAATAAATTTAACCAATCATTTTTTATATAATAATTAAATTAATTCATTTTCTTAAAGTTAAAAATAATTATTCCTTTTTAGGTTTTTTATTAAACTTTATAAATGTAATTTAGTGTTTTATTTTGGGTTTTAATTAATCCCATTTTCTCAATTTAAATCAATTAATCATTAGACAAATCATCAGTTATTTTCTGTTAAACAATTTCTCCGCTTCTCTCCATAATCTTCGCGCTTTACTTATTTTCGCATTAGGTTTTCACTATTATGTAACTGTTAAAGGGTTGTAATAGTTAATTAGGTTTTTATTTTCTTTCTATTTTTACCTAAGTTTTTATGGTTTGTATCCCCTTCTCCGAGGCATTGTAATAGCGTAGGACACTTAATTTCTGCCTTTACTGCTTTCTTTATAACTGTATAGTAACTAGGCGTGTATGGAAAGATTTAAAACAAAACGCTAGAAAACATATTCAAGATAAATCAAATGAAAACAAATCATTATTCACACACGCACCTTTAGGGTGGTTCCACTTGTCGCCTTCGGAAAAACAGTCATGTCCCTCGAATGTAGGGATACCATTAGGAAAGACCCTCGGTTTAAAAAAATCATCATAAAGATCATAGTCCCTCGATGGCCCTTTGATGCTACTTTCGGTAAATGATCTTGTCCCTCGATGTTTCCTACGAATACATGATGATAGTCCCTTCAAATTGCTAAAGGTATCCCTATATGTTACCTTTATGACTCTACGATGACCCGCGCATGTCCCTCAAAAATCCAACGATAGGGCTTCCTACTAAATAATGGTAGGATAGCACTATCTAAAGGAATAGGAAAATAACAAAAGACTTTTGAGTTGGTAGATAGTTCTTAATCGCTTGCTCACAATCAAAAAACATTTTTTCGCAGTACACTTCTCTTCTGAAATATTTTCAAAACAAACACTTTGTACGCGTTCTCAACTGATACGAGAATCATTACAAAGTTGCCAAACTTAGGCATTTCAAAATAATTTCAAACTTACACATTCACAAAGCATTTTCAAAAGTGAGCTAGCGATTAAGAGTCCATGGACAACCGCAGATGAAAAGGGTGCTAACACCTTCCCTTTTCATAACCTACCCACCTTACTCAAAATTCTCGAAGGTCTTTCCTGTTCTTTTCACCCTTTCCTTTATTTGGATAAAAGAAAATTCAATGGCGACTCTTGCTATCCGCAACATTTGTGATAAAACGCAAAACCTAAAAGTCAGTTCTCCCACCGTATTACAATAGGTTTTTTAAAACAGAAAAGATTACTTTGGAAAGAAAAATATCTCTGGAATCTCTACAACAGTCCAATTCTTGAGCTCTTCAACCAGAGCACATTCACGGATGAAGTTGGATGCTCCTTTGTTATTGATTTTGTTGGACATCACTGACTTCTGTCCACCATGCCCTACTCCTATGTTGATGAAGGTCTCCCGAATGGGAGGAATTCACCTTTTATCTTTGTTAGTAGCCCCTGACGGGTGGTAGCCCAAACCAAAGCGATATTTCTTTCCGAGTATCTCTACGAGCTTGCCCCAACCTTTAGGCATTTAGTCTTCCACATCTGTTTGTAAGTCTCGCCACGATGTCATGGAGGTCCCAAGTCTTTGGATTTTTTCTATTGGGAAGTTAAGCATTGTAGCCACTTCCAAGACCTCGAATGACATTTCCACACAATCTTATTCCAAGATATCCTTTTCCCCGTCAATCATAACCAACTTTCCTTCGATGAGGAACTTTTACTTTTTCCCCAGAGTTGAGGTGATAGCTCCTGCACGTATATGCTAGTTCTATATCCATCACCTGGAAGTTAACGTAGAAAGTATGAGGACCAATCTTTATAGGGAGATCCACCTCTCCAAACACAGTGCTTTAGGAACCATCGAAATCTTTAACCACCATGGAACTTGGTCTTATGATGATGTCGTCCATTGTTAGCTTCATCAGGCTGGTCTTTGGTAGTACGTTCACGGTAGAACCAGTATCGGTGAGTACCCTGGATAAAATATTCTTTCTGCATTGGATTGAAATGTGCAATGCCTTATTGTAAGCTCTACCTTATGGAGGTAACTCACTGTAATTGAAGCCTAGGCGTGTACCTGATGTCAGATTGGCTACGACTCTGTCAAATTGGTCTACTGTGATCTCCTTTGTTACATGAGAAACACTCAGGATCTTCATCAGAGATTCTCGGTGTGCTTCTGAATTCAATAGTAACGAGAGTATTGAAATCTTGGATGGGGTTTTGTGAAGTTGATCCACCACCCTATAGTCACTTTTCTTGATCATTTTTAATAATTCACCGGCCTCTTTATCGATGAAGGCTTTACTTGGAGACTCCTGCCCTTGGCTAGTTTCAACCACAACTTTTCCTTTATCTTTAGCCATAATATATTCTTTTTTGTGTTGGTCTGAAGCGTATATACGACCGCTGTGGGTCATGCCCCCTGTTCCTGCTAAATTAGTAATTGCAGGTCCTTGATTTATCAGTGGTTCTCACTCATGTTTATGTCCATTGACATAAACAATATTGTCATAACTCCATGGTACAACTTTATCACTTTCATAGGTACTGGGAGATGGTCACTTGATTACCATTGTACTCTTTAGAGACATCAATATCTTCAAAGTTTGATTTTGATATGGTATTATTAATGGTATTTTTGTTGAGTTTAGCTCCCCACAAGGAATTACAAGTCGTTTCTTTGCAGAACTCAGACCTTAGAAAGGGATTACCAACGACCTTCTTGTATTCCCGTTGATTGCAACTACATATTCCTCTTCAGGGTATTGGCCAAATCGAAGTATTCCTTGGTCCACTAATTTCTACAAAGTATTTTCGAAAATGTCATTGTGTTCCAAGAGAAAACCGTATTCCAATAAATGCTCCTTCAGGATATCTACCAGAGTTTTTATTTGTTTAGTCTCTTCATGATTAATGTCCATCTCAATTGCATTCACATTTGGGCCACCATGCAGAGGCATGAGGTTTATCTTAGTATTAGGTTTATCAAAAGTGATATCTTAGGAGTCTATCATATCTTGAACCTTGTGCCCAAAGGCCCAAAACTTTTCAATGGTATAGCATGGAGAATCCACATGATATTCTCATCTTGAGTTTGCATCATATTTTGGTGGAGTGCCCCAATTGGAGAAGCGAGTGGCTTTAGTTCCACCAGGGATGCCATGAGCAGATGTTGTAGTAGTTGACTGTGTGGCATAGGAAGATGATCAAATCTTCTCCGAGGTATCTAAAACCTATTTTACTGTTGATATTGTAGGATCACCAATGCTTTTTGTGCCTTCTGGTGTGCTACGACATCATTAGTTTCTCATTCCTTATGTCCCCTTGTATCTTGCCACTTTTCAGAACAACTTCAATTTGTTCCCAAATTATTACCAAATCGAAGAATCCTGAGGAAACACTGCCTACCATCTTTTCATAATATACACCTTGTAAGGTACTTATGAACATGTCTACCAATTCTCTTTCGAGGAGTGGTGGTTGTACCGGTGCTACCATTTCTCTCTACCGTTGAGTATACTCCTTGAAAGATTCATCCTTCTTTTGAGACAAGTTTTAAAGTTACATGCAGTTAGGAGCCATATCCAAGTTGTGTTTGTATTGCTTTAAGAAAGCATGAGCAAGGGTTACCCATGTTTAGATATGTGCTCATTATAATTGCATATACCAATCCAAAGATGCCCCACTCAGACAGTCTTGAAAATAGTGGATCATCAGTTTCTGATCATGAGCATAGGCAACCATTTTCCTGCAAAACATGTGTAAATGACTCCTTGGGCATGTGAGTCCCTTACATTTATCAAATTCAGGTGCTTAAACTTGGGGGGAATCACTATATCTGGAAACAAATACATTTCTAGAGCACCGACATTGAAAGCATCATAAACCTCTACATCTTTTGTTCTTTCTTCAATGGCTTTAAATTAACTGATCCCCATAGGATCTTCATAACATTTGTGTGAAGCACCTTTTGTTGAGGAACTTGAGTCATGCCTTCTAAATCATGGTCTCCATATTGTAGGTCCATATAATTATCTATGTTGGAATGATTGTTGACCAGAATTTGGAGAGTGTGGGATGCCTCTACCTTCGAAGGAGGTGGAACAAAACCTTCAGTGTGAGCCACGATGGTCTCCTGTTGGGTAGCAGTTGTCTTGATGTGACCAGATTCTAGATCATACCTTGGTTGGTGACCACTAGATGCACCAATATTTTGGGCTACTTCCTCAAAAGCTACCTTAGGGATCTCGTCCTGTCTTGCTATGATGTT
The DNA here is from genome assembly GCA_948472305.1 of Vicia faba. Lineage (NCBI taxonomy): Eukaryota > Viridiplantae > Streptophyta > Magnoliopsida > Fabales > Fabaceae > Vicia > Vicia faba. The sequence continues at coordinate 1,117,405,981 of OX451738.1, read as the reverse complement.
CTTCAAGGAAAGTAGGACTTAACTCATATCTCCTTTCATTTAATTGATACTTCCTTTCACTTGTTCCAAATCTTCTTGAAAGACTGCTTGGTTTTTCTCGATCTGTTCTGTTATCCTTTTTTGATGAGCTCTAGTTTGATATGGAGGTCAGGAAGTCAGTTTGTCTTGCTCGATGATTTAACTGGAGATGATATGAAAAAGATGAGTTTTTTGTATGAAATGCAATTGTGATGCTTGTGGTTGGATGAATGCGTATGAATATGATAAGAATTTGTTTTAATGCCTTATTCACTTGAATATTTCTTTTTATTATTTTTTTTAGGTTTTTATTTTTATTGGTGAGTACCCCAAGAATATAGAGATAAAACCGAAACAAAATACTTTATATTGAATCATAAAGAAACCATAACAATCCTCAAAAGGGAAATACAACTTGAACAAAAGCAAATACTGGATATTGGAAAACAAAAGCAAATACTAAATACTGGAAATCCAAAAACTAATACTGAATTTGAAATAACAAAGGGAAACTAAATCTTCTAATGATGATTGTGAATTTCTACCCTAAAACCATCAATCATTTCCCTACATAGCTTGAGGTATTCTTCAACATCCTTTGGGAGACGAACCATTGTAGCTTCTGCATCTCTCAGGCTCCTAGGAATATCACTAATGAGGTTTTTTACTAGGAAAGCGAGTTTTACATGCTTGTCCTTGTACCTCAAACACTCCTTTTAGAGTGTTAGAATCATGCGCTTGTTGTCTTCTCTCGCACGGGCTATGATTGTGTATTGTTCTTCCCAATACTCTTTCTCAACTTTCATCTCCTTATAGAGTTCCCTTTGTAGGAGGAAATTCTCTCGGAGATCTTCTAGTTCTTGATAGACTCCTTCATACTCCTCTACTTGTTAGGAGAGGATTTTTTTCTACTCTCATCCTTCTAAGGCATTCCCTTATTTCTAAGTTCTTGCCTTCTTGGAGGGTTGTAACAAGGTTTTGAATATGCACCCCTTGACTTTGAGTTTCTCCCTCTAGTTCTTGGATTTGAGCTCTCAAATCATCTTCCAATTCCCTCTTTACTTTAAGCGCTTGATTGTACCAACCTTTTAGTTTTCAAATTTCCATGGCTGCATCATCTAACCGTTAATTATGAGAATCAAGGTTGAAAGTAGCACTTAGTAACCCTTCATTTGAATGCTTTCGTTTGAACCTTTATTTTTCGGCCAATTCACAATCTTTTTGATTTTGTTGGCCCTTCAACTCAAGCTTATGTTACAACTGATTCTTCTCATAAGAAATGTCATAAAGGTTATGCTCTAATCCCTCTTTTTCTCTTTGGGCTTGCTCAAGGTCAGCTCTTAATTCTTCCACTTCTTCTACTAATATCAGAAGGTGATTTGGTATGGAAAGTTGATACGAAGGATCAATTGTCAAATGGTAGTTTATTGATTCAGACTCTATCCAAAACCCATTGAGTATATGGTTATCTTGCCATGACATTCTTCCTCCTAAATTCGGCCCCTTTTTATGAAATTTTCCCCAAGCTTGGATGATTTTATTGAGTAGCTCAGGGTTACCCTTTCCCATATGTTGAAGGACCAATTATTGATGTTGATCATCAGAGGGTTTACCTTCCATAGGATACCCAAGTTGATGTAAAGCCAAAGTGGGGTTGTAGCTGATACAACCTCTTGTCCCAATCAAAGGAACATTTGGAAATTCTCCATAATTATAGACAATCTCTTTTATATTTAGCTTTATAGCATACCACAAAATAGAATCAACACTGATAACCCTTAAATTTTGTGACCATTCATTCCTTGTTAAGTCCTTGGCCATGTAGCTTTCCTTATAGAGATGAGACAAAATCCAAGTGTTCAAGAGAGGAATACAATAATGTAGCACACCCCTCCATTTTTCATAATGTGTATGAAGGGAGTAGTATATGTCAGCAAGCAAGGTAGGAGTAGGATCAGAATTCAAAACTTTTACGGCCCAAAATACATTAATAGTCTCAGAGTCTATGTAGTCAATTATGTTTGGAAAGAGAACCAAACCAAAAATAAGTAGTACCAAGATGTCTCCACAAGCCTCCCATTCTTTCCGATCTACAAAAGAGAGAGCCTTAGACTCTAATTAGAGCCTCTCAATTCCTTGTTGTTGTACCCCAAAATTTTCCCTCCCTTTTCTTCAAGGCATTTCTCACAAAAGATCTCAAATGCTCAAGGATTCTCAAAGAGTTAATCAGACAAGCTCACCTCCTAAGCACTGAGACCACAAATTAGGGTTTTGGTTTTCACAAGTAAAATTGGACTTATAATGCCTCAAATGAATTTTATGGTTCATCATAGACCTCAAAATATGCTCATTCCAATTTTCAAGTCTTGCATCACAAATTTGCTCAGTCAATTGCTCATATGACTGAAAATCAACTATATTGGGTAAAAAGGTCAACTGCGGTCAACATACAGTCAAACTTCAAGATTTTTAGCCAACATCAACATTTTGGAGTTATATTCATCATTTTATCAAGGGTTGATCATAAGTCCTCAAGAAAAGCACTCAAATCATCAAAGGGGCAAAAATTGTCAAAATTAGGGTTTTGACTAAGAATGACTGATCATTGACTTTTGACTTAGTACATGACCTAATGACTTGGAGCATGATAATAAGGAATAAAACACAATATCTTAATCTAATTTCATGGCTCAAATCATTTCTAAAGATCAAGTGATTGATAGTTAGAATTTGGATCAACTGATAAAAAGTCAACAATTACACAAAAAGTCAAATTTTGACTTTTTTGGTCAACATTGAATTTCAAAGATCAAGATTCATCAAGACATTCAAAAATATAAAACTTGATCATCAGGAAAGTCAAGAAAAGTCAACAAAAAGTCAATATTCCCAAGACTTAGAAAAATTCTAAGTGTTTTTATCCTTATTAAATTCACTACTTCATGACCATTTTTCACCAAGATGCAAGATGCTTGAAAGAAAACTTTCAACATGAAAGTTTTAGAGCATGATGAATTCTACAACTTTGTACTTGAGGGTTGATGTCCGAAAAATGCTTGTATTAAAAGGTATAAGCCCATGAAGTCATGACATTTTATCAAAAACACTTAGTGAAATTTTTAACAAGTTTGATCAGATTTTTGTCCCAACTTCTTGGCAATTTTTCACCAAGTTCCAAGTTGATTTAGCCAAAGTGGTCCACATGAAGGTTGTATACCATGTTTCAAGATTTCCAAAATGTCCAAGAACATGAAGAGATCATTTTTGAGCTAGGATATTCTAAGAGAAGAAGATGGCATCACAAACATGAATTATAGGCCATTTTGATGATGAACACACATAACCAAATCTCAAACCTATGCTGCATAATCTTGATTTGCAGGCCTTCTAACTTGCAAATCACTCAATAATTTAATGTTCACACAATTGATTGAGGTATGATCTAAGTGATTAAGCCATTGTCCAAAGCAATTTTCCATTTTTGGCACAAAGTTACCACTTCCATTCTTGTAAAGTTGCTTTAATCACAAAGTCAACTTGTCTTGAGCCTCTAACTTGTTGCTTCTGCACACACTTAACCTACAAGATCAAAAGAAACATGTTTAAAGTGTTCAACCACTCTAGAGGGCATGTCACAAGCATTGGAACCATGTTCTTCAAGTTGCTTCAAAATTAAGTAACCTAGCCGTAACATGTGACTTTGTGAACAAAGCCATCTCAGCATCTAAAACCTTCCCTCTATAATTAGAGGATGTATTTGCAAGCCAAAACACAAATTGACAAGCCTCTTAACCCCCTCAAACACTCTGAAATCAGAATTGGTATTCAAAATCGCCATTGTTGCACATTCTGGCCTTGAACTTCAAACATATAATCTACTCGTGCGTTTTCACTCTAAATCATTCACAAAGCTTCTATAACTCATATAGAAGCTATCCAAACACTTGCTACACCATTGTAACACCATCTTCATCATCCTCCATTTCCAAAAACAACCATCTGCAACTTGACTTCTCCAGAAAGTTTCAGACACTTTCAACTCAAAGTAAGCATTGTAATAGCTTCCTAGGAGTTCAGTGAAGCTATCCAGATCATCAAAACATCTCCAAGAGTGCTCCAACTTCAAACACGATTTCCATTTTTGAGGTAAGTTTTCTCAACCTTGAACTTCTTATACAAGCATCATTGATGGTTACTCTGTGAATAAAAAATGTAGACATCATTTCCCTGAAGCTAACCATGCCCTTAGTTTTCATTTTTGTTAACTGTACATGGAGAATTTTGAGGTTGACGTTTCAGAAAAATTAGGTCATAATTTGGTACCAACAGAAATTCATGCTCATCTTTTATTTATAGCTTAAGTTATTTGCATGGTTGAATTCGTTGTGAAATTTGGAGCAAGTTTCATGTTTACACTTTTAAAAATGGTTGGGAAATGAGCAAGTTAGAAAATTCAAAAATGGTGTTGAAGTTGCTGGCGCGAGGAAGAAGATGAAGTACAATCAGGATTGGGTTTATTTTAAATTTAGTGAAAGTTTTGTAATGACCGAATGAAATAGCCACCCCGGTGGCAGAACATGCGCGCGCTAAGTCACTTGTTACTAGGGACCTGGGTTCGAGCCCCAATGATACCCTTTTGCATTTTTCATATTTTTATTCTGTTCTTTGTGATTTCCAGCTATAATACGATGAGAGAACTGACTTGGGTGTTTGCATTTTATAGCAATTATTGTGGATAATAAGAGTCGTCACCGACTTTTCTTTTATCCAATAAAGGAAAGGATGGAAAGAACAGGAAAGACCTTTTGAGAATTTTATTGAGTTCGGGGGGTAGGTTATGAAAAGGGAAGGTGTTAGCACCCTTTTCATCCGTAGTTATCTACGGGCTCTTAGTTGCTAGCTCACTTTGAAAATGCTTTGTTTTAAATGTGTTGGTGATTTATTTTTGAAAGTGTTTTTGAAAAGTGTATTCGTTTAGGCGAACTTTATAATGATTCTTGTCTCTATAAGAATGCATACAAAGTGTTGACTTTTGAAAATATTTCATTTGAAAGTGTTGGTGTGTTTTGAAAGATGTTTTGAAAATGGTTGTGAGCAAGCAACTATGAATGTTCTACCTACTCAAAAAGTCTTTGTTCATTTCCTCCTCCTTTAGATATTGCTATCTTACCATTGATTGGTAAGAAGTCCTATCATTGGATGTGAGGGGACAGACATGGGTCATCGTATATTCATAGAAAACAACATGGTAGGATACCATAGAAATTTTTGTAAGGGTCTAAAATCATTTATAAAGGGAACATTTGAAGGGTCATCGAGGGACTATGATCTTGTTTTTTATTGTTTTTTGTTAAAATATCCCACATTTGCATAACATGACTATTTTTATCCTTAGGTAACAAGTGAGATTATCCCTAGAGGTGCAAGTGTGTAAAGTGTTTGTTTTCATGCTCTTTGTCTTTGAATTAGGGTTTTCTACTTGTTGATTTTATGTCTTGTCATAAAAAGCCTAATTACTAACATTTATATTGAAAGCGATAAATTACGGAAATGTAAAATTCTATGCTATTACATCATTTGGGGATGGGGATATAGATTTACAAATGGGGGATGAAAGCAAATAAACCCTAATTTACTATTACAACCATATTGAATATGAACAAATAATGTACAAGAATGTAAGATGATATACAAAGAAAAGAGAATTGTTTTTATTTAAGTTTTTATGAAAAGGGATTAACCTAATTAAAAAATGAAAATAATTTAATTAGTCTAAGTTAACTTAAGAAAACTAAACCTAAGTTAATTAAGAAAAGAAAATAGATTAATTAAGAAACAAAATTTTTTAGGATTTTTTATGAAAGGTTTTAACCTAATTAATTAAACTAAAATAAAATAAAAAACAAAAAAAAGGCTAACCAACTAAATTCCTAAGTTCTAGATTAATTCAATTAAGAAAGAAAATTAAAATAAATCTAAGTTTAATACTAATTTAAAGAAAAATTGTTAAAGAAATGTTTTTGATCTTTTATTTTAAAGGGAATAAAATAAGAATATATTAAATATTTTTTTGGTATTTTTGATTAATAAAGAAATTAAAAAATAATAATAATAAAATAAAATAAAATAAAATAAAAATAAAAAGTTAAAGTCAGGAGGGTGTAAAAGTCAGAAAGGTGGTAAACAAGTAAAACATATTTTGTTTTGGTTTTAGGCCCAATGTTTTTTTTTGTAAATCAGAAATAATAATAAAAAATGAATGGGCTTGCGTATGGATAAGTAATCAGGGGGGTGAAACATAGCTAAAACAAACAAATAAATAGGCCCAAACCAAGGAGGCCCATGCGCCTGTTTGGGAATTCAGTGAGGGAGGCCTCTAGAGGTGCATCATGGATGGAAGCATGGGATGTGTTGGATTGGTGTTGATGAAGATCTAATGGCTATAGATAAGAGGCGCATCATACGCGTGTTTGGCATGCGTGTATTGAATCTGTAAAAATAAAACAAGAAAAAGTAAAAGGGTACCACTAGGGCTCGAACACAGGTCCTAAAGGTTAACAGGAGCGCACTTTACCACTGGGGTGGCTATACATCCGTTTATTAATACAAAACCATAAATATATATTTTATAACAAGTCAGGAGGCCAACTTCATATTCTTCCTCGCGCCAAAAATTTTGAAAACTGTAACTTCATCAATTCTCAACCATTTTCAAAAGTGTGAACATGAAACTTGTGCATTTTTTCATCAAGAATCCAACCTTGTAACTAACTTAAGCTAACACTCATAGATAAGGTTGAATTTCTGTTGGTACCTGTGATACGGTGGCAGAACCGACTGTTATACTGGTTTTGTGTTTGTATTTGCAAATGTTGCGGTAAGCAAGAGTCAATGCCGACTTTTCTTTTATCCAACAAAGGAAAGTGTGAAAAGAACAGAAAAGACCTTTTCGAGAACTTTCTGAGTAAGGGGGGTAGATTATGGGAAGGGAAGGTGTTAGCACCCTTTCTATCCGTAGTTTTCTACGGGCTCTTAGATGCTTAGCTCATTTGAAATACCTTTTGTGTGATACGGTGGCAGAACCGACTGTTAATACTGATTTCCGTTTTTTATTCGCAAATGTGTGGTAAGCAAGAGTCACCATCGACTTTTATTTTATCCAACTAAGGAAAAGGAAAAAGAATAGAAAAAACCTTTTCATGATGTTTCTGAGTACGGGGGGGGGGGGGGGGGGGTAGATTATAGAAAGGGAAGGTTTAGAACCCTTTCAATCCGTGGTTTTCCACGGGCTCTTGGGTACTTTGCTAATTTTTAAAATTGCTTGTGTGTGCTTGTTTTGAAAAGTTTTACTTCGTGATAACCCTTGTATCGGTCCTCAAGAGTGTGACGAAGTTGTTTTGAAAATTGTTTCTGAAAAGTGTTTGTGTGAAAAAATTTGTTTGAGCAAGTACCTAGGAACTAATCTACCTACTCGAAAAAAGTCTGTTTGTTTTCCTTTAGACAATGCTATCCTATTATTAAGGAATAGGTAGCATCGTCGTTGGAGTTTTAAGGGACGTTCGAAGGGACAAGTACGATCACAAAAGCAATGTTAGGAAATTTTAGTAATCATCCTAAAGCCTTAAAGAGCTTTTTCCGAGGCAACATCTGAATGGGTCATTTTAGATCTTTTGGGACTAGAGGACGACCACTAACATTCCCTATACTTTATTACCGTTTACCAAAGGAAACCGGAGTGGAGTAAGCCCTAGGAGTGAGCATGTGCAAGTGTATTTTTTCAGTTAATTATCTTTGCACAATTAGGGTTTTCTACTGTTTTAATTTCAATTTGTCTTTCCATACAATCCTATACATACATCTAAGAAGTTTATAGTTTGCGTAAATTAAAATGCGAGAAATTAAAGTCCTAGCTATTACAAGGCTTTCGCAGATACATAATTATTTTAATTGTAAATAAAGATGCGGAACTTTAAAACCCTAATTACTATTATAAACTCGGAGCAGTTACAATAATAATAAAAATGAAAATTAAAGGCGCGCGCGGTGAATTAAATGCCAGAAATAATAGGAAAACCTAAAAATCTAATTGAGAAAATATTTAGGTTATTTTTTGAGAAAAATTAGGCTATGTAAAAATTTAACCCTAATTCTATTTATTTTAAATTATAATAAAAAGGAATTAAATTACCCTAATTTAATTAAACTAATTAATTAATAAAATATTTTTTGAAAAATGATTTTTGATGTTTTTTATGATTTTTTGATTAAATAAAAAATACGACTTTTGGTGTTATTTGAAAAAGAAAATAATTAATAAATAATAAAAAGAATTGAAATAAAAAAGAATAGAATTGGGTCTGCATAAGCAATCCAGGGGGGTGTGCTTCTGAATTCTTGTTAGGCCCAAAGATGTTGAGCCTATTCCTGCGCCTGATTCAGTGTTGGTACTCCTGAAGAGTGTACCATGGTGTTTCCTTGGTTTGAGCGTTAGATTTGTGTTGGTAATGATCCAGTGGCTGGATAAGTGGGGCGCATGATGGACATCTTGCCATGTAATGCATGGAATCCGCAATCACATGTTAAGAAAATAAAGAAAATATGATGAGACCTGGGATCGAACCCAGGTCCTCCCACTCATACAACGCGTGCCTTGGCCATCTGTGCTACCATGCTTAATTGTCAATAGGATAAAGCCAAAATATAATATATGAAAAAGAGTGGATAGACTGAACAAAGTAAAAACGCGCGCAATTATTCAAATGGACCAGTGGGATGGTGAAATGTCATTGTCTTCTTCCCTGTCTGTCGTCTTAGGTATCAGACTTTTTACCTACGGACAGAACTCCATAGCCATAGCCCTGCAAGCTTCAAAAATCCATAAATCGCATGATAAATTAGAAGTGAATACATGGATCAATTCATCTTGATCCCACGAGCATCATGGTGTCCTTTTCTTGGCCTAATTTTACCTGTACAGAGAAGCCCTAAAATGGCTTCTTAAACCCTAGCCATGGCAATCATCAATATAGGCATCAAAGCGCAAAGTTAATTGAACCAAAACATTCCAAATGATGATACAAACACAATGCTATGCTTAAGAGTGGTTAATCATGCGTAAATTGTAAAATCAAAATCAAGCTTGTATGTGCAAACTGTGGGTTTACAGGGAGCGATTATGGGCTTGGGAAGGCTTGCAAACGATCGTGTTAGCTCCGGGAGATGTCCAGGAAGCGATTAGAAGATTTGGAATGTCTTGAATCACCCTCTATGTGAGAAAACGATCTACCAATTTTTTGCCAAAATTTGAGTTTTGTTCTTCAGCCCACACGACTGCAACCCTTGTCCTTTTGCATTCTTTATGTTCAGTATATGTAGTGTGATGAATTAGGGCAACAAAAACAACTTGAATCTTTTACAATCATGGAAATTTAATGTGATTTGTTTGCTATATGATATGTTTCCAAAACCATCCTAATCATGCTATTTTTCCCTCAATTTTCCTTGATTCGATTTGATCTGATTAAGCCATCTTAATTAGATTCGATTCTAACAAAAATCAGATCAAAAAATCAATCTTTGATATTTTTTGTCATTTATTTGATTTAATTTGACTTTTAAATAATAAAAATTAAAATAAAATGAATAAATAGAGAAAATAATATATGGATGCTTATTTGAGTCGTGGACCATGTCTTCAACAAGATACAATCATGAAAAGCTAGGCCCATTTGACAAAAAATGCACTTTTGAGAACATTTGACTTTTGGCAATTTTCCAAAAATGGCCAACTTTGACATTGCATATCTCTTCAAATTTTGACCCTAGGAAAGTGTTCTTGGACTTTTTAGAAAGATTAGGATGTCCCCAAAACAACCCTTTTGGTTTCCTTTCAATTGGATCTTCCATGTTCATGTAAGAATCTTTGACCCAAAAGGTGTTTTTGTTGAATTTTCAAAAGGACCTATAATGTAGAAATTCATATCTTTTTGTGAGTGAATTTTTTGAACTTGAGGGATGAAGATGAGTTGAAGGAAATTTTATTCCCTTAAAAATGAGCCTTGGATGATAAATTTATGATAAAGTATGAGAGAGTTATGCTTGGTCAAAGTTTGGTTGACTTTTCCTAAGAAACCCTAACTTAGCAACTTTTGGGTTTTGATGAATTAGGAGAATTCCTTGAGGAATCATGATCAAACTTTGATCAAATGATGAATATAACTTCAAAATGTTGATGTTGACAAAAAATCTTGAAGTTTGACTGTATGTGGGCCACAGTTGACTTTTGACCTATTACAGTTGATTTTCAAGCATCTGAATAGTTGTCTGAGCAAACTTCTTGTGCGAGGCATGAAACTTGGAATAGATGATCTTGAGGACATATTAGGACTATGGAGAGCATATGAGGCCTTTGGAGTTCACCCATCTTGATGAAAACGGAAACCCTAGTTGGAGGTTCATAGCTTTAGGAGAGAGTTTGTCTGGTCAACTCTTGGGCATCCTTGAGCAAGTTGAGGGTCTTAATGAACATATGTTGAGTAAAATGGGAGGGAAAATTTTGGGGTACAACATTGTGCTTTGTGTTTTTTGAAAAAATATTTGAAAATGCCTTAGTGTGGCGATTCGCTTTATGATAACTCTTGTATCAGTCCTCAAGAGTGTTGACAAAGCGAATGTTTTTGAAAAGTGTTTTTTGAAATGTTTTTGTGAAGGTGCAAAAAGTTTGTTTTGAGAATAGCATCTAAGAACTATCTACTTATACTCGAAAAGGTTTGTTCTTTTCCTCCTATCCTTTAGGCAATTCTATCCTACTATTAGTGAGTAGGTAGCCCTATCGTTGGATGTATGAGGGACATTCGAAGGGACGTACAATCATAAAGGCAACATATGAAGACACTTTAGAAATTTTGTTTAGGGACTAGACCATTTTCTGAAAGGAAACTGTAGGTTCATCGAGGGACTATGATCTTTTGATTTAAGGGTCTTTTGCTAAAGCATCCCTATTCTCAAGGGACATGACTATTTTATTTTCTGAAAGGCAACCAAAGTGGGCGTACCCTAGAGGTGTATATGTGTGAGTGATTCAACTCAGTTCATTTATCTTTGTTATTAGGTTTGCTAACGTTTTGATTATTAGGATCTTGTCATGCAACCCTTTTTGTCACACATCTAAGCAGTTAATATATTGCAGAAATTTAAAGTGCGAAAAATTAAATCCTACGCTATTACAATGCTTCGGGGAGGGGGTATTTACATGTCCAAAAGTTGGGAAAGAAAATAAATAAAAAGCAGTAAAGCCCTAGTTAATTATCTATTACATTCCATCAGCAGATACAAAAATATGAAAAATGCGAAAAATAAATAACACGCGCGAAACGGAAAAGAGACGTCTAAAATTTTTCTAAGTAAACAAGAAAATCCATTTTTGTTAAGAAAATATTTGAATTAAATAAACCTAGGTCTAGTTGATTTTAAATTGATAAAATTAAGTTAAAATAATTAATTTAATTAATTTACAAAATTAAAATTAATTAGAAAACCCTAAGGCTAATATTTTTTATGATTTTTTGATTTAAAAGAAATGAAAAAAAAAGTAAGAATTAATGCAAGAAAATGGAGTCCTTCGATCAAGGAAAATGATGATCTTCTATCCATGGAGACAAGCCTTCGATCCAGCAAAGAATATTGTCAGAGGGGTCTGATGACTTGCTTGTGGAGGAAAGCACTAAAATCTGCAAGAAAAAGTGTCAACAAAACAAAATCATGACCTGGGTGTGAAGCCAGGTTTTTTTTCCTAATTCAGCCTCCCACTAATTCGACTCCTTTGAATTTGAATCTGGGTTTGTTTGCCTTAAAAAAACCATGGTTTCTTGAGATTCAATGAAAATCACATATCGTTCCCTCTATCTTTGTATGCCCCATGTGAACACTGTGATATATAATACCCTGGGCATAAATCAAACACTAGAAAACATCAGTACATCATGAAAACAAGAATATGAATTTGAAATTTTACCAAGGACCAGATGCTTCGACTTGGGCGTGGAATGACTTGGAGTTTGACTGGAAATGGTTGGAAATGGGAGTCTCTTCGTGCTCTTTTGCTTTGGAAACTTTGGAGAGCTTAAAGATTTTGCTCTGAGACAGGCTGTGCGCGCTCCTTTGATCAACAATCCTTGTGTGTGTATGAGCCAATATGTAAGCGTATGTCTCCAGTGTATGTATCTCGTGCCTGACCGGTGGTGTGGGTGTCTTGTATTTATAGGAGATGGGGGTTCATGGAAATGGCAAGAGACATCCATTAACCAAGCTTTGAAGGTCATGAGACCAAAATCAGACACATTAAAAAACTTCCATTTTTGAAATATTCATGCCTCATTGAGCCTTAGGATGAACCTGGACACATTTGGCTCCTTTGAATGCCCTCCAGTGTTTCTCTTCGATTGGCCTAGAGTTTTGATTCGAAGTGTTCAGAAACTTCTTTATTAGAGCTTCTTCAATCAGTCAGCTTCTGCATTGATTGCTTGATTTTGTTGATATGCTTATCTAAAGACATCTTGCTCTGATATGCCAATCGAAGGACACTTTGTTAACATGCCTTTGAAGTACACCTTATCCTTACTCTTAGATTGGCCCATAGTTGTCTCCTTCAAATGGACCACATATATATCCTTATAGCTCCTTAGATTGAGACTATCTACATCAATTCAAATTGCTCAGATCTTTGATGACTCTGAATTCGAATCTGTTAAGAGTTTCCCTTATCAGTGCTTCTTCGAAATCCCCTCAGGTATTTGATCTTCGATTGGCTATGACTTTCTCCTCATGGCTCCTTCGATTGGACCCATCTATTTGCCTTAGCTGCTTGATTCAAATAACCCAAACGAGAATTTCATTTTGGCCAATCGAAGCCTCCTTTGTCACCTCCTTCGAATGCCATTGCACAAGAGGTCTGGGCCTGGCCACATCTAGGACCAAGACCCATCATAAGACAAACTTGCATTCAGTAATTATGTGTCTCCTTCGAATGGCCACCAATATGTGTCCTTCGAATGGACCTTTGGAGTGCTCTTTCGAAGGGGTCATATTGTGTGTCATAGTGCAGAAACTGTGTTGAAGGGTCTTGGCCTTGAAATCAAGCACAAAGGAAGTCTTTGCCTTATGCATTGAAGGAAATCATAGAAGAAGCCTTTGCCCTTGTGAATCCAAATAAACATGAAGGAGGCCATTGCTGTTGAATCGAAGGGAACTTGTAGGGGGTTCTTGCTTAAATGAAATATGGACCAAGGCTTGCTCGAAGGGGAACCAACGCGCAATCGAAGCTGATGGGCCAATACTTGATCGAAGGGTTTTAGATGCCTGACTGAAGCTTGTTGACATGCTAATCAAAGGAGCCTTTGCTCTGACATGCCAAACAAAGGACATTGTTCAGATGCCAATTGAAAGACATTGTTGACATGCCAATCGAAGGACATTGTTCACATGCCAATCGAAAGACACTTAGCTAGCATTAAAAAAATTTCATTTTCTTTAGGAAAGTGTTTGTAACCACCCATGTAAGAGGAAACCTTGGGAAATATGAGAGGGCAAATTTTAGGGTACAACAGTACCAAACTGAACCCTAATTTTTCAGAAAGTCAAACCCAAAATTCTCAATGCACAGTCAATATAAATGAAAACCATGGAAATCGTTCGCTTTAGAGAAATGATATCTACATTTCTAATTCATAATGTATGTACAAAAGATACTTGTATCCAGATATCACAATTGAGAAAAACTTACCTTGAAGTGAGAAACTTGTATGGAGTTTGAGCAACCTTTGAGGTGTCCTAATGATATGTTTAGCTTGCATGGACCTCCTTGAGTGTGTTGCAACCCTTATTTTGCTTTGAAATCCCTGAATCTCCCTACTCAAGTCAAACTGCAAGCTTGATTTTTGAAAATGGTAGATGGTGAAGATGGAGTGACAATCAAGAAACATGTGTTGGGATGGCTTGTATATGAGGTATGTTAAGTGTTTGGATGATTAGAAATGGAAACACACAAGTAGATTTTGATTTGGTGGTTTGAAGCTCAAAAATGTCAAGTTATGGCCAATTCTATGTTGCATAATGTTTTGGGAAGTTTTAGGGTTCTTGAGCTCGTGTCTTTTCTTGCAATTTACTTGTATAGTTATAAGCAAAAGGTCTTAGTGCTTGGAGTTGATAGATCTGTGAGATATAGAGTTATGGCTATGTTACTTGATTTAGAAGAAAAATGGAAAACATGGTTTCAAGGCATAGTACAAGCATGGTTTGAGTTTGTTGGAGGCTCTAGACATGTTGCTTCTAGCTTTGACATTGCTTGTACTCAGATGAAACAAGTTGGGAGCTCAAGAAGTTGACTTTTAATAAAGACTTGCTTTACTAGAATGGAATGGTTACTTTCGTCCCAAAATGGCAAATTGACTTGGACAATGCTTCAATCAATTGGACAATGGCTCAATAATTTGTGTAAATCGTTAATTATGGAGTGAAACACAAGTTTGAGGCTTGCAAAGCAAGATTATGCAACATGGCTTATGGATTTGGTCAAGTGTTCTTCATGAAAAATGCCTTCTAATTCAAGTTTGAAACCCTAACTTCATCTCTTTGTTTCTCCTAGATAAAAAATGATCTCAATGAGTTCTTGGACATTTTGAAAAGCTTGGAACATCCTATAAAATATTCATGTTTTCCATTTTGACAAAATACTCTTGGAGCTTGGTGAAAATTGACTAAGAAGTTAGGTCAAAAATCTGCCTAAAGTAGGTCAAAATTTCACTAAGTGTTTAAGAAAAAGTACATGAATTTATGGATTCATAAATAAAAATCCAAGCATTTCTAGGACTTTATCAGTAAAAGAAAAGTTGTAGATCTCATCAAGATATACAACTTTCATGTTGGAAGTTTTCTTTGAATCATCTTGCATCTTGGCGAAAAGTTGGCATGAAGTCATGAAAAAATAAGACTTAAAAACACTTAGAAAAATTCTAAGTCTTGAAAAGTTTGACTTTTTAAGATGGATTTTGACTTTATTGATTTATTTATGATCAAGTTTCATATTTTTGAATGTCTTGATGAAATGTGATCTTTGAAACTCAATTTTGATCAAAAGGTCAAAGTTTGACTTTTGGTGTATCAATTGACTGAATTTCAACTATCAATCAATTGATCTTGAGAAATGTTTTGAGCCATAAAATTAGGTCAACATGTTGTGTTTGAATCCTTGAGATTGTGCTTCAAGCCATTAGATAATGTATTAGGTCAAACACCCTTGATCAGTCAAATCCCTAATTTTGACCATTTTGCCCTTTTGATGATTTGAACATTTTTATTGCGGAATTGTGATCCGAACTTGATCAAATGATGAAAAGGACTTTAAGATGTTTATGTTGGCCAAAAATCATGAAGTTTGACTGTAGGTTGACCACAATTGACTTTTTACCCAATATAGTTGATTTTGGGTCATCTGATCAATTGACTAAGCAAATTTTCGGATACAAGACTTGAAACTTGATATGTGCATTCTTGAAGGCTTATAATGATCTATGAAATTAATTTGAGGCATTATAAGTCCAATTGTTTTTGATAAAACCTAAACCCTAATTTGAGGTATTAGTGTTTAGGAGATGGCTTGACTTAGTCAACAATTGTACAGGCTTGAGCTATTGAAGATCTTGTGAGAAATGTCTTGAGAAAAAAAGAGGGAAAATCTTGGGGTACAACAGTTTCCCCTGTTCAATCTTCTTAAGCCTGGAGAGCTAGATTGGCGGGTCTTCCATTCGTGACTTGAGGGTGGAAGATGATTGAACACTAGAGTGCCCAGAAATTTGCACTTGCTGATACACGAAGTAATATGTTAGTTGATTGCATCAGAAATGGGCTTAAAGATGTCATTCGGAAAAGTTATGAAGAGTTATCACAGATGGGCTTATAGATGCCATCCAATGTTATTGTTGATAGAGATCGGAAGAAATATCAGAATAAATCTTTGGTCGATTTATACTGAATTAAGCGGGTGTCTTGAATAATCTTTAATTGGATAATGAATCAGTGTAAATATTCGGAACGATTTAACTGAATCATAGGAAATGTCTACCAAAACGGAATCAGGATAAGTCATTGATTAATTTAAACTGAACCAGCAGAGGTCTTGAATAATCTTTAACTGGAGAACGAATCAGTATAAATCTTCGGAGCGATTTAACTAAACCAGAGAAAGTGTCTACCAGAACAGAATCAGGATAAACCATTGATCGATTTAAACTGAACCAGCATAGGTCTTGAATAATCTTTAACTGGAGAATGAATCAGTATAAATCTTCTGGGCGATTTAAGTGAACTATAGAAAATGTCTAATGGAAAGGAATCAGGATAGACCATTGATCAATTTAAACTAAACCAGCAAAGGTCTTGAATAATCTTTAACTGGAGAATGAATCAGTATAAATCTTCGGAGCGATTTAACTGAACCAGAGAAAGTGTCTACTGGAACGGAATTAGGATAAACCATTGATCAATTTAAACTGAACCAACAGAGGTCTTGAATAATCTTTAACTGGAGAACAAATTAGTATAAATATTTGGAGTGATTTAACTGAACCAGAGAAAGTGAATACCGGAACGGAATCAGGATAAACCATTGATTGATTTATACTGAACCAACAAAGGTTTGTTTGTTGCTGATGATATTTATCTGATGACAGATCTTTCCTGAAAAGGTAAAGAATTAGTTGTGATGCAATGTCACGATGCATGCATTGCGTAATGATGTTCTTATATGCACATGTCATGATGCATGAATGTGAAATGTTATTGAATTAAATCTTTGTCTGGAAAATAAATCTTTGACAACTGCTGAGGAGATTTGCGGAACTAAATCCCGAATTACTGCTGGAGATGGAGAATATGTGTATCTTCGACTTTGTTTAGAGTGTTCCGCTAGGGATTCCTGTCTCATTGTTTTGAGGAAATTCTGCGGGGGATGTCGATTTCTGCTTGATGGGTAGAGCTCATGAACCTTGGTTGTCCATTACTCTACTGGGGAATTATAACTTGACCGGGGAGAGTAAAAGTTAACTGGTATCTGGTCGAATTCCAGGCTTAGCAGCAACTTTCTGGGGATAGTAACGACTCCGCTGGGGACAAAGGGGTTTTGTCTGTTGATTTGTAATAGTCTGAGAAAAGACTCGTTTTGGGGGAATCTGTAGTTTGTTGGGGAAATAAACCCTGTTGAGAAGAAAATTTTGAAGACCTTATTGGGGAGATGAATTATTTTGGGGAGAACTCCGCAAGGTTTCTTTTTTCAGTTAAGACCAACTCAGTTGCGGAGAGAGTTTTCAGGAGATTATACTTTGTGGGAATAATCTTATTGAAGCAACTCAGTGGGGATATCCCAAATTCTTAAGGAAATTCTTATTACATATATTTGTTAATAGTTAATCATGTTCATATACATATGTTTGTTCAATTTTAATCATTGGACGTTTTTGCACTCAACAAAACAAAAAAAAAACAAAAGTTTTCACTTCAAAGTATATTTGTATTAGAGTTTTGCCTATAAACAGGAATTTTTGTACAAGGAGACAGAAATCCTAGCAAGAGGAAATCATCGAAAGAATTAAAGGAATACAAAGTGAAAACAAAATAATAGCCACGTGGAAGTGATCTCATTGGGTTCCAACTCCACCATTGCCTATATGTCTTCGAACATCATCCCTTGCCATTGAAAGAAGTTGATTGTATCGATCTTATACAATTGAATTTGGACCTTGGTAATAAAGCCGTCTGTAGTGATTTCACGGGACATAGTCATACGCTTTGATCCTTAACTTTTTCCTGGACCGTCCTTTCGGGTTTTCAGCCCACCAAGATACCCTTTTTGCCCAAGCCGCCCTTTTCGGTTTTCGACTTGCCGGGTGTACAATCTTTTGTATATATCCCTAAATTTTTACCCGAATCTATTTTATTCATCGAGATGCCCTTATTTTTTCCTAGGCATGTCAACCTAGCAGGTCATTGTTATGCGTAGTATTTTTTAACTATGTCCGTGTTCACCAGATGCGGAAAATCATCATTGTCCATAGTAGTTAGCAACATAGCTCCTCCAGAGAATACTTTTTTAAAAACAAATGGCCCTTTTTAAGTGGGATTCCATTTTCCCTTGGGATCTCTTTGGGGAAGAATGATGCATTTTATTACCAAATCACCAATCTGATACACTCGAGTTTTGATCTTTTTATTGAAATCTTTGATCATACGCTTCTGGTACATTTGACCATGACAAACAACAACAAGTATCTTCTCATCAATTAAGTTCAACTAATCCGGCCTAGTCTGAATCCATTCATCTTCTCCTAAGCCTGCTTCTTTCATAATCCTTAAGGAAGGAATTTGAACTTCCACATGCAGGACAACTTCCATGCCATAGACTAAAGAGAAAATAATTGCCCCAGTTGATGTTCGAGCCAAAGTACGATAGCCATGAAGAACAAACAGTAGCATCTCATTCCAGTATTTATAGGTTACTACCATCTTTTGCACAATCTTCTTTATTTTTTTATTGGCAGCTTCAACTGCGCCATTCATCTTAGGCCTGTATGGGGAAGAATTGTGATGCTTGATTTTAAACCGCATACAAAGTTCAATGATCATACTATTGTTGAGATTGGTTCCATTATCAGTGATGATCCTTTCAGGGATACTGTACCGGCAGATATGGTTATGCTTGATAAACCGGGCTACAACATTCTTAGTGACTGAGGCAAATGAAGCAGCTTCGACCCATTTGGTGAAGTAGTCGATGGCAACGAGAATGAAACAATGTCCATTAGAGGAATTGGGCTTGATCTCCCCAATCATGTCAATGCCCCACATTGTAAATGGCCATGGAGTAGTCATGACATTCAAATGAATTGGAGGCACATGAACCTTGTCGGCATAGACCTGACACTTATGGAAAGTCCTCGAGTGGTGGTGACAATCAGTTTCTTTAGTCGACCAATAGTAACGAACCCTCAGAATTCTCTTGGCCATACTGTGCCCGCTAGAGTGAGTTCCAAAGATACCTTCATGCATGTCTTCCATGATTTTCTCTGCCTCCTTCTTGTCTACACAACGGAGCAAAGTAGAATCATGGTTGTGTTTGTACAGAATCCCATTGCTTAGGAAGAATTTGGCTGAGAACCTTCGCAGGAATTTCTTGTCGTTGATTGAGGCTCCATCAGGATACTTTTGTGCTTTAAGATATCTCCTCACTTCATGATACCAAGGCTTCTCCTCATCCGTGTCAATCTCATAACAATGTGCAGGTTCGTCAAATCTTTCGATAGTAATTCTAGGAGCCTCATTGTTCCAATTGACCTTGAACATGGATGACATTGTTGCTAAGGCATCTGCTAACTGATTTTCTTCCCTTGGGAAGTGTTCAAAGGTGATCTCCTCAAAGCATGGGATCAAAGTTAACACAAGCTCTTTGTAGGGGATCTGATTTGGATGCTTAGTGTCCCATTCTCCTTTAACTTGACTGATTACTAGAGCTGAATATCCGTATACGCTTAAGAATTTGATTCTTAGGTCAATGGCAGCCTTAAGACCCAAGATGCATGCATCATACCTGGCCATGTTGTTTGTACAGTTAAAGCACAGTCTGGAAGTGAAAGGCGTATGGCCACCTTTAGGGGAAATAATCACAGCACCAATTCCGTTACCTAAAGCATTGGAAGCTCCATAAAAAAACATAGTCCATCGGCATCCTTGTTCAGGTCCTTCATACGGTCCAGGCTTTTCACAATCAGTTATCAACATGATATTCTCATTCGGGAATTCAAAGTTCATGGATTGGTAGTCATTAACAAATTGATAGGCCAAATGATCCACCAGTACACTTCCTTTGATTTCTTTTTGTGTGGTATACTGGATGTTGTACTCAGTCAGGATCATTTTCCATCTAGCTATTCGTCCGGAGAGAGTTGGCTTCTCGAAGATATACTTGATAGGATCCATCTTAGAAATCAATAAAGTGGTGTGAGTCAACATATACTGCTTTAGCCGGCGAGCAGCCCATGCCAAAGCACATGAAGTTTTCTCAAGCAGTGAATATTTGGTTTCACAGTCGGTAAACTTTTTGCTAAGGTAGTATTGGCATGCTCTTTTTGGCCAGACTCGTCATGTTGGCCTAACACACACCCCTTTGAATTCTCTAATACAGTCAAGTACATAATCAGAGGTCTTTCTTCAACTAGAGGCATTAGGATGGGAGGTTCTTGTAAGTATTCTTTGATCTTGTCAAAGTCAGCTTGGTGGTCGTTGTTCCATCTGACCACTTGATCTTTTTTCAATAGTTTGAAGATTAGCTCATAAGTAGCAGTTAGGTGAGATATGATCCAGGAAATATAGTTGAGTCGACCTAAGAAACCCCTGAACTCCTTCTCAGCACAAAGAGCTAGCAGTTATTGTATGGCTTTGACTTTTTTAGGGTCGACCTCAATACCTTTTCCACTTACGATAAACCCTAAGAGTTTTCTAGATCCTACCCTGAAGGTGCATTTGTTGGGATTCAGCCTTAACTTGTATTTCTTCAACCTTTCAAATAGCTTGTGAAGATGATCAAGGTGTTGTTCCTCAGTATGCGATCTTGCAATCATATCATCAACATAGATTTCTATCTCATGATAGATCATATCATGAAATAGAGCTACCATAGCTTGATGATAGGTTGCCCGTGCATTCTTCAAATCGAAAGGCATGACCTTATAGCAAAAAGTTCCCCACTGTGTGACAAAGGTGGTCTTCTCCATGTCCTCGAGAGCCATCTTGATTTGGTTGTAGATAGAGAAGCCATCCATAAAGGAGAAAACTTTGTGTTGAGCTGTGTTGTCGACCAAGACATCAATGTGCGGTAGTGGGAAATCATCCTTGGGATTGGCCCTATTCAAATCTATGTAATCTACGCACATATGGACTTTCCCATATTTCTTCGGCATCGGGACCACATTTTACACCCATTGGGGATAAGACGTCACTGCTAGAAAATCTGTATTAAATTTCTTCATTACCTCAGCTTTTATCTTTTCAGACATGGCTGGCCGCATACGACGAACTTTTTGCTTGACTGGAGGAAAATCTTCCTTTGTTGGTAGACGATGGACCACAATGTCAGTTTCAAGTCCTGACATATCTTCATATGACCAAGCAAACACCTCAACATAGTCATGCAACATCTGAATCAATCTGCCTTTGACGCTGCCTTCCAAGTTAGCGACGATCTTGACCTCTTTCTTGTATGCCTCAGTACCTAGGTTGCTCACTTCAACTGGTTCCTTGTGTGGTTAAATGGTCTTTTCTTCTTGCATAAGAAGTCTAGATAGTTCCCCAGGTATTTCATAATCTTCTTCACCTTCGTCTTCGGCTTGGTAGATTGGAAGTTCAAAGTCATAGATGGCAATAGCAGAGTCGTTACCAATGAGATTTGGAGTGGATGTGGATCTGCAAATGTGCGTGTGTTCATGTAAGGTCACATGGCTATTTTGAAAATGCAACAAAGTGAAAGAAATACAATGAGCACACAATTTGAATGCAAAAGAGTCCAATGTTTTTTCATTAAATGATAATATGGCATATGGAAATGAACAAACCCTCACAAATAGACCATGGTGCCCCGGGCATGGCACATGGCTTAAAGTCATTGTTTTAATTAAAATTACAGACAAAGTTATTAAATTAATGAAACAGTAAATGGTAATTACTCCTTGTTGAATGAGATTGGAATGAAGTCATTAGTATGCCAGTTGTTGAGTCCTTTATCAGCAGTCGGGTAGATCTAGTCATCAAAGTCATCGTTATTGTCGGAGTCTTCAAGAGCATTCACTTTATGATTACTGATGCAAAGAGGCAGTTTTCCTATGCGAGCATGTCTGACCTCCTTTTTAGCTTTAAGAGTGAAGCCCTAATCACATTTGTCTGATTTGAAAGGGATGTCAGGGAGTTGTCCCCAAATGGTACAACCTCCGTCTTCAATAACAGTGCGAGCATCTTTGAGGGAAACCATCCTAGGCACATCTTTAAAATTTTTTGGAATATCAGGAGTAGCCTTGGCTGCATCAACCATGGGAGAGACCACTTCGAAGGCTTGACAAGGAGTTTGTATGGACTCACCGTTCATCTCAACATACTTAAACGAATTCAGATGGCTAACCATAAACTCTTCTTCACCACAGACGGTAACAATCTTTCCCTTGACCAGATATTTCAACTTTTGATGAAGTGTAGAAGTCACTGCTCCTGCCCCATGTATCCAGGGGCGTCCAAGTAGGAACGAGTAAGCAGGATGGATATCCATCACATATAAAGTTGAGTTGAAAATTTGAGACCCAACTTTGATGGGGAGATCAACTTCTCCATGGACCATCCTTTTTGATCCGTCGAAAGCCCTTACCACAATGTCACTTGGATTCAGCACCAAACCTTCGTAACCCAACTGATCTAGGGCACCTTTGGGAAGGACATTTAGAGAGGACTCAATATCCACCAATACATGGGCTAGAGTGGTTCCTTTGCATTCAATGGAGACATGCAAAGATTTGTTGTGATTTCTTCCGGTGGGAGTTAAATCAATATCCGAGAATCCCAATCCATTATCGACAGTCAAACTCGCTATACAGTTTTCAAACTGATCAACCGTAGTCTCTTGAGGAACATGCGCATTCTTCAAAAAAATTATCAATGCTTGAGCATGCGCATCTGAGAATATTAATAAAGATAGCATATAAATCTTAGAGGGGGTTTTCCCCAACTTCTCTACTATCTTATAATCACTTTTTCTTATAATCTTCAAAATCTCTTCCATTTCTTGGGTAGAGGGTTCCTTAGTGGTAATGTCTTTTGCAGGTACCTCCATCCTGGCAGGCTCAATAATCTTTTCTTTCCTCTAACACCAGTACCACGCTTATCAAAAGTAATGCGAACATGTGTAGTTATAGTGGTTGGAGGTGAAATATCAGGAGAGAAAATTCTCCTCGTTCTAGTCACCTTGCTAGACCCATAAATGTTGGTAATATCAGCAGTCTTGTCTTTATCAATCCAGGAGTCTTGTCTAATACCATGGTAGTATGCTTCAGCGCCATAATGTCAAGGTACCGCCTTATCGGAAGAATAAAGGACTGGCCCCGGTGTGGTAATTATCAATTGAGCTATCTTCGGTTCATTGGAAATTCTAATAGGACCTTTTGAAGTGATCCTAATAGGTTTGTTGGAGATAGTGATAGTGGATATGTCTTCAACTTCTTGAGGCAAAACTTCAGTCAATTTTTTTACGGGTGGAGTTCTTTCGAATAAGATCTCATGGTTTTCCATTAGGTGTTAGACACCTCTTTTCAGCCATTCACAACCATTGATTTGCACAACACAACAACAATAATCTTCAAGGCAACCAGGGAAAACCCCAACTTTCAACAAATTGTTTTTAACAAACTTCAGTGGAATGGTCAAGTCATTAACAGAGGAAAAAAAGCATTATCTTCAATAGCGTTGACACTTTTGCCATGATTTGGCATGGGTGCAGTGATTACATTTGGAGTTGATGGAGGATCAAATTCAATGGTCTTGTTGTCAATGAGGTTTTGGATTTTATTCTTAAGAGACCAATAATCATTTGTGTCGTGTCCGGGGCTATTCCGGTGATAGGCACATTTGGCATTGGGGTTGTATATTGGAGAAGAAATGTTAGGGTTGGAAGGAGGGTCTCGCAAGGTCACCAAGTCAGCTTTCAAAAGGTGTTGTAGAGCTTGAGATAGTTGCATATTGACTTTGGTAAATTATCTTCTTTGAGCATCCGGTCTTTGTTGATTATTTTGTTGACAAGGTCGTTGAGTTAGAGTTGGATTGGAAATTAATACAGCCCCTACAGAATGGTGATGGTCATTCCTAGCACGTCTTCTTGACCCATATACATCATTAGTCTCTTTTTTGCCAATAAACAGATTTTTCACAGCATTCGATGTAGAGGCGGAGGACAGGGGTATCTTTCCACTTTTAATGCCGCTCTCAACCCTTTAACCAGTCAAGATTAAATCAGTGAACCCAGATGATGAGCTTCCAATCAGTAAGTTGAAAAATGGCCCAATCAATATTCCCATGAACATATCTATAAATTCTCTGTCATTCAATGGTGGCTGCACCCTGCCAGCCAAGCCTCTCCATTTCTGCACATATTCTTTGAAGCTTTCATCGGAACCCATGGTCATTCCTTGTAACTGCACTCTAGTTGGCGCCAGATCGACATTGTACTGATATTGATGGTAGAAGGTGGTGGCCAAGTCCTCCCAGGTATGGATGTTGGAACCTTCTAACTGGTAAAACCACTCCAATTGCATCCCAGACAGACACTCTTGAAATAAGTGCATCCACAACTTCTTATCAGTGGTATGTGATTGAATTTTATGGACGTAAGATCTCAAGTGAAGCTTCGGGCATGAAATGCCATTGTAATTGGCAAAAACTGTAATCTTGAATTTGTGGGGGATCACTACCCCAGGAACCAAACCCAAATCACCAAAATCTAGGCCATGCACAACTTGAATTTCCATAGCCTTAAATCTATACTCCAGTTGCTTATACTTTTCTTTAGTCGGTGGATATTGTTCGTTAAAATAGTCCTCATCCTCAGAGATTGGATTGTTACCATCCCCAACACGAGTGCTCCTTGCATCTTCATCTTGATTCTCATCCTCCTCGGAGGAGTCTTCTACCACATGAACTTGTCGAACGGGGCCCTTAAACCTCTTCCCCATGTTGATCAAATCCTTCTTCTTGGTCTTCTTCTTTGCAACCAGAAGTGACATCAGTTCTTGCTGCCCTTTGGCCAAGTTGAGAAAGGTTTCTTGAAATTGAAAACTTTGTGTGTGCAAGTCCTTCACAGTCTGATCGAGATCCATCTTACTGAAATAAACAATAGAAAGATAAGGAAACCTCTGTCAAAAAACCTGCTTATGTTATGATGCATGTAATGTGAATGCAAATGTTTTCAAGGATCTTTAAGATTTAAATTTGTTTAAACAAAGAAGGAACAAACATTAATTGTATTAATAAGTTCAAACAATTACAAAAAATGCCTCTTGGGCTTACAATGAAAAAAAACAAACAAAATGAACTAATATAAAAAGGGTCATGTCTCTTATGGATGCTTCTTCTTTGGAGTAATGTAGGCATTCAAGTTCCACTCGTCGTGGAGTTTCCTTGTGAGCTCCAACACATTCTTCTGGCTTGAGTAGAATTGAGTCTCAAAGGTGTCTTGCTCCCCCTTTAGTTGAATCCACGGTCTTTGCAACTCCTCGAGAGTAGTAGGCATGTCAGGATGAAGAATGGTGTAAGGAACGTCTCCTTCGGCAATAGGCTCCATGATGATAGGTAAGATGGCAGGATATGACATAATGGGGCTTTAAGCGCGAGCTCGCACCCATTTAAGATAAGGTTCCAATGGAATAGAGTTCTTATGCCCCAAAGTTTTGCTATCAACTTTGTTCACCATGCCCCAAGCTTGTAAAAATATTTGACGATAACCTTGGACATCGTTCTCATAGTCAAACATAATACCTTAGACAAACGCGTCATACGGACCATCCCTCTGAGCATACCCAAACTGTCATAGAGCCAAGCAAGGATTATAAGTGATACCTCCCCTAATGCCAAGGACAGGGATATTAGGGAATTCCCCACAATGGTCAATGATGATAATATCCTCCGAAGCTCGAGAACACCAATGAATATCCAAATGCGAGAGTGACATTAACCTATTAGACCATCTCATGCCTTGCTCATTCTTCAAAACAGATCGAGGAAGGTGTGAAATAAACCATCTAGCCAACAGAGGAGTGCAACATATAATAACCCCCCTTCTCTTCATGGTACGGGCGTGAAGAGAATGCAAAATGTCTCCAAGTAAGGTAGGAACTGGGTTACGAGATAGAAAAAATTTGACTGCATTCATATCTATGAGTTGGTCCGGGTTAGGAAATAGTATCATCCCATAAATTAGAAGGGCCAAAACCTCTTCAAAAGCTTGCAAATCCAGAGCATCCAAAAATTTTTTAGCCTTCTCAAACAGAAACTTGGTTAGAAAACCCTTAACACCACTTCTTGTTTCCCAATTTGCCATAATGTTGGACCGTAGCAAATGTAAAGCTAGAAAAATATCCTCAGGTCTTGGGTCTTTCTCCATACTCGTGAAGGGTAATTGATCAAGAATAGGCACTCCTAAGAGTTGAGAAAACTCCTTCATGGTGGGAACTAATTGGTAATCAGGAAATGTAAAGAAATGGTGTTTAGGGTCAAAGAATTGAAAAAGCACATGTACCGTGTCTTCTCCAAAGTTTTAGGTAACCAAGTTGATGAGACGACCATACTTCTTGGTGAACGGAGAATTATTTGGAACTCTTGACGCTAAATCCTTAAGTTGAGGAGGCATTTTCACAAGGTTGATTTGGATAGTATTTCTTTGCATGAAAGCCATATCCTACAAAATAGCACAAAGATAAATCCCAAGGTCCTTGAAATGGTTCGTGCAAAATGCCATGGTATGATGTCACGATGTTATGTATAAGTAAACATATACAAGCAAAGCAAACAAGTCCTTAGGTTTAGGCTTGCATGAGGTTCATAGGTAAGTACCCTCTTGAAGTTTGGTTGGTTCAACCTGCCCTAGAAATTAATCGGGTTCTAGGGAATCTCAATATCATTGATCTCTCTTCATTGGGCATTGTTTCAGTGCAATCCTCTGTTTTGGCGACCGAAATATCCCAAAAGTCCGATCTCAATGAGTGTAGTATTGAGTAGCAACCAACTTTGGACTGCACCAAAGCCGACTATCTCACTACTTTCTAATGCCCAAGTTGTTCAGCAAAAGTTTCTAAGGTCAGTTAGTGCTCCATGACACCACACAACGGCCCCGTGTTCTCCTTAATTCGCCATAAGGGATATCGATACCCACAAATGTGTCACACTAACGTAGCTATTGTCTCAACCATATCGGTCTTTGCCATACAGTCTGCACAATCGTTGCTACTTACCTAATAATGTTCCCAGATCCAGGTAGAGGATCAATACACAACCCAAACAAGTGCCCAAAAATGTAAAGCAAACAAATCAAACAATTAAAGCATTTAAAGGTGAGCTAGTCTCTAAGGTAACCCCACTTTTAAGTATATCCCCAGCATAGTCGACAGTTCTATAATACGGTGTGAAAACTGACTTGGTTATTTGCGTTTTATCACAATTTTTGCGGATAGCAAGAGTTGCCACCGACTTTTATTTTATCTAATAAAGGAAAGGGTGAAAAGAACAGGAAAGACCTTTTGAGAATTTTCTTGAGTTCGGGGGGTAGGTTATGAAAAGGGAAGGTGTTAGCATCCTTTTTATCCGTAGTTATCTACGGGCTCTTAGTTGCTAGCTCACTTTGAAAATGCTTTGTTTTAAATGTGTTGGTGATTTTTTTTGAAATTATTTTTGAAAATTGCCTTAGTTTAGGAAAACTTTGTAATGATTCTCGTCTCTATAAGAATGCATACAAAGTGTTGACTTTTGAAAATATTTCATTTGAAATTGTTGGTGTATTTTGAAAGATGTTTTAAAAATGGTTGTGAGCAAGCAACTATGAATGTTCTACCTACTCAAAAAGTATTTGTTCATTTCCTACTCCTTTAGACATTTCTATCTTACCATTGATTGGTAAGAAGCCCTATCATTGGATGTGAGGGGACATGCATGGGTCATCGTATATTCATAGAAAGCAACATGGTAGGATACCTTAACAATTTTTGTAAGGGTCTAAGATCATTTATAAAGGTAACATTTGAAGGGTCATCGAGGGACTATGATCTTGTTTTAGATTGTTTTTTGCTAAAGTATCCCACGTTTGCATAACATGACTATTTTTATCCTTAGGCAAAAAGTGAGGTTAGCCCCAGAAATGCAAGTGTGCAAAGTGTTTGTTTTCATGCTCTTTGTCTTTGAATTAGGGTTTTCTACTTGTTGATTTTATGTCTTTCCATACAAACCCTAACTACTAACATTTATATTGAAAGCGATAAATTGCGAAAATGTAAAATTCTACGCTATTACATCATTCGGGGATGGGGATATAAATTTATAAATGGGAGATGAAAGCAAATAAACCATAATTTACTATTACAACCATATTGAATATGAACAAATAATGTACAAGAATGTAAGATGATATACAAAGAAAAAGTGGGATTACCTTAGGGTTAGATCACATTTACTTGCTTACATTGTTTGATTTGTATGCTTCACATTTTGGTTCCTTGTTTGGGTTTGTTTTAAATCCTACACCCGGATTTGGAGACACCTTTTAGGTAAGTAGAAATAAACTGTGAGGGATCTGTATGGGGTATACCGACACAGTTGAAGCAGTAGCTACGTTGATGTGGCCCTTTGGTTGGTACGGGTAACCCTTGAGTCAATCAAGGAGAGTATGGGGCCGTCGCATGGTGTCGTGAAGCATCAACTGACCTTAGAACCTTACTTGACCAACTTGGCCATTAGGACATAGTGAGATGACCGACTTTGGTGCACTCCGAAGTTGGTAGATACTCGATGCTACACTCATTGAGGTTGGACTCTTGAGCTTTGTTTGGTTACGAGTAAATCTCCTATTGAACAAAGCTAGGAGAAAGATCGGTGATATTGAGATCCCTTAGAACCCGGTTACTATTAACTAGGACGGGTTGAGACAACTAAACTTCAAGAGGGTACTTACCTACAAACTCCATGCAAGCCTAAACCTAAGGACTTGTTTACTTTGTGTGAATCTGATTATTTGTATATAAACTTGCTTACCTCGCATATTTGTACATAACATCATAACATCATACCATAGCATTTTCAATAGCCGTTTCAAGGATCTTGAGGGCCTATGATGCAGGGTCACGTTGAACCAAACGTCCACCAAAGGGCAAGAGGATTTATTTTCCTCTAAACGAACAACTTGAGTCAAGGGCTATGACCCACTTGACATGGTGAGCTTAATTCTCGTGGAAGGACATCCACCGATACAAAGTTCTCCAATCAAAGTTGTAAGTGACTACTAAAATTTACCCCGCGAGATCCTTGAAAACATGCATCCACATATCATGCATCATATCATGACAGGTTTCTCCCACACAGGTCTCCTTATCTTCCTACTGTTTATTTCAATAGAGATGGCTCTAGAGCAGACTATCAAGGACATCCAAGCTCAAAATGCTCAACACCGAGAAATGTTCATGAACCTATCCAAGGGGCAAGAAGAAGTGAAAGCTCTCCTCACTAGGGGCATGATCATGGGGAATCCTGAGGGTAACAAAAATGACCAGTTGGAGCAGCTACAAACTGAGATAGCCGTAGTGAAAGTCCAGATGATGGGACAACTGGTGGGCCAGATGGCTCTTATTCAAAAGCTGGCTCAAGGACGGGAGGAGCTGAAAGCCCTTGTCAACAGTCTTCATCAAGACAGATGCAATCAAATGGGTAAAATAGCCAGAATTAGAGATCGAGTCATTGATCATCCTCCGGTGAAGAGTGCACCGTTCCAAATTGCATCTGCGTCACGAGTCCAACAATAATCTCGCCAACAACAACAGGGTAATCGGCGTAGGCAGAATACTTCTGAAAGACGCTTCACCAAAATCAACATGTCATTGTCTTAAGCACTGCAACACCTGTTAGAGGCCAAGCTGGTTACGTTAAAAGACCCCCCTCAGAATCCTAACACAGCCTCCCCAAGGTACAATCCAAATGCAAGATGTGCGTACCACTCCAACAGCCCTGGACATGACACCAATAGTTGTTGGACATTGAGAAATAAAATTCAAGACCTGATCGACGAAGGAGCATTGGAGTTCACACAAGATGGTCAGACTGAATTCTTCTGCCGTCCCTCAAAGGCTCACCACCTAAAGTGACAAGTTCAGACAAAGAGGCTTTTGTTCATTTGAACTTTTAGTTGTAATTTCTTTTTCTTGTTCAAACACTTATCTATTAATGTCGAACTTTGTTTCATTAATGCATTGCATATGTTTGTCTTGATTTGATCCACTCATTTTCATTACATTTAAACTATGCTTTTTACTCACTTTACGACATTCAACTCTTGCTAAAAGTTACAAGCCTTTAGAGGGAGGATGACGAAAACAATGCCATAATCTCATACAATATGCTTTTGAGCAGACCTTGCTGACAATGTACAGGCGTTTTTTCAAATCCTAAACACTGGAGTTATAAGGAAGGTAATCCCTAGTCAACCCCTTCGAGCCAAAGAAGTAGAAGTTTTTCTTTTTCACAAAATTAAAACCTTTAAACAAAACCTGGGGCAGGGTAGTCTCTCAGTTAATTCAAACGCGCGTTTAGCCGCAAACTCTCATCTCGTAATACAAAGAATGATGTTAAG
Organism: Vicia faba; assembly: GCA_948472305.1. NCBI lineage: Eukaryota > Viridiplantae > Streptophyta > Magnoliopsida > Fabales > Fabaceae > Vicia > Vicia faba. Next base: position 1,117,375,506 of record OX451738.1, on the reverse strand, counting down.
AAACATTACTCTGGAATCAAAAGACGGTGATGGTTCCCTATCACATAGGCAATCATTATCTCTCAAAAAGAGAAGCCCACTAAGTCGAAACCTATAAAGGAGACTTAAGAAAACTGGGGCATCCCGCTGACTGTAGTCTCAAAACAAGAATAGTCAGGCAAAAATCAGGGATAACAAATCAAAAGAGGTCACTACAAATCCTCAACAATATGAAAGAAAAAGGTTGCAAGAATGAATGCCTTCCGACAAACTTAACTTGTCCAAACCATCACCAATATGTTATTCCAGACCCAATTGGAGTTCGAACATACAATTAACTGAGTTTAGGACTGAAGAACATCACGAAGAACGGGCGGGTACAAATACACTTTGAGCCTTTATCCTTTGTTTCTTAAACCGTGAACCAAGCCATGTTATAACCCTTCAAAAGTCCTAATTGAAGCATGGGTTAGTTCGAAAGCATACTATTACAAAATGTATCCTGACTCCTGTAAGGCTTTACTCAAAATCCAGAGTTGAATTACAAACTTCTTTACTTGCTAAAAACGCATTTTCAAAACTTCAAGACAAACATAAACTTTGCATTACTTGAATATCACTGTTTGCGTATGGTTATTTGTTTGACAGCGGAGAAATTCACACAATGAATATCCGATGAACGAAAACTCTCTCAATGAACAAAATCATTTCAAGCGGGAAGACGCCTCCTATAACAAATCTCCTATCAATAGGGGGATAAGACATGTCACTATCCAGCACACCTGGTGCAGTCCAGTCAAGATTCCAAGAAATCTCTCAAAGTGCAGAGTAACCAGGGGCAAGTCTCCATCTTCGTCACTTGGGGCATTGAACGTCAATCTCAATAAAGGGTTACGTACAATCAAACATTTTCTGGCAATTCCACAAACACTTGCTGCTAGGGGCAATGACAAGTCTCCCCAAAGTCCTTCTCATAGGATGATTTCCTAGCAAGAGTTTAATCTCTGAAAACCTTTCCCCAGCTGAGACAACCTCAAGAGTCCTTGGGGACTTTCCCCAACGAAGTCATCACCTCTCTAGCAGACCGGAAACATGGTTTATTTCCCCAACAAACGACAGGAATCCCCAGCTTGAGTTTGCCTCTCCAACTACTACAAATGAAAGGACCACAACTCCTCTTCCCCAGTAGAGTACTCTACAATCCCCAGCAAGTTACTGTGAAGCCTGGACCCAACCAGACATTAGTTCAACTTCGACTCCCCAGTAGAGCAACGGAAAACCGAGACTCCTGAACTTTTCCCCCCAAGCAGGAATTAATACTCTCCACAGAGTTCTCAGCTTTTCCCGACGGAGTTCTCCTCAACGAAACAGGAATCCTTGGTGGAAATATTCTAAGAAAAGTTTGAAGACTCACCTACTCTTCAACAGCAATCTGGGATTTAATGACTCTCCAGCATTTGTCAAGGATTTAATTTTCGGACAAAGATACATTCAAATAAACATCTCACATTTCATATATCATATTACATACATGACAAGTGCATACGACACAATCTCATTTATTTTGAGAACATCATTACACAATGCATACTTCATGACATTGCATACAACTAACTCTTTACCTTTTCAGGAAAGATCAGTCAACAGATAAAGGTCATCATCCTTTTGGAGAAGTAATCATCCAAGATTCCTTCATCATCTTGTTGGGGTAGCAATCATCCAAGATTCCTTCATCATATTTCTGAGGTAGTAATCGTCCAAGATTACTTCATCACATATCATTATCAAAAAAGACCTCCTCTGGTTAGATTTATTTCTTCTAGTTAATGACAGGCGACCAAAGATTCCTTCTAGAAACAGTTCAGATGTGATCCAGATATGGCTGACATTCTGATACTTATTCCAGATTCCTTCTAGAGACAGTTCAGATGCGATCCAGATATGGCTGACATCCTGATACTTATTCCAGATTCCTTCTAGAAACAGTTCAGATGCGATCCAGATATGGCTGACATTCTGATACTTATGCCAGATTTCTTCTAGAAACAATTTAGATGCGATCCAGATATGGCTGACATTCTGATACTTACTCCAGATTCTCTTCTAGAAACAGTTCAGATGCGATCCAGATATGGCTGACATTCTGACACTTATTCCAGATTCCTTCTAGAGACAGTTCAGATGTGATCCAGATTAGGCTGACATTCTGATACTTATTCCAGATTCCTTCTAGAGATAGTTCAGATGCAATCCAGATATGGCTGACATTCTAATACTTACTCCAGATTCTCTTCTAGAAACAGTTCAGTGACATTATGATACTTACTCCAGATTCTCTTCTAGAAACAGTTCAGATGCGATCGAGATATGGATGACATTCTGATACTTATTCCAGATTCCTTCTAGAGACAATTCAGATGCGATCCAGATATGGCTGACATTCTGATACTTATTCCAGATTTCTTCTAGAGACAGTTCAGATGCGATCCAGATATGGCTGACATTCTGATACTTACTCCAGATTCTCTTCAAATACAGTCCAGATACGATCCAGATTCGGATGTCATTTTGTCACTCATTCAAATACAGTCCATATACGATCAAGATTCGGATGTCATTCTGTCACTCATTCAAATACCATCCAGATACGATCCAGATTCAGATGTCATTCTGTCACTCATTCAAATACAGTCCAGATACGATCCAGATTCGGATGTCATTCTGTCACTCATTCAAATACAGTCCAGATACGATCCAGATTCGGATGTCATTCTGTCACTCATTCAAATACAGTCCAGATACGATCCGGATTCGGATGTCATTCTGTCACTCATTCAAATACAGTCCAGATACGATCCAGATTCGGATGTCATTCTGTCACTCATTCAAATACAGTCCAAATACGATCTAGATTTGGATGTCATTCTGTCACTCATTCAAATACAGTCCAGATACGATCCATATTCGAATGTCATTCTGTCACTCATTCAAATACATTCCAAATACGATCCAGATTCAGATGTCATTCTGCCACTCATTCAAATACAGTCCAGATACGATCCAGATTCGGATGTCATTCTATCACTCATTCAAATACAGTCCAGATACAATCCAGATTCGGATGTCATTCTGACGCTCATTTAGTACATTTCATAGATACGAGTCAAATACTATTCATTTATGGATATTATTCTGATACTCATCCCATGGACGCCATTCTGATAATCATTCAGTTCCAGCTTACAAATACAGCCCACCAATCATTTCTGGATGGCATCTTTAAGCCCATCTCCAACAACTATCCATTACCTCTCCAAATGGCATCTTTAAGCCCATTCCCTCTACCATTAAACATCACTGAGTGCAAATTTCTGGGCACTCTAGTGTTCAATCATCTTCCACCTTCAAGTCACGAATGGCAGATTTACCAATCTAACTCTTCAGGTAAGAAGATTGAACAGGGGCAGCTGTTGTACCCCAAAATTTGCCCTCTAATTTCATAAGGGATTACCCTGGATCCCAAGTTTGCTTCCATCCAATTCCAAGCCTTGAACTGCAAATTTTCCAAGAAAATCATCCACAAGGGAAAAATGGTCATTTGCACAATAGAAAGTCAAACTTTGACTTTTGAATCAAAATCAAATTTCAAGAATCATATTTCATCAAGACATGTTGAAATATGAAATTTGTTTCATCAAGAAATTTAAAAGTCAAATTTTACTTTGGAGAAGTCAAATTCTAAGTACTTAGAAATTTTTCTAAGTGTTTAAGAATTTTGACAATTTCAGAACTTCTGACTAGATTATCACCATAACACTCAGCAAATTCTGGATATTCTTAAGACAGAGTTTGGTCAGAGCTTCTGGGAAAGTTTTCACAAAAGTTCAGATAGAGTTTGGTCAGAGCTTCTGGGCAAGTTTTCACAAAAGTTCAATCAGAGTTTGCCAGGGTAATTCAAAGAAGGTTAAGAAGCGTGCTTCAAGCTTTCTAGAAATTCTGAAAGCTCCTTCAGAACATGCTGGAGCCAGAAGATAAGAGGATCAGAAGATTGGATGCTACGCTGAAGCAGAACTTCTAATCCAGAACTAAGCCATGGTGTAGAATCTCACGTTGCAGGGTTTTTGGTTGTGATAAGTCTCATCATCATTTAATGCTCACAACCACTTTCTTAGTCTTTATCCAAAGGATTTTCACCACGTGTACCTCTACTGTCTTGGGATAGCAAACTTTGGTACTAGGCCCATGCTTTGCTTTTTCTTTTCCTTAATTCCTGCTGACAACCACCATGCTTGCTTCAAGAACAAGGCAACGCCTTAGCATATGAAGGCTATATTCAACACTTTGGTCAGAACTTGACCAAATTCCAAAACCTTGTTTATAGAACCCGCTGCAGACCTATAACCAACAGCTAATTCAGCCTACGCCTGCATCCCATAATTTCACCAAACTAGAATACGAAAACAATGATGAAAAAGCAAGGGAGCAGGATGCCAAATTGATTTAAAATCCCATTTGTCTTTCCCCCCAAAATCACAACAAATTCACCTATAAATACTTTGCTCCATCACACGTTCAAGGGGCTGGGATTTGAGGGAGAGGTTGGCTTTGGAAGAGAGATTAGTAAAAAAGGGAGAAAAAATGAAGTTGAAACCTTCATAAAAAATCCAGAAATCCCAAACAGAAAACCAAACCTTTGTTCTTCCTTTTGAATCAAAGAGCTTGGCACTTCCTCTTCCGTTACTCTTGCTGATTCCAGAACATCCAAAGGTAGCAGCTCAAAGCTCCAAGCCCACGTTCTAGGTTCAAGGTAAGTCTTTCTGACTTTGCATCTTTTTCATTCAGAACATCATTAAACATGTAAATATAATAGTATTGATGTTGTTCATATCATTGCATAAGTAGAAAAAACTGTGGATCAGAGTTTCTTGATTAGGGATAGGTTCAGATTTAGGATTAGAACTTCTGTAAACTGATGTGCTTTTATCCTTCCGACTTGCTTATTGAAAACTAAATAGATTACTGATGTGCTGATTGAGTGTTGAAATATGGCATTAAAACTTCTTATGTTCATTCATAGTTTTAACATACAAAACTTCTATGATTTTTCTCACTATTAACACACACAGAACTTCTGAGTTCTCCTCACTATTTTAACATACAAAACTTCTATGATTTTTCTCACTGTTAACACACACTGAACTTCTGAGTCTTACATGTTGATAACGCATTAAACTGCTAATGTTCACTCACTGGCTCAACACAATACAAAACTTATATGATTCACTCCTTGTTCTAACACAGCACATAACTTTTGAGTTCTCCTTACATGTCAAATATACTGAACTTCTGATGTTTCCATTCACTATTTTTACACACTCAGAGTTTCTGATTTTTACATGCTGATAACGCACTGAATTGCTGATGTTTACTCACTGTTTTAGTGTAATACAGAACTTCTGACTTGTGGCCCACTGTCTGAATACCACCCAGAACTTCTGCGTTTTCCCTCTAACATTTCTTACAGGACCTCAGAGTGTACGAATCCAGAACTTCTGATTCCATTGACGTTCCATTTCTTTCTTATATTATGCATTTCAATATGGTTGTAATAGTAACTTAGGACTTATTTTTACTTGCAACCCCCATTCATAAATATGTACCCCCATCCCCTAAATATTGTAATAGCGTAGGACTTTACATTTCTGCAATTTATCGCTTTCAATATATGCTAGTAATTAGGGTGTGTATGGTAAGATATGAAAATTGACAAATAGATCACCCTAATCAAGACTAAATCCATGCAAATCAAACACACTTGCACACTAGCACCCATAAGGTTAACTCCATTTCTTGCCTAAAAATGGCCATGTTATGCATGTGGGATGTCTTAGCACAAACAAAAATATAAGATCATAGTCCCTCAATAACTCTATCAAAGTTGCCTTTCGAAATGATCTTAGTCCCTAAAGAAAAATGCTAAGTCATCTCACAACATTGCTATCATGGTCATACGATGACCCAACGCCCTTCCCTTCACATACAACGATGGGGCTTCTTACCAAATCAATGGTAAGATAGAAACATCTAAAGGAGGAGGAAAATCACATTTATGACCTTTTGAGTAGGTAGATTCGCTCCTAGTTACTCGCTTGCTCATAATAAAAACATTTTTATACACCCACACTCTCATCTTTGAACTATTTTTGAAACAAACACTTTGTATGCGTTCTTATAGAAACGAGAATCATTACAAAGTTACATTTTCAAAATACTTTCAAAAACACATCTCACAAACACATCTTTGAACTATTTTCGAAACAAACACTTTGTATGCGTTCTTATAAAAACGAGAATCTTTACAAAGTTACATTTCCAAAATACTTTCAAAACCCACACCACAAGCACATTCAAACAAAAGCAAGTGATCTAGCGAGTAACTAAGAGCCCATGGAAAAACATGGATGAAAAGGGTGCTAACACCTTCCCTTTTCATAATCTACCTCCCAAACCCAAGAAAACATCTCTAAAGGTCTTTCCTGTGCTTTTTCACCTTTCCTTATTGAATAAAAGAAAAGTCGGTGGCGACTCTTGCTAAACTGTAACATTTGCGAACACAAACGCAAAACACTCAAGTCAGTTCTCCCGTCGTATCACATTATGCTTCCTTCCCTTCAGTGTTAAGTCTGCATCTGAAAAACCCAGCCCATTGTCAGTAGTCAGGCTAGCCACGCAATCTTTAAATTGATCAGTTGAAGTCTCTTACGGTACATGTGCAGTTTTGAGGAATGCAATCAAAGCCTTCGCATGGGCCTCGGAGCATAACAACAGGGATAACATGGATATCTTTGAGGGGGTCTGCCCCAGCTGTTCGACCACATTGTAGTTACTCTTTTTAATTATTTTCAAAATTTCCTCTATCTCTTGCTTAGAGGTTTCCACAAAAAAATTTCTAGGTGCCTCCGTTCGGGCGGGCTCACCTACAACTTCTTTGCCTCGAGTCCCAGATGACTTATCGGCAGGGGTACCAGCTGGAGTAAGAACGGGTATAGTAACTGAAGTACTGGCGGGTGAAGAAGATGAAATAATGACAGGCTTAGTGAAAGGCTTCGGGGAGATCTCATGAGAGAAAATCGTTCCACTTTTAGTAACCTTGCTGGTCCCGACAATGTTACCGACATCAGGATCGACTTCTTCGATCTTCAAGTTTTGTTTAACGCCATGATAGTAAACATCGGCGCCATAATTCCAAGGGACAACTTTGTCCGAGGCGTACGGGATAGGACCAGGACATGTGATTATTAGCAGAGCAATTCTCGTAGCGGGTGTAATCCTAACAGGTCTTCTCGAGGAGGCCTTGGGAGGATTGGCAGAAATGGTTATAATAGCAATGTCTTCAGATGGAACAACGGGAACCAGAGTTTTCTCAAACAAAATTTCTTTGTTGTCCATTAGGCGTTGGACACCTATTTTTAGCAAATGGCAACCAGAAGGTAGAAATGAACACATGCGACAACCTTCACCACAACCCGGAAATAAACCGACCAACAACAAATTCTTCTTAACAGCCATAAAAGAAGTAGAAACTTCATCCATTGAGGTTATGAATAGATCAGTATCAATGGCGTTAATTCCATGGTTATGCTTAGGCATGGGAGCAGTTATGACATTGGGCTTCTCCAGAGCATCAAACTCAATCTCTTTGGATTCAATTATATCTTGTACTTTATTTCTTAGAGCCCAGTCATTTGTGACATGACCGAGACTCCCAGAATGATAGGAACACCGAGCGCTCGGATTGTATCGAGGAGAGGAGGTATTAGGATTATTGGGAGCCTCTTTCAAAGTTTCCAAGTTAGATCTCAGCAGATGGGGTAGAACCTTTGTCAGTGTCATGTTGATCCGGGTGAACTGCCTTTGTGGTCTTTCCATCCTTTGCTGATTATTGCATTGTGGGGTAGCGGCAGGCCTAGGTATTATTACAGCACTTACCGTTGGACGGTATCCCGCTCTACTCTGATCTCTCGGGTTATAAATGGAACTGGCCTCCTTCTTACCAATGAAGGGTTTCTTCATTGTACTCGAGGATGCATCTCTTTGAATTTTGCCATTTTTTATACCGGCTTCGACCCGCTCGCCGATTATGATTAGTTCAGTAAATCCAGCTGAGGAACTTCTGATCAGGTGGTTGAAGAATGGACCTGACAAGGTGCCTAGGAACATATCCACTAACTCTTTGTCAGATAGAGGGGGCTGGACTCTGCCTGCGAGATCCCTCCACTTCTGAGCATAGGTTTTGAAACCTTCACCTGCACCCATAGACATGCCTTACAATTGCGTCTGAGTTGGAACTAAGTCGGAATTATACTGGTATTGTTTGTAGAAGGCGGCAGCCAAATCTTCCCAATTGCAAATATTGGTCCCTTCCAATTGATAGAACCAATATAACTGCGTTCCTGACAAGCTCTCTTGGAAGAAATGCACCCACAGATTCTTATCAGTCGTATGGGGTTGAATCTTTCTGACATATGACCTTAAATGCAGCTTCGGGCAAGAGACACTGTCATATTTAGCGAAAGTGGGGACCTTGAATTTCTGTGGGATGACAACCCCTGAGACAAGTCCTAACTCTTCAAAATCCAGTCCGGGTACCCTCTAGACCTCCATAGCATTCAAACAATCCTCTAGCTCTTTGTATTTATTATCAGCAGGAGGATATTGTTCCTCAAAGTAATCAGGTTCTTCCTCTTCTTTGGATGTTGGGTTGTTGTTCACTTCCTTGGTCTTGTCTTCTTGATTATCTCCTTCACCCAATGATGTTGCAAAGTCCAAAGTCTGTCTGGCTTGTCCTTTTAACCTTCTTCCCATGATCACAATACCGGTTGGTTTCTTCGCTTTCTTCCTCTTCTCTTTGGTCAGTAGAGTCTTCAACTCCTCTTGTCCTTTTGTCAGAGTCAAGAGCATTTGTTGAAACTGGACGTTTTGCTCCTGAAGATCTTTCACTGTACATTCAATATCCATCTCACTGAAATAAACAGTAGAAGGATAAGGAGACCTGTTGTAAGAAACATGTATGATGTTATGATGAATGAAGATGCAATATGCAAATGATTTCAAGGAAAATAAATATTTAAATTTGTTCAAACCAAAAGGAACACACGTTATATTAAATCCAAGTTTAAGTACATCATTCCTCTTTGGGCTTACAATGAAAGAAACAAAATACAACAAAACCTCTTAAGATAGAAAGGTTGAACGCATCCTCTTTGGAGTGATGTAGGCGTTCAGATCCCGCTCTTCATGAAGCAGCTTGGTGAGTTCCAGAACCTTCTTCTCACTGGCGTATAATTGGGCTTCAAAGGTGTCTCGCTCTTATTTCAATTGAACCCAAGCTTTCTGCAAGTCTTCAAGAGAGATAGGCATGTCAGGATGAAGGACAATGTATGGGACGTCTCCTTCAACAACAGGCTCTATGATAACAGGGAGGATAGAAGGGTAAGGCATCACGAGTCTCTGAGCACGAGCCCGTACCCACCTAAGGTAAGGCTCGAGAGGAATAAAGTTTTTGTCTCCCAAAGTCCTACTGTCCACCTTGTTTACCATTCTCCAAGCTCGTGTAAACCTCTGGCGGTAACCTTGGTCTTATTTGTCATAGTCGAACACCAGACCTTGAATGAGCATCTCATGAGGACCGTCTCTTCGGGCATAGCCAAACTATCGAAGAGCTAAGAAGGGATTGTAGGTGATACCTCCCCTAATACCAAGCAAAGGGACGTTAGAGAATTCCCTACAGCGGTCAATGATAGGGGCATCTTCTAAGGATCTTGAACACCAACAGATGTCAGAATGGGTGAGGGACATCATCCTTTGAGACCATGTCAGTCTTTGCTCGTTCTTCAATGCTGATTGAGGTAGGTGTGAAGTGAACCACTTAGCGATTAGGGGAATACAACAAAAAAGAGTACCTCTCTTCTTCATGATGCAGGTATGAAGGCAATGCAAGACGTCTCCCAGTAAGGTAGATATGGGATTGCGAGAGAGAAAGACTTTGATGGCATTAACATCTATGAATTGGTTTGAGTTGGGGAACATAACCAAACCATAAATGAGAAGAGCCAGGACATCCTCAAAAGCTTGTAAATCCATGTCATCCCAGAATGAACGAGCCTTCTCTAATAGAAACTTGGCTAGGAAACCTTTAACCCCGCTTCTTGTCTCCTAATTGGATATGATGTCGTCTCTCTTCATATGTAAAGCTTCGGCGATGACTTCAGGTTTTGGAATCCCTTCTAGACCGGTGAATGGTATCTGATCAAGCACGGGCACCCCTAAGAGTAGAGAGAACTCTTCTAGTGTAGGTACCAACTGATAGTCCGGGAAAGTGAAACAATGATGTACGAGATCAAAGTATTGGAACAACACACAAATCATCTCTTCTTGGAAACCGGATGTGGCCAAACCGAGGAGTCGACTGTATTTCTTAGTAAAAGGAGAATCCCTGGGCACACTTGAGGCTAACTGTTGAAGCTGAGGGTGTGCCTTTACAAAGCTGATTCGAATGGTGTTCCTTCAGACGGAATCCATGACCTACAAAACAAAAACAAAGATAAATTTCTAAATCCTTGAAATGGTTAGTGAGCATGCTCATGATGCTTATGATGTTTATGATGTTATGTACAAGTAGATATATATACAAACAAAGCAGACAAGTCCCTATGTTTTAGGCTTGCATGGGGTTTTATAGGTAAGTACCCTCTTGAAGTTTAGTTGGCTCAACCTGTCCTAGTAATAGTGATCGGGTTCTAAAGGATCTCAATATCACCGACCTTTCTCTTAGGCATTGTCTCAGCACAATCAATCTTTTCTTACGACCGAGATATCCCAAAAGTCTAGCCTCAATGAGTGTAGTATCGAGTATCAACCAATTTTTAGCTCTACACTGAAACCGTTTATCTCACTACGTCCTAATGGCCAAGTTGTTCAATTAGGGTTCTAAAGTCAATTAGTGCTTCATGATGCCACTCAGCGGCCCCGTATTCTCCTCGATTCACCACGAGGGATACTGGTACCCATAAATGCGTCACACTAACGTAGCCATTGTTTCAACCATATCGGTCTACACCGTACAGTTTCCACAATCTAATGCTACTTACCTAAAAAGGTGCCCCAGATCCGGGTAGATGATCAAAACAAAACCCAAACAAGGAAACCAATAATGTAAAGCAAGAAATTCAAACAAACGAAGGCAAGTAAATATAATCTAACCCTAAGGTAACCCCACTTTTAGATAGTCCCCAGCAGAGTCGCTAGTTCTGTGATACGGTGGGAGAACTGACTTTGAAGTTTTGCGTTTTGTGTTCGCAAATATTGCGGTTTAGCAAGAGTCGCCACCGACTTTTCTTTTATCCAAAAGGAAAGGTTAAAAAGCATAGGAAAGACATGTAGAGATGTTTTCTTGAGTTCGGGGGGTATATTATGAAAAGGGAAGGTGTTAGCAGCCTTTTCATCCATGGATTTCCATAGGCTCTTAGTTGCTTGCTAGATCACTTGCTTTTGTTTGAATGTGCTTGTGGTGTGGGCTTTGAAAGTATTTAGAAAATGTCTTTGTAATGGTTCTCGTTTATATAAGAACGCGTACAAAGTGTTGGTTTGAAAATAGTTCAAAGATGTGTTTGTGGAATGTGTTTTTGAAAGTGATTTTGAAAAGGTGTCTTCTTTGTAATGGCTTTCGTTTTTATAAGAACGCGTACAAATTGTTTGTCTTTTGAAAATGTTTCAAGATGAAAGTATTGGTGTAAAAAATGTTTTTGTTGTGAGCAAGCGAGCAACTAGGAGCGAATCTACCTACTCAAAAGGTCTTTAATGTTCTTTTCCTCCTCCTTTAGATGTTGCTATCTTACCATTGTTTTGGTAAGAAGCCCCGTCGTTGGATGTGAAGGGACAGGCGTTGGGACGTTTGTATAGTCATGATAACAATGTTGTGAGATGACTTAGCATTTTTCTTTAGGGACTAAGATCATTTTGAAAGGCAATTTTGATAGTGTCATTGAGGGTCTATAATCTTATACTTTTTATTTGTTTCTGCTAAGACATCCCACATGCATAACATAGCCATTTTTAGGCAACAAGTGGAGTTAACCTTAAGGGTGCTAGTGTGTGAAGTGTGTTTGATTGCATGCATTTTGTCCTTGTATTTGAAAGGTTATCTATTTGTTGATTTTATCTTGCCATACATCCTAATTACTAGCAATATATGAAAGCAAGTAAAATGCGGAAAATGAAATCCTAAGCTATTACATCACTTTAGAGGGATGGGGGTACAAATTTACAATGGGGATGAAGTGGAGACTGAAACATTACAACCATATCGAATGATAATGAAAACAATGTAAAAACAATGTAAAATAAAAGGAAAAATGAATTTTGAACTGCTATGTGTCGACCCATGCTGCTATGCATCGACACATAGCTTTTCCTTGCTCCTGTAAAACAAAATCAGATTAGTATGAGTCGATGCATACTGAGATATGTCGACTCGTACTTCTTCTTGCATCGATGCGAAACACGTATGTGTCAACTCATAGACTTTTTCCACTTCTGTTTTGTAACCTGAAATCAGTATGAGTCGATGCATGGGGGTTATGTGTCGACTCATACCCTGTTTTTTCACTAGGATGAGTCGACACATGAGGATATATGTCGATACATGCTGTATTTTCTTGCCTTAAACATTGTTTTACTGACTGTACATGTTAGTTTACGGAATATGATGGATAAACGTGAATAACACATGATTGAATAAGCCTAAACCATAAGCAAATGACTAGTTCAAAGGGATAATAAAATACTACATCTTATCTTCCAAAAACAACAAATTGTTAATGATGTGTGAAAAGATATCAAGTCAAGAAGACTTACCTTTTGGGTTGCACTGGCTGTTTTAAATCTGGATGTTGTGATGGCTCTAATAAATCTTCAGGAAGCTGCTCCGGGCTGTTGAAACTGAGTTAGACTGTACTGTATTTGTTTTTTTTCTTGTGTTTTGAGGGTGGAGATGATAGCACTACAAGGACTATTTTATGTTTGGACAATCTTTGTATGTGATAAGGTGTTTGGCTTAAGGGAGAGTTTGTATGATGGAGTAATGGGTTGGGGTCTTGTTTTTTTGAATAAGAACTGGTGCTGGTTTGAAAATGAATGAGTCAAGGTTACAAAGAATACTTTTTTTTTCTGCTCAACAAAAACTCTCTATTCTCTCTCTCAATCTTCCTCTTCCTGCAAAAAAAATATCTTTTGTGTCTTATGAGACTGCTCTTTTTGTAGACCCTTCACTGAGGTTTAAGGGGGAAACAAAATAAGTTATTTTGAATTGTTTTTGCCTATTGTTTTGATACTTTCTTCATACAAATTTCTTTTGCCATTTTGGTGCAATCTTGGGGCTGTTATGATGCAGTTTTGGGCAGACTGCATAGTGCAGTTTTGGACTGTATAGGACATCATATGCATACTTGTGGTGCGGCATAGCACAAGGTTTCTTGTGGGGAAGCAATGGAGAAGGTTTTGGGGTGTTGTGGCAATGTATCATAACACACTTTGTTCAACTTGGACAATATAATTTGTAGCATGACACAAATTTGGTCTTGTGGAATGTTTTATACACATTATGTCAAGGGTAAAAATATTGTAGCAAGGTTTATTGAGAGAACTCAATCAAGATATAGTTTTAGAATTTGTAATTTTTTTGCAAAAATGCCACTTTGTAATAACTTGAATTACTTGCATCATTTCGAGTTATTTGGAATTGTAGTAAAAATGTCATGAAGTAAATGAAATTAACCAAGTATAGAAAATACTTAGAAAATTTTCAAAGTCTTGCAAAGTTGGATTTTTGATTCTCTTGATTTTTGATGATCAAATTTCATATTTTTGGATGTCTTGACATAATGTGATTTTGGGACCCAATTTTGGTCAAAAAGTCAAAGTTAGACTTTTTAGCATCCGATTGACTTTTTCCAGTTGAAACTCCGATTTCGCTCATTTTGTCCCCTTTTGACCATTTGAATGATTCTTCTTAGAAAATTGTGATCTGAGGCTTAAAACTTGACTGCAGTAATTCTAAGAGCCCTTAAGACATGAGAGGGAAAATTTTGGGGTACAACAGCTGCCCCTGTTCAATCTTCTTAAACCTGAAAAGTTAGATTGGCGAACCTACCATTCGTGACTTGAAGGTGGAAAATGATTGAACACTAGAGTGCCCAGAAATTTGCACTCGATGATGTGGTGGTTGATTATGCAGGGAATGGGGTTAAAAGATGCCATTTAGAGAAATGATGGAGAATTCCCAGAGATGGGCTTGTAGATGCCATCCAGAAAAGATTGGTTGCATAGGGATTCCTTGGCGAGAAATCTTGTTCCTGCTGTCGAGGAGGACTTTGTCGGAGAATGTTGGTTCATGTCCTGGGAAGTAAAGTCTAGGAGCTTCGGTTGTCCATTACTCCACTGGGGAATTAACTCCTGATTGAGGGAGTGAAAGTTGAATGTATACTTGGTTAGGGTCCAGGCCGTACAACAACTCGCTGGGGAAATGTGAAATCGACCGTATCTGATCAGGTCCAAGCCTTACAGTGTAGTAAGCTGAAGCCTGGAGATAAGGGAAAGGAACTTGGATAGTAGGGTTACTTCGTGATGAAAGCATGGGTAGTAGGGCTTGTGGGAAGGAACCTGGATAGTAGGGTTACTTTGTGATGAAAGCCTGGGTAGTAGGGCTTGTGGGAAGGAACCTGGATAGTAAGGTTACTTTGAAATGAAAGCCTGGGTAGTAGGGCTTGGGGGAAGGAACCTGGATAATAAGGTTACTTTGAAATGAAAGCCTGTGTATTAGGGCTATGGGAAGGAACCTGAATAGTAGGGTTACTTTGTGATGAAAACTTGGGTAGTAGGGCTGTGAGAAGGAACCTGGATAGTAGGGTTACTTCAAAATGAAAGCCTGGGTAGTAGGGCTGTGAGAAGGAACCTGGATAGTAGGGTTACTTCAAAATGAAAGCCTGGGTAGCATGGCTTGTAGGAAGGAACCTGGATAGTAGGGTTACTTCGTGATGAAAGCCTGGATAGTAGGGCTGTGAGAAGGAACCTGGGAAGTAAGGTTACTTTGAAATGAAAGCCTAGGTAGTAGGGCTATGGGAAGGAACCTGGATAGTAAGGTTACTTTGAAATGAAAGCATGGGTAGTAGGGCTTGGGGGAAGGAACCTGGATAGTAAGGTTACTTTGAAATAAAAGTCTGGGTAGTAGGGCTTGGGGGAAGGAACCTGGATAGTAAGGTTACTTTGAAATGAAAGCCTGGGTAGTAGGGCTATGGGAAGGAACCTGGATAGTAGGTTACTTTGTGATGAAAACCTTGGTAGTAGGGCTGTGAGAAGGAACCTGGATAGTAAGGTTACTTCGAAATGAAATCCTGGGTAGTAGGGCTGTGAGAAGGAACCTGGATAGTAGGGTTACTTTGTTTGATCATGTAGATTAGTTGACCCATTTGGTTTCGGGAACTGATTTTCCCTTGATTGCATGTAGATATGATATGTATAACTGCTGGAATTGTTAGTGATAACTGTCTTTCCTGAAAAGATAACAGGGTTAGTTATATGCGATATATGAAATGTGTTGTGAGATGATGTTCTCAAAATAAACGAGATTATGTTGTATGTGATATGTATGTGTATGTCATGATGTATGAGCATGTTAGTTGTGACATATCCGAGTCTGGGAAAATAAATCCCTGGCCGCTGCTGGGGAGAAAGGCCTTTCTTGACTGTTGTAGAGAAATACGGCTCTTCTACTTCCGCTGGGGGAGATGTATGGAGGTGACTGTGTTGGGGATTTGTTCTTTATTTACGAATGTTCTGCTGGGGAGAGACTCTACTTGAGAATAACTCTGCGGTGAACAACTTGGAAGGTGAATTTCTGATAACTGAAGTAATGGGTTATGTCATAGAGTGAGCTCTTGTATCCAGAGAAATAAACTCTGCTTGTGGAGTTAGAAGTTTATGATGATCCACTCCTGATTATGAAATTCGACTGGGGGACATAGGTGTCAGGCTTCTGGATGACCCTTGGCTGGGGAGATTACTTCCCGTTTTGACAGAACAGATATCAACGCTTTATTTACCTCTACTCTGTGGGGAGTATCGATGTTACAAGGTCATATGTACTGATGAATATGCTCCAAAGCTGTCTCTGCCCTGGTACCTGCTGGACAGGGTAACTGTCGATTTTGGTATTTTATCTTTTCGTCCCTGTTTCTTAAGTTATGAGCAATTGTCTTTTGTTTCCTATGCAAATATTTGTGAACAACGATCATATTCAAGTGCATGTGTCAAGAATAAATCATTGGACGTTCTTGCAAAAACAAAACAGAAAAAGAAAAACAAATATTTTTGTAAAACGATTTGTATTAATTACTGAAGTTGGCCTATAACATGCGTTTTTGTACAAGGAAGCTGACGCTCTAGTAAGAGAACGCCCCTATAAAATGAAAGATATATAGTATTGTGTAAAACAAAGAGAAAACAGTTATGTGCAACAATCCCATTAGGTTTCAAATCTGCTATTGCCACTTTGTCTTCGAGCGTCCTCTCATTTTGCTGCTTGTCCGAAGCTGATTAGATTGATTGATGTCGTTTGGGCTTGACGGTTGATACTGAGGTCAGATTACAGGGTGATCCAATGGGACATAGTGATACGCTTTCATCCCTAACTTTTTCCTGGACCGCCCTTTCGGGTTTTCAGTCCACCGGGATACCCTTTTTTGCCCAAGTCGCCTTTTCAGGTTTTCGACTTATCGGGTGTACATATTTTTTTCATTTTCATCCCTTATTTTTGCCCGAACCCTTTTGGTTCGCCGGGAAACCCTCATTTTTTCCTAGGCAAGTCAACCTAGCAGGTATTTTATCATGTGTAATATCTTTTCACTATGTCCGCATTGACAGGGTGAGGAAGGTCGTCACCATCCATGGTGGTCAGAATCATGGCTCCACCTGAGAAAATGTTTTTTACCACAAATGACCCTTCATATGTTGGAGTCCATTTGCCCCTGGGGTCACCTTGCGGTAGTATGATGCGCTTGATCACCAAATCCCCGACTTGATACTCTTGGCGTCTGACCTTCTTGTTGAAAGCCTTGATCATTCTCTTTTGATACGTATGACCATGACAGATAGCAGTAAGTCTCTTTTCGTTGATCAAATGCAGTTGATCAAGTCGAGTTTGGACCCAGTCGTCTTTGTTCAAACCCGCATCCTTCATAATCCTGAGAGAAGGTATCTGGACTTCGATGGGTAGGACTGCCTCCATGCCATATACCAGAGAGTAGGGTGTTTCCCCTGTCGACGTCCGTGCTGAGGTACGGTACCCATGCAGAGAAAATGGTAACATCTTATGCCAGTCTTTGTATGTCACCGTCATCTTTTGTACAATCTTCTTGATGTTCTTGTTAGCTGCTTCAACAACGCCATTCATCTTCGGCCGGTAGGGAGAAGAGTTGTGATGATGTATCTTGAACTGTTTACAGAGCTCGGTGATCATTGTGTTGTTGAGATTCGTATCATTATCAGTAATAATTCTCTCTGTCACACTGTATCGACAGATCAGATTATGTCGGATAAACCGCACCACAACGTTCTTGGTTATTGTGGCAAAAGAAGTTGCTTCAACCCACTTCGTGAAGTAATCAATGGCTACTAGGATGAAGCGATGTCCATTAGAAGCGGTGGGCCTGATTTCTCCGATCATGTCGATGCCGCACATTGCAAAGGGCCACGGAGCTGTCAAGACGTTCAAGGGGACCGGAGGCACATGCACCTTATCAGCGTAGATTTGGCATTTATGACAAGTTCGAGAGTGCTGATAACAATCAGCTTCCATAGTGGACCAATAGTATCCTTCCCGTAGGATCTTCTTAGCCATGGTATGTCCACTAGAATGGGTTCCGAAGGTGCCTTCATGTAGATATATCAGGATCCTCTCTGCTTCTCCCTTGTCTACACACTGCAGTAAGGTAGCGTCATGGTTGCGTTTATAGAGGATTCCATTACTGAGGAAGAACTTTGCAGTGAACCTTCTCAGAAACTTCTTATCATTGAAAGATTCCCCTTCGGGATACTCTTGAGCCTCGAGATACCATTTGACTTCGTGAAACCAGGGTTTTTCTGTTACCTCCTCGGTATCAATCTCGCAGCAGTGTGCTGGTTCATTCAACCATTCAATGGTGATTCGGGGAGCTTCGTCGTCCCACCGGATTTTGAACATGGAAGACATGGTAGCTAGCACGTCCGCCAACTGGTTCTCCTCTCGTGGGAAATGTTCGAAGGTTACCTCCTCAACGTGTGGGAGCAACGTCAGTACATGCTCTTTGTATGGGATAAGAATCGGGTGCTTCGTATCCCACTCACCTTTGATTTGACTTATCACCAAGGCTGAATGCCCGAAGACATTTAGGAACTTGATCCTGAGGTCAATAGCAGCTCGAAGACCCATGATACATGCTTCATACTCCGCCATGTTGTTGGTGCAGTTGAAACATAATCGGGCAGTGAATGGAGTATGACAACCCTCGGGAGATATGATTACAATGCCAATGTCGTTACCCAGTGCATTTGAGGCTCCATCAAAATACATAGACCATCGGGATCCTTCCTCAGGTCCTTCATCCGGTCTGGGTTCTTCACAGTCAGTTACTAACATGATATTCTCATCCGGGAACTCAAAATTCATAGACTGGTAGTCATCCACGGCCCGATGAGCCAAATGATCAGCCAATACACTCCCCTTTATTGCTTTTTGGGTTGTATATTGTATGTCATATTCAGTTAGGACCATTTGCCACCTTGCTATCCTTCCGGAGAGAGCGGGCTTCTTGAAAATGTACTTGATAAGATCCATCTTTGATATCAACAAGGTAGTGTGAGTTAGCATATACTATCTCAGTCGGCAAGCAGCCCATGCCAAAGCGCAGCAAGTTTTCTCGAGCAATGAATATCTCGTCTCACAGTCGGTAAACTTTTTGCTAAGGTAGTATATTGCGTGCTCTTTTCGACCAGACTCGTCATGCTACCCCAGAACACACCCCATTGAATTGTCTAGCACTGTCAGGTACAATGTCAAAGGTCTTCCTTCAACTGGAGGCATCAGAATTGGTGGTTTTTGTAGGTATTCCTTGATTCTTTCAAAAGTGATCTGGCACTCATCGTTCCACTTTACCACTTGATCTTTCTTCATAAGCTTGAAGATCGACTCACAAGTAGCAGTCAGATGTGAAATGAACCCGGCGATATAATTCAGGCGTCCCAAGAAACCTCTTACTTCCTTCTCTATGCGGGGAGCTGGAGTTTCTTGTATAGCCTTTACCTTTGCGGGGTCTACCTGAATACCTTTGTCACTGACGATGAAACCCAGAAGCTTACCAGACCTTACCCCGAAGATGTACTTGTTTGGATTCAACCTCAGCTTATATATCTTCAACCTGTCGAACAACTTTTGGAGATGATCGAGGTTCTCTTCCTCAGTCTGAGACTTGGTTATCATATCATCACCATAAACCTATGTCTCATAGTTAATCATGTCATAGAACAGAGCTACCATAGATCACTGATAAGTTGCTCCAGCATTCTTCAACCCAAAAGGCATCACCTTGTAGTAGAAGGTGCCCCACTGTGTAATGAAAGTTGTCATTTCCATGTCTTCAGGAGCCATCTTGATCTGGTTGTAGCCAGAGAAACCATCCATGAAGGAGAAGATTTTGTGTTGCGCGATGTTGTCAACCAGAACATCAATATGGGGAAGTGGGAAGTCATCCTTGGGGCTTGCCCTATTCAGATCTCTATAATCAACACACATTTGTACCTTTCCGTCCTTCTTAGGTACCGGAACGACGTTAGCAACCCACTGCGGAAAGGAGGTGACAGCTAAGAACCCTGCATCGAACTGCTTCATGACCTCTGCCTTGATCTTCTCTGACATTTCAGGGTGCATACGACATACCTTATGTTAACCGGCGGGAAGTCTTCCTTAGTCGGCAGGCGATGTACCACAGAAGACCAATGAAGACTGTCCTCCGGTTAAACAGAAGGTCCGTCAACTTGATCAATTGAATTTGATCGACGAAAAGAGACTTACTGCTATCTGTCATGGTCAGACGTATCAAAAGCAAATGATCAAGGCTTTCAAAAAGAAGGTCAGACGCCAAGAGTATCAAGTCGGGGATTTGGTGGTCAAGCGCATCATACTGCCGCAAGGTGACCCCAAGGGTAAATGGACTCCCACATACGAAGGGCCATTTGTGGTAAAAAAATGTTTTCTCAGGTGGAGCCATGATCCTGACCACCATGGACGGTGACGACCTTCCTCACCCTATCAATGCGAACATAGTGAAAAGATATTACTAATGATAAAATACCCGCTAGGTTGACTGGCCTAGGCAAAAATTAGGGCTTCCCGGAGGACCAAAAGGGTTTGGACAAAAATAAGGGATGAAAACGAAAAAGTCTGTACACCCAACAAGCCGAAAACCTGAAAAGGCGGTTTGGGCAAAAAAGGGTATCCCGATGGACTGAAAACCCGAAAGGGTAGTCCAGGAAAAAGTTAGGGATATAAAGCGTATCACTATGTCCCATTGGATCATCTTGCAACCAGACTTCGGTATCGACTATCAAGCTCGAATGGCACCAATCAATCCGATCAACTTTCGGCCAAGTAGCAAAGTGATGAGACGCTCGAAGACATAGGGGAAATAACGGAGTTGGAACTCAATAGGATTGTTTCACATAGATGTTTTCTTTTACACAAATTTGTATAGCTTCTATTTTTACGGTGGTGTTCTCTTACTAGAACGTCAGCCTCCTTGTACGAAAACGCCTGTAACAGGCCAACTTCAAAAATCAATACAAAATCATTTTCACAAGAAACTTCGAGTTGTTTTTCTTTTTCTGTTTTGTTTTGCAAGAACGTCCAATAATTTATTTTTGACATATGCATTTGAATATGATTGCTACTCATAAATATTTACATAAGAAATAAAAGACAATTACTAATAATTCCAGAAACAGGGGCAAAAACAAGAAGTGCCAAACCTGACAGTTACTCTGCCCAGCAGGTGCCGGGACAGAAACAACTTTGGAGCATAATCATCAAGTACATACACTCCCCATAGAGTAAAAGTATTCAAAAGCATTGATGTCGGCTTTCCCGAAACAGGAATTAACCTACCCAGCTAGGTTCATTCAGAAACCTGACAGCTATATCCCCCAGCCGAATTTCATAATCACGAGCGGGTCAATAAATTTCATCCCCCAAGCAGAGTTTATTTCTTTGAATGCAGAAGCTCAATCCCCGATAGAGCTCATTACTTCAGCTACAAAAATTCACTTTCTAAGTTTGTTCCCCGCAGAGTTTATTCTCAAGAAGAATCTCTTCTTGACAGAATATTCATAAATCTCCAGCAAGCAGTCAGGGATTTATTTTCCCAGACTCTGACATACTCTGATAGCATTTCATGTACATACATCATGATATGCGCACGCATATCATATACAACATGATCTCATTTATTTTGAGAACATCATCCCACCACGCATTTCATGCA
This sequence comes from Vicia faba, assembly GCA_948472305.1. Classification (NCBI taxonomy): domain Eukaryota; kingdom Viridiplantae; phylum Streptophyta; class Magnoliopsida; order Fabales; family Fabaceae; genus Vicia; species Vicia faba. Next base: position 1,117,353,901 of record OX451738.1, on the reverse strand, counting down.
TCGCATATAATTAACCCTGATATCTTTTCAGGAAAGACGATTAGCTTCAACAAATCCAGCAGTTATACAGGTCACGTCTGCAGACGACTAATGGAAACTCAGTTCCCGAAACCAAACGGGTCAACTAATCTGCATTATCGCCTTTAAGTAACCCTACTATCCAGGTTTCTTCCCATAAGCCCTACCATCCAGGCTTTCACCTTGAAGTAACCCTACTATCCAGGTTCCTTCTTATAGCCCTACTATCCATGCTCTCATCCCGAAGTAACCCTACTATCCAGGCTCTCATCCTGAAGTAACCCTACTATCAAGGTTCCTTCTCATAGCCCTATTATCCAGGCTCTCATTTTTAAGTAACCCTACTATCCATGTTCCTTCTCATAGCCCTACTATCTAGGATCTCATTTTGAAGTAACCCTATTATCCAGGTTCCTTCTCATAGCCCTACTATCCAGACTCTCATCCCGAAGTAACCCTACTATCTAGGTTCCTTCTCATATCCATATTATCCAGGCTCTCATTTTGAAGTAACCCTACTATCCAAGTTCCTTCTCATAGCCCTACTATCCAGGCTCTCATTTCGAAGTAACCCTACTATCCAGGTTCCTTCTCATAAGCCCTACTATCCAAGCTCTCATTTCTAAGTAACCCTACTATCCAGATTCCTTCTCATAGCCCTACTATCTAGGCTCTCATTTCGAAGTAACCCTACTATCCAGGTTCCTTATCATAAGCCCTACTATCCAGGCTCTCATTTCGAAGTAACCCTACTATCTAGGTTTCTTCTCATAGCCCTACTATCCAGGATTTCACCTCGAAGTAACCCTACTATCCAGGTTCCTTCTCATAGCCCTACTATCCAAGCCTTCATTTTAAAGTAACCCTACCATCCAGGTTCCTTCTCTTTCATCTCCAGACGACAGTTTACAACATTGTAAAACATGGACTCGACCAGACACGGTCGATTTCACAATTCCCCAGTAAACTACTATGCAGCCTAGACCCTGACCAGATATGCAGTTCACTTCTACTTCCTCAATCAGGATCTATCTCCCCAGTATAGTAATGGACAATCGAAGCTCCTATACTCTATCTCCCAAGACACAAATCAACATTCCCCGACGAAGTCCTCCTCAACGGCATGTACAAGAATTCTCGCAAAGGAATCTCTTGTGCAACCGGTATCTTTTATGGATGGTATCTTTAAGCCCATCTCCGATGACTCTCTGTCACCTTCCAAATGGCATCTGTAAGCCCATTCTCGACATTGTCGATCACCATTCACTTCATGCAAGTGCAAATTTTTGGGCACTCTAGTGTCCAATCATCTTCCACCCTTAGATCACGAAAGGTAGACCAGCCAATCTACATCCTCAGGTGTAAGAAGATTGAACAGGGGCATTTGTTGTACCCCAAAGTGTGCCCTCTCATTTTACTCAACACATGCTCATTGAGATCCTTAACTTGCTCTAGGATGCCCAAGAGTTGACCAAACAAACTTTCTCCTAAAGCAATGAACCTCCAACTAGGGTTTCCATTTTCATCAAGATGGATGAGCTCCAAAGGCCCCGTATGCTCTCCATAGTCCTAATGTGTTCTCAATACCATCCATGTCAAGTTTCATGTGTTGCACAAGAAGTTTGCTCAGTCAACTGCTCAGATGCTTGAAAATCGACTGTATTAGGTCAGAAGTCAACTGTGGCCCACATATAGTCAAACTTCAAGAGTTTTGGTCAACACCAACATTTTGAATTGATATCCATCATTTGATCAAGGGTTGATCATGATTCCTCAAGAAATGCTCCTAATTCATTAAAAACTCAAAAGTTGCTAAATTAGGGTTTCTTAGGAAAAGTCAACCAAACTTTGACCAAGCATAACTTTCTCATACTTTATTAGAAATTTCTCATCCAAGGCTCATTTGGAAGAGAATCCAATTCCCTACAACTCATCTTCAGGCCTCAAGTTCAAGAAATGCACCCATAAAAAGATATGAATTTCTACATTATAGGTCCTTTTGAAAAGTCAACAAAAACACCTTTTGGGTCAAAGCTTCTTACATGAACACGGAAGACCTGATTGAGATGAGACCAAAATGGTTGCTTAGGGGACATCTTAAGATTTCTAAAAAGTCCAAGAACACCTTTTATGGTCAAAATTGAGAGAGATATGCATTGTCAAAGTTGGCCATTTTTTGGAAATTTGCACAAAGTCAACAATGCCCAAAATTGCATTTTGTCCACATGGGTCCATATTTTCAAGATTGAATCTCAATCCTAGCATGGCCCACGACCTATGGGGCCCTCCATGCTTTATTTAATTTATTTTGATTTTTATTCATTTAAAAATCAAATAAAATCAAATAAATCATATGAGTTGTTTTAGGAATGATTTTTGTATTGAATGGAGATCTTATATGCTGTCAATAGCCAAGAAAAACGTGCAAGGTTGAAAAGAGAAGAAATATCTACATTTGGAAAGATTGGATGCAAGAATTGAAATTCATTATTCTTTGGATTCATTCCAATTTTATGGACCTAATTTGATTCTCACATATATACAAGATCATTCTAACCCTAGAGAAGATTTTCGTGCGCAGCCTGCCTCCTAAGCAAGAAACAAAACTCAAAATTTTTGTTCAAAAGTGAGAGACCTATCTTCTTCCACAGGCCAATTCAAGATGTACTTAAGGTCAAATTGTGTTCCTGGGCATCCTCTGAAGCGATTGCAATCATCACCAAGTCTCCACAAGCCCAGAAACGCATTGTACGATCATCACGATTTGTCTTTCTTTCCAAAATCGATTACCATGATTCTTGCATCATAAACATGTTTTAATTGTATGGTTGTGCTTATTATCGTATTTTCAATGTACTGGATGGGTTTGATTGAAGTTTAAGTGCAGGAATAGACATTTTCCATGGCTAGGATTCTGGAGCTCCAATTTGGGGAACCCTAGTTAGAAGAAAAATTAGGCCAAATTAAGGACCTCTTCACGTGCAGGGACTAGTTTGCAATCAATCCATAGCGTTGGATGGGATTTATATTGATTGGGTTGTATTTTTTATGTTTGCAGGTTTGTGGCCACTCTTAAAAACTGTCACTATAGCCTATAGTGACGAGTTTGGCCGTAGGTAAAAGTTCCCTCTAAGACAACAGTCCCTAGGGAAGAGGATGAAAGTGTGTCAGTGCATGAGTGGACGATTTGAAATTCACGCGTTTTTCTTAGGCCAAGTGCTCAGTTTGTATTATATTTATTTTGTTTGATTATGTACATGACTAACACACTAGCGCAGATGGAAAGGGAAGAAGGAATGTGAGAGGGAGGACCTGGGTTCGATCCCAGGTCCAGACCTTTTGCATTTTCTGAAACTACAATACCAGATTCAGTGCATGTCGTGTTCTGAGGACCACCACGCGCCCTTGGATCTCGTCCCCTGGATTCATTACCATGCAGATCCCACGCCCCATCTTTGAACATCCACGATAGACCATCAGAAGACAAACACACTGGATCTGGCACAGACATGGGCTCAGTATAATGGGCCTGGACAAAAATTCCAAAAACACAACCCCCTGGGTGCTTATGTGGGCCCAATTTCTTACTCTTTTTATTTTTTTTAATTCTTTTTCTTTTATTTATTAATTATATCCATTTTTTAATAACACCAAAAATCATTTTTTTTCATTTAATCAAAAATCACCAAAAAACATCAAAAATCTTTTTTTTCATAAAAAATATTTTATTAATTAATTAGTTTAATTAAATTAGGGTAATTTAATGTCTTTTTATTATAATTCAAAATAATTAGATTTAGGGTTTAATTTCATACTTAACCTAATTTTTTCCTTAAAAATAACATAAATATTTTCTCAATTTAGATTTTTTGGTCGACTAATTATTTCTCGCATCTAATTTTCCGCGCGCTTTTAATTTTTCTTTTTTCATTATTTGTAACTGCTCCGAGTTTGTAATAAATTTAAATAGGATTTTAATTATGTATTTTATTTTCAGTCAAAATAATTATGTATCTGCCCAAAGCCTTGTAATAGTTAGGATTTTAATTTCTCGCACTTTAATTTCCGCAATTATTTAACTGTTAGATGTATGGAGAATATGCTTGCATGCAAAAGATAAATGAAATTAAACCAGTAGAAAACCCTAATTGTGCAAAGATAATTAACTGAAAAATACACTTGCACATGTTCACTCCTAGGGTTTACACCACTCGGTTGCCTCGGAAATAATGGTCGTGTCCCTCGAACATAGAGATACCTTAGCAATGACCCATGATTCAAAATCGTCATAAAGATCATAGTCCCTATTTGTCCCTCGAGTTACCTACGAATTGATCTTATGACGATAGTCCCTTCGAAATGCTAAGGTATCTCTACTTGTTGCCTTCAGAGACCATTTTGTCCCTTCGAACGTCCCTTTAAAATCCAATGATGGTGCTACTTATTCCTTAATAATAGGATAGTGTTGTCTAAAGGAAAACTAACATACTTTTTTCGAGTAGGTAGATTCGTTCCTAGGTACTTTCTCAAACAAAACTTTTCACACAAACACTTTACAAAACAATTTTTTAAACTACTTCGTCACACTCTTCAGGACTGATACAAGAGTCATCACGAAGTAAAACCTTTTCAAAACAAGCACACACAAGCAATTTCAAAATAAGCAAGTACCTAAGAGCTCATGGAAAACCACGGATAGAAATGGTGCTAACACCTTCCCTTTCTATAATATACCCCCCGTACTCAGAAACATTCTCGAAAAATGTTTTTCTATTCTTTTTCCTTTTCCTTTGTTGGATGAAATAAAAGTCGGTGGCGACTCTTGCTTACCGCAACATTTGCGAATATAAAATGCAAACCAGTATTAATAGTCGGTTATGCCACCGTATCACAGTTACCTTTGAGAATTTCCCAAGAGAGGAAAATCAACTAGCGGACGCTCTAGCTATTATGTCATCCATGTTCAAGGTCGGGTGGGATAACGAATCTCCTCAGATCACTATTGAGAGAATGAATGAACCAGCATACTGTCACGAGATTGATACTGAAGAAGTAGTGGACGAACCTTGTTCCATAAAGTCAAAAGATATCTTGAAGCCCAAGAGTATCCTGAGGGAGCTTCAGCCAATGATAAGAAATTCCTAAGAAGGTTCTCTGCCAAGTTCTTCCTTAGTAACGGGATCCTCTACAAGCGCAACCACGATTCTACTTTGCTTAGGTGTGTGAATAAGAGTGAAGTGGAAAAGATTATGGCAGATGTGCACGAAGGTACCTTTGGCACCCATTCTAATGGACACACAATGCCTAAAAAGATCCTACGGGCAGGATACTATTGGTCCACTATGGAAGCAGACTGTTATCAGCATTCATGAACTTGTTACAAGTGTCAGATCTATGCTAATAAAGTACACGTGCCTCCGGTTCCCTTGAACATTTTGACGGCTCCATGACCACTCACAATGTGGGGCATCGATGTGATTAGGGAGATTAGACCTACAACTTCTAATGGGCACCGCTTCATCCTGGTCTCCATTGATTACTTCACAAAGTGGGTTGAGGCAGTCTCATTTGCTTCTGTTACCAAGAACATTGTGGCCCGATTCATCAGACATAACCTTATCTGTCGGCACGGTATTCCAGAAAGAATCATTACGGATAATGGTACCAATATCAATAACACTATGATCACTGAGCTCTGCACGTAATTCAAGATCCAGCATTATAACTCTTCTCCTTACCGACCGAAGATGAATGGCGTTGTAGAAGCTGCTGATAAAAATATTAAAAAGATCATACAGAAGATGACTGTGACATATAAAGACTGGCATGAGATGTTACCATTTTTTCTTCATGGTTACCATACCATTATGCACACATCAACAAGGGCAACTCCTTTCTCTCTGGTGTACAGTATGGAAGTTGTCCTATGCATTGAAGTTCATATCCCTTCCTTGAGAATCATGAAGGATGCAGGGATGAGCAAAGACGGATGGGTTCAGACTCGACTTGACCAATTAAAACTAATTGACGAGAAGAGGCTCACGGCTGTTTGTCACAGTCAGATGTACCAAAAGCGTATGATTAAAGCTTTTAACAAGAATGTCAAAGGTCAGGTATATCAGGCTGGTGACCAAATAATCAAGCGCATAATACTGCCACAAGGTGATCCTAGGGCAAATGGACTCCCACATACGAAGGGCCATTTATGATCAAGAACATATTTTCTGGTGGAGCCATGATTTTAACCACTTTGGACAGTGACGACCTTCCACACCCGGTAAATACGGACATAGTTAAAAGATACTATACATGAACAAAGACCTGCCAGGTTGACTTGCCTAGGAAAAAATTAGGGCATCTCAGTGAACCAAAAGAGTTTGGGCAAAAATTAGGGATATCCATGAAAACAAATCAGTACACCCGACAAGTCGAAAACCTGAAAAGGCGGCTTGGGCAAAAAAGGGTATCCCGATGGAATAAAAACCCGGAAGGGCGGTCCAGGAAAAAATTAGGGATTTAAAGCGTATATCTATGTCCCGTTGGATCGCCTTACAACCAATTTTCAGTATCATCTATCAAGCTCAAATGGTACTAATCAATCCAGTCAGCTCCGGGTTCTAGGGAATCTCAATATCAGCGATCTTTCTTCATCGGGCATTGTTTCAGTGCAAGCCTCTTTATTGGTGACCGAAATATCCCAAAAGTCCAATCTTAATCAGTGTAGTATCGAGTATCAACCAACTTTGGACTGCACCAAAGTCGGCTATCTCACTACTTGCTAATGGCCAAGTTGTTCAATTAAAGGTTCTAGGGTCAGTAAGTGCTTCATGACACCACACAGCAGCCCCGTATTCTCCTTGACTAAACTCAAGGGCTACCGGTACTAACAAATGTGTCGCACTAACATAGCCATCACTTCAACCATGTCGGTATACCCCGTACAATCTCCACAATCTAATGCTACTTACCTAATGGTGTTCCCCGATCCGGGTAGAGGATCAATACAAACCAAAACAAGGACCTATAAATGTAAAGCAATAAAGTCAAACAATGAAAGCAATTAAATGTGATCTAGCTCTAAGGTAACCCCACTTTTAAGTACTCCCCAGCAGAGTCGCCAGTTCTGTAATACGGTGGGAGAACTGACTTGGTTGTTTTGCGTTTGATCGTAATTATTGCAGAGAGCAAGAGTTGCCACCGACTTTTCTTTTATCCAATAAGGAAAGGGTGAAAAGAAAAGGAAAGACCTTTTGAGAATTTTCTTGAGTTCAGGGGGTAGGTTATGAAAAGGGAAGGTGTTAGCACCCTTTTCATCCGTAGTTATCTATGGGCTCTTAGTTGCTAGCTCACTTTGAAAATGTTATAATTGTGAATCTCTCTCTTCCCAAATTGTCCAATTAAAAAGAGTTCTTGAAAGATATGAAAAAGGAAAAATTGGATTGGAAGGTGTTCTTAGTCAACAAATATATTCAAATGATAAAAGTGGACTTGGTTATTCAAAGCTTTCTAAACCAAGCCATACCAAAACTATATTTGTCAAGGCTAGTAACCAACCAATTCAAGAGAAAGAAAACAAGTCTAAAGTGGTTCGTCATTATCCTAAAAAGAAAATATTTGTTAAGAATACATCTTATCCTCCTAGATATAGAAGTAACTTTAAACCTACTTATTTTTATTGTGGTATTAAAGGCCATACACCTAATGCTTACTAGGTTAGAAACTTTAGTGTGGAAAGTGGGCATTATGTGTGGATAAAGAAAGGAACTAATTATGAAGGACCCAATGAAACTTGGGTACCTGTAATACGGTGGAAAACTGACTTATTTGTTTTTCATTTGATCGCAATTGTTGCGGATAACAACAGTCACCACTGACTTTTCTTATATCCAATAAGGAAAGAGTGAAAAGAACAGGAAAAACCTTTTGAAGTAGTGAAAAACACAAGAAGGGGGGTTGAATTGTAAAACTGAAATCTAATGCAATGAACAAGATATTTTTATCCTGGTTCGTTTGATCTCAAACTACTCCAGTCCACCCGTCAAGGTGATTTCGCCTCTCTCCAACGAGGTCTTAATCCACTATATTCAACTGAATATTACAGACTGCTTTAACAACTGCTAAAGCCTTCTTGATCCAAACCACAACCCGGTTTGTCAAGGAAACACTTTCTTACAAAGAGATAAAACTAAGTGTGTGAATGTTTTCTACAAAACTGTATCACAACTGTGATGTATACACAAGTTAAAGCTTAGAAACTATATTGCTAAACAATGATAGAATATCAGAATGTGTAGTGTTTAGCAAGACTGAGAGAAAGAAGATTTTGATCAGCTTTTATGCGTGTAGAGATTTGGAGAGCATTAGCCAATTTAATCTTCAAAGTCTTGTTTATATAGCACTGAGATGTTGAACGTTGGATGCAATATTCTTGATTCAATGCTATTTACAAACTTTCCTTATCGAGCAGATCTTGTCTGGAATGAGGCCGTTGGTATTGATTTGCTTTCAATGCACAGTACCGTTGCTTACTTAATGCAAGTTCTGGCTTGGCTCATTCTGACTCTGCTTAGCTGCTGATGAACTGTTGTGTTTCTTTATCAGAGTGTTGAGCGCAGTTCTGTTCATCAGACTTCAGCATATACGTGAGTTAATCTTCTGATTCTGATATTCTGATATGGCAACTTCTGATGCTGATGTCAGAAACCAAATTTCTGATGCTGATTAGATGTGATCTTGCTTATATCAATCAGAGTATCTGCAAGTCAGAACATAGTAATTTTAGGCAGCAGATAGTTCATACATGAATCTTATGAATAATGTATCTTTTCACTTTGTTATCATCAAAACTTAATTATAGGGTAGTAGACTCAAACTTTGTTCTAACAATCTCCCCCTTTTTGATGATGACAAAAACTAGATATTTTTAAATGAAAATAACGTGAAAAGGTATCAGAAAGATGCATCGGAGTAAGAGGTAAAAAAATAAGGAGTAAAAAGATATCAGAGTTGAGAGATACTCCCCCTGAGTTTATTACTTCCCTTTGATTTCAAGTGTTCTTCAGGATCAGATCTTTTTGCCTTTCTTTGAACATCAGAGTATCAGAGTCTTTGGCTATCAGAAGCTTTAGATCAGCATGTCAGAGCAGAGCTTCAGAGCTTTTCTTGTCAGAGCTTTTCTTTGGATCAGAGTGTCAAAACGGATCAGAGTTTCATAGTGATCAGAGCTTCTAGTCTTCAGAGTGTCCAGGAGCTTCCTTGTACCTGTAGACTTTAAGCAAAACAGAAAAAACATTTTCAAGTAGTAGAGTTAGAATGTTTGTGAATTTCTGTCTAGTTAGCCGTTATTGTTTAAAATATCATTCTTGTTCTCCCCCTTTTTGTCAGCAATCAAAAAGTGTAGGTGAGTGCTAAAACAATTAAGTTCAGAAAAAACTTGTCATATAAACAGGTTCAGAATCAAAACATGAAAATAGTACAAAACATATTCAATTAGTACATCAGAAAATCAAGGAAAACATGAAAATGATAGGAATGAAAAACTAAGGTTGGGGAGGAAAGCGTGTGAACAGGTTCTCCAGCATGGCTTGGATCTTATCAGCAGTTTCACTCTGCTTGTGCACCATGTTGACAACAGTGTCAATCTTGCTATCCTGCACATCCATTCTTTCTTTCATCTTCTGGTCATTTTCATCCATCCTCTGCTGCAGACGCATGTCATTCAGCTTTAGTTCTTCCAGAGTCTACCTGTCCAAGGCAGCTTGAGAAGCATCAGAAGCAGGGAGCTTCTGAGAGCTTTCTGCAACATCTTCTGCTTGACTTTCTTCAGCTTGAATGGTCTTGTCTTCTTCTGATTGCACCTTTGAAGCTTGCTGTTTCTCAGACCAAGGTTCACTATCTAGAGGGAGCACGTCTTCTTTCAGAAGCTGACTTCCAACTTCATTCAGAAGCTTGCTGAAATTCTGTTGTGCCTGCTCATAGTTGATATCCTGCAACTTGAGGGCTTCAGCACGTACCCAAAGTCTGAATTGTGACCAGAGCTGATCAGAAGCAGCTGGGTCAATCATTCCAGGACAGACTTGCTTCAAAGAAGTAATCCATTGCTGCACACCTGTTTCAAAATTCATAATACCAGAGCCAACATCTGGTTGTTTTGGTTTAGGGATGGCTATTTTATGTTTCAGATCAGCAAGACGATCAAGGCTGGTTAAGTCTATGAAAGTCCTGCTGGGGTTTTCAGAGGTTTGCTGGGCAGCAGTTTGTTTTGGAGAGGGAGTTTCAGAATCAGAAATTATGATTGGACTGGGTGGTGTTTTGGGAGTATTTGGTGGTGTAGATTCTGATGAGGATGGCAATTGTGCCAAGGTGATTGTTGATCCACCTGGAAGCTGGATTGCCAGAGGTGATGGTTGAGGTGAATGAGGTTCAGATGGTTGAGGAGAAGGAGTTTCAGAGTGATGAAACTCAGGTTGAGGTGATGGTGGATTAATTTCTGGTTGAGGAGAGGGAGACAGAATTGCTGGTTGAGGAGAAGTTGTTGGAATTTCTGGTTGTTCAGGGATAAGGGGTTCTTCTAGAATTGATGAGAGTGGTTGTTGTTGTTGTTCTGGTTCTTCAGCAGATTGCTGTTGTTCTGGTTGTGGAGGAGGGACAATTTGTGGTTCAGAGTTTGGTTGATCAGAAGTGTGTTGATCAATGTCAGACAGCACTTTGTCAATTGCTGATGTTGTTGAGATTGTTGGTTTGGGATGTTTGGTTCTGGGTCTTCTGAGTTTTAATGCCTCAGAAGGGTCATCTTCTGGTTCAGTTTCATCTATGGTAGGGATGGGAATTAAGATTCTATGAGAGGTTTGAGGAGGAATAGATGCTGGAATAGTAGAAGATTTTAAGACAGAAGCAGCAGATAAATTACCTCTTTTCTTGGGTGTCTGCTGGGATGATCCTTCTGAAGGTGCCTTCCTCTTCTTCGTCTTCTTCAGAGTCACTTCTTGCTGAGGTTGATGCAGAGCTTTGATAATCAGATTTGGATCTGTACCATCTGCCTTGCACGCATCTAAGTACTTGAGAACCACTTCTGGTTTGGATTCTATCTCAGAAAATAAAGGAAAGTCACTCAGAGGAACTCTTCTGCTGGTGATATCAGCAATAGGAGTAACTCTGGGTTCCTTCTGGATATTCTCTATCAACTTCATCTTCTTCAAGTTCTTCGCGTTCAGAGGCTTCCGAACTGTTGGTTCAATGGTGCTTAGCTCTTGAGCTTCTATCAGATGCTCTATCAGCCTATTCTCTGTCAGAATATCTGATATCAACCTTCCAAAGGGTATCCAATCCCTCTTTGTTCTTTCTTCTTCCCTGGTTTCCTTCACACTTGTTCTGAGGTGGTTGAACAGAAAATGAGGCAAGTTGATTTTTACCTTCTGATCAATAAAGTAGATCAGAAACTGCTGATCCACATTTATGTAATCAGGTGAACTAGTTGGCTTCCTATGGTTGAAGCACCCCAGGATTATCTTAGCCCAAACTCTGTAATGATCCTTCAGATCTTTGATCTTGCTGCTGGACACCCCATGGGTGAAAATCCTTTCAGCTATCACGCCCACGTCAACACATCTCTCAGCCATATCAATACAGCGGACGCCACCACCACTGTAACCTATTAACCTTGCTATGTGATACTCAGTGATCACAATCTTCTTCCCCATAACGAAGGAGGTGACTAGATGCGTTGAAGCCTTCGCATGAATCCAGAATTCCTTGACTAACATAGGGAATGTTGGTCCAACCAACCTGTCAAAATACCTTTCCCACTTCTGTGCCCTAACTTCTTCAGTTAGGTCAAAACCGTTCCCCTTCAAGCTTCCAAAATCAATGAATAATTCAGAAAGCACTTCAAGATTCTTCACAGGAGTGAGGAGTGTTCTGAATGGCACTTGATACTGTTCAGATGATGCTTTCTTCTGAGGACCTGCAGAAGCACTGCTGGAGGTTGCCATGTTCACGCTAAGAGATTTTGAGAAGAAACTGAGAAAATGGTTTTGCAAGAGATGAACACAGAAAAATGCAGAGAATGCTTGAGTATTAATGAGAAACTGTAAAGAATTGGAATGAGAGATTAATGTGTTTAAATAGAGTTTCAGAATATTTTGAAAAAAAAAAAATAAACGTTTTTAAGAAAGAGAAAAATCATGATTGCATTTTAAAAACATGATTACTTTTATTGAATGCTTGCTGATTTTGGGGGATTTGAGAAAGATACTTAAAAACGGTTACCAGACATGTGTCTCAATGTACCCAATCAGCGTTTTGCCTTCTCAGAAGCGTGCACGCATTCTGCTTCAGAGAATTGCTGATGATTGGATGACACTTGTTTGATGTAGTGATCAGCAGGTCTGACTTTGAGCTTAGACTCTCAGATCTTTAGACTTGCATCTGATACAATCTGCATGTTCTATCTTTCTGAAAGAAGATTGATCAGAAGTTCACAGTAAATCAATTACATTCTGAAGATAAATATATGGAATTAAAACATTTTCACTCTGGGCAGACTTTCATGCTGAGATGTTTTAGAATGAAATTAAACCTATCTTCTGAAAGGGGTTTAGTAAAGATATCAGCCCATTGATGGTCTGTATCTATAAATTTTAAGTTCAAAATTCCTTTATGAATATAGTCCCTAATGAAGTGATGTTTTATTTCTATATGCTTAGCTCTAGAATGTAAAATAGGATTCTTACTTAAGCAAATAGCAGAAGTATTATCACAGAGTATAGGAATGTTACTCTCAAAAATCTGGAAGTCTTCAAGTTGACTTTTCATCCAGAGCATTTGTGTGCTACACCCTGCTGCTGCTATGTACTCAGCTTCTGCTGTTGATAGTGCAATTGTTGATTGCCTTTTGCTGGACCAAGAGATCAGATTTTCTCCCAGAAACTGGCAGCTTCTAGAAGTACTTTTACGTTCCACTCTGTCTCCAGCAAAATCAGCATCGCAGTAGCCTACTAAGCTGTAATCACTAGATTTTCTATAAAACAAACCCAGATTAGTAGTACCTTTCAGATACTTGAAAATTCGCTTAACAGCTGTTAAGTGAGATTCTCTAGGATCTGATTGGAATCTAGCACAAATACAAACGCTGAATAATATGTCAGGTCTTGAAGCAGTCAGATAGAGGAGAGAACCAATCATACCTCTGTAGACTTTCTGTTCTACATATTTGCTTACCTCTTCTCTTTCCAGAATGCACGTGGGATGCATTGGAATCTTTGATGGCTTACATTCTGAGAGGTCAAATTTCTTCAGAAGATCTATGATGTATTTTCTCTGATGAATGTAAGTTCCCTCTGGAGTTTGATTGATCTGAATTCCTAGAAAGAATTTCAGTTCCCCCATGAGGCTCATCTCAAATTCTGCCTGCATACACTTAGCAAATTTTCTTCCAAGAGAAGGATTAGTAGAACCAAAAATAATATCATCAACATAAATTTGACAGACTAAGATGTCATTCTTAACTGATTTACAGAATAGAGTAGTGTCCACTTTCCCTCTGGTGAATTCATTTTCTAATAGAAAGTTACTTAGCCTTTCATACCAAGCTCTGGGAGCTTGTTTCAAACCATATAGTGACTTCTTTAGTTTGAAAACATGTTCTGGATGTTTTGTATTTTCAAAACCAGGAGGTTGGTGTACATAAACTTCTTCTTCTATATAACCATTTAAGAATGCACTTTTGACATCCATCTGATACAGAGTGATGCCTCTATTAACAGCAAATGAAATTAGAAGTCTGATAGATTCTAACCTGGCGACTGGGGCAAAGGTTTCTGTATAGTCTATCCCCTCTTGCTGACTATAACCTTGTGCAACCAGTCGTGCCTTATTTCTGATGACTTCACCTTGTTCATTTAGCTTGTTTCTGAACACCCATCTTGTTCCAATGACGTTGAATCCTTTTGGTCTGGGAACGAGATCCCATACGTCGTTTCTGGTGAATTGATTCAGCTCTTCTTGCATTGCCAGAATCCAGTCATTATCCAGAAGTGCTTCATCAATAGAAGAAGGTTCAATCAGAGACACAAGTCCCATGAGAGTTTCTTCAGAGTTTCTGAAGCTTGCTCTTGTTCTGATTGGATCTTCCTTTCTTCCTAAGATAGTCTCTTCTGGGTGATCCAAGCTGCTTCTGGGTAATCTCTTCTGAGGTTGATCAGCAGCTGTTGTAAGATTGCTAGCAGTGCTCCTTTCAGACGTTGAAGGAATGTCTGTGTTGAGAGCTTCTGATGACTTGTCTTCAGAACCTGTAAATTCAATTTCCATACCTGCAAAAACTTCATTCTGCTTTGACTTTTCAAAGTCAAGCTTATCATCAAAACGAACACTGATTGATTCTTCCACAACCTGTGTTTCTGTATTGTATACTCTGTACCCTCTTGAGCGTTCAGAGTATCCTAACATAATACACTTTTATGCTTTAGAGTCAAACTTGTTCAAATAATTCTTTGTATTTAACATAAAGCAAGTACATCCAAATGGATGAAAATATGAAATTTTGGGCTTTCTGTTCTTCCACAATTCATATGGAGTCTTTTCCAGAATAGGTCTTATTGAGATTCTATTCTGAATGTAGCACGCTGTGTTTATTGCCTTTGCCCAGAAGGACTTAGCAACATTTGTCTCATTGATCATGGTTCTGGCCATTTCTTGCAATGTTCTGTTCTTTCGTTCTACAACTCCATTTTGTTGGGGAGTTCTAGGACAAGAGAAATCATGCAGAATGCCTCTGTCATTAAAGAATGATTCAAAATCTTTGTTTTCAAATTCTCCACCATGATCACTTCTGACTTTAACGATTCTAAGATCCTTTTCATTCTGAACTTGGTTACAAAAGGTAACAAACACAGAGTGTGACTCGTCCTTGTGTCTTAAGAACTTTACCCATGTCCGTCTGCTATAGTCATCTACGATTACTAACCCATACTTCTTGCCACTGACTGAAGCAGTTTTAACTGGTCCAAATAAGTCAATGTGCAGAAGTTCTAATGGCTTAGAGGTAGAAACAACATTTTTGGATTTAAAAGAAGGTTTTGCAAACTTGCCTTTCTGACATGCTTCACACAGAGCATCTGAATTGAACTTCAAATTAGGAAGTCCTCTGACCAGATTGAGTTTGTTAATCTGAGATATTCTTCTCATACTAACATGCCCCAATCTTCTGTGCCAGATCCACTGCTCGTTGTTAACAGACAGAAGGCATTTTACATTCTGACTCTTTAGTTCAGAAAGTTTGATTTTGTAAATGTTGTTTTTCCTCTTACCATTAAACAAGATAGTCCCATCTTTCTGACTAACAGCTTTACATGATTTTTGATTAAAGATTATATCATAACCATTATCACTTAATTGACTTATGGATAACAGATTATGCATCAATCCATCTACTAGCAGAACATTATTAATAGAGGGAAGATTTCCATTACCTACAGTTCCAGAGCCAATTATCTTTCCCCTCTGATTGCCTCCAAAGCCAACGTGGCCTCCAGGCTTAAGTTCCAGGCTTTGGAACATATGCCTTCTTCCCGTCATGTGTCGTGAGCAGCCAGAGTCCAGGTACCATGACTGGTGTTTCTGACTTGCTGCTAAAGATATCTGCAACATGTATTATTTTATCCTTAGGTACCCAGATTTTCTTGGGTCCTGATTTGTTAGTTTTACCAAAACTCTGGTTGAATTTTGGTTTCACAGAGTGCTTACTGCTAGTGTATTTAATATCATGTGTGTGACCATATACAAAATGTGAATTCAGAGGAGTGTGTTTAATGGTTAAGTCCATGACATTCTTTGGTGTAGGAACCTTACCTTGGTATCCTATTCCTTTCCTGCCGTTTCTGCTAACTCCATAGATCATTGAAGCCATTTTGCTTCTATCTATGCTTTTAGCTAGGAACTTCTGGAAACTGTGATCATACTCCTTGATGATCTCATCAGCGTTGCTGGGAGTTTCAGAAATTGGTTCCTTCTGAGAGTTTTGTAAAGTGTTTTCTAATTTTGAAATCTTATTTCTCAGCTCAGAATTCTCCAATTTGAGACTCTCAGTCTTATTAGAGTCAGATTCAAGATTCCTTTTCAGGTCTCTGAATTTAACTCTAATTTGCTGATACCGTTCCAGAATTTCATTAAGGCTTTCAGCAAGTTCAGCCTTTGTAAAGTTAACAGCAAAGTTAGGAAATACCTCTTCAGTATCTGATTCTGAGTCTGATTCAGAAGCTTCACTGTCTTCTGAGATGTTAGCCATGAGAGCTATGTTTGCCCTCTCATCATCTGATTCTGAGTCAGCTTCAGAAGAGTCTGAGTCATCCCATGTAGCCATGAGACTTTTCTTCTTCTCTCTTCCAAACTTCTTTTTGGGCTTTTCCCTCTGAAGCTTTGGGAAGTCACTCTTATAGTGTCCTTTCTCATTGCACTCGTAGCAGATGATGTCCTTGGTGTTTGGCTTTTTGCTACTGGAGGAGCCTTCAGATCTTCTGTATCCAGAGGAAGAATCTGTCCTTCTGTATCTGGAAGAAGACTCGTTCTGATCAGATCTTCTGGGATTCCTGAACTTCCTTTGTCTTTGCTTCCACAGTTGATTAACTCTTCTGGAGAGGAGGGAGAGTTCGTCTTCTTCTGATGAGGATCCATCAGATGTTTCTTCAACTGCCTGCAAAACTTTAGACTCAAATTTTTTGTTAGATTTTAATGCTAAAGGCTTACCTTGCTTCTGAGGCTCGTCAGCTTCTAGCTCTATCTCATGACTTTTAAGGGAGCTGATAAGTTCCTCCAGAGTGATTTTGTTGAGATCTTTAGCTAGCTTCAGAGCTGTAACCATTGGTCTCCACTGCTTGGGTAAACTTCTGATGATTTTCTTGACATGGTTAGCAGTAGAGTATCCTTTGTCCAGAACCTTGAGACCAGCTACCAGAATCTGGAATCTAGAGAACATGGTTTCAATGGATTCATATTCTTCCATTTTGAACGCCTCATACTTCTGAATGAGCGCCAGAGCTTTTGTTTCTTTGACCTGAACATTGCCCTCATGCGTCATTCTGAGTGAGTCAAAAATATTCTTTGCTGTGTCTCTGTTGGAGATCTTTTCATACTCAGTATAGGAGATGGCGCTGAGGAGGATGGTTCTGGCCTTGTGGTGATTCTTGAAGTCACGCTTTTGTTGATCAGACATTGTTTTTCTATCAATCTTCTGACCGCTTGCATTCACAGGGTGCGTGTATCCATCTGTCACCATATCCCACAGATCAGCATCATGTGCCAGAAAGAAGCTTTCAATTCTGTCTTTCCAGTAGTCAAAGTTTTCTCCATCAAAGACTGGAGGTTTGCCGCTGAATCTGTCTCTGTCCTCATTGTTGTCATTGCTGATGTGAGAGTTGTTTCCTGCCATTGTGTTTTTCTGACGCTGGATCTTGTACTGACACGGTTAAGTGTTTTAGCTCAGAACCAGGCGCTCTGATGCCAATTGAAGTAGTGAAAAACACAAGAAGGGGGGGTTGAATTGTAAAACTGAAATCTAATGCAATGAACAAGATATTTTTATCCTGGTTCGTTTGATCTCAAACTACTCCAGTCCACCCGTCAAGGTGATTTCGCCTCTCTCCAACGAGGTCTTAATCCACTATATTCAACTGAATATTACAGACTGCTTTAACAACTGCTAAAGCCTTCTTGATCCAAACCACAACCCGGTTTGTCAAGGAAACACTTTCTTACAAAGAGATAAAACTAAGTGTGTGAATGTTTTCTACAAAACTGTATCACAATTGTGATGTATACACAACTTAAAGCTTAGAAACTATATTGCTAAACAATGATAGAATATCAGAATGTGTAGTGTTTAGCAAGACTGAGAGAAAGAAGATTTTGATCAGCTTTTATGCGTGTAGAGATTTGGAGAGCATTAGCCAATTCAATCTTCAAAGTCTTGTTTATATAGCACTGAGATGTTGAACGTTGGATGCAATATTCTTGATTCAATGCTATTTACAAACTTTCCTTATCGAGCAGATCTTGTCTGGAATGAGGCCGTTGGTATTGATTTTCTTTCAATGCACAGTACCGTTGCTTACTTAATGCAAGTTCTGGCTTGGCTCATTCTGAATCTGCTTAGCTGCTGATGAACTGTTGTGTTTCTTTATCAGAGTGTTGAGCGCAGTTCTGTTCATCAGACTTCAGCATATACGTGAGTTAATCTTCTGATTCTGATATTCTGATATGGCAACTTCTGATGCTGATGTCAGAAACCAAATTTCTGATGCTGATTAGATGTGATCTTGCTTATATCAATCAGAGTATCTGCAAGTCAGAACATAGTAATTTTAGGCAGCAGATATTTCATACATGAATCTTATGAATAATGTATCTTTTCACTTTGTTATCATCAAAACTTAATTATAGGGTAGTAGACTCAAACTTTGTTCTAACACCTTTGAGATATTTTCTTGAGTTCGGGGGGTAGGTTATAAAAAGGGAAGGTGTTAGCACCCTTTTCATCCGTAGTTATCTACGGGCTCTTAGTTGCTTGCTAGATCACTTTTGAAATTGCTTTGCTTGAAATGTGTTTGTGGTGGGTTTTGAAAGTATTTTTGAAAAGTGCCTTTGTTTAGGAAAACTTTGTAATGATTCTCGTCTCTATAAGAATGCATACAAAGGTTTGGACTTTTTTGAAAATATTTCATGTTTTGAAAGTGTTTGGTGTGTTTGAAAAGATGTTTGTTTTTGAAGATGGGTTGTGATAAAGCAACTAAGAACGTTCTACCTACTCAAAAGTCTTTTGTTCATCCCTTCCTTCCTTTGATATTGCTATCTCACCATTGATTGGTAAGTAGCCTTATATTTGGATGTAAAGGGACGGGCATGGGTTATCATATAGTCATAGATAGAAATGTTGTGGGATACCTTAAAATTTTTCTTAAGGGACTAAGATCATTTTGAAAGCAATATTCGTAGCGTCATCGAGGGGCTATGATCTTGTGTTTCGATTGTTTTTTCTAAGATGTCCCACATGCGTATCATGACCATTTTCTCAAGGCAACATGTGGGGTTAACCCTAGAGGTGCAAAGTGTGCAAGTGTTTGTATTTCATGCTTGGTTTATCTTGGATTAGGGTTTTCTAAGCATTGATTTTATCTTTCCATACAAACCCTAATTACTAGTATTTATATGAAAGCGATAAATTGCAGAAAGTAAATATCCTACGTTATTACATCATTTGGGGATGGGGTGTACAAATTTACAAATGAGGATTGCAAGAAATTAAACCTAATTATCTATTACAACCATATTGAACTTGAATAATGTACAAGAATTGAAATGTATGTAATGTACAAGACATGAATGAAAGAAAATGAGTTTGTTTTGATTTTGTTAAAGAAAATATTTTAACCTAATTTTCTAAAAAAAATAAATAGTTAGAAGTAAGAAAATTAAACTAAGTTAATTTTAAATTTAAACAAAGAAAATGAAATAAACTTAAGTTTAATATTAAGTTGAAGAAAAGAAGTTAAATAAGAAAATGTTTTTGGTCTTTTTTATTTTAAGGAGTCAAATAAAAATAAACTAACTCATTTAAGAAAAAACTAATATAATATTTTTTGGTGTTTTTGATTAATAAAAATAATAATAATAAGGAAATTAAAATTAAAATTAAAATAAAATCAGGGGGGTTAGAAAGTGGAAAAGATGTTGGTAAGTAAAAATGAGACAACCTAGAAGTTCTGGCCTAGGTGTGCTGCTAACAAGTATATGGAGGAATGATGCTGGAAGTAGAAAATGAGAAAGCCTAAAAGTTCTGGCCTAGACCTGTTGCTAATAGGTAAATGGTGGAATGCTAGAAGCAAAGATGAGGCAACCTAGAGTTCTGGCCCAGGCCTGTTGTTTAACAGGTAAATGAAGCAAGAATGAGAAGGCCTAGAAGTTCTGGTCTAGGCGTGTTGTTTAACAGGTAAATGAAGCAAGAATGAGAAGGCCTAGAAGTTCTGGTCTAGGCGTGTTGTTTAATAGGTAAATGAAGCAAGAATGAGAAGGCCTAGAAGTTATGTTATAGGCGTGTTGTTTAACAGGTAAATGAAGTAAGAATGAGAAGGCCTAGAAGTTCTGGCCCAGACATGTTGTTACCATATATATGGGGAATAAATGTTAAGAAACGAAAATAAAAAGTGCTCCTGAGGCTAGAACACATGACCCTTAACACTAATGCCTTACACGCACACTTTCTACCACTGGGGTGGCTATACATCCGATATTATAGGAAAAACCATAAATATGTATTATAAAATTAGTTCTGGTGATGAACTTCATCTTCTTCCTCGCGCCAGCCAGAGCATATGCAACTCATTCATTTCTCAACCAAAATGGAAAATGTAAACGTGATAGTTATGGCAAATTTCATCATTGTTCCAGAACTATTAATCATTAAAACTATAAATCAGAAATAAACATGAATTTTGCTAGCCCTGATCTGAACCCTAATTTTTCAAGAAGTTATGATCCTAAATTCTCTCTACTCAAGCCATATAAATAAAATCTATAGATATGTACAGTTTCAGAGTAATGATATCTACATTTTGTCTTTGAAAATGCAAGCCTAACAATGCCTAAATAATGAGATGAAAATAAGAAGCACTTACCTTGCAGCTAAAGATCGTGTTCTTAATTAGAGCTTGATTCAAGTTGTTGTGATGATCTGGTTAGCTTCCTCGAGTTCCCAGGAAGTTAATGCAAACCTTAGCTTGAGCAGTGGATGGCTAAATGTTCTGAAGAAACCAAGATGTAAAGCTTTGTTTTTTTAAAAATGGAGTTTGGTTAAGATGATGTTACAGTCTAAAAATAGAGGTTGGGATAACTTCCATATGTGTATCAGAAACTTTGTGGATGGTTTGGCCAAGAAACGCACGAGGGGGTTTGAAGATTGGATTCAAATATCAGAAATGATAAGTTTTTATGCTTGTGTTGCAATTTCTGGTTCTAGAGAGTTTTAGTGAGTTTCAGGGCTCGTCCAATCCTCCCTTCAGTTTTCAAATGAAGTTTTAAT
This sequence comes from Vicia faba, assembly GCA_948472305.1. NCBI lineage: Eukaryota > Viridiplantae > Streptophyta > Magnoliopsida > Fabales > Fabaceae > Vicia > Vicia faba. The sequence goes on along the minus strand of OX451738.1, from coordinate 1,117,332,816 downwards.
TTATAGGAAAAGGGTTTGGAAGCTTGGTGAAGTCAGAAGTACAAAATCACATGTTGTGGATTTTGACTTGTTGTTGAAGAAAGCTTAGACAAACATGGTTTAAAGGCAAGATAGGGTGGCTAGCAACTTTAAATACGCCTGTTCTACATTTGTAAGGGATGCTTGTTCAGAAAGAACAAACACAAAGCTCAAGGAGAGTGGACTTTGTGATTAAAGTCATTTTTCTAGAATGGAAGTGTGAACTTTCTTCCTTAAATGGAAAGGTGTATTGGACAAAGCTTAAATCATGTGGTTCATAGCTCAAAATTTTGTGTAATCTTCTAATTAAGGATAGATACACATGCTAGAGGGCCTGAAAAGTGGGATTATGCAGGATTGCTTGGAATTGGATCAGATGTTCATCATGAAAATGACTCATAGCTTAAGAACGAATGTCAAACTTCTGATCTTCGATTCTCCATGCTATAACATGATCTGAAAGATTTCTTTGACTTTTTAGAAATCTTGTAACATGCTCTGAAATCCCTCTTTGAATCACTTTTGCAAACTCTCGTTGCAACTGTATGAAAATTGGCCCAGAAGTTCTGTCAAAGTTCTGACTTGAAACATCCAGAATTTTACTAAGTGTTAAGGTTTCATGGACATGTTTTCATGGATTTATAACTTGAGATCCAAACATTTCTAGAAGAATTTCCATCCTGTAATGTTTCTGATCTCTTTGAGATCTAAAACTTTCATGTTGGAAGTTCTTCCTAAATCATCTTGCATCATGGTGAAAATCTGGCGCAAAGTTATGAAATTATCATATTTTCTTAACACTTAGAAAAAATTTCTAAGTGTTTTAGAACTTTGACTTTTTTCAAAGTAATCTTGACTTTTGATTTCTTGATGAACAATCTTCATACTTTGACATGTCTTGATGAAATATGATTTTTGAAACTTGATTTTGATCCAAAAGTCAAAGTTTGACTTTTCAGTGTACAATTGATTTTTTCATTAGTTGACCAAATTTCAATTATCAATCAATTGATCTTGAGAAATGTTCTGAACCATGCTCTTAAGTTAAAATGATGCATTTGGATTCTTTATATCATGTCTCAAACCAACAAGTCATGTGTTAGGTCAAAAAGTCAAAAATTAAACCTTCTTAATTAAAAACCCTAATTTTGACCATTTTGCCCTTTTGATGATCTGATCAAATTTCGTGAGAAGTTGTGATCCAACCTTGACCAAATGGTTCATATGAGTCTAGTGTGTTGATATGGATAAAAAATCATGAGTTTTGACTGTAACTTGACCACAGTTGACTTTCTCCCCAATACAGTTAATTTTAGGTCAACTGATCAATTGTCTGAGCAAAAATGTAATCCAAAGCCTGAAATTTGATATGAGAAGTCTTGAGAGCCCAAAATGATCCATGAAAATTATATGAAGCATTAAAGGTCCAATTGTCTTTATTCAAACTTAAACCCTAATTTTGAGTCATCGGCGTTTGGGGAGGTATCTTGAGCTGATCAATCTTGGTGCAGTTTTGAATCAATGGAGATCTTGTGAGGGAATCTTTGAGAAATTGAGAGGGAAAATTTTGGGGTACAACAGCTTCCCCTATTCAATCTTCTTAAACCTGAAAAGCGAGGATGGCATGTCGTCGTTCGTAGCTTGAAGGTAGAAGATGATTGAACACTAGAGTGCCCAGTAATTTGCACTCGACTATGTGTTAGTTGATTGTGTAGGGAATGGGCTTAAAGATGCCATTTGAAGAGATGATGGAGATTTAAAGGAGATGGGCTTATAGATACCATCCAAAGGTGATTGTTGATAGAAATTAGACTATGTCTAAGCTTGACTGTAACTGGGAGAAGTATTAGAAGGAACCCGTGTAAGACTGCTTTAGGATGAATCTGTGTGGGACTGTATCTGGAAATTCATGAGAAGGAACATGTGTATGGCTGCTTCGGAATGAGTCCATGTGAAACTTTATGTGGAAATATATAATAAGGAGCCTGGGTAGGGCTTCCTCATGATGATCCCGTGTAAAGTTGCACTTCAGGATGGGAAGGAATCCGTGTAAGATTGCTTCAAAATGAGCTCGTGTAAAGCTGCATTTGGAAGTTAGAAGGAACCCGTGTAAGATTACTTCATAATGAGCCCGTGTAAAGCTTCACTTCAAGATGGGAAGGAATCCGTGTAAGATTGCTTCAGGGTGAGCCCGTGTAAAGCCGCATTTGGAAGTTAGAATTATTTCATGATGAGCCCGTGTAAAGCTGCACTTCAGGATGGGAAGGACTCCGTGTAAGATTGCTTTAGGATGAGCCCGTGTAAAGCCGCATTTAGAAGTTAGAAGGAACCTGTGCAAGATTGCTTCATGATGAGCCCATGTAAAGTTGCATCTTGTCACGTAGGTAGTTGCTCTGTCTTGTGTCAGGAACTATTCTTGGACCTGTTGAAAATTGTTGATGAGACTTATCTGTTGATTGGTCTTTTCCTGAAAAGGTAAAGAGTTAGTTGTATGCAATATCACAATGTATGAAATGCACTGTGTAACGGAGTTCTCAAAATAAATGAGATTGTGCTATATGTGTTTCGTATGCATGTGCTATGATGTATGAATGTGAAATGTTATTGAAGTACATCTTTTTCCGGGAAAATAAATCCTTGACAAATGCTGGGGAGTTTTGGGGAATTAAATCTCGGACTACTGCTAGGGATGAAGAGTATGCACCTCTTCATACCTTGTTTTAGGATGTTTCCATTGTGGATTTCTATTCTGTTGTTTGAGGAGAACTCCACTGAGGAATGTTGACTTCGCTTGAAGTGTACTCCGTGGAGAGTGTTGATTTCTGCTTGAGGGAAAGAGTTCAGAAGTTTTAGTTGTCTGTTCCTCTACTAGGGAGCTATCTCTTGATTAGAGAGATATAAAGTTTAGCTGTTATCTGGTCGGATTCCAGGATTCACAACAACTTGTCGGGGATAAAGAAGTTAACTGTTATCTGGTCTGATTCCAGGCTTTACGGCAACTTATTATGGATAGTGACAAACTCTAATGGGGAAGAGGAGTTAGTGACTTGAAGAGATTAAACTGCTATCTAGTCGGGTCCAGGCTTCAATAACTTTGAACCTGAGGTTAACTGGTATTTGGTCGGGTCCAGGCTTCCGTGACTTGAACTGTTAACTGGTCGGATCCAGGTTTCAGAAACTCAAACTGTTATTTGGTCGGGTCCAGGCATCAGTGACTGGAACTGTTAACTGGTCGGGTCCAGGATTCAGCAACTTAAACTGTTATCTGGTCAGGTCCAGGCTTCGGCAATTGAAGAAGTCAAACTATTATCTGGTCTGGTTTATGCTTTAGTAACTAAGAATTAAAACTTACTGTTATCTGGTCGGGTCTAGGTTTTAGAAACTCAAACTGTTATCTGGTTGGGTCTAGTTTTCAGCAATTGAAGAAGTCAAACTATTATCTAGTCGGGTCCAGGTTTCAATAACTTGAAATTGAAACCAATTGTTCTCTGGTCGGGTCCAGGTTTCAGTAATTCAAACTGTTATCTGGTCGGGTCCAGGTTTTAGCAAATTGAAGAAATTGAACTATTATCTGGTCGGGTCTAGGTTTCATAGCAACTTGCTTAAAAGGATGAAGTTGACTGTTATCTGGTCGGGTTCCAGGCTTTACAGCAACTTTCTAAGATATCAATGACTCTATTGACGACTTCACTGGGGATCAAGGGTTGCGGTCCCTTGATTTGTAATAGTCGGCGAGGAAAACTCAAGTTGGGGAATCTGTAGTTTGTCGGGGAAATAAACCACGTTGAAGAGATCATTTGACAACCTGTTAGGAAGGTGTCTCTTTTGCAGAACTCCTCGAGGATTCTTCTTAAGACCAAATCAGTTGGGGGAATGTTTTCCAGAGACTGAAACTCTGGCTGGGGATTGCATTGATCCAACTTTATGAGGATATCCATGAACTTGGACTTGTGGGGTTTATACCCTTATCTGTTAAGATTATTCTGTGGGGATAACCTTATAGAGGTGGCTCTGGCGACTTCAACGGGGATTACCTTATGAAAGGGGCTTTGTGGGGATTTGTCATTTTCCATAGTAGTAAGCATTATAGCACTGCCAGAAAATGTGTGCTTAGTCGTACATGACCCTTATGCTAGAATTCAAGCTCAATGGCCCCAAGTGACTTGGATGCAGACCTGCCCCTGTTATTCAGCACTTCTTGAAAGATGTCTTGGAATCTTGACTTGACTGCCACATATGAGTTGGGACAGTAACCTGTCATGCCACCTTGATTTTGGGAGGTTTGCCACTGGAAGCGTCTTCCTATTTTGAAGTGATTCTGTTTCTTGAGAGAATTTTCGTTCATTGGATATTCGTCGTGCAAATTTCTCTGTTGTCAAACAAATAGCCATATGCAAATAGCGATATTCAAAAAATGCAAAGTTTATGTTTGTCTTGAAGTTTTGAAAATGCATTTTAGCAAATAATAGAATTTTGTAAGAATATGAATTCAACTCAGGATTTACAGTAAGCCTTACAGGAGTCAGGATACCTTTTGTAACAGTATACTTTCGAACTAACCTACACTTCAATTAGGACTTTTAAAGGGTTGTAACGTGGCTTGGTTCACGGTTTAAGAAATAAAGGATAAGGCTCAAAGTTTATTTGTACCCAACCCATTCTCCATGATGTTCTCCAATCCTAGACTTAGTTAATTACGCGTTTATCTCCCAACAGAATCTGGAACGATATTTGGGTGATGGTTCGGATATTGGGAGTTTATTTGAGAAGGCAGACATTTTTTGCAACATTTTTCTGTTGTTGAGGATTTGTAGCGACCTCCTTTTTTTATTGTCCCTAATTTTTTCCTGACTGTTTTTTGTTTTGTTTTTGAGACTACAGTCTGCGGGATGCCCCGATTTTTCTTAAGTCTCCTTCGTAAGTTTTAACTTAGTGGGCTTTTCTTTTGAGAGATAATGACTGCCTATTTTATAGGGAACCATCGCCATCTTTTAGTTCAAATGGACGTTCTTGATGTCATTCATTGTGTATGAAGTGAAAGCTTGTGACTGAACGTGCATTTGAATTAACTGATAAACTACTTTGCCCCAGGTTTTGATTAAAGGTTTCAATTTGTATGAAAAAGAAAACTCCTACTTCTTTGGCTCAAAGGGGTTGACTAGAGATTATCTTCCTTATAACTCCACTATTTAGGATCTGAAAGAAACGCCTGTATATCGTTAGCAAAGTCTTGTCCAAAAGCATGTTGTATGAGATTATGGTATTATTTTCGTCATCCTCCCTCTAAACGCTTACAACTTTTAACAAAAGTTGAATATCATAAAGGGAGTAAAAAGCACCGTTTAAATATAGTTAAAATGAATGGATTGATTCAAGACAAACATATGCAATTCATTAATGAAACAAAGTTTGACATAATAGGCAAGTGTCAGAACAAACAAAAGAAATTACAATTGAATATTTCAAAATGAACTGGACGCTCTTTAATGATTTGGCATGGGAGCAAAGATCACATTGGCAGTCTCGGGAGGGCCGAATTCAATCTCCTTGGCCTCGATCATATTTTGAATCTTGTATTTCAGTGTCGAACAATCGTTAGTATCATGCCCAGGGTTGCCGTAATGATATGCACATATTGCATTGGAATTTAGTTAGGAGAAGAAGTTTTGGGGTTTGGATGAGGTCCTATCAACCTAATCAGATTCATTCATAGCATGTGTTGTAATGCTTAAGACAGTGGCATGTTGATTTTGGTAAACTGTCTTTTGGGTTCGTCTTGCCTTCGCTGATTTCCCTATTGTTGTTGTTGTCAAACTGATACAGGACTAAAGATCAGGACTTCCCCCACATATTGATCGTGGTTTCTCTTGTTACGAACCTTTTGGCCGTACACAACAATGAACTATTTCTTCCCATTGTATGGCTTCTTCTGAGTATCGGAGGATGTAGCTCCTTGGATCTTTTCGCTTCTGATTCCATTTTCAACTTGTTCCCCTGTTAGAATTAGCTCAGTGAACCCGGACGAAGAGCTTCCAATTAGGTGATTGAAGAAAGGTCATGTCAAAGTTCTCATAAAGATATCAATCAGCTCCCTATCAGTTAAGGGTGGCTACACCCTACCAAGCAGGTCACTCCACTTTTGGGCGTATTATTTGAAGCACTCGTTGGAACCCATGGTCATATTATGTAACTGTACACGAGTTGGTGCAAGATCAGCATTGTGTTGGTACTGCTTGTAGAAAGCAGCAGCTAGATCCTCCTAAGTGTGGATGCAGAAACCCTCCAATGTATAGAACCATTCAAGTTGAGTCCCAGCTAGACTCTCTTGGAATAAATGCACCCAGAGCTTTTTGTCAGTAGTGTGCGGCTGAATCTTACGGACATAGGATCTTAAATGAAGCTTCAGACAAGAGACCCCATCATACTTTGCAAAAGAATGGATCTTAAATTTGTAGGGAATGACCATCCCAAGAACCAAACCCAAGTCTCCAAAGTCCAAGCCATGTGCGGCTTGGATCTCTGAAGCCTTTAGTCTGTCTCTTATCTACTTATATTTGTCGTCGGCTGACGGGTATTGCTCATCAGAATAATCCTCGTCTTTAGAGATTTGATTGTTTCCACCCCTAGCACGGGTGCTTCTAGCCTTTTCGTCTTGATTTTCTTCCTCCTCATACGACCCTTCGACCATCTGTATCTGGCAAACCAGACCTTCAAATCTTTTACCCCTGTTGATGAAGGCCTTCTTCTTGGTTTTCTTCTTGGCTACTAGCATAGTCATCAGCTCTTGTTATCTCTTATCCAGGGTCAACAAGGTCTCTTGGAACTGATGATTATGCGCTTGCAAGTCCTTCACTATTTGTTTGATATCCATCTTACTGAAATAAACAGTAGAAAGATAAGGAAACCTGTTGTGGAAAACCTGTTTATGTTATGATGCATGAAAATGCATATGAAAATGATTTCAAGGACTTAGAAGATTTAAATTTGTTTAGACAAAAAGGAACAAACATTAATTTTATTAATAAATTCAAATTGATCACAACATGCCTCTTGGGCTTACATTGAAACAAAATGAACAAAAATATAAAAAAAATGGCTCAAGTCTCCCAAAGATGCTTCCTCTTTGGAGCGATATAGGCATTCAGGCTCCTCTCCTCATGAAGTTGTCTTGTGAGCTCCAATGTCTTCTTCTCGCTTGCATAAAACTGGGCTTCAAAGGTGTCTCGCTCCCCCTTTAGCTGAATCCAAGCTCTTTGCAAATCTTCAAGAGAAGTAGGCATATTAGGATAAAGGACGGTATATGGAACATCTCCTTCGGTGACAGGCTCCATGATGATAGGCAGGATGGCTTCATAAGGCATCATGAGGTTTTCGGCACGAGTTCGCACCCACTTGAGACAAGGCTCCAAAGGAATGTAGTTCTTATGCCCCAACGTCTTGCTATCAACCTTGTTAACCATGCCCCAAGCTCATATGAATATCTGACGATAACCTTGGACATCGTTCTCATAGTCAAATGCAATTCCTTGGAAAAGTGCATCATTAGGGCCATCCCTCCTTGCATATCCAAACTGTTGCAAAGCCAAACAAGGATTGTGGGTGATACATCCCCTAATGCCAAGTAGATGGACATTAGGGAATTCCCCACAACGATCAATAATAGTAATGTCCTCCATAGATCGAGCACACCAATAAATATCAGAATGTGTGAGTGACATCAACCTACTATACCATCTTAAGCCTTACTCGTTCTTCACAACAGATTGAGGTAGGTGTGAAATAAACCACCTAGCCAAAAGAGGAGTGCAACATATAAGAATTCATATTCTCTTCATGGTGCGGGTGTGAAGAGAATGCAAGATATCCCCAAGTAAAGTGGGCACTGGATTGTGAGATAGAAATTTTTTGACTACGTTCACATCTATAAGTTGATCCAGATTTGGAAACAGAACCATCCCATAGATGAGAAGAGCCAACACTTCTTCAAAGGCTTGTAAATCCAGAGCATCCCAAAAATATTGAGCCCTCTCAAACAAAAACTTGGCTAAAAATCCTTTGACACCACTTCTCGTTTCCCAATTTTCCATAATGTTAGATCTCTTCAAATGGAGAGCTCGAGCAATCTCCTTATGTATTGGGTATCTTTCAATACCATTGAAAGGTAGTTGATTAAATATAGGGATTCCTAAGAGTTGAGAAAATTCTTCCAGAGTGGGCACAAGTGGTAATCATGAAAGGTAAAGCAATGGTGAAAAGGGTCTAAGAATTGGAAGAGAACCTTCATCATGTCTTCATCATGGCTTGAAGCTTGCATGAGATTCATTGGTAAGTACCCTTTTGAAGTTTAGTTGGATCAACCTGTCCTAACAAGTAACCGGGTTCTAGGGAATCTCAACATCACTGATCTTTCTTCATCGGGCATTGTTTCAGTGGAAGCCTCTTTATTGGCGACCGAAATATCCAAAAAGTCCAATCTCAATGAGCGTTGTATCGAGTATCAACCAACTTCGGATCGCACCAAAGCCGGCTATCTCATTACTTCCTAATGGAAAAATTGTTCAATTAAAGGTTCTAAGGTCAGTTAGTGCTTCATGACACCACACAGCGACCCTGTATTCTCCTTGACTAAACTCAAGGGCTACCGGTACCAACAAATGTGTCACACTAACGTAGACATCACTTCATCCATGTCGATATACCATGCACAGTCTCCACAATATAATGATACTTACCTAATGGTGTTCCCTGATTCGGGTAGAGGATCAATACAAACCCAAACAAGGACCCATAAATGTAAAGCAATCAAGTCAAACAATGAAAGCAATTAAATTTGATCTAGCTCTAAGGTAACCCCACTTTTAAGTACTCCCTAGTAGAGTCGTCAGTTATGTGATACGGTGAGAGAACTAACTTGGTTGTTTTGCGTTTGATTGCAATTTTTACCGATAGCAAGAGTTGCCAATGACTTTTCTTTTATCCAATAAGGAAAGGGTGAAAAGAACAGGAAAGACCTTTTGAGAATTTTCTTGAGTTCGGGGGGTAGGTTATGAAAAGGGAAGGTGTTAGCACCCTTTTCATCTGTAGTTATCTAAGGGCTTTTAGTTTCTAGCTCTCTTTGAAAATGCTATAATTGTGAATCTCTCTCTTTCCAAATTGTCCAATTAAAAAGAGTTCTTGAAAGATATGAAAAAGTACAAATTGGATTGGAAGGTGTTCTTAGTCAACAAAGATATCCATATGATAAAAGTGGACTTGGTTATTTAAAGATTTCTAAACCAAGTCATAACAAAACTATCTTTGTCAAGGCTAGTAACCAACCAATTCAATATAAAGAAAACAAGTCTAAAGTGGTTCATCATTATCCTAAAAAGAAAAGATTTGTTAAGAATAAATCTTATCCTCCGAGATATAGAAGTAACTTTGAACCTACTTGTTTTTATTATGGTATTAAAGGCCACAAACCTAATGCTTGCTATGTTAGAAAATTTAGTGTGGCAAGTGGGCATTATGTATGGATAAATAAAGGAACTAATTATGAAGGACCCAAAGCAACTTGGGTACCTGTAATACGGTGGGAGAACTAACTTAATTGTTTTGTGTTTGATCGCAATTGTTGCGGATAGCAAGAGTCGCCACCGAATTTTCTTATATCCAATAAGGAAAGGGTGAAGAGAATAGGAAAGACCTTTGAGATATTTTTTTGAGTTCGGGGGGTAGGTTATTAAAAGGGAAGGTGTTAGCACCCTTTTCATCCGTAGTTATCTACGGGCTCTTAGTTGCTTACTAGACACTTTTGAAATTTCTTTGCATGAAATGTGTTTGTGGTGGGTTTTGAAAGTATTTTTGAAAAGCGCCTTCGTTTATGAAAACTTTGTAATGATTCTCGTCTCTATAAGAATGAATACAAACTGTTGGACTTTTTTGAAAATATTTCATGTTTTTAAAGTGTTTGGTGTGTTTGAAAATATGTTTGTTTTTGAAGATGGATTATGAGCAAGAAACTAAGAATGTTCTACCTACTCAAAAGTCTTTTGTTCATTCCTTCGTTCCTTTGATATTGCTATCTCACCATTTATTGGTAAGTGGCCTTATCTTTGGATGTAAAGGGACGGGCATGGGTTATCATATAGTCATAGATAGAAATGTTGTGGGATACCTTAGCATTTTTCTTAAGGGACTAAGGTCATTTTGAAAGCAACATCGTAGCGTCATCGAGGGGCTATGATCTTGTGTTTCTATTGTTTTTGCTAAGATGTGACACATGTGTATCACGACTATTTTCTCAAGGCAACAAGTGAAGTTAACCCTATAGGTGAAAAGTGTGCAAGTGTTTGTATTTCATGCTTGGTTTATCTTGGATTAGTGTTTTCTAAGCATTGATTTTATCTTTCCATACAAACCCTAATTACTAACATTTATATGAAAGCGATAAATTGCGGAAACTAAATATCCTACGCTATCACATCATTTGGGGATGGGGTGTACAAATTTACAAATGGGTATTGCAAGAAATTAAACCTAATTATCTATTACAACTATATTGAACTTGAATAATGTACAAGAATTTAAATGTATATAATGTACAAGACATGAATGAAATAAAAGGAGTTTGTTTTGATTTTGTTAAAGAAAATATTTTAACCTAATTTTCTAAAAAAGATAAATAGTTAGAAGTAAGAAAATTAAACTAAGTTAATTTTAAATCTAAACAAAGAAAATGAACTAAACCTAAGTTTAATATTAAGTTGAAGAAAAGAAGTTAAATAAGAAAAAAAAATTGGTCTTTTTTATTTTAAGGAGTCAAATAAAAATAAACTAACTAATTTATGAAAAAACTAATATAATATTTTTACGTGTTTTTGATTAATAAAAATAATAATAAAAAGAAATAAAAATAAAAATAAAAATAAAAATAAAATCAGGGGAGTTAGAAAGTGGAACAGATGTTGGTAAGTAAAAATGAGACAGCCTAGAAGTTCAGGCCTAGACGTGGTGCTAACAAGTATATGGAGGAATGATGCTGGAAGCAGAAAATGAGAAGCCTAGTAGTTCTGGCCCAAGCGTGTTGCTAACAGGTAAATGGTGGGATGCTAGAAGCAAAGATGAGGCAGCCTAGAAGTTCTAGCCCAGGAGTTTTGTTTAACAGGTAAATGAAGCAAGAATAAGAAGGCCTAGAAGTTCTGGTCTAGGCGTGTTGTTTAACAGGTAAATGAAGCAAGAATGAGAAGGCCTAGAAGTTCTAGTCTAGGCGTGTTTTTTAACAGGTAAATGAAACAAGAATGATAAGACCTAGAAGTTTTGGCCCAGGCATGTTGTTAACAGATATATGGGGAATAAATGTTAAGAACCGAAAATAAAAAGTGCTCTTGGGGCTAGAACCCAAGACCCTTAACACTAATGCCTTACGCGCCCACTTTCTACCACTAGGGTGGCTATACATCTGGTATTATAGGCAAAACCATAAATACGTATTACAAAATTAGTTCTGATGCTGAAATTCATCTTCTTCCTCGCGCCAGCCAGAGCATCTGCAACTCATTCATTTCTCAACCAAAATGGAAAATGTAAACGTGAAAGTTATAGCAAATTTCATCATGGATCCAAAACTATAAAGCATTAAAACTATAAATCAGAAACAAACATGAATTTTGCTAGCCCTGGTCTGAACCCTAATTTTTCAAGAAGTTATGATCCTAAATCATCTCTACTCAAGCCATATAAATAAGATCAATAGATATGTACAGTTTCAGAGCAATGATATTTTGATTTTGTCTTTGAAAATGCAAGCCTGACAATGCCTAAATAATGAGATGAAAATAAGAAGCACTTACCTTGCAGCTGAAGATCATGTTCTAAATTAGAGCTTGATTTAAGTTGCTCTGATGATCTGGTTAGCTTCCACAAGTTCCCAGGAAGCTAATGCAAACCTTAGCTTGAGTTGTGGATGGCTGAAATGTTCTGAAGAAACCAAGATGTAAAGCTTTGTTTTTTTGAAAATGGAGTTTGGTTAAGATGATGTTAAAGTCTGAAAATAGAGGTTGGGATAACTTCTATATGTGTATCAGAAACTTTGTGGATGGTTTGGCCAAGAAACGCACGAGGGGTTTTGGAGATTGGATTCATAAATCAGAAATGACAAGTTTTTATGCTTGTGTTGGAATTTATGGTTATAGAGAGTTTTAGTGAGTTTCAGGGCTCGTCCAATCTTCCCTTCAGTTTTCAAATGAATTTTTAATTTATAGGCAAAGGGTTTGGAAGCTTGGTGAAGTCAGAAGTACAAAATCACATGTTGTGGATTTTGACTTGTTGAAGCAAGCTTAGACAAACATGGTTTCAAGGTAAGATAGGGTGGCTGGAAACTTTAAACACACATGTTCTACATTTGTAGGGGATTCTTGTGCAGAAAGAACAAACAGAAAGCTCAAGGAGACTGGACTTTGTGATTAAAGTCACTTTTCAAGAATGGAAGTGTGAACTTTCTTCCTTAAATGGCAAGGTGTATTAGACAAAGCTTAAATGAAGTGGTTCATAGCTCATAAGTTTGTGTAATCTTCTGATTAAGGATAGATACACACGCTAGAGGGCTTGAAAAGTGGGATTATGCAGCATTTCTTGGAATTGGATCAGATGTTCATCATGAAAATGACTCATAGCTTAAGAACGAATGTCAAACTTCTGATCTTCGATTCTCCTTGCTCCAACATGATCTGAAAGAGTTCTTTGACTTTTTAGAAAGCTTGTAACATGCTCTGAAATCCCTCTTTAAATCACTTTTGCAAACTCTCATTGCAACTGTATGAAAATTGGCCCAGAAGTTCTGTCAAAGTCCTGACTTGAAACATCCAGAATTTTACTAAGTGTTTTAGTTTCATGGACATGTTTTCGCAGATTTATAACTTGAGATCCAAGCATATATAGAAGAAGTTATACCCTGCAATGTTTATGATCTCATTGAGATTTGAAACTTTCATGTTGGAAGTTCTTCTTGAATCATCTTGCATCATGGTGAAAATCTGGCGCAAAGTTATGAAATTATCATATTTTCTTAACACTTAAAAAAATTTCTAAGTGTTTAGAACTTTGATTTTTTTCAGAGTAATCTTGAATTTTGATTTCTTGATGAACAATCTTCATACTTTGACATGTCTTGATGAAATATGATTTTTGAAACTTGATTTTGATCTAAAAGTCAAAGTTTGACTTTTCATTGTACAATTGACTTTTTCATCAGTTGACCAACTCTCAATTATCAATCAATTGATCTTGAGAAATATTCTGAACCATGCTCTTAAGTTAAAATGGTGCATTTGGATTCTAGATATTATGTCTCAAACCAACAAGTAATGTGTTAGGTCAAAAAGTCAAAAATTGAACCTTCTCAGTCAAAAACCCTAATTTTGACCATTTTTCCCTTTTGATGATTTGATCAAATTTCTTGAGAAGTTGTGATCCAACTTTGACCAAATGGTTCATATGAGTCTAGTATGTTGATATGGATAAAAAATTATTAGTTTTGACTGTAAATTGACCACAATTGACTTTCTCCCCAATACAGTTAATTTTAGGTCAACTGATCAATTGTCTGAGCAAAAATGTAACCCAAAGCCTGAAATTTGACATGAGCAATCTTGAGAGTAAAAAATGATCCATGAAAATTATATGAAGCATTAAAGCTCCAATTTTATTTATACAAACTTAAACCCTAATTTTGAGTCATTAGCGTTTGGAGAGGTATCTTGAGTGGATCAATCCTGGTGTAGTTTTGAATCAATGGAGATCTTGTGAGGGAATCTTTGAGAAATTGAGAGGGAAAATTTTGGGGTACAACAGTACCTAACAAAACCTAATTTTTTTGTAGGTATGCTTGAAAACCACTTCAAATCTATGGTATCTTGATAGTGGTTGTTCCAAGCATATGACGGGAGACATAAACTAATTTTCAGATCTAGTGCTAAAGGTCAAGGGTTTTGTCACTTATGGAGATAACAATAAGGGAAGAATTCTTGGCAAAGGAAAAGTTGGTGATCCACCTTTCACATACATTGAAGATGTTCTTTATGTTGAATGACTAAAGCACAATCTTCTTAGTATTATCCAACTTTGTGTCAAAGGCTTCAAGATCAAGTTCACCAAAGATGAATACTTGACAGAAGATGAAGTCACACATGAGGTTAAACTTAAAGTTTCTAGAATTAATAACATTTTATGCTTTCCCTTAACAATACATATTTGAAGGTAAAATGTCTCATGGTGATCAATAATGATTCATGGCTTTGGCACAAGATAATTGCTCACATTCATATGGATCATTTAAATAAAGTAATCAAGCATGATCTTGTCATTGGCTTGCCTATGATAAAGTTTGTCAAAGATAGACTCTGTGATACTTGTCGAAAGGGGAAGCAAACCAAATCAACTTTAAAATCTAAAAATGTAGTGTCCACTACAAGGCCATTACAAATGTTGCATATGGACTTATTTGGTCCATCAAGAAATAAAAGCTTCATAGGTAATTTTTATGATTTAGTTATTGTTGACGATTTCTCTAGATACACTTGGACTTTCTTCTTAGTGCAGAAAAATGATGCATTTAAAGCGTTCAAGAAATTTTCCAAACAAATTCAAAATGATAAGTCATTATCCATTACCTCCATAAGAAGCGATCATGGAGGAGATTTTCAAAATGCCTCCTTTGAAGATTTTTGCGGTGAACAAGGTATCTCTCATAACTTTTCAGCACCAAGGACTCCTCAACAAAATGGAGTGTGGAGAGAAAGAATATATCTCTTATGGAACTTGCAAGAACGATTCTTAGCGACACATCTTCCAAAATACTTTTGGGCAGATGCGGTAAGCACGACATGCTTTGTAAGTAATAGAGTTAATATTAGACCTATCTTGAAAAAGACATAGTATGAACTTTTCAAAGGAAGAAAACCAAAAATTGCTTATTCTCACATTTTTGGATGCAAATGCATTGTCCTAAACAATGACAAAGATAACCTCGGTAAGTTTGACAAAAAGTCATATGAAGATATATTTCTCGATTACTCTCTTTCAAGTAAAGCTTATAGAGTTTATAATAAAAGAACTTTAAAAATTAAGGAATCAATGCATGTATCGTTTGATGAATCTAACCCCTCTAAGGAGGATATTATTGTTTGTAATGATGATGATATAATAGAGTTTCCTCAAGAAAACTCATCTAAACATACAAATAAGGATCAACCATATCAACAACAAGATACTTCGCAACAACTCTCAAATATCAATGATCTACCCAAGGAATGGAGAACTCATAGAGATCACCCAATTGATAAATTCATTGGTGACATTAGTCAAGGAGTTGCAACTAGACTAAATCTCAAAGATGGATGCTTAAATATGCCATTTGTCTCACAAATTGAACCTTCTAAAGTGGATGAGGCCTTAGGAGATGATAAATGGATTATTGCTATGCAAGAAGAATTAAACAAATTTGAAAGAAATCAAGTTTGGGAACTTGTTCCTAGGCCAAGCAATAAACACAACATTGGTAGCAGATGGGTGTTTAAGAACAAACTTTATGAAAACAATATAATTGTTCGAAACGAAGCAAGATTGGTGGCCCAAGGTTATAATCAAGAAGAAGGAATCGACTTTGAAGAAACATTTTCTCCAGTTGCAAGGTTAGAAGATATTCGTCTTTTACTTGCTTATGCTTGTTCATTAAATTTTCAGTTTTATCAAATGGATGTCAAAAGCTCATTCTTGAATGGCTACATCAATGAAGAAGTCTATGTCAAACAACCCCCTGGATTTAAAGACTTCAAAAATCCTTCACATGTCTTTAAGTTGAGAGAGGCTCTTTATGGTTTGAAGCAAGCACCAATAGCATGGTATGATATACTTAGCAATTTTTTGTGTGAAAAAGGTTTTGAAAAGGGTAAAGTCGATAAAACTTTGTTCATTAAGAAACTCAAAGGTAACACTTTATTGGTTCAAGTCTATGTTGATGATATCATTTTTGGTTCAAATAACAAAGAAATGTGCGAAGAATTTTCATTGATGATGCAAGGAGAATTTGAGATGTCCATGATGGGTAAGATGAATTATTTTCTTAGACTTCAAATTAAGCAACTAAAAGATGGAATCTTCATCAACCAATCCAAGTATTGCAAAGAATTATTGAAAAGGTTCGATATGGATAGTTGCAAAGTGATGAATACTCCAATGGGCTCTGGTACATACGTTGATCAAGATGAATCAGGTATTCCAATTGATATTACAAAGTATAGTGGTATGATTGGCTCTTTATTATATTTGACAGCAAGACATCCTGACATAATATTTAGTGTTTTTCTTTATGCTTTCTTTTAAGCAAACCCAAAGGAATCTCATCTAATGGCTGTTAAGCGAATCATGAAGTATCTCAAAGGGACAACCAATGTAGGCTTATGGTGTCCAAAAGGTAGTGTTTGCAATTTAATTGGTTATTCTGACGCGGATTATGCAGGCTGTAAAACTGATAGGAAAATCACCAGTGGTACTTGTCACGTTCTTGAATATGCATTAGTATCATGAACTTGTAAAAAACAAGCATGTGTTGCTCTTAGAACAACCGAAGTGGAGTACATAGCAGCGGGTAGTTGTTATTTACAAATTCTTTGGCTTAAGCAACAACTCAGTGACTACAGACTTTATCTCGGATGCATTCCTCTTTGATGCGACAACACAAGTGCGATAAACATTACAAAAAATCCCGTCATGCACTCAAGAACCAAACACATTGACATACGACATCATTTTTACAAGATCATGTGCTTCAAGGTGATGCCGAAGTAACATTCGTAGATACTCATAATCAACTTGCGGATATATTTACAAAACCTTTGGCAAGAGAATCATTTTTTAAAATTCGAAGAGAACTCGTAATTTTAGATGAGAACGATGTTTAAATCATCTAATATAAAGCTTCATCATTCAAGATATTATGTGTCTACTTTTATTTTCTTTCCCATCTTTTACTCTTTTTGATAATGTCAAAAGGGGGAGAAAATTCTTGTATGCTTGTGTATATTTCCTTATTTTCAAATTTTAAGATACAAACAAATACTCCTTCAAGAAATCAAGTTTCAAATAATCAATTCATGAACTTCTCACATTAAAAGAGAGTTATGCAACTTAGGGGGAGAATTCTTTTGGAAATTACAAAGCATCCAATGAAGAATGTTTTGTCATCATTAAAAAGGGGGAGAATGTGAAGTCAAGCTCTTCAAATGATCTACATATGTTTTGATGACGACAAAATTCTCAATAGCTTGAAGACAAATATATTTCAAAGCAAAAGATATAAGTCAAGCTCGTGATTTTAACTTTTACATAGGTATATGAAAATCCAAACTTTTATAATCTTAGTGCTCAAAAATATTTTTAATCATGCATATAAAGATTCTGGTGATAAAATGAGAAAAATTTAAGTGCTATATTTTTAAAATAATATTTTTAAAATTTTTGATCTAGTGCAATCAATTGCACCTTTTCCTCAATCGACTGTACACTTAGAAAAACATGAAGAAAATGATTCTGTAGTTAATGAAATTGATTGCATCCATATGACAATCGATTGTCATAGTTAAAATTTTCAAGTATTTACAATGTTAAAATGATACAATCGATTGTATCATTACTGCAACCGATTGTATGCTCCCAGATTTTGAAAAACCATTATTTTCCTGCACCTTTTGAGAAACATCTCTTCATGGCAACACTTGTACCTTTTCACTTTCAATTATTCAGAATATCTCCAACCTTTGCCATGATTTTTGAAAAGGTATTACTTCACTATAAATTGTTTCTGATTTTTCAAAATCAAATAACCTCTTTCAAATTTAGAAAAACACTCTACCAAACTTTAACAAGAATCTTTCTATATTCAGATTTGTGAACATAATTTTCATTGCATATTGAAAGTTTTCTTGAGCACAAAAGAGAGTAATTGTTTCTGATTTTCATATTTGATAGAGAAGACCATTCAAGTGATTGATTCATTATTCACCTTCATCCAAACTCTTGTAAAAATGAAATACACTTATTATATATTTGCTATCCAGGATTGTTGGAAGCAAATTGTGAATTGAAGAGAATTGTTCTTCTTGCAAATAGTGGTTTAGATCTTAAAGATTTTAAGAGAATTTGATCTCCCTATAGGTTAGATAGTAAGCATCACCATTGGTGTTAATAGGTTGTACAATCATTCTAACTATAATGAAATCTCTTACTTGTGTAAGGGGACTAGAGTACTCTCGGTCTGTAAGGGGAACCAATATATATCGTTGTGTCTTTTTACTTTATGCACTTTACCATTTCCTAACACCGTCATAACCAGAAGAATACTTTATATGTTTAACAAAAACCAGTACTTTTAAAGAACTTAATTGTTGCACTTTCTTAGGCGTTTTATGAACTTACACCTTGTTCAATTGTTGCGCTTCCACTATTGTTGTACCTGAAATGGAGAGAGTATGAGAATTAGAGATTGAAAGAGAACTCAGAAGAGGGATTTATACAAGAAGTTTCATTGTGTTAGAGGTAAGCCTAAACTTAGCTTAGGGTTTTGTAATTGGTGATGTGATCGTTGGATTTTGTGAATTGTTGGGTGAAATTTGGGAATTTTAGAAATTATTAGGGTTAGGGTTCATATTGGCTTAGGGTTAGAGTTCATGTTTATAAAAGGGTTACGGTTCTTGGTGATGAGGGTTAGGGTTCTTGGTTTTATCCGGAGGAAAATATGAAGGTCCAATCGGCCTTGTACCTACACAGCGGTCTCAACAGCCGCTCGATGTGGCTTAATGGGGTGATGGTTAGGGTTTCAAGGTTGGGATCTAGGGTTCGTATGGTTTGCAATGTTTCTGGGTTTGGGATGAAGATTCTGGTTGAAGTTCAACCAGAGATCTGGGTTTTGGTGGTAGTCAAGGGTTCGCTCATGGTGGTCTATAGTGGGGTTGAAGCGGCGAAGCTGGTGAGGGCGATTTCAGTGAGGCTTTGTTTTAGAGAGAAAGGAGAGTATTAATGAGAGAGGTGAGAGAAGAGTGTGTTAGAGAGAGAAAGAGAGGGGTGAAATGAATAAAATGAGAAGAAAAAAAAAATTATACTCCCTCCACGATGATTTGGATTAGTGATGTATGGCCATCTACTGGCCACACGATAGGGATACCATTGACTGGGCTCCCTACACAAAATCATACAATACTCCCCAGTCAACCTCAGCTCACAACCGCAAGATTATAATATTTTTGATCAAGGGGCCAGGATTAACTCCTGGTGACCACAGGATCTAGATCAGATGATCTAAAAGTATTAGTGCACCAAAATACACAGAACTCATCACACAATGCCAAACAGATCAAACAATTATTCTGGGCCAGGCCTGTTTCTATCCACACTCCAGTTTTACACACCTAAGCTAAAAGTACACCCCTTGTGCTAATTGGACTTAAGAGAATCTTCGGGCTTAAACCCTTGTTACTCATACACTCCTGTTTTACTACCTGAACAATGAATACACCATCTGGTTTTATTTAAATAGTTTATTTAATTAATTAATTTAATTTATTTATTTGTTTTATTTTATTTATATAATTTATATATTATAAACAATTATCAAATTTTCTGTCATGCTATTTTCATCACTTGCACTAAATCATTTTTCATTTATCATAAAATAATCATGTTTGTAAATAAATATTTGACTATTATTAAAAATATTTAATATATTTCTAATAATAAAAAATAATTATTTATTAACTATTTTTAAAATACTATCCCCTTTATCAATGCATCAAATAATTTTTCATCATTTCAAAATTATTTTATTTCAAACTTCATCATGCATTCTAAGACAGCTAACTCATCAAACTTAACATCATTTTCCACTAACATAATTTCAATTTCAATATTATTTTCAAAAAAAGATTGTGGATATATTTTCTAAATTAACTGCGAACTTCGTCTATGACTACACTATTTTCAAACCCATACAAGGTTCAAGGATAATTCTAAAACATGTACACAATCCATAAAAAAACTAACCAAACACATACGAACTATGAATTTGGACTCTGATTCTTTGCAAGGAGATACATAGGCACGCGGTTAAAACCAAGGCGAATTCATAACTAAAAAACTAAATCATTTTCTTAAATATATGGAAATAATAAAGTGTTAAATAAAAAACCCCTGATTTATCCTACGATCTGAAAAAGGAGCCCCTTGAGAACAAGGGAGATGAAGGGTTCCTAACACCTACCTTTTGTCTAATCGACTCACGAATTTAGAATCTCTAACAAAATTAGGGTTATCTGTTATTTCCCCGTCCTTAGGACAAAAAATTAATGGTGGCGACTCTTTATTTTTGCGGGTTACGATAACTGGTGACTTTGCTGGGGAAAATAATTCTATGGTTTAGAGTTTCCCTAACTTTTAGGTCTAGAGTTTTGGGGCGCTTTCTACTTATAACATGTTTTTATATTTTTTTATTGGTTTATTGTTTGTATATTATTTATCGCATTATTATATTTTTATCATGTTATTGTTGGTGGGCTTTAAATTTCAAAAAAAATATCAAACTATAGAAAGAAGGATTGTCAATTGGCCAAGGGGGTTTAAAATCCCTATGAGTTTTTGCGACGACTTCGACTAGAGTCGGTAGAGTTCCAAGGAATATCTTTTAGAGGGCTAGACTCTCTTGGAGGTAGGACTTCAGGATTTGGTCAATGAGTCTTTGTATAACCCTAAAACAAAATCTCATGGTGAGACCTTGAATGACCTAAGAGACAAAAGTCTCGGTCTATAAAGAGGCTCCATCTAAGGGAGGCCCTTGTGCTTTTTCCCTTTGGTGTTATACATGATACTCTTAAGGAAGCCACCTGTGATACGGTGGGAGAACTGACTTGAGGTTTTGCGTTTTGTGTTTTCAAATGTTGCGGTTTAGCAAGAGTCTCCATCGACTTTTATTTTATCCAAATAGGAAAGGTGAAAAAGCACAGGAAATACCTTTCGATATGTTTTTTAGTTCGGGGGATAGATTATGAAAAGGGAAGGTATTAGCACCCTTTTCATCCATGGTTTTCCATGGGCTCTTAGTTACTTGCTAGATCACTTGCTTTTGTTTGAAGATGCGCTTTATGTGGTTTTTGAAAGTATTTTGAAAAGGTGCCATCGTTTAGGCAAACTTTGTAATAGTTCTCGTTGGTAAGAACGTATACAAAGTGTTGAGCTTTTAAAAATATTTTAAATTTGGAAAGTTTTTTGAAAGTGTATGCGATTGTTTTTGAAAATAGCAAGGATATTTGTTTTGAGAGTGAGCAAGTAACTAAAAGTAATCTACCTACTCAAAAGGTCTTAGATGTGTTTCTCCTCCTCCTTTAGATGTTACTATCTTACCAATTACTTGGTAATAAGGTTCATCGTTGGATGTGAAGGGACGAGCGTTGGATCATCGTATGACCATGATAGCAATGTTGTGAGATGACTTAGAACTTTTTCTTTAGGGAGTAAGATCATTTTAAAAGGCAACTTTGATAGCGTCATCGAGGGACTATGATCTTGTATTTTTCAATTCATTTGTGCTAAGACATCCCACATGTATAACATGGCCATTTTGTAAGGCAACAATTGGAATTACCCTAAGGGTTTAAGTGTGTGAGTGTGTTAGATTGCATGCATAATTTGTCTTGAATTAAGGTTTTCTAAACATTGATTTTAGTCTTGTCATACATATCCTAATTACTAACAATTTATGAAAGCAATAAAAGTACGGAAAATAAAGATTCTAAGCTATTACAAACATTAGGGGGATGGGGTGTACAAACTTCAAATGGGGGTTGCAAATTAGATTCTAGGTCACTATTACAACCCTATTGAATAGGTAAGAATGTACAGGAAATGTAAAATGTTTGTCTGTTTAAAAAAGGAAAATAACTTTTGTTTAAGAAAATATTTCTGTCTCTCTTTTTTTGGTTAAAAGAAAATATAACATGCAAATATAAAATATTTTTGGTGTTGTTTTATTAATAATAAAAGAAAAATGATTGCAAAATAATAAAAGAGAAAGAAAACATAATCAGCGCAAAATGCTGAAAATAGAAGAGGTCATAAGTTCTGACTCTGACTTGCTGCACAAATAGAAACATGTTAGAAAAAATATGGATGTTCAGAAGTTCTTGATCTTCTGAGAACTCGGAAGTTTTCAGAAGTTCTGACACAACTGTCAAAACATTTCCTCTCTCCATGTCAGTCAGAACATCTGCAACTTACTTATTTCTTAACAGAACAGAAGTTGCATACATAATAATTATGACAAATTTCATGAAATATCAGAAGAACAAATCAGAAGCAACATGTATTTGCTAATTCTGGTTCTGAATCTTAATTTCCTTATGAAGCTCTGGATAGGTATTTCTTCTACTTAGGCAGGCAGATACATGAATTTCAGGATATGTACATCATCAGGATCAAAATATCTACATTGTATTAAATAAGCAAAATTTGACAATGCTTAATCAGTATGATGAGAGTAAGCAGAAAACTTCCCTTGCAGCTGGAGAGGATTCTGTGAACTAGAGGTTGGTCTTGAATTCTGGTGATGTTCTGAGAAACTTCTTCACGTACTCAGTAGGATGGAAGTTTTCAACTTCTGGATCTGCCAAAGGGTGATATTCAGACTTCTTTGAGGTGGAAGTGAATGGAGAGTGTATGGCAATAGGAATACAGAAGTTAAGGTAGCTTCTAATGTGTGAATCAGCAACTGCATGGATGGCTTTAGTCAAGAACACTTTGAGGAAAAAATGGAGGTTGAATGTAAGGAATCAATGCTAAGATTTTGGTATTTTTGTGTTTATAGTTTCCTGGGTTCTTGGAATTTTTGCAGTGGTTCCAAGCTTTCTTTCTCAATTTTCTCACCTCTTTCATAAATTTTATGGCCTTTTCTCAATGACCAATGGTGTTCTATTTATAGGAAAAGCTTTTGTATTTTGGAGATGTCAAGTGGTGCTTAACATTATGTGCTAGAAGCTGACTTACTCTTGAAGTAAGCTTAACCAGTATGTTCAATGCATCAAGTGGGATTTTTAACAGCACCTCAGCTGGATTTGGCAACGTGAATTAAGGAAAAGTAGAAACAACACGTGGGTCTAGAATACTTTTGCACAGAAGCTTGTCTTCCCAAGATAGTAGGGGTACACGTGGTGAGAATCTCTTGGAAAAAGACTTCACAAATGGTTGTGAGCATTAAATGGGTTCCCATGTGAAACTCTGAATCCTTGCATAACTCTGGATCAGAAGTTCTGCTTCAGCGTAGCATCTCATCTTATGATCCTCTTATCTTCTGATTTCAGCATACTCTGAAGGATCCTTCAAAACTTCCAATATACTTACAGCACGCTTTGTTACCTTCTTTGATTTAACCTTTGCAAACTCTGACTGAACCTCTATGAATACTGGCCCAGAAGTTCTGACCAAACTCTGTCTTGAGAACATCCAGAATTTGCTGAGTGTGAACACTGGCCCAGAAGTTCTGAAATTGTCATATTTCTTAAATACTTAGAAAAATTTCTAAGTTTTTAGAATTTGATTCTTCCAAAATAAATTTTGACTTTTGAAACTCTTGATGAAGCAAACTTCATATTCTAACATGTCTTGATGAAATATGATTTTTGAGATTTGATTTTGATCCAGAAGTCAAAGTTAAACTTCTTAGTGTGCAAATGACCATTTTGCCCTTGTGAATGGTCTGCTTGGAAAAATTGATAATTCAAGGCCTGGAGACTTGATGAAAGTAAACTTGAGGATCCAGGTTGATTCCTTGAGAAATGAGAGGGCAAATTTTGGGGTGCAACAGCTGCCCCTGTTCAAACTTCTTGAACCTAAAGAGTTAGATTGGCGGATCCGCCATTCGTGACTTGAAGGTGAAAGATGATTGAACACTAGAGTGCCCAGAAATTTGCACTCGGAGATGGATGGTGAATGGGCTTATAGATGCCATTTGGAGGAATGTTGGTAAACGCTGGAAGAAGTATTAGCACAAATGTCTTGTTGATTCATACTAAACTTGCTGTTTTACCTGTGTGAAAATGGGTTAGTAAAAATCCAGATGCTTGCATGATGTTCACCAGATGCAGTATCATGCTAAATGCATTGGTATGTACATGCTATGATGTATGAATGTGAAATGTGTGTTTTCATCCGGGAAAATAAATCCCTGACTATTGCTGAGGAAATTTTCGGAGGTTGAATCTCTGATTGCCTGTTGGAAATGAAGAATATGCATATCTTCAAATTTTATTGAAGGGATGATTTTGCTGGGGAACATCACTCAAATATCAGCTGCTATCTGGTCGGATCCAGGCTTTACAGTTATTGAGGATGAAGTAGTCGGTTTCTATCTGGTCGGATCCAGGTTTCATGGCAACTTACTGAGAGAAGAGATGAATTAACTGTTATATGGTCGGATCCAGGCTTTGCATAAAATTCCTTGAAATTGAATAGTCATTTGGTCGGGTCCTGGTTTCTCAACAACTGGCTGGGGATGCGGAGGTTAACTGTTATCTGATCGGATCCAGGCTTCACAGTAACTTACCGGAGGAAAGGATGAATTAACTGTTATCTGGTCGGATCCAGGCTTTGCAGAAAATTCCTTGAAATTGAATAGTCATCTGGTCGTGTCCAGGCTTTATGGTCTTTTTGGAAAACTGTACTATTATCTGGTCGAATCCAGGCTTCATAGTGTCTTTCCGGGAATCATGGTTAATTGTTATTTGGTCGGGTACAGGATTTACAATATACTGCTTGAAAACTATTATTTGGTCGGGTCCAGGCTTTGTAGATTTCTTTGATAAAGTTAATTGTTATCTGGTCGGGTCCAGGCTTCACAATAATTGCTTGAAAACTGTTATATGGTCGGGTCCAGGCTTTGCAGATTTCTTTGATGAAGTCAATTGTTATCTGGTCGGATCCAGGCTTCACAATAGACTGGTTGAAAACTATTATCTGGTTGGGTCTAGGCTTTGCGGATTTCTTTGATGAGGTCAATTGTTATCTGGTTGAGTCCAGGCTTCACAATAGACTAGTTGAAAACTGTTATCTGGTCGGGTTCAGACTTTGCAGATTTCTTTGATGAGGTCAATTGTTATCTGGTCGGGTCCAGGCTTCACAATAGACTGGTTAAAAACTGTTATCTGGTTGGGTCCAGGCTTTGCAGATTTCTTTGATGAGGTCAATTGTTATCTGGTCAAGTCCATGCTTCACAATGGACTGGTTGAAAACTGTCATCTGGTCGGGTCTAGGCTTTGCAGATTTCTTTGATGAGGTCAATTGTTATCTGGACGAGTCCAGGCTTCACAATAGACTGGTTGAAAATTGTTATCTGGTCGGGTCCAGGCTTTGCAGATTTCTATGATGAGGTCAATTGTTATCTGGTCGGGTCCAGGCTTCACAATAGACTAGTTGAAAACTGTTATCTGGTCGGGTCTAGGCTTTACAGATTTCTTTGATGAGGTCAATTGTTATTTGGTCGGGTCCAGGCTTCACAATAGACTGGTTGAAAACTATTATCTGGTCAGGTCCAGGCTTTGTAGATTTCTTTGATGAGGTCAATTGTTATCTGATCGGGTCCAGGCTTCTCAATAGACTGCTTGGGGATTTGGTTGTTATCTGGTCAGTTTCCAGGTTTCACAATGAATCTCTGAGGATGATTTCTATCTGGTCGGATCCAGGCTTCGCAACGGCTTTCTTGAAAGGACGGAAATGAGGACTGATATCTCGGTCGGGTCCAGGTTTCTCAACCATTTGTTGGGATAAAGAGACAACTCTACTAGGGAAAAGAAGTTAAACCTTGGTCAGATTGAGTTTAGGTTCTTCTATATATTTGAAGAGTTAGGATATTATCTGTTCGGGTCCAGGTTTCACAGCATTTTGAAATCATCTATTATCTGGTCGGGTCCAGGCTTCAGCAATTGAAGAAGTCAAACTGTTATCTAGTCGGGTCTAGTCTTAAGTAATAACTTGAAAATTGTGCTAATATCTGGTCGGATCCAGGCTTCATAGCATTTCTTGGTAGTAATAAAGTCTTTGTTGAAGGCTTTACTGGGAATTAGGGGTTGTGGCCCTGTGATTTACAGTCATTTGAAAGGAAAATTCAAATTGGAGAGTATAGACTCAGTCGGGTAAGGCAGATTCGGCTTGGGGAGGATACACCCTACTGGGGATGATGGGCTCAGCTGGGAGATTTAGACTTAATTGGGGAATTTGGGTTCAGCTGGAGAAGATATACTCAGCTGGGGAAGATGGACTCAGCTTGGTGATAAAAACCTCGGTTGGAGAAGATATACTCAGTTGGGGAAGATGGGCTTAGTTGGGCAATTTGGACTTAACTGGGGAGTATATACTCAGCTAGGGAAGATATACTCAACTGGGCAATTTGTGGTGTCTTGATTGTTGTACGTTGAGAAATTTGCACTTGGCTGGGGAAATAACTCTGTTGGGGAAATAAACCCTGTTGAGGAGGTGAATTTCCTTAAGGAAGAGATTTCCTAGGCTTCAATCTTGTAAAAATTGATTTAGCTGGGGAGAAAGTTGCCAAGAGATTGGGACTCTGGCAAGGGATTATCCTGTGTAAGGAGACTTTTATGGGCAACTCCGTTGGGGAAAGGTTTATTGTCACCGCCCTGGTGGGGATAATGATGATGAGATAACTCTGTGGGGCTATTTCATATACATTAAAGAGATGATGACTGATGCTTAGCAGGGCACATGTGCCAAATAGTTTTAATTGTGTTCATATGCATATGTCCATTCAATTTTAGTCATTGGACAAATTTGCATTCAAAACAAAGATAGAAAATTTTGCACTTCAAAGCGTATTTGTATTGATATTTTGCCCATGAATAGGCATTTTTGTACATAGAGACAGAAATCCTAGTAAGAGGAAATTGCCAAAAAAGAAAATAAAATTGAGAAATGAAAACAAATAGCCATGTGAAATGATCTCACTGCCTTCCAGCTCTACTATTGCCCCAATGTCTTCGAACATCCTTTGCCATTTATCGAAATTGATTGGATTGATCCTGGACCATTTGAACTTGGACCTTGGTGATAGAATTGACTGTGTAGATTTCACGGGACATAGTCGTACGCTTTTAATCCTTAATTTTTGCCTGAACCGCCCTTTCGGGTTTTCGGTCCACCAGGATACCCTTTTTTTCCCAAGTCGCCCTTTCGGGTTTTCAACTTGCCGGGTGTACCATCTTTTGCATATATCCCTAATTTTTTCCCAAACCTTTTGGTTTTCCGGGATGCCCTTATTTTTCTTAGGTGTGTCAACCTAACGGGTCTCTTATGCGTAGTATTTTTTAACTATGTCCGCGTTTATAGGATGTGGGAAGTCTTCACTGTCTATGGTGGTCAGTATCATGGCACCGCCAGAAAAAACTCTCTTGACAACAAACGGCCCTTCATAGGTGGGAGTCCATTTTCCTCTAGGGTCACCTTGTGGTAAAATGATGCGTTTTATCACCAAGTCACCAACTTGATATATTCGAGGTTTGACCTTTTTTTTGAAAGCCTTGATCATCCGTTTTTGATACAGAAGAATTGTGATGTTTGATTTTGAACTGAGTGCAAAGCTCAGTAATCATAGATATGTTGAGGTTAGTCTCATTGTCGGTGATGATCCTTTCGGGGATACAATAACGACAGATGAGGTTGTGTCTGATGAATCTGGCTACCATATTCTTGGTGACTGAGGTAAATGAGGCTGCTTCGACCCATTTGGTAAAATAGTCGATAACAACAAGAATGAAGCGATGTCCATTGGAAGCTGTGGGCTTGATCTCTCCGATCACGTCAATACCCCACATTGCAAATGGCCATGGGGCGGTCATGACATTCGGAGGGATTGGAGGTACATGGACTTTGTCAGCGTATATTTGGCATTTATGATAAGTCCTTAAATGTTGATGACAATCGGTCTCCATCGTTGACCAATAGTAACCTGCTCTTAAGATTTTCTTGGCCATCATATGTCCACTTGAGTGAGTACCGAAAAGACCATCGTGCATGTCTTCCATAATTTCCTCTGCCTCCTTCTTGTCTACACATCAGAGTAGAGTTGAATCACGGTTGCGCTTGTACAATATCCCATTACTTAGGAAGAATTTGGCTGCAAATCTTCGTAAGAACTTTCTGTCATTGATAGATGCCCCTTCTGGATACTCCTGTGCTTCAAGGTATCTCATCACCTCATGGTACCATGGCTTTTCCGTATTATTATTGAGCTCATAGCAATGTGTAGGTTTATCGAATCTTTCAATTGTTATCATAGGGGCTTCGTTGTCCCATCTGACTTTGAACATTGAAGACATGGTTGCCAAAGCGTCAGCCAACTGGTTTTCTTTCCTAGGGAAATATTCAAAAGTGATCTCTTCGAAGTGAGGAATCAGGGATAGCACAAGTTCCTTGTAAGGGATGAGATTGGGGTGTTTAGTGTCCCAATCTCCTTTTACTT
Organism: Vicia faba; assembly: GCA_948472305.1. Classification (NCBI taxonomy): domain Eukaryota; kingdom Viridiplantae; phylum Streptophyta; class Magnoliopsida; order Fabales; family Fabaceae; genus Vicia; species Vicia faba. Next base: position 1,117,304,258 of record OX451738.1, on the reverse strand, counting down.
GGCTGATCACTAAGGCGGAATCTCCAAACACATCCAAATGCTTGATCCTTAAATCAACAGCAACTTTCAGACCTAATATGCATGCTTCATACTCATCCATATTATTTGTGCAATCGAAACATAGTCTGGTAGTGAAAGGAGTGTGGCAACCTTCAGGAGAGATGATCACAACACCAATTCCATTACCTAAGGCGTTGGAAGCCCCATCGAATACCATAGTCCATCGGGATCCTTGTTCAGGTCCGTCATACGGTCTAAGTTTCGCTCAACTGGTTACCAGCATAATATTCTCATCAGGGAAGTCGAAATTCATTGGCTAATAATCATCCACAGCTTGATGGGCCAAATGATCTTCTAGTACACTTCCTTTGATGGCTTTTTGATTTGTGTATTGAATATCGTACTCAGTCAAGATCATATGCCACCTGGCTATTCATCCGGAAAGGGAAGGTTTCTCGAAGATGTAATTAATCAGATCCATCTTAGAAATCAACAAAGTGGTATGAGTCAACATGTACTGCCTTAGCCAGCGAGCAGCCCACGCTAAAGCACAACAAGTTTTCTCGAGCAATGAATATATGGTTTCACAGTCGGTAAAATTTTTGCTTAGGTAGTAAATTGCATGCTCTTTTCGGCCAGACTTGTCATGTTGGCCCAAAACATACCCCATAGAATTCTCTAGTACTGTCAAGTACATGATCAAGGGTCTTCCTTCAACTAGAGGCATGAGAATAGGAGGTTCTTGTAGGTATTCTTTGATTTTGTCAAAAGCAATCTGGCATTCATCGTTCCACCTGACTACCTGATCTTTCTTCAAGAGTTTGAAGAGTGGCTCACAAGTAGCAGTTAAGTGTGATATGAAACGGGCAATGTAATTGAGACAACCCAAGAATCCTCTGACTTCCTTTTCAGAATGGGGGACTGGAATTTCTTGGATGGCCTTTATCTTGGCGGGATCAACTTCAATGCCTTTATTACTAACAACAAAACCTAGAAGCTTCCCAGAGCATACTCCAAACGTGCACTTGTTAGGGTTTAACCTCAGCTTGTACTTCTTCAGTCTCTCGAATAGTTTGTGCAGGTGATCGAGATGTTCTTCTTCGGTTTGTGATCTTGCAATCATATCATCCACATATACCTCTATCTCATGATGAATCATGTCATGAAATAAGTCCACCATAGCCCTTTGGTATGTTGCCCCTGCATTCTTTAACCCGAACGGCATGACATTGTAGCAGAAGGTGCCCCATTGTGTAACGAAAGTAGTTTTTTCCATATCTTCGGGAGCCATCTTTATTTGATTATATCTTGGGAAGCCATCCATGAATGAGAAGACTTTATGTTGAGCAGTATTATCGACTAAGACGTCAATGTGTGGTAGAGGGAAATCATCCTTGGGGCTTGCCCTATTCAGATCCCTATAGTCTACGCACATGCAAACTTTCCCGTCTTTCTTTGGCACCGGCACTATACTGGCCACCCATTGAGGATAGGATGTTACAGCTAGGAATCCTGCATCAAACTGTTTCATTACTCCGACTTTTATCTTTTCAGACATGTCAGGCCTCATGCGACAAACTTTTTATTTAACACGAGGGCAATCTTCTTTAGTTGGCAGACGATGAACCACGATGTTGGTATCCAACCCAGGCATATCTTCATACGACCAGGCAAATACTTCCACATAATCGCGCAACATCTGAACCAAACGGCTCCTAACACTGTTTTCCAAATTAACACCGATCCTGATTTCTTTCTTATCTGACTCAATACCCAAGTTGATAACCTCAACGGACTCTTCATGTGGTTGAATAGCTTTTTCCTCTTGTAATAGGAGTCTGGCTAGTTCTCCTGGTATATCACAATCTTCCCCACCTTCGTCTTGGGCTTGGTTGATAGGATATTCAAAGTAAAAGTTGGAAATAGTTGAGTTATTGGTAATAGGATCCAGAGTGGATGTAGACCTGCAAGTGTGTATGTGTGTGTGTGCATGTAAGATACATGGCTATTTTTTTTTTGAAAATGTATTTGAAAGAAAAGAAAAACAATGAACACAAATATTTGAATGCAAAAGAGTCCAATGTGCTAAATGATCATATGATTCGATGAACATAAATAAAACCCTTGACAAAAGGACCAAAGTGCCCCAGGCTAGGTACATGGCTTAAAAGTCATTGTTTGGGGATAATATTACAGACATTGAGTTCCTGAATTGACAGAAAAAGTAAACAGAAATTACTCCTCAATGAAAGAAATAAGAGTGAAATCCTTTGCATGCCAATTGTTGAGCTTCCCTTCGGTTGTTGGGTAGATCCAGTCTTCAAAAGCACACTCATCATCAGAGTCTTCTACAACACTCACTTCATGTTTTTTGAGGTGGAGAGGCGGCTTCCAGTACGAGCACCTCTAATTTCTTTCTGAGCTTTAGAGGTGAAACCTAACCCAAACTTGTCTGCCTTGAACGGGATATCAAGGAGTTGACCCCACATCTCATTGTTTCCTTCTTCTACCATAGCACGGGCATCCTTAAGAGAAACCATCTTGGGGATAACTTTATTGGCTCTTGGAGTGTCGGAGGAGATTTTGGTGGTAGCCACAACTTCGAACGTATGGCAAGGAGTTTCTATGAATTCACCATCCATTTCTACGTACTTGAAAGAATTGAGATGGCTTACCATAAATTCTTCTTCACCGTAAACAGTGAAAACCTTCCCTTGAACCGGATATTTTAACTTCTGGTGGAGAGTAGAAGTGACCGCACCTGCCCCATGGATCCATGGGCGCCCAAGAAAGCAAGAATACGCAGGCCGTATGTCCATTATATAGAATGTGGAGTTGAAAATATGCGAACCAACCTTAATTGGGAGATTCACCTCTCCATGAACCATCCTTTTCGACCCATCGAATGCCCTCACAACAATATCACTTGGCTTCAAAACCAAACCTTCACAGTCTAGCCGATCTAAAGTGCCTTTAGGTAAAACATTTAAAGATGAGCCTGTGTCCACCAAAACATGTGCCAGAGTGGTCCCCTTACATTCAACAGAAACTTGCAAGGCTTTATTATGATTCTTTCCCATGGGAGTTAAATCTGCTTCGGAGAACCTCAGACCATTGCCAGCTGTCAGACTTGCTACGCAGTTCTCGAATTGGTCAGCTGTGGTTTCTTAAGGCACATGAGCCTTTTTCAAGAACTTAATCAAAGCTTGTGCATGGGTGTTGTAACATAGCAATAAGGACAACATTGATATTTTAGAAGGGGTTTGCCCCAACTGCTCTACTATTTTAAAGTCGCTTTTCTTGATGACTTTCAGAATCTCCTACATCTCTTGAGTGGATGGTTCTTCCGTAACAAACTTTTCAGCAGGTGCCTCTTCCCTGGAAGGCTCACCTTCTTTCCCTTTCCCTTTAGTATTGGCACCAGAATTGCCATTGGTTATGCAGACTGGAATTGTGGTAGTGGTTGGTGGTGAGATAACAGGGGAAAAGACCCTTCTTGTTCTTGTGTTTTTACTAGAACCAGCAATAGTAGTAACACCAGCTTCGTTATCATCAATCTAAGAATCTTGTTTTACCCCATGATAATAAACCTCGGCACCGTAATTCCATGGTACCTCTTTACCAGAGGTGTATGGAACAGGTCCGGCAGCAGTGATTATGAGAGGAGCAATGATCGGTTCGCTCGAAATCCTGATAGGACCTTTGGGTGAGATCCTAAGAGGTTTGTTTGAAATTGTTATGATGGCCAGATCTTCAGCTTTGTCGATTGAATTTTCGATGGCGGGGATCTTTTCGAATAGAATTTCGCGACTATCCATTAGGCGATGTATACCTTTCTTCAGTTCTTCACACCCATCGGATTGTCTCATACAGCCCACACAGTCTTTTTCACAGCCAGGGAAAGTCCCAACTTTCAACAAATTGTTCTTAATTACATTCACCAGAGTAGTTAATTCTTCAACAGAGGCAATGAAAATTGTGTCTTCGACAACATTAACACCTTTGTCATGCTTCAGCATTGGAGCAGTAATTACATTTGGCGTCGTAGGAGGATCAAATTCAATAGTCTTGTTGTCAATTAAATACTGGATTTTGTTCTTCAAAGCCCAACACTGATCAGTCTCATGCCCGGGGCTATTTGAATGGTAAGCGCACTTTGCATTTGGATTATATCTTGGTGACGAGGTGTCAGAGTTGGCGGGAGGATCTCGCAATGTCACTAAATTGGCTCTGAGCAAATGTTGAAGGGCTTGAGATAATGACATGCCTAACCTTGTAAATTGTCTTCTTGGAGCTTCAACATGTTGATGGTTTGCAGGTGATCTTTGAGTATTAGTCGGATTGGAGATTCGGACAGCATTGACAGGAAGATGATTATTCATTTTGGTATGGGCCTTTGCTCCATACACAACATTAACTTCTTTCTTCGCGGCAAAAGGTTTCTTGACAGGATTGGGAGTGGAAGTAGATGCCACAGAGATCTTTCCACTTTTAATGCCACTTTCAACTCTTTCACCGGTTAGGATTAATTCGGTGAAACCAGAAGAAGAGCAGCCAACCAACAGATTAAAGAAAGGACCAGATAATGTGCTCATGAACATGTCAATGTGTTCCCTATCAGTCAAGGGAAGTTGGACCCTACTAGCAAGGTCTCTCCACTTCTGTGCATATTCCTTAAATCCCTCATTCTTCCCCATGGTCATACCTTGCAATTAAACCCTTGTTGGTTCCAGGTCAGTGTTGTACTGATATTGATGGTAGAAGGCAGTAGCTAGACCCTCCCAAGTATTGATGCGAGAGCCATCCAACTGATAAAACCATTCAAGTTATGTTCCAGCCAGACTCTCTTAGAAAAAGTGAATCCATAGTTTTTTATCAGCAGTGTGCGGTTGTATCTTGCGCACATAGGACTTTAAATGGAGCTTTGGGCAAGAAACCACATCGAATTTTGAAAAGGTTGGTATTTTGAACTTGTGGGGAATGACTACCCCAGAGATTAAGCCCAAATCGTCAAAATTCAAACTGGGAATAGCTTGGATTTCAACCGCTTTCAACCTGTCTTCTAGTTTCTTGTATTTGATGTCTGTGGGAGGATATTGTTCATTGAAATAACCATCATCAGATTCTTGGTCATTGATGCAGTCGGCCTGAGTAATCTTGATCTCACCAATTTGGTTCTCGTCCTCCTCAGATGAATCTTCCTCTATTGGAATTTGACAGATTGTCTCCTTGAACCTTTTACCCATGTTGAGTAGCGCTTTCTTCTTTGGCTTTTTCTTAGCGGCCAACAAGGTCATCATATCTTGTTTCCCCTTGGCCAGGGCGAGTAAAGCTTCCTGAAATTGAGAATTCTGGGCCTGGAGTTCCGTTACAGTTTTCTCTAGATCCATCTTGCTGAAATAAATAGCGGAGAGATAAGGAAACCTGTTATGCGGAAACTTGTCATGTCATGATGCATGAATATGAAATATGTAAATGATTTAAAGGATTTAAAGAATTTAAATTTGTATAGACAAAGAGTGAACAAACGTTAACTTGCATTAAAGAGTTCTGATTTGAATACAAACATGCCTCTCGGGCTTACAATAACAGAAATATACATAAAGTAAACTCCTAAGACAGAAAAGTTGTGAGCATCCTCTTTGGCGCAATATAGGTGTTTAAACTCCTTTCTTCATGAATCTCTCTTGTATGCTCTAATATCTTCCTCTTGCTCTCATAGAATTTAGCTTCAAAGGTGTCTCGCTCTCCTCGTAACTGAATCCAAGCATTTTGCAAATCTTCAAGGGAAGTAGGCATATCGGGATAGAGGATAGTATGTGGAATGTCTCCCTCAACTACTGGCTCCATGATAACAGGTAAGACAACTTCATAAGGCATCTTAAGACTTTGAGCGTGAGCCCTCACCTATTTAAGATAAGGCTCCAAAGGAATGGAATTCTTACGCCCCAATGTCTTGCTATCAACTTTGTTAATCATACCCCAAGCTCGTATAAATCTTTGACGGTAACCTTGGGTATCGCTTTCGTAATCGAATGCAATTCCTTGGATGAGTACCTCATGAGGGCCATCTCTCCTAGCATATCCAAATTATCACAAAGCTAAACACGGGTTGTAAGTAATGCCTCCCCTAATGCCAAGTAGAGGGACATTAGGGAATTCCCCACAGCGATCAATGATGGTAATGTCTTCCAAAGGGCGATAATACCAACTGATATCAGCATGTGAAAGTGACATAAATCTTTTAGACCACCTCATACTTGTTCATTATTCACCACGGATCATGGTAGGTGCGAAATAAACCACCTAGCCAAAATAGGAGTGCAACACATCATAGTCCCCCTTTTCTTCAAAGTGCGAGAGTGAAGAGAATGCAAGATGTCTCCAAGCAATGTAGGCACCAGATTACGAGATATGAAAACCTTGATCGCATTTACATCTATAAATTGGTCAGGATTTGGAAATAGTACCAACCCATAGATGAGAAGAGCCAAAATTTCCTCGAAGGCTTGTAGATCCAAAGTATTCCAACACTCTTGAGCCTTCTCCATCAAAAACATTGCTAGGAACCCTTTGGCACCACTCCTTGTTACCCAATTTGCTACTATGTCAGATGGTTGCAAATTTAGAGCTCGAGAAATTTCCTCAGGTTTAGGATCTCTTTCGACACCGTTGAAAGGTAACTGATTAAGAATAGGGGTCCCCATGAGTTGAGAAAATTCTTCCAAAGTGGGCACAAGTTGGTAATCGAGAAAAGTGAAGCAATGATGTAAAGGGTCGAAGAATTGGACAAGCGCCTTTACCATATCTTCTTCAATACTTGAGGTAACCAGACTAAGGAGTCGACCATGTCTTTTGGTGAATGGATAATCTTCAGGTACCCTTGATACTAAATCCTTGAGTTGTGGAGGTATCCTTACGAGACTGACTTGGATAGTGCTCCTACGAGTGGAAGCCATGTCCTACAAAACAGAACAAAGATGAATCCAAAAATCCTTGAAATGGTTAGTCATAATGCTTATGGTATGATGTCATGATGTTATGTAAAAATATACGAGGTAAGAAAATTTATGTTCACACAAAGCAGACAAATCCTTAGCTTTAGGCTTGCATGGGGTTTGTAGGTAAGTACCCTCTTGAAGTTTTAGTTGGCTCAAACTGTCCTAGTTAATAGTAATCAGGTTCTAAGGGATCTCAATATCACTGATCTTTCCCTCAAGTTTTGTTCAATAAGCGATTGACTCGCAACTAAACAAAACTCAAGAGTCAAACCTCAATGAGTGTAGCATCGAGTATCAACCAACTTCGGACTGCACCAAAGCCGATTATCTTGCTACTTTCTAATGGCCAAGTTGGCCAAGTAAGGTTCTAAGGTCAGTTGATGTTTTACGATACCACGCGGTGGCCTCGTACTCTCCTTGACTGACTCAAGGGTTACCGGTACCAACCAAAGTGCCACATCAATGCATCTACTTCTTCAACCATGTCGGTATACCCTGCACAGTTCCCTCACAGTTTATTGGTACTTACCTAAAGGGTGTCCCCAAATCCGGGTGTAGGATTTAAAGCAAACCCAAACAAGGAACCAAAAATGTAAAGCAAACAAATCAAACAATGTAAGCAAGTAAGTGTGATATAACCCTAAGGTAACCCCACTTTAGAATTTCCCCAGCAGAGTCGCCAGTTCTGTGATACGGTGGGAGAACTGACTTGAGGTTTTGCGTTTTGTGTTCACAAATGTTGCGGTTTAGCAAGAGTCGCCACCAACTTTTATTTTATCCAAATAGGAAAGGTGAAAAAGCACAGGAAAAACCTTTCGAGATGTTTTTGAGTTCGGGGGGTAGATTATGAAAAGGGAAGGTATTAGCACCCTTTTCATCCATGGTTTTCCATGGGATCTTAGTTACTTGCTAGGTCACTTGCTTTTGTTTGAAGATGTGCTTTATGTGTTTTTTGAATGTATTTTGAAAAGGTGCCATCGTTTAGGAAAACTTTGTAATAGTTCTCATTCGTAAGAACGTATACAAAGTGTTGAGCTTTTGAAAATATTTCAAGTTTGGAAAGTGTTTTGAAAGTGTATGCGATTGTTTTTGAAAATAGCAAGGATATTTGTTTTGAAAGTGTATGCGATTGTTTTTGAAAATAGCAAGGATATTTGTTTTGAGAGTGAGCAAGTAACTAAAAGTAATATACCTACTCAAAAGGTCTTAGATGTGTTTCTCCTCCTCCTTTAGATGTTGCTATCTTACCATTGACTTGGTAAGAAGGCTCATCGTTGGATGTGAAGGGACGAGCGTTGGATCATCGTATGACCATGATAGCAATGTTGTGAGATGACTTAGAACTTTTTCTTTAGGGACTAAGATCATTTTGAAAGGCAACTTTGATAGCGTCATCGAGGGACTATGATCTTGTATTTTTCGATTCATTTGTGCTAAGACATCCCACATGTATAACATGGCCTTTTTGTAAGGCAACAAGTGGAATTACCCTAAGGGTGTAAGTGTGTGAGTGTGTTAGATTGCATGCATAATTTGTCTTGAATTAAGGATTTCTAAACATTTATTTTAGTCTTGTCATACATACCCTAATTACTAATAATTTATGAAAGCAATAAAAGTACGGAAAATAAAGATTTTATGCTATTACAAACATTAGGGGGATGGGGTGTACAAACTTCAAATGGGGGTTGCAAATTAGATTCTAGGTCACTATTACAACCATATTGAATAGGTAAGAATGTACAGGAAATGTAAAATATTTGTCTGTTTAAAAAAGGAAAATAACTTTTGTTTAAGAAAATATTTTTGTCTCTCTTTTTTTGGTTAAAAGAAAATATAACATGCAAATATAAAATATTTTTGATGTTTTTTGATTAATAATAAAATAAAAATGATGGCAAAATAATAAAAGAGAAAAAAAACATAATCAGCGCAAAATGCTGAAAATAGAAGAGGTCAGAAGTTCTAACTCTGACTTGCTGCACAAACAGAAACATGTTAGCAAAAATATAGAAGTTCAGAAGTTCTGGATCTTCTGAGAACTCAGAAGTTTTCAGAAGTTCTGACGCAACTGTCAGAACTTTGCCTCTCTCCATGCCAGTCAGAACATCTGCAACTTAGTTATTTCTTAACAGAACAGAAGTTGCATACATAATAATTATGACAAATATCATGAAATATCATAAGCACAAATCAGAAGCAACATGTATTTGCTAATTTTGGTTCTGATTCCTAATTTCCATATGAAGCTCTGGATAGGGATTCTTCTACTTAGGCAGGCAGATACATGAATTTTAGGATATATACATCATCAGGATCAGAATATCTACATTGTGTTAAATAAGCAAAATCTGACAATGCTTAATCAGTATGATGAGAGTCAGCAGAAAACTTACCTTGCAGCTGGAGAGGATTCTGTGAACTGGAGGTTGGTCTTGAATTCTGGTGATGTTCTGAGCAACTTCTTCACATACTCAGCAGGATGGAAGTTTGCAACTTCTGGATCAACCAAAGGGTGATATTCTGAATTCTTTGAGGTGGAAGTGAATGGAGAGTGTATGGCAATGGGAATACAGAAGTTAAGGTAGCTTCTAATGTGTGAATCAGCAACTGCGTGACTGGATTTAGTCAAGAACACTTTGAGGAAAAAATGGAGTTTGAATGTAAGGAATCAATGCTAAGATTTTGGTATTTTGTGTTTATAGTTTACTGGGTTCTAGGAATTTTTGCAGTGGTTCCAAGCTTTCTTTCTCAATTTTCTCGCCTCTTTCACAAAATTTATGGCCTTTTCTCAGTGGCCAATGGTGTTCTATTTATAGGCAAAGCTTTTGTAGTTTGGATATCTCAAGTGGTGCTTAACATTATGTGCTAGAAGTTGACTTACTCTTGAAGTAAGCTTAACCAGTATGTTTAATGCATCAAGTGGGATGGTTAACAGCGCTTCAGCTGGATTTGGCAGCGTGAATTAAGGAAAAGTAGAAACAACGCGTGGGTCTAGCATACTTTTGCACAGAAGCTTGTCTTCCCAAGATAATAGGGGTACATGTGGCGAGAATCTCTTGGAAAAAGACTTCACAAATGGTTGTGAGCATTAAATGGGTTCCCATGTGAAACTCTGCATCCTTGATTAACTATGGATCAGAAGTTCTGCTTCTGCGTAGCATCTCATCTTCTGATCCTCTTATCTTCTGATTTCAGCATACTCTGAAGGATCCTTCAAAACTTCTTGTATACTTACATCACGTTTTGTTACCTTCTTTGATTTAACCTTTGCAAACTCTGACTGAACCTCTGTGAATACTAGCTCATAAGTTATGACCAAACTATGTCTTGAGAACATCCAGAATTTGCTTAGTGTGAACACAGGCCCAGAAGTTCTGAAATTTTCATATTTCTTAAATACTTAGAAAATTTTCTAAGTTTTTAGAATTTGATTCTTCCAAAATAAAATTTGACTTTTGAAACTCTTGATGAAGCAAACTTCATATTCCAACATGTATTGATGAAATATGATATTTGAGATTTGATTTTGATCCAAAAGTCAAAGTTAAACTTCTTAGTGTGCAAATGACCATTTTGCCCTTCTGAATGGTCTGCTTGGAAAAAAATGATAATTCAAGGCCTGGAGACTTGATGAAAGCAAACTTGAGGATCCAGGGTGATTCCTTGAGAAATGAAAGGGCAAATTTTGGGGTGCAACACCACCCTTATGGGGAGGGTAAAATATTCGTAAAACAAAACAAGGAACTTACCTACTAAGGATATTTTTCATAACCCCACCACAATGTTACATCCCCATGCATACATACATCTTGTATTTCAAAATACTCATTATTTTTACATTTGTGTTATCTTATTCCCAGAATTCCTAAGAAAAAATAATCAAAGGTTTTTGGTGAGTATCGTGAAGATGAATACCAATAACAAATAAACCATCCGAGTTAGCGTATGGTCCATGATTTGAAGAAGATCAAATTGATCTGGGGAAACTAATAGAGAGATCTATGAAGATGTTTGTTTGACGCTATGGGGATATCCTTGAGTTGACCAAGATGAATGTGCAAGTGAAAGCAGTCACTGCCCTTGCTCAATTCTACGACCCTGCGCTAAGATGCTTCACCTTCCATAACTTTCAACGAGAACATACTTTGGAAGAATTTGATAGGATCTTGGATTTCTCTGGAATCAAAGATGAAGCTTACAAAGGAATTGGACATACTATCAGCATCAGAAATTTGGCTAAGGAGATATGGATAACTTTCACTGACATGCTACTTAATTACAAGAAAGATGGGGAAGTTCAAGGGATTAAAAGACAATACTTAGAATCTAAGTCTCTTTCTTTTACTGATAAGAAATAATGGGAAGCTTGTGTGGACTATTAAGCACTACTAATTTTTGGTTTGGTTTTATTTCCAAATACTATCGATTATATTGATTCTGCAGCCATTAATGTATTTTAGACCGTAAAGGTGTTAAATGCTGATCCTACTCCAACTTTACTTGCTGATGTTTACTACGCCCTTCATACAAACTATGAAAAGGGGAGGGGCGTTCTAAATTGTTGTATTCCTCTCTTATAATCTTGGCTCATTTCTCACCTCTACAAAGAGGACTATATGTTTAAGGACTTAACAAAGAATGAATGGTCCCAAAAGTTGGGGGTTCTTACCGTTGATTCTTTTTTATGGTATGCTAGGAAGTTGAACATATGTGATATTGTCTATAGTTATGGAGAATTTCTAAATGTTCCCCTTTTGTAATAAGAGGATGTATTAACTGTAACCCTATTTTGGCTTTACATCAACTTGGGTACCCTTTGGAATATAAACCTTCCGACGATCAACTTCAACAATTGGTCTTTTATGATATGGGTAAGAACAAACCCGAGTTACTTGCAAAAACCATCCAAGCTTGGAGTAGCGTTCACAAGAAAGGTGCTAAATTTGGAAGGAAGAATACATTGGTAAGAGAGCCTTATACTCAATGGGTTTTGGAGAGGGTTCGAATCCTCAAACTGCCATTTGATATTGATTATACATACATACCAGACATACCAAATCCGCTTCCGATGTCAGTGGAGGAGATAGAAGAGCTAAAAAAATTCCCTTGAGCAAGCTCAAAAGGGCAAGGAGAATTTGAAACATGACCTCTATGACCTTGCTATTGAGAAGAATCATTTGCAACGAGAGCTCGAGATAAAAGACCAACAGATTCAAAGAGAACGTAAATTAGCTAAGAAATAAAGGTCTAAAAGAAAGCGTTCAACCGAGGGGTTGCTAAGTGCTACTTTCAATCTTGACTCCCACAATCAACGATTAGATGATGCTATAAGAGAAATTGGAAGGCTTAAGAAATGGTATGATAAAGCGTTAAAGGAAAAAAGAGAATTGGAAGAGGTTCTGAGAATCTAAACTCAAGGGTTGCAAGAAGGTGCTTAAGATCAAGTAGACTAGATTCAAATCCTTCTCACAAGTCTCCAAGAAAGCCAAGAAGCAGACGCGAGATAACACCTTAGAAAAATAAGAGCAGAAGAATCTCTCTCTTAAAAGGTGGAGGAATATGAGCAAGTATGCCTAGAATTAGAAGGCCTCCAAAAGGATTTTATTATACAAAGGGAGCTATATAAGGAGATGAGGGATGAGAAGAGATATTGGGAATAGGACAACAATGTCATAATCCATATACTTTACAAGGAGTATCTGAGGTACAAATACAAACACACAAAGCTTTCCTTCCTATCAAACAATCTTATTGGTGACATTCCTAGAAGCTTGAGAGACGCAGAAGTCGTGATGGTCCCTCTTCTTAAGGACATTGAAGACTTTCGTAAACGTGCTTAGGAGATTTTAGTTTACCTTTGGTTATTTTGTTCAGTATTTGACAATTGTTTTTCATTCAGTATTTCCATTCGGTATTTGTTTCAGTATTTGGATTGTATTTCCCTTTCAAGGATGATGGTTTCTATTCAATAAAAGTACTTTGGTTTCAACATCTCATTTGTGTATTTATTTTTGGATACTCGCCAACAAAAAAGTAAAACCTGGAAAAAAAATAATAAAAAGGAACCCAATGTGAATAAGACATTCGAATAAAATCTTAGCATATTCATACGCATTCATCCAAGCACAAGCATCACATTTCACATTTCATACAAAAAACTCATTGTTTTCATATCATCTCCAGTCAAATCATTGGGAAAACTACACCACCTTCCCGACCTCCATATCAAACAAGAGCCCATCAAAAGAAAGTAATGGAGAAAATCGAGGAGAGCCAAGATGCCTTACAAGAAGACTTGTGTGATCGGTGGATCTGGAACTGACTGTTTAACGCTGGTTCGCGAAATGTCGCGGAAGCAAGAGTCGCCACCGTCTTTTATTTTCTCCAAATGGAAAGGACAAAAGCACAGAAAAATTCCTTATAGAGATTGCTCTCGGTTCGGGAGGTAGGTTATAGAAAGGGAAGGTGTTAGCACCCTTTCTATCCATGGTTATCCATGGGCTCTTAGATACTTGCTCAATGTGTTTTCAAAATGTTTGTTTGCTTTTCAATGTGGGTTTTAAAAAAGTTTCTTTGAAAAATTTCAGTTCGACTCGTACGTCAGAGTGTTTGAAAAATTTGCTTTGAAAGCTTTTGAAAAGTGTTGGTGTGAAAAGATTTCAGTTTGTTTTGAAGAGAGCAAGTATCCATGAGTCGTCTACCTACCCTAAGGAATTCGTCTGTGTAAATGTCCTTTAAAGTAGTGCCATCCCACCATTGAGAGGTAGGTAGCACCACCGTTGGAGGTGTTCGGGTCAATTCGAGTTTGTAGGGACATGGTGATCACCGGAGCAATAGGAAGACACCTTAGAAGCTACCCTCATGCCAGGATCCCGGATCATGAGGACTTACTAAGACATCCTCTACTCGACGATCACCTTTCGAGGCAAGGCAACAGTGAGGCGTACCCTAGGGGTGGTGTGTGTGATTTGTGTGTCATTTTCATTGATATTTGTCTTGTCATGTTCATTGTGATCTACGCTTGATTTTATTTACGACCATACATTCTTTCATGCTTTTGTTAACAGTTAAAAATATTTGCGGAAGAGTAAATTCTAAACTATTACAAATGGCGCGGGTCCACATCGCCAAAATTAAACCGAACCCGATTTGACGGAAGGTAAATAAAGCAAAAGAAATAAAAGTGCGAAAAGTAAATGTTACAACGCTTTGGGAGAAGTACATAATCATTTAAACGACATAAAATAAATGTGCAAAATTAAACAATTAAAATATGGGCGTTGGACCCTTTTGCAAAATATTAAATTAATAAAGAATTAAAATTAAAAATTAAAAAAAGAATGTTTTTGGTATTTTTATGTTTTTTAAGATTTAATAGAAAATTAAAATTAAACTAAAAGGCAAACCCTAATTCTAATAGCTTTTAAATTTATTGTGAAAATATTAAATTGAAACCTAAATTAAACCTAAATTTTTTTTATGTACAATGTTAATTATGAAAAATAAATATAATGAATATTATTATGGTAAAAGGGAAAAAGAAATAAAAACAATAACCAAACCTATTCCTACATATTTTTGTATTTTTGTTATTAAAAGAAATTAAAATCACAACCTAATTTAAAACTAAATAATTACATATTAATTTATTTATGAAAATATTAGAATAAAATATTTATTAGGTTTTTCTTGTCTTTTCTGATTTTTATGATATTTTATATTTTGGTAAAAATAATTATTTAATTAAATCAAAGCAATAAAATGAATAAAACAATAATTGGAAAAAATAAAAGATGAAGAAAATGCAAACCAAAGGGGTTCAGGCCCTAAAGTGGAGGTACAGGCCTTAGCAATCTGGCCCAGTTAAGCATGAGATTTGTGGACTTTTCCAGGCCACGTATGCGCGCGTTGACTCATCCTCATGGTGTTCTTCAACTCTGAACCCTTGATCTGCATCCTTTGGACGCGTGGATGTTGATTTCTGAGCGTGTATGATGATCCTTAACGTAAGTGCTGCATAGGAGTTATTATGGAAAAATAATATTGAGATATGCAAGACCTGGGACTTGAACCCAGGTCATGAGGGTTACCAGCGCTTCCTCCAACCAACTGTGCCAATTCACGTGTATTAACATTAAACATTAAACAAATAATATAAAACAAACAACGCATATGGATAAAGTTTTAGCGCGAAATTCAAAAGAACGTATCACTGGTTGCCACGATATCACCGTCCTCCCTGTTCCTGAAACATCAAACGCATAGGCCACGGTTTTGGATGCGTTTCATTAGAAGGCTTTTGGAAAAATAGCGAATAGGTTCTGAGCACTCATAAATGGAGCGCGATGGTCCTATCTCCTTCGTCCAGATGAGCTGGTTTGAATGGTCATGGTTTCGTGGGCTAATTTTTCCTTATTGCAAAAGCCCCAAATTAAGAACTCTGAAAACCCTAAAAGTCAGTTATGGCAAAATCAAATATACAGCACAAAAACGCAATTGGACCACATGGTTAGTTTCAAAACTTCACAAGGAACATGAATATACAATTAAAATGCAATGAGGATGCCTAGAAATCAAAATACGATCATGGATTTTTCTTGGTACAGTTTGAATCCGTTTTACCAATTCTTTGCGTTTGAGTTGATGTTAGGGATTGGAATCGCTTCTGGGAACCTTGAAGAAGCTATTGGAAAAGGAATGGTGCTTTGAATTAACCTCTAGCAATGATTTCAGAATTGAGTTTTTTCAACAATTTTCCAAGTTTGTCTATTGTTCTTCTGCGCAGCTTTTTGTCCAATCCAATTAGGTTTAGGTTCCTGGTTATGTAGTGGAGGCATTAGGTCAAAGAAATTCAATCAAATCTCTTCCATTCAATGATTTTGCAAATTGATTTTATAAGATCTTTTTGAATCTTTTTTCATGTGTATTTGGTGTCAATTAGCTCAAATCAAACCAAAACTTTCCACATTTGCATATGCACGAATTATAGAAGCCAAAACATGTATAAAAAGATTGGTTTTGTTAGGTTAAATATTTTTTCACATATTTAATTGATTTAATTGAATTAATATAAATAAAAACTCAAATAAATAAATAAAAAATGAGAAAATACTTCCCTTTGGGCCAAGTGGTCGTGCATATGCTTAGAATGATGAATC
The DNA here is from genome assembly GCA_948472305.1 of Vicia faba. Taxonomy (NCBI): domain Eukaryota; kingdom Viridiplantae; phylum Streptophyta; class Magnoliopsida; order Fabales; family Fabaceae; genus Vicia; species Vicia faba. The sequence goes on along the minus strand of OX451738.1, from coordinate 1,117,288,096 downwards.
ATGGAAGAAAAATGGGCCCATTAGCATTTTTAGGTCATTTGGATCAAAGTTGACTTTTCAAAATATCCAAAAATTTCCCAACTTCCACAAGGCATAACTTGCTCAATTTTTAAGCTTTTCTCATGTTCTTGGACATTTTGGAAAGGTCTTTGAGTCCTCTAACCAATGCTTTGGTTCCATGTCATTTTGATTTACCAATCTCAAGTTATGGCCTTTGAATTAAAGTCCCTTTTTGTTGACTTTTGAAAATGACCTATAATGTTTAAATTGATAACTTTTTGTGAGAGCATTTCTTGGACTTGAAGTATGAAGATGAGTTGTAGGAAATGTCTTTCTCTTCAAAATGAGCTTTGGATGGAATTTTTCTGACAATCCATGTGAAAGTTATGCCCTGGTCAATTTCAGTTGACTTTTTCAGCTGTCCAAATATAGTAACTTTTGCATCTTGATGATCTTCTGAGCCAAATTTTGAGAATCATGATCAAGCATTGATCAAATGATGTTTGTGGCTTCAAAATGATATGTTGACCAAAAATTTGAACTTTTGACTGTCAAATGACCATTTTGCCCCTACAGTTGACTGTAGTGCAATTTAGGGTTTTGACTGTGCAATTTTGAGCTGAGTGCCTTGAAACTTTGTATGAGGATACTTGACCATCTTTGTGGGCATGTGAGACTTGATTGGGCCTTTGAAAACTTCATTTTCTTGATCAGAACCCAAACCCTAGTTTTGACTGTATAGGAGACAGTTGGACTGTGCAACCCTTGGGGACTTTTGCAACTTGACTTGGCCATTTCTTTGAGAATATGGGAGGGCAAATTTTGGGGTGCAACAGTTTCCCCTGTTCAATCTTCTTAGACCTGAGGATGCAGATTGGCTGACGTGCCTTTCGTAATCCGAGGGTAAAAGATGATTGGACACTAGAGTGCCCAGAAATTTGCGCTCACATAGTAGCAGTGTGATGATGGGAATGGGCTTATAGATGCCATTTAGAGGTTGCTGGGTAGGATGATGGGCTTATAGATGCCATCTGGATGTTGATCGCGTAAGAGATTCCTTAGCGAGAACCTGCATACCTGCAAAGGAAAAAATGAGTACCTGACACGTTGCAGGAGCTGATCTTTAGATGCTTGGTATAGATGTGCCCTGACTGGTTACAGGAGCTGAGTCTGGAGCTTCAAACGGTGATGAATGAACCAGGTATGGTTACTGCATTAGCATGAATGATAAGAGAACCTTGGGCGACTTTAACTTCAACAACGCTCGTTGAGAAAATCTTGATGGGAATTATTACCTTCGCAGTATTGGGAAGAGAACCATAGGCAATTATAATCTGAAAGGAATGATCACCTCACTCAACGTCGGAGAGGGAACCATCTGAAAAGGACTTACCACCTCACACACCGTCGGAGAGGGAACCATAGGAGACTATCACCTCACAATCATCGTCGGAGAGGGAAACATCTGAAAAGGACTTACCACCTCACACACCGTCGGAGAGGGAACCATAGGAGACTATCACCTCACACTCATCGTCGGAGAGGGAAACATCTGAAAAAGAGAATTACCACCTCACGCACTTGTCGGAGAGGGGACCATAAGAGACTATCACCTCACACTCATCGTCGGAGAGGGAAACATCTGAAAAAGAGAATTACCACCTCACGCACTTGTCGGAGAGGGGACCATAAGAGACTATCACCTCACACTCATCGTCGGAGAGGGAAACATCTTGGGTGACTTTAACTTCAACAACGCTCGTTGAGAAAAATCTTGGGTGTCTTCTACTGGGATAAGAATCAGGGAGATCTTAGGGTCGATCTGACTGAACCAGAGGAGGTTTTTTTTTTTGATAAGGATGTGATGAAGGAATCTGAGATGATTGCTACTCCAAATATATGATGAAGGAATCTGGGACGATTACTACCTCAGCAGGATGATGAAGGAATCTGGGACGATTGCTACTCCAAATATATGATGAAGGAATCTGGGACGATTACTACCTCAGCAGGACGATGAAGGAATCTGGGACGATTACTACCTCAGCAGGACGATGAAGGAATCTGGGACGATTACTACCTCAGCAGGATGATGAAGGAATCTGGGACGATTACTACCTCAGCAGGATGATGAAGGAATCTGGGACGATTACTACCTCAACGGGACGATGAAGGAATCTGGGACGATTACTACCTCAGCAGGATGATGAAGGAATCTGGGACGATTACTACCTCAGCAGGATGATGAAGGAATCTGGGACGATTACTACCTCAGCAGGACGATGAAGGAATCTGGGACGATTACTACCTCAGCAGGATGATGAAGGAATCTGGGACGATTACTACCTCAGCAGGATGATGAAGGAATCTGGGACTATTACTACCTCAACGAGTAAAGACTTTGATCGTTCTTTCCTGAAAAAGTAACGAATTAGTTGTATGCAATGTCATAATGCATGAATTGCCTGATTTTAAGATGTTCTCAAAAATAAATGAGATTGGGGTGATATGATGCGTCTATGCATGCTATAATGATGTATGGGACGTTTTATGAATGTGTTTTTCGTCTAGGAAAGTAAATCCTTGACGGGTGCCGGGAAGTCGTATCCTGGGCTGATGTTGAAGAATAGATTTTGCTTCCGCTGGGGATGATAACTGCAAGAATACCGGTAGGAGAAGATGACTCCGTCGCCGAATAAACTTGGCAAATGGAAGATTCTGCGGGGAGAAAAGATACTCTAGCGACCATGCTGGGAAGCAATACTCTGTGGGAGAGAGATGCTTTGCTGAATGTTGATAGTAACTTGCTGAGGATGTCTTATTGTTGGAAGTGTGAATAGACTTCGCTGGGGATAGGAAAGAACGACGTCGAGGACGCTCTTTCCGTGGCTTTTGGCTGAGGATAACCCAGTTATATCCTGTTAAGGAAATAACTCTTTAAATCAAGCCGGACGACGCGTTCGTGCTCTGCGAAGGATAAGCTTCCAGAATTTACTGGGGATAAGCTTACTGCTTGGGGATATGTGGATTCCAACCTTCCTGGGGAATCAGATTGGACTCTCCTGGGGAAGTATTGAACTGTATTGGTTATGTTCTTCAACGGAACCTACCTTGATACCCTGGGGGATAGAACAATCAGATTGCTTAGACCACCCGTTATTGCCCCTGTTTCTATGGGGGGAGCGGGAGACCTGTGAGGTGCTGATATATGTTGATGGACAAACCTTCTTCTGGTAGGCAGGTGGCAAGATGACAGGACATAGTCGTACGCTTTAATCCCTAACTTTTGCCTGGACCGCCCTTTCGGGTTTTCAGTCCACCGGGATACCCATTTTTGCCCAAGCCTCCTTTTCAGGTTTTCGACTTGCCGGGTGTACAGATTTTTCATTTCATCCCTTCATTTTGCCCGAACCCTTTTGGTTCGTCGGGAAGCCCTTATTTTTGCCTAGGTGTGTCAACCTAGCGGGTCTTTGATCATGCGTAGTACTTTTTTCGACTATGTCCGTTCTCAGGATGTAGGGAATTGCCCCTGTTAGAAGTGTTTTGTCATGCCACCAGAAGGTATTTGATTAGGCAAGACTCGTTGTTGGAATGCCCCAAGTGACTCAGGCAGAGATTTGCCCCAGTCTTTTTGGCCTTTTGAGAGATTCTCTGGATCCTGACTTAACTGCCCCAGATGGTAGACCATGATCATGCCGTGCCCCTTGATTGGAGATACTCTTGTTCATTAGACTTTCGTCATGCGAATTTCTATGCTGTTCAAACAAAAAGTCATATGCAAACAAAGTTATGTTAAAAATGCAAAGCTTATGTCTGTCTCGAAGATTTTGAAAATGCATTCTTTTTTCATAAAACAAGTGAATGTTTGTAAAATGTAATGTCAACTCCGTATTTACCGTAAGCCTTAAGGAGTCAGGATACCTTTCGTAACAATATGCTTTCGAACTAACCCATGCTTCAGCTAGGACTTTTGAGGGTTATAACGTGGCCTGGTTCACGGTTTAAGAAACAAAGGATAAAGGCTCAAATTATTTGTACCCACCCGCTCTTCGTGATGTTCTCCAAACCTAAACTCAGTTGATCATACGTTAGACCTTGTTTGAGTCTTTGCTCTGATTTTCCGGTGATGATTCGGGTGTTGATAACTTATTTTGAATAGGCAGTCATTCCTTTCTTGTTGAGGGTTGGTAAGACCTCTTTCTTGTCTGATTTTTTTTTGTTATCCCTTTTTTTGCCTGAACTGTTTCCTTTTTGGAATTAAAGTCAGCGGGATGCCCCAGTTTGGTAAGTCTCCTTCATTGGTTTTGACTTTTTGGGCTTTTCATTTATGATTTTTTTTTTTGATAATGACTGCCCATCCTTATGATTGTTCTGAACCATCACTGTCTTTTGTTTTTGGAAAGACTCATTTGGTGCCATTCATTGTGCACTTGGATCAACTGAGAAGCCTACCCTGCCCCAGGTTATGATTAAGGGTTTCAATTTTCGAAAATAAAACTCCTACTTCTTTGGCTCAGATGGGTTGACGAGGGATTATCATCCTTATAACTCCAGTGTTTAGGATTTGAAACAATGCATGTACCTCATCAGCGGGGTCTGTTCAAAAGCATACTGTAAAGATAGCGGTATCGTTTTCGTCATCCTCCCTCAAGAGGCTCAGAATTATTAACCAAGAGTTGACATCAGAAAAAATATGAAAACAGTTTGCATATAGTGAATGCGAATATATTGATTCAAAAATAGACATAAGCGATGCATTAATGGAATAACAATGTTTTAACATGAATAAATGTTTAAACAAAAGAAAATCACAACTTGAATTCGAATGAACAAAAAGTGCTTTCTATCCTAGCCATGTTTTGGCATGGGAGCAGTGATCACGTTGGGAGTCTCGGGTACTTTAAACTAAATCTCTCCAGCGTCGATCATGCCTTGAATCTTGTACTTCAGCGCCCAACAATCCTCAGTATCGTGCCCCGGGCTACCGGAATGGTAAGCGCACCTTGCTTCTGGGTTGTAGCTTGGAGAGGAGGTCTTTGGATTTGCAGGAGGGTTGATCACCGCAATCAGGTTCATCCTTAACATGTGTTGCAAGGCTCGTGACCATGGCATGTTGATATTGGTGAATTGTCTCTTAGGCTCGTCCGACCTGTTCTGATCAACCCGCTGTTTCTGGCGAGGTCGTTGTTGAACCTGTGAAGTAGTGGCAACTCGGAGAGGTCTATTCACTGGACCCGACCTTTGCCCTCTTGGGAGCTATTCCATGACCTGGTCCCTGATTTGGGCTGGTTGCTTCATGCCTTGAGGAAGCTGACTGACCATGGCTCTCAGCTCTCCTTGCTCCTGAGCTAAACCTTGAATGAGGGCCCTTTGCCCCAGCATCTGGGTTTTCAATGTGTCTACCTCAACTTGTAGACGTTTTAGCTGTTCGTCCTTGTCATCTTCAGGACTTTTTCTGATCAGATTTCCCGTGAGGAGTGTCCTTAACTCTTCATGCCCCTTGGATAGACCTAGGAAGATTTCCCTGAACTGAGTCTCTTGAGCGTGAAGGTCTTGGTTATCTTGTTGTGAAGCCATTGCTGAAATAAACAGCGAGAAAGGTAAGTGACCTGCAACAAGGATACCTGTTATGCAATGATGAGTATGACATGCATGTAATGTTTTCAAGGACCTCGCGGGGTAAACAAGAAAATTTGTTAGCATTGGAATTTATAGCTTGATTGAAGGAAACCCATGTTGTTGAGAATTCTTCTTCAAGGGTCAAAGGCTCACCATATCCAGTGGGTCATAGCCCCTGACAACCTTGGCTAGAGGAAAATAAATCCTCTTTGCCCCTTGCTGGGATAGTTGATTCACCATGACCTGCATCACAAGCCCTTGAGATCCTTGAAATGGGTTAGGATGTATGCAATGGTATGATGTCATGATGCATGGGGTAATGTAGGTAAACCCTGTTATGAGTCCCAATTAAGGACTATAAACAGACCCTGCAAGAAATTCAGTATACTTTGTTATGAGTCCCAATTAAGGACTATAAGCAAAACCTGCAAGATATCTAGTAAACCCTGTTATGAGTCCCCGTTAAGGACTATAAACAAAACCTGCAAGAAATTTGGCAAACCCTGTTATGAGTCCTAGTTAAGGACTATAAACAAAACCTGCAAGTAGTTCATGTGTCAGCTAACAAGCATGCAAGTAGGCAAGTACAAAGGCACACAAGTCACACAAGAGAAACCCTTAGGGTTTAAGCCAGCATGGGGTCTGGGTAGTACCCTCTTGAAGTTGGTGGGCTCAACCTGTCCTAATCAAAGTAACCGGGTTCTAAGGGTCCCAATATCACGGGATTGCTTTCATTGTTCATCGTTTCGATTTAGCCACTGAACTGGCGACCGAAATATTCCAGGAAAGCAAACCTCAATTGAGTGTAGTATCGAGTATCAACCAACCTCGGACTGCACCAAAGTCAGTTATCTCACTACCCTAAAGAGGCCAAGATAGTTCAATTAAGGTTCCTAAGGTCTGTTGATGCTTCACGACACCACGCGGAGGCCCCGTACTCTCCTTGACTGAACTCAAGGGTTACCGGTACACACCAAAGTGCCACATCAACGTAGCAGGCTGTTTCAACCATGTCGGTATACCCCGCACAGTTCCCTCACAGCCTTGTTGCTACTTTCTAAGAAAGGTATCCCCCAGATCCGGGTTTAGGATCTATAGAACTCCCAAGCAACCCACAATTTTAAAGCACACAAAGCAATACAATTGAAAACATAGTTGTTAGCTAGCCCTAAGGTATACCTCACTTTAAGTTTAGATCCCCAGCAGAGTCGCCAGTTCTGTGATCGGTGGATCTGGAACTGACTGTTTAACGATGGTTCGCGAAATGTCGCGGAAGCAAGAGTCGCCACCGTCTTTTATTTTCTCCAAATGGAAAGGACAAAAGCACAGAAAAATTCCTTATAGAGATTGCTCTCGGTTCGGGAGGTAGGTTATAGAAAGGGAAGGTGTTAGCACCCTTTCTATCCATGGTTATCCATGGGCTCTTAGATACTTGCTCAATGTGTTTTCAAAATGTTTGTTTGCTTTTCAATGTGGGTTTTAAAAAAGTTTCTTTGAAAAATTTCAGTTCGACTCGTACGTCAGAGTGTTTGAAAAATTTGCTTTGAAAGCTTTTGAAAAGTGTTGGTGTGAAAAGATTTCAGTTTGTTTTGAAGAGAGCAAGTATCCATGAGTCGTCTACCTACCCTAAGGAATTCGTCTGTGTAAATGTCCTTTAAAGTAGTGCCATCCCACCATTGAGAGGTAGGTAGCACCACCGTTGGAGGTGTTCGGGTCAATTCGAGTTTGTAGGGACATGGTGATCACCGGAGCAATAGGAAGACACCTTAGAAGCTACCCTCATGCCAGGTTCCCGGATCATGAGGACTTACTAAGACATCCTCTACTCGACGATCACCTTTCGAGGCAAGGCAACAGTGAGGCGTACCCTAGGGGTGGTGTGTGCGATTTGTGTGTCATTTTCATTGATATTTGTCTTGTCATGTTCATTGTGATCTACGCTTGATTTTATTTACGACCATACATTCTTTCATGCTTTTGTCAACAGTTAAAAATATTTGCGGAAGAGTAAATTCTAAACTATTACAAATGGCGCGGGTCCACATCGCCAAAATTAAACCGAACCCGATTTGACGGAAGGTAAATAAAGCAAAAGAAATAAAAGTGCGAAAAGTAAATGTTACAACGCTTTGGGAGAAGTACATAATCATTTAAACGACATAAAATAAATGTGCGAAATTAAACAATTAAAATATGGGCGTTGGACCCTTTTGCAAAATATTAAATTAATAAAGAATTAAAATTAAAAATTAAAAAAAGAATGTTTTTGGTATTTTTATGTTTTTTAAGATTTAATAGAAAATTAAAATTAAACTAAAAGGCAAACCCTAATTCTAATAGCTTTTAAATTTATTGTGAAAATATTAAATTGAAACCTAAATTAAACCTAAATTTTTTTATGTACAATGTTAATTATGAAAAATAAATATAATGAATATTATTATGGTAAAAGGGAAAAAGAAATAAAAACAATAACCAAACCTATTCCTACATATTTTTGTATTTTTGTTATTAAAAGAAATTAAAATCACAACCTAATTTAAAACTAAATAATTACATATTAATTTATTTATGAAAATATTAGAATAAAATATTTATTAGGTTTTTCTTGTCTTTTCTGATTTTTATGATATTTTATATTTTGGTAAAAATAATTATTTAATTAAATCAAAGCAATAAAATGAATAAAACAATAATTGGAAAAAATAAAAGATGAAGAAAATGCAAACCAAAGGGGTTCAGGCCCTAAAGTGGAGGTACAGGCCTTAGCAATCTGGCCCAGTTAAGCATGAGATTTGTGGACTTTTCCAGGCCACGTATGCGCGCGTTGACTCATCCTCATGGTGTTCTTCAATTCTGAACCCTTGATCTGCATCCTTTGGACGCGTGGATGTTGATTTCTGAGCGTGTATGATGATCCTTAACGTAAGTGCTGCATAGGAGTTATTATGGAAAAATAATATTGAGATATGCAAGACCTGGGACTTGAACCCAGGTCATGAGGGTTACCAGCGCTTCCTCCAACCAACTGTGCCAATTCACGTGTATTAACATTAAACATTAAACAAATAATATAAAACAAACAACGCATATGGATAAAGTTTTAGCGCGAAATTCAAAAGAACGTATCACTGGTTGCCACGATATCACCGTCCTCCCTGTTCCTGAAACATCAAACGCATAGGCCACGGTTTTGGATGCGTTTCATTAGAAGGCTTTTGGAAAAATAGCGAATAGGTTCTGAGCACTCATAAATGGAGCGCGATGGTCCTATCTCCTTCGTCCAGATGAGCTGGTTTGAATGGTCATGGTTTCGTGGGCTAATTTTTCCTTATTGCAAAAGCCCCAAATTAAGAACTCTGAAAACCCTAAAAGTCAGTTATGGCAAAATCAAATATACAGCACAAAAACGCAATTGGACCACATGGTTAGTTTCAAAACTTCACAAGGAACATGAATATACAATTAAAATGCAATGAGGATGCCTAGAAATCAAAATACGATCATGGATTTTTCTTGGTACAGTTTGAATCCGTTTTACCAATTCTTTGCGTTTGAGTTGATGTTAGGGATTGGAATCGCTTCTGGGAACCTTGAAGAAGCTATTGGAAAAGGAATGGTGCTTTGAATTAACCTCTAGCAATGATTTCAGAATTGAGTTTTTTCAACAATTTTCCAAGTTTGTCTATTGTTCTTCTGCGCAGCTTTTTGTCCAATCCAATTAGGTTTAGGTTCCTGGTTATGTAGTGGAGGCATTAGGTCAAAGAAATTCAATCAAATCTCTTCCATTCAATGATTTTGCAAATTGATTTTATAAGATCTTTTTGAATCTTTTTTCATGTGTATTTGGTGTCAATTAGCTCAAATCAAACCAAAACTTTCCACATTTGCATATGCACGAATTATAGAAGCCAAAACATGTATAAAAAGATTGGTTTTGTTAGGTTAAATATTTTTTCACATATTTAATTGATTTAATTGAATTAATATAAATAAAAACTCAAATAAATAAATAAAAAATGAGAAAATACTTCCCTTTGGGCCAAGTGGTCGTGCATATGCTTAGAATGATGAATCATGGAAGAAAAATGGGCCCATTAGCATTTTTAGGTCATTTGGATCAAAGTTGACTTTTCAAAATATCCAAAAATTTCCCAACTTCCACAAGGCATAACTTGCTCAATTTTTAAGCTTTTCTCATGTTCTTGGACATTTTGGAAAGGTCTTTGAGTCCTCTAACCAATGCATTTGGTTCCATGTCATTTTGATTTACCAATCTCAAGTTATGGCCTTTGACTTAAAGTCCCTTTTTGTTGACTTTTGAAAATGACCTATAATGTTGAAATTGATAACTTTTTGTGAGAGCATTTCTTGGACTTGAAGTATGAAGATGAGTTGTAGTAAATGTCTTTCTCTTCAAAATGAGCTTTGGATGGAATTTTTCTGACAATCCATGTGAAAGTTATGCCCTGGTCAATTTCAGTTGACTTTTTCAGCTGTCCAAATATAGTAACTTTTGCATCTTGATGATCTTCTGAGCCAAATTTTGAGAATCATGATCAAGCATTGATCAAATGATGTTTGTGGCTTCAAAATGATATGTTGACCAAAAATTTGAACTTTTGACTGTCAAATGACCATTTTGCCCCTACAGTTGACTGTAGTGCAATTTAGGGTTTTGACTGTGCAATTTTGAGCTGAGTGCCTTGAAACTTTGTATGAGGATACTTGACCATCTTTGTGGGCATGTGAGACTTGATTGGGCCTTTGAAAACTTCATTTTCTTGATCAGAACCCAAACCCTAGTTTTGACTGTATAGGAGACAGTTGGACTGTGCAACCCTTGGGGACTTTTGCAACTTGACTTGGCCATTTCTTTGAGAATATGGGAGGGCAAATTTTGGGGTGCAACAACTTGGAACAAGTGAAAGGAAGTATCAACTCGATGAAAGGAGATATGAGTCAAGTCTTGCTCGCCTTGAAAAATATCATAGCAAGACAAGACGAGATTCCTAAGGTGGACTTTAAAGAAATAGCCCAAAACATTGGTGCATCAAGCGGTCACCAACCAAGACATGAGCCAGAATCTGGTCCTGCAAAGTCAAATGTTTCCTAATAAGATACCATCATGACTAAAGGTTTTGTTTAACCTCCTCCGAAGGTAGGGGAATCCAATATTTTGCAAATTACAGTCAACAACGTGGAAAACGACATAGACAGACCACGATTTGGAAGGAGTGGCTCAAGTACCCCAACCAAATACTGGTGAAGATCCCGTGGCAGTCAACCAGTATAAAGCCCTCGAAGAAAGCCTGGAGGTTGTGGAGGGTTATAAAGCTTTCGAAGTCGATGCTCTTGAAATGGTTCTAGTCTCAGATGTAGTAATTCCTCCAAAATTCAAAGTACCTGACTTTGGAAAATATAAGGGACTCACATGCCCGAGGAATCATTTATGCATGTATTGTAGGAAGATGCATTCTTATGCCCATGATAAGAAACTAATGATCCACAATTTTCAAGATAGCCTGAGTGGGGCATTCCTAGATTAGTATATGCAGTTGGAGCGGATCCATATCCAAACATGGGCGGATATTGCTAACGCCTTCTTGAAGAAATACAAGTATAACTTGGACATGGCTCCTAATCACATTTAGCTTGAGAATTTGTCCCAAAAGAAGGACGAATCTTTCAAAGAATATGCTCAACGATGAAGAGAAATGGCAGCACGAGTACAACCACCACTCCTTGAAAAGGAGTTGGTAGACATGTTCATGGGTACTCTACAAGGTCTGTATTATGAGAAAATGGTAGGAAGCATCTCCTGCGGATTTTCTGATTTCGTGACAATTGGGAACAAGTTGAAACTAGTGTGAAAAATGGCAAGATACAAGGAGCGTCATCTAGTACCCATTATAATCCAAAGAAGCATACTCCATGTAGTGGTATAAATATTGAGACAAAGCCATTGGATTGTGTTGTACCCCAAAATTTTCCCTCCCATTTCTCATTCAAGATACATATTCTAGGGTTTCTCGAATATTCAATTTGGCTCAGAAGTTGGTCAGACAGTTTCTCCCTAGGCAGCAAATGAACAATTAGGGTTTGGTATTTCTCAGAGAAAATTGATTTTTCAAGGTTTCAAATGGTCTTCATAGATCTTCCGGTATCCTCAAGGATGTTTATGTCAATTTTCAAACTTTGCATTGCAATTTTGCTCAATCGATGGCTTAGAAGATTGAAAATGACTCCATTGACCCAAAAATTGACCTTTTGCGAGACCAAGTTCAAACGATTGTAACTTATTCATTATTCGATATTCTTGAGCGGTTATTTTTTATTATGATTCTCCTTGATGTCATATCCATTTTCTCTTCACAAATCAAGAGTTGATTACGTGTAGAAGATCACCAAAATTCGAATACGTTAGAAGTCGCATCACAGGCTTTGGTCTAATTTTAAGAGATTGTCGTCTGATTTCTAAGAATTGTGATTTCCTCAAATTACAAGATATTGAGACGATTATTTCTGCATATGGTCATAACCGATGTCGCTCATGATTTTATCTTCAAAGATCGAAAGAAAATTGTGTATGGAAGACTTTGAAAGTTATCGAATCGTCGCAAGTCATTTGTTTGATTTCGATTATTCTTAACCATAATTTGTTGAAGTTTGTTAATTCTACAAGATTGACGAATGTTCTTAAAGCATGATTGCTTGTTAATGAAGTCCCATTTTAATCGAGCGCAACGTGCGAGTTCATTTTTAATGCCAATTTGACTTGGACAAGATGTGAAGATTAAGATTTTCATTTAAACAACCATAGTTTTGGGTTCAAGATAACCAAGTGGAATTGGATTCTTAAACATTTATTTTGTTTAGGAATTTGATTGGAGTACAAGGCGCATGTTTTATTAGATCATTTGTGACTGCTTGAAATTCAAGTTACCAAGTCAATATGTATCATTCAAACCATTTAAATTGGGAATTTCAAAGTTCAATTAAAACTCAAGATTGGTACAATAAATTTCATCACACCAATTTTATTCAAGGCTTTGTGCTCATCACATTACAAGTAAAGTGAAATTACAAATTTTGTTTTGATTACAAATGAAATAAATTACAAAATTTATTTTGATTACAAAGAGGGGAATTTTGTTTTATTTCTTCCAATCTTCATTTGCTTCATCTTCGAGAAATCCATCCAATCTTTACTAGCCATGATTTTCTCGTCACCTTGCCTCGCTTGCCGTTCATGAAACAAGAGAAAAAGAAAAAAAAGTCAGCAAGCATCATGAAAATTCAAGTAAGAATTGATGGTTAAATCATGTTAAAGTTCATCATTAGGGTTTGTATCTAGGTATCAGATTTTAAGGTTTGTTTTATCATAATCCCTCTTCTCCCATTTTTGCAAATCACAAGGTTGGGCCTTGGTCCACAAAAAGGCAAAGGAAATGCGCAAGCCCAAGGCTGTCAAACAGCAACAAACATCACAACAAGTCAAGCAAAAGCAGGCTGCAAAAATAGCAGGTCAAACAACAGCAACATAGCAAAGGCAACATCACAAAAACAACAAAGCATTATAAAAATAGCTAGCTAGCTCACAAAACCCTATTACCCCATCATTTCCCTAACCTATACAAACCCTTCAGAAAATATTGTATAAAAAGAAAAATACTTTATTTCATTGAAAGATGAAAAAAGAAAGATGAAAGAGATATCACCTAGCCTGCATAATAACCCTGTCAATATAGTCCAAAAATCTTTCCAAAAACATGTCTAATAAATTGCACACAAATAACAAATTTGAAACCTGCATCTCAAAAGACCAAGGTCAGCATACCAAAATTGTTCAACCCTCAAATTTCCCCCCCACTTTTCACCCTTATTCCAATATAAAATGGCCACTATTTCATTGAACAAAGAGAGAGCCAAATAGCCAGCATAAGCAGATAACAGAACCAGATTTCAAACCAAGAGCCAAAAAACCAGTAAAGAGAGGAACCGTTGCTCAAAACTCAGTCAAGACTTTCTTCCACCATTGAGTAACTTCAATCTCTCTGTTCCTTCAACCTCTCAAGAAACCACTTTCACCTTCCATTATAGATCATGTTTTCACAATAAAAAACTTCTTAATCTTATACTCGAAAAACCTACAAAATCAAATTGTCATCATCCAAACTCAATATCGACAAGTCTGTAGCAATAAATTTCAAAGTTGTGTCCTCAATAACAAAACAAAAGATCATAAACAGAAGAAGAGAAGTTGAAGCTTGAAACATTGTACCTGATTGTCTCTCAGTAGCATCGTTACATTCTTCAATATCGACACTTACGCGCAACAATCGTAACTCAACACCAGTTTTCAAGGAGTTCACGGAAGAAACCGAGGCCAAATAGAGCCCCCACCATCGCAAATCCGGATTCAAAAACAGGTATCACGTTGCTACTTTATTCCCATTGATCGCTTTGGACAAGGCCGTAGTTGTTATTTGTTAGTGTGAAACTAAGAAACGAGTGAGTTATTGAATTGAGAGGGAAGAGAGAGAGAGAGAGAGAGAGAGAGAGAGAGAGAGAGAACTTTTTGTTGTTGTTTTTTTAGCGAGAGAAAATGATGAAGATCGGTGAGAATCGATTGAGAGTTTGATAGGAGTGAGGAGTGATACATAGATGATGATGATACGAGACTGAGAACCAAGAGAGAAAAGTTGGAATATGAGGGAATTTGAAACAGAGAGCGTGCGTGAGAGGGAGAGAGAGAGAGAGAGAGAGAGAGAGAGAGAGAGAGAGAGAGAGAGAGAGAGAGAGAGAGAGAGAGAGAGAGAGAGAGAGAGAGAGAGAGAGAGAGAGAGAGAGAGAGAGAGAGAGAGAGAGAGAGAGAGAGAGAGAGAGGACAGTGGCTTTTTATTTTTTTCTCTCAATATTTTTTCGTTAAGATTTCTTCCAGCGGCTAACCCTAGGAAGAATAGGAAGGATTTTTTTCCTGGGCCTCCCCATACCCGACCCATCCTTATTCTTGAGCCTAACTGATCTATCTTACTACAGCCCATCCGGATTGCTTATTATCTACTCCCTTTAATCTGTTTAACACCCCCTATCTATATATTTTCTCTTAGTTGTTAGCACTTTATTAATTTAATTTAATTAGTAATTTTAATCAAATAGATATGCAGTTTTAATCAGACAAATCTTAATAATTAGCTTGAATTTAGAATTAATTTAGTAATTTTAGAATTATTTCTATAAATCTTAGAATTTTTATTCAGTTTAGATTTAAGTTAGTAATTTTATTATTAATATAGTTTAGATTAAATTAGTAATTTTATAATGAATTTAGTTTATACTTAAATTAGTTTAGATGTAATTTTAGAAATTTTTAGGATTAATTTAGTTTAGATTAATATTTTTATAATAACTTAGATTAAAATTAGAATTTTATAATTAGCTTAGTTTAGGTTTAATTTAGTAGATTAGAATTTTAAGTTAGTTTGGAGTCATTTTAATAATTTTATTTAATTTAGATCTAATTTTATTAATCTTTAGTTTTATTTTGAAATTCAATTAAATAAAAATGTAATTTCAAATTATTTAATTTTCTTAATTAGTTTAGTTATGGATTTTGTGAATAATTTAGTTAATTAATCTTTTTTTTAGTTAAATTTTCCTCCTAATAAACAAAGTTTCAAAGAAAATAATAGAATAGATTATTCATTTTCCTTTTTAATTTTTCTCACAAAAAGACAACAAAATACCAAAATACTATTTTAAATATTTTGCCAATTAATTTTATTTTCGATTGGGTTGTATTGATTGATGATTTAGACCTTTAATTGCATTATCGATTCGATCCATCCCCATTTGTAAATTTGTATTCCCCATTCCCAAAATCTTTGTAATAGCGTAGAATTCTAATTTCCGCAATTTACTGTTTTCCTTATACTGTATAGTAATTAGGCATGTATGGCAAGACATAAAAACAACCGCTAGATAACCTAATTTCAAGACAATTCAATTGAAAACAAATCACTTTGCACATGCGCACCTCTAGGGTAACCTCGCTTGTTGCCTCGAAAATACAGTCATGTCCCTCGAATATGGGACGCTTTAGCAAAGACCCTTCGTTAAAAAAAGATTGTAGTTCCTCGATGTCCCTCGATGTTGCCTTTGGTAAAACGATCTAGTCCTTTACGAAAAATTGCTAAAGCGTCTCACAAGTTGCCTTCTATGACTGTACGATTGACCCGCGCCTGTCCCTTCACATCCAACGATGGGGCTACTTATCAAAACAATGGTAAGATAGCAATATCTAAAGGAGGAGGAAAAGAACATCTAAGACCTTTTGAGTAGGTAGATTCGCTCTTAGTTGCTCGCTTGCTCACAACAAAGCATTTTTTACACCAACACCTTCATTTTGAAACATTTTCAAAATACAAACACTTTGTACGCGTTCTTATAGAAATGAGAGCCATTACAAAGAAGACACTTTTTCAAAAACACATTCCATAAACACATATTTGAACTATTTTCAAAACAACATTTTGTACACGTTCTTATAGAAACGAGAACCATTACAAAGACATTTTCAAAATACTTTTAAAACCCACATCATAAGCATACTTTCAAACAAAAGCAAGTGATCTAGCAAGGAACTAAGAGCTCGTAGATAACTACGGATGAAAAGGATGCTAATACCTTCCCTTTTCATAATCTACCCCCCGAACTCAAGAAAACATCTCTAAAGGTCTTTCCTGTTCTTTTCAGCCTTTCCTTATTGTATAAAAGAAAAGTCGGTGGCGACTCTTGCTATCTTCACAATTGCGATCAAACGCAAAACAACCAAGTCAGTTCTCCCACCGTGTTACATATTGACTTAACTCGCATAGATCAAAAAATAAAAATCGCCACTGCGCTTTATTGTTTCCAAAGGAATTGGAAAAGAGAAAATAACTCAAAAAGAGGGGGAGAGAGTCTAGGTAAGGGGGTTGGTTATGAAAATGGAAGGTATTAGTACCCTAAACATCTATAGTACTCCGCAGGAACCTCTTTGTAAATCTATATGTTTTGGCTATAAAATGTTGTATATATAAAATATATTGTGGAGATGAGAAAAGAAGTATTATTTTTTATGATTTTTGCACCCGCCGCAGTTGTGAACCTTTAGTGCCTATGTACCAACTTCCGTACAATAGGAGGGATCAGGGTACTCGTAGTTCACCTTTAAAAACTTTAAAACACAAGTTTGTTGATTATTTTAAGAGATAAGATGTCATTGTCATTGTCCGAGTGGAAAACATACTTACTACCCACAATTATGATAAAGGAGAATTTACATCATCTCAAAGTGGATGATATAGCTTGGATTTTGAAATCAATGAAGCTTCACTCAACACCAAGTGGAAAATATCTCACTTCACTATATATTGTAGAAGTATAGTTGTTTGAATCACTACAAGGATTAACAAGAGTTTAATCTTTTGAGAAAATTTTAAATATAAAAGCCAAAATGGAAAAATAGTTTGAATGAGATTGATTGACTTTTAGTCTTCTCACAAAAATGTCAAAGTATTATTAAGTTGATTAAATTTTGATTAAGAAAATGATTTTTGAAAATGCATGGACATTATTCCAAGTTTATTATGAAAATGGTTCGGGTTTTAAAACAAGAAGAGTTTTCAAAAGGAGGGAGAAGATTTTTGAAATTAAAGAAGATGGGAGAAGATGAAGGGGCTATCCTAGAGCATAAGGTACAAGCTATGGCAAAGAACCTTCTAACTAACAAGAAGCCAACACTTGAAACAATTAGTCAATGTAGAATTCTATCCTTTGGATTTGAAACCAAACAAACAATTACAATAACGTCTTTAAGAAAACCAAGCTCAAATTGCATTAATCTTCACAAAAATTGGACAGAGTAACAATTGTATATAGACGAGTTCCAGATCAAACTATCATTAAAATCATTCATCCATTTTGGTGGAGTTAAACTCAACACCCAAGATCCAATGATGTTAATGAAGTCCATGATCAAAATTTAAAATAGTCAGAATATGTATAAAAATAAAATAATATTTAAAATAAAAGAAAAAGGTTTTTTAACAATGAAAATAAGGGGGGGAAATAGCAATTATATTCAAATTAATCAAGAAAAATTAAGTGAGACCATAGAAAAATCAGAAACGAACTCAAATATTTCTATAAAAATTTTGGTAATTTTTTAAAATCAGAAACTATTTTTAAAACTAATTTAAATTGCTCAAATAAAGGAAAAAATATCAAAAATAGTAAAAATTAAGATAAAATTCCACAAAAAATTCAGAGGGTCAGAAATAATGAAAAGATTTTTATAAAAAATTTCTGAATTTAAAAATGTCAAAGTATTTTTAAAACAATTAAAATAAAGCAAACAAAGCAAAAATTATGAAAAATATCAAACTTTAAAATAAAAATATGAAAAGATATTTACAAAGTTAGAAATAATTCAAGGTATTTTTGTATATTTTTTTATAATTTTTGGATAAAAATGAAAGAGTTATGAATTTTTGAAATTAAAATGAAATTAACAAATAAATTTGTAAAAATAAAACAAATCAGAAAAACCACGCGCGTTGGATCTTTCCTCACTAATACACGCTGGCACATCCAACGGGTCAGAGGTGAGGCAAAATCATGGACCCAAGGTTGAGCGCGCGCATGAATCACAATTAAATCCAGCCAATAGAATTAAAACAATTGGGATGATGTCATTGGTTGAAGAACGACACGTAGGTCGTCTTCAACCTCCAGCCTCCTGCAAATGGGGAAAATCTTAAGTCATTGAATCTGTAAATTTAGGCGCTCACAGTGGTATCAATAGACGCGTCTCTTAAAAATGATCACAACCATATCCTCGCACCAAATTTATATAAAACATAGCGTAGTCGATTTGGAAAAAACCAATGATGTTTTAAAATGTCAAAATCGAAAATCAAAAGTATCAAATGCATTATTTCTCCAAAATTGAGTTAATAGCAAGCATCACTGAACATCATAGACCATTCCAGTACTTTGAGTTAGAAGATTTGGTGCCTTAAACTACCTGAACGAAGTCAGATGAAGTTTCTATATAAATGTACTTGGCTAGCACGACTCCGGGCACCTCAAGGCTTGATTCTTCTTCTGTTAGCTTCAGGGAAGTTCAAGGATGAAGGATCAAGAAAGAAATTAAATTGAAAAGTGGTAGAAATAAGAATTCGAAATCTCAGAAAAGGGGTTTATGGAGAGAGTTTTACAGAGTGATTTTGGCTCTTCAAGCTTGAGGAAATGAATGAGGGATGGTCCTATATTTATAGGGAAGTGAATGGAATGTTCAAGCGTGTAAAATGATGAACTTTGGAGGGAATTTGTGTGAATCTGCATCATGGGAAAAGTGTGACTCATTTTTTATCAAAACTCATCCAATCCTTGAGTTTTATGATGCTAAATGCTTTTGGAAAGTTTTCTAAACACGATTAGAAGCAAAAACGCGTGGGAATTTTGTGATTAGAAGCCAAAATAAGGATTTCAAATTCTAACTTTTAGAGAAACTTCAGTTTCAAGTTATCAAATTCAAATCAATGGCATTCTCAACTCAAGGGGTCTTAGGATATGATTCTTAAAGTTTTAGAAAGATGGGGTTACAATCTTTATAATGTGAAAAGAATGAGATCAAATGTATGCTTGAGCTAAAATTTGTAATGAGACAAAGTTGAGAAAAAGAGGTTGACCAAGTTATAAAAATTGACCAATTTATGATCATTCGAAATCACCTAATGGAATTTTAGGGTTCATCTGGAGGACTTGTAATCTTTCTTCATCATCAAGTTTCTTCCACATAAAAGTTCCTTGAAACTTTTAAAGTAATTTGTTAATAACCCTTTGAAGAGAAGCATGTATTTGGAATCACTTAAAAATACCAAAAGATAAGTAAGATATATCCCTTTGAAGTTCAAAATCCTAGCTCCTAGAACAAGAAAATGCCTTGGGAAACCTTTGCAATTTTTACCTACCTCCTTAGTTAAATACTTTTTCATGTGAATATGAGTTTTTGAGGATGATAAGGAGAAACTATAGCAACCAAAACCACTTTAAAATCTTGTGAATTGAAGGAGATGTGCACTTGTGATCAATGAATCAAGGATTTGCCCAATTGAGTCAAAACTCTTCAATTAATCCTTGTACCTTTGAACCATCTTTGACAACTTGAATCATGATGAATCATAATAGACTTTGTCATGATATTTCTTCAAAGTATCTTCAATGTTAAGGCTTGAGTCTCAATGAAGCTTTGTTGAGGAAGGCATAGAAATGAACTCATGAATCCATAGATCAGACTTAATGGAATATGATGTGCTTTCTCCTACAACATCATCAATTGGGGCAAACAATTATTGTATTCATTAGTTAAAGGATAATAAAAACATATATGATCACAAAATACAAGTTAAGGTGCTTGGTGATTCCCCATAGGGCAAAGCTAAAGATAGGGAGAAGAACCATACCCTAGCGTGTGATCTTGTTGTGATTAAATTAATATGATGTGGTAGAGGGATCTTAGGGTCAAAAATTGGGGTACAACAACTTCTCTTATTTAAGTGTCTTTTATCCGAAGATGTTAAGGTTAAAAATCTTCGTGTCGACGCAATTAAAGATACTTAAATATGAAACAAGCCCTATTTTTTCCCTAAGATGCCATGCAATGCTTATGATTGTGAATGCATATGAACAAATCTAAAAAGGGCGCACGACTCCACTGAGGATGTAGCACATAAAGCAGGGATCAAAAGAAAAACCCGACCAAGAAAATAAATCAATGGTGAACAAAAGATAAAACTTTGTTGGGGTAGATCCCCAAGAGGAGATAAAGCATCGTCAACTCAAAAAATTGAGAGAAAGTGAAGGATAATGGTGACGAACAGGTGACTACAAACCATCCACTCACTGAGGAGATAGCAAAAAAGTAACATCGACCCACCATGTAAAGAAATGGTAAGATAGTACCAGTAAATTTCAATAAGTAGTCAGTACTCATAACTGAAAACAAATGAACTTCTTCGGAGCAATAGAATCCCAACGATGAACTTCCTTCCATAATGACAAGGCTACCATTCATCAGAAAAATATCTCAACGACGAACTATCTTCCATAATGATAAGGCTACCATTCATTGGAGT
The DNA here is from genome assembly GCA_948472305.1 of Vicia faba. Classification (NCBI taxonomy): domain Eukaryota; kingdom Viridiplantae; phylum Streptophyta; class Magnoliopsida; order Fabales; family Fabaceae; genus Vicia; species Vicia faba. The sequence continues at coordinate 1,117,267,292 of OX451738.1, read as the reverse complement.
AACAAATTTCAACAACAAACTACCTTCCATAATGACAAGGCTACTATTCATTGGAGTGACAAATCTCAATAACAAACTACCTTCCATAATGACAAGGATACCTTTCATTGGAGTAATAAATCTCAACAACACACTACCTTCCATAATGACAAGGCTACCACTCATTGGAGTAACAAATCTCAACAACAAACTACCTTCCATAATGACAAGGCTACCATTCATTGGATTAACAAATCTCAACAACAAACTACCTTCCATAATGATAAGGCTACCCTTCATCGGAATAACAAATCTCAACAAAAAACTACCTTACATAATGCCAAGGCTACCATTCTTTGGAGTAACAAATCTCAATAACAAACTACCTTCCATAATGGCAAGGCTACCATTCATTGGCGTGACAAATCTCAACAATAAACTACCTTCCAAAATGACAAGGCTACCATTCATTGGAGTAACAAATCTGAACAACAAACTACCTTCCATAATGATAAGGCTACCATTCATTGGAGTAACAAATCTCAACAACGAACTACCTTCCATAATGACAAAGCTACCATTCATTGGAGTAACAAATTTGAATCTTCTTTGGGAGCTATCAAATTCACTGGGGAAATACAGGTTGCTCAAATAAAGAGACCTGTTATTTGCTGTTATGGGTAGGAATTGCAATAATGATTCCCTGGGGAAAGAAATATGGCTTCCTGGGAAAAGAACTAGGACCTCCGGGGAAATGCCAATATATTCCTGTTGATGAAGTAAAATCTTCTTACGCAAAATAAATACACATTCTCAAACTAGGGCTTAAAGCTTGTAGCAAAATAATAATATTGCAGGGGACCACCCATTCAAACCAGAAAGGAACCAGAGTGAAACAATCAACCAAAATAAATCCTCATGAGAAATAAACTCAAGAGGGAAACACGTTCTATCCAAACAAAGAACTAAACGGGAAGGCTAAAGCTGAATTCTTCCATGAGAGCCAAACTCAATGGGGAAATTGAAAGAATATACACTTTCTGCTTAAGGTTGACACTCTATTGGAGAGAGGATAACACGACTCAACAAAATAGGGTAATATGCTAACAAGATATTAATGAATGCGAATGAGCGATGATTTTCTAAATTCAGATAGACATGATGTATGTATGAATGCATAAATGTTATTATTCATATGCTGACAAAACAGACATATAACACTGGGGACAAACGGGCAAAAACAAGTAGGTATAGTCAATACTTGGCTAAATCACATCCAAGATGGAATTTCCATAAGAAAGTAAGAACCAACTGTGGAAACAAATTCTTATTTCACAGCTTAACGTTATTGAGAAGGAACAAAATCATAATAGTAAATCAACACAAACATAATGATATAATATCTTCCTCCAGGCTCCACCGGGGAATAGCACACAGACTTCAATAGGGAAAACAAAAGTTTCAAGGTCTGTATTTCTGCTGGGGATGACATATTGACTTCATTGGCAAGATCAAAACCACCTCGTCGAGAGGAAACCAGAATACACCCTTCAAAACTGAGAGTGATGAATGAACCAATCTCTGGGGAGAGAATATAAAACCTTACGGGAAAAACAAATTTCAGGGAAAGATATCGCCTCAGCTTTACTTGGGGATTCAAGAGGTCAAACATTACAGCATAAAATTAAACTTATGGGGATTTTAAATCAAACCCAGCACTTGAAAGGAGAAAACCCAAAAGGTCAGAAACTGTTTCGGCACTTCTTAATAAAGGCATTGCCCTTGCCTGGTTACCAGGAAGACAACAAAAAATGCTAGCACTACAAAAGGGCGATGTTTTGCAAGTGATTCCAACTCAGCATGCATGAAGAGAAGATAATTTCATTACATGAGTGAAGTCCTTACTTGTAAATCATATATAAATACTTCATATCAGGAAAACCCAAGATCACAATGTACCAAGACTTGATTGGTGAAAATTGGATCACAAACCCAACATTGCAACATACATCAATTGGTCTCGTCTTCAACTAACTGGGAAACACGTGAAGATCATACTAACTGGGATACACCAATAGGATGGTAGCCTGTGAATGGCGAGACTCCATAGATGATTACAATGTTTGGAAATGGTAATATACATTAGAAAAGATACATTGAGTTACAATGACCACTATTCTCCCTAACAAATTAGAGTTCCTGAGCAGTGACTTCATCTAAAGAGTGGTGAGGATCCAAGAAGATTATTTCTTCAATGAGAAAGTCTTGTCTGATGTAGTTACTTGCCAAGAAATCCCTAACTTTTGCATAGGTTTCCCTTGTAGGTTTTCAACCTAGCGGGAAGAATTTATTCTATTTATGTCTCTAATTTTTGCCTAGACCGCCCTTGCGGGTTTTCAGCCTACCGAGACGCTCCTTTTTTGCCTAAGCATCCCTTTCGGGTTTTCAACTTAGCGAGCTATTCTTTTATTTCTTTAGGCAAAGTATTTCTTGACTGCATCAGCATTCACGGGACGTGGTAACTCCTCGCCATCCATTGTCTCAAGAATCAATGCACCTCCAGAGAAGGCTTTCTTGACAAAATATGGGCCTTCAAAATTGGGAGTCCACTTGCCCCTAGAATCAGCATCAAAGGACATGATCTTCCTGAGCACGAGGTCGCCTTCTCTGAATTCACGAGGTTTAACCTTCTTATCAAAATCTTTATTCATTCTGTTCTGGTATAACTGACCATGACACAAGGCTGTCATTCTTTTCTCTTCAATTAGATTCATCTGGTAAAACTTGTTCTGGACCCATTCAGCCTCTGACAACTTGGATTCCATTATCACGCGCAAAGAGGGAATCTCAACCTAAATGGGGAGCACTGCTTCCATACCATACACAAGAGAGAACGGGGTTACCCTTGTTGAAGTGCGCATAGATGTTCAACACCCGTGCAAAGCGAAAGGGAGCATCTCATGCCAGTCTTTATAAGTGACAACCATTTTATAGATGATCTTCTTGATGTTCTTATTAGCAGCCTCAACAGCCCCATTCATCTTTGGCCTATAGGGAGATGAATTGTGGTGGATAATCTTGAATTCATATGAAGCTGCTTCCCCCCTTTTGGTGAAGTAGTCAATTTCCACCAAAATAAAATGATATCCATTCGCCGTCTTTGGTTCAATCATTCCAATCATGTCAATACCCCACATAGAGAAAGGCCATGGGTAAGAAATAACATTGAGAAGCGTTGGAGGCACGTGAATTGTGTCGGCATAAATCTGGCATTTATGGTACTTCTTTGAAAATTTGTAACTGTCTGGTTCCATTGTCAACCAATAGTAACCTGCCCTAAGCATCTTCTTCACCATAGAATGTCCATTGGCATGAGTACCGAAGGAACCTTCATGGACTTCATGCATCAACATGTCTACTTCGTGTCTATCCACGCATATGAGCAAGACCATGTCATAATTTCTTTTGTATCGCACGTCTTCGTTGAGGAAAAAGTTGTCTGCCAACCTTCTCAATGTCTTTCTATCTTTATTTAACCTGCCAACAGGGTATTCATGAGTCTGAAGGAAGTGCTTGATATGATAATTCCAAGGCTTTTCATCTGTTGTTTCCTCCTCCACAAACACATGAGATGGTCTATCCAAACGTCGCACTGTGATACGAGGCACATCATTCCAAGTATTCACTTGATACATAGAAGCCATAGTTGCCAAAGCATCTGCCATCTGATTTTCATCTCTGGGAATATGATGGAATTCAAATTTGTTAAAGAATGGTAATAGTCTTCTAGCATAATCTTTGTAAGGGATCAAGCCAGGGTGACGAGTATCCCATTCTCCTTTAATCTGATTCATTACCAAAGCTGAATCACCATAAACATCTAGAACTTTAATTCTGAGATCAATGGCTTCCTCGAGCCCCATGATACAAGCCTCATACTCCGCCATATTATTGGTACAGTCAAATATCAGCCTTGTAGTAAAAGGAATGTGTGATCCATAAGGAGTGATTATCACAGCACCAATTCCTTTCCCACAAGCACTCACATATGGGTGGTCACAAAATTTTCCCTCTCATGTTTTCCAAGGTTTTCTCTTATATGGGTGGTCACAAACACTTGGTTAAAGAAAAATGAAATTTTTGAATGTTAGCAAAGTGTCTTTCGATTGGCAGTTCAACAATGTCTTTTGATTGGTATTTAAACAATGTCCTTCGATTGGCAGTTAAACAGTGCCCTTCAATTGGCATAACAGCAAGCTTTGACTAGGCTCCTAAAACCCTTCGACGAAGCATTAGCCCCAAAGCTTCGATTGGGCGCTAAATCTCCTTCGATCAAGCTTAGTTCATAAAGCTTCCACTGGGCAAAAGGCCCCTTCATCTTGTCATCAGCACACGTATGCCTCTTCATGCTTGTCTTTGGCCTATTATGCAAAAGCTTCCTCATGCTTTCCTTGGTTTCACCAGGAAAAGACCCATCATCTTGCCTTCAATCTACAAGGCAAAAGGCACCTTTTACTGGTCTTTGATTCACAAGACAAAGGGTTGCCTCAGATATGCTTCGATTCACAAGGCAAGGGCCCCCTTTTTTCCAGCTTGCCTTCAGCATACAAGGCTAAGACTTCTTCAGATTTGCCTTCAATCCACTAGGAAAAAATCTTCCTTCGACCCACAAGGCATTGGCTGCCTTTGTCCCAGCTTCGACTGGGCAATGGTCCCCTTTGAAACAGTATTCCACACTTCAACACGCATGTTAGTCCCTTCGAAGGTGTATTCATGAGGTCCCTTTGAAGAAGCATTCATTGGTCCAGTCGAAGGAGACATATAGTTACTGGATACAAGCTTATCTTATGATGGGTCTTGGTCCTACATATGGCCAGGCCCATGCCTTTTATGTGTTAGTATTTGAAGGTGGTGACAAAAGAGGTTTTCGATGGGCCAGATTGAAGTTTTTGTTTGAGTTGTTTGAATCAAGAAGCTAGGGCAAGTAGACTCAATCAAATAAGCCTTGATGAAGGAAACTCTGAACAGATTCGAATCCAGAGTCATCAAAAAGGACAAATGTTCTGACGAAGAGAATTTTGGGCAATTCGAATTAATGTAGCAGTTGACTTAATCTAAGAAACTCTAATAAGGGGAAAATCTAAATTCAGAGTCATAAAAATCTGAGCAATTCGAATTGACGTGGATGGACTCCATCGAATGAGCTGAATCAGAGCCATTCGAATGAGGCAATCAGAGCCATTCGAAGGAGGTAATCAGAGTCATTTGAAGGAGCTGAATCAGAGCCATTTAAAGGAGGCCATCAGAGCCATTCGAAGGAGGCAATCAGAATCATTCGAAGGGGGGCATTCGAAAATCAAATGTGTCTAGGTTCATAGCAAATTCAAAAAGGGACAAGAAGCCATATCTTTGGCAAAGTATTCAAAGTGATATTTATGGCCTTAAAACACCAACTTAATGGTTGTTTATTCCTTTATCCTCTTGTCCCCTCCATCCCCTCTATATAAGGAGACCACATACATACACACACAAGGTGGAGATATAAGCCCAGGGGAACCATACACACATTTTTTTTTACACGCATACACAGCCTAAGAGAAGCACACCAAAAACTCTCAAAACTCAACAAGATCACACCACACTTGTTCTCTCCCCTTTCGAATCCAAGAACATCCAGCAACTCTAGTCCCCCACACAAGTTCCAGTTTTAAGCAAGGTAAGTCCCATTGACCTTGCATCTTTCTTTTCAGCGTGACAAGTAAATAGAAATGTACTTACTTTTCGTTTCAGCATAATATGTAGATAGCCTCTTAGTTGTGTTCTTCATTTCTGTCATCTTGGTTTATTTGCTTTTTTGGTTGGAACTAACCTATATAGATTCAAACGAAAGACAAAAAGAGTGTGCACGAAGGATATGCACTCATGCTGCTCTATAGGTCTATGTTACTTCATAATCTAAATTTAAAGAAGCAGAGGAGTTTGCAGTCAAAGTTTGCTCATGCCCACTCCCTGACTCAATCGAAAGAAGTAGAGAAGGCTGTAATCAAAGGTTGCCCATATCATTCTCAAACTCAGTCGAAGGAGGCAGGAAAGGGTGCAAATCGAAGCTTGCTCACATCAACCCTTAAGCCCAATCGAAAGAAGGAAAAAGAAGGGTGAATCGAAGGAGTCCATGGCCTGGATTGAAGAATTCATTTCTCTTCTTTATTTTTGTTCTTTGTTTTTTTTACATTTTTCTTGTCTTTCGATTTAGTTATAATAGCGCAGGACCCTTACTTTCTGCATTTTTACTGCTTTTCATATTAACTGCTAGATGTATGACTAATAGGATTGTATGGAAAGACTAATAACAAAACACTAGCAAACCTAACAAAAAAGACAAAAAATAACTGAACATAACACACTTTCACATTTACACCTCTAGGGTACCCCACTTTGGTTGCCTTTAGAAAACGGTCACAGTTCTCGAAACGTGAGAAGTTTTAGTGGATGTCCTCTAGTTTGAAAGATCACAAGTCCCTCGATGACCCTCTCGACGTTGCCTCGGTTAAAAGTGATCTTAGAACTTTAGGACAGTTACTAAAATTCCTTGCCAAGTTGCCTTCGTGATCGTAACGTCCCTTCAAATGTCCCTCAAACATCCAACGATAGGGCTACCTACTCACTAATAGTAGGAGATCACTATCCAAAGGATAGGAGGAAAAGAACAAACCTTTTCGAGTCCAAGTAGATAGTTGTTAAATGCTTGCTCAAAAAACAAAAAATTTTACACTTACTCATTTCAAAAACAACTTTCAAAAACATTTTCTTTGTCAACACTCTTGAGGACTAATACAAGAGTTATCACAAAGCAAATCGCTGCACTAAGGCATTTCAAAACATTTTTCAAAACATACAAAGCACAAGCAATTTTCAAAACATGAGCTAGCATCTAAGAGTCTGTAGATAACTACGGATGGAAAGGATGCTAACACCTTCCCTTTCCATAATTTACCCCCTTACTCAGAAAACTCTCGAAAAGGTCTTTTATGTTCTTTTCACCATTTCCTTTGTTGGATAAAAGAAAAGTCGATGGTGACTCTTGCTTACCGCAATATTTGCAAACACAAACACAAAACCAGTATTAACAGTCGGTTTTGCCACCGTATCACATAACTGGAGACTCTGCTGGGGACAAATAAAAAGTGAGGTTACCTTAGATTCTAGTTCATTTTAAACTACTTTACCTTGTATGCTTTGTCTGCTTTACTTTTGAGGGCTTGTTTGGGTTGTTACTAAAAGATCCTACACCCAGATCTGGGACACCTTTTAGGTAAGTAGCGATAGATCGTGGGGACTGTGTAGGGTATACCAACACGGTTGAAGAGATAGCTACATTGATGTGACACTTTGGTTGGTATCGGTATCTCTTTAGTAGTCAAAGAGAATACGAGGCTGATGCATGGTGTCATGAAGCATCAACTGACCTTAAAACCTTTAATTGAACAACCTGGCCATTAGGAAGTAGTGAGATAGCCGGCTTTGGTGTAGTCCTAAGTCATTTGATACTAGATACTACACTCATTGAGATTTAACTCCTGAGTTTTGTTTGGTGGAAAGTCAGTTGTCGATCGGAACGAAAATTGTAGGAAAAATCAGTGATATTGAGATCCCTTAGAACCCGGTTACTATTGATAGGACGGGATTGAGCCAACTAAACTTCAAGAGGGTACTTACCTACAAACCCCATGCAAGCCTAAACCTAAGGCTGCTTGTGTGGTTTGTTTGCTTTCAACTTGAACTACTTGCAGGGGTTTTATTATCTAACAACATGATTTCCTTGCAGGATTTATTTACAGTCATTATCCAATAACCTGGTTTTCTTGCAGGGTTTACTTGCTTACAAAACCTTACACTTTTACTTAATGCATAGCATACACATCATAACATCATCCCATAGCATCTCCTTAACCATTTCAAGGATCTCAAGGGTCTGCGATGCAGGTTATGATGAACCAGACGTCTAACAAGGGGCAAAGGGATTTATTTTCCTCTAGCCAATGTCGTCAAAAGGACCATAACCCAATAACTTGAGTCAAGGGAGACGATCCACTCGACATGGTAAGCTTGACTCTCGTAGAAGGACCTTCAACAATACAAAGTTCTTCCGTCAAAGCTGCAATTAAAAATCAACTTCTGACATTTTCTTGTGTTTACCTCGCGAGATCCTTGAAAACATTTACATATCATACATGTCATTGCATAACAGGTATTCTCCAGACAGGTTTCTTATCCATTCTCTGTTTATTTCAGCAAAAGAAATGGCTCTCGAACAAATAGTGAAGGATCTCCAAGCTCAAAACACTCAGTTTCAGCAAATGTTCTTGGCTCTGGCTAAGGGATAGGAGGATCTGAAAACCCTGATTATCAAAGAGAAGACCAAGAAGCCAAAGAAACAGGCTGGCATCTTGAATATGGGAATAAGACTTAGAGGACCAGTCAAGCAAGCTCTAGATCTCATAACTCCATCAAGTGAGGGGATAATCATGAAGATGATAACAACCCAGGGACTGATGAAGATGAAGTTGATTACTCTGAGGAGCAATATCCTCCTGCTGATGATAAATACAAATAGCTAGAGCATCCTCTCAATGCTATGGAGAGTCAGAAGATACCCGGCTTGGACTTCGAAGAATTAGGGCTGGTTTCTAGTGTGATCATCCCACCAAAATTCAAGGTTCCCACGTTCGCTAAATATGACGGGGTATCTTGTCCTAAAATTCACTTGAGATCATATGTCAGAAAGACCCAGCCTCACACTGCTGACCAGAAGTTATGGGTCTATTTCTTCTAATAAAGTTTGGCTGACACTCAACTGGAGTGGTTCTATCAGCTAGAAGGAACTGACATCTATACCTGAGAAGACTTGGTTGCTGCTTTCTACAAGAAGTACCAATACAATGCTGACCTGGCACTAACTCGAGTGCAATTGTAGAATATATCAATGGGTCCAACAGAAGGGTCCAAGGAATATGCGCAAAAATGGAGGGATTTGGCTGGTAGGGTGCAACCTCCTCTGACTGATCAAGAAATGGTAGACATGTTCATGGGCACTCTAACAGGCCCGTTCTTTAATTTACTGATTGGGAGTTCTTCATCCGGTTTTACGGAGATGGTTCTGACTGGGGAAAGGATTGAAAGCGATATCAAGAGTGGGAAGATTCTGATGGCTGCATCTTCTATTGCTGAGAAGAATCCCTTTGGTGGAAAAAAAGAAATTAATGTTGTCTATGGCCAAAAGAGCCATAGTAAAAATAATTGCCATCAGTCTGTGGGAGGGATGTTAATGTCTAATCACACCTGTTCAACATCAACGGGGTAATAGGCGTAGGATAAAGTATTAAGAGAAGCAGTATACTAATATTGATATGCCTTTGTCTCAAGCGTTAGAACAATTGCTAAAATAGGAGCTGATTACACTAATGGATCCTCCTCAAAAACCTGATACCTCTTCTCCTAAGTACAATTCTAATGTAAAGTGTGCTTACCATTCTGATAGTCCTGGGCACGACACCGATAACTGTTGGACTTTGAAGAAAAAGATTCAGGATTTAATCGACAACAAGGAGATCGAATTTGACTCTCGTAAGACCCCAGTGTGATCACTTCTCCCATGCCAAATCATGGTCAAAATTGAGAGCGTTTATTTAATTTGAATTATCAGTTGTAATTTCGTTGTTGCTTAAAACATTTATCTTTATATCAAACTTTGGTTATTCATATTAATACATTGCAAATGTTTGTCTTGAACTATTTCATTCATATTCATTATATTCAAACTATGTTTTTACTTCCTTTTTTGTGATATTCAACTCCTGATTAAAAAGCTCTAAGCCTTTACAGGGAGGATGACGAAAAAGATACCACAATCTCTACAGTGTGCTCTTGAACAGACCCCGCTGACGATGTACAGGTGTTGTTTCAAATCCTAAACAGTGCGTTATAAGGAAGATAATCCCTAGTGAACCTCTTTGAGCCTAAGAAGTAGGAGTTTTTTCTTTTCACAAATTAAAACCCTTAATCGTAACCTGGGGCAGGGTAGTTTTCTCAGTTAATTCAGATGTGCATTCAGTCGCAAGCTCTACCTTCATACACGTCAAATAGTGTAGAAGATGCTCTCTAAAAGATGGTGATGGTTCCACATAATAATCAAGACAGACAATCATTATCTCTCAAAATAAAAGCCCGTTAAGTCAAAAACCTATGAAGGAGACTTAAGAAAAGCTGGGGCATCCCGCTGACTGCAATCACAAAAGAAACAGTTCAGGTAAAAGTAGGGATAAAAAAATCAAAAAAGAGATCCTACAAATCCTCAAAAAAAAAGGTTACAAAAATGACTGCCTTCTCGAACAAACGTTCAATTTCTGAACTATCACCACGTATCAGAGAAAAGATTCCAGACTCAATTGGGATCTAAACGCACAATTAGTTGAGCATAGGATTGAAGAACATCACGGAGAACGGGTTAGGTACAAATAAAATTCGAGCCTTTACCCTTTGTTTCTTAAACCGTGAAACAGGTCACATTATAACCCTTAAAAGTCCTAGCTGAAGCATGAGTTAGTTTGAAAGCATACTGTTACAAAAGGTATCCTGACTCCTATAGGGTTCGCTATAAATCCTGAGTTGATATCACACTCTTACAAAATTTGTTTGTTTTACTAAAAAAATGAATTTTCAAACTTCAAGACAGACATAAGCTATGCATTCTTAAAATACCATTGTTTACATATGACTATTTGTTCAACAGCAGAGAAATTCAGAGACGAATATTCAATGAACAGAAATCCTCTGAATAAGCATAATCACCTCAGATGGAAATAAATTCCAGTGATAGGCCTTTCATAATCAAGGGGCATAGCATGGTGTCCAGCTGATCTGGGGCAGTCAAGTCAAGGTTCAAGGAATCTCTCAAAAATGCCAAATAGCCAGAGACAGATCTCCATCTGAATCACTTAGGGAATTGGACATGAATTCCAGCAGCGAATCATGTATGATCAAAAAAACATCTTCTGGCAGTGTGGAAACACTTACTACTATGGACAGTGACAATCATTTGTACCCGGTGAACATGGACATAGTCAGAAAATACTACGCATAAAAAAGACCCGTTAGGTTAACTGGCTTAGGCAAAAATAAGGGCATCCCGGCGAACCAAAAGGGTTCGGGAAAAAATTAGGGATATACATATGAAAAAATTTGTACACCCGGCAAGTCAAAAACCTGAAAAGGCGGCTTGGGAAAAAAGGGTATCCCGATGGACTGAAAATATGAAAGGATAATCCAAGCAAAAGTTAGGTATTAAAGCGTACGACTACATCCCGTCATCTCGTCACTTGTCTACCAGTAGAAGGTTTATTACTCTGATCAACATGAACCAAAGACTCCAGATGTTAGGATAACAGTCAAACCGTCTACAAAATCCCAGCAGATACCTTCTCCATCAGGTACAGAGATAGGGACATCCTCCTAAAAAAGGTCACTGTCATATCCTCGGCTTACGGCCTCATGAGGTCAGGTGTTCTCATATCCCCGACGAAGCAAGAATCTCTAACTACTGCTCCGACATCTAGAAAATTCCCCAGTGAAGTCATCAAACTTTTTTCCCCAACAGGATTCCATAAAGATCCCCAAACAGATTATGGAGTTTCCTTCCCCAACAAAGTTTATTTCCCTAACAACGAAAAGCCGTCTCTCAGCATCTCAACTTCAACAAAATTTGAAGACCTACATTTCTTCATCCCTAACAGCAATTAGGGATTTATTTTCCCTAGTTCAACAATACTGCAATAGAATGACTAACACATTCATATATTGCATTCATACATCATTTTAAAAACATCATAGCATACGCAGTACGAATGCATATATCACAATATCGTTTTTTTTACAACATCATTTGCACTTAATGCACCATGACATTACTTGCAACTGAACCTTTATCTTTTCAGACAAATTCTATACACAGACGAATTTTCATATGACCAGACAAATTTCTGGTACTCTGTTGAGGTAGAAATCGTCCAAGACTCCTTCATTATCTGTCGAGGTAGTAATCGTTAAAGATTCCTTCATTATCTATTGAGGTAGAAATCGTTAAAGATTCCTTCATTATCTATTGAGGTAGAAATTGTTAAAGATTCCTTCATTATCTTTTAAGGTAGCAATCGTCCAAGATTCCTTCATTATCTGTTGAGGTAGCAATCGTCCAAGATTCCTTTATTATCTGTTGAGGTAGCAATCGTCAAGATTCCTTTATTATCTATTGAGGTAGCAATTGTCAAAGATTCCATCATTATTTGTTGAGGTAGAAATCATCCAAGATTCCTTCATTATCTGTTGAGGTAGAAATCATTAAAGATTCCTTCATTATATGTTGAGGTAGCAGTCGTCCAAGATTCCTTCATTATTTGTTAAGGTAGCAATCGTCCAAGATTCCTTCATTATCTGTTGAGGTAGAAATCGTCCAAGAGTCCTTCATTATCCATTGAGGTAGCAATCATCAAAGATTCCTTCATTATCCATTGAGGTAGCAATCATCAAAGATTCATTCATTATCTGTTGAGGTAGTAATCGTCAAAGATTCCTTCATTATCTATTGAGGTAGCAATCGTCCAAGATTCCTTCATTATCTGTCGAGGTAGCAATCGTCAAAGATTCCTTCATTATCTGTTGAGGTAGAAATCGTAAAAGATTCCTTCATTATCCCTCCAGAGGCAGTCTAACATAGACTCATCCATAAACAGCCCTACACAGGCTCTTCCTATATACATTTTCAGGTAACGGTTAATTCCCTTATCCCCAGCAAGTTACTGTGAAGCCTGGATTTCAACCAGAAAGCAGCAAACTCTCATCTCTCCAGAGATAACTCTTCAGCATAGCCTTGGACAACTGAAGTTCCTAGACTCTATTCCCCACGGAGTTTTCCTCAAACAGGAGAACAACAGAAAACCACATTCCCCAGCAGACTCCTCCTGAGATAGCAAGAACGGGAATCCCCACAAAAATACCTCTTATGAAGTCAGCATGTACTTTGGATGGCATCTATAAGCCCATCGACAACTCTCTGTCATCTTATCCAAATGGCATTTGTAAGCCTATTCCCGCCATCATCAACAATCAGTGTTACTTCATGCGAGTGAAAATTTCTGGGCACTCAAGTGTTCAATCATCTTCCACCTTCAGATCACGAAAGGCAGACAAGCCAATCTACATCTTCAGGTTTAAGAAGATTGAACAGGGGCAGCTGTTGTACCCCAAAATTTTCCCTCTCATGTTTTCCAAGATTTTCTCTTATATGGGTGGTCACAAACACTTGGTTAAAGAAAAATGAAATTTTTGAATGTTAGCAAAGTATCTTTTGATTGGCAGTTCAACAATGCCTTTCGATTGGTATTTAAGCAATGCCCTTTGATTGGCAGTTAATTAGTGCCCTTCGATTGGCATAACAGCAAGCTTCGACTGGGCTCCTAAAACCCTTCGACCAAGCTTTGATTGGGCGCTGAATCTCCTTCGATCAAGCTTAGTTCACAAAGCTTCCACTGGGCAAAAGGCCCCTTCAGCTTGTCATCAACACACGTATGCCTCTTCATGCTTGTCTTTGGTCTATTAGGCAAAATCTTCCTCATGCTTGCCTTGGTTTCACCTGGCAAAGACCCATCAGCCTGCCTTCAATCTACAAGGCAAAAGGCCCCTTTTACTAGTATTTGATTAACAAGACAAAGGGTTGCCTCATACATGCTTTGACTCACAAGGCAAGGGCCCCCTTTTTTTTCCAACTTGCCTTAAGCATAGAAGGCCAAGACTTCTTCAGATTTGCCTTCAATCCACTAGGCAAAAAGCTTCCTTCGACCCACAAGGCATTAGCTGCCTTTGTTATAGCTTCGACTGGGAAATGGTCCCCTTTGAAACAGTTTTCCACACTTCAACACACATGTTAGTCCCTTCGAAGGTGCATTCATGAGGTCCCTTCGAAAAAGAATTCACTGGTACAGTAGAAGGAGACATATAGTTACTGGATACAAGTTTATCTTATGATGGGTCTTGGTCCTACATATGGCTAGGCCCAGGCCTTTTGTGCGTTAGCATTCGAAGGTGGTGACAAAAGAGGTTTTCGATGATCCAGATTAAAGTTTTCGTTTGAGTTGTTTGAATTAAGCAGATAGGGCAAGTATACTCAATTAAATAAGCCTTGATGAAGGAAACTCTGAATAGATTCGAATCCAGAGTCATAAAAAAGGACAAATCTTCTGACAAAGAGAATTCTAGCCAATTCGAATCAATGCAGTAATTGACTTAATCTAAGAAACTTTAATAAGGGAAAACTCTAAATTCAGAGTCATCAAAAATCTGAGCAATTCGAATTGACATGGATGGAGTCTATCGAAGGAGATGAATCAGAGCCATTCGAATGAGGCAGCCAGAGCCATTCGAAGGAGGAAATCAGAGCTATTTGAAGGACATAAATTAGACCCATTCTAAGGAGGTCATCAGAGCCATTCGAAGGAGGCAATCTGAGCCATTCGAAGGGGGCATTCAAAAATCAAATGTGTCCAGGTTCATAGTAAATTCAAAAAGGGACAAGAAGCCATGTCTTTGGCAAAGTATTCAAAGTGATATTTATGGACTTAAAACACCAACTTAATGGATTTGTATTCCTTTGTCCTCTTTTCCCCTCCATCCCATCTATATGAGGAGACTACATACATACGCACACAAGGTGGAGACATAAGCCCAGGGGAACCATACACACATATTGTTTTACACGTATACACAACCTAAGAGAAGCACACCAAAAACTCTCAAAACTCAACAAGATCACACCACACTTGTTCTCTCCCCTCTCGAATCCAAGAGCATCCAGCAACTCTAGTCCCCCACACAAGTTCCAGTTTTAAACAAGGTAAGTCCCATTGACCTTGCATCTTCCATTTCAGCATGACATGTAAATAGCCTTGTACTTACTTTTTATTTCAGCATAATATATATATAGCCTCTTAGTTGTGTTCTTCGTTTCTGCCCTCTTGGTTTGTTTGCTTTTCTTGTTGGAACTAACATGTACAGATTCAAACGAAAGACAAAAAGAGTGTGAACAAAGAATATGCACTCATGCTGCTATATAGGTCCATGTTACTTCATAATCTAAATTGAAAGAAGCAGAGGAGTTTGCAGTCGAAGGTTGCTCATGCCCACTCCCTGACTCAATCGAAATAAGTAGAGAAGGCTGAAATTGAATGTTGCCCGTATCATTACCAAACTCAGTAGAAGGAGGTAGGAAAGGGTGCAAATCGAAGTTTTCTCACATCAACCCTTAAGCCCAATAAAAAGAAGGAAAAAGACGGGTGAATCGAAGGAGTCCATGGCCTGGATCGAAGAATTCATTTCTCTTCTTTACTTTTGTTCTTTGTTTCTTTACATTTTTCTTGTCTTTAGATTTGGTTGTAATAGCGCAGGACCCTTACTTTCTGCATTTTTACTGCTTTTCATATTAACTTCTAGATGTATGACTAATAGGATTGTATGGAAAGACTAATCACAAAATTCTAGAAAACCTAACAAAAAAGACAAAAAATAACCGAACATAAACACTTGCACATTTACATCTCTAGGGTACCCCACTTTGGTTTCCTTCGGAAAACGGTCACAATTCTCGAAAAGTGAGAAGTTTTAGTGGCTGTCCTCTAGTTTGAAAGATCACAAGTCCCTCGACGACCCTCTCGACGTTGCCTCCATTGATAGTGATCTTAGAACTTTAGGACAATTACTAAAATTCCTTGCCAAGTTGCCTTCGTGATCGTAATGTCCCTTCGAATGTCCCTCAAACATCCAACGATAGGGCTACCTACTCACTAATAGTAGGATAGCACTATCCAAAGGATAGGAGGAAAAGAACAAACCTTTTCGAGTCCAAGTAGATAGTTGTTAAATGCTTGCTCAAAAAACAAATTTTTTTACACTTACTCATTTCAAAAACAACTTTCAAAAGCATTTGCTTTGTCAACACTCTTGAGGACTGATATATGAGTTATCACAAAGCAAATCGTTGCACTAAGGCATTTCAAAACAGTTTTCAAAACATACAAAGCACAAGCGATTTTCAAAACATGAGCTAGCATCTAAGTTCCCGTAGATAAATATGGATGGAAAGGGTGCTAACACCTTCCCTTTCCATAATATACCCCCCTTACTCAGAAAACTCTTGAAAAGGTCTTTTTATGTTCTTTTCACCCTTTCCTTTGTTGGATAAAAGAAAAGTCGGTGGCGACTCTTGCTTACGGCAACATTTGCGAACACAAACACAAAACCAATATTAATAGTCACTTCTGCCATCGTATCACAACACCCTATCGGGATTCAAGATCAGGACCTTCCCTAGGTAAAGGTTCATCGCAATCTTTCTCTTTCAAGAACACCACATCCCCATCAGGGAAATCAAATTTGACAAATTGATAGTCATCTACCAGTTGGTGAGCAAGATAATCCGCCAGCACACTACTTTTATGGCCTTTTGAGTACGGTATTTAATATCGTATCTAGACAATAACATCTGCCAACGGGAAATTCTCCCAGTAAGAGCAGGCTTTTCAAAATATACTTAATTGGATCCATTTTGGAAATCAACCAAGTAGTATGATTCAACATATATTATCGCAACTTCTTTGCCACCCAGGCCAGAGCACAACATGTCTTTTTCAGCATAGAATACCGAGACTCACAGTCAGTAAATTTCTTACTAAGATAATATATGGCATATTCTTTCTTTCATGTTTCATCATGTTGTCCCAAAATACAGCCGATAAAACTATCCAACACTTTTAGATACATGATCAATGGTCTTCCTTCAACGGGAGGGAGCAAGATGGGAGGTTCAATAAAATATTCTTTGATACTTTAAAACTCCCTTGGGAAATCATCTGTCCACACACAACTCTGATATTTCTTTAACAACTTAAAGATCGGTTCACACGTTGCAGTCATGTGGGAAATGAATATGGAAATGTAATTCAAACGCCCAAGGAAGCCTTTAAATTGCTTTTCACTCCTTGGAGAAGGAAATTATTGAATTACCTTGACTTTATCTGGGTCAATTTCAATCCCTTTCTGACTGACAATAAAACCCAACAACTTCCCTGATCAGACACCGAAGGTGCGTTTGTTTGGATTCAAATGGAGACAATACTTTTGCAAATCCTGAAACAACTTCAACAAATCTTCCACAAGCCCTGCTTCGGTCTGTGATTTGGCAATCATGTCATCAACATATACCTCAATTTCCTTGAGCATCAGATCATGGAATAAGGTTGTCATAGCCCTCTGGTACGTTGCACCAGCGTTCTTCAACCCGAAGGGCATCACTCTGTAACAGAATGTTCCCCAGGGTGTGATAAACATTATTTTTTCCATGTCCTTAGAAGCCATTATGATTTGTTATATTTGGAAAATCCGTCAGTGAATGAGAATACTTTGAATTTTGCAGTTCTATTAACCAATATATCAATATGTGGTAATGGAAAATCATCTTTTGGACTAGCTTTATTTAGATCTATGTAATCTACGCACATGCAAACTTTTCCATCTTTCTTTGGTACAGGGACAATATTGGAAATCCACTGAGGATACACTGATGTAACAAGAAAACTGGTGTTTATCTGCTTTAACACTTCTTCTTTAATTTTTACTGCCATATAAGGGTGAGTTCTTCTCAACTTCTGCTTGACCGGCGCGCACTCTGGCTTCAAAGGCAAATGATGCTCCACAATATCAGTATCTAGACTAGGCATATATTGGTACGACCAAGCAAAGATGTCCACATACTCTTTTAATAGTTTAGTCAACCTGCTATTCACATCAGGATGCAACAATGCTCCAATTTTGACTTCCTTTGGCTCCTCCTATGAACCCAAATTGATGATCTCCAACAGCTCTTTATACAGCTGAATGGCACTTTCCTCATGCTCGAGCAACCGTGAAACCTCTTCTGGAATTTCATCATATTCTTATTCTTCCGTCCCAAACACATGGTATTCAAAGTTGGGAGAGGGTGCATGGTCATTATATTCAACATGTTTATTAATTAATCTGCACATGTGATTTATGATTGCTTTTAGAAACTGGCACATTTATCAAGTGATTATACAGATTTATTTACAGTTATTATTTATTCCAAAAAGGGGTTTTTTCTTATTACCATTTTCCAAGAAAAAAGCAGAAAATAAAACACAATTTGAGAATCAAAGACATCTTTTATTAATGATTTTAATGAGCAAAGAAAATAGATAAACCCATACAATATTAACTTTCACCTTGGACTGAGTGAAAGCTTTTTGCAAAGATAAACAAAAATAAATTACTTTGAGATATGGATGCAAGTGGGAACATCAATAGTGACCCAATTCTGGACTCTGACTCCAGGCGTCACATGATTCAGCATTTCCTGCTCTTCTTCATTCTCCACAGTAGCATTAACTCCAGAAACAGTTGGATGGAGGTAGCCTCCGCTGCAAAAAATATCCTGATAGCTGCTCATAGTAGACTTTGATTTCAAGCTCTCAACTTTTCCATTCCTTGCAGAGAATCCTAAACCAGCCATGTTCTTGTTCACCGGAGGATCAACAATCTGTCCCCATACTTTACTTGGACCATTGCGCACAACCTTCTGAGAAAATTTGAATGAAGTTATATAATTCTCATTATCTCTTACGTTATCAACAGACGGAGCTTGGAACTGCGTCCCAACAGAAGCTTCATCTGCCTCTACAAGACTGAAAGATATTAGATGAGATATTGTTGTACCCCAAAATTTTCCCTCTCATTTATCAAGATTTTTCTCACAAGACTTCTTGGACTCAAGACAAGATTAGGGTTTTGGTCAGCTTAAGACACCTCATCTTGCACTAACAACCCAAAATTAAGGTTTGAGTTTACACAAGTATTTTTGGATCACCAATGCTTCATGTGACCTTCATACACCATCTTGGACCCCTAAGTTTGCTCATGTTAAGTTTCAATCCTTGAATCACATTTTTGTCCTGTCAATTGGACAGTTGACCTAAAAATCAGCTGTATTAGGGGAAAAGTCAACCATGGCCAATTTACAGTCAAACTTCATGGTTTTTGATCCACAACAACATTTTAGACTCATATGTACCATTTTATCAAGTTTGGATCACAACTTCTCAAGAAATTTGATCAAATCATCAAAAGGGCAAATTAGTCAAAATTAGGGTTTTGACTGAGAAAGGGCAATTTCTGATTTTCAACCTAGCCAATGACCAATTGGGTTCAAACATGACTTCAAGGGTTCAATAGCATAATCTTGACCTAATTACATAGTTCAAAAGATCTCAAGTTCATTGGATTGACAGATGAATTTTCCAATCAACTGATCAAAAGTCAATTGCACACTGAAAAGTCAAACTTTGACTTTTTGGTCAAAATCAAGTGCCAAGGGTCATAATTCATCAAGATATGTCAAAACATGAAACTTGTTCATCAAGAAAACCAATTTTGAAAATTAGGGTTTTGAATTTGAAAATTTTCATAACTTAGAATTTTTCTAAGTATGGAAATTTTCTTATTTTTTCCCAACTTTCCACCACTTTTTCACCATGATGCAATTTGACTCAAAGAAAACTTCCAACATGAAAGTTGTATTCCTCCATGAAATCTACAACTTTTATTCACAAAGTTTTCCCAAAATATGTTTGGATCTCAAGTTATGAATTTGTGAATAGGGGTCCATAAACTAAATAACTTAGTGAAAATTTGCCCTAATTTAGGCAGGCTTTTGACCCAACTTCATGGAACTTTTTCACCTAGTTCCAAGAATTATCTCAAAATTCATTTCAAAGATGGATTGTAGATCATGTTGCAATATTTCTAAAATATCCAAGAAATCTCCAAGATCATTTGTGGTTAGGGAGAATCAAAGAAGAGAAATTGGCATTTTATCACTTTTGTTCATGCCATTTTCACAATGCATCAAGTTGCAAATCAGATCCATGATGCTTGTAGCTTGCATTATAGGTCCTAAACTCCTTCTACACTCCATAATTAAATGCAAACTCAGAGGATAAGGGCTTTATCTTTGCTTTTGGAGCATTGTACAAAGGATTTTTCCATTAATGGCATAAAGGGCACATTGCCATTTTCATAAAGCAAGTTTTTGCAACTTTACAATTCTTGAGCCTTGGAGCTGTCCCTTTGGTGCAGGCAATCTCTACAGGTCACAAGCAATGTTTACCAACCCTTTTCAACTCACAAGCAAGCAGTACAAGCATGTTTGCATAGTCACTTCAACTTTTCTTCAAGTACAAGAAAAGTTGCAAAAGAAGTCAGAACTGGTACAAGCTGAGAAAGGGTGAACTTGGTATCATTCTATACATATTGACAAACATATCACAAGCCAGGACACGAATTGATAGCATCCAAAACTCTCCTAAACTCCAAAACCTCATTTTTCTGCCAAAACTTCCAGTTTCTGCAAAATCATAGCAAGCTCATTATTTGCTCGTGCGTTTTGCCCTTTAACATTTGAAACATCTTCCATATATCCTACCAAAGCTATCCAAGCCCTTGTCCTGGTTCTGTGAGCTCTGTTTCAGCCATTGCCATTTTCAAATTTGGAGGTTTCAGCTTGACTTCTACAGAGAGTTTCAGTCATCCATAAAGCCAGCTAAGCATTGGAATAGCTTGAGGGAACTTCAAGGAAGCTCACACAATCCTCAGGCCTCACTCAAAGTCCCCATATTGCCATATCCAAATCCAGCTGAAGGAGGTATTTTTCAAAACTCTATCTCTCTATTTAGGCATCCTCAAGCCACGATTTGTGAAGCAAAAATGTAGTCCTTAACATGTTGAAGTTGTACATATGCATACTTTTCATTTATGTTAACTGAGCTAAGAGAATTTGAAGCTTGAAGTTGTTGAAATAATTAGGTCACGATTTAGGGCTGATTAAATTCTCTCTGGTCTTTAAGAGTTAGATTACAAATTTTATATCATTGGAATCGTGAGATTATAAACTACATTTTTTATGTTATGGGTTTTTGTTTTTGTGCAAGCAATAGAAAGTTACAGGATTGGACATAAACGCGCGCGCAGGAAGCTTGGCTAGAGGACAGGGATGACTGTCTTGGGCCTTTGGCGCCTTGGGCCTTCTGTTCTACTTTTCACACCCCCCTGACCACTATTTGCACCCCCTGACCTATTTTGTTATATTTTTCCTCTTTTCTCATATTTTTATATTTATTGATTTTAATATTTACTTTCTGAACATTAAAATATCACAAAAATAATTTCTTAATTTTTTGCAATTTTATTTTTTATTTTTCTTTACATAGATAATAGTTTATTAGGATAATAGATTTTATTTTCTTAAATAAATTATAAATACATTTAATAAAAATACTATACATTTTTATTTTATTATTTTACACACAAAATATTTATTTTCATACATATTTTAATTTTTAATATTTGTACATAACATTATTTATTATTTTCTTGTATAAAAAATGGATAAAATAATAATAGAAAACATTATTTCCTTTTAAATCAAAAAACTAGGGTTTCCCCCTTTCAAAAATAATACTTTTATTTTTCCCTTTTTCTAGGGTTTACATGAATCATTTTCTCATACAAAAATCAAATACAAAACATTTTTTTGCATAATTACATTGCATTGCATATTTAAATATTTGTATATTTATTTATTTCACACAATATTCAATTGGGTTGTAATAGTATTTTAGGGTTTATTTTTGTGCAATATCCCCATTCAAAAACTTGTATCCCCCCTCCCATAATAATTGTTGTAATAGTTTAGTTTACATTTACGCAATTTATCGCATTTATGCCATGTTTAGTAAAACTAGGGTTTTGCATGATAAGACCAAAAACAAACAAATAGAAATGACCTAATCCAAGACAAATAAAATGCATGTAAAATGACCCACATTGCACACAAGCACCCTTAGGGTTTCACCCACTTGGCTGCCTAAACAAAAATGGCCATGGTATGCATGCGAAGTATCTTGGCAAAACAAAACAAAATAAGATCATAGTCCCTCGATGACGCTATACAAAGGTTGCCTAAAACAAAATGATCTTGGTCCCTCAAAATGCTAAAGATACTTGGCAACATTGCTATCATGGTCATACGGTGATCCACGCCCGTCCCGTTTAACATCCAAAGATAGGGTTATTTACTAAATCAATGGTAAATCAACAAGGTCAAAGGAATAAAAATACATAGGAAAGACATTTGAGTAGGGTAGATAGCTTCTAAGTTACTTGCTCCATTTCAAAACAATCCTTGCTATTTTCAAAAACACACACACCTTTCAAAAACATTTTCCAAACAACTTACAAAATATTGAAACATTTTTCAAAAGACAAACATCTTTGTATACATTCTTACGAACGAGAATCATTACAAAGATTTCCTAAACAAATGGCCTCTTTTCAAAATATTTTCAAAACCATAAAGTACCATTTCAAACAATTCCAAAAGCAAAGCAAGTGATCTAAGCAAGTAACTAAGATCCCATGGAAAAACATAGATGAAAAGGGTGCTAATACCTTCCCTTTTCATAATCTACCCCCCGAACTCAAGAAAACATCTCAAAGGTCTTTCCTGTGCTTTTTTACCTTTCCTTTTGGATAAAATAAAAGTCGGTGGCGACTCTTTCTAAACCGCGACATTTGCAACGAAACGCAAAACCTCAAGTCAGTTCTCCCACCGTATCACAGAACTGGCAACTCTGCTGGGGAATTAGATAAAAGTGGGGTTACCTTAGGGTTTAGATCACCTTTATTTGCTTACAATTGTTTGACTTGTTTGCTTTACACTTTGGTTCTATTGTTTGGGTTTGAATCCTCCACCCGGATTTGTGAAACATAATAGGTAAATAGCAATACATTGTGGAAACTGTATGGGGTTTACCGACATGGTCTGAGCAATAGCTATGTTAGTGTGACATATTTGTGGGTACCGGTAGCCTTTGAGTCAATCAAAGAGAATACGGGGCCGCTGAGTGATGTCATGAAGCACTAACGAACTTCTAGAACCTTTACTTGACCAACTTGGCCTTTTAGGATGTAGTGAGATGACCGGCTTTGGTACAGTCCGAAGTTGGTAGATACTCGATACTACACTCATTGAGGGTTGGTTCCTTAGAATATTTCGGTCGCCAGTAAAGAGGCTGAATTGAAACAATGAACAAGGAACCAATCCAGTGATATTGAGCTCCTTAGAACCCGGTTACTATTTCTAGGACAGGTTGAGCCAACTAAACTTCAAGAGGGTACTTACCTATGAAACCCCATGCAAGCCTAAACTAGGAACTTGTGTGATTTTCTTGTACATATATATGTGTGGATAACATCATGGGAATCATGAGCATCATATGCATCCACTAACCATTTCAAGGATCTTGGAAATTCATCTTTGTTCTTGTTTTGTAGGTTATGGAGTCACTTTGTCACTTCCAACATAGAGGAAGACATGATGAAGGTTCTCTTCCAGTTCTTTGACCATTTGCATCACTGCTTCACATTTCCAGACTACCAGCTTGTACCCACTTTGGAAGAATTTTCTCAACTTTTGAGGATTCCTATTCTCAATCAACTACCTTTCAACATTACGGAAAGAAATCCAAAGCCAGAAGAGATAGCCCAAGCCATACACTTGCACTCGTCTGATGTCACAACCCATTGGGAAACTAGAAGTGGTGTTAAAGGCTTCTTGGCAAAGTTTTTGTTTGAGAAGGCCCAAACCTGTTGGAACTCCTTGGACTTGCAAGCTTTTGAGGAGATTGTAGCCCTTCTCATCTATGGGATGGTCTTGTTCCCTAATCCTGACCAACTCATAGATGTGAGTGCTGTCAAAATCTTCATGTCACGCAACCCGGTGCCTACTTTGCTCGGAGATATCTTACACTCTTTTCACACTCGTACAATAAGGAAAAGAGGTGTTCTCATGTGTTGCACTCCTCTACTGGCAAGATGGTTTATTTCTCATCTTCCCCAATCAGTTTTGAAGAATGAGCAAGGTTTGAGGTGGTCACAACGGTTGATGACTCTTACACATTCAGACATTCATTGGTGTTCTCGATCCAAAAAGAATGTTATCATCGTCGACCGTTGTGTGGAATTCCCTAATGTCCCTCTACTTGGCATTAAGGGAGGCATCACCTACAACCCCTGCTTGGCTCTAAGACAGTTTGGTTATGCCCGAAGGGATGGCCCATATGATTTGCTAGTTCAAGGTTTGGTTTTTAACTCCGACAACGACAATCAAGGACTTCGACAAAGGTTTATCCGAGCTTGGAGGATGCCAAACAAGGTAGACAGTAAGACCTTGGGACACAAGAATTCCATCCCTCTTGAGCCTTACCTCAAGTGGGTACGAACCCGCGCCCAAAGTCTTATGATGCCTTACCCCTCTGTTCTCCCAGTGATTATAGAGCCTGTTAAGGAAGGAGAGGTTCCATACAACCTCCTACATCCTGACATGCCAACATCACTCGAAGATTTACAAAGGAGTTGGATACAGCTCAAGGGAGAATGCGATACTTTTGAAGCCCAATTCTACGCTAGCGAGAAGAAGGTTTTGGAACTTAGTCGGTTACTTCACGAAAGCAGACTCTCAACACCTACATTGCACCAAAGAGGATTCACAACATCTTTTTATCTTAGAATTTTTGTACTATTTTTCCTTAGGGGCATTGATGTAATCAAATTATATTTTATTAATATAACGTGTGTTCCTTTTTGTTTAACACAAATTTGAATTTTAAAATCCTTGAAAACATTGCATGAATACATATCATTCATCATGTGCATAAACAGGTCTTTGCAAGAAGTTTCGTCATCCCTCTGGTATTTATTTCAGCAAAATAGATCTTGAACAAACGGTTAAAGACTTGCAAGCTCAGAATTCACAATTTCAGCAGCTACTCTTGACCTTGGCCAAGGGGCAGGAGGAGCTCAAGACTCTGCTAGAGAAAAAGAAAGAGAAAAAGAAGAAGAAGTCAGCCGGTGTGGTTATCATGGGCAAAAGGTTTCAGGGACAAGCCAGACGGACCTTGGAATTTCCATCAATCTCTAAGGAAGGGGAAAGAAAAGGAAAAGAGACGGCGGTACCATCTGATTGTGAAGCAGAAGAAGAGGTAGAAGAGGATTACTCTGAACAACAATACCCTCCAGCCGATGACAAATACAAAAACTTGGAAGAGCGTCTAGCTGCTATGGAAGTGCAGAGAGTACCGGGGCTAGACTTTGAGGAGTTAGGATTGGTGTCTGGAATAGTAATCCCACCGAAGTTTAAAGTGCCACTATTTGCCAAGTATGATGGGGTGTCTTGTCCCAAAATGCACCTACGATCTTATGTCAAGAAAATTCAGCCACATTCTGCTGACAAAGATTTGTGGGTCCACTTTTTCCAAGACAGTTTATCGGGAACACAACTTGATTGGTTATACCTGTTGGAGAGGGCTGATGTGCATAATTGGGAAGACTTGGCAGCCGCCTTCTATAAACAGTATCAATACAACACCGACTTGGCACCAACTCGTACTCAACTCCAGAGTATGGCCATGGTGTCCAATGAGGGCTTCAAAGACTACACCCAAAAGTGGATGGATTTAGCCGGAAGGGTGCAACCACCTTTATCTGAAAGGGAGCTAGTGGACATGTTCCTGGGAACTCTGTCAGGTCCTTTCTTTAATCATCTGATTGGGAGTTCCTCTGTAGGATTTACTGAATTGATTTTAATTGGAGAGAGGGTTGAAGCCGGTATTAGAAGCAGGAAAATTCATAAAGACGCGTCTACCTCTGCTATTGTAAAAAAAGCCCTTCACTGGAAAGAAGGAAGTTTCTACTGTCTTTGCATAGAGGAATCAGGGAAGAACCGAACGACGGTCAACAAAGGGGGCCGTTATGATTCAAAAGTTCGCATCAGACCAGCCGAGAAACAACCAGCCGAGAAATGATCAGCCGAGAAATAATCAGCAAAGGGTGGAAAGGCTTGTACGACAATTCACCAATATTAACATGACTCCAGCTCAAGTCCTACCCCATCTTCTGAAGTTGAATTTGGCCATGCTAAAAGAGGCCCCTAAAAATCCCAATACTGCATCGCCGCACTACCATCTGAATTCCAGGTGCACTTACCATTCTGAAAGTCCAGGACACGACACCAACAACTGTTGGGCTCTGAAGAACAAGATTCAAGATCTGATCGATGCAAAGGAAGTTGAATTTGAAGCTCCTGAAAAACCGAATGTTATCTCCGCTCCAATGCCTAGGCATGGACACAATGCCAGTGCTGTTGAGGAAGACTTATTTGTTAACACTGTGGATGATTTGCTGACTCCGCTATCGACCATCAAGTTGAATTTGTTGGAGGCTGGGGTGTTCCCAGGTTGTGACAAATATTTCCGTATTTTCCTATCCTCGTCATTTGATTGCCCTCTGTTGAAAAAAGGTATCCAACAACTGATTGATAATCAAGAAATTTTGTTTGAGAAAACTCCTATTTCACCCATTCTAGTTCCAAAAGTTTCAATAATAACCATATACGCCAATCCTTCCAGGGTTCCTAAAAAACCCGTTAGGATTACATCTGCTCCTATGACTACTCCGTTGAAGATTACAATGCCCGGGCCAGCCCCATACAAATCAGATAAAATGGTACCATGGAATTATGGTGGACAAATCTACTACCATGGTGTCAAACAGATTGAACAGACTGCTAAAGAAGAGAGCTCCGAAGAGGACAATTCCGACATCAGTAACATTGCCGGAACAAGCAAAATTACCCGTAGTGGGAGAATTTTCTCTCTAGAGATTTCCCCTCCAAAGGCAGCCTCTAGACCCGTGGTCGTTCAGAAGATTACATATGTGCCCGTGATTGTACCTGCAAGTGTACCCGCCAACAATGACAATACAATTCCTATCCCTACTTCCGCTGTTGAGAATAAAGGAAAGAATATTCAAGAGGAGCCTGTCCTGACGAAGGCTCAATCACTAGTTATTCCTGAAACATCCAAGAAGGGGATGGAAGAAATCCTGAGGATCATTAAGAAAAGTGATTATGATGTGGTTGAACAACTGGGGCAGACCCCCTCCAAAATCTCTATGTTAGCCCTACTGCTGTGCTCTGAGGCATATGCTAAAGCTTTGGTAAAATTTCTGAAGACGGCTCATGTGCCGCAAGAGACGTCTGCAGATCAATTCCAAGAGTGTGTGGCCAGTTTGACAGCTGACAATGGCCTGGGTTTCTCTGATGTTGACTTGACCTCCAAAGGGAGAAAACACAATGATGCACTACATGTCTCAGTGGAGTGTAGGGGAACCACCCTAGCCCATGTCTTGGTTGATACTGGATCATCTTTAATTGTCTTACCAAAGAAAGCCCTGGATAGACTGGATTGTGAGGGGATGACTTTAAAATCCAGCAACATCATTGTGAGAGCTTTCGACGGCTCTAAAAGGATGGTCCACGGGGAGGTGGACATCTCGATCAAGGTGGGTACTCAGACGTTCAATTCAACATTCTACGTGATGGACATCCGTCCTTCTTACTCTTTCCTGTTGGGACGTCCCTGGATTCACAATGCTGGTGCTGTCACCTCGACTTTGCATCAGATGCTGAAGTACCCTGTCCAAGGGAAGATCGTAATTGTCCATGGGGAAGAGGAATACATGATTAGTCATCTGAATTCTTTTCGATATGTAGAATTGGATGGCGAATTCATTGAGACCCCTTTCCAACATTTTGAAGAAGTCTCTCAGGAAATAGCGGCGACCAAAGCGGTATCCTCAACTCCTGTGATCACAAGACCTCCACCTCGGATGTCTTCTCTAAAGGATGCAAAGCCAGTAGTGGAAGAAGGCGGATCCACCATCTGGGGGCAGCTTCCAGACTTTCCCTATAAATCAGACAAGTTTGGCCTGGGATTTACTTCGACTGCTCAGAAAACCGTGCGCCGCGCCCGTGCCGGAGGGCAACCTGTGAAGATCAGCCACTAAGGGGTTAATGCACTAGAGGACAGTGAAGAAGATGGCAGCCTGGAAGACTGGATATTTCCTACTGTCGGTGGAGGATTGTTTAACTTGGAAGCAAAAGGCTTTGTTCCGATTACTTTCATACCGCAGTAATTTATCTTTTCCATTTCTGTTGGATCTGTAATAATTCACAAACAAATCGTACTTTTTCAACCTTGTTTATTACCCGAGGCACAACTGTCCATTTGTAAGGGTTATTATTTCATTTTCATATGTCATTTTAATGAATCATGGACGCTTTTCATATATAAACCTTTTGTGCTCATTGTCTTTCTTTTACATTTTGTTGTTATAAGATGGATATACCCTTACACACACCCACACTCACAAATGCAGGTACCCTTCCATTCCGGAACCCATGGGTAACGATACTGCTATAGCCTTCAGTGACTCTAAAGATCTGATCTACCAAGCCGAATACGAAGGCGAGGAAGATTGTGAGGTGCCAGGGGAATTGGCCAGATTACTACAACAAGAGGAAAGAGCTATTCTGCCTCATGAAGAGTTGTTGGATACAATCAACCTGGGTACTGAGGAAGACAAGAAGGAAATCAGAGTGGGTGCCAACCTAGAGCTGAGTGTCAAGGAGCGCTTAATTCAGTTGTTGCATGATTACGTTGAGATCTTTTCCTGGTCATAAGAAGACATGTCGGGACTTGATACAGACATTATGGTACACCGTCTACCCACAAGAGAAGACTGTCCACCAGTGAAGCAAAAAGTCCACTGCATGAGACCTGACATGTCAGAGAAGATCAAAGCAGAAGTTATGAAGCAGTTCAATGCTGGATTTCTGGATGTTACTTCCTATCCACAATGGGTTGCTAACATTGTTCCCGTGCCTAAAAAGGACGGCAAAGTGAGAATGTGCATGGATTACAGAGATTTAAACAGGGCCAGCCCTAAAGATGACTTTCCACTTCCGCACATCGACATCCTGGTTGACAACACAGCTCAACACAAAGTATTTTCTTTCATGGACGGATTCTCAGGCTATAACCAGATCAAAATGGCACCTGAGGACATGGAGAAAACTACTTTTCTTACACAGTGGGGTACGTTCCGCTACAAAGTGATGCCATTCGGACTGAAGAATGTCGGGGCAACCTATCAATGCGCCATGGTAGCTTTGTTTCATGATATGATACATCATGAGATAGAGGTCTACGTAGATCACATGATAGCCCGATCACAAACTGAGGAAGAACACCTTGATCATTTGCAAAAGTTGTTTGTCAGGTTGAAGGAGTACAAGTTAAGATTGAATCCAAACAAGTGCACGTTCGGAGTCCGATCTGGTAAGCTCTTGGGTTTCATTGTCAGCAACAAAGGCATCGAGGTTGATCCTGCCAAAGTCAAAGATATACAAGACATGCCTGCTCCTCGCACTGAGAAGGAGGTCAGAGGTTTATTGGGACGCCTAAACTACATTGCTAGGTTCATTTCTCACATAACATCTACTTGTGAACCAATCTTCAAGCTGTTGAAGAAAGATCAGGTAGTTAGATGGAATGATGACTGTCAGATTGCTTTCGATAAAATCAAGGAGTATTTACAAGAGCCTCCTGTCTTGATGCCACCCGTCGAAGGAAGACCGCAAATCATGTATCTGTCCGTCTTGGAGAACTCAATGGGGTGCGTATTGGGGAAGCATGACGAGTCTGGCCGAAAAGAGCATGCCATTTATTACCTTAGCAAAAAGTTTACCGACTGTGAAACCAGATATTCACTACTCGAGAAAGCTTGATGCGCTTTGGTATGGGCTGCTCGCCAGCTAAGACAGTATATGTTGACTCATACAACTCTTCTGATATCTAAGATGGATCCGATAAAATACATCTTTGAGAAGCCTGCTTTGTCTAGAAGAATAGCTAGATGGCAGATGATCCTTACAGAGTATGACATATAGTACATGACCTAAAAAGCAATAAACGGTAGTGTGCTAGCTGATCATCTTGCACACCAATCTGTAGAAGATTATCAATCCATGAAGTTTGACTTCCCTAACGAAGACATCATGACTTTGGACAATGTTGAAGATTTCAGACCATATGACGGACCTGAACAAGGATCCCGATGGACCATGTACTTTGATGGGGCATCCAATGCACTTGGTAACGGTATCAGCGTTGTGCTTATATCTCCGGAAGTTTGCCATACTCCTTTCGCCGACAGACTTTGCTTCAACTGTACGAACAACATGGCAGAGTACGAAGCATGAATCTTTAGACTCAAGGCTGCCATAGACTTGGGAATCAAATCTTTGGTTGTGTTTGGGGATTCAGCTTTGGTCATTAGTCAGATCAAAGGAGAATGGGATACTAAGCATCTAAACCTCATTCCTTACAAAGAACATGTTCTGACATTGCTACCACATTTCGAGCAGATTACCTTCGAGCAGATTACCTTCGAGCACTTCCCGCGAGAAGAAAATCAGCTAGCAGATACTCTAGCTACAATGTCATCCATGTTTAAACTTAATTGGGATAATGAGGCTCCCCAATTCACCATTGAATGGATGGACGAACCTGTACACTGTCACGAGATTAATACCGAAGAAGTAGTGGACCGACCTTGGTTC
This sequence comes from Vicia faba, assembly GCA_948472305.1. Classification (NCBI taxonomy): domain Eukaryota; kingdom Viridiplantae; phylum Streptophyta; class Magnoliopsida; order Fabales; family Fabaceae; genus Vicia; species Vicia faba. Next base: position 1,117,236,622 of record OX451738.1, on the reverse strand, counting down.
CATGAAGTCAAAAGGTATCTCGAGGCTCAAGAATACCCAGAAGGAGCTTCAGTCAATGAATAAAAGTTCTTAAGGATATTCTCAGCTAAGTTCTTCCTAAGTAATGGCACCCTGTACAAGCGCAATCATGATTCTATTCTGCTCCGTTGTATGGACAAGATTGAAGCTGAAAGGATTATGGCTGAATTGCATGAAGGTACCTTTGGCACTCACTCTAGCGGGCATACTATGGCTAAGAAGATTCTAAGGGCAGGCTATTACTGGTCTACCATGGAAGCAGATTACTATCAGCACTCCCGGACTTGTCATAAATGTCAAATCTATGCAGACAAGGTGCACGTGCCTTCGGTTCCTCTAAATGTCTTAACAACTCCTTGGCCCTTCGCTATGTGGGGAATCGATATGATTTGGGAGATCAAGCCTACATCCTCCAATGGACACCGCTTCATTCTAGTGGCCATTGACTACTTCACAAAGTGGGTCGAAGTAGCTTCCTTCGCATCTGTTACTGAGAATGTTGTTGCCCGCTTCATCAAACAGAATCTCATTTGTCGGTACGGTATCCCCGAAAGGATCATCACTGATAACGGTACAAACCTTAACAATACTATAATCACGGCCTTGTGCGAGCAGTTCAAAATTCAACATCATAATTCATCTCCCTATCGGCCAAAGATGAATGGTGCAGTCGAAGCTGCAAACAAAAACATCAAAAAGATCATACAAAAAATGACAGCCACCTACAAGGACTAGCATGAGATGCTGCCATTTGCTCTCCACGGGTACCGTACCACGGCTCGCACATCAACTCGGGCAACATCCTATTCTTTAGTTTATGGCATGGAGGTTGTTTTACCTATTGGGGTTCAGATCCCCTCCCTAAGAATCATGAAGGATGCAGGGTTGAGCGAAGACAATTGGATCCAAACCCGACTTGATCAGTTGAACTTAATTGACGAAAAGAGACTTACTGCTGTTTGCCATGGTCAGACGTATCAAAAACGGATGATCAAGGCTTTCAACAAGAAATTCAGACGCCAAGTGTATCAAGTTGGAGATCTAGTAATCAAGTGTATTATCTTGCCACAAAGTGATCCCAGGGGCAAATGGAATCCTACCTACGAAGGACCATTTGTAATCAAGAACATCTTTTCTGGTGGGGAAATGATCTTAACCACCATGGACGGTGATGACCTGCCGCACCCTGCGAATACAGACATAGTCAAAAGATACTACACATAAAAGACCCGCTAGGTTGACACACCTAGGCAAAAAAAGGGCATCCCGGCGAACCAAAAGGTTCGGGAAAAAATTAGGGATAAATAAAAAAAAAATATGTACGCCCGGCAAGTTGAAAACCCGAAAGGCTGAATTGGGCAAAAAAGGGTTTCCCGATGGATCGAAAACCCGAAAGGGCGGTCCAGACAAAAGTTAGGGAATTAAAGCGTATGACTATGTCTCGTCGGATCACTTTAAGGACAATCTCTTCACTGACAACCTCTGAACTTATGATCAATCCAATCATCTTTGGACGAAGCAACGAATGGACAAGATATTCGGAGATACGAAGGCTATAGCAGAATGGGAACCCCATGGGATTTTTTACACATAGCTATCTTTCTTTGTATAAATTTTTCTCATTTTTTATGACACCGTCGTCTTACTAGGATGTCTGTCTCCTTTGTACAAAATACTTATTCGAAGTAAATACAAAGATATCTCTTTAAAGTGCAAAAAACCAGTTGTCTTTTTCTTTTACGCTTGTGTTTTATTTGCAAAAACATCCAATAATTCATTAATGAACATATGCATTTGAACATAATTATTGTTTACAAATAAACAGAAATGAAAAAGAACAATTACTGACAAGTTGAAAGAATAGGAAAACGTCTTTAGGCTATTCCATGAGAAATCCCTACAGTATGTCAATCAAATCCCCAGCGGAGCCAAAACTTCAAACTACAAATCCCCAGCGGAGCCAAAACTTCAAACTATAGATCCCCAGCGGAGCTGAAACTACAAACTACCAATCCCCAGTGGAGCCAAAATTTACAACTATCAATCCCCAGTGGAGACCATCCGGTTTCTCCAAATTCCCCAGCAAATTATCTTGAAGCCTGGAAACTAACCAGACAACAACTCCAGATAACTCCCCAGTAGATTGGCAGACAACCCAAACTCCTGAACTTTGTTTCCCAGTAGGAGTAAGCTTTTTCCCACAGAGTCTTCACTACTCCCCAGCAAGATAGCTTTCTTCCCTGCAGAGTTTTCATTACTTCCCAACAGAATGAAGATTCTCATTCTTAATTCCTCGTAGAAGTCACCAGAGTTTTCTCTATTTCCAGCAGAACAAGGATTCCCTCTGTGTAATCCCCAGTAGACGCCATCAAAGTTCTCTGGATTCTCCAAGCAGATTCCTCAGGAAGTACATGGCATTACTCACACAATGGAATTTAAGACATGAAGGATCCCTATATCCCCAGTGAAGTCATCAAGGATTTTTAATCCCCAACAGTCGCCAAGGATTTCTTATCCTTAACAGTCGAGGATTTATTTTCCTCGGCAGCAGTCAAGGATTTATCTTCCTCAGCAAAACAGCTAATCAGCTTGCATGCGCATACATTACACCCATATATCATAAACATTGATAAAGCACATATATTGCATCATACATTTCATGCAACATAACCTTGTGTTTCAGCTAACATTTTACCCTTTTCAGGATAAGATTAACAGCTACCATTAACAATGTTCAAAGATTTCAGATAGAGTACAGATACACTCCAGACATGGAAGTCATTTTGTTGCTCATTCAGATTTCAACATTCAGATACAGTACAGATACACTCCAAACACAGAAGTCATTCTGATACTTATTCAGATTCCAAGCCAAGATACAGTTCAAATACGCTCCAGACATGGAAGTTATTCTACTACTTAATCAGATTCTAGTCCAGATACGCTCCAGACACGGAAGCCATTATGTCACTCATTCAGATTCAGACTTCAGATACAGTCCAAATACGCTCCAGACACGGTTTCCATTCTGTCACTTATTCTGATTTTTCCCAGGTTAGATACGCTCCAGACACGGTTGCCATTCTGTCACTTATTCAGATACGTTCCAGATACGGACACCATTCTGATGCTTATTCTTTTGACTTACAACTTACAATTCAACAAACATTCTTGGATGGAATCTACAAGCCCATCTCCAACAAGATTCTATCACCTCTCCAAACTTCATCTTTAAGCCCATTCCCTCAACTTCACTTTGACGAGTGCAAATTTACGAGCACTCTAGTGTCCAATCATCTTTTACCTTCGAGTCACTAACACCAGGCCCATTTCTTTATTTTTCTTTTCTATTTCTTTTATTTAATTTATTTTGATTAATCATTTTCTAACATAAAATTAATTCTTTTTTTACAAAACTCATAAAATCAATTTTCAACAATTTAGATTTAGGTTTTATTTTTATCAAATTTAATTTAATAATTAGTTTAATTTAATTTTAGGGTAATTTTAACCTTTTGTAAATAACTTAAAATAAATTAGAAAATTAGGGTTTGTTTGATTTAATTTTTATTTTCTTTTCTTAAAATAACCAAAATGCAAAAATAGGTCAAATTAATTATTTTTCTTAATTTAAATTAATTAGTAATTAGGTTTGTACTTATTTAATTAAAACCTTATTTTCTCAAAATAATCAAAAACAACAAAAAATGATTTTTCTTTTAATTAGGTTTAGACGGGGTCAAAACCCTAGTTTTTTCTCGTTTTCGATTCATCGTGCGCATTTATTATTTTTTACAATATTAATGTAACTGCTCATGAGATGTAATAGTTTAATTAGGATTTTTCTTTTATTTATCGTTTTACGGGTTTTTGGCTATGTAATTAATCCCCCTCCCCGAAGCCTTGTAATAGCGTACTTTTATTTCTCGCATTTTAATCTTCGCAAATATTAACTGTTAGATGTATGATAATAGGATTGCATGACAAGAATGTATGTTAATTTTAAAATGGTTAGCAAACCCTAAATGTGCAAAGATAATAAATGAAATCAAATCACTCGCACATGCGTACTCCTAGGGTATACTCTCACTTTGGTTGCCTTTGGTAAACGATCATTAAGTATAGGGTGTCTTAGTGGTTGCCCTCTTGTCTTAACAAAGACCAAATGTCCCGTTCGGAAATGTTGCCTCGGAAATGTTGCATCGGAAAGGTTGCCTCGGAAATGTTGCCTCGAAAATGATCTTAAGACACTAGGGTTATTACTAAGACATCCTAATATTTCTTTACTGATCGTACGTCCCTTTCGAATTGACCCTTACAACTCCAACGACGGTGCTACCTACTCACTAATAGTGAGATAGTGTTGTCTAAAGGAAACAATAACAGAAACATTCTTTTTTCGAGTAGGTAGATACTAGTAGGTACTTGCTCAAAATCAAACCTTTTTCACACTTACACTTTTTCAAACAAAGTTTTCAAAAACACTTCGTAACACTCTTGAGGACTGATACAAGGGTTAAAACGAAGTAAAACAAAAAGTTTTCCAAACACACAAACACGGAAGCGATTTTTTAAAATGATGAGCAAGTACCTAAGAGCCCGTAGAAAACTACGGATAGAAAGGGTGCTAATACCTCCCCTTTCTATAATCTACCCCCCGTACTCAAAATATCAAAAAAAGGAATTTTTCGGTGCTTTTTTCCTTTCCAGTTGAATAAAATAAAATTCGGTGGCGACTCTTGCTTACCGCATCATTTTGCGAACAAAAAACGCAAAATGAAAACCAGTATTAAACAGTCGGTTCTTCCACCGTATCACAACCATCATGGTCATGAGTATAGTAACTAAACTCACAAAGGTCTGCATGCATCTTTACCAAGTCTCCTCTGACCAAATTAATATCATAAATGCGGAAGTCCCCTGGACAACCAGCAACCATGTTGACAGCATTCGTTCCTTCATGATTTGGAAGAGGATTATCTTTTACATTATGACTGACATCTTTGAAGGATAAAAGCCCAGATCTAACCATTTTCTGTACCTCGGATTTTAGAGGATAACTGTTTTCCATATTATGCCCTGGTGCACCTTGATGGAAAGCCCACGTCTGATCTGCCTTATAGTACCAAGGCAAAGGGGATGGTATAGCAAGAGGTGGCCTAGTCTGGACTAAATTTTTCTAGATCAATGATGGGAGTAGCTCTGCATAACTCATAGGGATAGTGTCAAAAGGATCTCTTCTCTGATTCTTCCCTTGACTTCCTTGAGGGGCTGGTCTTTGATAAGCGATTATAATCGGAGCAACATTTACAACCGGAGTTACTGAGGCAACCTGTTTATGGCGCTGATGATTTCTTCTAGGAGGATTAACCCTTATTTCTTGAATAACAGTGTTTGTTTCTCCTTCTTTCTTCTTAACAAATCCAAATGATGGTTTTTTCTTATTGCTGGATTTTCACTCTTTGTCAGACGACCTTCTCTTACAGCTTCTTCTAAACTGATGCCCATTCCCACAATTTCGGTAAAATCACTGGGTGCACTCGCCACCATTATTTCATAATAGAATGCACCTAGTGTCTTCAGAAAAATATTTTTCATCTCTTTTTCTTCCATTGGAGGAATCACCCGGGCAGCTGCTTCACGCCATCTATGTGTATATTCCTTAAATGCCTTCTTTTTCCTTCTAGACCATGGCCCTGAGTTGATCATGGTTAGGTGCCATATCCACATTGTATTTGTACTGTCTGATAAATGCTTCACCCAAGTTGTTGATAGTATGAATGTTGACATTGTCCAAACTCATGTACCACTTTAATGCAGCACCAGTCAAACTGTCTTAGAAAAAGTGGGTCAACAGACGTTGATCATCGGTATGGGTAGATATTCTCCTTACATACATCACTAAGAAAGCACAAGGGCAAGTGTTGCCCTTATACTTTTGGAACTCCGGCACTTTGAACTTTATAGGTACCTTCACATTTGGCACCAAACACATATCATTCACATTCTTCCCAAATAACTCTTTTCCTCTGAGGGCCTTCAACTCCTTATGCATCTTATCAAACTGGTCCTGAAAATCATCCATTTGATCATAGAAATCCAAACTTTCACTTGGTGGAGGAATAGGGCGATACACTTCATCATTAGCAAATTGGGCCAGATTCACCGAGGGAGGTGCATCATAGTGAATCTCATTTCTAGCATGAGGGGTGATATGCACCACAGGAGGTCCAGGAGCGGCAGCAGTCTGAGCAAGTGGAGCAACTTGAGCATCCTGATTATAACCTTCTGCCATAAAGTTTTCTGGTATTCCCCAAGGGTATCTTGCATACGATTCTGAATAACAGCAGGTGGAGTAGTAGAAACATGAATAGTCAGAGCTTCCGTCGCAACAATTGTCTGTTAAGGCTGAACAGTTGGTGGCTGATTCTGAGCAACCACCAAAGATTCCATTAGAGTAGTGAGATTAGCCATACCGGCCTTCAGAGCAAACACTTCCTCGTGCAACTCGCAATTTTCTTATTCTAGATTATCCATCTTCCTTCTGAAATTGGCCCGAGTATTATACTGATGAGACAACATGCTGAGCAAAGTAAAGAAGCTCAGTAAGACACCTGGATATGTACAAAAAATGCATGAAGTATGTTCAATATGATGCATGATATGAAATGCACATAATTTATTTTATTATTAACATTTCAAGGGACTCAAAGATTTATAGATAATTTGCAAATATCAAAGTAATAACACATTTGAAATACTGAAAAATCTCATTATAATAATCTCAAAATAGATTACACTTTTTAGTACAAGTTTCAATAATCACAAGTACAAGATGAAATTATAAAACCCTAAAATACAAAGTTGATGGAGATCACTCTACACACTGACGCTTCCTTGTGAGTTTGGCAACCTGAGCCTTCAACCTCTGGTTTTCTTCCGCATACCTGGTGGCAACCTCCTTCCAATCATCAGAGTCAAGAAGTGAGCCACTAAGCCTCTTACTGAGGATTAGAGGAAAATAAATCCTCTTGCCTCTCCATTGTCTCTATAGCATGACTCTCAAGAATCTCGATCAAGTCGTATTTCTTCTTCAGGTATGCTCTATAGGATACCTCTAAAGTCTGGCATTTATTCTTCCAGGCTTCCTTTTCGTTGTTGCATCCTAACTAAAGCAAGTTGAAGCTCTTCTACGTCTTCTAATCGGGGAGGAGTGGTCTTCACAAACATATCATACATGGGTACTTCACTGGAATACGGCATCTTCAATTGGATGGCTCTTGCTTGTACCCACTGAAGATAAGGCTCCAAAGAAACGACCCCTCTAGGTCCCAAGTCCTTCCTACTCTTCTTGTGAATATGATGACAAGCCTTTGCATTCTCCTCTTTAGCTTCCTTATGAACCTCTCCCTCTTTAAGGAGGAAACTGCTCACATGAATACTATTTGGCTTATCCCTTATCGGATATCCAAGTTGTCGTCGTGCAAGAATAGGATTGTAATTAATTCCTTCCTTTATACCAAGAAGAGGTATATTGGGGAAACTACAACAAATGTCGATAATCTCTATATCATAGTATGTCTGATGATACCAAACAATATCTAAATGAGTTAGGGCCATAATCTTTGGAGCCCAACGAGGTTCCTTTCTGACATCCCAGAAAGCATCAGATCTAGGTAAGTGAGAAATAAACCATTGATACAATAAAGGCGTGCAGCAAATGATCATCCCTCTATGATAAGAATCCCGAAGATGAATGGAGTAATAAGTATAACCCAATAATGTAGGGACTGGGTTTCCAATCATAAAGATCCTGATGGCATTGATATCCATAAATTTGTCGACATTAGGAAATAAGAATAATCTATAAGCAAGTAGAGCAAAGATGGCCTCAACAACAACCGTACTCTTCATCCTAGCAAAGTAGCAAGCTTTCTCCAATAAGAACTGAGCTGGTAATTCTCTAATACCTCCTTTGGTAGTTGTTGTACCCCGAAATTTACCCTCTTTATTTCGACTTTTTGGCTTACATTTAATTATTACATACACGCATATCATTGGTTTTATGGTTATGGAATCAATGTATATTTAGCAAGCTTCTTCAGGTTACAAGTGAGGTTTATTTCGTCAATGGATGTTCTCATAGTATTTTCCGTGCTGAAGATCGGTTCGATGTTTTGCAATGATTCGGGGTTTAAAGATTCACAAGTTCAACCTGGCGCGTCATATTCAGGTGTTCTTTCGCCAAGATATCTCTGATAACGTATTCAAATTCAGGTTCGGCTCAAGAGTCAATTCTTTAAAGAAGGTCTCCGAATGTGTGAGTTTTCCCGAAGAAACCTGGTGAAAAAGTATGCTGAAAGTGCAGTTTTTACGCACTAAAAAATTTATAACTTGAAGATTGTGGCTTGTTTTGAACCCGTTTCGGTAGCCAAAATTCAGTCTTGACGTCATCTACTTTTTCATCTTTCACGGATGGAAACCAATTTTGATCATAAGATCTTCAAAAATGCGGATTTATCAAGTATTTTTATACAGAAAATTTGTGACAGAAGTTTATTTGCGTCATGTTCAGAAAATCGTAACTTGGTCGATTTTCATCGTATTGAGCTGGTTCTGGCACCAAATTTTCACAAATTGAGTTGGCTACATTTTCACAGGAGATATTAAGTTCTAACGTGTTGTACCCCAAAATTTTCCCTCTCATTTTATCAAGACATCTCCTTGCACTGATAACCTGAAATTAGGGTTTAAGTTTGCACAAGGAATTTTGGACTTCCAATGCCCCATGTGAATTTCATACTTCATGTTGGACTCCTAAGATTGCCCATACTAAGTTTCAAGCCTTGAATCAAATTTTTGCCCAGTCAATTGGACAGTTGACCTAAAAAATCAGTTGTATTGGGGGAAAAGTCAATTGTGGCCAATTTACAGTCAAACCTCATAAGTTTTTATCCACATCAACATTATAGACTCATATGAATCATTTTATCAATTTTGGACCACAACTCCTCAAGAAATTTGATCAGATCATCAAAAGGGCAAAATGGTCAAAATTAGGGTTTTGACTATAGAAGGGCAATTTCTGATTTTTCACCTAGCCAATGGCAAATTGGATTCAATAATGGTTTAAGGGACTCAATGGCATCATCTTGACCTAATCACAAGGTTCAAAAGATCTCAATTGCATTGGATTGACAAATGAATTTTCCAGTCAACTGATCAAAAATCAACTGTACACTGAAAAGTCAAACTTTGACTTTTTGGTCAAAATCAAGTTCCAAGGGTCATTTTTCATCAAGATGTGTCAAAACATGAAACTTGTTCACCAAGAAACCTAATTTTGAAAATTAGGGTTTTAAATGGAAAATTTTCATAACTTAGAAATTTTCTAAGTTATGAAAATTTCTTATTTTTTCCCAACTTTGCCCAACTTTTTCACCATGATGCATTTGGATTCAAAGAAAACTTACAACATGAAAGTTGTAGTCCTCTACAAAATCTACAACTCTGTTTCACAAAGTTTTCCAAAAATATGCTTGGATCTCAAGTTATTATTTTGTGAACAAGGGTCCATGAAACTTTTAACTTAGTGAAATTTTGCCCTAGTTTAGGCAGGATTTTGACCTATCTTCATGGCAACTTTTCACACAGTTCCAAGTGGAATCTCAAAATTCATTTCAAATATGTATTATATATCATGTTACAAGCTTTCCAAAATGTCCAAGAACTCTCCAAGATCATTTGTGGTTAGGGAGAATCGAAAGTTTGAAAATGGCAAATTGTCACTTTTGGCCAAGGCATTTTGCACATTGCTACAACTTGCAATTTTGTCCAAAGAATGCTTGTACTTAGTTTATAGGTTCTAATCTCTTTTACACTCATAAATTAAATGCAAACACATTAGATTATGGCATTGTTCTGATCTATGAAGCATTATACAAAGGATTAATCCATTTTTGGCAAAAAGGTAACATTGCCACTTTGATAAAGCATGCTTTATGTCAAATTGTATTTCTTGAGCCATGGACTAAAGTTCTTGCAACAAAAAAAGTCCACAAATTTAGGTCAAAGTACAACAACTATGTGCAGCTAGAATACAGGCCTGTACAGGCCTTGGCATTGTTAACTTCAACCTTTTCTTCAAAAACAAGCAAGTGTGCAAAAACTCCACAACTTTGTAATCTGATAAGAGCAAGCTTTGTGCACATTTAAAACGACCTTAACACAATATACCAAGTCAAAAACACGAGCTAACAAGTTCTCAAACCCTCCAAAACACCAAAATACCAACTTCTTCCCAAAACAGGGCAAGTCCTGCAAATCACAAGCCAAAACCAATTTCACTCGTGCGTTTTGTCCCAAATCACTTCAAACACATTCTAAACAGAACACCTAAGTTGTCCAGACCATTCTCAAGAAACTGTAACTGCATTTTCAAGCTTCACCCTTTTTAAATTCTGAGTTTGCAGGTTGAGTTCTATAGAGACATTCAGGCCATTTCAAAGCAAACCAAGCATTGAGGAAGGTTAAGGGAACATTAAGCAAGCTCAAAAGTCCTTCAGGCCTCACCAAAAGTTGCTACATTGCCATACTCGAGTTTGACTGAAACAGGTATTTTCCAACTTTCTATCTCCTTATTTAGGCATCATTAAGCTTAGGTTTGTGAAGCAAAAATGAAGTCCTCATTGTCCTTGAGATGTACATATGCATAGAATTCATTTATGTTAACTGAGCTAGGAGTATTTGATAGTTGAACTTACTGAAAAAATTAGGTTATAAATTAGGGGCACTGAAATTCTCCCTGGTTTCTTAGAGTTAGATTAAGTTTTTTATATGGTTAGAATCGTGTGATGATGAGCTATAACTTTCATGTTGCAAGTTTTTGTTTTTAAGCACATATGCAGGAGAACAGGATTTGAACTATGGCGCGCGTTTTCCTTCTGTCTCAAGGATAGGGATGAAGGGACTTTGGGCCGGGCTTGTTTGATCTGACTTTTGGCACCCCCTAGCTTGCTTTTCACACCCCCTTGGCCCATTTGATTTATTTTTGTATATTTTTTATTTCCTTTACATTTCTGACTTTTTATTTATTTTTCTAAATATTTAAAATTACAAAAAATATTCTCTTAATTTTTCACATTTTATTTTATTATTTTTATTATTTTTTTGGACATATAAATAGTTTATTAATAATAATATAACTTATTTTCTTAAATAAAATTTTTAAATAATACAAAAATATCATATATTTTTATTTTTTTTATTATTTATACACTTAAATAATATTTTCTCACACATTTTAATTTTTTAACACTTTTGTATATATTTTTATTTATTTTCTTGAACATAAATAAATAATATAATATGTATATCTTCTTAAAACAAAAACTAGGGTTTCTACCCTTTCAAAAATAATTATTTTTATTTTCCCTTATTTTTAGGATATTAAATAACTTATTTTTACATACATAAAAATAAAATACAAAAAAAAAAACATCTTTTCCATATTTATATTTGTTTGTACATTTAAATATTTGTTTATTTATTTATCTTGTGCAATATTTCCATTTGGTTGTAATAATAGTTTTAGGGTTTTATTTTCTTGCAAATATCCCCCTATTCAAACTTGCATCCCCCTTCCCATAATAATGTTGTAATAGTCTTAGATTTACTTTTACGCATTTATCGCTTTCATATACCATGATAGTAAAAATTAGGATTTGTATGATTACCAAAAAATCAAAACAAATAGCATGACTAAACACAAGACAAAATGCATGAAAAATGACAACACAATGCACACAAGCACCCCTAGGGTTTCACCCACTTGTTGCCTTAAAAACATGGCCATGGTATACATGCTAGGTGTCTTGGCAAAACAAAATAAAAAAACAAAAGATCATAGTCCCTCGATGACGCTATCTTGGTTGCCTATACAAAAATGATCTAGTCCCTCAAATATTTGCTAAAGATACTTGGTACAATTGTTATCATGGTCATACGATGACCCACGCCCGTCCCGTTTAACATCCAAATACAAGGTTGTTTACCAAATACAATGGTAAAACAACAATGTAAAAGGGTTAAAAATGTGTAGGAAAGATCTTTGAGTAGGGTAGACAACTCCTAGTTACTTGATCTCTTGCAAACCATCCTTGCTAATTTCAAACACACACAATTTCAAAATAATTTCCCAACAAACTTTCAAACATTGAAACATTTTTCAAAAGACAAACGCCTTTGTATACATTCAAACAAGAATCATTACAAAGGTTTCCTAAACAAAAGCCTCTTTTCAAATTATTTTCAAAACCACACACAAAAGCACCATTTCAAACAATTGAAAAGCAAAAGCAAGTGATCTAAACAAGTAACTAAGAGTCCATGGAAAACCATGGATGAAAAGGGTGCTAGCACCTTCCCTTTTCATAATCTACCCCCCGAACTCAAGAAAACATCTCAAAGGTCTTTCCTGTGCTTTTTGACCTTTCCTTTGGATAAAATAAAAAGTCGGTGGCGACTCTTGCTAAACCGAAACATTTGCAAACACAAACGCAAAACCTCTAGTCAGTTCTCCCACCGTATCACAGAACTGGCGACTCTGCTGGGGAATTTTCTAAAAGTGGGGTTACCTTAGGGTTTAGATCACCTTTACATGCTTACCTTGTTTGCTTTGATTGCTTTACATTTGGTTCTTTTGTTTGGGTTTGAAATCCTCTACCCGGATTTGGGAAACATTCATAGGTAAATAGCAATACGTTGTGGAAACTGTGCGGGGTATACCGATATGGTTGAAGCAATAGCTATATTAGTGCGACATATTTGTGGATACCGGTAGCCTTTGAGTCAATCAAAGAGAATACGGGGCCGCTGAGTGATGTCATGAAGCACTAATGGACTTTTAGAACCTTTCCTTGACCATCTTGGCCTTTTTAGGGGTAGTGAGATAACCGGCTTTGGTACAGTCTGAAGTTGGTAGATACTCGATACTACACTCATTGAGGGTTGTTTTCTTGGAATATTTTGGTCGCCAGTGAAGTGGCCAAACTGAAACAATGAACACAGAAAATAATCCAGTGATATTGAGCTCCTTAGAACCCGGTTACTATTTATAGGACAGTTGAGCCAACTAAACTTCAAGAGGGTACTTACCTATGAAACCCCATGCAAGCCTGAAACCAGGAACTTGTGTGATTTTCTTGTACATATATACTTGTGCATAACATCCTGGACATCATGAAGCATCATATGCATCCACTAACCATTTCAAGGATTTTGGATCTTCATCTTTGTTCCTGTTTTGTAGGTTATGGAATCACTCCGCAGGAAAACAATCCAAGTCAACCTTGTGAGAATTCCTCCTCAACTCAAAGAGTTTGCTTCCAAGATTCCAGAGTATTCTCCATTCACTGAAAGACATGGTCGACTTCTCAACTTGGTCAACTCTAACACAAAGGAAGACATGGTGAAAGTTCTCTTCCAGTTCTTTGACCCCCTACACCACTGCTTCACATTTCCTAATTACCAGTTGGTGCCTACTTTGGAGGAATTTTCTTAACTCTTGAGGATTCCTATTCTCCATCAACTATCTTTCAACGGTATGGAAAGAGATCCAAAGCCTGAAGATGTTGCTCAAGCCCTACACTTGCAACCATCTGATATCAAAGGTCATTGGGAAACCAGAAGTGGTGTCAAGGGTTTCTTGGCAAAGTTTCTGTTTGAGAAAGCCCAGGAATGCTGGAATTCTATAGATCTATAAGCTTTTAAGGAGATTTTAGCACTTCTCATCTATGGGTTGGTCTTGTTCCCAAACCCTGACCAGCTTATAGATGTGAATGCCGTCAATATTTTCATATCTCGAAATCTTGTTCCTACTTTGCTCGAGGATATCCTCCACTCATTTCACACACGAACAATGAGGAAAAGAGGTGTTCTCATGTGTTGTACTCCTCTTCTATCAAGGTGGTTTATTTCTCACCTTCCCCAGTCAGTCTTGAAGAATGAGCAAGGCTTGAGGTGGTCACAATGATTGATAACTCTTACACATTCAGATGTTCATTGGTGTTCTCGGTCCAGAGAAAATGTTATCATCATTGATCGTTGTGTGGAATTCCTTAATGTCCCACTACTTGGCATTAGAGGAGGCATTACCTACAACCCCTATTTGGCTCTGAGACAGTTTGGGTATGCCCGAAGGGATGGCCCACATGACATGCTGATTCCAGACTTGGTTTTTGACTTTGACAATGACGCTCAAGGACTTCGATAAAGGTTTATCCGAGCTTGGAGGATGCCGAACAAGGTGGACAGTAAGACATTGGGACACAATAATTCCATCCCCCTTGAGCCTTACCTCAAATGGGTACGAACCCGCGCCCAAAGTATTATGATGCCTTACCCCTACATTCTCCCTGTGATCAAAGAGTCTGTTTTTGAAGGAGATGTTCCATACACCCTCCTACATCCTGACATCCCAACATCATTGGAAGATCTACAAAGGAGTTGGATACATCTTAAGGTAGAACGCAATACGTTTGAAGCCAAATTCTACGCCAGTGAGAAGAAGGTTTTAGAACTTACTCGTCAACTTCACGAGGAGCAGACTCTCAACACCTACATTGCACCAAAAAGGATGCGCAACGTCTTTTTATATTAGAATTTTGTATTATTTTTCCCATGGGGCATTGATGTACTAATAAATTCTATCTTATTAATATGACGTTTGTACCTTTTTGTTTAAAACAAATTTGAATTTCTGAATCCTTGAATGCATTACATGAATACATTTCATTCATCATATGCATAAACAGGTCTTCACACCAGGTTTCCTTATCTCTCTGCTGTTCATTTCAGCAAGATGGATATAGAGCAGACGGTCAAAGATTTGCAAGCGCAGAATTCACAGTTCCAATAGCTACTCATGACCTTGGCAAAGGGTCAGGAGGATCTTAAAACTATGTTAGAGAAGGAAAAGGAGAAAAAGGAAAAGAAGAGAGTTGGTGTGGCTACTTTGGGTAGAAGATTTGAAGGTCAAACTAGAAGGGTCCTAGATTTCCCCTCAACATCTGATGAAGGGGTAGGAAAAGGAAAGGGATATGTAGTACCATCTGAGTCTCAGGAAGAAGAAGAGGAGGAGGATGAAGACTATTCTGAACAGCAGTATCCTCCTGCAGAAGAAAAATACAAGAATAAGGAAGAGCATCTGGCAGCTATGGAGGTACAGAGGGTGCACGGGCTGGATTTCGAAGAGCTAGGTTTGGTTTCTGGGATTGTCATTCCCCCCAAGTTTAAAGTGCCTATTTTTGCTAAGTACGATGGGATGTCTTGCCCAAAGATGCACCTGCGGTCTTACGTCAGAAAAATTCAACCTCATTCTTCTGACAAGGACCTATGGGTCCACTTTTTTTAGGATAGTTTGTCGGGGACGCAATTGGATTGGTTCTACCAGCTAGAGAGGTCTGATGTGTACAATTGGGAGGATTTGGCTGCTGCCTTCTACAAGCAGTATAAATACAATGCGGACTTAGCATCTACCCGTACTCAATTACAGAGTATGGGCATGGTCTCAAATGAAGGCTTTAAGGAGTATGCCCAGAAATGGAGAGACTTGGCGGGACGACTTCAAACCACCTCTATCTGAGAGGGAGCTTGTAGATATGTTCTTGGGGACTTTGTCAGGGCCTTTCTTCAATCACCTGATAGGAAGCTCTTCTGCGGGGTTCACCGAGTTGATTCTAACTAGTGAGAGAGTTGAAGCCGGAATTAAAAGCGGTAAAATTCAAAAAGATGTGTCTGCTTCCACCGCCATCAAGAAGACTTTTCCAACAAATAAGGAAGTCTCAACTGTCTACTCCCAAAGAGGTCAAGGAAGAGTTGAGCACCGGCCAGCGGTGGGGGCCATAATGATTCAGAAGTCTGCAGCTGATCAGCCCAGAAACAATCAACCTAGAACCAACCAGCAAAGGGTGGAAAGACCTACACAGAAATACACCTAGATAAACATGACTCCCGCTCAGGTTCTACCCCATCTCTTAAAGTTAAACCTTTCCAGTTTGAGGGAAGCCCCTAAAAACCCTAACACTTCGTCACCATACTACCATCCCAACGCTAAGTGTGCTTATCATTCAGACAGCTTGGGGCACGACACCAACAATTGTTGGGCCCTCAAGAATAAGATTCATGATTTAATAGATGCTAAGGAAGTGGAATTCGACGCCCCTGAAAAGCCGAATATGATCTTTGCTCCAATGCCAAAGCATGGCCACAATGTCCATGCTATTGAAGAAGATCTTTTTGTTGCTACTGTTGATGATTTGATGACTCTGTTACCGATAATCAAGCTAAATTTGCTGAAGGCTGGGATTTTCCCAAGTTGTGAAGAAAATTGATGCCTTTGTTCATCCTTACCAACCGACTGTCCGTTGTTGAAGTTAGGCATCCAACGCCTAATGGATAATAAAGAAATCCTTTTTGAAAAGACTTTTGTTACACCGACTCCTGTCAATGATGTTTCTATAATTACCATATCCTCCAATCTTTCCAAGGTCTCTAAAAGACCTGTTAAGATTACATCCGATCCAAAGATTGTACCTCTGAAGATAACCATGTTGGGGCCCATCCCATACAAGTCCAACAAATCAATACCGTGGAACTATGGGGGAGAGATCTTCTACCACGGTATTAAACAAATTGAATCTACTGAAGAAAGTTCTGATGAAGAGACTTCTGACATTGGAAATATTGCTGGAACGAGTAAAATCACCCGTAGCGGAAGAATTTTCTCTCCGGAGATTGCGCCACCAAAGGCAATCTTCGAACCCTCAATTGCTCCTAAGGTTACTCCTGTACCAGTCAACATATCTGCGAGAACTCCAGTTATTGAAGAGGTTGTAACTCCTGGGGTTGTACCCTCTGCTGCTGCTGATGTTAGAGGGAAAGGGATCCAAGAAGCGCCCGTCAGGACGAGGACTCAGCCATTGGTTATCCCTGAGACCTCACAAAAAGAAATGGAAGAGATTTTTAAAATAATCAAGAAAAGCGATTATGATGTTGTGGAGCAACTGGGGAAAACCCCCTCAAAGATCTCAATGCTGGCCCTGTTGCTTTGTTCCAAAGCTCATGCTAAAGCTCTGATCAGATTCTTGAAGACGACCCACGTGCCATGGGAAACCTCCACATATCAGTTCTAGGAATGTGTAGCTAGCATAACAGCAGACAATGGTCTTGGATTCTCCGATGCTGATTTAACATCTAAAGGGAGAAAGCATAATGACGCTTTGCATGTCTCAGTGGAATGCAGAGGGACTACTCTAGCACACGTTCTGGTTGATATTGGGTCGTCTTTAAATGTCTTGCCGAAGAAAGCATTGGACAGATTGGACTGTGAAGGCCTAACCCTGAAGCACAGTAACATCATTTGTCAGAGAATTTGATGGTTCTAAAAGGATGGTCCACGGGGAGGTGGACATCCCGATTAAAGTGGGAACGGAAACCTTCAACTCCATATTCTATGTGATGGACATTCGTCCTTCCTATTCTTGCTTGTTGGGAAGACCCTGGATTCATAATGCTGGAGCCGTCACTTCCTCTCTGCATCAAATGCTCAAGTACCCTGTCTAGGGGGAAATTATAATTGTTCATGGTGAAGAGGAGTACATGATAAGCCATCTAAATTCTTTCCACTATGTTGAATTGGATGGTGAATTCATCGAGACCCCCTTTCAGCACTTTGAGGAGGTAGCTCAGGAGATTGCAGCAACCAAGACAGTGTCCCATGTACCTGCAGTTACAAAACATGTGTCTCGGATGTCATCCCTCAAATATGCAAAGGCTGTGATTGAAGAGGGAGGAAGCACAATCTGGGGTCAGCTACCAGACTTTCCTTTCAAATATGATAAGTTCGGCTTGGGTTTCCCTGCTTCTGCTCAGAAGGCTGTCCTCCACGCCCGGGCTGGGGGACCACCAGTGAAGATCACCCATCATGGAGTCAATGCTTTGGAGGATGGTGAAGAGGAGAGCAACCTGGAAGACTGGATTTTCCCTACTGTTGACGGAGGACTAAGCAACTGGGAGGCAAAAGACTTTGTTCTTATTACTTTCATAAATCAGTAATTTATCTTTCAAACATTTTTGTTGGTTTGTAATAATTCCTAAGCAATTCGTACACTTTTTGCCTTGTGCCTTACCCGAGGCACATAGGTCCATTTGTAAGGGTTTGATTTTTCATCTTCATATGCCATTTTAATGAATCATGGACGTTTTCACATATAAACTTTTGTGTTCATTTTCTTTCTTTTTACATTTTATTTGTTTAAAGGTGGCTATCCCTTACACACACCCACACCATAAATGCAGGTACCCTTCCATTCTAGATTTCATGGGTAACAATTCTGCTATGGCCTTCAGTGACTCTGAAGATCTGGTCAATCATGCCGAATACGAAGGTGATGAAGACTGTGAGGTGCCGGGAGAATTGGCTAGACTGCTACAATAGGAAGAAAGGGCTATTCTTCCCCATGAGGATCTGTAAGAGACTATCAACTAGGGTACTGATGAAGACAGAAAAGAAGTCAGAGTGGGTGCCAACCTAGAACCAAGTTTCAAAGAGCGCTTAATTCAGTTGTTGAATGAATGTGTTGAGATCTTCGCCTGGTCATATGAAGACATGCCGGGACTTGACACAGATATTGTGGTTCACCGTCTTCCTACAAGAGAAGACTGTCCACCAATTAAATAGAGAGTCTGCCGCATGAGGCCTGACATGTCAGAAAAGATCAAAGCTGAAGTGATGAAGCAGTTCAACGCTGGATTTCTTGCTGTTACTTCATATCCACAATGGGTTGCTAACATTGTTCCCGTACCTAAGAAGGACGACAACGTCAGAATGTGCGTGGATTACAGAGACTTAAACAGGGCTAGCCCTAAAGATGACTTTCCGTTACCGCACATTGACATCTTGGTTGACAATACAACTCAGCACAAGGTATTTTCTTTCATGGATGGATTTTTAGGTAACAACCAGATCAAAATGGCACCTGAAGACATGGAGAAAACTACTTTTGTTACACAGTGGGGTACGTTCTGCTATAAGGTGATGCCATTCGGACTGAAGAATGTCGGGGCAACCTATCAGCGTGCCATGGTAGCTTTGTTTCATGACATGATACATCATGAGATTGAAGTCTACGTAGACGACATGATAGCCCGTTCACAGACAGAAGAAGAACACCTCGACCATTTGCAAAAGCTGTTTGTCAGGTTGAAGGAGTACAAGCTCAGAATGAACCCTAGCAAGTGCACTTTCGGAGTCAGGTCCGGTAAACTCTTGGGTTTCATAGTCAGCAACAAATTCATTGAGGTTGATCCTGCCAAAGTCAAGGCTATACAAGAAATGCCTGCCCCTCGCACTGAGAAAGAGGTCAGAGGTTTCTTGGGACACCTAAACTACATTGCAAGGTTCATCTCTCACCTAACATCTACCTGTGAGCCAATCTTCAAGCTATTGAAGAAAGATCAGGTGGTTAAATGGAATGATGACTGTCAAGTTGCTTTCGATAAAATCAAGGAGTATTTGCTAGAACCTCCTATGTTGATGCCTCCCGTCGAGGGAAGACCGCTAATCATGTATCTGACCGTCCTGGATAATTTAATGGGGTGCGTGTTGGGCCAACATGACGAGTCTGGCCGAAAAGAGCATTTCATTTATTACCTTAGCAAAAATTTTACCGACTATGAGACCCGCTACTCACTTCTCGAGAAAACTTGTTGCGCTTTGGTATGGGCTTCTCGCCGATTAAGGCAGTATATGTTGACTCATACCACTCTACTGATATCTAAGATGAATCTGATCAAGTACATCTTCGAGAAGCCTGCTTTATCTGGAAGAATAGCTAGATGGCAGATGATCCTGACCGAGTATGATATACAGTACACGACCCAAAAAGCTATAAAAGGGAGTGTACTAGCAGACCATCTGACTCATCAAGTTGTCGAAGATTACCAATCCATGAAGTTTGACTTACCTGACGAGGACATTATGACATTGGACAATGTTGAAGATTTCAGACCATATGATGGACCTGAACAAGGACCTGAACAATGATCCTGAATGCTCTATATTATTTCATCTGGGTCGAAACTTCAAAAATTCATTACTCGATCAATTTTTATCGGATCAGGCCCATCTTTGTACACAAGGTCACTGACTCAGATCTACAACTTTTCTTCCAAAGTCGAGACCGGGTTATGCTCTGATCAATACAAGTTTTTTATTGAAGAATGTGTCAGAGTTGACACTGGAGCCCAAAATAAGTTTGTCTGAGGCGAAACTTCAAAAATTCATAACTAATTCACCGTTTATCTGATTGAGCCCATTTTCGGAAAGGAGTTAGTTCTAGATGTCGGCTACATTTTGTTTTCACATTTCAACTTCAAAAATTGCACTTAAGCCCCTGCGCTTTAGCCTGGAACATAACGGACCCAAGTGAATAAAAATCTGCACTATTGCTTGTGGTTATTGGAGGCCCAATTGCACATTCAAAGCTCATATCTTTTCTCTAATTTCCATTATATAATCTCACTTTTTTCACACAAACAGGACACGAAGAAACGAAAAAAGACCTTTGCCACAACCCTGTCAAAATATCAAATTCTTTCAAGAACCCTAAAAATCTTGAAATCCTTGTTATAAACCCCCAACAAACCCTCATCTCACTACAAACAAGTCATCCTTGTTACTAGCCCACATCTCACTACTTCTCCAGTAAGGGTAAGGCTGGTTTGATCTCCATGATCAAAAGGGTGTAGAAACACTCATACATGCCATATCAGTTTTAACATTAAAAAAATTTCATATATTTATTTTCTTTGTATTTCATGATATAGTAACTTATTTAATCTGTTCATGAGATTCAACACTGCAGATTTAGACAGGGTCCCATGCAGGGTTATTACAAAACACTGAGGCTAAAATAGAACAACCACCAATGCATGGCGAGACAGACATCCTGAGAAGGCTAAGGGCGTGAGTTCAACACTCACCCCTATTGGTTTTGGTTTTCTTCCATTCTATTTACCTATTTTCATTCTTTCTGTTTAAAACTTTTTTCATAAAACTTAACATTTTTCACAAATCTTTGATTTTTCATAATAAACACGAATAATTAATTTTAAGGTTTTTTTAATTTTAGGTTTTAAATTAATTTTTGGTTCAACGCCCACCCCTGGCAATATGTATAATTTTGCTTATTTTTAACCCTTTTTGCCTCATTTCTTTCTCTTTAATATCTTCCTTAAAAACCCTAAATTAATATAAACTCTAATTTTATTTAAATCAAAAATTCTATTAATCGGCAAACTTAACATTTTTTACAAACTCTAATTAATTTAGGTTTTTAAATTTTTTATTATTATTAACCTTTTTTTTTATTAACTCTTTAAATTAATTAATTAACTTTTTTTCTGCAAATTAGGAAAACAATTAGGTTTTAGGTTTTCTTTGTAATTAACCCTTTAATTAACCATTTTTTTAACAAATTATGATTAGGTTTTTGTTTTAGTTAGTAACTGAATTTTTGGATTTTTTTTTCATTTATTAATAAATTAAATTAATTAACTTTTTATTTTATTTTATTAAAATTAGTTAGAATTAGGTTTTTTAATTAACTTAAAATTATTTTCTACAAAAAACACCAAAAACATTAACTTAGAATTTTAGGTTTTAATTTTTCCTTAATTTCTTTTTATTTATTCTTTTACATTTTAATTTCTAGGAAAATTGTATAGGTCGCATTATCAATGTAATAGCGTAGATTTATCTTTTCTCGCATTTTTTTCTAATTATGTAATTGCTTCCCGTATGTAATAGTTTTATGATTTCTTTTCCGCACTCTTTATTATTATATAACTGCCCTAAAGCTCTGTAATAGCCTAGGTTTACATTTCCGCATTTACCTTCTGCTACTATATTTTATGCAATGCTTAGACTAATAGGATTGTATGGAAAGACCGCTAAACTAATTAAGCATAGCATCACTTAATTACAAGATAAATATCTGAAAACAAACACTGCTGCACACTTGCACCCCTAGGGTATACCTCACTTGGTTGCCTCAGAAACAATGGTCATGTCCCTTGAACGTAGGGGTATCTTAGCAAAAGACCCTCAATCTAAAAGTCATCATAAAGATCATAGTCCTTTAATGTCCCTCGAGTTGCCTACGAGAAATGATCTTGTCCCTCGATGTTGCCTACGAATATATGATGACAGTCCCTTCGAAATGCTAAGGTATCCTTACATGTTGCCTTCAATGACCATTACGTCCCTTTCGATAGTCCCTCAAACATCCAACGACTAGGGTTACCTACTCACTAATAGTCGGATAACACTGTCTAAAGGATAGGAGGAAAAGAACGCCTTTTTTTGAGTAGGTAGATAACTGTTAGGTACTTGCTCAAACAACTTTTTACACCCTACACTTTCAAAACTCTTTTCAAACTAAAGTTTTCAAAACACTTTATCACACTCTTGAGGACTGATAAAAGGGTTACCATCAAGTGAATCGCCGCACTAAGGCATTTTCAAAACTTTTCAAAAGCACACAAACACACCAAGCAAATTTTTAAAAGATGAGCAAGTTCCTAAGAGCCCATGGAAAACCATGGATGGAAAGGGTGCTAATACCTTCCCTTTCTATAATCTACCCCCCATACTCAGAAACATCTCGAAAAAGGTTTTTCTGTTCTTTTTCTCTTTTCCTTTGTTGGATAAAATAAAAGTCGGTGGAAACTCTTGCTTACCACGACATTTGCGAATAGAAAACGCAAACCAGCATTAATAGTCGGTTCTTCCACCGTATCACAGAACTGGTGACTCTGCTGGGGAGAATTAATAAAGTGGGGTTTACCTTAGGATCTAGGTCATTCTTAAATTGCTTTCTTGTTTGTTTTTCCTGCTTTATCTTTAAGGGTTTTTGCTTGGGTATTGTTGAAGATCCTACACCCGGATATGGGGGCACTTTTTAGGTAAACAGCAATAGATTGTGGAGACTGTACGGCGTAGACCGATATGGCTTAAGCAATGGTTGTATTGGTGTGACACTTTGGTTGGTACAGGTATCCTTCATGTGGAAACAAGGAGAATACGGGGCCGCCGCATGGTGTCGTGAAGCACTAACGGACCTTAGAACCTTATTTGAACAAACTTGGCCATTAGAAAGTAGTGAGATAGCCGGCCTCGGTATAAAGCTGAGGATTGGTTGATACTCGATGCTACACTCATTGAGATCAGACTTTCGGGATATTTCGGCCACAAGAAAATATTGCCTGAGCTGAAACAATGCCTGATAAAGGATGATCAATGATATTGAGAATCCTTAGAACCCGGTTAGTTTTCTAAGACAGGTTGAGCCAACTAAACTTTAAGAGGGTACTTACCTATGGAATCCATGCAAGCATAAACCTAAGGCTACTTGTGTGACTTGTTTGCTTTCTTTTCCTAACAATTTGAACTCATTGCAGGGCTTTGTTTGTATTCCTTGCAGGACCTTGTTTGTATAAATACAATAAATTGGTTTCTTACCCTGCATTTTTGCTTGATGCATAGCATACACATCATAGCATCATAATATGACATATCATACTAACCATTTCAAGATCTCGAGGGCCTGTGATGCAGGTTATGATAAATCATACATCCAGTAAGGGGCAGGGGGATTTATTTTCCTCTAGCCAATGTCATCATAATATTAGAACTCAACAACTTGAGTCAGGGGCTATGACCCACTTGATATCGTGAGCTTGACTCTCGTAGAAGGACATTCGACAATACGAAGTTTTTCAATCAAAGCTGCAAATCTCAACTTCTGAGATTTTCTTGTTTACCCCGAGAGATCCTTGAAAACATTGCATACATATATCATATATATCATTGCATAACAGGTCTTCCAGTACAGGTCTGTCATGTTCTCGCTGTTTATTTCAGCAATGGATTTCCAACAAGACAACAGAGATCTTCAAACTCAAGAGGCTCAGTTCATAGAAATGTTCCTAAACCTATCCAAGGGGCAGGAAGAGTTGAAAACACTCTTCGCCGAGAGTCTGATCAAGGAACGTCCTAACAACAACAAAGATGAACAATTGGAACAACTGCAAGATGAGGTAGAAGCAATGAGAATCCAGATGCTGGGGCAAATGGATCTTATCCAAAACTTAGCTCGAGGACAAGAAGGGCTAAGAGCCTTCCTCAACAAGCTTCACCGAGATGGATGCAGATCCATGAAACAAACAGTTAAAATTGTGGATCAAGGCATTAATCAGCCCCCAGTGAGAGAAGAGGTTAGTTTGGTCAGGAACAGACCTTTCCAGATTGCTACTATATCACAAGCCCAACCACAACCTCTCCAACGACAACGGGGCAATCGGCATAAGAAGAATACATCCTAAAGACGCTTCAATGAAATCAACATGTCATTGGCTCAAGCATTGCAACACCTTTTGAAGGTCGAGCTGGTTATATTAAGGGACCCTCCTCAGAATCCCAACATAGCCTGCCCAAGGTACAATCCAAATGCAAGATGTGCATACCACTCCAACAGTCCTGGACATAACACCAACAGCTATTGGGCGTTGAGAAATAAAATTCAAGACCTGATTGATGAAGGAGCGCTAGAATTTGCACAAGACAGTCAGGTTGAGTTCTTCTGCCATCCCTCCAAGGCATACCATCTGAAGTGACAAGTTCTCACAAGAAGACTTTTCGTTCATTAGAATTTTCAATGTGTAATTTTATTTTGATTTGTTTGAACATTTATTCATATCAAACCTCGTTATTTCATCAATGCATTGCACATGTTTGTCTTGAATCAATTCATTCGTATTCACTATTTCAAAAATGTGTTCTTATTTCCTTTTGTGATATTCAACTTTCGATTAAAAAACTCTAAGCCTTAGAGGGAGGATGACGAAAATGATACCATAATCTCTACAGTATGCTTTTGAATAGACCCTGCTGACGATGTACAGGCGTTGTTTCAAATCCTAAATAGTGGAGTTATAAGGAAAATAATCCCTAGTCAACCCCTTCGAGCCAAAGAAGTAGGATTTTTTCTTTTCACACAAGTTAAAACCCTTAATCATAACCTGGGGAAGGTTAGTTTTCTCAGTTAATTTAGAGGCGCATTCAGTCACAATCTGTCGCTTCGTACACAATGAATGGCATCAAAGACGTCCTTCTAAAACAAAAAACGGTGATGGTTTCGTATAATCATCAAGATAGGAAGTCATTATCTCTCAAAATAAAAGCCCATTAAGTCAAAACCTATGAAGGAGACTTAACAAAAAAATTGGGGCATCCCGCTGACTGTAATCACAAAAGAAATAGTTCAGGCAAAAGAAGGGATAACAAAAACCAAAAAAAAAAATAGGTTACTATAAATCCTCGACAAAAAGAAGATTACAAGAATGACTGCCTTTTCAAAACAAATGTTCAATTTCTGAATCATCACCAAGTATCAGAGCAAAGATTCTAGACTCAATCGGGACCTAAACGTGCAATTAACTGAGCATAGGACTGAAGAACATCATGAAGAGCGGGTTGGGTGCAAATAAAATTTGAGCCTTTATCCTTTGTTTCTTGAACCGTGAACCAGGCCACGTTATAACCCTTAAAATTCCTAGCTGAAGCATGGGTTAGTTTGAGAGCTTACTGTTACAAAGGTATCCTGACTCCTGTAGGCTTTGTTATGAATCCTTAGTTGATATCACATTCTTGCAAATTTTGTTTTACTACACAAAACACATTTTCAAAAAAAATTCAAGACAGACATGAGTTTTGCATTCTTTAAATGACATTGTTTGCATATGACTAATTGTTTGACAGCAGAGAAATCCGCACAATGGATATTCAATGAACAGACATCCTCTCAATGGACAGAATCACCTCAGTGGGAAAGACACTTCCAATAACAGGTCTTCCATAAGCAAGGGGCATGACATGATGTCTAAACACACCTGGGGCAGTCTCTCCAAAAGTGCCAAATAACCAGGGGTAGATTTTCATCTGAATCGCTTGAGGCATTATGTATGCATTCCAGCAACGAATCATGTGCCATCAAGAAAACATTTTTGATAGTACTACAACACAACACTATGGACAGTGACAACTCTCTACATCCTAAAAGCGTGGACATAGTCGGAAAATACTACGCATAACAAAGACCCGCTAGGTTGACATACCTAGGCAAAAATAAGGGCATCCCGACGAACCAAAAGGGTTCGGGAAAAAAATAGGGATAAAAAATGAAAAAATTTGTACACCTGGAAAGTCGAGAACCCAAAAGGGCGGCTTGGGCAAAAAAGGGTATCCCGGTGGACTGAAAACCCAAAAGGGAGGTCCAGGAAAAAGTTAGGGATTTAAAACGTACGACTATGCCTCGTCACCTGTCTTTCAGTGGAAGACTTATACCTTGATCAACATTCATCAAGAGCACCAAAATTCAAATACAGTTCAGATATGCTCCAGATACGGATGCCATTCTGATACTCATTCAGACTCAGCTTTTAGATACAGTTCAGATACGCTTCAGATACGGATGCCATTCTGATACTTATTCAGACTCAGCTTTCAGATGCAGTTCAGATACGCTCCAGATACGGATGCCATTCTGATACTCATTCAGACTCAACTTTCAGATACAGTTGCGCTCCAGATACGGATGCCATTCTGATACTCATTCAGATTCAACTTTCAGATACAATTCAGATACGCTCCAGATACGGATGTCATTCTGATACTCATTCAGATTCAACTTTCAGATACAGTTCAGATATGCTTCAAATACGGATGCCATTCTGATACTCATTCAGATTCATCTTTCAGACACAGTTCAGATACGCTCCAGATACGGATTCCATTCTGATACTCATTCAGATTCAGCTTTCAGATACAGTTCAGATATGCTCCAGATACAGATGCCATTCTAATACTCATTCAGATTCAGCTTTCAGATACAGTTCAGATATGCTCTAGATACGGATGTCATTATGATACTCATTTAGATTCATCTTTCAGATACGCTCCAGATACGGATGCCATTCTGATACTCATTCAAATTCAGCTTTCCGATACAGTTCAGATATGCTCCAGATACGGATGCCATTCTGATACTCATTCAGATTCAGCTTTCAGATACAGTTCTCATATGCTCCAGATACAGATGCCATTCTGATACTCATTCAGATTCAGCTTTCAGATACAGTTCAGATATGCTCCAGATACGGATGTCATTCTGATACTCATTCAGATTCAGCTTTCAGATATAGTTCAGATACACTCCAGATACGGATGCCATTTTGATACTCATTCAGATTCAGCTTTCAGATACAGTTCAAATACGCTCCAGATACGGATTCCATTCTGACACTCATTCAGCACATGTTTTAGATACGCTCCAGATACGGATGCCATTCTGACACTCATTCAACACATGTTTCAGATACCGTTTAGATACGATCCAGAGACGGATGTCATTCTGACACTCATTCAACACATGTTTCAAATACAGTTCAGATACGATCTAGAGACGGATGTCATTCTGACACTCATTCAACACGTGTTTCAAATACAGTTCAGATACGATCCAGAGACGAATGACATTCTGACACTCATTCAACACATGTTTCAAGTACAGTTCAGATACGATCCAGAGACGGATGTCATCCTGACACTCATTAAATACATGTTCAAGTACAAACACGACATAGATCCATCCATAAAATCTCTGCATGTACTTTTTCCAGCATGGTACAAGGGGAAGAGACAGCTGGAAGCAAAGTCACTATCACATACAAGCCAGTGATACCTAAATTCCCCACAGAGCTGAGACAACCAAGGTCTGACCTCTGTATCCCCAAGTAGGAATTCCTTCCCCAGCGGGTTCATTCAGAAAGCTAATGCCTGCATTCATCAGCCGAGCTTTATAACCATAAACAATTTATAAAGTTTTTTCTCTCGAGCAGAGTTTATTTCTCTGAAGGCGGAAGCTCGATCTCCAACAGAGCTCTTCTCTCCAGCAATGGAAGTTCATCCCCAGCTGAGTTTATTTCTCTAAATTAGCAGATCTTCCAACAGAGTATCTCTCTTCCCTACAGAGTCATTCTCCCGCAGGATTATTCTCAGACAGAGTCTCTCCCGACAGAATATTCTCAGGAAGAATGGATGTAAATCTCCAGCTCATCATCTTCGGTCACTATCCCCAGCAGAAACGAAGAACTCAACTCCTCATACTCTCCAGCAGCAGTCCGGAACTTATTTTCCCCAGTTAGAGAATATCACAATAGCATTGCATATCCATACATCATGGCATGTGCATACATGTTATATAGCACAATCTCATTTATTTTGAGAACATCATTACTTAATACATTTCATACATCATGACATTACATACGACTAACTCTTTACCTTTCAGGAAAAGACGCAATCAAGTTCTCACGAGTTCTCTCTGGTTCAGTCAAACCGACACCAAGGTTTCTATTCCAGATGCAGATATTCCAACATTTTTTATGGTTCAGTCAAACCGGCACTAAGGTTTCTATTCTAGTTGAAGATGCTCTAAGACTTTCGTCTGGGTCAGCCGAATCGCTGTTAAGATTCCCCTGATTTCTATGCCAGACAAATTTAATCTGAGACCTCTCCTGGGATCAGTCAAATCAATACTAAGATTTCTCTCCTAGTTGAAGTTCTCACAAGTTTTCCCTGGTTTATCAAATCGATACTAAGATTTCTATTCCAGTTCAAGCTATGAAGCCCGAAAATCGACCGGATAATATCTTGATTTCTCCAAAATACTACGAAGCCTGGAATCGAACAGATAGTGGTATATCTTATATTCAAGCTATGAAGCCCAGAAATCGACCGGATAACAGTTTAATTTCCCCCATCATACTGTGAAGCCTGGAAATCAACCGGATAACAGTACAAGATATTATGAAGCCTGGAATTGACCAAATAGTGGTATAAGATACCGTGAAGCCTGAGGCACGACCAGATAACGGTATAAGATGCTGTGAAGTCTGGAGCATGACCAGATATCGGTAAGAGACACTGTGAAACCTGGAGCATGACTAGATAATAGTATGAGGTACTGCGAAGCTTGGAATTTGACCAGAGAGCAGTTTACTCGGCCAATTACTATTGAAGTCTGTAAACGATCGGATGTTAGTATGCCTTAAATTCAAGTTGAAACCCGGATGTGACCGGATAACCACTTAATTCCTTCTGAAGTTTGGAGCACGACCAGATAACAGTTTTTGAGATTGCAAAGCCTGGAGCACGACCAGATAGCAAGTTTAATCTCATCTCCCCAGTAAGCCACTGTAAAACCTGGAGCACGACCAGATAGTAGTCAGTCTTATTATCCTCAGCAAATCAATGTAAGGCTTGGAGCACGACCAGATAGCAGTTCATTTTCATCTCCTCGACTAAGAGATGATTCCCCAGTAGAGTAACGGACAACTGAAGTTCCTAAAATTCCATTTCTCCCAAGACAGACACCAACATTCCTCAGCAGATTCCTCCTCAACAACAGGAACAAGAATTCTCATCAAAGGAATATCTCGGGAAATCAACATCCTCTAGATGGCATCTTTAAGCCCATCCCCGATGATTCTCCATCATATCTTCCGGATGGCGTCTTTAAGCCCATCTCTGACGACTTTTAATCATCTTCTCCAAATGACATCTATAAGCCTGTTCCGGACATTATCTACACAGTCCAGCACCATCTCAGACGAGTTCAAATTTCTGAGCACTTAGTGTTCAATCATCTTCCACCTTCAGATTATGAAAGGCAGACAATCCAATCTACATCCTCAGGTTTAAGAAGATTGAACAGGGGAAGTTGTTGTACCCCAAAATTTACCCTCTTTATTTCGACATTTGGCTTACATTTAATTATTACATACACGCATATCATTGGTTTTATGGTTATGGAATCAAGGTATATTTAGAAAGCTTCTTCAGGTTACAAGTGACGTTTATTTCGCCAATGGATGTTCTCATAGTATTTTCCGTGCTGAAGATCGGTTCGCTGTTTTGCAACGATTCGGGGTTTAAATATTCACAAGTCCAACCCGGCGCATCATATTCAGGTGTTATTTTGCCAATATATCTCTGATAATGTATTCTCAAATTCAGGTTCGGTTCAAGAGTCAATTCTTTAAAGAAGGTCTCTGAATGTGTGAGTTTTCCCGAAGAAACATGGTGAAAAAGTGTGCTGAAAGTGCAGTTTTTACGCACTAAAAAATTCATAACTTGAAGATCGTGGCTTGTTTTGAACCCGTTCCGGTGGCCAAAATTTCATCTTGACGTCATCTATGTTTTCATCTCTCACGACTGGAATCCAATTTCAATCATAAGATCTTCAAAAATGCGGGTTATCAAGTATTTTTATACAGAAAATTTGTGACAGAAGTTTATACGCGTCATGTTCAGAAAATCGTAACTTGGTCGATTTTCATCGTATTGAGCTGGTTCCGACACCAAAATTTCAAAAATTGAGTTGGATACATTTTCACATGAGATATCGAGTTCGAACGGTATCCAAAAGGCCTTTGTTTTTTGCTCAGAGTGCGCGTGACGTGCCAAAAATCCTGAATGCTGAATATTATTTCAT
Source organism: Vicia faba (assembly GCA_948472305.1). NCBI lineage: Eukaryota > Viridiplantae > Streptophyta > Magnoliopsida > Fabales > Fabaceae > Vicia > Vicia faba. Next base: position 1,117,205,930 of record OX451738.1, on the reverse strand, counting down.
CTGGGTTGAAACTTAGAAAATTTATAACTCGGTCAATTTTTATCGGATCGGGCCCATCTTTTTACACAAGGTCATTGTCTCAGATATCTAGAACTTTTCTTCCAAAGTAGAGACCGAGTTATGCTCCGATCAATACCAGTTATTTATTGAAGAACGTGTCAGAATTAACACTGGAGCCCAAAATAAGTTTGTCTGAGGCGAAATTTCAAAAATTCATAACTAATTAACCTTTTATCCGATTTAGCCCAATTTCGGACAGAATTTAGTTCTTGATGTAAGCTACATTTTATTTTCACATTTCAACTTCAAAAATTACACTTAAGCCCCTACAATTTAGCCTGGAACGTGACGGACTCAAGTGAATAAAAATCTGCACTATTGCTTGTGGTTATTGGAGGCCCATATCTTTTCTCTAATTTCCATTATATAATCTCACTTTTTTCACACAAACAGGACACGACGAAATGAAAAAAGACCTTTGCCACAACCCTGTCAAAATATTAAATTCTTTCAAGAACCCTAAAAATCTTGAAATCCTTGTTACAAACCCCCAACAAACCCTCATCTCACTACAAACAAGTCATCCTTGTTACAAACTCACGTCTCAGTACTTCTCCAGTAAAGGTAAGGCTGGTTTGATCTCCATGATCAAAAGGGTGTAGTGCCATATCGGTTTTAACATTAAAAAAAATTCATATATTTATTTTCTTTGTATTTCATGATATAGTAACTTATTTAATGTGTTCATGAGATTCAACACTGCAGATTTATACAGGATCTCATGCAGGATTATTATAAAACATTGAAGCCAAAATAAAACAACCACCAATGCATGGCGAGACAGACATCCTGAGAAGGCTAAGGCTAAAGGAGTGAGTTCAACACTCACCCCTATTAGTTTTGGTTTTCTTCCTTTCTATTTACCTATTTTCATTCTTTCTGTTTAAAACCTTTTTCATAAAACTTAACATTTTTCACAAACCTTTAATTTTTCATAATAAACTCGAATAATTAATTTTAAGGTTTTTTTAATTTTAGGTTTTAAATTAATTTTTGGTTCAACACCCACCCCTGGCAATATGTATAATTTTGCTTATTTTAAACCATTTTTGCCTCATTTCTTTCTCTTTAATATCTTCCTTAAAAACCCTAAATTCATATAAACTCTAATTTTATTTAAATCAAAAACCCTATTAATTGGAAAACTTAACCTTTTTTACAAACCCTAATTAATTTATGTTTTTAATTTTTTTTATTATTATTAACTTTTTTTATTAACTCTTTAATTTAATTAATTAACTTTTTTTCTGCAAATTAGAAAAACAATTAGGTTTTAGGTTTTCTTTGTAATTAACCCTTTAATTAACCATTTTTAAAAAAAATTAGAATTAGGTTTTTGTTTTAGTTAGTAACTGAATTTTTGGATTTTTTTCATTTATTAATAAATTAAGTTAATTAACTTTATTTTATTTTATTAAAATTAGTCAGAATTAGGTATTTTAATTAACTTAAAATTATTTTCTATAAAAAAAACACCAAAAACATTAACTTAGAATTTTAGGTTTTAATTTTTCCTTAATTTCTTTTTATTTATACTTTTACATTTTAAGTTCTAGGAAAATTGTATAGGTCGCATTATCAATGTAATAGCGTAGATTTATCTTTTCTCGCATTTTTTTCTAATTATGTAATTGCCTCCGGGATGTAATAGTTTTAGGATTTCTTTTCCGCACTCTTCATTATTATGTAACTGTCCCAAAGCTCTGTAATAGCCTAGGTTTACATTTCCGCTTTTACCTTCTGCTACTATATTTTATGCAATGCTTAGACTAATAGGATTGTATGGAAAGACCTCTAACCTAATTAAGCATAGCATCACTTAATTACAAGATAAATATCTAAAAACAAACACTGTTGCACACTTGCACCCCTAGGGTATACCTCACTTGGTTGCCTCGGAAACAATGGTCATGTCCCTCGAACGTAGGGGTATCTTAGCAAAAGACCCTCAATCTAAAAGTCATCATAAAGATTATAGTCCCTTAACGTCCCTCGAGTTGCCTACGAGAAATGGTCTTGTCCCTCGATGTTGCCTACGAATATATGATGACAGTCCCTTCGAAATGCTAAGGTATCCTTACATGTTGCCTTCAATGACCATTACGTCCCTTTCGACAGTCCCTCAAACATCCAACGACTAGGGTTACCTACTCACTAATAGTAGGATAACACGGTCTAAAGGATAGGAGGAAAAGAACACATTTTTTTGAGTAGGTAGATAACTGTTAGGTACTTGCTCAAACAACTTTTTACACCCTACACTTTCAAAACTCTTTTCAAACTAAATTTTTCAAAACACTTTATCACACTCTTGAGGACTGATATAAGGGTTACCATCAAGTGAATCGCCGCACTAAGGCATTTTCAAAACTTTTCAAAAGCACACAAACACACCAAGAAAATTTTTAAAAGATGAGCAAGTACTTAAGAGCCCATGGAAACCCATAGATGGAAAGGGTGCTAATACCTTCCCTTTCTATAATCTACCCCCGTACTCAGAAACATCTCAAAAAAGGTTTTTTCTGTTCTTTTTCCCTTTTCCTTTGTTGGATAAAATAAAAGTTGGTGGCGACTCTTGCTTACCGTGACATTTGCAAATACAAAATGCAAACCAGTATTAACAGTCGGTTCTGCCACCGTATTACAGTAGTCTTGTGGGCTTCAACCTCATACTTCCCAAATGGATCAAAGCATCAATCTCATGGAATTTTGGCTCACCCTCCAAACCAGTAAAAGGAACACAATCGGTAATAGGTAAACCCAGCAAATAAGAATACTTATCTAATGTAGGCATTAACTCATAATCAAGGAAAGTAAAGCATCAATACATCGGATCATAGAACTGGTCCAAAGTCGAGATAATACCCTCCTTCATCTTGAGCTTCATAAGAGAAATGATGGACCCATACTTCCTCTGAAGATCTATAGGACTCTCAATCTCGGGAATCAGACTCATCAACTCATCTATCTTGGGATTTTTGAAACTGTATTTTAGAAGATTCAACTTTTAAGTCCCTTGAAATAAAATGTCTTTAGAAGATTCTCATGGGTGCATGAATGCATGATGCAACAATCACACACAAGATCACAAATATAGAGTTCATAGGTTCAACATCACGAGCATGAGATCGAAGGTTTACTCATAAGGTATGGTCTAAAAGTCATCACCTGTCGAACAAGGTTCTAGAGGTTCCTAGAGTCTACATCCTTCCTTCGGATATTACCAACTTCCTGATTAACTCGATGACTAGTAATATTCTCAAGAAAAACTCATCTGAGCGTAGTATCGCGTGACAACTATTTCCGGATTACTCCGTCATGGCTTCTGCACTACACCTAAAAGGCCAAGATGGGTTAAAGGTTCTACGGTCCTCAATTTCAGCAGGCTCCCATGTCGAAAGCAGCACGTCTTCCGGATTACTCGATAAACGAAACTACAGTCAAATGGGCCTCCACTGAGTGGGGGATCTCATGTCTCCTTTTTTGGGATTACTCCCCTCAAAGTTAACATGACTATACCGCCCATCCTATCTTAAGTTTGCCCAAGACCGGGTATAGGACTTATGAGAAATCACCAAGCACCTTGAAAACCAGGAAAATCTAGACAAACATATATAGCACATAATATACAACAAACAATGGCACATATACAAATATAAACAAAGATAGGCTCAACCCACTTAGGAATGGACCAGCAAGAGGTCAATCTTTCCCCAGTGAAGTCGCCATTTTTCCTGTAGTGGTAGAAATGTTGAGACAAAGCCATTGGATTGACTTAACTCGCACAGATCAAAAATAAAAATCGCCACCGCGCTTTATTGTTTCCAAAGGAATTGGAAAAGAGCGAATAACCCAAAAAGAGGGGGATAGAGTCTAGGTAAGGGGGTTGGTTATGCAAAGGGAAGATATTAGCACTCTAAACATCTACGGTATTCTGCAGAAACCTATTTGTAAATTTGTATGTTTTGGCTATAAAATATTGTATATATAAAATAGATTGGGGAGATGAAAAAAAAGTATTATTTTTTATAACTTTTGCACCCGCCGTAGTTGCGAACCTTTAGTGCCTACGTACCACCTTTCATGCAATAGGGGATCAGGGTACTCGTAGTTCACCTTTAAAAAATTTAAAACACAAGTGTGTTGATTAATTTTAAGAGATAAGACGTCATTGTCATTGTCCGAGTGGAAAACATACTTACTACCCACAATTATGAGATAGGAGAATTTGCATCATCTCAAAGTGGAGGACATAGGTTGGATTTTAAAATCAACAAAGTTTCACTCAACACCCAAGTGGAAAATATCTCACTTCAGTACATATTGTAGAAGTATAGTTGTTTGCATCACTACAAGGATTGACAAGAGTCTAATCTTTTAAGAAAATATTAAAGATAAAAGCCAAAATGGAAAAAATAGTTTGAATGAGATTGATTAACTTTTTAGTCTTCTCACAAAAATGTCAAAGTATTATTAAGTTGATTAAAGTTTGATTAAGAAAATGATTTTTGAAAATGCATGGACATTAGTCCAAATTTATTATGAAAATAGTTCAAGTTTTAAAACAAGAAGAGTTTTCAAAAGGAGGGAGAAGATTTTTGAAATTAAAGAAGATGGGAGGAGATGAAGGGGCTATCCTAGAGCATAAGGTAAAAGCTAGGGAAAAGAACTGTCTAACCAACAAGAAGCCAACACTTGATACAATGAGTCAATGTAGAATTCTATCCTTTGGATTTGAAACCAAACAAACAATTACAATAACCTCTTTAAGAACTCTAAACAAAATAACAATTAAGGTCACAAGGTCTCCAACATAGGTCAAGGTCCCTAATCCTAAGTCCAAGAATTCTATGTCTCCAAAGTGCCAAGGATAGTAACCAAGTAGTCCAAGTAACTTTAAAGTTTTTTAGGGTTCAAGTTTATTATTAAGTATCTTCAAAAAGAAATGAAAAGCTCAAGTGAGCAAAATAAAAATGACATAAAAGATAAATGCTCAAATGAGCAAAGATTAAAATAGCATGAAATGTAAATGCTAAAGTAAATGGTACATAAAGTAAAAAGCATAAGATAAAAGCATAAAGTAAAGTTAATCGTCTAAAATTAGTAGTTAGCTGAATTACCATCTTGAATCTTGAATTTGGAACTCATTAGAGGATTAGAACCAAAGCCTCTCAACAACAAGTTGCATTTACTTTTTGTCAAGTATATCATCCATTTAAGAATTCTCAAGGCAACATTAAATGATCAATGATATTTAAGTAATCCACTTTGATAAAAATTGATGAATATTCATTAGAGGATTGGTAGAACCAAAGCCTCCTAACAATGAATCTCAAGGTTATTGAATCAAAGGGTTCAAATTAACATCCTTGGGCTTACAAACATGGGTTTGGGCCAGGAATGATCATTTCTCGAATCGGGACAAAATTTAGCACTATGTTAAGCAATCGTAAGTGGACTTATATAGAAGTCGCACCTATTTTGAGGTCGGTCAATAGCAATTTATATACCATATGTTTTGAGACATGATATGAATATCATGCTCCAATAACATTTAGTACAATAAGAATGAGATAAGATGAAGAGGGATACGAAAATATATAAAAAAATTAATCAAACTATCATTAAAATCATTCATCCATTTTAGTGGAGTTAAACTCAACACCCAAGATCCAATGATGTTAATAAAGTCGGTGATCAAAATTAAAAATAGTCAGAATATGTACAAAAATAAAAATATGTTTAAAATAAAAGAAAAAGGTTTTTTAGATGATTTTACAAATGAAAATAAGGGGGAAAATAGAAATTATATTCAAATTAATCAAGAAAAATTAAGTGAGACCATAGAAATATCATAAATGAACTCAAATATTTCTATAAAATTTTTGGTAAGTTTTTAAAATCGAAAATATTTTTAAAACTAATTTAAATTGCTCAAATAATGAAAATGATTTTTATAAAAAATTTCAGAATTTAAAAATGTCAGAAAGTATTTTTAAAAGAATTAAAATAAAGCAAACAAAGCAAAAATTATGAAAAATATCAAACATTAAAATAAAAATATAAAAAAATATTTGCAAAGTCATAAATAATTCAAGGTATTTTTGTATATATCTTTTTATAATTTTTGGATAAAAAATGAAAGAGTTATGAATTTTTGAAATTAAAATGAAATTAACAAATAAATTTGTAAAAATAAAACAAATCAGAAAAACCATGCGCATTGAATCTTTCCTCACTAATACGCGCTGGCACATCCAACGGATCAGAGAGCATCATAGACCCAAGGCTGAGCACGCGCATGAATCACAATAAAATCCAGCTAATCGAATTAAAACAATCGGGCTGCTGTCATTGGTTGAAGAACGACACGTAGGTCGTCTTCAACCTTCAGCCTCCTGCAAATAGGGCAAACCTCAAGTCATCGAATCTATAAATTTAGGCACTCATAGTGGTACCAATAGACGCGTCTCTTCAAGATGATAACAACCATATTCTCGCGCAAAATTTATATAAAACACAACGTAGTCAATTTGGAAAAAACCAGGGATGTTTTAAAATGTCAAAATTGGAAAGCAGGAGTATCAAATGCATTATTTCTCCAAAGTTGAGTTAATAGCAAGCATCAGTGAACATCATAGACCATTCCAGTAATTTAAGTTAGAATATTTGGTATCTTAAACCACCTGAACGAAGTCAGATGAAGTTTCTCTGTAAATGGACTTGGCTAGCACGTCTCCGGGCACCTCAAGGCTTGATTCGTCTTCTGTTAGCTTCAGGGAAGTTCAAGGATGAAGGATCAAGGAAGAAATTAAATTGAAAACTGGTAGAAATAAGAATTCAAAATCTCATAAAAGGGTGTTATAGAGAGAGTTTGTCAGAGTGATTTTGGCTCTTCAAGCTTGAGGAAATGAATGAGGGATGATCCTCTATTTATAGGTAAGTGAGTGGAATGTTCAAGCGTGTGAAATGATGCAGTTTGGAGGGAATTCGTGTGAATCTGCATCATGGGGAAAGTGTGACTCATTTTTTATCAAAACTCATACAATCCTTCGTTTTATGATGCTAAATGCTTTTGGAAAGTTTCTAAACATGATTAGAAGCAAAAACGCATGGGAATTTTGTGATTAGAAGCCAAAACAAATATTTCAAATTCTGACTTTTGGAGAAACTTCAGTTTCAAGTTACCAAATTTAAATCAATGGCATTCTCAACTCAAGGGGTCTTAGGATATGATTCTTGAAGCTTTAGAAAGATAAGGTTACAATATTTATAATGTGCAAAGAATGGGATCAAATGGATGCTTAAGCTGAAAGTTCTAAGGAGTCAAAGTTGAGAAAAAGAGGTTGACTTTCTATACTTAGAAAATTTCTAAGTTTTTCTTCAAAAATGACTTATAATCTCTTGCATCCAAACATGGGCTTACACTTGAAATTTGCTCTCTACCAAAACATATGGAATGAAGTAGATCTCTTGAATGACAATTTGAAACTTGAACCATTCAAAATCTCCAAATATTGAGAAAGTTATGACTTGTTGAAGTTGGCAAAAATTCATGAAATAACCTATAATCTTTTGCATCCTTAGGGCATCTTCCATCCATTTTCACACTTTGCACTTAAAAGATGGGTTAAATTTCACATATTTAAGATCATTATGGAAAAATAATGGGCTCAAAGTGATAAAAATTGACCAAGTTATGATAATTTGAAATCCCCTAATGGAATTTGAGGGTTCATCTGGAGGACTTGTAATCTTTCTTCATCATCAAGTTTCTTCCACACAAAATTTACTTGAAACTTTTAATGTAATTTGTTAATAACCCTTTAAAGAGAAGCATGTCTTTGGAATCACTCAAAAATACCAAAAGATGAGTAAGATATACCCCTTTGAAGTTTAAAACCCTAGCTCCTAGAACAAGAAAATGCCTTGGGAAACCTTTGCAATTTTGACCTACCTCTTTAGACAAATACTTTTGTCATGTGAATATGAGTTGTTCAGTATGATAAGGAGAAACCATAGCAACCAAAACCACTTTCAAATATTTTGAATTGAAGGAGATGTGCACTTGTGATCAATGAATCAAGGATTTGCCCAATTGAGTCAAAATTCTTCAATTAATCCTTGTACCTTTGAACCATATTTGACAACTTGAAGTATGCTGAATCATAATAGACTTTGTCATGATATTGCTTCAAAGTATATTCAATGTTGAGGATTGAGTCTTAATGAAGCTTTGTTGAGGAAGGCATAGAAATGAACTCATGAATCCATAAATCAATCTTAATGGAATATGTTGTGCTTTCTCCTACAACATCATCAATTGGGGCAACCACTTATTGTATTCATTAGTTAAAGGATAATAAAAACATAGATGATCACAAAATAAAAGCCAAGGTGCTTGGTGATTCCCCATAGAGAAAAGCTAAAGATAAGGAGAAGAACCAAACCCTAGTGTGTGATCTTGTTGTGATTAAATTGATATGATGTGATAGAGGGATCTTAGGGTCAAAAATTGGGGTACAACACTCCAAATTTCTCGAAAAAGAAAGAAGGAGAAGCGGATGCGGTCGTAACACACCAAAAAGAACAAGAACCATTGGTTATTCCACGAGATTAAAATAGGTTCGAAAGGCCTCCAGGAAGATTTGATCCTCTCCCTATGCCACACAGTCAATTACTACAACACTTACTCAAGGCATCCTTGATAGAGCTGAAGCCACTTGCTCCTCCAATTGGGGCAATCCCACCAAAATATGATGCAAATGCAAGGTGCGGGTATCATGGCAATTCTCCAGAACATACCATAGAGAAATGTTAGGCCTTCAGGCACAAAGTTCAAGATTTGTTGGATTCTCAAGATATCACTTTTGATAAACCAAATATCAAGACAAACTCCATGCCTCAACATGGTGGTCTAGCTGTAAGCACAATCGAAATAGGCATTGATCATAAAGAGGGTCAACGAGTAAAAGCTCTGATAGATACCCTGAAGGAACATCTGTTGGAATATGGTTTTCTATTGGAACATAATGACGCTTTCAAAAACACTTTCAAGAAATTGGTGGATCAAGGGGTAGTCCAATTTGAGCATTACCCTGAAGAAGGATATGTAGCTGCAATCAATGGGAATACAAGAAAACCATTGGTGATTCCTTTCCAAGGTCTAAGTTTCACAAAGAAAACACTTGGCATTCCATGTGGAGAGCAAATATTAACAAAAGTACCAGTAACGATACCAGTGCTTCCGAAGAGTACAATGGTGATCAGGATTCCGTCTTCCACCCCTATGAAAGTGATAAAGTCGTACCATGGAGTTATGAAACTATTGTCTATATCAATAGACAAAAGCAAGAATGTGAACCATCAAGAATCCAAGGACCTATAGTTAAAAATATAGCAGGAATAGGGGGCGTGACCCGTAGTGGTCGAATATATGGTCCTGAACAACAAAATAAGGATAATATTATGGTTAAGGATAAGGGAGAAGTTATGGTTGAAACTAATAAAGAGCAAGAACTTCTGAGCAAGACATTCACTGATCAAGAGGCTGATGAATTCTTAAAAATGATCAAAAAGAGTGACCATAGGGTGGTAGATCAACTACATCAAACTCCGACCAAGATTTCAATACTCTCATTAATGATCAATTCAGAGGTGCACCGAGAATCTCAGATGAAAATTCTAAGTTATGAACATGTTACAAAGGAGATCACGGTAAACCAAATTGATGGAGTCATGGCTAATCTGACGTCAGGAACACGCGTAGGCTTCAATGACAGTTAGTTACCTCCATAAGGTAGATCTCACAACAAGGAATTGCATATTTCAATCCAGATAGGGACAAATAGCCTATCCAGAGTACTCGTTGATGCTGGTTCTTCCCTTAATGTGCTACCAAAGGATGGCCTGATGAAACTAACAATGGATGGCATCGTTATAAGACCAAGTTCTATGGTGGTCAAAGCTTTCGATGGTTCCTAAAGCATTATGTTTGGAGAGGTGGATCTTACAGTAAAGATCAGTCTACATATGTTCTACATCACCTTCCAGGTAATAGATATAAAACCAGCATATTCTTGCCTGCTCGGGAAACCTTGGATTCACGCTGCAGGGGTTGTTACCTCAACCCTGCATCAAAAATTAAAGTTCCTTGTCTAAGGAAAATTGGTGATAATTGACGAAGAAGAAGACATATTCGTAAGTCATTTGGAGTCCAACATATATATCAGTGTGGAAGAAGATTGTGTGGAGACGTCATTCCAAGTCTTGGAAGTGGTTACAGTCCCGGTAGAGAAAGTCTCAAAACCTGGAACCCCTATGGCGTCCTTGAGAGATTTACAAACAGTTGTGGAGGATCGAACATCTAAAGGTTGGCGAAAGCTTTTGGAGATACTTGAAAAGAAAGATCATTTTGGTTTGGGCTATCGACCGTCAAAGAAAACCGAGAAAGGCAAAGGGAAATTTCCTCCCATCCTGGAAACCTTTGTCAGCAAAGGAGTAGAGCATGGTGGACAAGTGTCAATGTTATCCAACAAAGGCAACAACGAAGTAGCATCTAACCTCATATGACAATGTGCTCCAGGTGAATAGCTCAAGAACTGGACAACTGTGAATATTCAATAGATATTTTTCTTTCCAAAGAAATTTTTCTGTTTTTGAAAAAATCTATGTCCCGCCCGAGGCATATGGGTAGCTTGTAAGAGCCCTCATACATTTTCAAACAATGTTTTCAATTAATAAAAGTTGATTTTAAATACAATTAAAATCCATGTCTTTCTATTGCATATCTCTTTTATTTTCAAATGGCAATACTTATTTCTCTTCATATGCACTTTCAAAATTCGCGTTCTAAAAAGCACCAAAACATGATAAAATATGCAGATCTATATCTAAACCCACCAACAATGATAATGCTACAATCCAATGTGATTTTGATGCACCAATTAACCAATGTGAAGAGGAAGATATTGAACTCTCCAAAGAATTGGTGAGGGTACTAGAATAAAGAGAAGATAGCATTCAACCGTACCAGGAATCTATTGAGACCATCAATCTTGGGATTGAGAATGACCCAAAAGAGATCAAGCTAGGTTAAACCTTAGAGGAAAGTGTTAAAGAAAGGATGATCAAGCTTATGCATGAGTACATGGATATATTTTCCTGGTCTTACTGAAATGTGCCAGGTTAGGATACAAATATTGTGGTGCATAAACTACCTCTCAAAGAAGAGTGTTCTCTAGTTAGACAAAAAACTCAGAAGAACTCGTCCAGACCTATATGAAAAGATTCAAGAATAAGTCCTTAAACAATTTGATGCATGGTTCTTAGATGTGGTAGATTATCCATCTTGGATAGCTAACATCGTGCCAGTGCCCAAGAAAGACGGTAAAGTAAGTATATGTGTATACTATTAGGATCTAAACAAAGCAAGTCCTAAAGACGATTTCCCTTTACCTCACATAGATGTTCTGGTGGACAATACATCTCAAGCTTCGGTATTTCCTTTCATGGATGGTTTCTCAGGATATATTAAAATCAAGATGGAACCCGGGGATATGGAGAAGACTACTTTCATGACTCCTTGGGGAACTTTTTGTTACAAAGTAATGCTCTTCGGTCTAAAGAATGCAGAGGAAACCTATCAACAAGCAATGGTCACATTATTTCATGACATGATCCACAAAGAAGTTGAGATATACATGGATGATATGATTTCCAAATATCATACGGAGGATGATCACATCATTCACTTGCAGAAATTATTCAAACGTCTACAAAAGTTTAGGTTGAGGTTGAATCCAAGCAAATGTACATTTGGTGTCAAGTCAGGTAAACTATTAGGTTTTATCGTAAGTCGGCGAGGTATTAAGGTGGGCTTGACAAGGTGAAAGCCATACAAGAAATGACAGCTCCAAGAACAGAAAAAGATGTTTGTGGTTTCCTAGGACATTTGAACTATATCTCGCGGTTCATATCGCACCTAACTGCCACTTGAGAGCCTATATTCAAGCTACTCAGAAAAGATCAATCAGTGGAGTGGAATGAAGATTGTCAAACAACCTTTGAAATACTAAGGCCATATTTACAAGAGCCACCAACCTTGATGCCACCAAATCCTGGAAGACTGCTTATTATGTACTGAATAGTGCTTGAAGGATCTATGGGATGCATATTGGGTCAACACGACGAAACAGGTAGGAAAGAGCATGTAATCTACTACCTAAGCAAGATGGTTATTGACTGCAAAACTCGGTACTCACTCCTCGATAAGACTTGTCGTGCTCTGGCCTGGGCCACTAAACGTATAAGATAGTACATGTTAACTCACACCAAGTGGTTAATATCCAAAATGGATCCTTTGAAGCATGTGTTTGAAAAGCCAACTCTTATGGTAAGAATCGCCCGACGGAAGATGTTGTTATCCGAATATGACATCTAATATGTTACTCAAAAGGCCATCAAAGGTAATGTACTAGCTGATCACATAGCTCATCAACCATTGGCAGAATATCAACCAATGAAGTTTGACTTTCCAGATGAAGACATCATAGTTATAGATGACTACGAAATACCCAGGCCCGACGAAGGACCTGAACTAGGGGCAGATGGACACTCATATTTGATGGTGCTTCCAACGCACTAGGACATGGAATTGGAGAAATAATGACTTCTCTGAAGAATTTTCATAAACCTTATAATGCAAGGTTATGCTTTGATTGCACCAACAATATTGCCGAATACGAAGCTTGTATCTTGGGTCTAAAAGCTGCTATTGATCGAAGGATTAAAAACCTCAAAGTATATGGGGACTCAGTGTTGGTCATATACCAAGTCAACGGTGAATGCGACACTCAACATCCAAAATTAATTCCATATCGGGATTATGTCTTGAAGCTAGCTACGAAATTCACTGAGATCACTTTCACTCACATTCTGCAAGAAGAAAATCAGACGACAGACGCATTGACAACTCTATCAGCCATGTTCAAAGTAACTTGGCCAAATCATGAACCGCGCATCACAATCATACATTTTGAAGAGCCTGCACATTGTCTCGTCATTGAAGAATGACCAGATAAAAAACCTTAGTTCTATGATATCAAGAGGTATTTAGAGAAACAAGAATACCCAGAAAACGCCTCAATAATTGACAAGTGAATTCTATGAAAGCTAGCTTCAAAATTCTTCTTAAATGGGGATGTGTTGTACAAAAGAAACTACGATATGGTACTACTCAGGTGCATGGAGAAACATGAAGCAGATACGCTTATGAGATAGATTTATAAAGGAACCTTTGGGACTCATACAAATGGACATGCTATGGCTAGAAAAATATTAAGAGTAGGTTACTATTGGTTGAAGATGGAAGCTGACTGTTACCATTATACAAAGACATGCCACAAATGCCAAATCTATGCTGACAAGGTGCATGCACCACCAACTCATATGAATATCCTGAGTTTACCTTGGTAATTCTTGATGTGGGGAATTGATATGATAGGGATGATTGAACCAAAGGCTTCTAATAGACACCGATTCATACTAGTCACCATTGATTACTTCACCAAGTGGGTAGAAGCTACATCTTATGCAAATGTGACAAGAGAAGTGGTTACTCGGTTTATTAAACAGAACATCATATGCAGATATGGGGTTCCTAGAATAATTATCACAAATAATGGGTCCAACTTGAACAACAAAATGATGAAGGAGTTATGCGATGATTTTAAGATTAAGCATCATAATTCATCACCTTACCGACCAAAGATGAATGAGGTCGTTGAGCTACCAATAAAAACATCAAGAAGATCATCAGAAAATGGTGAAGACATATAAGATTGGCACGAAATGCTTCCCTTTTCTCTACATGGCTATCATACCTCAGTACGAACTTCGACAGGTGCAACTCCTTTTTCTCTTGTTTATGGCATGGAGGATGTACTTCCTGTTGAAGTGGAGATTCCATTACTACGAGTCCTAATGGAAACCAAGCTTGAAGAGTTAGAATAGGTCCAAATGAAACTTGATCAACTTAACCTTATCGAAGAAAAATGCTTAACAACTCTATGCCATGGTCAATTGTAATAAAAGCGGATGAAGAAAGCATTCGACAAAAAGGACAGTCCTCGAGTATTCAAAGAAGGGGATCTAGTTCTCAAGAAGATTCTCATACCTCGCCTAGATTCACGCAGTAAATGGACACCTAACTAAAAAGGTCCATATATGGTTAAAACAACATTCTTAGGAGGAGCTCTTATCCTTACAACAATGGATGGAGAAGAACTACTGCATCTGCTGAATTTTGACGCAGTCAAAAAATACCATGTATAAAAGGCCCGCTAAGTCGAAACCCTACACATGAGACTTAGGCAAAAAGGAGCGTCCTAGTGGATTGAAAACACTAAAGTGCGATCCAGGAAAAAATTAGGGACATATAAACAAAATCATCCTCCCGATGGATTGAAAATCCGAAAGAGCGATCTAGGCAAAAGTTAGGGATTTTATGCAAAAAATGAACAAATAGACTGTGGTTCGAGAATTCATTACCACGACCACGAAGGGGAAGAATTGATCCATTTAACTTACTCAAAAGCAAATGAGATTGGAGATATCAAAGGACATTGGAGAGATAATAGTATTAATTATCATTTTCATTGCCATTTTCAATATCGTGTAAACTTTTGTAATTACCTCTTTTTAGTAATTGCATCTTGTACTCCCGCCTATTCAAAGGCATTTTCATCAATAAAATAATTCATTTTTCAATCTTTTCAAATATGGATCAATTGTATTTTTATTTTTTTGACTTGTTTGCAAAATACTACGATTATTTCTTGTAAATGTTGCATCAAAATTATTTTGGGGATTTGATCAAGAAATTAAAATCACTTGACAAAACATCAAAAAGCACTTTGGTTAGAAAAACGTCAAAAGAAATCCATGCCTACGTCTGCGCTTACGCCTACGTCTACGCCTATGCCTATGCATTATCAACGTCTCGTTAACACTATTCATCGTAATATATCAAAACAGGAACCAACTTCTATACACCACAACGAAACAACGAGCAATATTGAGAAGTCGGTGACTTAGAAAATCCAATGGTTTAAAAGGAGAAAGTTATATAAAAAAAAGCATTCATAAACACTTGGTGCATATGCATATGAAACGCTTGGGTATCATATCAATAACATCGCCTTTGGTCATCATATCAATTTGGGCATTATACATGTACATTTTACATTGCATTTTCAAATTTTCTTAGGCCAAGAATACTACAAGATATCTTGGGGCCTATTACAAGCTAACTTATCTACGTGAACCAAAAGTTCAAACCTTAGCATTATTCAACAAATACCTTGGTTGAGAACAGACACAACCAGTAAATTAGGGTTGTACTAAGTGATATATATGTGATATGTATATTTGGTTTAGTCATCTAAGAGTCAATTATCAAACTTAAATTTAAACTTAGAACTCACATTATTTATCCCCTAGGTTGTGATAAATATGAAAATCTGCGATATAGCTTACTATATTAGTCTCGAAGCTTTAGTCATTTATTTATTTTTTAAACATGTGTTATCTATCCCCTAGGTTGTGGTAAGTATGCAAAAATTTGTGATATAATTCATTGTATTAGTCTCCAAGAAATGATCTGTTATAAAGCTTGTGGTATTTATCCTCTAGGTCGTGATGAATATGTAAGTCTATGATATACCTTACTATGTTAGTCTCGAAGCATTAGTGAGATATTTTCAAACCCGTATCATTTACTCTCTAGGTTGTAGCAGGTATACGAGAGTCTGCGATATAACTCATTGCGTCAGTCTTGAAGCAGCAACAAGTTATCTATTTTTCTGCAATATAGTTCATTGTGTTAGTCTCGAAGCGACAATGAGTTATCAAACTTGTGTTATTTACCCTCTAGGTCGTGGTAAATATGCAACAGATGCGATATAACTATTTGCATTAGTCTCAAAGTAGCAATAATTTATCTATTTTTAAGCTCTCATTATTTATCTCCTAGGTTATGGTAAATACATGAAATTTGCTATTACTTTTTCCAGGTGTTGATGAGTTATTCGCATCGTCGCATCTAGATCATTTATGTTCTTGCTCCAGGAATTAGTGAGTTAACGGTGCCATCCTTTCCAGTTTACATTATGGTTCATCATACAGTTTATCTTTTTTCGAAGCTTAGGTCAAACTTTGGGGTCTTCTATTATTTAATAACCCTCCGATCCGAATATACGAGACCTTCGTATTCTCGCACACTCAATCGAAGAGCAATTAAATAGAAGCAACTGTCATACCTCAAATTTTCTCTACTCGTGGTGGTCAATTTATTTGAGATAATAATTTTTTTATTAATGTTGGTGTAATTATATTTTTGTTTAAAATTATAACATTAACTTATATGTATATTGTATTGGTTGTTTAGATATAATAGGGCTTGATTTTGGAAAAGGGGTGTATCTATCATTTGTTTACTAAAAAGAACTCATTGGTTTATATTAATGGCCCATTAGACTTTTTAAGGGGCCCATAGAAAATTTGTTAAGTTTTTATCATTATTTTCAGTTGACCGAAGTCAACAAGACTTTTACAGTCATTTATTTTTATTTTAATTTTTGATATAAAATATATTGGTTGTTTAGAGTCAGCGTGATAATATATTATTATTAGTTAATATTTATATTATATGTTTTAAATTTTATTATTATTAAATTTTGACCAAGTCAAAATTAGGGTTTTTGAACCTGTGATACGGTAGCAGAACCGGAACAGTTTGAATGTTGGTTTACGTTTTGCGTTTGTGTTTGCAAAATGTCGCGGTAAGCAAGAGTCGCCACCGACTTTTATTTTATCCAACTGGAAAGGAAAAAAAGCACAGAAAAATTCCTTTTTCGAGATTTTCTGAGTACGAGGGGTAGATTATAGAAAGGGAAGGTATTAGCACCCTTTCTATCCGTAGTTTTCTACGGGCTCTAAGGTACTTGCTCATCATTTTCAAAATTGCTTGTGTGTGTTTGATTTGAAAAAAAAAATTGTTTGACTTCGATTTAACCCTTGCTTCTGTCTTCAAGAGTGTTACGAAGTTTTTTTGAAAACTTTGTTTGAAAAAAGAGTGTAAGTGTGAAAAAAAAGTTTGATTGTTTTGAGCAAGTACATACTAGCATCTACCTACTCGAAAAAAGAATTGTTCTATGCTTGTTTCCTTTAGACAACACTATCCTACTATTAGTGAGTAGGTAGCATCGTCGTTGGAGTTTTTAGGGTCAATTCGAAAGAGACGTACGATCGCTAAAGCAATGTTAGGACGTCTTAGTAATAACCCTAATGTCTTAAGATCAATATTCGAGGCAACTTTTTCAAGGGACTTTGATCTTTGTTTAGACAAGAGGGCGACCACTAAAATATCCTATACTCAATGATCGTTTTACCGAAGGCAACCGAAGTGGGAGTATACCCTAGGAGTGCGCATATGCTAGTGATTCATTTTCAAGTTTATTATCTTTGCACATTTAGGGTTTGCTAACCGTTTTAAAGTTTACATATATTCTTGTCATGCATCCCTATTACCATACATCTAACAGATAATATTTGCAGAATTTAAAGTGCGGAAAGTAAAGCTACGCTATTACAAGGCTTCGGGTATTAATTACATAGCCAAAAATAACCCGTAAAAAATGATAAAGGAACGAAAAAGTCCTAATTAATCTATTACATCCCATGAGCAATTACATCAATATTGTAAAAATAAATAAACGCGCGACGAATAGAGAACGAAGGGAAATTAGGGTTTTGACCCCGTCTAACCTAATTAAAAGAAAAAATTATTTTTGTTGTTTTGATTATTTTTAAGAAAAAGAATAAGGTTTTTAAATTAAATACAAATCTAACTAGTAATTAAATTAATTTTTAAAAAAAAATTAAATATTTGACCGACTTTTGTATTTTTGGTTATTTTTAAGAAAAAGAAAATAGAAATTAAATTAAGCAAAACCCTAATTTCTAACTTGTTTTAATTATTTACAAAAGAATTAAAGTTACCCTAAAATTACATAAACTAATTAAATTAAATTTTTTGATAAAAAATAACCTAAATCTAATTGGATGAAAAATTGTTTTTATGATTTTTTTAATAAAAAAGGAATTAATTTTTATGTGAATAAAAATAACTAAATGAATTAAATAAAAGAAATATAAAAGAATAGAGAAAAGTGAATGGGCCTGAGAATCAGCAATTTGTGGGGTGTGAACAGCAAGCTTTTGGGCCCAAAACAAGCTGACGCACGTTGACTTTCCAAGATTCCATGCTGCCTGTTGACTGGGGTGTATCATGGTCCTCCACATGATGGGTGCTAGATCTGGCCTGTGGACATCTGGTTGGTTGGATGATGATGGTCCATGGTGGTCTTCATATCTGTACGCGCGCCTGATCATTTAAAGAAAAATAATGTGAAGTACATGGGGGACCTGGGATTCGAACCCAGATCCTATAGCCTTTTCCACCTGCATCGTTACCAACTGAGCCACGCGCTTTTATTGTATATGGAATAACAATTAATCAATATATTGAAAACAAACAAAATAAAAAGCATCACGCGTGAAATTTCAAATGGGGCAATCAGGGCTTGCCACGTAGGTCGTCTTCTTCCCCTCTTCGTTGGTAAAAGTCAGGGACTTTTACCTACGGACAAACATCTGTCACTACAAACCCTGCACATTGAAAAATCATATACAAGCATGATAAATAAATTCTAATGCTGTGGATTGATTCGTCTTGGCCAGCTGAGCATCATGGTGCCCTTCTTGTGGACCAATTTTGCCTGTGTAAAAAGATCCTAAAACGAGACAACAAAACCTAGCAATGGTAGATTCCAATATAACCAATAAAAATGAAATTAATTGTTATGGGTAGCTTGCAAATGCTTCAAGGAACAAGAATATGTAAGTATTTCAAGCTATAAGTGCCAAAATAACATGATTCGATTCCAAGAAAAGTTCAAAGTCGTGTACCACTTACATTGGGTTTTAGCGCAGGAAAATCCTTGTTCTTGATTGGTATAGGTTCCTTGAGTGCTCAGGAAGCGAAAGGGATACTTGGAAAGGTTTTAAAGCACCTGCAAATACGAAAACAGATCACCTCTTTCTTTGATTTTTTCCATGTTTGGTTCTGCCTTTGTGCGCCTAAAAACCTTTGTTCTTTCTGGCTGTAATTGTTCACTATATACCAAGGGACGAATTAGGTTTACAAATATGATCTCAATCCTTGCCAATTATGATTTGTGATCTTGATTTGATTCACTTGAAAATCTTTCCAAAATAGGCCAAAATCAATCTTTTTGTGCCCACATATGCCTTGCATGAGTTGATTCACTTGCTAGCTGGATATAGGACCTGAAATATGCACAAGATCTTGAGGTTTCAATGATTTGATTTTTTCATGATTTGTTTTGATTTAAATGATTTAATTTAAATAAAAATCAAAATAAATAGAAAAAATAAGATAAAGACAAATGGGAAGAGCTAGGGCTCTTGGACCATGCTACCAACTCAAAACAAGTGCAAAAAGTTAGGCCCATTTAGCAAAAATTGCAATTTGAAGCATTTTTTACTTTTGGCAATTTTGCATAAAAGGTCAACTTCACCAATGCATAACTTCTTCAATTTTGACTCTTTAAAGGTGTTCTTGGACTTTTTAGAAATCTTGAGATGTCCTATAAGCAACCCTTTTGGTCTCATCTCAATTGAGTCTTCCATGTTCACGTATGAAGCTTTGACAAAAAAGGTGTTTTTGTTGACTTTTCAAAGTGACCTATAATGTCAAAATTCATAACTTCTTGTGAGTATATATTTTGAACTTTGGAGATGAAGATGTATTGTAGATAATTTCATACTCTTAAAAATGAGCTTTGGATGGGTCATTTCTCATAAAGTATGAGAACGTTATGCTTGGTCAAAGTTGAGTTGACTTTTCCTACAAAACCCTAATTTAGAAACTTTTGGGTTTTGATGAATTGTGAGCAATCCTTGATTAATCATGATCAACCCTTGATCAAATGATGAATAATACTTTAAAATAACGATGTTGACCAAAAATCTTGAAGTTTGACTGTATGTGGGCCACAGTTGGCTTTTGCCCTAGCATAGTCGATTTTCAGGCCTTTGAGCAATTGACTGGGCAAACTTCCTCTATAGGGCTTGAAACTTGACATGGATGATCTTGAGAACATGTTAGGTCAATGGTGAGCATTTGGGATCCCTTGTACTCAAGTATATTGATGCAATATGAAACCCTAATTTGAGGTAGATTGCCTTAGGAGAGAGCTTGTCTGGTCAACCCTTGGACTTCCTTGAGCAATTTGAAGACCTCACTTGAAATGTGTTGAGAAATATGGGAGGGAAAATTTTGGGGTACAACAGCTGCCCCTGTTCAATCTTCTTAAACCTGAGGATGTAGATTGGCTTGTCTGCCTTTCGTGATCCGAAGGTGGAAGATGATTGAACACTAGAGTGCCCAGAAATTTGCACTCGCATGAAGTAGTATTTGTTTTGTGATGTCGGGAATGGGCTTACAGATGCCAGTTGTAAATTTATGATGGAAGATGGGCTTAAAGATTCCATCTGAAGGAGTGTCGATCGCCTAAGAGATTCCTTAGCGAGAGCTTGTATACCTGTTGTTGAGGAAGATTCCACTGGGGAATGTTGTTCTCTGTCTTGAAAGAAAGTTGAATTTTAGGAGCTTTGGTCATCCGTTATTCTACTGGAGAATTGTCTCTTGGTCGAAGAGGTGAAAATATATTATTATCTGGTCGTGATCCAGGCTTCATAGTGATAAGATCGACTGCTATTTGGTCGTAATCCAGGCTTTACAGTGACTTACTGGGGAGATGAGATTAAACTTGCTATCCGGCCGTAATCCAGGCTTTGCAATTTCTCAATTCTTATCTGGTCGTAATCCAGGCTTCAGAAGGAATTCAGTTGTTATCCGGTCGCATCCGGGCTTCAACTTGAATTTAGGGCACACTAATATCCGGCCGACTCCGGGCTTCTTAGTAATTGTCCAGGTAAACTGCTATTTGGTCGAAATCCAAGCTTCATAGTGTCTTTTACCGCTATCTGGTCGTAATCCAGGCTTCACGATGTGTTATACCATTATCCGGTCGAATCCAGTCTTCATGGTGTCTTGTATTGTTATCTGGTCGAATCCAGGCTTCACAATACCCTACTTCTTATCTGGTCGAAATCCAGGCTTCAGAAGAAATCAAGTGGCTATCCAGTCGCATCCGGGCTTCCATTTGATTTTAAGGCCTACTAATATCTGGTTGACTCCGGGCTTCATAGTAATTGGCTGGGCGAACTGCTATTTGGTCGAAATCCAAGCTTCGCAGCGTCCCTCAATGTTATCTGGTTGTAACCCGGGCTTCAGTGTCTTTTACCGCTATTTGGTCGTAATCCAGGCTTCGCGATGTATCATACTATTATCTGGTCGAATCCAGGCTTGATGGTGTCTTGTACTGTTATCTGGTCGAATCCAGGCTTCACAATACCCTACTTCTTATCTGGTTGAAATCCAGGCTTCAGAAGAAATCAAGTGGTTATCCAGTCGCATCCGGGCTTCCATTTGATTTTAAGGCCTACTAATATTCGGTCGACTTCGGGCTTCATAGTAATTGGCCGGGTGAACTTCTATTTCGTCGAAATCCAAGCTTCGTAGTGTCCCTCACTGTTATCTGGTCGTAACCCAGGCTTCAGTGTCTTTTACCGCTATCTGGTCGTAATCCAGGCTTCACGATGTATCATACCATTATCTGGTCAAATCCAAGCTTCATGGTGTTCGGAGAAATCAAGATATTATCCGGTCGAACCCGGGCTTCATAACTTGTATTAAAGATATACCACTATCTGGTCGTAATCCAGGCTTCGTAGTATTCTTGGCTGATATTTGGTCGTAACCCAGGCTTCACAACGTCTTCTACCATTATCTGGTCGAGTCCAGGCTTCATCGTGTCCTTTGTATTGCTATTTGGTCATAATCCAGGCTTCACAATAACTTGTTAAGCTGTTATCCGGTCGACTCCGGGCTTCACGGCTTGTGTTTATGATATACCACTATCTGGTCTAATACAGGCTTCATGGTGTCTCATACTGCTATCTGGTCGTAATCCAGGCTTCACAGTAACTTGTTGGGGATTAAACTATTAGCCGGTCGAATCCGGGCTTCATAGCTTGTTTTTAAAAGATACCACTATCTAGTTATAATCCAGGCTTCGCGATATTCTAATACTGTTATCTGGTCGTTCTCTGGGCTTCACAATATGATGGAGGAATCAAGATATTATTCGGTCGTACCCGGGCTTCATAGCTTGAACTTTGTGAGAATTTGATTGTATCTTTCCCTGAAATGTAAAGGGTTAGTCGTATGTAATGTCATGATGCATGACATGTATCGAACAATGATGTTCTCAAAATAAATGAGATTGTGTTGTTATGATGTTTATGCACATGTCATGATGTAATGTTTTTATGATATTCTCTAGTTGGGGAAAATAAATCCCAGATTGCTGCTGGAGAATATAAAGAGTTTCGCTCGCTGGGGATAACGACCGAAGATGATTGGGAGAATAATCCTGCTGGAGAATGACTTTATGGGGAAGAGAGATACTCTGTTGGAAGATCTGATGATTTGGAGGAATAACCTTGGTTATGGATGAATTACCGTTGCTGGCCATGATGAACTCCGTCGGGGATAAACTTCCAGTTTGTGGGAGAAATAAACTCCGCTAGGGATGGTCTTCCATTGTTGGTGATATATGAACTCTGCTTGGGGAGAATCTTACCGACTCATTCACGATTGTGAACCTCAGCTGGGGAGAGTTGATAATATTGTATTCTGGTACTTCCTACTCTGCGGGGAGTGTATGCATTTTAGTCATATTCTTCAGCTAGGTCTATCCTTGTACCTGGTGCATAGAGCAACTTTAAGGCTCAGACATTTCTTGTTTGCCCCTTGTTGTACCCCAAAATTTGCCCTCCCTTTTTCACAAGAAATCACAACCCCGGGGTTTTCTCTGACTTTTTAGATTGGCTCAAGAATCGGTCAAACAGACTTTTCTTTATCAGTCAATCCAAAATTAGGGTTTTCTCTGATTTTTGTTGAGACTGGCTCAGGAATTGATCAGACAGATCTTTCTTTGGCAGTAATCCAGGATTAGGGTTTGCGCTCGCATTTATCAGAAGAAACTGAATCCTCAGAAATTCAGTTAATTGTTACATTATTTTTACGCTTTTTCAAGATTACTGGTTATTTCTCAAAACCTAATTATCTAGGGTAAGAGCTGAGACTTTTGTGTGGAACATTAAGGCATTTGTTTGATCAGTGGAGTGAAAGGTTTATGGAATGCTTGTTTGTTTAACTGTACAACGCATATGTTATTTGGAATACTACGCATATTGTGATTGATGTAAGGTTGCGAGACTGCAAAGTTTGTTGATTATTTATTACATCTGGATTAGAATTATTGGAACTCGGTTTCAATTATTTTGATTTAAGAGTCCTAAATAATTAAATAAATATAAGGGAAAGATGGAAAAGATATTGGACAGTAGAATTTTCTTTTGATTAAGACTTTTTATTTACTTCAAATATGGTTACAAATTTATTCGAATATTGTAAGATTACAACTTATAATGTTTAAGATAATATTTGTTTACAATAAATGAGAAATAAATCTAAGCCTAAATCTCTTGAGATCTTTGACTTTTTACTGCGTCCTCCATCATCCAACTGGTACTTACCTGCAAAAGACAGAAGAAAATGAAATCAGCGCAATTAACTGAAAAAAGAATTTTCAAGCAGATAAAAAGAAAAATCATCATTAAAGTCTACCGGCCGGAATCAGAAATGCTATGTTCATCATATTTAATTTTCCTCTCTGCAAATCACAAGAAGATCGCTCTTCTCGGTTCACAGAGAGAAAAATAAAAGATATAAATTGCAAGCATACAATTAATTCAAAATGCAAAAACATAGGCAAGTTGCAAAGCAAAGCAAAGGGTACTGCAAACTGAGTTTCAAACTGCATTAGTCAACCAAGTCAGCATGAGCAAGCATGGCAAGCTAACTACAAATGCAAACTGAATGTCAAACTGAGTTACAAAACTGTCAAAGCAAAGTATACAATGCAGAAAATATGGGAGCAAAGTACACAATGCAGAAAATATGGAAACAAAGTACACAATGCAGAGAGATAAACCAAGTTACAAGCCAAAGAGACTTGTCCTAGTTATCATCATTTTCTGGCCAGCAGACTTTTCAGAATAAAATATTATAAGTAAAAGTGCTTAGGGAGAGAGAGAGAGAGAGAACCTTGGTGAAAGTTTGCAGTTTTGGCAAAGGCAGGTTTTTCAAGACGGTAAAAAGAAAACAAAAGATATAAAGAGTAGACTGTATAACAGTCCGGAAGGAGGCCAAAAACTAACAGCAAGCCTGCCTCCAACTCAACCTGCATAACCTTCAAGCCTGTTTCCAAAACCCAACCCTCCAAACCTGAATTACAAACTTGCAGTGTCCAAACTGCAAACTACAGCTGCAAGTCAAAACCTGCATCTCAAGCTCAACAAACACACAATCCAGGCCAAAACACAACAAACCTGCAAGCCAAACTCACAAATCTGCAAAACTGCATCTCAAAAAACAAACTCGGAACTGTTGTCAAAAACCAAAATCAAAAACCTGTTTCCCACATCAAGCAAGCCAAAACATGCAAACCTGCATTACAAGTCTGCAAAACTAACAGCAAGCCTGCCTCCAAAACACAACAAACCTGCACGAAAGCTCAAAACCTGCATTACAAACACTCAGGCCAAACTGCTTCTCAAAAACTCAAAACTGCAAATCACACAAGCCAAACACAAACAGTCTACAAGCACAACAAATCAAACCAGCCTGCACAAGACAAACTAACAAAACCTGCTAGCAAGAAACCTGTACCTAAACTACAAATTCAACCACAAACTAAACACCAAAACCTGTTTGAGCCAAAAACTGCATAAACTGCAAACGCAATCTAGCTATCATCAACACAAAAATCACAAGCTAACATCAAACCAACAAATTATCCAGCCATCAATAACAAAAAAGTTTCAAAGGTTATCAACCATCATTAACGATCCACAAGGTGAGAGGAAAAGTTTTAGAAGTGAAATAATACAAGTTTCAGAATTTTTGTTCATCATTAACAAGGAAGAAGAGAGGTTCAGAAGTGACAAACAAAGAACAGGTCTCAGAACATTTGTTCATCATCAACCAAAACAAAGAGCAAACAAGTTTCAGAATATTCATCATCAACAAAATCATCAAGTTCAGTTCAAAAAGCTAGCTTTTTTCAGAACCATTTCATCAACAACCTCAAAACAAGGAGAAAAGAAAAGATTTTCAGAAAGAAGCAAGCAAGTTTCAGAATATGTTTTCATCATCAACGAAGATCAAGTCAACATAAGCTAGTTTTCAGAGTCATCATCATCAACTCAAATCAAAACAACAAATAAAGAAACAAATCTCAGGGCATCATCATTGACAAAACTAGAAAGAGGAGGAGATTCAGAAGCAACTGTAGTTTCAGAAAATACTCATCATTAACAGGGAAGAAGAATAGTTTTCAGAAGACACTCATCATCAAACAACATAAAGAACAACAAAAATACCAAAAGCGCCATCATTTCCATCTTCCGCTCCGGCCACCAAGGAGGCGCCACCAAGCCCTCTCCCTCCCTCCATTTTCCTCTCCGTCTTCCTCAAGGTAATTTTTCCTCAAACCCTTACTGCGTAAAACGTCATAAGTTAAAGAGATTAAAACTGAAAATATGAACATGCAAACAAAATGAAAAAAGCTGTAAAAAACGCGAAGGAGAAAGATAACAACTCGCACCTTTCAAAACACCAAGCTTGGACCACTGTGAGAGGATGAAAGAGTGAGAGGGGGCGGCGCTCCGGTGGCTAAAGCATGAAAGGAATATCAGAACCATGGCCTGAGAAAGACGAGTGAAACGAAGAAGAAGGAGCGGCGCCGCTGAAGCCAAGTTTGCAAACCCTAAATGAAGCAACCCTAACAAAATATTGTACAACACTTCAGATGGGCCTTCGCCCCAGACAAAACACTTTAGGCCCATGTTCTACTAAGCGCGCCCCACCTCCTTTTCTTCTTCATAATTTTTGTTCTTTATCTTTTTTTATTTGGGCCATCCAAAAACATTTCTTAGGCCCATTATGTTTTTTTTCTTTTTAATGTTTTAAAACTAACACTTCTTTTTATTTTCATTTTTTTAAATAATCTGAGTCTTTTTTCTTTTGTTAAATAATGGAACTAAAAGATGTATTAAAATTTTGTTCGAATTTTCTTAATTTGATTTTCTTTAATATTTGTTATATTTAATAAAATATATGAATAATAGAAGCATCAATTTAAATAATTTTTCTTTCTTTAAAGCTTTTCTTTTCATAATTAATAAAAACACAAAATAATAACAATACCTAATCTTCACTAGGTTAAATTTTGTTTGTTCATTTGTAAATAAATATTTGCATCTCATGTTTCTGTGATTTTCTTTATCTTACAAATTGTTATAATCTTATGTTGAATTGCGACAGTTCGATTTGGTTGTAACATATACTTAGACATTATTATTCTGATAAGACTCATCCCCATTTGTAAATAATAGTATCCCCATCCCCAGATACTTATTTGTAATAACTTAGACTTTAAATTCCTGCAATTTATCGCTTTCAATATACTGTATAGTAATTAGGGTTTGTATGCGAAGATTCAAAATCAATCGATTAGATGACCTAATACAAGATAAATGCATGAAAATCAATACAAAATTCACACTTGCACCTCTAGGGTAACCTCGCTTGTTGCCTCGGAAAATGCAATCATGTCCCTCGAGTATGAGACACTCTAACAAATGCCCCTTCGATAAACAAAGATCGTAGTCCCTCGATGACCCTCGATGTTGCCTTTGATAAAATGATCTCGTCCCTTACAAAATTGCTAGAGCGTCTCACAAGTTGCTTTCAATGATTGTATACGATGACCCGCGCCTGTCCCGTTTAACATCCTAAAACAAGGTTGTTCACCAAATACAATGGTGAAGCAACACTGTTAAAAGGGTTAAAAGCATAAGAAAGATCTTTGAGTAAAATAGGGTAGACAACTCTTAGATACTTGACACAAAATCTTCTAAAACATCCTTGCCATTTTCAAACACACTTCACAACACAACTTCAAAACAAATTTCCAAACAACTTTCAAAACATTGAATTATCTTTTCAAAAAGACACACACCTTTGTATATATTCAAACAAGAATCATTACAAAGGTTGCCTAGACAAGGCATATTTTTCAAAACATTTTCAAAACCACGCACACAAAGCACCATTTCGAACAATTGAAAAGCAAAGGCAAGTGATCTAAAACAAGTAACTAAGAGCCCGTGGAAAACCATGGATGAAAAGGGTGCTAGCACCTTCCCTTTTCATAATCTACCCCCCGAACCCAAGAAAACATCTCAAAGGTCTTTCCTGTTCTTTTTGACCTTTCCTTAGGACAAAATGAAAAGTCGGTGGCGACTCTTGCTAAACCGAACAAGTGCGAAAACAAACGCAAAATCCCAAGTCAGTTCTCCCACCATATCACAGAACTGGCGACTCTGCTGGGGATCATCTCTAAAAAGTGGGGTTACCTTAGGGTTTAGATCACCTTTACATGCTTACCTTGATTTCTTTGATTGCTTTACTTTGTGGTTCCTTGCTTGGGTTTGTTTTAAATCCTATACCCGGATTTGGGGGCACCTTTTAGGTAAGTAGCAATAAACTGTGAGGGAACTGTGCGGGGTATACCGACATGGTTGAAGCAGTGGCTACGTTAGTGCAACATATTTGTGGGTACATGTAGCCTTTGAGTCAATCAAAGAGAATACGGGGCCGCTGAGTGATGTCATGAAGCACTAACGAACTCTTAGAACCTTACTTGATCATCTTGGCCTTTTTTAAGGGTAGTGAGATGACCGACTTTGGTGCAGTCCGAAGTTGGTAGATACTCGATACTACACTCATTGAGGATTGTTTTCTTGGAATATTTTGGTCGCCAGTAAAGTGGCTAAACTGAAACCATGAACACAGAAAATAATCCAGTGATATTGAGCTCTTTAGAACCCGGTTTCTATTTTAGGACAGGTTGAGCCAGCTAACTTCAAGAGGGTACTTACCTACAAACCCCATGCAAGCCTAAACCTAAGGACTTGTCTACTTTGTGTGAATATGATTACCTGTATATACACTTGCTTACTTTTGCATACCTGTACATAACATTATAACATCATACCATAGCATTTTCAATAACCATTTCGAGGATCTCGAGGGTCTTTGATGCAGGGTCACGTTGAACTAGACGTCTACCAAAGGGAAAGAGGATTCATTCTCCTCTAAACAAACGTCGTTGAAGATCAAGTACAACAACTTGAATCAAGGGCTATGACCCACTCGACATGGTGAGCTTAATTCTCGTGGAAAGACATCCACCGATACAAAGTTCTCCAGTCAAAGATGATGATCCAAGTTCAACCTCTAACATTTTCTTGTGTTTACCCCGAGAGATCTTTGAAAACATGTATCCACATATCATGCATTGTATCATGACAGGTTTTCCCTTTCAGGTTTCCTTATTCTCCTACTGTTTATTTCAGTAGAGATGGCTCTAGAAAGGACTATCGAAGATATCCAAGCTCAAAACACTCAACTTCAGGAAATGTTCTTGAACCTGTCCCAGGGGAAAAAAGAAGTGAAAGCTCTCCTCACAAGGGGCATGGTCCTAGGGAATCCAGGCGGCATCAGGAATGATCAGTTGGAAGGGATACAGATTGAGCTGGCAACAATGAAGATCCAGATGATGGGACAACTGGTGGGCCAGATGGCTCTCATTCAGGACCTGGCTCAAAGGCAAGAGGAGCTCAGGGTCCTCGTCAACAAACTGCTCCTAGATAACCAAGTGGGGCAAACAACTAGGGTTGAAGATCAAGTCATCATTCAACCTCCTTTGAGACAAGAAGACAAGGGAAAGGCTCCCCAGCTTGCTTCAGGGTCACAAGCCCCGCAACAACCGCGCCAGCGTCAACGGGGTAATCGGCAAAAGCAAAATACGTCTGGAAGACAGTTCACTGAGACCAACATACCATCATATCTAATACTGGAACACTTGTTAGAGATCAATCTGACTGCTTTAAGGGATCCTATTCGGAAGCCCAATACCTCTGCTCCTAGCTATCACCCTGACGCGTTTTGTGTATACCACTCCTATAGTCCTGGACATGACACCGACGACTGTTGGGCTTTGAAAAACAAAATTCAAGATTTGATTGACAATGAAGTGCTGAAATTCATGCCGGATGGCGAGATGAAAATCTTCCGCTGAGGGTTTTCCGCCTGAAATGACAAGTTCGAACTAAGAGACTTTTGTTTCATTTGAATTTTCAAGTTGTAATTTCTTATTCAAACAATTATCTGTTGATGTCAAACTCTGTTTCATTAATGCATTGCATATGTTTGTCTTGAATTCATCCATTCGTTTTCACTATTCTTGAACTATGCTTTCTACTTTCTTTATGACATTTAACCCTTGCAAAAAAGCTACAAGCCTTTAGAGGGAGGATGACAAAACAATACCATAATCTCATACAGTATGCTTTTGGACAGACCTTGTTGACGATGTACAGGCGTTTCTTTCAAATCCTAAACACTGGAGTTATAAGGAAGATAATCCCTAGTCAACCCCTTCAAGCCAAAGAAGTAAAAATTTTCTGTTTTAAACACAAGTTGAAACCTTTAATCAAACCTGGGGCAGGGTAGTCTCTCAGTTAATTCAATAGATGCACATTGAAGTTGCAAACTCTCACTTCGTAATACAACGAATGACATCAAAAACATTCCTTTGGAACCAAAAGACAGTGATGGTTCTTTATCTCTTAGGCAGTCATTATCTCTCAAAAAAAAAAGCCCACTGAGCCAAAACCTACCAAAGGAGGCTTAAGAAAGTTAGGGCATCCCGCTGACTGTAATCTCGAAAACAGGAACAGTCAGGCAAAAGTTAGGGATAATAAACCAAAAGAAAGAGGTCGTTGTAAATCCTCAACAACACGAAAAGTGTTACAAAAAATAACTGCCTTCCCATAAAATTCAACTTGTGTGAACCATCACCAAAACGTTGCTCCAAACTCGAATAGGGTTCGACGCACAATTAACTGAGTTTAGGATTGAAGAACATCATGAAGAGCGGGTGGGTACAAATATACTTTGAGCCTTTATCCTTTGTTTCTTAAACCGTGAACCAAGCCACATTACAACCCTTCAAAAGTCCTAATTGAAACATGGGTTAGTTCGAAAGCATACTGTTACAAAAGGTATCCTGACTCCTGTAAGGCTTTGCCCTAAATCTTGTGTTGAATTTGTCTTATAAAAAGTTTTATGCTAAAAACCGCATTTTTTCAGAACTTCGAGACAAGCATAAACTTTGCATTATTTGAATATCATTGTTTGCACATGGTTATTTGTTTGACAACGAAGAAATTCATACAGTGAATGTTCGGAGGAACGAAAGCTCTCTCACTGAGTAAAATCACTTCAAGTGGGATGACACTCCCGTTGCAAAAAAAAATCTCCCATCAACAAAAGGGGACTTGATATGGTATTGTCCAGTGAATCTGGGGCAGTCCAGTCAAGATTTCAACAAATCTTTCAATGTCCATTAAACCTGGGGCAGTCCAGTCAAGATTTCAAGAAATCTCTCAATTGCAGATTAACCTGGGTCAAGTCTCCCTCACCATCACTTGGGGCATTTAAACGTCAACCTCATCAAAGGGTTACGTACAGTCCAAGTTTACTGGCAGTGCCACAAGCCTTTGATACTAGGGGCAGTGACGAATCTCTCCAAAATATTTCTGAAAAGAAATTCAAGCGTCCTCGAGAAGTTCATCACCTCTCTAGCAGACCAGTAGTCATGGGTTTATTTCCCCAACATTTTTCAAGGATTTATTCTCCGAAACAAATTACATTTCAATAACTTTCATAACATACTCAGATTGATCGTCCAAAGATTCCTTCATCACCTGTTGGAAGTTACGGTCGTCGAAGATTCCTTCATTACCTGTTGGAAGTTACGGTCGTCAAAAATTCCTTCATCACCTGTTGGAAGTTACGGTCGTCGAAGATTCTTCCATCATCCGGTTGAGTCAAAATTAATCCAAGACCCTCTCTGTTTTGGTCAGATCAACACTAAGATCTCCCTAATTCTTATGCCAATGGAAGATCTTCCGGGTTTTTGATATTTCAGATAAATCTCCCAGCGATTTATTCTGGTTTTCTTCACTACCAGAGATGAAGAATCCAACTCTTTTCTCCTTCATCAGCTCGGGATTTATTTTCCCCAGCGAAAGGTCGTCTTGAAAAACATTACACCTTCGTGCATCAGGACATCATGCAACGCGATCTCATTTATTTTGAGAACATCATTGTTTGATATATGCCACTAACATGTACCTTTCAGGAAAGGTACA
The DNA here is from genome assembly GCA_948472305.1 of Vicia faba. Lineage (NCBI taxonomy): Eukaryota > Viridiplantae > Streptophyta > Magnoliopsida > Fabales > Fabaceae > Vicia > Vicia faba. The sequence goes on along the minus strand of OX451738.1, from coordinate 1,117,174,250 downwards.
ATCAAATTCAAGCGACAAAGCTTTTTCTTCAGTCGAATTACGGACAAGTTCCTAAATTTCGACAAAGCTTTTACTTCAGTTGAATTCCGGACAAGTTCTTAAATCTCAAACGGAAACAACACACCAGCAGAATAATAGACAAATGAAGCTCCTAAAATTTTGTTTCTCTCAAGAATGAAGATTCTCATCCTTGAAACCTCAAGAGATTGGTATACTCTCAAGCTCCTGATACCGTTAACAGAATGAAGATTCTCATCCTTGAAACCTCAGAAGATTGGTATACTCCCAAGCTTCTGATACCGTTAACAGAATGAAGATTCTCATCCTTGAAACCTCAGAAGATTGGTATACTCCCAAGCTCCTGATACCATTAACAGAATAAAGATTCTCATCCTTGAAACCTTAGAAGATTGGTATACTCCCAAGCTCCTGATACCGTTAACAGAATGAAGATTCTCATCCTTGAAACCTCAGAAGATTGGCATACTCCCAAGCTCCTGATACCGTTAAGAGAATGAAGATTCTCATCCTTGAAACCTCAGTAGATTGGTATACTCCCAACCTTCTGACCCAAATGCCTGAATGAAGATTCTCATTTCTCGCTTCCCCAGTAGATTGGTATACTCCCAACCTTCTGACCCAAACGCCTGAATGAAGATTCTCATTTCTCGCTTCCCTAGTAGATTGGTATACTCCCAACCTTCTGACCCAAACGCCTGAATAAAGATTCTCATTTCTCGCTTCCCCAGTAGATTGGTATACTCCCAACCTTCTGACCCAAACGCCTGAATGAAGATTCTCATTTCTCTCTTCCCCAGTAGATTGGCATACACCCAACCTCTTGATATTCTCGACAGAATGAAGATTCTCATTCTCAAAGTGGTATAACATCGGAATTTCTGATATTCCCGACAGAATGAAGATTCTTATTCTCAAAGTGGCGTACAACCTAAACCTGAACTTCTTCCAGACAAGAATAAGCTTTTCCCAGAGTCCTGAGTTTTTACTCTCCAACAGGATAGCCACTCCGCAACAGTATGGCTATTCCCCACAGAGTTCTAACTCCCCAAGCAGAATAAAGACTCTCATTCTCAAATCCTCACAGAGTTTTCAGATATTCCCCGGCGAAGATCTCCTCAAAACAGGAATCCCCAGTAGATTGGCATACAACCCAAACTTCTGATTTCCCCAACAGTGGTCTCAGGACTTCTCATTTTCAATGATCAAAGGATTTTCAATCCCCGGCAGCAGTCAAGGATTTATTTTCCCCGACAGCAGTCAAGATTTTATTATCTCCAGCTATCCAGGATTTATCTTCCTCAGCAAGACGCCTAATCAGCTTACATGCGCATTTATTACATTCATATATCATAAGCATTGATATAACACATACATTGCATCATACAGCATAACTTTGTGTTTCAGCTAATATTTCATCCGTCACAGGATAAGTTTAGCAAGTCTCAAACTTCAAGGATTTCTGAAAACAGTTCACGGATGCCTCCCGACACGGATGCTAATCTATTGCTTATTCAGACCCCTAGCTCAGAGATGTTCCAAACACGGATACCTTTCTGATACTCATTCTTTCATACAGTTCAACAAATATTCTTGGATGGCATCTTTAAGCCCATCTCCGACAAGATTCTGTCACATCTCCAAATGGCATCTTTAAGCCCATTCCCTCAACTATGCTTTGACGAGTGAAAATTTATGGGCACTCTAGTGTCCAATCATCTTTTACCTTCGAGTCGCGAACGGAAAAATTGCCAATCTAACTCTTCAAGTTCAAGAAGATTGAACAGGGGCAACTGTTGTACCCCAAAATTTTCCCTCCCTTTTTCACAAGAAATCACAACCCCAGGGTTTTCTCTGATTTTTTAGATTGGCTCAAGAATCGGTCAAACAGACTTTTCTTTATCAGTCAATCCGGAATTAGGGTTTTCTCTGATTTTTGTTAAGACTGGCTCAGGAATTAATCAGACAGATCTTTCTTTGGCAGTAATCCAGGATTAGGGTTTGCGCTCGCATTTCTCAGAAGAAACTGAATCCTCAGAAATTCAGTTAACTGTTACATTATTTTTACGCTTGTTCAAGATTACTGGTTGTTTCTCAAAACCTAATTATTTGGGATAAGAGCTGAGACTTTTGTGTGGAACATTAAGGCATTTGTTTGATCAGTGGAGTGAAAGGTTTATGGAATGCTTGTTTGTTTAACTGTACAACGCATATGTTATTTGGAATACTACGCATATTGTGATTGATGTAAGGTTGCGAGACTGCAAAGTTTGTTGATTATTTATTTCATCTGGATTAGAATTATTGGGACTCAGTTTCAATTATTTTGATTTAAGAGTCCTAAATAATTAAATAAATATAAGGGAAAGATGGAAAAGATATTGGATAGTAGAATTTTCTTTTGATTAAGACTTTTTATTTACTTCAAATATGGTTACAAATTTATTCGAATATTGAAAGATTACAACTTATAATGTTTAGGATAATATTTGTTTACAATAAATGAAACATAAATCTAAGCCTAAATCTCTTGAGATCTTTGACTTTTTACTGCGTCCTCCATCATCCAACTGGTACTTACCTGCAAAAGACAGAAGAAAATGAAATCAGCGCAATTAACTGAAAAAAGAATTTTCAAGCAGATAAAAAGAAAAATCATCATTAAAGTCTACCGGCCGGAATCAGAAATTCTATGTTCATCATATTTTATTTTCCTCTCTGCAAATCACAAGAAGATCGCTCTTCTCGATTCACAGAGAGAAAAATAAAAGATATAAATTGCAAGCATACAATTAATTCAAAATGCAAAAACATAGGCAAGTTGAAAGGCAAAGCAAAGGGTACTGCAAACTAAGTTTCAAACTGCATTAGTCAACCAAGTCCGCATGAGCAAGCATGGCAAGCTAACTACAAATGCAAACTGAATGTCAAACTGAGTTACAAAACTGTCAAAGCAAAGTATACAATGCAGAAAATATGGGAGCAAAGTACACAATGCAGAAAATATGGAAACAAAGTACACAATGCAGAGAGATAAACCAAGTTACAAGCCAAAGAGACCTGTCCAAGTTATCATCATTTTCTGGCCAGCAGACTTTTCATAATAAAATATTATAAGCAAAAGTGCTTAGGGAGAGAGAGAAAGAGAGAACCTTGGTGAAAGTTTGGAGTTTTGGCAAAGGCATGTTTTTCAAGACAGTAAAAAGAAAACAAAAGATATAAAGAGTAGACTGTATAACAGTCCGGAAGGAGGCCAAAAACTAACAGCAAGTCTGCCTCCAACTCAACCTGCATAACCTTCAAGCCTGTTTCCAAAACCCAACCCTCCAAACCTGCATTACAAACTTGCAGTGTCCAAACTGCAAACTACAGCTGCAAGTTAAAACCTGCATCTCAAGCTTAACAAACACACAATCCAGGCCAAAACACAACAAACCTGCAAGCCAAACTCACAAATCTGCAAAACTGCATCTCAAAAAACAAACTCAGAACTGCTGTCAAAAACCAAAATCAAAAACCTAATTCCCACATCAAGCAAGCCAAAACTTGCAAACCTGCATTACAAGTCTGCAAAACTAACAGCAAGCCTGCCTCCAAAATACAACAAACCTGCACGAAAGCTCAAAACCTACATTACAAACACTCAGGCCAAACTGCTTCTCAAAAACTCAAAACTGCAAATCACACAGGCCGAACACAAACAGTCTACAAGCACAACAAATCAAACCAGCCTGCACAAGACAAACTAACAAAACCTGCTAGCAAGAAACCTGTACCCAAACTACAAATTCAACCACAAACCAAACACCAAAACTTGTTTGGGCCAAAAACTGCATAAACTGCAAACGCAATCTAGTTATCATCAACACAAAAATCACAAGCTAACATCAAACCAACAAATCATCCAGCCATCAATAACAAACAAGTTTCAGAGGTTATCAACCATCATTAACGATCCATAAGGTGAGAGGAAAAGTTTTAGAAGTGAAATAATACAAGTTTCAGAATTTTTGTTCATCATTAACAAGGAAGAAGAGAGGTTCAGAAGTGACAAACAAAGAACAGGTCTCAGAACATTTGTTCATCATCAACCTAAACAAAGAGCAAACAAGTTTCAGAATATTCATCATCAACAAAATCATCAAGTTCAGTTCAAAAAGCTAGCTTTTTTCAGAACCATTTCATCAACAACCTCAAAACAACGAGAAAAGAAAAGATTTTCAGAAAGAAGCAAGCAAGTTTCAGAATATGTTTTCATCATCAACGAAGATCAAGTCAACATAAGCTAGTTTTCAGAGTCATCATCATCAACTCAAATCAAAACAACAAATAAAGAAACAAATCTCAGGGCATCATCATTGACAAAACTAGAAAGAGGAGGAGATTCAGAAGCAAGTGTAGTTTCAGAAAATACTCATCATTAACAGGGAAGAAGAATAGTTTTCAGAAGACACTCATCATCAAACAACATAAAGAACAACAAAAATACCAAAAGCGCCATCATTTCCATCTTCCGCTCCGGCCACCAAGTAGGCGCCACCAAGCCCTCTCCTTCCCTCCATTTTCCTCTCCGTCTTCCTCAAGGTAATTTTTCCTCAAACCCTTACTGCGTAAAACGTCATAAGTTAAAGAGATTAAAACTGAAAATATGAACATGCAAACAAAATGAACAAAGCTGTAAAAAACGCGAAGGGGAAAGATAACAACTCGCACCTTTCAAAACACCAAGCTTGGACCACTGTGAGAGGATGAAAGAGTGAGAGGGGGCGGCGCTCCGGTGGCTAAAGCATGAAAGGAATGTCAGAACCATGGCCTGGGAAAGACGAGTGAAACGAAGAAGAAGGAGCGGTGCCGCTGAAGCCAAGTTTGCAAACCCTAAATGAAGCAACCCTAACAAAATATTGTACAACACTTCAGATGGGCCTTCGCCCCAGACAAAACCCTTTAGGCCCATGTTCTACTAAGCGCGCCCCACCTCCCTTTCTTCTTCATAATTTTTGTTCTTTATCTTTTTTTATTTGGGCCATCCAAAAACATTTCTTAGGCCCATTATCTTTTTTTTCTTTTTAATGTTTTAAAACTAACACTTCTTTTTATTTTCATTTTTTTAAATAATCTGAGTCTTTTTTCTTTTGTTAAATAATGGAACTAAAAGATGTATTAAAATTTTGTTCGAATTTTCTTAATTTTATTTTCTTTAATATTTGTTATATTTAATAAAATATATGAATAATAGAAGCATCAATTTAAATAATTTTTCTTTCTTTAAAGCTTTTCTTTTCATAATTAATAAAAACACAAAATAATAACAATACCTAATCTTCACTAGGTTAAATTTTGTTTGTTCATTTGTAAATAAATATTTGCATCTCATGTTTCTGTGATTTTCTTTATCTTACAAATTATTATAATCTTATGTTGAATTGCGACAGTTCGATTTGGTTGTAACATATACTTAGACATTATTATTCTGATAAGACTCATCCCCATTTGTAAATAATTGTACCCCCATCCCCAGATACTTATTTGTAATAACTTAGACTTTAAATTCCCGCAATTTATCGCTTTCAATATACTGTATAGTAATTAGGGTTTGTATGCGAAGATTCAAAATCAATCGATTAGATGACCTAATACAAGATAAATGCATGAAAATCAATACACAATTCACACTTGCACCTCTAGGGTAACCTCGCTTGTTGCCTCGGAAAATGCAATCATGTCCCTCGAGTATGAGACACTCTAACAAATGCCCCTTCGATAAACAAAGATCGTAGTCCCTCGATGACCCTCGATGTTGCCTTCGATAAAACGATCTCGTCCCTTACAAAATTGCTAGAGCGTCTCACAAGTTGCTTTCAATGATTGTATACGATGACCCGCGCCTGTCCCGTTTAACATCCTAACACAAGGTTGTTCACCAAATACAATGGTGAAGCAACATTGTTAAAAGGGTTAAAAGCATAAGAAAGATTTTTGAGTAAAATAGGGTAGACAACTCTTAGTTACTTGACCAAAAATCTTGCAAAACATCCTTGCCATTTTCAAACACACTTCACAAGACAACTTCAAAACAAATTTCCAAACAACTTTCAAAACATTGAATTATCTTTTAAAAAAGACACACACCTTTGTATATATTCAAATAAGAATCATTATAAAGGTTGCCTAGACAAGGCATCTTTTTCAAAACATTTTCAAAACCACACACACAAAGCACCATTTCAAACAATTGAAAAGCAAAGGCAAGTGATCTAAAACAAGTAACTAAGAGCCCATGGAAAACCATGGATGAAAAGGGTGGTAGCACCTTCCCTTTTCATAATCTACCCCCCGAACCCAAGAAAACATCTCAAAGGTCTTTCCTGTTCTTTTTGACCTTTCCTTAGGATAAAATAAAAAGTCGGTGGCGACTCTTGCTAAACCGAACAAGTGCGATAACAAACACAAAATCCCAAGTCAGTTCTCCCACCGTATCACACCCCTGTTTATGGAATTACGAGTAATCGTCTTTTGTTTCGAATGTAAATATTTATGAACAGCAATTATTGCCAAATGCATATATCAAAAATGAATCTTTGGACGTACTTTCAAAACAAAACAGAAAAAGGAAAATAATTTGAAATTTCTTTGTGAAAAAGAATTGTATTGATTTTGAAGTTGGCCTGTAAATAGGCGTTTTTGTACAATAGGCTGACGTCCTAGTAAGAGAACGCCGTCGAAAGATGAATTATACAATTTGTGAAAAATAAAGAAAAATAGCTATGTGAACAATCCCACTGGGTTCCAACTCTGCTATTGCCTCTATATCTTCGAGCATCTCATCACTTTGCTACTTGGTTGAAGGTAGATCAGATTGATTGGCGCCGTCTGAGCTTGATAGTTGATACTGAACTCTGGTTGCAAGATGATCCAATGAGACATAGTGTTACGCTTTGATCCCTAATTTTTGCCTGGACCTCCCTTTCGGGTTTTTAGTCCACCGGGATACCCTTTTTTTTCCAAGCCGCCTTTTCAGGTTTTCGACTTGCCGGGTGGACAGTTTTTTTTCATTTTCATCCCTTATTTTTGCCCGAACCCTTTTGGTTCGCCGGGAAGCCCTTATTTTTGCCTAGGCCAGTCAACCTAGCGGGTCTTTGATTATGCATAGTATTTTTTCACTATGTCTGCATTGACGGGGTGAGGAAGGTCGTCACCATCCATGGTGGTTAGAATCATAGCTCCTCTTGAGAAAATGTTCTTAACCACAAATGGCCCTTCATATGTGGGGGTCCATTTGCCCCTAGGATCACCTTGTGGCAGTATGATGCGCTTGATCACCAGATCCCCGACTTGATACTCTTGTCGTCTTACTTTCTTGTTAAAAGCCTTGATCATCCGTTTTTGATACGTCTGACCATGACAAATAGCAGTAAGTCTCTTTTCATCAATTAAGTTCAGCTGATCAAGAGGGTCTGAATCCAATCGTCTTCGCTCAAACCTGCATCCTTCATAATCCAAAGAGAGGGTATCTAAACTTCAATGGGCAAGACTTCCTCCATGCCATACACCAAGGAATAGGGTGTTGCCCTTGTTGATGTCCGCGCTGAGGTACGGTACCCATGAAGAGCGAATGGTAACATCTCGTGCCAGTCTTTTTATGTCACCGTCATCTTCTGCACAATCTTCTTGATGTTCTTATTAGCCGCTTCAACAGCCTCATTCATCTTCGGCCGGTAAGGAGAAGAATTGTGATGTTGTATCTTAAACTGTTTGCAGAGTTCGTTGATCATCGTATTGTTGAGATTCATACTGTTGTCTGTAATGATCCTCTCTGGTATACCGTATCGGCAGATCAAATTGTGTCGAATAAACCGTGCTACGACATTCTTGGTTACTGTAACAAAGGAAGTTGCCTCAACCCACTTCGTGAAATAATCAATTGCTACCAGGATGAAATGATGCCCGTTGGATGCAGTAGGTCTGATCTCGCCAATCATATCGATGTCCCACATTGCAAAAGGCCAAGGAGCTGCTAAGACGTTCAGAGGAACTGGAGGTACATGCACCTTATCAGCATAGACTTGGAATTTATGACAGGTCCGAGAGTGTTGATAACAATCGGCTTCCATAGTAGACCAATAATATCCTGCCTGTAGGATTTTCTTTGCCATGGTATGTCCATTGGAATGAGTTCAGAAAGTACCTTCATGTAACTCTGCCATGATCCTTTCTGCCTCGTTCTTGTCCACACATTGCAGTAAGGTTGAATCATGGTTGCGCTTGTAAAGAATCCCATTACTGATGAAGAACTTCGCAATGAACCTTCTCAAGAACTTCTTATCCTTAACAGATGCACCCTCGGGGTATTCTTGAGCCTCAAGATATCTCTTTACCTCATGAAATCAGGGTTTATCTGTTACCTCTTCAGTCTCAATATCACATCAATGTGCGGGTTCGTCCAACCTCTCAATGGTAATCTGAGGAGCTTCATTGTCCCGTCTGACTTTGAACATAGAAGACATGGTAGCTAGCGCGTCCGCTAACTGGCTCTCCTCTCTAGGGAAATGTTCAAAGGTTATCTCCTCAAAGTGTGGAAGCAATGTCAATACATACTCCTTGTAAGGAATAAGATTTGGGTGTTTCGTATCCCACTCGCCTTTGATCTGACTGATCACTAGAGCAGAATCTCCGAATACACTCAAGAACTTAATCCTTAGGTCAATAGCTGCTCGAAGGCCCATGATACACGCTTCATACTCCGCCATATTGTTGGTGCAGTTAAAACATAATCGGGTGGTGAATGGAGTATGACAGCCTTCGGGAGATATGATCACGGCACCAATGCCATTACCCAACGTGTTTAAAGCTCCATCAAAGTACATAGACCATCGGGATCCTTCCTCGGGTCCTTCATCCGGTCCAGGTTCTTCATAGTCGGTCACCAACATGATGTTCTCATCCGGGAATTCGAAATTCATGGATTGGTAATCCTCCACGGCCTGATGTGCCAAATGATCTGCCAGCATACTCCCCTTGATTGCTTTTTGGGTCGTGCATTGGATGTCGTACTCAGTTAAGATCATATGCCATCTTGCTATTCTTTCGGACAAGGCAGGCTTCTCAAAGATATACTTGATTAGGTCCATGTTTGATATCAATAAGGTGGTATGAGTCAGCATATACTGTCTCAGCCGGCGAGAAGCCCATGCAAAAGCGCAACAAGTTTTCTCAAGTAACGAGTATTGGGTCTTGCAGTCGGTAAACTTTTTGCTAAGGTAGTAAATAGCATGCTCTTTTCGGCCAGACTCGTCATGCTGCCCCAGCACATACCCCGTTGAATTATCCAGTACTGTCAAGTATAAGATCAAAGGTCTTCCTTCAACTGGAGGCATTAGAATAGGTGGCTCTTGGAGGTATTCCTTGATTCTTTCGAAGGAGTTCTGACATTCATCATTCCATTTTACCACTTGATCTTTCTTCAGCAGCTTGAAGATCGGCTCACAAGTAGCAGTCAGATGTGAAATGAATCGGGCAATGTAATTCAGACGTACCAAAAAGCCTCTAACTTCCTTTTCTATTCGGGGAGCTGGCATCTCCTGTATAGCCTTCACCTTTGCAGGATCCACTTGAATACCTTTATCACTAACGACGAAACCCAGCAGCTTACCAGATCTTACCCCGAAGGTGCACTTGTTCGGGTTTAACCTTAGCTTGTACATTTTCAACCTGTCGAATAATTTCTAGAGATGGTCCAGGTGTTCTTCTTAAGTCTGAGACCTTGCAATCATGTCATCAACGTAAACCTCAATCTCATGGTGAATCATGTCGTGGAACAAAGCGACCATGGCAAGCTGATAAGTTGCCCCAGCATTCTTCAACCCGAAAGGCATTACCTTGTAACAGAAAGTGCCCCACTGCGTAACGAAGGTTATCTTCTCCATGTCCTCGGGAGCCATCTTAATCTGATTATAACCAGAAAAACCATCCATAAAGGAGAAGACTTTATGTTGTGCGGTGTTGTCGACCAGAACATCGATATGAGACAGAGGGAAATCATCCTTGGGGCTTGCCCTGTTCAGATCTCTATAGTCCACACACATCGGAACCTTACCATCCTTCTTCGGCACCGGAACCACGTTGGCAACCCACTGCGGGTAAGAAGTAACAGATAGAAATTCGGCGTCAAACTGTTTCATGACCTCAGCTTTGATTTTCTCAGACATCTCGGGGCGCATGCGGCGAACTTTCTGCTTCACTGGAGGACAGTCTTCCTTAGTTGGTAAGCGGTGAACCACGATATCAGTGTCTAACCCAGGCATATATTCATAAGACCAAGCGAAGATCTCAACATAGTCGTGTAGCATCTGTATCAACCGTTGCTTGACACTAGACTCCAGATTTGCACCTATCTTGACCTCTTTCTTGTCTTCCTCTGTACCCAAGTTTACCGATTCCACCGGCTCTTCATGTGGCTGTATGGCCCTCTCTTCCTGTAGTAACAGTCTAGCAAGTTCCCCAGGCACTTCACAATCATCCTCACCTTCGTCCTCGGCTTGGTTGATCGGATTTTCGAAGTCATAACTGACAGTAGCAGAGTCGTTATCAATGGGATCCAGAGTGGATGTGGACCTGTATTATGATATGTGAGTGTGTGTAAGATAAATAGCCGTTTTGATAAAGTGCAAGATAGAAAAGAAAAACGAGGAGTGCAAAATTTGTAATGCAAGAAACCGTCCAATTCTTTATTGATGATATATGAAAATGACAGATAATAAGCCCTCACAAACAAAGCCAAGGTTCTTCGGGCAAGGCACCAGGCTGTAAAGTTTCAAACTCTCTGTTACAAATCTCAAAACAAAAGTTAATTACTGTGTAATAAAAGAAACGGGCACGAAGTCTTTCGCCGTCCAGTTGTTCAAGCCACCGTTGGTAGTCGGGTAAATCCAACTGTCGATATCTGACTCTTTTTCATCATCTTCATTTGCATTCACTCCCAGATTACTGATGCGCAGAGGAGGTCTTCCAATCCGTGCGCGCCAAACAGCCCTTTGAGCCTCTGCAGTAAATCCCAAACCAAATTTGTCAGTTTTGTGTGCGAAGTCAGGGATTTGTCCCAAATTTGCACACCCACCTTGATTAATAACAGCCCTGGCATCCTTGAGGGAAGCCATCTTCATCGGGGGTTTGTCAGCAACAACTTCAGTCGACGCCAGAGTTTGGGGAACCTCTTCAAAGTTCTGACACGGGGTTTCAATGAACTCTCTATCCATCTCCACATACCGGAAGGAGTTAAGATGACTCACCATGTACTCCTCATCACCCTGCACCGTAACAATATTCCCTTTTACTGGATATTTCAACATCTGATGGAGCGTAGAAGTTACTGCCCCAGCCTTATGAATCCAAGGGCGACCCAATAAGCAAGAATAAGATGGTCGGATATCCATCACATAGAACGTAGATGCAAAAGTCTGAGAGCCAACTTTAATAGGGACGTCCACCTCCCTGTGCACCATCCTTTTTGACCCATCGAAAGCTCTAACCACAATATTACTCGGCTTCAGAACCAAACCTTCACAGTCCAGACGGTCTAGTGCTTTCTTTGGTAAAACATTTAATGAGGACCTAGTATCCACCACTACGTGGGCCAGAGTAGTGCCCCTGCACTCGATCGAGACATGTAGAGCATCATTGTGATTTCTTCCTTTGGCCGTCATATCTGTGTCGGAGAAACCCAACCCGTTGTCAGCGGTCAAACTAGCTACACAATCTTTGAATTGATCAGCAGAGGTTTCCTGCGGCACATGCGCAGACTTGAGGAAAGAAATTAAAGCCTTTGCATGGGCTTCCGAGCACAACAATAAGGATAACATGGAGATCTTCGACGGGGTTTTCCCCAGCTGATCGACTACGTTGTAGTTGCTCTTCTTGATAATCTTCAAATTTTCTTATATCTCCTGCTTAGAGGTTTCTATGATGATCTTCTTAGGCGCCTCCATCTGCGCAGGCCCACTTGTAATTTCTTTGCCCCGAGTGTCAGATGACTCGGCGACAGGGGTGATAACTGGAGTAATAATTGGAATAGGAGCTTATGTACTGGCAGATGGAGTGGCAACAGGCTTTTGAACAGTCGGAGGGGAAATCTCAGGAGAGAAGAGTCTTCCACTTCTGGTGACCTTGCTAGACCCGACAATATTGCTGACATCAGCATCAACCTCTTTAACCTTCAAGTCTTGTTTGATCCCATGATAATACACATCGGCCCCATAGTGCCATGGAACAGCCTTATCTGAAGTGTAAGGGATAGGACCAGGAATAGTAATAATTAATGGAGCAATTCTTGGAACAGATGTAATCCTAACAGGCTTTCTCGAGGAATCCTTGGGAGGATTTGCAGAAATGGTTATGATGGAAATATCTTCAACAGGAATCAACGGAATCAAAGTCTTCACGAATAAGATCTCTTTGTTATCCATCAGGCGCTAAACACCTGATTTCAGTAAATAGCAACCAGTAGGCAGGATGGAACATAGGTGGCAACCTTCGCCGCAGCCCTGAAATAAACCGTCCAATAATAGATTCTTCTTAACGGTCATTAACAAAGTAGAAATGTCTTCCACAAAGGTCACAAATAAATCATCGTCCACAGCATTTACTCCACGACCGTGCTTGGGCATAGGAGCAGTTATGACGTTGGGTTTCTCCAGAGCGTCAAACTCAATTTCTTTAGCTTCAATCAGGTCTTGCACTTTATTCTTCAGAGCCCGGCAGTTGTCCGTATCATGACCCAGGCTATCAGAGTGATAGGCATAACGGGCGTTCGGATTATACAGCGGAGATGTGGTGTTGGGATTCTTCGGGGCTTCCCTCAGAGTTACCAGGTTGGTCTTCAACAATTGCGGTAGAATTTGTGACAAGGTCATATTAAGCCGAGTGTACTGTCTCTTTGGCCTCTCCATTCTTTGCTGATTATTACATTGCGGGGCAACGGTTGGTCTTGATATTACTACCATATTAACTGCTTGGCGGTGCTCAGGTCTGCTTTGGCTCCTCGAGCCGTAAACTGCACTAGCTTCATACCTGAAAGGCTTCTTTTCTGTACTTGATGAAGCACCTTTTTGTATCTTGCCACTTCTTATACCAGCTTCTACTCTTTCCCCAATCATTATCAATTCAGTAAACCCAGATGATGAACTACCGATCAGATGATTGAAAAATGGACCAGACAAGGTTCCCAGAAACATATCAACCAACTCCCTATCAGACAGAGGGGGTTGGACTCTTCCAGCCAGATCTCTCCACTTCTGAGCGTAGTCTTTAAAACCTTCGTTTGCACCCATGGACATACTCTGAAGCTGAGTACGAGTGGGAGCAAGGTTGGTGTTATACTGGTACTTCTTGTAGAAAGCAGCAGCAAGGTCCTCCCAGTTTCAAACATTAGCTCCTTCCAATTGTTAAAACCATTCAAGTTGAGTCCCTGATAGACTATCTCGAAAGAAATGGACCCAAAGATTTCTATCAGCAGTGTAAGGTTGGATTTTTCTAACGTACAAGTGGAGATAGAGATTTGGACAGGACACTCCATCGTACTTAGAAAAAACCGGAGCCTTAAACTTGTGAGGGATCACCACTCCCGATGCCAGCCCCAGATCTCTAAAATCCAAACCCGGAACCTTCTAAATCTCCATAGCACTTAGACGGTCTTAAAGTTGTTTGTACCTATCCTCAGCAGGAGGGTACTGTTCATCATCAAAATCGGTGTCATTATCAGAGACCACAGGACTAGGACCCTTTCCTTCCTCTCTCTCCTCCTCCAGATGAATGAGACAGATCAGTTTCTTGTTGCAACCTATTCCCAAATATGTGACCCATATTCAGCAGAACCACCTTCTTCTTCTTCTTCTTCTCTTTCAAGATGAGAGTCTTCAAATCCTGTTGTCCTTTGGCCAAGTTCAAGAACATCTCCTGGAATTGAGCATTATGTGCTTGAAGAGCTTTGATGGCCTGATCGGTAGGTATTTCAGAAGACATTTTGTGCTGAAATAAACAGCGAAGAAGATAAGAAACTTGTAATGGTACCTATAATGAGGTGCATGGTAATGGAATGCGTTTGAAATGATTTCAAAGACTTTGGAAGATTCAAATTTGTAAAACAAAATAAAACACACTTTATTAGATTAAACTTGTAACAATGTTTAACAATGCCTTCAAGGCATTACAAAAGAAATAAACTGAAAAGCAAATCTAACTAGAAACAATAAAAGACATCAGAAATCCCATGGTCGTTTTCCCTTCGTGCTGACATAATCATTGATTGTCCTCTCATTCTCAAGTTGTCTCGTGAGCTTCAAGATCTTCCTTTCCTGCTCATGATACTTCTCCCGGTAGGTATCCCTTTCTTCCTTCAACTGGATCCAAGATCTCTTCAATTCCCTAATATCAGTAGGCATATAGGGATAGAGGACTATATAAGGAACACCTTCTTCATTAGTATGCTCCACAACCACTGGAAAAACAGCTTCATAGGGCATCCCCAGCTTTTGAGCACGGGCTCGAACCCACTGGAGATAAGGTTGCATAGGGAGATAAGTCTTCGGTCCTAGCTCGTGAGGGTCATACCTATTCACCATGCCCCAGGCCCGTATAAACCTTTGGCGATGCTCATCAACGTCCCCCTTGTAGTCAAAGACAATATCTGTAAGGAGTAGCTCATGAGGACCGTCTCTTCGAGCGCGACCAAACTGTCATAGAGCCAAGCAAGGACTGTAGGTTATTCACCCTCTAATTCCAAGCAACGGGACATTATGGTATTCCCCACATCGATCAATGATAGCTACCCTTTCCATATCCTTAGAACTCCAAAGAATGTCCGTATGAGCAAGGGACGTGATTCTGTAAGTCCAACCTAACCCTTCTTCATTCTTCAATACAGATTTGGGGAGGTGCGAAATAAACTACCTCACCAGCAGCGGCGTACAACACATGGGGGTCCCCCTTCTTCATACAGTACGAGTATAGAGAGCATGTAGGACATCACCCAGAAGAGTAGGCACTGGATTGCGGGACAAGAAGATCTTGACCGCATTCACATCTATGAAGGAATCTGGATTCGGGAAAAGAACCAAGCCGTAGATGAGGAGAGCCAAGATGTCTTCAAAAGCTTGAAAATCCAAGTTATCCCAGAACTGTTGAGCTTGATCCATCAGAAACTTAGCCAAGAAACCTTTAACCCCGCTCTGTATCTCCCAGTTGGATACTACATCAACCCTTTTTAGATGTAGGGCTGAAGCAATATCCTCTGGCCTAGGAGCCTCTTCTAAACCTGTGAAGGGTGTTTGCTCGAGGATGGATATGCCTAGTAAGTTAGAAAACTCCTCCAAAGTGGAAACTAGTTGATAATCTGGGAAGGTGAAACAGTGATGCACCGGATCAAAGAACTGGAAAAGCACGCTCATCATCTGCTCATCCAACTTTAAAGTGACCAGGCTAAGGAGATGACCATGTCTTCTGACAAATGAAGAAGTATCAGGAACTTTTGAGACTAACTCTCTGAGTTGAGCAGGTATTTGCACTAAGTTGACTCGAATGGTATCTCTGCGCACGGAAGCCATGATCTGCAAAACAGAACAAAGATAAATCCCCTCGGTCTTTGAAATGGTTATTACAATGAAGTATGCATGCTATGTCATGATTCATGATGTCATGATAAAACACACAACAGGTATAGCAGGTAACAAACATGGTAAAGAAAAACAAGGCACACAAGAGCCCTTAAGTTTCAGGCTTGCATGGGGTCTAGGTACTACCCTCTTGAAGTTCAGTTGGTTTCAACGTGTCCTAATAATAGTAATCGGGTTCTAGAGGTTCTCAATGTCACTGACCATCCTCCATCGGTCATGGTTTCAACTCACGCAATCTTTTCTTGCAGCCGGAACTATCTCGAGAGTATGGTCTCAATGAGTGTAGTATCGAGTATCAACCAGTTCTCAGCTTTATACCAAGGCCGGCTATCTCACTACTTCCTATGGCCAAGTTGGTCAATTATAGGTTCTAAGGTCAGTTGATGCTTAACGACCCATATAGCATCCATGTATTCTCCTTGTTTCTCCACAAGGGATACCAGTACCAACCAATGTGCCATATCAACGTAGCTACTGCTTCAACCGTATCGGTCTACGTTGTACAGTTTCCTCACAGTTTATTGCTACTTACCTAAAAGGTGTCCCCCAGATCCAGGTTAGGATCTATAGTAACTCCAATACAAATGCCACAAAGATAAAACAATCAAATCACACAATAGAAGAAAATATAATGAATTAATCCTAAGGTATACCCCACTTAATTAACTCCCCAGCAGAGTCGCCAGTTCTGTGATACGGTGGCAGAACCGGAACTATTTGAATGCTGGTTTGCGTTTTGCATTTGTGTTTGCAAAATGTCGCGGTAAGCAAGAGTCGCCACCGACTTTTATTTTATCCAACTAGAAAGGAAAAAAAAAGCACGGAAAAATTCCTTTTTCGAGATTTTCTGAGTACGGGGGGTAGATTATAGAAAGGGAAGGTATTAGCACCCTTTCTATCCATAGTTTTCTACGGCCTCTTAGGCACTTGCTCATCACTTTAAAATTTGCTTGTGTGTTTTTGATTTCAAAAAAAGTTTTTGTTTGACTTCGATTTAACCCTTGCTTCTGTCTTCAAGAGTGTTACAAAGTTGTTTTGAAAACTTTGTTTGAAAAAAGAGTGTAAGTGTGAAAAAAAAGTTTGATTGTTTTGAGCAAGTACCTACTAGCATCTACCTACTCGAAAAAAGAATTGTTCTATGCTTGTTTCCTTTAGACAGCACTATCCTACTATTAGTGAGTAGGTAGCATCGTCGTCGGAGTTTTTAGGGTCAATTCGAAAGAGACGTACGATCACTAAAGCAATGTTAGGACGTCTTAGTAATAACCCTAATGTCTTAAGATCAATATTTGAGGCAACTTTTCTGAGGGACTTTGATCTTTGTTTAGACAAGAGGGCGACCACTAAAATATCCTATACTCAATGATCGTTTACCGAAGGCAACCGAAGTGGGAGTATACCCTAGGAGTGCGCATGTGCGAGTGATTTAATTTCAAGTTTATTATCTTTTCACATTTAGGGTTTGCTAACCGTTTTAAAGTTTACATACATTCTTGTCATGTATCCCTATTACCATACATCTAACAGTTAATATTTGCGGAATTTAAAGTGCGGAAAGTAAAGCTACATTATTATAAGGCTTCGGGTATTAATTACATAGCCAAAAACAACCCGTAAAAAATGATAAAGGAACGAAAAAGTCCTAATTAATCTATTACATTCCATGAGCAATTACATCAATATTGTAAAAATAAATAAACGCGCGACGAATAGAGAACGAAGGGAAATTAGGGTTTTGACCCCGTCTAACCTAATTAAAAGAAAAAATTATTTTTGTTGTTTTGATTATTTTTAAGAAAAAGAATAAGGTTTTTAAATTAAATACAAATCTAATTAGTAATTAAATTAATTTAAAAAAAATTAAATATTTGACCTATTTTTGTATTTTTGGTTATTTTTAAGAAAAAGAAAATAGAAATTAAATTAAGCAAAACCCTAATTTCTAACTTGTTTTAATTATTTACAAAAGAATTAAAGTTACCCTAAAATTACATAAACAAATTAAATTAAATTTTTTGATAAAAAATAACCTAAATCTAATTGGATGAAAAATTATTTTTATGATTTTTTTAATAAAAAAGGAATTAATTTTTATGTGAATAAAAATAACTAAATGAATTAAATAAAAGAAATATAAAAGAATAGAGAAAACTGAATGGGCCTGAGAATCAGCAATTTGGGGGGTGTGAACAGCAAGCTTTTGGGCCCAAAACAAGCTGACGCACGTTGACTTTCCAAGATTCCATGCTTCCTGTTGACTGGGGTGTATCATGGTCCTCCACATGATGGGCGCTAGATCTGGCCTGTGGACATCTGGTTGGTTGGATGATGATGGTCCATGGTGGTCTTCATATCTGTACGCACGCTTGATCATTTAAGGAAAATAATGTGAAGTACATGGGGGACCTGGGATTCGAACCCAGGTTCTATAGCCTTTTCCACCTGCATCGTTACCAACTGAGCCACGCGCTTTTATTCTATATGGAATAACAATTAATCAATATATTGAAAACAAACAAAATAAAAAGCATCACGCACGAAATTTCAAATGGGGCAATCAGGGCTTGCCACGAAGGTCGTCTTCTTCCCCTCTCCGTTGGTAAAAGTCAGAGACTTTTACCTACTGACAAACGTCCGTCACTATAAACCCTGCTGTTGTACCCCAAAATTTGCCCTCCCATATTCTTCAAAGTTTTGACAAGCATCATCTCAAATTGCTCAAGTCTACTCAAGGGCTACACAGTCAAAGGCCTCAAAAGCCAGCTGAAATTAGGGTTTTGGTTCTTGCAAGGAAGTTGAGGTTTTCAAGGGCTTAATCAAGTCCCATATGCTCATATACATTATCAAGCATCCACATGTCAAGTTTCAAGACTCACAAGGTCAGGTTGCACAGTCAAAAAACCCTAATTGCCTCACAATCAACTGTAGGGGCAAAATGGTCATTTGGCAGTCAAAAGTCAAAAATTTTGGTCAACATCTTATTTTGAAGCCACAATCATCATTTGGTCAAATCTTGACCATGATTTCACAAGAATGGCTCAAAAATCATCAAGATGCAAAAGTTTCTATTTTTGGACAGCTGAAAAGTCAACTGTAACTTGACCAAGGCATAACTTTTTCATGGTTCATCAGAAAAATCCCATCCAATGCTCATCTTGAAGGGGAGGACATTTCCTACAATTCATCTTCACATTCCAAGTCCAAGAAATGCTCTCACAAAAAGTTATCAATTTCAACATTATAGGTCATTTTCAAAAGTCAACAAAAAGGAATTTTAAGTCAAAGACCATAACTTGAGATTGGTAAATCAAAATGACATGGGACCAAAGGCATTGGTTAGAGGACTTCAAGACCTTTCCAAAATGTCCAAGAACATGTTCATAGCTTCAAAATTGAGCAAGATATGCATTGGAGAAGTTGGGAAATTTTTGTGAAATGGCCAAAGTCAACTATCCTTGAAATTTCATTTTTGACAAAAAGGGCCAACTTTTTCCACTTGGTTCAGCTTGGCCATGCCTCCCACGTGTCCCACAATTTATTTCAAGATTAAAAATTAATTTTTCCATTTTTATTTAATTTTATTTGATTTAATTCATTTTAAATCTTTAAAATTCAAATAAAAATCAAGAAAATTAATGGAACGATATTTTGTGGCTTGAATAGCTTTGATGCACCATGAAGCACATTCCAAATTCGTGCAAGGCCTATTCCAAGCATGAAATTCAAATTTGAAGCAAAAATGGCAAGATTTTCAATGGAGGTTATGACAAAATCGAAAGCATAATTGCATTGGTTTATTGTTCATTATATTGATGGATACTCATTCAAAACCACATGGGCAAGCCTTCCATATACAATACACGACCTAGAGCACTCAAAAACGGCTAGAGCAAATTTCAATTTTCAAGAGAAAAATCACAAACTGAAAACCATCTTCCAACACAATTCAAGCTCTCTCTTTGATCCAAACACACTCCTGACCCTTCCAGGAACCTTTTGCAATCAGAATTAAGCCAAAAACCTCAAGAAATCTCGTTACACAACTCATACGGTTTATATTCCTTCTCAAAATTACAGTCATACATTTATGCATTTTTAACACTTTTTGTTGATGGCATTATGCTCACAGGATCAATACAAAGCTTTCCATGTGATTTAATTTGAGAATGATGCCTTAAATCGAAAATCACCATGGACGAATTTCTAGGTTTTCAGAGCTTGTTATTTAGGGCTTTTGCTATACTGTAAAATCAGGACTCCAAATGTACATGGCCAAACTCAGCACAATGAGACGAACAAGATGGACCTATCGCGCCATTTTTATATTCACCATATAGCTAATCGCTATTTTTGACATTGATGCTTTGTGGGGGTTTAAAACCCCCGTTATTTGCCTGTGTTTTTCTGTTTCAGAACGAAGATGATGATGGCGTGGCAACCAGAGAGTGGGCCATTCAAACATGGCGCGCTTTTCTTTGTTTTTTCAGCATATAATGCGTTTACTTTATATTATATTTCTTTTCCATTATTCTAACACACGCGTAGGTTTAGTTCAGTGGTTGGCTATTCGTTTGGTAATCTCTGGGACCTGGGTTCGATTCCCAGATCCCCCCATATTTCATTGTCCTTTTTTCTAAAATGTTCTTGTGTAGCGCTCATCCAGTGTTCCACCATAGGTCTCACGCATCAGCTAGCCAGGTGTCTTCAAGCACCCATCCAGTGGCCAGGAGGTGAAATCCATGGTGCGCCCCAGTCAAAAGCACGCACATGATACCAGAAAGTCAAATAAGGCTTCTTGTTGTTGGGCCAGAATTACTTCAGGAAACCTCCATAAAGGCCATCTCACCCCCCTTGGGTTCATTTACTTTTTTTCTTATTTTATTTTGTTTTGTCATTTTCTTTTCTTTTATTTATTTGCCTTATTTTATTTTTTAATAATTAGCATAATTAACATATTTTCATAAAAAAATCAAAAAAAATAGAACTAACATCATTATTATTATTATTATATTATTTTATAAATAAACATTAATTGAAGTAGTTTAATTAGGCAATTTTGACTTTTCTTTTAACAATTAAAATAAATTAGAATTAGGTTAATTTAGAATTTTAATTCTTTTCTTTTATTTCATAAAAAACATAAAAACACAAAATATTTTCTTTTAATTAAATTAATTAATTAGTCATTAGTTAGTTTTAATTTCATTTTAATTACAAAAAGACAAAAAAAATCAATTTCTTTTCTTAAAAGGGTCAACACCCTTAAGACATTCCCGATTCTTTCTTTCGCGCGCATTTTAGTTTTAATTCCTTATTTTTTATTATTATGTAACTGCCTCCGGATGTAATAGTAATTAGGATTTTTACTGTTTTTTATTTACTTTCCGTACTTATTTACCAAAAACGGGTCTTTGTATTTTTGGCGATGTATAGACCCGCGCCTTGTAATAACGTAGGATTTATGTTTCCGCAATTTACTTTCCGCACCCCTAACTGTTAAATGCATGAAAGAATGTATGGTAAATAAAAACAACTCGTAGCTCACAATGCCATGATCAAAGATAAAACATAACATGAAAACAACACACAATACACACACCACCCCTAGGGTACGCCTCACTGGTTGCCTCGAACATGGTCATCAAGTATAGGACGTCTTAGAGGTCACCCTTTGTCTCAAGATCCAGTTGCCTCGAAACGGTTGCCTCGGATAAAAGGATCGAGGACATTAGGGTTACTTCTAAGGTGTCCCACCGTTGCTTCGGTGACCACACTGTCCCAATAATCGAATTGACCCGAATACCTCCAACGATGGTGCTACCTACCTCTCAATGGTGGGATAGCACTATCTAAAGGACTCTTACACAGCTTAATTCCTTAGGGTAGGTAGATGACTCATGGGTACTTGCTCTTTTCAAAACAAAACAAAAACAACTTTTCACACCTTACACTTTCAAAAAGTTTTCAAACAATACTTCATACACTCTTGAGGACTGATACAAGAGTTACCTAGAAATTTTCAAACGAAATTTTTTCAAAACCCACACACACTTGAAAAGCAAACAAATTTTGAAAACATAAGAGCAAGTACCTAAGAGCCCATGGATAACCATGGATAGAAAGGGTGCAAACACCTTCCCTTTCTATAAATCTACATCCCGAATCGAGAAACATTCTCATAAGGAATTTTGCTATGCTTTTGTCCTTTCCATGTTGGAGAACATAAAAGACGGTGGCGACTCTTGCTTCCGCGACATTTCACGAAACCAGCTAAAAACAGTCAGTTCTCATTCCCACCAATCACAGAACTGGCGACTCTGCTGGGGACAAATTAATAAGTGAGGTGTACCTTATGATTAGACCACTCTATTGTTGGGCCTGTCTTGGGAGTTCTATAGATCCTAACCCGGGTCTGGGGGATACCTCTTAGAAAGTAGCAACAAGGCTGTGAGGGAACTGTGCGGGGTATACCGACACGGTTGAAGCAGTCTGCTACGTTGATGTGGCACTTTGGTGAGTACCGGTAACCTTTGAGTCAAGTCAAGGAGAGTACGGGGCCGCCGCATGGTATCGTGAAGCATCAACTGACCTTAGGAACCTTACCTGACCATCCTGGCCTCCTTAGGGTAGTGAGATGACTGACTTTGGTGCAGTCCGAAGTTGGTTGATACTCGATACTACAGTCATTGAGGGTTGTTTTCTTGGAATATTTTGATCGCCAGTTCAGTGGCTAAATCGAAACAATGAACACAGAAAACAATCCAATGATATTGAGATCCTTAGAACCCGGTTACTTTTGATAGGACAGGTTTTTGAGCCCACCAACTTCAAGAGGGTAGTACCCTAAACTTCATGCTGGCCTAAACTCTAAGGGATCTCTATGTGACTTGTGTGCCTTCAAACTTGACTACTTACGCATACTTGTTATCTAACAACATGAGTTCCTTGTAGGTTTTGTTTACAGTCCTTAATCTGGGCTTATAACAGGGTTTACTTACATCACTCCATGCATAGCATAACATCATACCATTGCATACATCCTGCATAAGGACTAACCCATTTCAAGGATCTCAAGGGTCTGTGATGCAGGTCATGATGAACCAACTGTTTAGCAAGGGGCAAAGGGGATTTATTTTCCTCTAGCCAAGGTTGATAACTTGAGTCAGGGGCTATGACCCACTGGATATGGTGAGCCTTGACTCTTGAAGAAGGACTCTCAGCAACACGAAGTTCCTTCAATCAAGATACCAAATTCAAACTCTAACAATTTTCTTGTTTACCCCGCGAGATCCTTGAAAACATTGCATGCATACATACACATCATTGCATTACAGGTATCCTTGTTACAGGTCACTTACCTTCTTCGCTGTTTATTTCAGCAATGGCTTCCCAACAAGATAATCAGGGTCTTCATGCTCAAGAGACTCAGTTCAGGGAGATCTTCCTAAGCCTATCCAAGGGGCAAAAAGAGTTAAGGACACTCCTCATGGGGAATTTGGCCAAGAAAGGTCCCGAAGATGACAAAGACGAACGGCTGAAACGTCTGCAAGCTGAGGTAGATACAATGAGAACCCAGATGCTGGGGCAAACGACTCTCATCCAAGGCTTAGCTCGGGAGCAAGAAGAGTTGAGGACCATGATCAGTCAACTTCATCAAGACAGGTACAACATGAAGCAACCAGTCCAAGTCAGGGACCAGGTCATTGATCAGCTTCCAAGAGGACAAGAGTCTGGTGTGGTGAAGAATAGACCTCTCCAAATTGCTACCACTTCACAGGTCCAACCACAAACTCGCCCAGAGCAATGGGTTTATCAGAGTAAGCCCCGGAGGCATTTCACCCAGCTCAACGTATCATTGTTTCAAGCTTTACAACACCTGTTGAGATTGAATCTGATTACACTAAGGGCTCCTCCCCGGAACCCCAACATCTCTGCTCTTAACTATCATCCCAACAGAAGATGTGCATACCACTCTGATAGTCCTGGACATGACACTGTCGACTGCTGGGCTCTGAAGAACAAGGTCCAGGACCTGATTAATGAAGGAGCAGTGGAGTTCACCTCAGATGGTCAAGTCAAGTTCTTCTACTACCCCTAGACGAGAAGACCTTTTGTTCATTAGAAATTTCAATTTGTAATTTTCTTTTGATTGTTCAAACATTTGTTCATGTCAAACTCTTTTACTTTATCAATGCATCACATATGTCTGTTTTGAACCAATATATTCGCATTCGCTATATTCAAACTGTTTTCATATTTTGTGATGATCAACTCTTAATTTAAAATTCTAAGCCTCTTGAGGGAGGATGACGAAAACGATACCACGACCTACAGTATGCTTTTGAACAGACCCCGCTGATGAAGTACAGGCATTGTTTCAATTCCTAAACACTGGAGTTATAAGGAAGATAATCCCTCGTCAACCCCTTTGAGCCAAAGAAGTCGGAGTTTTTCTTTTCAAAAAAAAAAATTAAAACCCTTAATTATAACCTGGGGCAGGGTAGTTCTCTCAGTTAATCCAGGTGCACAATGAATGGCATCAAAAGAAGTCCTTCTGAAACAAAATACAATGATGGTCCCGAATAATCATAAAGACAGGCAGTCATTATATCTCAGAAATAAAAGCCCATTAAGTCAAAACCTATGAAGGAGTCTTACAAAACTGGGGCATCCCGCTGACTGTAATCACAAAAGAAACAGTTTAGGCAAAAAACAGGGATAACGAAATCAAAAAGAAAAGAGGTCCTACAAACCCTCAACACAAAAGGAAATGGCTGCCTATTCAAAATAAACTGTCAGTATCCGAACCGTCATTGGAATATCAAAGCAAAGACTCGAACAAGGTCTAACGCGCGATCAACTGAGTTTAGGTTTGAAGAACATCACGAAGAGCGGGTGGGTACAAATATAATTTGAGCCTTTATCCTTT
Organism: Vicia faba; assembly: GCA_948472305.1. Classification (NCBI taxonomy): domain Eukaryota; kingdom Viridiplantae; phylum Streptophyta; class Magnoliopsida; order Fabales; family Fabaceae; genus Vicia; species Vicia faba. Next base: position 1,117,149,641 of record OX451738.1, on the reverse strand, counting down.
GTTTCTTAAACCGTGAACCAGGCCACATTATAACCCTTAAAAAGTCCTAGCTGAAGCATGGGTTAGTTCGAAGGCATACTGTTACAAAAGGTATCCTGACTCCTTAAGGCTTACTGTAAAATACTGAGTTGACATCATATTTTTACAAAACTCACTTGCGTTTACAAAAATGCATTTTTCAAAATTTCAAGACAGACATAAGCTTTTGCATTCTCAAAATAACATTGTTTACATATGACTAGTTATTTGAACAGCCGAGAAATTTGCACGACGAATATCTTATGAACAAAAGTCTTCTCAACAAAAGAGTCACCTCCAGTGGAAGAAACACTTCCAATCAAGGGGCATGGCATGATCAGTATCCATCATCTGGGGCAGTCCAGTCAAGATTCGGAGAATCTCTCAAAAGGCCAACCAGCTTGGGGCAAATCTCCATCTAGATCACCTACGGCATTCCGACAACGAATCTTGCCTGATCAGACATCTTCTTGTGGTATGGTAACACTGCACTACTGACAGTGACAACTTCCTGTATCCTAAAAGCACGAACATAGTCGGAAAAAAATACTGCGCATAATCAAAGACCCGCTAGGTTCACACACCTAGGCAAAAATAAGGGCTTCCCGGCGAACCAAAAGGGTTCGGGCAAAAATAAGGGATGAAAATGAAAAATCTGTACACCCGACAAGTCAAAAACCTGAAAAGGCGGCTTGGGCAAAAATGGGTATCCCGATGGACTGAAAACCCGAAAGGGCGGTCCAGGCAAAAATTAGGGATTAAAGCGTACGACTATGTCCCGTCACCTTGTCACTTGCCTACCAGAAGAAGATTTGTCAAATCGGCAGTCCTCAAGCGCCTCCACAGGTATCTTCTCCCACAGAAACAGGGGCAATATGAGTTGTCCAAGCAATCTAGTTGCTCTGTCCATCAAGGCACCAAGGTAGGTTCGGCTGAAGAACGTAACCAAGATACCTTCACTCCCCAAGAGTGAGACAAGATTCAACAATTCTCCCCAAGCAGTTGGTCTCCAGTTAAGCTCTAACAAGGCACAGTATCCCTAAGAAAGTCAACAATACTCTCCTCCCCGAGCAGAATTAATCTACTGTCAGCCTCAAGAAAGTTGGATTATCCCCAGAAAATCTCAACAGAGTATGCAGATGTTCCTAACAAGCATCCCCGGCAATCTTGATCTAAGATTGTTCCCCGGCGGTATACCGGACATCCAGTGGAGCCATTCCCCAGTCCAATCTGAAAAGGTTTCCCCAGGAGAGTTGAATCAATCTCCCCAGTAAGATTCAGGAAGCTTATCCCCAGTAGATTCTGGAAGCTTATCCCCTGCAGAGCTCGAACGCGTCTCCATGGTTTTGTTCAAAGGTTATTTCCCCACCAGGATATAACTGGGTTATCCTCAGCTAATTACCACGGAAAGATCATCATCGGCGAAGTCTTCCTATCCCCAGCGGAGTTCATCAAATCTTCCAACAGAGCTCAACAATGGAATCCCCAGCGGAGTTATCATCAAAACCTCAGCGAAGTATCTCTTCCTACAGAGTAGATCCCCCGCAGAGTAATCTCTCCAACAAGTTTATTCCCCAACAGAGTCATCTTCTCCTACCGGTTTATTCTTGCAATCATCATCTCCAGCGAAAACGAAGAACTCTCTTCAACATCAGCCCAGGATTCAGCTCCCGGCATTCGTCAAGGATTTATTTTCCTAGACGAACATACATTCATAAACATCACATTATCATACATTATGATACATGCATACACGCATCATATCACACAATCTCAATTATTTTTAAGAACATCATGACATCATGCATGTCATACATTATGACATTGCATACAACTAAATCGTTACTTTTTCAGGAAAGAACGATCAACAGATAAAAGTCTTTACCTTTTGAGGTAGAAGACGTCCAAGATTCCTTCATCATTCCGTTGAGGTAGTAACCGTCCAAGGTTCTCTCATCGTCCCGTTGAGGTAGTAATCGTCCAAGGTTCTCTCATCGTCCCGTTGAGGTAGTAATCATCCAAGGTTCTCTCATCGTTCCGTTGAGGTAGTAATCGTACAAGGTTCTCTCATCGTTCCGTTGAGGTAGTAATCATCCAAGGTTCTCTCATCGTCCCGTTGAGGTAGTAATCATCCAAGGTTCTCTCATCGTCCCGTTGAGGTAGTAATCATCTAAGATTCTCTCATCGTCCCGTTGAGGTAGTAATCATCCAAGGTTCTCTCATCGTTCCATTGAGGTAGTAATCATCCAAGGTTCTCTCATCGTTCCGTTGAGGTAGTAATCATCCAAGATTCTCTCATCGTCTCGTTGAGGTAGTAATCGTCCAAGGTTCTCTCATTGTTCCGTTGAGGTAGTAATCATCCAAGGTTCTCTCATCGTTCCGTTGAGGTAGTAATCATCCAAGGTTCTTCATCGTTCCGTTGAGGTAGTAATCATCCAAGATTCTCTCATCGTCCCATTGAGGTAGTAATTGTCCAAGGTTCTCTCATCGTTCGTTGAGGTAGTAATCATCCAAGGTTCTCTCATCGTCCCGTTGAGGTAGTAATCGTCCAAGGTTCTCTCATCGTCCTGTTGAGGTATTAATCATCCAAGGTTCTCTCATTGTTCCGTTGAGGTAGTAATCATCCAAGGTTCTCTCATCGTTCCATTGAGGTAGTAATCATCCAAGGTTCTCTCATCGTCCCGTTGAGGTAGTAATCATCCAAGGTTCTCTCATCGTCCCGTTGAGGTAGTAATCGTCCAAGGTTCTCTCATCGTCCCGTTGAGCCAGGGCACGTCTGAAGAGTTGAAGATTCAATTCCTGTATCCAGCCAGGGCACATCTGTTGACGACTAATTCCATATTCGATTCCTGTATCCAGCCAGGGCACGTCTGAAGAGTTTGAAGATTCGACACCTGTATCCAGCTAGGGTATATCTGCATAAAGAGTTTGAAGATCAACCCCTGTAACAGGCCAGGTAATTATCTTTCTTTCTCAGGTACGCAAGTTCTCGCTAAGGAATCTCTTACGCGATCGACACCTAGATGGCATCTATAAGCCCATCCACTTACCAACAGTTCCAAATGGCATCTATAAGCCCATTCCCGTCAAGGTCCTGTCACATCTCCAGATGGCATCTATAAGCCCATCCCCCTATCCACTATCTCTCCAAATGGCATTTGTAAGCCCATTCCCGCTATCACACTGCTGATACTCTACTGTGTGAGTGCAAATTTCTGGGCACTCTAGTGTTCAATCATCTTCCACCCTCGGATCACGAAAGGCACACAAGCCAATCTACATCCTCAGGTCTAAGAAGATTGAACAGGGGCAACTGTTGTACCCCAAAATTTGCCCTCCCATATTCTTCAAAGTTTTGACAAGCATCATCTCAAATTGCTCAAGTCTACTCAAGGGCTACACAGTCAAAGGCCTCCTAAGCAAGCTGAAATTAGGGTTTTGGTTCTTGCAAGGAAGTTGAGGTTTTCAAGGGCTTAATCAAGTCCCATATGCTCATATACACTGTCAAGCATCCACATGTCAAGTTTCAAGACTCACAAGGTCAGGTTGCACAGTCAAAAAACCCTAATTGCCTCACAATCAACTGTAGGGGCAAAATGGTCATTTGGCAGTCAAAAGTTAAAAATTTTGGTCAACATCTTATTTTGAAGCCACAATCATCATTTGGTCAAATATTGACCATGATTTCACAAGAATGGCTCAAAAATCATCAAGATGCAAAAGTTTCTATTTTTGGACAGCTGAAAAGTCAACTGTAACTTGACCAAGGCATAACTTTTTCATGGTTCATCAGAAAAATCCCATCCAATTCTCATCTTGAAGGGGAGGACATTTCCTACAATTCATCTTCACATTCCAAGTCCAAGAAATGCTCTCACAAAAAGTTATCAATTTCAACATTATAGGTCATTTTCAAAAGTCAACAAAAAGGAATTTTAAGTCAAAGACCATAACTTGAGATTGGTAAATCAAAATGACATGGGACCAAAGGCATTGGTTAGAGGACTTCAAGACCTTTCCAAAATGTCCAAGAACATGTTCATAGCTTCAAAATTGAGCAAGATATGCATTGGAGAAGTTGGGAAATTTTTGTGAAATGGCCAAAGTCAACTATCCTTGAAATTTCATTTTTGACAAAAAGGGCCAACTTTTTCCACTTGGTTCAGCTTGGCCATGCCTCCCACGTGTCCCACAATTTATTTCAAGATTAAAAATTAATTTTTCCATTTTTATTTAATTTTATTTGATTTAATTCATTTTAAATCTTTAAAATTCAAATAAAAATCAAGAAAATCAATGGAACGATATTTTGTGGCTTGAATAGCTTTGATGCACCATGAAGCACATTCCAAATTCGTGCAAGGCCTATTCCAAGCATGAAATTCAAATTTGAAGCAAAAATGGCAAGATTTTCAATGGAGGTTATGACAAAATCAAAAGCATAATTGCATTGGTTTATTGTTCATTATATTGATGGATACTCATTCAAAACCACATGGGCAAGCCTTCCATATACAATACACGACCTAGAGCACTCAAAAACAGCCAGAGCAAATTTCATTTTTCAAGAGAAAAATCACAAACTGAAAACCATCTTCCAACACAATTCAAGCTCTCTCTTTGATCCAAACACACTCCTGACCCTTCCAGGAACCTTTTGCAATCAGAATTAAGCCAAAAACCTCAAGAAATCTCGTTACACAACTCATACGGTTTATATTCCTTCTCAAAATTACAGTTATACATTTATGCATTTTTAACACTTTTTGTTGATGGCATTATGCTCACAGGATCAATACAAATCTTTCCATGTGATTTAATTTGAGAATGATGCCTTAAATCGAAAATCACCATGGACGAATTTCTAGGTTTTCAGAGCTTGTTATTTAGGGCTTTTGTTATACTGTAAAATCAGGACTCCAAATGTACATGGCCAAACTCAGCACAATGAGACGAACAAGATGGACCTATCGCACCATTTTTATATTCACCATATAGCTAATCGCTATTTTTGACATTGATGCTTTGTGGGGGTTTAAAACCCCCGTTATTTGCCTGTGTTTTTCTGTTTCAGAACGAAGATGATGATGGCGTGGCAACCAGAGAGTGGGCCATTCAAACATGGCGCGCTTTTCTTTGTTTTTTCAGCATATAATGCGTTTACTTTATATTATATTTCTTTTCCATTATTCTAACACACGCGCAGGTTTAGTTCAGTGGTTGGCTATTCGTTTGGTAATCTCTGGGACCTGGGTTCGATTCCCAGGTCCCCCCATATTTCATTGTCCTTTTTTCTAAAATGTTCTTGTGTAGCGCTCATCCAGTGTTCCACCATAGGTCTCACGCATCAGCTAGCCAGGTGTCTTCAAGCACCCATCCAGTGGCCAGGAGGTGAAATCCATGGTGCGCCCCAGTCAAAAGCACGCACATGATGCCATAAAGTCAAATAAGGCTTCTTGTTGTTGGGCCAGAATTACTTCAGAAAACCTCCATAAAGGCCATCTCACCCCCCTTGGGTTCATTTACTTTTTTTCTTATTTTATTTTGTTTTGTCATTTTCTTTTCTTTTATTTATTTGCCTTATTTTATTTTTTAATAATTAACATAATTAACATATTTTCATAAAAAAATCAAAAAAAATAGAACTAACATCATTATTATTATTATTATATTATTTTGTAAATAAACATTAATTGAAGTAGTTTAATTAGGCAATTTTGACTTTTCTTTTAACAATTAAAATAAATTAGAATTAGGTTAATTTAGAATTTTAATTCTTTTCTTTTATTTCATAAAAAACATAAAAACACAAAATATTTTCTTTTAATTAAATTAATTAATTAGTCATTAGTTAGTTTTAATTTCATTTTAATTACAAAAAGACAAAAAAAAATCAATTTCTTTTCTTAAAAGGGTCAACACCCTTAAGACATTCTCGATTCTTTCTTTCATGCGCATTTTAGTTTTAATTCCTTATTTTTTATTATTATGTAACTGCCTCCGGATGTAATAGTAATTAGGATTTTTACTGTTTTTTATTTACTTTCCGTACTTATTTACCAAAAACGGGTCTTTGTATTTTTGGCGATGTATAGACCCGCGCCTTGTAATAGCGTAGGATTTATGTTTCCACAATTTACTTTCCGCACCCCCTAACTGTTAAATGCATGAAAGAATGTATGGTAAATAAAAACAACTCGTAGCTCACAATGCCATGATCAAAGATAAAACATAACATGAAAACAACACACAATATACACACCACCCCAAGGGTACGCCTCACTGGTTGCCTCGAACGTGGTCATTAAGTATAGGATGTCTTAGAGGTCACCCTTTGTCTCAAGATCCAGTTGCCTCGAAACGGTTGCCTCGGATAAAAGGATCGAGGACATTAGGGTTACTTCTAAGGTGTCCCACCGTTGCTTCAGTGACCACACTGTCCCAATAATCGAATTGACCCGAATACCTCCAACGATGGTGCTACCTACCTCTCAATGGTGGGATAGCACTATCTAAAGGACTCTTACACAGCTTAATTCCTTAGGGTAGGTAGATGACTCATGGGTACTTACTCTTTTCAAAACAAAATAAAAACAACTTTTCACACCTTACACTTTCAAAAAGTTTTCAAACAATACTTCATACACTCTTGAGGACTGATACAAGAGTTACCTAGAAGTTTTCAAACGAACTTTTTTCAAAACCCACACACACTTGAAAAGCAAACAAATTTTGAAAACATAAGAGCAAGTACCTAAGAGCCCATGGATAATCATGGATAGAAAGGGATCTAACACCTTCCCTTTCTATAAATCTACCTCCCGAACAGAGAAACATTCTCATAAGGAATTTTGCTGTGCTTTTGTCCTTTCCATGTTGGAGAACATAAAAGACGGTGGCGACTCTTGCTTCCGCGACATTTCACGAAACCAGCTAAAAACAGTCAGTTCTCATTCCCACCGATCACACCTGCACATTGCAAAATCATATACAGGCATGATAAATGAATTCTAATGTTGTGGATTGATTCGTCTTGGCCAACTGAGCATCATGGTGCCCTTTTTGTGGACCATTTTTTCCTGTGTAAAAAGATCTTAAAACGAGACAACAAAACCTAGCAATGGTAGATTCCAATATAACCAATAAAAATGCAATTAATTGTTATGAGTAGCTTGCAAATGCTTCAAGGAACAAGAATATGTAAGTATTTCATGCTATAAGTTCCAAAGTAACGTGATTCGATTCCAAGAAAAGTTCAAAGTCGTGAACCACTTACATTGGGTTTTAGCGCAGGAAAATCCTTGTTCTTGATTGGTATACGTTCCTTGAGTGCTCAGGAAGCGAAAGGGATACTTGGAAAGGTTTGAAAGCACCTGCAAATACGAAAACAGATCACCTTTTTCTTTGATTTTTTCCAAGTTTGGTTCTGCCTTTATGCGCCTAAAAACCTTTGTTCTTTCTGGCTGCAATTGTTCACTATATACCAAGGGACGAATTAGGTTTACAAATATGATCTCAATCCTTGCCAATTATGATTTGTGATCTTGATTTGATTCACTTGAAAATATTTCCAAAATAGTCCAAAATCAATCTTTTTGTGCCCACCTATGCCTTGCACAAATTGATTCACTTGCTAGCTGGATATAGGACCTGAAATGTGCACAAGATCTTGAGGTTTCAATGATTTGATTTTTTCATGATTTGTTTTGATTTAAATGATTTAATTGAAATAAAAAATCAAAATAAATAGAAAAAATAAGATAAATACAAATGGGAAGAGCTAGGGCTCTTGGACCATGCTACCAACTCAAAACAAGTGCAAAAAGTTTGGCCCATTTAGCAAAAATTGCAATTTGAGGCATTTTTTACTTTTGGCAATTTTGCAAAAAAAGGTCAACTTCACCAATGCATAACTTCTTCAATTTTGACTCTTTGAAGGTGTTCTTGGACTTTTTAGAAATCTTGAGATTTCCTATAAGCAACCCTTTTGGTATCATCTCAATTGAGTCTTCCATGTTCATGTATGAAGCTTTAACAAAAAATGTGTTTTTGTTGACTTTTCAAAGTGACCTATAATGTCAAAATTCATAACTTCTTGTGAGTGCATATTTTGAACTTGGGAGCTGAATATGTATTGTATATAATTGCATACTCTTCAAAATGAGCTTTGGATGGGTCATTTCTCATAAAGTATGAGAAAGTTATTCTTGGCCAAAGTTGAGTTAACTTTTCCTACAAAACCCTAATTTAGCAACTTTTGGGTTTTGATGAATTGTGAGCAATCCTTGATGAATCATGATCAACCCTTGATCAAATGATGAATAATACTTCAAAATGAGGATGTATACCAAAAATCTTGAAGTTTGACTGTATGTGGGCCACAGTTGGCTTTTGCCCTAGCACAGTCGATTTTCAGGCCTTTGAGCAATTGACTGAGCAAACTTCCTCTATAGGGCTTGAAACTTGACATGGATGATCTTGAGAACATGTTAGGTTAATGGTGATCATTTGGGATCCCTTGGACTCAAGTATCTTGATGCAATATGAAACCCTAATTTGAGGTAGACTGCCTTAGGAGAGAGCTTGTCTGGTCAACCCTTGGACTTCCTTGAGCAATTTGAAGACCTCACTTGAAATGTGTTGAGAAATATGGGAGGGCAAATTTTGGGGTACAACAGAACCCTAATTTAATTGTTCCGCTTTGGACTCTTTCACCCTAAGCTAACAACACAAGCATAGATCCAGAAAACAGAATCAAATCAAATGTTGCAAGCAAATCAAATTTGGAGAATATTTGATTTTATTGAGTGAATACGAACTTTATACATAGAATCATCCAGATACATATACAATATAAACTCTAATTCTATTTCTAAAACAAATCTAATCTAAAATATGAATAATTCCTAAATCAAACCCCTAATTGAACAATTAATCAATCTAAATACAACAACAATCACTTAATCTATTTTCCTAATTCAACTTCTCCTAAAACCTATAAAAAAATCCTAGGGCTAAACAAAATTAAGCACAGAAATTTGAAGAGGAGAAGAAGGAGAAATATCTTGACGAAACCCCTGTTCAATTGTTGTGCCTCCGCCATTGTTGTATCTGAAATAGACAGAGAATGAGGATTAGAGATTGAAAGAGAACTCAGAAGAGGGATTTATTTAAGAAGTTTCACTATGTTAGAGGTAAGCCTAAACTTTGCTTAGGGTTTTGTAATTGGTGTTGTGATCGTTGGATTTTGTGAATCGTTGGGTGAAATTTGGGATTTCTGGAAATTATTAGGGTTAGGGTTCATATCGGCTTAGGGTTAGGGTTCATATTCATAAAAGGTTCAAGTTCATGGTGATAAGGGTCAGGGTTCTGTGTTTTATCCGGAGGAAAAGATGAAGGTACAGGCGGCCTTGCATCTATATTATGGCCTCAACGGATGCTCGCGGTGCCTTAATGGGGTAAGGGTTAGGGTTCCAAGGTTGGAATCTAGGGTTCATAGGGTTTGTAATGTTTCTGGATTTGGGATGAAGATCCGGGTTGAAGTTCAACCGGAGATCTGGGTTTTGGTGGTAGTCAATGGTTGGCTCATGGTGGTCTACGGTGGGGTTGGGGTGGCAAAGCTGGTGAGGGAGATTTCCAGTGAGGCTTTGTTTTAGAGATAAGGGATAGTTTTATTAAGAGAGGCGAGAGAAGAGTGGGTTAGAGAGAGAAAGGGAGGGGAAATGAATAAAATGAGAAGAAAACAAAATTATACTCCCTTCACGACGCTTTGGATTGGTAACGTGTGGCCATCTATTAGCCACGCGATGGGGATATTATTGACTGGGCTTCCTGCACACAAGCATATGATACTCCCCAGTCAACCTTAGCTCTCAACCGCATGATTACAATATTTTTTATCAAGGGGCCATGATTAACTCCCGGTGACCACATGATCTAGATCAGACGATCTAAAAGCATTAGTGAACCATAATACACAGAACTCATCACACAATGCCAAATGGATTAAACAATTATTCTAGGCCAGGCCCATTTCTATCCACACTCCAGTTTTACTCACCTAAGCTAAAATTACACCCCATGCACTAATTAGACTTAAGAGAATCTTTGGGCTTAAACCCTTGCTACTCATACACCCCTGTTTTACTATCTAAACTAAGAATACACCCTTGGTTTTATTTAAATAATTTATTTTATTTTATTTTATTTATTTATTTGTTTTATTTAATTTATTTAATTTATACATTATAAAAAATTATCAAATTTTCCCTCATGCTATTTTTATCACTTGCATTAGAACATTTATCATTTATCATAAAATAATAATGTTAGTAAATAAATATTTAACTATTATTAAAAATATTTAATATATATCTAATAATAAAAAATAATAATTTATTAACTATTTTTAAAATACTAACCCCTTTGTCAATGCATCAAATAATTTTTCATCATTCAAACTTTTTTTTTCAAACTTCATCATGTATTCTAAGACAACTAACCAATCAAACTTAACATTATTTTCCACTAACATAATTTCAATTTCAATATTATTTTCTAAAAAGGATTATGGATATATTTTCTAAATCAACTGCGAACTTCGTCTACGACTACGTTATTTTCAAACCCATACAAGGTTCAAGGATAATTCTAAAACATTTACACAATCCATAAAAAAACTAACCAAACGCATACAAACTACGAATTTGAACTCTGATTCTTCGCAAGGAGATACGTAGGCATACGGTTAAACCTAAGGCGAGTTCATAACTAAAAAACTAAATCCTTTTCTTAAATATATGGAAATAATAAACTGTTAAATAGAAAACCCTCAATTTACCCTACGACCTGAAAAAGGAGTCCCTTGAGAACAAGGGAGATGAAGGGTGCCTAACACCTTTCTTTTGTCTAATCGACTCACGAATTTAGAATCTCTGATAAAATTAGGGTTATTTGTTATTTCCCCGTCCTTAGGACAAAAAATTAATGATGGTGACTCTGTATTTTTTGCCGATTACGACACTTTCATATCGTGAATCTTCTTGTAATTCCTTTTGATTCACTACAAGAAAAATGATAGATTGGGACGGTTATTTTGGCTGATTACGACGGTTAAAACCGTCGCAATTTACAATCTACGACGGTAGAAGTACCGTCGCAGAATCGTGCGTCCCCAGCCTATTTCGCGACGGTTGCAAAACTGTCACGCACAACAGATAGCGACGGTTATATACCGTCGTGAATTTGACTTTATTTTTTGTTTTTGTTGTTGTTTGCGACGGTTATTCTACCGCTGTAGGTTAGAAATTGCGGCGGTTTTAACCGTCGTAATCTGATTTATAAATTTCAAATAATATTTTTATTTAAATTATTATTTAGTAAAATAATTTTAAATATAATATTATTTTACTATAATATTTTACTATTATATTTAAATTATTATTTACTTTAATATTTTTTTATTTATAGTATTTTTATTTTATTTTCTATCACTTTTCAACATAATAAAGTTAATTACAATAAAAACATTTAATATCAAATAATCATCAATAATATCAAAAAAATGTGATCAAAGGTAAAAAGAAGTGCAAATTTTACCAATAAACAAGAAAAATTCAAATATCATCAAAGGCCAAATTTCATTTTAATATTTACATTGGTTTGCTACAACTTGAGAGAATTACAAAAAATGTTACAATATTCTACAAAATTCATGAAAGTCCTTAGTGTTAAGTGATTTTGTGTTAAACTTCCATGCTAGGACCATGATCCTTCCTTGACTACCATTTGGTCCAAGCTACGCATACCTAGCAGCCTGCAAGATTCACACAAAACATAAGCAATATCTTATGGAAAGTTTAAACAAACTTCTAACTTCTAGAAACTTTTCAACTGAGTTATGTAACCTCTCCATCACTCTATTTTTCATAGCTGATAAAGAGATTCCTCAAGGCTTGTGAAATAGAATACCAAGGGAAGAAAGGGGGCCTGCAACGTGTACTTGAACAACACTTTCCACACATGATTAATAAATATAACTTGGCAATAATTCCACATTCAGAAAACGAAGGACATAGACACTACATGGTCCATGCATATTCTAGCATTTATTAACCATCTCACAATTTGTTAACAACAGCAATAAATTCTAAAATCAGATGATACAACAACACATCTGAAAAAGAAAACAAATAAAAACAAAGAAATTAAAGAGACAGCTAAGTTTCAGCTTAAAAACTAACTATCATTTGAATCCAAATTCAGGAGACAACTAAATGTTCATTACAAATTGAATAGATTTTGCTTCTCTACTATTATGGTATAATGGAAAAGTTAGGCCTAAAAGTACAGTTTTTAAAGTTTGGCCTACTATTCTTGAAGCAACGTACAAGTAAATACCTGAAAGTACAGTTTTTAAAGTTTGGGTTTAAATTCTTTAGTTGCATATTAATACCAAATTTTCAGGAGAGTAAACATAGTTATTCTATACTGAGTGTGGGATTAGCTTTGCATTATTTGGGAGTCATTTCATTTGTCAAGTGTAACTTTAGATTTTTCGGCAAGACAAACTAGAATCACCTATCAACATATAAAATATATATGTTCTGCTTCTCTTAGATGACAATCACCAAGACTATTTCTTGTCTAGTTAAGTATTAAAGTAGAATGTTATTGAATTTTTTCAGATCACAGTTTTGTGATTTCTCATAGATGAATATTCAGTAGAATTGCTAGAGCTATTAGTTGAATTTTTAGATCATATTTTGAGTAAGCCATTCAAATAACTATAAATGGTTTAAATAGAAAAGGTCCCTACTAACCATCCACTATAATTTTCAGTCCACATTTTCGGTTTATTGTCAGAGTTTGGTGTGAATTGATCGCAGTAAAATCCATTGCATGTGTTAATCTGTGAGTATTTAAGATAGAATATTACAAAACTTAACAATCAAGTAGTAAGATAATCCAGTAAAACATAAACTGCATAAAACTCTCTGGATAGGTAAAAGGAGAAAACATACAATTGGATCAGGCGCGTTTACTTGCTGGCACATAACCCAGGGAACACCTGTATCAAGAGATGTAGCCATCGATGCTGCCCAATTGATGTAAGATTTACCAGCAGGACCATAGTGTATATCAATGTTTCCATACTCATTTTCAATTTGGCATACCAAATAACTGAGCAATAATTTCCTTAAAAAAAGAAAATTGGCTTGTATTTTGATGATTTTAAGAGAATGAAACCTGAGATAAAATGATAGGTCCTCCTTGTGATGCATAGAGATTCTCTTGCTTCATCAAATCCACAATCTTTGCTGTAAACCGTTTCATTTCTGCCTTGAATGGTTCATTATCAGTTCTGAACTTAATTCCCGGAATAAAATGCAACCAAAGAGGGAAACCACTGTTTAGGAAGGGAAAAGAAATTAAAGTCAGGGATTAGATATTATGATGAAACTGTCTTCAAAATGATACATTGAAAAGATCCAATTTTACCCGTAATTCCATTCTGCACAAGCGTATGGACCGATCCGGAGATGAACATATAGACCTGCTGCTGCTACTGCCTTCACAAATCCAACCAAATCACCCCTACCTTCAAAATTGTACTGCCAAGCCAAAATATGTAATCCATCGTTAATTTTGAGAACTCACAAAACTGCAATGTAAAAGACAGAAGAATAACAATATGAAAGTGGAAAGACAATGAAAAAGAACAGAACCTGGCGTCGAACAGGTTCGTGTAAGTTCCAGAAAACATAAGTCTCAATGACATCAATTCCTCCATCTTTGGATTTCTGAATAAGGTCTGGCCACATCTACAACAACAACAACACTACCATTGTTAAGTTCAAACATCAAACACAAATTGAATAAATAGTGCATATCTACTAGCACAGACACGATAATAGTTTGAAATAAATTGAAGTGACTAAATGTAACCATTTCAGAGATATCTTATGATAATAGTGCATAATGCTTTGGTCAGAATCACACTCTGCAACAGAATATGATGCTTAAATGGTTATAAAGTCCTTTTACAACACCCACTAGGCACTATATAGCATAGCATATCAGAATTCTATAAACTCAGCCATACCTTGAGTTGAGCATTACAACAAACACTTGATGAGCATCCTCTCTACTCATTCCCTTCTTGAACATACTGATGTTACGGGACTCCAATCTTCAACTAGGAATTTTAACAAACACCTTGACACCAATGGCAAAAGACACCAGCGTCAAAGTGCTACTGGACTCCAATATTCAACTATGCATTTTCACAAACACCTTGACACTAATGGAAAAAGACACCACCGTTAGCCTCTACAATAACACCATCGCCATCACTGATCTAAAGCTCCATCATCTAATGTCAAAGCTCCAACGGGATCAAAAATTGTGATCTAAAACAAATTAAAAAATATAAACAAATGTATCGATATATAGAAAAGGGAAAAAAGTACCAAATTGAATCCATATCTTCCTCTCTCTTGTTTGCAACGCATCATCTTGTATCAATCAAATACCTCTTCCTTTTCTTTCCTTCTTCAGTGGCGGCGATGGAAGCGTGGTTTGCAAAGGGTTGGCTGACGAAGGTGTGTGTTGAATTGTTGAGTAGAGACGCAGGGACCAGCTGAGTTGATGAACGAAACAACGGATAAAGATTGTTGCGGTGGATGTGGTTCATCAGATTTTAGCGGTTTGAGGAGGCGGTTGGTTGTGCCTTATTGGTGGGTTGTCGGATGGCTCACGGTTGGAACGGTGAGAGGTGCGATTGCAACGGAATCGTCGGGGTCGGATCGGAAATGGAGCGTAGCACCTTCGTAGCTGGCGACGGCGTGGGCGCCATTGTGCGTCATTTGTGCACGATTGAGAGGAGGATAGGTTGGCAATGGTTCGGTGACTTTGCGTGTTCAGATCCATTCGGAAAAGCTTAAAGGAGCTTGTGAATTTGTTCTTTTTTGTTCTGTTTTGGTTTCGATAACGAATTGTGAACGATTCTGCAGAAACCGGTTAGGAATTGCGGTACAACTCAGCTTTTTTTTAACTTTTTTATGGCGACGGGTGTTTTACCGTCGTGTCCATGAGAATTTTTAAAGGTTTTGGGTGCGACGGTTGTTTTACCGTCGTGAAATGAATTTTAGGACGGATAATTTTACCGTCGTGAAAGGTTTAAGGGTGCGACGGGTGCTTTACCGTCGTGATATGCCTTTTAGGACGGTTAATTTTACCGTCGTGACTAGTTGTTGGTGAAAAATCAATGTTAAAAGTGTTAAATGGGGGCCGACGGTTGTTTTACCGTCGTAATAATAATATTATGATGGTTAAATATACCGTCGCAAAATAAATATTAGGGACGGTTGGTGTCAACTGTCGTAAACACTGTCTCTATATGTCAATTACGACAGTTATCACATAACTGTCGCAATTTTTGTGTCGTTAAACACTAATTTTCTTGTAGTGATTCTTTCTCTGATCTTCTTTCTCTGTTCTTTCTTTGTTTTCATGTACAATGGTTGAGGAATTCGTAGCAAAGACAAGGATTTGAGTTTGCTAATCTCCAATCTTTTTCTCCAATTCTGTTTCGGATTCTCGATCCCTCTATTAGTCTTAGGTTTAGCAATTTATAGACTTAGATTTAGATTAGATTAAATAATATATTAATGTTAAATTGCTATTACAAATCAATTAGAGAATTGATTGAAGATTTGATTGGTTTTAGATTGATTCAATTCTATCATTAGAATTAGGTTTTCGATTTTGTAATGTATTTATACCAAATCTGTATGTAAATTCACATTAAATCAATACAATATTTTGCCAATTATTTGGTTCAAATTAATTTGATGCAAGAAATCTAAATTTTAGACTTTTGGTTATTAACTTAGGGTAGAAGATTAGGCAAGGGGAAAGGGTTTGAGAAACCCTAGTTGACCTTTGGTCAACTTCCATAATAAAACAAATAATTAAAATAAACAATAAAAATGAATAATAGTAGAGGTGTTGACCTCTAGCCCACCCAAAATATATATATATATATATATATATATATATATATATATATATATATATATATATATATATATATATATATATATATATATATATATATATATATATATATATATATATATATATATATATATTACAACTAATTTTGTCATAGACCACGAGGATTTAATAAGCCATTTTTAATATGAACACTTACATCATGAGTCCATTACATTATAGAATTTAGAAAAATATTTATATTTTGCAAAATAAATTGTAAAGAGTTTTATTATGATTTTTTTATATCTAAACTATAATGTTTATAAAGCTGAATATTAGTATGCATGAGAAATCAGTTAAATAAATGAGAATAACTAAAAAATCAATGTGAAATAATCTAACAATTCTAGTAAAATAAATTTTTGACTGTAACACTAAGGCGGACAAATTTGGAGTATGACAATTGTAACTTCACTTATGTGAATCCACTAATTAAGAAAAATAACGCAGATCAGAACATAATTTATGCGAATCCACTAATTATTATATTTTTTGTACAATTAAGAAAAATAAAAATAAATATATTTTAAATAATGTATGAATCCAAACACAAGAAAAAATTATTATTTTTTAATGATATGTTACTAATATTATTATTTTGATTTTTTTAAATTTAAGATACAATATTTTTAAGATAATTCATAATATATCAAAATTTGGAATATATAATATTAATGTAAAACAATTTTGGTAAAATAATTTTATTTTTCTTTTAAAAATATGTATTTTACTTTAAAAATAAATTTTTTTTTGTAAAATAATTTTGTTTTTCTTATTTACATTTTTAGTACATTTTGAAAACAAAAGTGTGTGTATTACACCAGTACCTGTGCGAATGCACGGGTAATACACCAGTGTCGTCTAAACGTATGGATAACCATATCCGAATTTATGCGAACCCCTGGGTTATTTTATTTTTTTATAGTTAAAGAAAATAAAAGTAAATATATTTAAAATGATATATGAATTTAAACACGGAAAAAATACGTTATTTTTTAATTATTTATGTTACTAATATTTTTGGTTTGATATTTTTTTTAATTTGAGATATAATATTTTTTAAGATAATATATGAAAATTAGAAATATACATTATTGATGTAAAACAATTTTGTTTTTATTTTAAAAATATGTCTTTCTTATAAAAATAATAAGTTTTTTTATAAAGTAATTTTGTTTTTCTTATTTATATTTTTATTATATTTTGAAAATAAAAGTGTGTATCACATCATTGATAGATTTAATTGAATCGAATAAACACAAATTATAGTATATTATATTATTATAGAATAATCAAGAATAATATGATCGGCGTACCTTTGAGAATTCTAGAGATTGCCATGTACCTTTTAAGATTATAGAGATTGCCGATGGAGGGAGTGAATATGAGAGGATTACTACCCTCATTGTCATTTAGAGTTTTCACGGTATGTTAGTCGTCTAATGAGACAATGCTCAAATAACTAAACGATCGAGGGCAGAGACCTCTCGTTAGGCTTAACTGAATGGTCCAATCCACCACGGTCCTTTCAGGCACAAAACTCAATTAAATAATTCATTAATAAGTGCTTAAAAACAATAGACCATAATTTATATTAATAATAATAATTAACAATAATTGATTATTGTTAATCTAAAATTGATTAATTAAATAATTAATTAAACATTCTCCCACTTGGATGACAATAATCAATTATTAAAATTATATAAATTTTAATACTAGAATGTTAATTATGGTCAAAACACTTGTTCACAAAATAAAAGTAAACTTCAACGTTGCAGAAATGAATCCGATAGGAAAAACAGATCATACAAGTCAAAGAAATATATTTTATATTAAAAAGATGAATTTAGAGAAACATGTTTCATAGGAGAAAAATATGTTATTAACCAATGGCCCAAGCATATGAAAATGTTATTGATAAACTCCCACTAACTCAAAATATCATAAGACTTAATCATATATATAAGTCCGTGTGGTCAGTGACTTACTAATGAGTTTTCACATTAAAGGTCATAGCATATCCACGTAGGTCTAAGAATAGTAATTACATATAGGTACTACCCTATTACAAGAGTAATTATATTTAATCATAAGTACCTTCATAACTCAATATCATACTCGATATGAGTATTAATATTTACTTGTACTTTCATATTATGACCTGACTAAAGTGAACTATTGAATATAGAATAACACATTCTGTTAAAGAATTATTATGTCTTTTCAATATTGACCTAAATATTAAATGATGTTTCTAGAGATTAAGAGAATAATATTTATCTCAGTATAACAGAATAAGACTTCTTAGAGTTATTGAATATTTTAAAGTCTTCTTAGAATATGTCATATTTTATATTGCATACAAGAGTATATGCTAATATGAGAATAATAATCTAAATTGTTTCAGGTTATATAATTGTATACACATGCACTTCTACTGATCTAATATGTATAAACATTTATCAGAATCCGCTGGTATTATATACTCTGATTATACAATGGGATACTAATTATATTTTTATTGCAAAACAATATAGAGAAATGGTTGTATAATATACCATCAATAGAATTTTACAAACTCAACCACATATTTTGCACATAAATAAAATATACAATTATTGATATAATTTCACATAAAAGAGTATGATGATCATATAAAAGGTTTACCATCATTTGTGTGACATCAAATACCTATAGTTTTAAATTGAATATAAGATTATATACTGTTAAATTGTAATTCATAGTGTCAAAGAAGATTTGATTTGTTTTAGATTTAAATAGATTTGATTTAAGTCTAAAATAGATTTGATTTGATTTGATTTAGTAACAAAAAGATATTTTGGGCTTTGGGCTTAGGGTGTAAGCTCAGTTATAAATAGAGGGGGTAACCCCTATTTTTCAAAGCAAGTCAAGTAAGTCAATTCATTGTAATCACAGAATTTGCAGTTGCAAGTGATTAAGAAAGTTTTCCACAGTTTGTGGGCAGAGAGAAACTCTGCAAAAATATTTGTCTTGTCTTCTTTTCTTTGTTTGTCTCATAATTAAATTGTCATTGTGGTAGAAATTCATCATAGACTTTGGTGGATTTCCAACATCTGGTATCAAGAGCTTTTGTTTCGATTCAATGGAAGTGTCAATCAAGAACGATTGAAGAATTCACGATGACAAGTTATGGGAATGCAAACTATCCAGCAACGCTACCAATTCTGAAAGTTGACAACTATGAGAATTGGTGCAAACAGATGAAAGTCTTATTAAGGTGTCAAGGTCTTTGGGACCTTGTAAAAGATGGAGTCGAAGCGCTTGGTGAAAACGCTTCAGAAGAAGAAAAGAAGAAATACACAGAATCTGAGAAGCTGAGTTATAAAGCATTATTTATAATTCATCAATGTGTCAGCCCAGACAATTTCGAAAAGATTAGTGATTCAGAATCTGCAAAAGAAGCTTGGGAGATCCTTGAGAAGTCTTTTGGAGGCGCTGAGAAGGTGAAAGAAGTGAGGTTACAAACTCACAAAAGGACCTATGAACTGCTTCAGATGGAAGACAGTGAAAACATATCTGATTTCTTCACTAGAGTTACAAAACTAGTAAATCAAATCAAGATATATGGAGAAGCGTTAACAACAAGTTGTTGTGTCGAAGATCTTGAGATCTTTAGCTCCTAAGTTCGACCACATAGTGGTGGCGATAGAAGAAGGGAAAGACTTGTCGAAATTGACAAAGGAAGAGCTTCAAGGGACGCTCGAATCTCATGAACAAAGAATGAACGAAAGAGCTGCAGGAAAATCAAAGAGTGATGTGGCCTTGCAGGCACATTCAGCAAAAGAGACCAAAGGCAAAGGAAAGTGTTTCGACAGAGGTAGAGGTGGCTACAACAAATCGAATGGTAGAAGAAACCAAATCGAAGGAGACGTGTCGAATCAAAGAAGACTATACCAAGGCAACCAAAGAGGTGGTGTTGCAAATAGAGGAAGAGGTGGTGGTCGAAAACCTGATAAGAGTCACATTCAATGTTACAATTGTCAGAAATATGGACACTATTCGAGTGATTGTCCAGAAAAACGAAAGAATCAAGAAAGTGATGCAAAGCTTGCAAAACATGAAGAAGAAGAAGAAGAAGAGATGATGCTGATGGTCACAACAAAAGATGAAGATAGATTCAAGGACCAATGGTACTTAGATTCAGGATGTTCATCACATATGTCTGGAAGGAAAGACTGGTTTGTCAATATAAAGCCCTCAATGAAAAATATGGTAAAATTTGCAAATGACAATACCCTGGCAGCTGAAGGTATTGGTGATGTTATGATTATGAGGAAAGATGGAAAAAGGTCAGTAATCTCCAATGTGTTGTACATACCAGGCATGAAGAGCAATTTGCTCAGTATAGGGCAGTTGGTCGAAAAGAATTATAAAGTGTCAATCGAAGATAAGTTGATGAGAGTCGTTGATGCAAATAGGAGATTAATCTTGAAGGCTCCTATGTCTCAGAATCGAACCTTCAAGATTGAACTAAATGTGATGGAGCACAAGTGCCTTTCGACTGCAGCTAGCAGAGATGAATGGATATGGCATTATAGACTAGGTCATCTCAACTTCAGAGACATCAGAGATTTGAAGAGAAGAAATATGGTTTCAGGATTGCCAGAAATTGACATTCCAAACGAGGTATGTGTGCAGGCGAAGCAACACAAGAATAGCTTCAGCAAGGATGCAGGAAGCAGATCGAAGGCTAGTCTTGAAGTCATATACTCTGATGTATGTGGACCAATCCAGGTGGATTCGATGGGAGGTAACAAATACTTTGTTACATTCATAGATGATTTCAGTCGAGAGCTATGGACTTACCTGATCAAGAAGAAAAGTGAAGTGATCGAAGTATTTACCAAGTTTAAGTCTATGGTCGAAAGACAAAGTGGTCGAAAGCTCAAAGTTTTGAGAACTGATGGTGGTGGAGAATATGTGTCGAAAGACTTCGACAGATTATGTGAAAAGGAAGGGATTGTGCATGAGGTGGTGCCACCCTATACTCCACAACAAAATGGAATTGCATAAAGGAAAAATCGAACCATCATGAATATGGTGAGAAGTATGTTGAAAGGCAAGAATTTACCTAAAGAGTTCTGGGGTGAAGTTGTTTCGACTGCAACATACATTTTGAACAGATGTCCTACAAAGAAGCTAGAAGGAATTACTCCAGAAGAATGTTGGTCTGGTGTGAAACCTAGCTTGAGTCATCTGAAGGTATTTGGATCTATTGCACATAGACATGTGCCAGATCAGTTGAGAAGAAAACTTGATGACAAGTCAAGTCAAATGATTCTAGTTGGATATCATTCGACAGGAGGCTACAAGTTGTTCGATCTAGTGAAAAAGCAGATTGTGATCAGCAGGGACGTGATCATAGATGAGTTCAAAGAATGGGATTGGACTGAAAATGTCAAGAAAGATTCAGTGGGAATCCTATTCGAAGAGCCAGAAACTCAAGTCGAAAGAGAAGTTCGACAAGAGGAACCAGCAGATATACCAAGTACAAGCAGACCTCAAAGAACAAGACGTATGCCTGCAAGATTGCAAGATTGTGTGATTACATCAGATGATGTAATAGATAATGAAGGTGAGCTGGTACATTATGCTTTCTATGCAGATGTCGAACCTGTTAATGCAGTTGAAGCATTAAAAGATTCGAAGTGGATGAAAGCAATGAACGAAGAAGTAAAGTCTATCGAAGACAACAACACTTGGTCACTTGTCGAATTGCCTCAAGGCAAGAAGGCAATTGATGTCAAGTGGGTATACAAAGTGAAAACGAATTCGGCAGGTGAAGTAACTCGACACAAAGCAAGACTTGTGGCGAAAGGATTTCTACAGAAAGAAGGAATAGACTTCGACGAAGTTTTTGCACCTGTTGCTAGGATCGAAACAATCAGGTTGGTTGTTGGTCTAGCAGAAATAAACAGTTGGAACATATGTCAGATGGACATAAAGTGTGCATTCCTAAATGGACCCTTAGATGAAGAAGTCTATGTTAAACAGCCAGTTGGATTTGTGAAACATGACGAAGAAAGAAAGGTGTACAGGCTACATAAAGCCCTGTATGGATTGAAACAAGCTCCAAGGGCTTGGAATAAGAAAATTGATAGTTTTCTAATGGAGAAGGAATTTGTGAAGTGCATAACTGAACATGGAGTATATGTAAGAAGAAGCAAGAGTAAATTGCTTATACTATGTCTCTATATAGATGATTTGTTGATAACAGGTAGCTGCAAGAGTGAGATCGAAGACTTCAAAGGTGATCTCAGCAAGGAATTTGAAATGTCTGATTTGGGTGAGATTTCATATTTCCTTGGTATCGAATTCTACAAGAGCAGTAGAGGTTTGATGATGCATCAAAGAAGATATGCAGGAGAAATTCTCAAGAGGTTTGAGATGGAAGAATGCAACTCAACTTCGACACCTGCAGAACCAAGACTGCAACTGTCGAAAGATGCAGATGAAGATGATGTTGATCCAACCCAATACAGAAGACTTATTGGATCATTAAGATATCTTTGTCATACAAGGCCTGACTTAGCATACAGTATATGTATGGTAAGTAGATTTATGCAGAAGGCAAAGGTATCACATCTAGCAGCAGTGAAGAGGATACTAAGGTATCTCAAAGAAACTTTCGATTATGGCATTTTGTTTCCTGCAGTTGATAAAGGAAAAGAATGCAAGTTAGTGGGATACACTGATTCGAGTTGGTGTAGTGATGCTGAAGATCGAAAGTCAACAGCAGGATATGTGTTTATGCTAGGTGGTGCACCAGTTGCTTGGAGTTCAAGAAAGGAACCAGTAGTGGCATTATCATCATGTGAAGCAGAATACATAGCTGCTTCTCTTTGTGCATGTCAAGCAACTTGGATGGTGAACTTGGTCGAAGAGATAACAGGGAAAAATCATGGAGCAATTACCATGAAGATAGACAGCATGTCAGCTATTAATCTGGAAAAGAACCCAATAGTACATGGTCGAAGTAATCACATCGAAATGAGGTTCCATTATCTTCGAGAGCAGGTAGCAGATGGGAAGATGAATTTTGAACACTGCAGAACTGAGAATCAGATTGCAGACATCATGACGAAGGGAGTGCAAGTCGAAGTATTCAGAAAGCTAAGAGCCATGATGAACATAGACAGTCTAGACACAATGAATTAGGTGGTGTGTTAAATTGTAATTCATAGTGTCAAAGAAGATTTGATTTGTTTTAGATTTAAATAGATTTGATTTAAGTCTAGAATAGATTTGATTTGATTTGATTTAGTAACAAAAAGATATTTTGGGCTTTGGGCTTAGGGTGTAAGCTCAGTTATAAATAGAGGGAGTAACCCCTATTTTTCAAAGCAAGTCAAGTAAGTCAATTCATTGTAATCACAGAATTTGCAGTTGCAAGTGATTAAGAAAGTTTTCCACAGTTTGTGGACAGAGAGAAACTCTGCAGAAATATTTGTCTTGTCTTCTTTTCTTTGTTTGTCTCATAATTAAATTGCCATTGTGGTAGAAATTCATCATAGACTTTGGTGGATTTCCAACATATACAACATCTTAATAACTCACTCAAATCTCAAATGCTACAATTATAATCACACAAATTCGAGAAACATACTATGTTATGCGCAGCAGAAAAATATGAGACTTAATTTTAACTATTATTGAGGATATAACACAAATAGTCATAAATTTTTATTACTAACATAAGACTATAATATCCTCAATATAAGTCTCCATAAAATAATATTATATTAAATAAATAGTTTTCCATTTCTAATATAATTGACATGTTAAATTCTCCCACTTGATAGATAATAATAGTTGAATTATTAATTTAAGAGTTTGTAAAATATTAAATATATATATTCAACTACTTTATCTATCACACAATTATCATATCAAACATTTACATAATAACAAAGAGAATTGAAATCCATTTTAATAAAAAATAAGATTTAAAATAAATTATTGAATTTCATAAAGGATTACATGTTTTTAAAAAGATTTTCTTGTTATTTTAATCTCAAATGAGAATATCAACAATAATAAATAAGAAATTTAATAATATACAAATATTACGTCACAAAAAAAAACCTAATACCAATAGGATATTCGAATCATAACTTATATAATTATAAATCACAAGTACATTGAACCAAAATAAATTTTATTAATAATAATATATCGATTGGGTATAATTATTATTAATATAATATTTATTATAATTAAAATGAATTTAATTAATTTACATAATAAAATTTGTAACGATAGGCGAGTTACAATCATACAAATTAATATTAAATAATTAAATTACAAAATAGAACTAACGAAATAATTTTATTCGAAATATTATAAAAAATAATTGTATTTAAAAATGAAATTTATTAACAAGAAATCTACAAAAGATTACATAGTTCTAAATTTCTAAAATTATTCTACATAATAAAAATATATAATATTTAAACAAATATCTCTTTATATAAAATTATTCATACGGTTTTAAAAGTAAATAAATTATATTAACCTCCTTGCTCTAGAGTTATTAAACTTTAATAACTTTAAAGTATCACAATATCATTTCAAATAGTTCATAAGTCATGAACAAACTATTACAACAAAACAAACTCTAATAATAATAATAATAATAATAATAATAATAATAATAATAATAATAATAATAATAATAATAATAATAATAATAATAATAATAATAATAATAATAATAATAATAATAATAATAATAATAATAATAATAATAATAATAATAATAATAATAATAATAATAATAATAATAATAATAATAATAATAATAATAATAATAATAATAATAATAATAATAATAATAATAATAATAATAATAATAATAATAATAATAATAATAATAATAATAATAATAATAATAATAATAATAATAATAATAATAATAATAATAATAATAATAATAATAATAATAATAATAATAATAATAATAATAATAATAATAATAATAATAATAATAATAATAATAATAATAATAATAATAATAATAATAATAATAATTAGTTGATACGATACAAGGATAATATAATTTTAAAATATAAATAAAATCATTATTTTATTTTATAAATAAAATAAATATTATAAACTATTGTATCATAGAATAAATTCGTTTATATCATACCGAACACGATTGTAAAAAAAAAAAACTAGTGGTTTTCGGCTAAATCAGATCCTTTTATCAAGCATGATCCAAATTGATCTCACCACTGTTTATCATTCTTTTTTAATTTATATATAACTGCAAACAGGTGAGACACTTCAGTAACTCATACTCTCTCAATTTTTATTTATAAGTAAATTTTAACTTTTTAAATTCATTAAATAATTAATATATTTAACCAATATATAATTTAAATATATCATTTATTTAATGAATCTAAAAAATCAAAATTTTGTTATAAAAGAGAATAGAGAAAATATCATCTATCCTTTTTTATTTATTTATTTGACATGGCAGAACAAATTTCCCACAATTTATTTGAACCCAGATAAATTAAACATTATGCACAATTATAATTACATGTATTAAAATAAAAAGACTAATAATTGGCATACAATCACCAAATCACATATACAGAGTTACCATCAAAATTAATTATCATGATGTAATATTAAATTAAGAATAATGTAATACTAGCATTTTAATCACATAATATGATTCGGATCTTGCTAGAATTTTATGGTTTGATCAGCCATGACATAAAACAAATATTAGGCTTAAAAATACAATTCAAATGAAAAAAAAAAAATAGCCATAATTGTACGAGGAATTGTATTCAAAACCGTAACCAATTTCCGTAAATTCAAATTTAAGAATGCTCGATTAAAATAGTTTATGATTCTCAAATTAATCGATATGATTATCATATATTTAAAGATTTCATAAAATAATTCAAATTTTAAAATTCAAGAATTTAAATTTATAATCAACCAAATATTCTTGAGTGAAATATATATAATAAAATCTGAACGTAAATGAAATAATAATCTCTTTCTATAAATAAAGTAAAATATTAAATTTATTTTATAAAATGAAATCAAACTTTAATACTATGAAACAAAATAATGATGTATATTAAAACTATGATTATTAAACGTGGGATTGGTGTTCACGCCTTTTTTTCTCTTCCGTACAGCAGTAGTTGTAGGTACCTTAGTTAGGTACATGAACGTTTTCTAAAAAATAGGTCAAGATAATTTAACACAATAATAGGTTAGAAAATGAACCTAATTTGAAACGAGACTAATCATTATATGTTGGTGCCACGGCGGTAGAAGGTAAATCATATGAAATGCAATTCATTGGCAAAACATGTGTCAATTGGCAAATTGGTTAGTAAAATCACACAAATAGACCATATAATAATGAACAGTCAATCCATCATATATAATATCAAACCAACGATGATAAGGAAATTTCTTACCCCATCCTATATAAAAAAGAGACATCTTATATAATTTCGAAATTGTTTTTCAAAAATTAAAAATGTATTTTCGATTCGTATCATATTTTGCACGAAACATGTTGAATGTGGTTTCACCTTTTAAAATGCAAAAAAACGATACTAGAGATATACTTCCGGTTATGTTCTTGACTGGGCATGTCCTTGGCCCAACTCCATGTGAGATCCAATCCAATTGTGTCGTCCAAGACATGTTGATTGATATCGTCCTTGATACCGACGGGCAGCAACTACTCCCCGCGAGGAGACACAGCTCACTGCACGGGGAGGAACCTAGTTATCCCTAGGAGGATCATCGCCGGTCAGAAGGACCTCGAGATCTCGCTATAATCCTCTCCTCGACCATAGGGGTCCTATCACACGATATCACGATCAGTAGGGGCATCCATGATGAGCAGAAGCACCTCACGAGCATCCTCCTCGTAGGGCTGACTATCAATGTCTCCGAATATCACGGAGTCTTCGTGGCCCCGGAAATATCGCATCCATATCCTCCTGATCTTGCGGAACAAGTCATCCAGGTAGGGGATCACGTGTGGGTCCCTACTACTCACGTAGGACCTAGTAGTCTCCACGTTGGGCCTGTCTAACCAGCCCAATGGGGAGACCTTGACCCAGCGCTGGAGGCTATAAATACCCTCCCTTACGAGAGGGTCAGGTATTGAACATATCTTACTCACATACTTGCTCGCTTATTCTAGAACTTACTTTGGCATCGGAGTGTCTTGCAGGTACCCCACCAACTTACTCTCAACTTCTGCTCGAGCTAGCTGTGACGGTCCATTCTGATCAGGTACGATCAGTGGCACCGTCTGTGGGAACTTGCTTCCCCGTCTTCCATTTACACAAGACAAAAGCTAAACCACTCTTTTTTGACCGTCATGGTTGATCAAACAGTGGAAAACAACATGAATGACCGTCTCGTCGACGCCAACAATAGTGCCACCGACAATAACATTAGCGTCAACAACACTGGCCCCGTCGACCACAATGCTGCTCCCATTAGCCTCAACACCGGTAACAACATCAACACCGGCCACCCCAGTATACCCGGCCTCTCAGAGTACATAGACGGGCTGACTTCCTTATCATCGTCACTGTCCTAAAGATTCAAAGATGATCGGTCACCTCCTCAGAACTACCAACCCAACCAGTTCCAGGAGGTCCTTATTCCCGTCAGAGCAGATGCCACGATCGGGGCACTATTTGCTGCAATAAACCAAACAAATTATCTAATCTTCTCTCTAGGAGAGAGATTGAGGGCGCTCGAAGATGCCCGGAGAGCCCCCAGAAGACATAGGAGGCCCCATTCCCCTCCTTCTCGCCAAGTAGAGGAACATCTCCAATCTCCCCCGCAGAGACGCAAGTGGGACGCCTCTCGAAGTCCCTCTCCCCGACCAATCGGACGACTCCCCATATTGGAGAGGGACCAGCTCATAGACACGGGGAGACGCGATCACATCCCATCGCATCAAGAGCAAAGACCCCCTGGAGACAGGAACAGGGGAAATAACAAGCGACCGTACCGCTTGAGGAACGCTCCACGCGACCAGGGTCACCATAACCACCACTACAACATAAATCATTCTCGCTCGCTAGACATGAATGACGAGGACGACCCCCGCGGTCCCTTGTCACAAGCCATTATGGAGGCACCCATCCCCCTCGGGCATGGAGAAGCCTCCCCATCTGAAGGAGTACGATGACATTGCCGATCCAGTTGACCATATAGACAGGTTCGAGGCAATGCTGCATTATCACAATGTTGGGGGACCAATCAAATGTTGGTTGTTCCCCACGACTTTGAGGAAAGCTGCGATGGATTGGTACAAGAGTCTCACCCCAGGGTCAATCACCTCTTGGAGAAATTTGAAGAGCCAGTTCATTAGTTCGTTTACTGCTTCACGTCGACACCCAAAGACTGAAGCAGCCCTCGAGGCTATCGTCCAGAGACACGACGAGACCCTCAGGGAATTTATTGATCGGTTCAACTGGGAAGTTATCCAGGTCCCCTGCACCGATCACATGAAGAGATACCTGCTCGAGAGGGGATTCCTCCCGAGCACCGAATTCAGAAAGGCCGTTGGCATCGAACCACCTCGGACATTCGATGCCCTCATCGAGAAAGCCATAGCATATATGGACTATAAGGAAAGGGGGGCGGCCAATAGAGCCTGGGACCCCAGAAATCGTGAATCAACCAGCAATTCGCGACAGCAAGACTCTGGTCCTCCTCGGCAAACTAGCGAGAAGAGGAGGGATGACAAACCCCGAGACCCTCGTGAGAAAAGAGGACCCTCGGGGAGGTTTACCGAGTACACTCCGCTAACGACTACCTGCGAGTGCATCTTAGCGGAGTGTGCTAACACTAATTTCAAGGACGGAGGCGTCAAGCGTCCTCGCTCCGCTTCTGCTAAGCTCGGGGCTGATCGGAGCAAATACTACCAATAGTATCGAAGTCATGGACACTTGACCGAAGACTATGTCCATCTCAAAGATGCTATTGAGAGCCTTGTCAAAGGGGGAAGACTCGGGAAATATCGGCACGACGAAGCCCCTCGTCGAGATGCCCACAACACGAAGGAGAGGATGCCCGACCATCAGACGAGACGATCCCCATCCAGACAACATTCTTCGTTCTAAGACCGGAGGACTTCTATGTCCTTGAAGATATCAAAGAACCCTTGACCATGCACAGTAGGTGGGAAAGGTTCCCCTCCGCCATGGTCATAAATGGTGGGGGATTCAACGATATAACCATAAACTCTGCAAAGAGGAAGTTGGACGAGCTGGTCGACGCCCCCCCCCCCCCCCCCCCCCCCCCCCGCAAATGGTGACCTTCGAGAGGGTCAAGGGCAGATCGGAGCCGATTACCTTCTACCTCGAGGAATTTCTCAGAGGGCCCCCCAATTTAACCATCCCTCTTCTGATCAGAGTGAGAATGGCTAACTTTGATGTTTATCGTGTATTGGTCGATGAAGGAAGTTTCATCGACATGATGTATAGCCAGCTTTTCAGAACCCTGCAGCTCGACGACTCTCACCTTTCACCATACGTGGGGTTCAACCTGCAGAGCTTTAAATGCTCGACCTCCAAGCCATGGGGGCAAGTGGAGCTCATGGTCACCTTCGGCGAGGATACTACCACCAGACAAGTCAAGGTGCGCTTCCTAGTCATTGACTGCCCATCTTTCTACAACTGTATCCTAGGGA
The DNA here is from genome assembly GCA_948472305.1 of Vicia faba. Lineage (NCBI taxonomy): Eukaryota > Viridiplantae > Streptophyta > Magnoliopsida > Fabales > Fabaceae > Vicia > Vicia faba. The sequence continues at coordinate 1,117,119,814 of OX451738.1, read as the reverse complement.
GACCGACACTGGCAGAGTTTACCGTTGTACCCTCCACCGTCTATCTGAAGATGAAGTTCTATACAAAAAGGGAACGCGTCGCCACCATCCAGGGCGACCTAGAAGATTCCCGAAGATGCTTCAATGCATCTGCAAAGGGACAAATCACGGTCGACACTGGAATACGGCCCGCCAAGAGATCCGCCACGATGCAACCAGAGCCAAAGCCCATCAAGGAAGAAGTGCAGAGTGCTCCTCCAAAGGTCGAATCAATATCATTGGACACCCGCTTCGACCAAGACGAAGCACCCAACAGTGAGCAGGGGCTCCTCTGACCAATTCTGGATAGGGACTTCGAGCTCGTCCCTCTCGGTGAAGACCTGAACAAAGGGGTGAAGATTGGTACCAAACTCCTCGACCTGGCGAGGAAGCATATCAAGGCTTGCTTGAGGGAGAATGTGAACCTGTTTGCGTGGAGTGCTACAGATATGCCCGATCTCGACCCTGAGTTCTCCTGTCACTAACTCGCCATTGATCCAGCCGCTAGGGTAATAGTACAACATAGGCGTAGGCAGTCCCCCGAGAAAACGGAGGCTGCTGAAAAAGTTGTAAAAGATCTCCTAGAGGAAAATTTTATTTTTGAAGTCCGGTATTCAACTTGGATGTAAAATGTTGTACTAGTTAAAATGAATAATGGAAAATGGCATATGTGTGTTGACTATACCGATCTTAACCGGGCATGCCCCAAAGATGCATTCCCCTTACCTAATATTGACATACTGGTCGACAACTCAATTGGATATAAAATTTTATCCTTCTTGGACGCCTATTTGGGCTATAACCAAATCCCAATGGCAATGAGCGACAAACACTTCAATGCCTTCATGACCAGCTCGAGCAATTATTACTACAACGTAATGCCCTTCGGTCTGAAAAACGCGGGGCAACATACCAGCGGATGATAAACAAAGTCTTCCGCAACGAGATCGGAGATATGCTCGAGGTTTACATGGACGACATGATCGTTGTTGTACCCCAAAATTTTCCCTCTCATTTCTCAATAAATCTCTCATAAGATCTCCATTAATTCAAGACTACACAGGGTTTGATCAGCTCAAGACATCTCCTCAGCCACTGACAACTCAAAATTAGGGTTTGAGTTTGTACAAGGACAATTGAACTTTCAAGGCCTCAAATGACTTTCATGGATCATTAGGAACCCTCAAGATTTCTCATGTCAAGTTTCAAGTCTTGGATCACATTTTTGCTCAGTCAATTGATCAGTTGACCTAAAATCAGTTGTATTGGGGAAAAAGTCAACTGTGGTCAATTTGCAGTCAAAATTCATAATTTTTGATCCATATCAACATCATGAAATCATATATGTCAATTGATCAAGTTTGGATCACAATTCCTCAAGAAATTTGATTAGATCATCAAAAGGGCAAAATGGTCAAAATTAGGGTTTTGACTGAGGAGGTTCAATTTTTGACTTTTGACCTAACAATTGACTTATTGGTTTAAAAAATAATCTCAATGATTCAAATACATCATTTTAGCCTAATGGTATGGCTCAAAACATTTCTCAAGATCAATTGATTGATAATTGAATTTCAGCCAATTGATGAAAAGCCAATTGTACACTGAAAAGTCAAACTTTGACTTTTTAATCAAAATTAAGTTTCAAAGATTACAACTCATCAAGACATGTCAAAATATGAAACTTGTTCATCAAGGAATTGAAAAGTCAAAATTCATCTTTGAAAAGTCAAATTTCCAAGACTTAGAATTTTTTCTATGTGTTGGAAAGTTAACATTTTTTCACAACTTTGTGCCAAATTTCCACCATGATGCAAGATAATTCAAGGGAAACTTCCAACATGAAAGTTGTAGATCTCAATGAGATATAAAACGTTGTATGGAAGAACGTTTTCTAGAAATGCTTGGATTTCAAGTTATGAATTTGTGAAGACATGTTCATGAACTTAAAACACTTAGTGAAATTTTGCCCTAGTTAGGCAGATTTTTGGTACCAACTTCATGGCAACTTTTCACCTAGTTCCAAGATGAATCTTCAAAAATTTCCAACATAAAGGTTGTAGAGGATGTTACAATATTTCCAAAATGTCCAATAACTCATTGATATCATACTTGAGCTAAGAGAATTGAAGGTAAGAAGTTAGGGTTTCAAACTTGTTTTTCAAGTCATTTTCATGATGAACATTTGATCTAATCCATAGCCATGTTGCATAATCCTCACTTTGCAGGCCTCAAACTTTTTTGTCACTCCTTAATTTAATTTTTACACAACTAATTGATCAATTGTCCAATTGATTCAAGCATTGTCCAAAGCATTTTGCCATTTTAGGGAGAAAGTCACCATTTCCATTCTTGTAAAGCAAGCTTTATGCACAAAGCCAGCTTCTTGAGCTCCTAACTTGTTCTCTTTAAGTACACTCCATCCACAAAGTCAAAAGAAAGCTTGTTTAAATTTTAACCACTCTACAATAGCAAGTACAAAGGCATGGAAACTTGTTTTGTCAAGAAAATCACATGTTGAGTTTAAACATGTAAATTCAAATTTTGACTTGTATTAGCACACAAAACCTTTTGCTTATAAATAGAGACACTATTTTCAAGATAAGACACGAATACTAAGACCCTGAAACTCTCTCAAACACTCACAAACCAGAAATTTCTCAAAAAACACCATTGATACACAATTCTGACCTTGAACTTGTATCTCTCATTTTCCTCCTGCGTTTTCCCTCAAATTCATTTGCAAAGCTTCTATACCTCAAATATAGTCCATCCATGTCCTTGTTCTGGAACTGTAACACCATTTTCATCAACCTCCATAACCAAAAAACAGAGTCTGCAAGTTGACTTCTCCAGACCATTCCAGCCATCCACAACTCAAGCTAGGCATTGCATTAGCTTCCTGGAAACTTGAGGAAGCTAACCTGATCATCACAACTCCTTGAAAGTAGCTCAAACTCATTTCACGATTTCTAGTTTTGAGGTATTTTTTCTGAACTTCTATCTCTTCATACAAGCATCATTTGATTCTGATTTGTGAAGATAAAATATAGATATCATTGCCCTGAAGTTGTACATGTCCATAGTTTTCATTTATATTGATTGAGCTTAGATAATTTTAGGTTTGAATCTATGAAAAAAGTTAGGTCAGGATTTGGTACTTTTAGAAATTCATGCTCATCTTTGAGAATTAGCTTAAGTTATTTACATATTCAGAATCGTGGTGAAATTTCTAACAAGTTTTATGTTGGAAGTTTTGTGAATGGATGAGAAATGAGTGAGTTACAGGAACCCTGACTGGAGGTTGAATATGAAGTTTATTTCTGGAACTTGTTTTGTATTATGTATTTATTGTTTCAGTTAAGTTAACAGATGTACAACCACCCTAGTGGTAAAGGCAACGCACGTTTATGGTCAAGGTCATGGGTTCAAGTCTCAGCGTTGCCTTTTGTTATATTTTTCAACATTTTCTTTCTTTTTTTTGTTACAAACAATCAGCGCCCTGGGCCATTCCTCATTGGACCTTCCCATTTTACTGCACCACACCTCTTGTATACTTATCACACGTAGGCCCACTTTTTTTATTTTGTTTATTTTTCTGCTTACAAAAATCCCATTGGGCCAGACTTCAAAACTGTTTTTTCTAACAAACTCCCAAATTCCATTTCAAACTCCCCCTGACTTTTATTTTTATATTTTCTTTTATTTTCTTTTTCTTTATTATTTTTATTATTAGTAGTATTAATATTATTATTTTTATTAATAAAAATCCAAAAAATTAGTTTATTTATTTATATATTTAATATATTTATATTCATGTATATTTTATTCCTTTAAAAAACAAAAGACAAAAATATTTTCTTAAACAAATTTAATTCTTTTTCTTAATAAATTAATAATTAGATTTAGGTTTAGTTATTTTCTTTAAAATTAACTTAGAATTTAGGTTTTATTTTAATTAATTAATTTTCATATTATTTTTATTAAACTTAAAACATTTTCTTAAAAAACTCTAAAAATGCTTTCTAACTTAATTTCCTTTCTTAATTAGTTTAGGTTTAATAATAATTTTCTTTTAGGTAATTAGGTTAAAACCCTTTTCCTCAAAAAACCAAACAAAATCAATTTCTTTTCCATTTATAGCCTTGTATATTATATTTATTCATTTCTTGTACAATATTCAATATGGTTGTAATAGATAATTAGGTTTAATTTCTTGCAATCCCCATTTGTAAACTTGTATACCCCATCCCCCTAATGATGTAATAACGTAGTAATTTTACTTTATGCAATTTACCGCTTTCATATAAATGCTAGTAATTAGGGTTTGTATGAAAAGATAAAATCAACAAGTAGATAACCCTAATCAAAGATTAAATGCATGCAAATCAAACACACTATTCACACGTGCACCCTTGGGGTAATTCCACTTGTTGCCTTATAAAAATGGTCATGTTACGCATGTGGGATGTCTTAGCAAAAACAATAAAAAAAATACAAGATCATAGTCCCTCGATGACGCTACAAATGTTGCCTTTCAAATGATCTTAAATAGAAATACTAAGATATCTTACAACATTGCTATCATGACTATACGATAACCCACGCCCGTCCCTTTACATCCAAAGATAAGGCTTCTTACCAATCAATGGTAAGATAGCAATATCAAAGGAGTAGAAGAAATGAACAAAAGACTTTTGAGTAGGTAGAAATGTTCTTAGTTGCTTGCTCACTTTCAAAAAAACAAACATCCTTGCTCACTTTCAAAACAAACACTTTCAAAACAAACAAACACTTTCCAAACATAAAATATTTTCAAAAAATCCAACACTTTGTATACGTTCTTACGAACGAGAACCATTACAAAGTTTGCCTAAACGAAGGCGTCTTTTCAAAAGTACTTTCAAAAACCACCACAAAGCACATTTTCAAACAAAAGCAAGTGATCTAGAAAGCAACTAAGATACCATAGATAACTATGGATGAAAAGGGTGCTAACACCTTCCCTTTTCATAATCTACCCCCGAACTCAAGAAATAATCTCAAAGGTCTTTTCTGTTCTTTTCAACCTTTCCTTTTGGATAAAAGAAAAGTCGATGGCGACTCTTGCTAACCGCAACAATTGCAATCAAATGCAAAACATCCCAGGTCAGTTCTCCCACCGTATTACAATCGTCAAATCTCGAGTAGACACCAACCATACTGCTCATCTCAGAAAAGTCTTTGCCCAAGCAAGGCAATGCAGAATGAGGTTCAACCTCGAGAAATGCACCTTCGGGGTTAAGGCGGGCAAGTTCCTCGATTTTCACTTTATAGAATGAGGGATCAAAGCCAACCCCTACAAGTGTTGGGCGTTCTCTAACCTCCCTACATCTAATTCAAAAAAATCCATACAACTCCTGAACGACATGCTCGCCCCGCTCTCATGTTTCGTGGCGAAATCCGCTCAACACACCCTTCCATTTTTCAAACTCCTACGCAAGGAGGCAGCTTTCGAGTGGACCGAAGAATGCGAGCAAGCCCTCCTCCATCTCAAGCAGAGCCTTTCTCAACCTCCCATACTATCACGACCATTAGATGGGGAGACCTTGTTCTTTCATTTGGTCATCTCCGTCGAAGCCGTCAGTGTGGCCCTCATTCACGAGACTCCTGACGGCCAAAAACCTGTGTATTTCACGAGCAAAGCGCTTCAGGGACCCGATGTCAGATACCAATAGATTGAAAAGGTGGCCTTGGCCCTCGTCATCGTGGCGAGAAGGCTCAGACACTATTTCCTCGAACACACGATCGTCGTGCAAACAGACCAGCCCGTGAGACAACTCCTAGGCCGACCAGATATGGAAGGTCGAATGCTAAAGTGGTCCTTGGGGATTTTGGAGTTTGATATCCAGTACAAAAGCATGAAGGCTCTAAAGGCCCAAGCTCTGGACAAATTCGTCGTGGAGATGACCACTCACAACCACCCCGCAGGGAAGGAGCACAAGTGAACCATTTTTATGGATGAAGCCTCCAGCTCGACGGGGAGTGGACCAGGAATTCTCCTCGAAAACAAGGAAGGCGTTGTGATCGAACACTCTCTCACTCTCTCCTTTCCGACCTCGGACAATCAGGTAGAATACAAGGCTTTTCTCGCAGGATTGAGGCTAGTCGAAGATCTCGGTGCGCGAGAAATACGCATTTTTACTGATTCCCAACTTGTCGCATCTCAAGTTCAAGGGGGATACTAGGCTAAGAACAACAGCCTCATTGAGTATTTGAACTTGGTTATATAACATATGAAAAAGTTTGACCGGGTAGAAATCGCACACGTACCACGCGAACAAAACACGCAGACCGACATACTTTTAAAGCTCGTGAGTACAAAGAAGAAGGGTGGGAACAAATCAGTCATACAAGAGTCCCTGTCTCGCCCGAGCATTGAAAGGTCCACGACTCTACTCGAAGTGAATACCATTGGGGACAGCTCATGCTGGATGACCTCGGTGCTCAATTTTCTAACGAAAGGGATTCATCTTTGTTCTTGTTTTGTAGGATATGGATTCACTTCGCAGGAAAACTATTCAAGTCAATCTTGTAAGGATCCCTCCACAACTTAAGAAGCTAGCTTCAAGGATTCCTGAAAACTCTCCATTCACCGAGAGACATGGTCGCCTACTCAACTTGGTCACCTCCAACACATAGGAGGATATGATAAAGGTGCTCTTTCAGTTCTTTGATCCTTTACACCATTGCTTCACATTTCCCGACTATCAACTTGTGCCTACTTTGGAAGAATTATCCCAACTCTTGAGGATTCTCATTCTCAATCAACTACCTTTCAATGATATGGAAAGAGACCCAAAGCCAGAAGAGATTGCTCAAGCTCTACACTTGCTCTCATCTGATATCACAACTCATTGGGAAACAAGGAGTGGTGTCAAAGGTTTCTTAGCAAAGTTCTTGTTTGATAAATCCCAAAATTATTGGAATTCCTTGGACTTGAAAGCCTTTGAGGAAATTGTGGCTCTCCTCATCTATGGGATGGTTTTGTTTCCAAATTTTGACCAACTCATAGATGTCAACACCGTTAAAATCTTCATATCCCGCAATCTGGTGCCTACATTGCTAGGAGATATCCTACACTCTTTTCACACTCGCACAATGAGGAAAAGAGGTGTCCTTATGTGTTGCACTCCTCTCTTGGAAAGATGGTTTATTTCGCATCTTCCCCAATCTGTATTAAAAAATGAGCAAGGTTCAATGTGGTCACAAAGGTTGATGACGCTCAAACATTCAAACATTCATTGGTGCTCCCGATCCAAAGAGAATGTTATCATTGTCGATCGTTATGGAGAATTTCCTAATGTCCCTTTACTTGGCATTACGGGAGGTATCACCTACAACCCATGCTTAGCCTTAAGGCGGTTTGGTTACGCCCGAAGGGATGGCCCACATGAGATGCTGATTCAAGGTTTGGTATTTGACTACGACAACAACGATCAAGGTCTCCGCCAGAGGTTTGTCCGAGCTTGGAGGATGTTGAACAAGGTAGATAGAAAGACATTGGGGCACAAAAATTCCATCCCTCTTAAGCCTTACCTCAAATGGGTACGAACTCGTGCTCAGAGTCTTATGATGCCTTACTCCTCCAGTCTCCCAGTAATCATTGAGCCTATCATGGAAGGAGATGTTCCATACACTATCCTACACCCTGATATGTCCACCTCTCTTGAAGACCTACAAAGAGATTGGATACAACTCAAGGGGGAGCGAGATACTTTCGAAGCCCAATTCTACGCAAGCGAGAAGAAGGTTTTGGAACTCACTAGGCTATTTCATGAGGAGCAGACTCTCAATGCCTACATTGCACCAAAGAGGATGCGTACTACCTTTCCATCTTAGAGTTTTTGTATTATTTTGCCCAAGGAGAATTGGTGTACTCAAGCTTTAATTTATTAATATAACGTGTGTTTCCTTTTTGTCTAAAACAAATCTAAATCTTAAAATCCTTGAAATCATTACATATGCATATACCATTCATCATGACATAAGCAGGTCTTTTGCAACAAGTCTCCTCATCTCTCTACTGTTTATTTCAGCAAGATGGATCTCGAGCAAACAGTGAAAGACCTCCAAGCTCAGAATACACGGTTCAGCAGTTGCTCTTGACCCTAGCCAAAGGACAAGAAGAGTTGAAGACTTTGCTAGCTGAGGAAAAGAAAAAGAAAACAAAGAAGGTAACCGGAGTCTTAAACATGGGAAGAAGATTTCATGGGCAGACAAGAAGGATCTTAGATTTTGCAACGACATCCGGTGAAAGAGACAATCAAGATGGGAAAGGCAAGGAAACAGTTGTCCCGTCAGAATCAGAAGAGGAAGAGGAAGAAGAGGACTACTCTGAAGAACAATACCCTCCAGTTAATGACAAGTATAAACATCTCGAGGAGCGGCTGAGTGCGATGGAAATCTAAAAAGTGCCTGGTTTGGACTTTGAGGAATTGGGGTTAGTATCGAGGATTGTCATTCCTACAAAATTCAAAGCACCTATATTCGCCAAATATGACAGAGTCTTATGCCCTAAAATGCATCTCCGTTCATATGTAAGGAAAATCCAGCCCCATACCGCTGACAAAGACTTATAGGTACATTTCTTCCAAGACAGCCTGTCTAGAACTCAACTTAACTGGTTTTACCAACTAGAAAGAGCCAACGTTCACAATTGGGAAGATCTTGCTGCATCCTTCTATAAACAATACCAATACAATGTTGATCTCGCGTCTACCCGTACTCAACTCCAGAGTATGGCCATGGTTTCCAATGAAGGTTTCAAGGACTATGCGCAAAAATGGAGAGACTTGGCTGGAAGAGTTCAACCCTCTCTATCTGAGAAGGAATTGGTAGACATGTTCTTGGGCACCTTGTCTGGTCCCTTCTTCAATCATTTAATTGGAAGTTCATCTGCAGGTTTTACTGAACTAATATTGACCGGAGAAAGGGTAGAAGCCGGTATAAAGAGTGGGAAGATTCAGAAAGATACATCCTCCCCTGCTGCCATAAGGAAGCCATTTATCGGAAAGAAAGAAGTGGTTGTTGTTTATCCTCAAAGAAATCAAGATATGGCCGAGCGCCGACCAATGGTGGGGGCTGTTATGATTCCTAAACTGGCGCCTGATCAGCAAAGAAACAATCAACCAAGAATGGAAAGGCCAGTCAGACAATTCACCAGAATTAACATGACCCCATCTCAGGTATTACCGCATCTACTAAGATCCAATTTGGTGACCTTGAAAGAAGCTCCGAAAAACCCCAACACAACATATCCTCACTATCATCCCAATGCCCGTTGTGTATACCACTCTGAAAGTCCCAGCCACGACACTAATAACTGTTGGGCTCTAAAGAACAAAATACAAGATCTCATTGAAGCAAAAGAGATTGAATTCGATGCGCCCGAAAAGCCAAATGTCATTTCTGCCCCTATGCCCAGACATGGCCATAATACCAATGCCATTGAAGAAGAAATGTTTGTTACTTCAGTTGATGAACTTATGACTCCACTTCTGACTATTAAAATGAACTTTGAATGTCGGTGTGTTCCCGAGCTGTGATGAAGTTTGACATTTCTGTTTGTCTTCACCAACTAGCTGTCCTTTATTGAAAGCATGCGTTCAGTGCCTAATAGATAACAAAGAAATTTTATTCGAGAAGACTTCTGTTCCACCTGTTCCTTTTGAAGATGTTTCTATCATTACCATTTCCGCCAATTCTTCTAAGGTCTCCACCAAAAGACCTGTTAGAATTACATCAGTTCCGAAAGCAACTCCTTTAATAATTACAATGCCAGGACCAGTCCCATATTCGTCAAACAAAACCATACCATGGAATTATGGAGGGGATGTCTACTACCATGGTATCAAGCAGGACTGGCCAGCCGCCGAAGATTCAAGCTCTGAGAAAGTCAACTTCGACATCAGAAATATTGCAGGAACTAGTAAGATTACCCGAAGCGGAAGGATATTCTCTCTATAAATTGCTCCCCCAAAAGCAGTCTCTGGACCCGTAATCATTCCTGTTGTTACTCCCGGTCCTACAATCATCTTAGCCAATACTCCAACTAACAAAGCTGTTACAACCCCTGTTATCATTCCTACCGACACTCCTACTACCGAGTTAACCGAGACTCGAGGTAAAAGTATTCTGATTGAGCCTGTCCGGATGAAGGCTCAGTCATTGACTATCCCTGAGACCTCCCGGAAAGAGATGGAGGGAATTCTGAAGATCATAAAAAGAAGCGACTACGATGTAGTTGAACAACTGGGGCAAACTCCCTCTAAAATTTCCATGCTGGCATTACTACTATGTTCTGAGGCGCATGCAAAAGCCTTGGTAAAATTCCTGAAACTGCCCATGTACCCCAAGAGACATTTGTCGATCAGTTTCAAGACTACATAGCAAGTTTGACTGCAGATAATGATCTAGGTTTTTCGGATGCTGATTTAACACCAAGAGGAAGGAAGCATAATGAGGCATTTCATGTCTCAGTTGAATGTAGAAGCACAACCTTGGCCCATGTTTTGGTAGACACTGGCTCATCTCTGAATGTATTGCCTAAAAAAGCTCTTGATAGGCTTGACTGTGAGAGATTAACATTGAATCCAAGTAACATAGTGGTAAGGGCTTTTGACGGCTCGAAAAGGATGGTACATGGGGAGGTAGACATTCCCATAAAAGTTGGAACACAAACATTTGATTCAACTTTTTACGTAATGGATATCCGTCCCTCATATTCTTGTTGGCTAGGACGACCACAGATTCACAATGTCGGTGTTGTCACTTCTACCTTGCACCAAATGCTCAAATATCTGATTCAAGGGAAGATTATCACCGTTCATGGAGAAGAAGAGTATATGATCAACCTTCTCAATTCCTTCAAATATGTGGAATTAGATGGTGAATTTATTGAAACTCAATTTCAACACTTTGAAGAGGTCCTGCAAGATGTGTCAGTAACCAAGGTTGTTCTCAAGTGTGATCGGTGGATTTAGAACTGACTGTTTTTAGCTGGTTTCGCGAAATGTCGCGGAAGCAAGAGTCGCCATCGTCTTTTATTTTCTCCAACATGGACAGGACAAAAGCACAGCAAAATTCCTTATGAGATTGTTTCTCGGTTCGGGAGGTAGATTTATAGAAAGGGAAGATGTTAGCACCCTTTCTATCCGTGGTTATCCACGGGCTCTTAGGTACTTGCTCTTATGTTTTCAAAATGTTTGCTTTAAAATGTGAGTGGGTTTGAAAAAAAGTTTCTTTGAAAGATTTCTGAATAACTCTTGTATCTGTCCTCAAGAGTGTTTGAAAAATTTGTTTTGAAAGCTTTTGAAAGTGTAAGGTGTGAAAAGTATGTTGTTTGTTTTTGAAAAGAGCAAGTATCTATGAGTCATCTACCTACCCTAAGGAATTAAGCTGTGTAAGTGTCCTTTAGGTAGTGCCATCCCACCATTGAGAGGTAGGTAGCACCACCGTTGGAGGTGTTCGGGTCAATTCGATTGTAGGGACAGTGTGGTCACCGAAGCAACAGTAGGACACCTTAGAAGCTACCCTTATGTCCTTGATCCTTTTTTAATCCGAGGCAACCGTTTCGAGGCAACTGTTCCGAGGCAACTGTTTCGAGGCAACTGTTCCGAGGCAACTGTTTCGAGGCAACTGGATCATGGACATAAGGACCGCTAAGACATCCTATACTTGACGACCACGTTTCAAAGGCAACAAGTGAGGCGTACCCTATAAGTGGTGTGTGTATTTATGTGTTGTATTCGGTTAATGTTTGTCTGGTTAATTAGTGAGCTATGGGTTGTTTTTATTTACATACATTCTTTCATGCAAGTTAACAGTTAAGGGGTGCGGAAAGTAAATTGCGGAAACGTAAATCCTATGCTATTACAAGGCGCGGGTCTATACATCGCCAAAAATTACAAAGACCCATTTTTTAGTAAATGAGTACGGAAATCAAATAAAGCGATAAACCTATTTAACTATTACATTCTTGGAGGCAATTACATAATAATCAAATAGAGTAAATGTGCACGAATAAATTAATCGGGAATGTCTAAGGGTGTTGACCCTTTTAAGAAAAGAAATTGATTTTTGGCTTTTTTGTAATTAAAATGAAATTAAAGCTAATTAATGACTAATTAATTAATTTAATTAAAAAGAAATATTTTTTGTTTTTTATGTTTTTATGAAATAAAAGAAATGGAATAAAATTAAAAGTTAACTTTTACCTAATTCTAGATTTATTTTAATTATTTAAGAAAAGGAATTAAAATTGCCTAATTAAACTATTTTGGTTAATATTTATTTACAAAATAAAATAATAATAATAATAATAATAATAATAATAATGTTAATTCTATTTTTTGGTTTTTTATGAAAATGCGTTAATTAAGTTAATTGTTAATAATAAAAATAATTAAAAGGTTAGCAATTAAAAATAAGAGAAAATGACAAAACAAAATAAAAAAGAAAGTAAAAACCAAGGGGGGTGTGGGCCAAATAGGAGGTTTATTGAAGCAATCCAAGCCCACTGAAATCTAAGTCACGTTTGACTTTCATGATTGCCTGCAGCACGCTTGACTCCAGAGTATGGTGTGCTACACTTTTTGTTCTTTGGATCTGCGTTGATGACACTTGGAGTGCTGGGATATGAGGTCTATGGTGTTCCTCCTTTGAGAATCTGCACATGAAAGTAATGAAAAAAATGATATGGAAATTATAGGGGACCTGGGAAGAACTTACAGCGCGGTATGAGCCTCAGGACTTGGCAAAGGTTGCTTTATCTTCAAGGTGTGGCAAGGAATAGAACCACGTGCTTGTTTTGATCTGAAGATGCTCGCAACTATGTTTTAGAACTCTCACTTTTTGAATAATTTTTGGTTTTGCTCTTGGCCGTTTCTGAACACACCCCTCTTTTGAATGAGGTTGGGAAGGCTTGTATATATAGTAATGAAATGTGTATCAATCCAAATAATGGTCATTAAGCCTTTGCATTCATGTTTAAGATTATGCCATGAACTCCATTGAAACAACTTTCCATTTTTGTGTCAAATTTGAATTCTTGCTTGGAATAGGCCCTTACACGAATTTGGAATGTGTTTTAAGGTGTATCAAAGCTAATCATCACAAAATATATCCCTCCATTAATTTCTTTGATTTTTATTTGATTTTAAAAGATTTAAAATGAATTAAATCAAATAAAATTAAATAAAAATGGAAAAATTAATTTTAAATCTTGAAATAAATTGTGGGACACGTGGGAAGCATGGCCAAGCTGAAACAAGTGGAAAAAGTGGGCCCCTTTTGTCAAAAATGAAGTTTCAAGGATAATTGACTTTGGCCATTTCACAAAAATTTCCCAACTTCTCCAATGCATATCTTGCTCAATTTTAAAGCTATGAACATGTTCTTGGACATTTTGGAAAGGTATTGAAGTCCTCTAACCAATATCATTGGTCCCATGTCATTTTGATTTACCAATCTCAAGTTATGGTCTTTGACTTAAAGTGCCTTTTTGTTGACTTTTGAAAATGACCTATAATGTTGAAATTGATAATTTTTTGTGAGAGCATTTCTTGGACTTGGAATGTGAAGATGAATTGTAGGAAATGTCTTCCCCTTCAAGATGAGCATTGGATGGGATTTTTCTGATGAACCATGAAAAAGTTATGCCTTGGTCTAGTTACAGTTGACTTTTCAGCTGTCCAAAAATAGAAACTTTTGACACCTTGATGATTTTTGAGCCATTCTTGTGAAATCATGATCAAGAATTGATCAAATGATGATTGTGGCTTCAAAATAAGATGTTGACCAAAAATTTTGACTTTTGACTGCCAAATGACCATTTTGCCCCTACAGTTGACTGTTGAGCAAATGGGACTTTTGACTGTGCAACTTGACCTTGTGAGCCTTGAAACTTGACATGTAGGTGCTTGACAATGTATATGAGCATGTGGGACTTGACTGAGCCCTTGAAAACCTCAACTTCCTTGCAAGAACCAAAACCCTAATTTGGCTGGCTTATGAGGGTGGTTGACTGTGTAGCCCTTGAGAGATCTTGAAGCATTTGAAGATGATGCTTGTCAAAACTTTGAAGAATATGGGAGGGAAAATTTTGGGGTACAACAGTTGCCCCTGTTCAATCTTCTTAGACCTAAGGATGTAGATTGACTTGTGTGCCTTTCGTGATCCGAGGGTGGAAGATGATTGAACACTAGAGTGCCCAGAAATTTGCACTCACATAGTAGAGTATCAGCAGTGTGATAGCGGGAATGGGCTTATAGATGCCATTTGGAGACTGGTGGATAGGAGGATGGGCTTACAGATGCCATCTGGAGGTGTGACAGAACCTTGTCGGAAATGGGCTTATAGATGCCATTTGGAACTGTAATGGATAGTTGAATCTGAATAAGAAATAGAATAGCTTCCGGGATGGGGCATCTCTAGGTTGTCTTTTAGAAGTTGGGATCTGAATAAGCAGTAGAATAGCATCCGGGTCAGGAGCATCTCTGAGCTATATTTCAAAGGAAATCTGGAATAAGTATCAGAACGTCGCCATGCCTGGGTCACATCTGAACTATCTCTAGGAGGAGTCTCGAATAAGCAAAAGAACAGCATCCATATCTGGAGCGTTTCCAAGCTATCTCTGAAAGGAAATCTGGAATAAGTATCAGAACATCGCCATGCTTGGGTCACATCTGAACTATCTCTAGAAGGAGTTTTGAATAAGCAAAAGAACAGCATTCATATCTGGAGCATTTCCAAGCTATCTCTGAAAGGAAATCTGGAATAAGTATCAGAACGTCGCCATGCCTGGGTCACATCTGAACTATCTCTAGAAGGAGTCTTGAATAAGCAAAATAACAGCATCCATATCTGGAGCATTTCCAAGCTATCTCTGAAAGGAAATCTGGAATAAGTATCAGAACGTCGCCATGCCTGGGTCACATCTGAACTATATCTAGAAGGAATCTTGAATAAGCAAAAGAACAACATCCATATCTGGAGCATTTCCAAGCTATCTCTGAAAAGAAATCTGGAATAAGTATCAGAACATCGCCATGCATGGGTCACATCTGAACTATATCTAGAAGGAATCTTGAATAAGCAAAAGAACAACATCCATATCTGGAGCATTTCCAAGCTATCTCTGAAAGGAAATCTGGAATAAGTATCAGAACATCACCATGCCTGGGTCACATCTGAACTATATCTAGAAGGAATCTTGAATAAGCAAAAGAACAGCATCCATATCTGGAGCATTTCCAAGCTATCTCTGAAAGGAACTCTGGAATAAGTATCAGAACGTCGCCATGCCTGTGTCACATCTGAACTATATCTAGAAGGAATCTTGAATAAGCAAAAGAACAGCATCCATATCTGGAGCATTTCCAAGCTATCTCTGAAAGGAAATCTGGAATAAGTATCAGAACGTCGCCATGCCTGGGTCACATCTGAACTATATCTAGAAGGAATCTTGAATAAGCAAAAGAACAGCATCCGTATCTGGAGCATTTCCAAGCTATCTCTGAAAGGAAATCTGGAATAAGTATCAGAACGTCGCCATGCCTGGGTCACATCTGAACTATATCTAGAAGGAATCTTGAATAAGCAAAAGAACAACATCCATATCTGGAGCATTTCCAAGCTATCTCTGAAAGGAAATCTGGAATAAGTATCAGAACGTCGCCATGCCTGGGTCACATCTGAACTATATCTAGAAGGAATCTTGAATAAGCAAAAGAACAGCATCCATATCTGGAGCATTTCCAAGCTATCTCTGAAAGGAAATCTGGAATAAGTATCAGAACGTCGCCATGCCTGGGTCACATCTGAACTATATCTAGAAGGAATCTCTGAATAAACAATAGAATAGCATCCGTGGTTGGAGCATCTCTAAGTTATCTCTGAAAAGAAGCCCTGAATAAGCAACAGAATAGCGTCCATCTGGAGCATCTCTGAACTATTTCTGAACAAGTAACTCCGAATAAGAAACAGAATAGCGTCCATCTCTAGAGCATTTCTAAGCCATCTCTGAAGAGAAAATCTGAATAAGCAAAAGAACAGCATCCATATCTGGAGCATTTCCCAGCTATCTCTTTAATCTCTTTAATGTAGATATGCCCTGGCTAGATACAGGTATCGAATCCACAATCAATCGCTCACAGATATGCCCTGGATAGATGCAGGTATCGAATCTGGAATTGCAACAGTTGATAGTAATCGTCTTTGGATTGACCTTTTTCCTGAAAAGGCAAAACACCAGTTGTATGCAATGTCATGATGCATGAACTGCATGATTTTAAGATGTTCTCAAAAATAAATGAGATTTGTGTGATATGATGCGTATGCATGTTATAATGTATGAAGATGTGATGTTTATGAATGTATTTTCGTCTAGGAAAAGAAATCCTTGGTGAATGCCGGGAGTTTGTTGAATCCTGGGCTGATGTTTGAAGAGTAGATCTCTTCATTTCCGCTGGGGATGATGGTTGCAAGAACAAACCGGTAGGAGAAGATGACTCCGTTGGGGAATAAACTTGCTGGAGAGATACTCTGCGGGGAATACTCTGTGGGGAAGGGATACTTCGCTGAGAATTTGATGATAACTCCGCTGAGGGATACCGTTGATAAGCTTTTTTGAGGGAATTGATGAACTCCGTTGGGGGGTAGGAGGAAACTTCACCGAGGACGGTCTTTCCGTGGTTATTAGCTGAGGATAACCCAGTTATAAGCCCTGGTGGGGAATAACCTTTCGATAAAGCCGGGGAGACGCGTTCGTGCTCTGCAGGGGATAAGCTTCCAGAATCTACTAGGGATAAGCTTCCTACTGGGGGATTGATTCAACTCTCCTGGGGAAACCTTTGAACTGTACTGGGGAAGTGGCTCAACTGGTGTGTCTGTATTCCGTCGGGGAACAATCTTATATTAAGACTGTCGGGGATGCTTGCGTAGGAACATCTGTATACTCCGTTGGGGAATATTGAGATCTTCTGGGGATACCCAACTTCCTTGAGGCTGACAGTAGACTAACTCTGCTTGGGGAGAGCGTTGATGACTGACTTACTCTCGGGGAATGAAGGTACCTTGGGTGCATTCTTCATCCGAACCTACCTTGGTACCTTGGTTGACAGAGCAACTAGATCGCTTGGACAACTCATTATTGCCCTTGTTTCTGACGTGAGAGAAGAAGATACCTTGTGAGGTGTTAGACAACTGCCGATTCGATAAATCTTCTTCTGGTAGGCAAGTGACGAGATGACGGGACATAGTCGTACGCTTTTGATCCCTAACTTTTGCCTGGACCGCTCTTTCGGGTTTTCAGTCCATCGGGATACCCTTTTTTGCCCAAGCCGCCTTTTCAGGTTTTCGACTTGCCGGGTGTACAGATTTTTTCATTTCATCTCTTGTTTTTTCCCGAACCCTTTTGGTTCGCCGGGAAGCCCTTATTTTTGCCTAGGTGTGTCAACCTAGCGGGTCTTTTGATTATGCGTAGTATTTTTTTGACTATGTCCGTGCTCTCAGGATGTAGGGAGGTGCCCCTGTCAGTAGTGTTGCGTTGCCTTACTACCAGAAGATCTTCGTTTGATCGTCCAATGCCCCAAGTGATCCAGATGGAGATTTGCCCCAAGCTGGTTGGCCTTTTGAGAGATTCTCCGAATCTTGACTTAACTGCCCCAGATGATGGACAATGATCATGCCATGCCCCTTGATTGGGAGTGCTTCTGTTCATCAGACATTCGTCGTGCGAAATTCTATGCTGTTCAGACAAAAAGTCATATGCAAACAAAGTTATGTTAAAAATGCAAAGCTTATGTCTGTCTTGAAGTTTTTTTTGAAAATGCGTTTTTTCATAAAAACAAGTGATTTTTTTTGTAAACGGTGATGTCAACTCGTTATTTTGCCGCAAGCCTTAAGGAGTCAGGATACCTTTCGTAACAGTATGCTTTCGAATAACCCATGCTTCAGCTAGGACTTTTAAGGGTTATAATGTGGCCTGGTTCACGGTTTAAGAAACAAAGGATAAAGGCTCAAATTTATATGTACCCACCCGCTCTTCGTGATGTTCTTCAAACCTAAACTCAGCTGATCGTGCGTTAGACCTTGTTTGAGTCTTTACTTTGATATACCAGTGATGGTTCGGATACTAACAATTTATCTTAGCTAGGCAGTCATTCCTTTTTTGGTGGAGGGTTTGTAGGACCTCTTTCTTTTTGATTTCGTTATCCCTGTTTTTTTTTGCCTGAACTGTTCCTTTTTGTGATTACAGTCAGCGGGATGCCCCAGTTTTGTAAGTCTCCTTCATAGGTTTTGACTTATTGGGTTTTTATTTCTGAGGGATAATGACTGCCTGTATTTATGATTATTCTGAAACCTCATTGTCTTTTGTTTTGTGAGGACCTCTTTGGTGCTATTCGTTGTGCACTTGGATCAACTGAGAAAACTACCCTGCCCCAGGTTATGATTTAAGCGTTTTAATTTTCGAAAAGAAAAACTCCTACTTCTTTGGCTCAAAGGGGTTAACGAGGGATTATCTGCCTTATAACTCCAGTGTTTAGGAATTGAAACAATGCCTGTACCTCATCAGCAGGGTCTGTTCAAAAGCATACTGTAGATCGCGGTATCGTTCTCGTCATCCTCCCTCAAGAGGCTTAGAATTATTAAAACGAGAGTTGAACATCACAAAAAATATGAAAGCAATTTGAATATTAGTGAAAATAATTGGATTAATTCAAAAACAGACATATGCAGTGCATTAACGAATCAAAAGAGTTTGCTATGACATTAATTGTTTGTATAAGCAAAAAATTACAACTCGGAAATTCAAATAAACAAAAGTCTTCAATGATTGGGCAAAGGAGAATTGGTTATGTTTGGAGTCTCTGGCGCTTCAAACTGAATCTCTTCGGCGTCGATCATGTCTTGAATCTTGTTCTTCAAAGGCCAGCAGTTGTCCGTAGTATGATCCGGGCTATCGGAGTGGTATGTGCACCTCTCATTAGGATGGTAGTTGGGAGCAGAGGTGTTTGGATTCCGGAGAGGAGCCCTCAGGGTAATCAGCCCTGCCTTCAACATTTGCTGTAGCGCTTGATCCAGTGACATGTTGATTTTAGTGAATTGTCTCTTGGGTGCGACCTCCTTACGTTGATGCCCCTGTCCCTGTTGAGCAGGCCTAGGATTAGAGATCTGGACTGCCCATATATGTTGATCATGGCGACCCTTTTGGCTGTACGCAACATTGGCCTCTTTCTTCCTAGTGTAAGGCTTTTTGTGAGTATCAGAAGGTGCAGCTTCTTGAATCTTTCCAGCCTTGATGCCAGCTTCGATCCTCTCCCCGGTCAAGATCAAATCTGTAAACCCAGCAGAAGAATTTCCAATGAGATGGTTGAATAAGGGACCAGACAGGGTCCCCAAGAACATGTCAACGAGCTCTCGGTCAGTCAAGGGCGGCTGCACCCTTCCAGCCAGATCTCTCCACCTTTGCGCATACTCCTTAAAACCTTCACTCGTCCCAAGTGACATACCCTGGAGTTGGATACGCGTGGGAGCGAGGTCGGCATTATACTGATACTGCTTATAAAAAGCAGTTGCCAAGTCCTCCCAGTTACGAATACTGGTTCCATCCAACTGATAGAACCAATCGAGTTGAGTCCCTGAAAGACTCTCCTGGAAGAAATGGATCCATAGATTCTTGTCTGCCATGTAGGGCTGGATCTTCCTTGCGTATGAACAGAGGTGCAGCTTAGGACAGGAAACCCCGTCGTACTTTACAAAGGCAGGTGCCTTGAACTTGTGAGGGATCACCACCCCAGAAGATAAACCTAGGTCCCCAAAGTTTAACCCAGGCACACGTTGGATATCCATAGCATTTAACCGGTCCTCCAGCTGTTTGTACCTGTCTTCAGCAGGGGGGTATTGTTCATCATTGAAGTCTGTCTCGATGTCAGAGACCATAGGGCTAGGAACCTCTCTCCCTTGGTGACTGCCTTCCCCCACAGATGGAGTAGTCCTCTCAGCTTCATTCTGCAGTGTGTTCCCAGATCTGCGTCTAGGGTTGAACAAAACAGTCCTCTTGTTCTTCTTCTTCTGAATCAAAGTCTTCATTTCCTTTTGACCCTGGGCTAGGCTCATAATCAACTCCTGGAACTGGGCAATCTGGGCCTGGAGGGCCTTGATAGCTTGTCCATTGGATGATTCAGGATTCATGATGACTGATGAAATAAACAGCGAAGAAGGTAAGTGACCTGCAACAAGTGTACCTGTAATGCAATGATATGTATGATATGCATGCAATGTTTTCAAGGACCTCGCGGGATAAACAAAGAAGCTTGTTAGAATTTGAATCTGGTGGCTTGATTGAAGGAACTGCATATTGTTGAGAGTCCTTCTTCAAGAGTCAAGGCTCACCATATCGAGTGGGTCATAGCCCCTGACTCAAGTCACCATGTTTTGATCTCTGAACAACCTTGGCTAGAGGAAAATAAATCCCCTTTGCCCCTTTCTAGACAGTTGATTCATCATGACCTGCATCACAAACCCTTGAGATCCTTGAAATGGATTAGTCCTTATGTAGGATGTATGCAATGGTATGATGTTATGCTATGCATGGAGTGATGTAAGTAGGCCCTGTAATGAGTCCCAATTAAGGACTGTAAACAAAACCTGCAAGGAACTCAAGTGTCAGATAACAAGTATGCAAGTAGTCAAGTTTTGAAGGCACACAAGTCACACAAAGAGCCCTTAGAGTTTAGGCCAGCATGAAGTTTGGGGTACTACCCTCTTGAATTTGGTGGGCTCAAACCTGTCCTATTAGAAGTAACCGGGTTCTAAGGGTCCCAATATCACTGGATTGCTTTCATTGTTCATCGTTTCGATTTAGCCACTGAACTGGCGACCGAAATATTCCAGGAAAGCAACCCTCAATTGAGTGTAGTATCGATTATCAACCAACCTCGGACTGCACCAAAGTCAGTTATGTCACTACCCTAAAGAGGCCAAGATTGTTCAATTAAGGTTCCTAAGGTCAGTTGATGCTTCACGACACCACGCGGAGGCCCCGTACTCTCCTTGACTGAACTCAAGGGTTACCGGTACACACCAAAGTGCCACATCAATGTAGCAGACTGTTTCAACCATGTCGGTATACCCCGCACAGTTCCCTCACAGCCTTGTTGCTACTTTCTAAGAAGGTATCCCCAGATCCGGGTTAGGATCTATAGAACTCCCAAGACAGTCCCACAATTTAAAGCAAACAAGTCAAAGCAATTGAAAACACAGTGATCTTAGTCCTAAGGTACACCTCACTTTAAAAGTATTCCCTAACAGAGTCGCCAGTTCTGTGATCGGTGGATTTAGAACTGACTGTTTTTAGCTGGTTTCGCGAAATGTCGCGGAAGCAAGAGTCGCCACCGTCTTTTATTTTCTCCAACATGGACAGGACAAAAGCACAGCAAAATTCCTTATGAGATTGTTTCTCGGTTCGGGAGGTAGATTTATAGAAAGGGAAGGTGTTAGCACCCTTTCTATCCGTGGTTATCCACGGGCTCTTAGGTACTTGCTCTTATGTTTTCAAAATGTTTGCTTTAAAATGTGAGTGGGTTTGAAAAAAAGTTTCTTTGAAAGATTTCTGAATAACTCTTGTATCTGTCCTCAAGAGTGTTTGAAAAATTTGTTTTGAAAGCTTTTGAAAGTGTAAGGTGTGAAAAGTATGTTGTTTGTTTTTGAAAAGAGCAAGTATCTATGAGTCATCTACCTACCCTAAGGAATTAAGCTGTGTAAGTGTCCTTTAGGTAGTGCCATCCCACCATTGAGAGGTAGGTAGCACCACCGTTGGAGGTGTTCGGGTCAATTCGATTGTAGGGACAGTGTGGTCACCGAAGCAACAGTAGGACACCTTAGAAGCTACCCTTATGTCCTTGATCCTTTTTTAATCCGAGGCAACCGTTTCGAGGCAACTGTTCCGAGGCAACTGTTTCGAGGCAACTGGATCATGGACATAAGGACCGCTAAGACATCCTATACTTGACGACCACGTTTCGAAGGCAATAAGTGAGGCGTACCCTAGAAGTGGTGTGTGTATTTGTGTGTTGTATTCGGTTAATGTTTGTCTGGTTAATTAGTGAGCTACAGGTTGTTTTTATTTACATACATTCTTTCATGCAAGTTAACAGTTAAGGGGTGCGGAAAGTAAATTGCGGAAACGTAAATCCTATGCTATTACAAGGCGCGGGTCTATACATCGCCAAAAATTACAAAGACCCATTTTTTAGTAAATGAGTACGGAAATCAAATAAAGCGATAAACCTATTTAACTATTACATTCTTGGAGGCAATTACATAATAATCAAATAGAGTAAATGCGCGCGAATAAATTAATCGGGAATGTCTAAGGGTGTTGACCCTTTTAAGAAAAGAAATTGATTTTTGGCTTTTTTGTAATTAAAATGAAATTAAAGCTAATTAATGACTAATTAATTAATTTAATTAAAAAGAAATATTTTTTGTTTTTTATGTTTTTATGAAATAAAAGAAATGGAATAAAATTAAAAGTTAACTTTTACCTAATTCTAGATTTATTTTAATTATTTAAGAAAAGGAATTAAAATTGCCTAATTAAACTATTTTGGTTAATATTTATTTACAAAATAAAATAATAATAATAATAATGTTAATTCTATTTTTTGGTTTTTTATGAAAATGCGTTAATTAAGTTAATTGTTAATAATAAAAATAATTAAAAGGTTAGCAATTAAAAATAAGAGAAAATGACAAAACAAAATAAAAAAAGAAAGTAAAAACCAAGGGGGGTGTGGGCCAAATAGGAGGTTTATTGAAGCAATCCAAGCCCACTGAAATCTAAGCCACGTTTGACTTTCATGATTGCCTACAGCATGCTTGACTCCAGAGTATGGTGTGCTACACTTTTTGTCCTTTGGATCTGCGTTGATGACACTTGGAGCACTGGGATATGAGGTTTATAGTGTTCCTCCTTTGAGAATCTGCACATGAAAGTAATGAAAAAATGATATGGAAATTATAGGGGACCTGGGAAGAACTTACAGCGCGGTATGAGCCTCAGGACTTGGCAAAGGTTGCTTTAGCTTCAGGGTGTGGCAAGGAATAGAACCACGTGCTTGTTTTGATCTGAAGATGCTCGCAACTATGTTTTAGAACTCTCACTTTTTGAATAATTTTTGGTTTTGCTCTTGGCCGTTTCTGCATACACCCCTCTTTTGAATGAGGTTGGGAAGGCTTGTATATATAGTAATGAAATGTGTATCAATCCAAATAATGGTCATTAAGCCTTTGCATTCATGTTTAAGATTATGCCATGAACTCCATTGAAACAACTTTCCATTTTTGTGTCAAATTTGAATTCTTGCTTGGAATAGGCCCTTACACAAATTTGGAATGTGTTTTAAGGTGTATCAAAGCTAATCATCACAAAATATATCCCTCCATTAATTTCTTTGATTTTTATTTGATTTTAAAAGATTTAAAATGAATTAAATCAAATAAAATTAAATAAAAATGGAAAAATTAATTTTAAATCTTGAAATAAATTGTGGGACACGTGGGAAGCATGGCCAAGCTGAAACAAGTGGAAAAAGTGGGTCCCTTTTGTCAAAAATGAAGTTTCAAGGATAATTGACTTTGGCCATTTCACAAAAGTTTCCCAACTTCTCCAATGCATATCTTGCTCAATTTTAAAGCTATGAACATGTTCTTGGTCATTTTGGAAAGGTCTTGAAGTCCTCTAACCAATGTCTTTGGTCCCATGTCATTTTGATTTACCAATCTCAATTTATGGTCTTTGACTTAAAGTGCCTTTTTGTTGACTTTTGAAAATGACCTATAATGTTGAAATTGATAATTTTTTGTGAGAGCATTTCTTGGACTTGGAATGTGAATATGAATTGTAGGAAATGTCTTCCCCTTCAAGATGAGCATTGGATGGGATTTTTCTGATGAACCATGAAAAAGTTATGCCTTGGTCAAGTTACAGTTGACTTTTCAGCTGTCCAAAAATAGAAACTTTTGACACCTTGATGATTTTTGAGCCATTCTTGTGAAATCATGATCAAGAATTGATCAAATGATGATTGTGGCTTCAAAATAAGATGTTGACCAAAATTTTTGACTTTTGACTGCCAAATGACCATTTTGCCCCTACAGTTGACTGTTGAGCAAATGGGACTTTTGACTGTGCAACTTGACCTTGTGAGCCTTGAAACTTGACATGTAGGTGCTTGACAATGTATATGAGCATGTGGGACTTGACTGAGCCCTTGAAAACCTCAACTTCCTTGCAAGAACCAAAACCCTAATTTGGCTGGCTTATGAGGGTGGTTGACTGTGTAGCCCTTGAGAGATCTTGAAGCATTTGAAGATGATGCTTGTCAAAACTTTGAAGAATATGGGAGGGAAAATTTTGGGGTACAACACCAAGATTACAAGGCCTCCACTCCATCTCTGAAGGATGCCAAAGCAGTGGTAGAAGAGGGCGGGTGCATTGTCTGGGGACAACTCCCGGATATCCCATATAAGTTTGACAAGTTTGGCCTGGGTTTCACTTCAAGTGCTCAGAAGGCTGTACGCCGCGCTCGTGACGGAGGACCACCCCTAAAGATCAACAACCATGAGGTCAACACCGTAGAAGATGATGAAGATAGTTGTGACTTGAAGGACTAGATATTCCCATTTGTCAATGGAGGGCTCAGCAACTGGGAGGCTAGAGATTTTGTCCCGATCACTTTTATCCCACAATAATTTGTCTTTACATTTTGTTGGATCTATAATATTAAAACAAGTCACACTCTTAAAACCTTGTGTCTTACCCGAGGCACAATGGTCCATTTGTAAGGGTTATCATCTCATTTTCATATGACATCAATGAATCATGGACGTTTTCGCATACAAACTTTTATGCTCATTGTTTTTCTTTTTTCTTTTTTATTTCTTCCGAGGATAGCTATACCCTTACATACACCCACACTCATAATGCAGGTATACATCCATTCGAGATCCCATGGGTAACAATACTGCTATGGCCTTTTGTGACTCTGAGAATCTAATCTACCAAGCCGAAGACGAAGGTGAGGAAGATTGCGAAGTACCAGGGGAACTTGCCAGACTACTAAAACAAGAAGGGAGAACCATTCAACCTCACGAGGAACCCGTGGATACAATCAACCTAGGTATCGAAGAAGACAAAAAAGAGGTCAAGGTGGGTGCCAATCTAGAACCCAGTATCAAGGAGCATCTGATTCAGTTGTTACGCGATTATGTCGAAGTCTTTTCCTGGTCGTATGAAGACACGCCATGACTTGATGCAGATATTGTGGTACATCGTCGGCCTAGAAGAGAGGATTGTCTGCCAGTAAAGCAAAAGGTTCGTCGAATGAGGCCGAATATGTCAGAAAATATTAAAGTAGAGGTCATGAAGCAATTAAACGCTGGATTCTTGGTTGTAACCTCTTATCCCCAATGGGTTGCCAATGTTGTTCCAGTGCCCAAAAAGGAAGGCAAGGTGTGAATGTGTGTGGACTACAGAGATTTGAATAGGGCAAGCCCTAAAGATGATTTTCCACTCCCCCACATTGATATTCTAGTTGAAAATACGGCATAACACAAAGTGTTTTCCTTCATGGATGGATTCTCAGGTTACAACCAAATCAAAATGGCGCCTGAGGACATGGAGAAAACAACGTTTATCATGCAGTAGGGCACTTTCTACTATAAAGTGATGCCATTCGGACTGAAGAATGCTGGGGCAACCTATCAACGTGCCATGGTAGCTCTATTTCATGACATGATACAACACGAAATAGAGGTCTATGTAGACGACATGATAGCCAGATCTCAAACAGAAGAAGAGCATCTTGATCACTTACGAAAACTGTTTGAGAGGCTAAAGAAGTATAAACTGAGGTTGAATCCAAACAAGTGCACATTTGGGGTACGGTCTGGTAAACTCCTAGGCTTTATCGTCAACAACAAAGGTATTGAAGTAGATCCTGCCCAGGTAAAAGAAATACAAGAGATGTCCGCTCCTTGTACTGAGAAGGAAGTCAGAGGGTTCTTGGGACGTTTGAACTACATTGCCAGATTCATCTCTCACCTGACAACTACTTGTGAACCAATATTCAAGTTGTTGAAGAAAGATCAGGTAGTCAAATGGAATGACGAGTGCCAAGTTGCTTTTGACAAAATCAAATAATACTTACAAGAGCCTCCTGTGTTGATGCCACCAGTCGAGGGAAGATCGTTGATCATGTATCTGACTATTTTAGAAAACTCAATGGGGGTGTGTATTGGGGCAGCATGACGAGTCTGGCCGAAAAGAGCATGCTATTTACTACCTGAGCAAAAAGTTTACCAACTGTGAAACCAGATATTCACTGCTCGAGAAAACTTGCTGTGCTCTAGCATGGGCTGCTCACCGGCTAAGATAGTATATGTTGACTCATACTACCTTGTTGATATCTAAAATGGATCTGATAAAATACATCTTCGAGAAGCCTGCTCTTTCTAGGAGAATAGCGAGATGACAGATGATCCTAACAGAGTACGACGTACAATATACTACCCAGAAAGCTATAAAGGGCAGTGTACTAGCTGATCACCTTGCTCACCAAGCTGTAGAAGACTACCAATCCATGAAGTTCGAATTTCCGGATGAAGACATCATGATGTTAGACAACTGTAAAGAATTCAGGCCATATGACGGACCTGAACAAGGATCCCAATGGACCCTGTTCTTTGATGGGGAATCCAATGCACTTGGCAATGGTATCAGTGTTGTACTCATATCTCCGGAAGGGTGTCATACTCCCTTTACTGCCAGAATTTGCTTTAATTGTAAACAACATGGCGGAATATGAAGCATACATCTTTGGTCTCAGAGCTGCCATAGACCTAGGGATCAAATCCTTAGATGTATTCGAAGATTCAGCTTTAGTTATCAATCAGATCAAAGGGGAATGGGACACCAAACACCCTAACCTTATCCCTTATAAAGAACATGTTTTGACATTGCTACCACTTTTTGAGAAGATTACCTTCGAGCATTTCCCGCCAGAAGAAAATCAGCTAGCAGACGCTCTAGACACAATGTTATCTATGTTTAAACTTAATTGGGATAACGAGGCTCCCCAGATCACCATCGAACGAATGGAGGAACCAATGCACTGTCACGAGATTAATACTTAAGAAGTAGTGGACCAGCCCTGGTTTCACGAAGTCAATAGGTATCTCGAGGCTCAAGAATATCCGGAAGGAGCTTCAGTTAATGACAAGAAGTTCTTAAGGAGATTCTCCGCTAAGTTCTTCCTTAGTAATGGCATTTTGTACAAATGCAATCATGACTCGGTGTTACTTCGGTGCGTAGATAAAGTTGAAGCTAAAAGGATCATGGCTGAATTGCATGAAGGCACTTTTGGCACCCATTCCAGTGGGCATACGATGGCAAAGAAAATCCTACGGGCAGGCTATTATTGGTCTACCATGGAAGCAGATTGCTATCAACACTCTCGAACCTGCCATAAATGTCAGATTTATGCTGACAAGGTGCACTTACCTCCAGTTCCTCTGAATGTCTTGACGGATCCTTGGCCCTTTGCTATGTGGGGGATTGATATGATTGGAGAAATCAAGCCGACAGCCTCTAATGGAAACCGCTTCATCTTAGTGGCCATTGATTATTTTACAAAGTGGGTAGAGGCAGCTTCCTTCGCTTTCGTTACCAAGAATGTTGTTGCCCGTTTCATCAAGCAAAATCTCATTTGCCGGTACGGTATCCTGGAAAGGATCATCACTGACAATGGTACAAATCTCACTATGATCACCGCCTTATGCGAGCAATTCAAGATCCAGCATCACAATTCTTCCCCTTACCAGCCAAAGATGAATGGTGTTGTCGAAGCCGCAAATAAGAACATTAAAAAGATCATACAGAAAATGAAAGTCACATACAAAGACTGGCATGAGATGTTACCATTCGCTCTCCACGGGTATCGTACCACAACTCGCACATCAACTGGAGCAACACCCTATTCTCTGGTTTACGACATGGAAGTCGTCTTGCCTATTGAAGTTTAGATCCCCTCTCTAAGAATTATGAAGGATGCAGGGATGAACGAAGAAGATTGGATTCATACTCGACTTGATCAATTAAACTTGATTGACGAGAAGAGACTTATTGTTGTTTGCCATGGTCAAATGTATCAAAAACGGATGATCAAGGCTTTCAAAAAAAAGGTCATACGCCAAGTGTATCAGGTTGGGGATCTGGTAATCAAACGCATCATATTGTCGCAAGGTGATCCCAGGGGCAAATGGACTCCTACATACGAAGGACCATTTGTAGTAAAAAACATATTCTCTGGTGGCGCAATGATCTTGACCACCATGGATGGTGATGACCTGCCGCACCCTGCGAACGCGGACATAGTCAAAAGACACTACACATAAGAGACCCGCTAGGTTGACACACCTAGGCAAAACAAGGGCATCCCGGAAAACTAAAAAGGCTCGGGCAAAAATTAGGGATAAAACAAAAAAATTTATACACCCGGCAAGTTGAAAACCTGAAAGGGAGACTTGGGCAAAAAAGGGTTTCCCGGTGGACCGAAAACCCGTAAGAGCGGTCCAGGCAAAAGTTAGGGAATTAAATTGTATGACTATGTCCCGTTGGATCACCTTACGGACAACCTTTGGCTTCAATTGACAAACTCAGAAGTTCTGATCAATTCAATCAGCTTCGGACAAGGCAACAAATAGACAAGTTGCTCGGAGATACAAAGGCTATAGCAGAATGGGACCCCCATGGGATTATTGCACATAGCTATCTTTTCTTTGTATCAAAATTCTCATTTTTTACGACAACATTCTCTTACTAGAATGCTTGTCTCATTGTACAAATACTTACTCAAAGTCAATACAAAGATATCCCTTTGAAAGTGCAAAACTATCTATTTTTCTTTACTTTTGTGTTTTGTTTACAAAAACGTCCAATGATTTATTTTTGAACATATGCATTTGAACATAATTACTATTTACAAATAAATAAAATAGGAAGACAATCACTGATGGCTTTAAGAGGTAGGAAAATCTCTCTATGCTATTTCCATAATCCCCGCAGTATGCAGTTTAATCCCCAGTGGAACAAAGCTCCCAGCTATCAAATCCCCAGTAGAAATCGTCAAATTTCTCAGGATCCCCCAATAGGGTTTTACAAACAGTACACGACATTCCCCTTACAACAGAGTTTATTTCTCTAAGGAGAAATTCATCAGCACTTCAACTTCACAACATGAAGACTTATACTCCATATCCTCAACAGCGAACAGGGATTTATTTTCTTCAATCCAATAGCATTACCGCAGAGTCAGCTCACATACGCATACATTGCATCCATATATCATAGACATTGATAACACAAATGCATTATACTATGAATTTCATACAACACGACTTTGTATTTTAGCTAACATTTTACCCTTTTCAGGATAAGGTTAACAACTACCATTAACAAATGTTTAAGTTTTCAGATACAGTTCAGATACGCTCCAGACACAGATGCCATTCTGATACTTATTCAGATTTCAACTTTTGATACAGTTCAGATACGCTCCAGACACGGATGCCAGTCTGATACTCATTCAGATTTCAACTCTTGATACAGTTCAGATACGCTCCAGACACGGATGCCATTCTGATACTCATTCAAATTTTAACTTTTGATACAGTTCAGATACGCTCCAGACACGGATGCCATTCTGATACTCATTCAGATTTCAACTCTTGATACAGTTCAGATACGCTCCAGACACAAATTCCATTCTGATACTCATTTAGATTTCAACTTTTGATACAGTTTAGATACGCTCCAGACATGGATGCCATTCTGATACTCATTCAGATTCAACTTTCAGATATAGTTCAGATACGATCCAGATTTGGATGTCATTCTGTCACTCATTCAAATACAGTCAAGATACAGATGCCATTCTAATACTCATTCAGATTTCAACTTTTGATACAGTTCAGATACGCTCCAGATACGGATGTCAGTCTGATACTCATTCAGATTTCAACTCTTGATACAGTTCAGATACGCTCCAGACACGGATTCCATTCTGATACTCATTCAGATTTCAACATTTGATACAGTTCAGATACGCTCCAGACACGAATGCCATTCTGATACTCATTCAGATTCAACTTTCAGATACAGTTCAGATACGATCCAAATTCGGATGTCATTCTGTTACTCATTCAAATACAGTCAAGATACAGACGCCATTCTGATACTCATTAAGATTCAACTTTCAGATACAGTTCAGATACGATCTAGATTCGGATGTCATTCTATCACTCATTCAAATACAGTCAAGATATGGATGTCATTCTGTCACTCAAATACAGTCCAGATACAATCACCTCTGGATGGCATATATAAGCCCATCTCTAACAACTGTCCATCATTTCTCCAAATGGAATCTTTAAGCCCATTCCCTATACAATCAACCACAACATCATCGAGTGCAAATTTCTGGGCACTTAAGTGTTCAATCGTCTTCCACCTTCAAGTCACGAATGGCAGATCCGCCAATCTAACTCTTCAAGTTTAAGAAGATTGAACAGGGGCAGCTGTTGTACCCCAAAATTTGCCCTCTCATTTCTCAAAGGATCACCCTAAACCCTCAGGTTTTCTTCCATCCAATTTCAAGCTTTGAATTACAAAATTTTCAAGAAAGTCATTCACAAGGGCAAAATGGTCATTTGCACACTAAAAAGTCAAACTTTGACTTTTGGATCAAAATCAAGTTTCAAGAATCATATTTCAGCAAGACATGTTAAATATGAAGTTGTTTCATTAAGAAAGTCAAAAGTCAAATTTGCTATTGGAAAAGTCAAATTTCTAAATACTTAGAATTTTTTCTAAGTGTTTAAGAAATATGACAAGCTCATAACTTTTGATCAGACTATCACCATGATGCAAGTTGATTATGGATTAACTTCTAACACAAGAGTTATGGACTCAAATAAGATCTAAAACATTACAGAACAAAACTTTTCCTAGAAATGCTGGGATTTCAAGTTATGACTCCTCAAAGACACGTCCATGAAACTGAAGCACTCAGCAAATTCTGGACAGTTCCAAGACAGAGTTTGGTTAGAACTTCTGGGCCAGTTTTCACAAAGATTCAGGTAGAGTTTGCAAGGGTAGTTCAAAAAAGGTTTACAAAGCGTGTTGCAAGCTTCCTGGAAAGTCTGAGAGCTCTTTCAAAACATGTTAGAACAAGGAGATACAAAGATCAGAAGTTAGATGTCTATTCTAAGTTACGCTGAAGCTGAACTTCTAATTCAGAATTAATCAATGATGCAAAATCTCATATTGCAGGATTTCTAGTTTGATCAACCTCATCATCATTTAATGCTCACAATCACTTTTGAGTCTTTATCCAAAGGATTTCCCGACGTGTAGCATAGAAGTACCTTTACTGTCTTGGAAAAGCAAACTTTTGTACAAAAATGTGCTGGGCCCATACGATGCTTTTGCTTTTGAGGTTAATTTTCCTTAATTCCTGCTTAAAAATTCAGCTTAGGCACTGCTAAAACTGCTGACCACCCTACCTATTTGAAATTACTTTAAGAGCAAGTCAGCGCCCAACTTATGATAGTGGTGCCCCTTGACCTCTCCAAGCGACTAAACCTTTTCCTATAAATTAGACCTTATTGGCAATTGTAAAAGGGTCAAAAAATTGAGAAAGAAAAAGCCTTGAACCCCTACTAAAATTCCAAGAATCCAAAACTGCAAACACAAAATACAAAACCTGTTAACTTTTGATTTCTTGCATTCAAACTCCTTTTTTCTCAAATGTTTCTTGACCAAAACCGTCCATACAGTTTCTGATTCACATATTAGAAGCTATCCTAACTTCTGTGTTCAGACTGTAATATACTCTCCATCCACATCCACCTCAAGAAGTCAGAACTTTACACCTTGGCTGTTCCATAATTTTTTCTAATCATTTTTTGCCCAACTTGAAAGCTTTCCGCCTGCTGAGTACGTGAAGAAGCTGTTCAGAACATCACCAGAATTCAGAACCAGACTCCAGTTCACAAAGTGTTTTCCAACTGCAAGGTAAGCTTCTGCTGACTCTCATCATACCACCTAGGCATTATCAGATTTACATGTTCAAAAATACAATATAGACATCATGTTTCTGATGCTGTACGCATTTTGAGGTTTTACGTATTTGTATGCCTAAGTAGGGAGTAAATTAGTTCAGAACTTCTTAAGGAAATTAGAATTAGCAAATTCATGCTTGCCTCTGATTTATAGTTCTGATATCTCTTGTTTCTGAAACACTATGAATCTTGCCATAACTGTTATATGCGCATCTTCTGTTCTATTGAGAAATGACTAAGTTGCAAATGTTCTGACTAGCATGGAGAGGGAGACTAAGTTCTTCCAGTGGTATCAGAACTTCTGAAATCTTCTTTGTTCCCAGTGGACCCAAAGCTTCTGACTTTACCTATTTTTACTAATATGATCTCTGTCTTGCAGCACGCCAGAGTCAAAACTTCTGATCTCATTTAGTCAGCAATACGCTGATCCTATTTTCTTTTTCCTTACTATTTTTCTATCACTTCTTATTTCACTAATCAAAAACACCAAAAACATTTTACATTTTACATGCTTTATTTTATTTCTTAAAACAAAAAGATCAAAAATATTTTCTTAAACAAAACTTATCTCTTTTCTGAAACAAAACAAGTTCATTTCACATTTTCTTGTACATTCTTATCCATTCAATATGGTTGTAATAGTAATTTAGGATTTAATTTTATTTGCAATCCCCATTTGTAAATTTGTACACCCCCACCCCCCTAATGATTGTAATAGCGTAGGATATTTACTTTCTGCACTTTTATTGCTTTCATATATTGCTAGTAATTAGGGTGCGTATGGCAAGATATGAAATCAACAAATAGAGAACCCTAATCCAAGACAAAAACAAGCATGAACACAATACATTTACACACAAACACCCCTAGGGTTATTCCACTTGGTTGCCTTATACAAAATGGTCATATTACGCATGTAAGGTATCTTAGCCAAAACAAGCAAATACAAGATCATAGTCCCTCAATGACACTATCTAAGTTGCCTTACAAATGATCTTAGTCCCTCAACAAGAATGCTAAGATACCTTGCAACATTACTAATCATGGTTATACGATGACCCACGTCCGTCCCGTTTACATCCAAAGATGAGGTTGCTTACCAAATCAATGGTAAGACAACAATGTCAAAGGAAGAGAAAATGAACAAGAAAGACATTTGAGTAGGTAGATTGCTCCTAATTACTTGCTCCATTTCAAAACAAACATTCTTGCTACATTTCAAAACAAACAAACACACTTTCAAACATCTTACAAACATTGAAAACATTTTCAAAAGATTAACATCTTTGTATACATTCTTATAGACAAGATTCATTACAAAGATTGCCTAAACAATGGCCTCTTTACAAAATACTTTCAAAAAAAGACACAAAGCAACATTTGCGATAAAACGCAAAACCCTCAAGTCAGTTCTCCCACCGTATCACACAAGACATCAAATTTTCTTATATGATAGATATAATAATAATAAATTTATTAAAATATATGAATTAATTACAATGCTGTAAAAAATGATATACAATCAATACATCATTTAGGGGATCAATTCTTAGTTGAGAGAACAACGTTCGACAAGAACTCAGACTTTTGATGCACAAATTAGATTAATCAATTTACTAAGTGGGTCAAAATCCGATATAAAAATCTAAAAAAAAATATCATCATCCATTTACATTATTTTATAGGTAATTAAAATTAAAATAAATTTCTAGCTATGATTAAGTACTATGTAAAATATTTTTACAGAATGTTTAGTGCTTCAATTAAATTTTAAATAATATGTATAAAAAAACAGATATGAAACAAAAAACTATTATATAAAGTGACTATAAATATAAAAAGCGAGTCTAATAATTAGAAATAGGTGCATTTTATTACATTTTCTATTCTTAAACTTTACTATTAAAATTCTACATTATATCACATCCAAAATTAGAAATAAAACTATTGACATTATGTTGAATAGACTATTCACCGCTACAGAATCATTTCTGATGCCATTGAGTGCAAACTGAATACACTATTACTGCTGTATTTCATAGGAAGAGAAGAGATACGTTTCTGTTACAAAGAAGACAAAAAACTGAATTACCAGAAAACCCATCAAAAATACACTTTTTTTTGAAATTATCAGGGGCAATTATGTAAACTACTTCCCTTGCCTCGAAAGTCGCAGAAGGCTCGAAAGAAAATTCTGTTAGAAATGTGTTGAATACGGTTTTCCCTCGCACCAAACACACCCTCCGCATTGCCACTATATAAACTCCGTCTTCAACCTCTCTCTCTTCCAAGCTCCAACCGTTTTTCTCTTTCTACATTTCTCTCTCTCTCTAGAGAACTTCAACTCACCTTGTGAAGTTGAAGCTTCTCTTCGTTTCTCATCCTTTTTCTGTTACGATCCAGTTTCTTCTTCGGTAAACGCTTTCTCCTAATTCATCTTCGAATACTCTCGTTCATAGTTGTTAGCGTTTTCGATTTCAGTTATACACTTTCTTGAATCGATATGCGAAACTGTTTCTTGAATTTACAATTTATTGATCTGAAAATGTGAATATTAATCAATGCGTAAATGATTCTGAATTTCTGATAATCGATCGTCTCGTCACGTTTCTGATTTGTTTTCTGGTTTTACAGCATTATTTCACCGATCAAAATGCATAACAAGGACGTTTGTTCTCCCTCATCTCAAAGCGGATTCGGCGTCCACCTCAATTCCAACGCCGGCGCGTTTGCTTCGTTGTACTCTGTTCTGACTAACGAGCTCTCCGGAAACTGCAGCAATGGCGGAGGAGCATCAGCATCGCTTTATCCGTACTCTGACTCTGGAACTGATTACGACTCGTGCGTGAACGTGATACAGAAGCATCAGGATATGGTGAATCGTCACAGTATGTGTCTCAGTCGCTTAGTGGAGACATCCAAAGAGGTTGAAGCTCTTCAGCAAGAGAACGGACAGCTCCGTGCGGTGAACAAGGAGTTGCAGAAGAATCTGAACCTCCTCGTTCAGGCTTCGCTGGAGAATCGATTTGGCGGTGGCGACTCCTCCATCCAGACACATTCTATTCCATTTGATGCTTTGCACAGTTTCCGTTGTTTGAATCTTGGCGATGGAAAAGAAAACTGTGCTGATTGGAATACCAATAACATCAATCATAATAACAAGGAGCTTCTGGAAGCTTCGGATGAGAGTCCAACGAGTGTGATAGACAATA
The DNA here is from genome assembly GCA_948472305.1 of Vicia faba. NCBI lineage: Eukaryota > Viridiplantae > Streptophyta > Magnoliopsida > Fabales > Fabaceae > Vicia > Vicia faba. The sequence continues at coordinate 1,117,084,358 of OX451738.1, read as the reverse complement.
ACGGTGTTGAAACGGAGAGGTTCTCGCTTCCGAAAAGCATTTCTGTGAGATCCAATGGCTACTTGAAGATCGCTCAGCCTCCCGCCGTCGTAACTAACAATAATGCTTGCCGCACCAAGGGCGGTACCCGCTCCCGCGCTTCTTCCACTCAACCAGATCAAGTTGTAAGCACGCGCACGTTATGATTGCTTTAATTTATCTATTTATTTTATTATTTATTTATTTATTTATCTATTTATTATAATTACTGCTATGCTATTATTATATTGTTGCTATTGTTGTTTCATCTAGGCTTAATTTAACTTGTGATTATTGTTTTTTCCCGTTATGTACCGAACTTGACCTGCTGCCAGTAGCTTAATTACTTTCCTTCCAAATGAAGTAAAACCTTGCTTGTCTGCGTCATTGCCTGTTAGTTAGTCATGTTGCTGGACCACAGTCGCTCTATTTGCTATTTTTGTTGACATTTTTGGTGCCAATATACTCTCTGCTTGTTATCATGCTCCAGTTATGTTAATTCTTTTTCACACATCTCTACAAATGTTTGGAATATATAAGACTAACTAGATTAGGAAAATAGACGAGTCACACAACATCTACATTATATCTGGTAGTGGTTTGTATTACCAACTTTTTATAGCTAAAATCAATTGATTCTGCAACACTGCATCTGCGATTTTGGTACTGTGAATGTTGATTATTAATGGTTAGACTGGTTTTACATGTAACAAGTAATGCAGGGCAGAAATATATGTGACTTAATTGTTTTTATTTAGTTGTTTGGGTTTGTAATCATTGTTGATTATTGTTGAAATTTTATGTGTTGCTATGCTGCAGCAAAAAGTATATGTGAGAGGAGGGCAGAAAGAGGAAGAGCCTCTTGAGATGACTGTGTATAATCAGGGGATGTTCAAAACTGAATTGTGTAACAAATGGCAGGAAACTGGCGCATGCCCTTACAGTGATCACTGCCAATTCGCTCATGGTATTGGGGAGCTTCGCCCGGTGATTCGCCACCCACGCTACAAAACTGAGGTATGTAGGATGGTTCTTGCTGGGGTTGTTTGTCCCTATGGCCATAGATGTCATTTCCGTCATGCACTTACTGAGCAAGAGAAAGCTATATCACAATCTACGCCCAGATCAAGGAAGCTGGAAAGATAAGTAGTCTCATGGAGTTGTTTGTTTGATTCAAAACGTATACAACAGTACATAATAATATTCTTGATTGTGTAATTACCAATTGAGGTCTAGAGCATGATTCTTGAGGAGAATATGGTCGCTCATCATGTCTTTCTTTTTCCTCCCCTGTAAGTTTGACATTTTGAATTTTGAACTCTACATACATACGTCTATATTGGTCCCAACACAGCGAACAAAGTACTATGTGAAATAATACTTTCTTTTTTGATAGTTTTGTAATGATACTCCTTCGATACTTTACATATTAAGCAATTCCTCATTGTGTTTGTAATATGTTGCTAGTGGTCTATTTTTCAATGTTTTATACTTTTTCTTAAAGATATATAGTATCTATATATATTTACGCATAGTTTATCATGTAAGCTTTTTTATATTATTTCCGATTAAAAACCACGGGTCTATGAAATAACAAAGTTTGACGTGTCATCTTCCAAAATACTATTTAGGATTAAATATGTTTTTATCTTTATAAATATTTTAAATTTCATTTTTAATTTTTATTTAAAAATAATAAATTTTAGTCTTTAAAATTTTTTTTTTTCATCTAATTTTAATCTCTTTTATTTTCTAAAATTTTAAAAACTATTTAATTATTCTTAAATTTTTAAATGTTTGAATAATATTTTTCATACGTGTTTAGAATACTATAAAATGTTTCTTTATTAAATTTTACAATTTTTTAAAATGAGAAGAATTAAATATGATTTTTTTTTTAAATTTCAAAAGATATTGATAAAAATAATAAAATTTCGACTTAAAAATCAAATTTTAAATTTCTTTTTTTCCAAAAAACTTTTTAGAACGTTCTAAATATATTTACAAAATAATTATTCAAAAATACATATTGATTTAACAAGAGAGATTAAAACTAGGTGCATAATAATTTTGTAGGGACTTGTTTACCGTGGTTATTGGTAAACAACCGCTGATCCTCCAAATGGTTACTTATTTGGTTACTCGCAGGATCGATCAGATTGATCCTAGGACATAGGTTGATTTTGAGGTTTTGATTGAATTGGATAATGATTAAATGACAATAAAATAGAGAGGCTTTAAGTAAATTGCATGAAAAAAGGACTTTGATAAAATAAATTAAGGCTTTAAATAAAGGGCTTCGACAGGAATGTAAAGAAGAAAGCAAGTAAAGTTTCTGGAAAAGTAAATGACTTTGATTAATAAAGTTGGTGTTTCACACATACATTTCTCAACAATTCTTTCTCACACGCTGGGTACTCGAATCTATATGAGTGACTTTGTATATAATTGTGAACACACGCGAGAAACTGCGTGAACTACTACTATTTATACTAAAACATCCCAAGTAACTGTCGGGCAGTTACACTGCTTCGAGATGATCCCACTTGGCACGTTCTCAACGTTCGACGCTCCAGATCTTTGCACGTTGCACTTGGTAACCGCTGGAAACCGTTTTCCCTCCAAATGCTTGAATTTCAAACCGTTCCACTCTGTATCATCGAACATCTTCGTCGAGAAGCATCTTCGACGAGAAACACCTTCGACGTCGAAGGCAACCAACCTCTCCCTTGGAAGAAATCTTCTAAGTACATTGTCATCTTTCGATGGGTATTTCGACGGACCTAGCTGGTCGAAAACAACCTTCAGCTTTAATGGCTGACCTTAATGAAACAAGGGTGTCGAATTTAAGAGCCAACAAATTGCCCCCCAAGAATGCCTTATTTCGACTCTGAAAGAAAAAGGCATTCTTTGAAATGCCATTCGACACCTGTCTTTTCATTTTTTAGTTACAAATTAAAGTGTGCACTTTTTGTTGTCTCCTACCAACCACTGACAATCCCAAGAAAAACCATCATTTATCCGTACCTAAGACGTCACCTCAGTACGGCGTGCAGTGTGCCAAACGTCATTTCACAAATTGTCATCATGACAATTCCCAAAAACGAGGGCGCACGCTGCACCCTTCCATTTCTGCAGAACGGCTAAAACAACAGGGAGACGCCACGTGTCCCACTACCTTCTGCAACATTAAATGGCATTTAATGTCCTCGAATTTGGGGATTTCCCCCACTACTATAAATAGCAGTAAGTACCCATTTGTGGGACTTTTTACGCTACCTTGCTTTCAGAATTCCTCCTTTGCATACAAACTCTTGTCAACTTTGCAAACCTTTTGATTTTCACTTCATCTTCAACCTCGTTACCAACAATGGCATCTGGTTCTTCCAACTCTCCTAGCGCCAACACTCCCTCTGGAAATGTCAAACCTAGGGTTTTCGCCACCGCTCTAGTAGTGACTCCCACGGGCCAACGAAGGGTCCCTGAACCTTTAGACATTGCTGTACGTGATGCTTACTCACGCCACCTTATGATTCCGGTTGGATATTCCAACCAGATCTTTGCTATGTCTGGCCCATTGTACCCAAGTATTGCTGAGGCCATGAAGATCAAAAGTTATTTTCCGGTAGTTGAGAGACTCAAACCGGTTGCATGCTCCAAGAAAGATGCAGAGGATAATGAAGATCCTGCTAAAGAGAAAATCGACCTCCGTTTCTTCAACAAAGGTGTTAGGGCTTTCAGGTCTGGCCCTAGCCTCACTCCTGATTATAGTGCTTGGCTGGAAAAAATGGAGAAACGCCAAGCTTCGATCTGGAAAGACATGGGGATATTCGACCTGGTTATGCTGTCGAAGACAAGTCTTAACTATTCCCCAGAGATGTTGATAGCTTCTTTACTCTTCTAGGACTACACCCATTTCACCTTCCATCTTCCCTGTGGAATGCTGACTCCCACACTCTTCGATGTGGCCGCCATCACTGGCCTTCGACCCACTGGGGACTACTTCGACCCGGAGGAAATGTCGGAGGATCAGATTGGATTCTCTGCCACAAAACCAACCTACACCACCTTCATCAATCACTACCACGACAGGTCGACAGATGCTGTGTCGGATGTCGAACACATTGCGTTTCTAGCCTTATGGCTGACACGCTTCGTGTTTTGCTCCAAGTCCTTACAGGTGACCAAGAAGATGGTCACTCTCGCCACTCAACTCCATCATGGCCAAAATATCTGTTTGGCAGAATTGATTTTGGCTAGCCTGTATGAGTCGATTAGCAACGGAGCGACTCTTCTGAAGATTATCGAGAACAGAGCCAGCCTGCTGCTTGCTGGACCTTTTTGGCTGCTTCAACTATGGCTCAATGCCACCTTCGAGTCCTTCTTGCCTAAGAAGATTCAAATAAATGAGCAGGCTCCAGAAATAGCAAACAGACGCGTCGAAGGCACTAGATTGGCTCTGTTGACTCCAATGGAAGATGGGCTGGAGCTTCAACAAACTTTTACAAACTTCGTTCTGATGTTTGCTAGAAGGAAAGAGTTTGTTTCGACTATGGCTCCGTTTGCTCGACGGAAGGTTGGGCCAGAGTGGTTCACAAGGCCACATCCTAGGACGTCGAGTGGTCCTCAGGTTGACGAACATACAACAATGTGGGAGGCATTCCTCACACCAAGAATAATGCCCCTTCGATTCAGGAGCTCTAAGACTCACTTGAGTCTTATTGCATATCAACCAAACCTGGTATCTCGCCAGTTTGGTATTATTCAAACGCTACCTTCTCCAATTTTTCCAAGGGAGAAGTCTATGTTATACTTCTGCAACGACTACACTGAAGAAGCTGCCACTAAGCATATCAACAGATATGCTGGTCGAACAGTTCTTTCGTTGTTTGACTACCAGCTTAACTTTCTTTGCTCACCATCCTTCGAGGAGTGGTGGAAAAGTTACTACGCTGAGGAGTTTTTCGACGAGAAGGACTTCGTGGATGAGCTTCAGAAATCTTTTGTCCTTGTCTTGGACAAAATAAAGAAATGTAAGTTCATCCTTTCAAATTACTTTGTCTTTATCTTTCGACTGCTAGCCTGTTTAATTATTTTGTCTACTTTCAGTTGTTCGAAAGCCTGCAGCCAAGAAGGCTGCAGAAGGCCAACAGGGAGGAGGCCCCTTAACAAAACCTCCACCGCCGACGAAGACTATAGCGCCGGCGAAGACCACAACAAACCAACAGGGGGAAGGCCCTTCGAAAAAGGCTTCTGCATCGGTAACCAGACTTTCATTATTTTCTTCTAGCTTTAATTTTTGACTTTCGATGCAACTGCTAAATCGAATTCCAATTGGTTTGTTAGGTACCTTCGCCCAAGAAACGGCCAGCACTGACGGTCGAATCCGGGAGCGATGAAGAAGATGATTCTCCCCCTGCTCCTCTAAAAAGGCGAAAGCTGAAGAAGGACGTTCCTCTTCCTGAGGCTGCTGGTCGAACAATTAGAATAAAGGTCGCTGGGAGAAAGCCCAGGCCACCTCCAGTAATCATTGAGGAGCCAACGGAGGAGGAATTAAACGTTCTTCTCAATAAGCCTGTCGAAAGCGACAATTCCAGCCCTGGGGCTGAAGCTAATTTACAGGTAATCTCTTAGATCTCTTTGTAACTCAGGTGTCGATACCTACATTCGACTATGTCTCTTTCGAATTTAGAAGACTCTTCTTCTTCTCTTTTCAGGACACCACTGAAAGCTCAGCGCCAAGGACTTCTGAAACATTGGAGTCTGCTGAACTCAGCAGGCCACAAGAAAAAGACTTGGCGAACGATGAAGCCCATACTGAAATAAATGAGGCCAATGCTGAGACGGCAGAAAAACCAGCAGAAGATCCACAAACAGAAGAGCAACAGCCAAAAGAGATTCAGGTGGTGGATCTGTCGGAAGAGAATCGTGACGAAGGGGACCACGGCAACGCTGGCGAAGAGGATCAAGGTGCCGCTGGCGAAGGGAACCAAGATGACGCTGGCAAAGGGAACCATGATGACGCTGGTACTGCCGCAGTCCGAGTCGAAGAAAGTCCAGTCGAGGTAAATGCTACTCAACAGCCTCAAACCCAAGACAATGCTGTTGCGAAGGCTGTTACCTCAACAAAGCACAGGTCGAAAGAGGACTTAGAACTCTTGAAGCAAACTGATCCTGTTAGCTATCTGAACGCCATCATCGAGAGCAAAAGTTCGTCTGACGCTAGCCAGGAGGTTCCTACTCTGTCGGGGAAGTCCACTGAAACTTCTCCTCTCGATGAGGCTTTGACGAAGGTTAAGGCTCAGTTTTTCAAGAAGGACTTGATGAAAGCTTTGGAGGGGGGCCCTACTGCTCCATCATATTTGGGGGCTGTTTTGAATGCCGTAGATTTGTTAGCTGTGCCTCCAGAAGTCTCAGGCTTTATCATGGAGTTACACTCCATTATTGATCAAGTCTCAGCAGATTATCAGCGACAAAGGGGCTTTAATAGCCAGCTTGAAGTGTTATATGGCAAAAGCTCTTCTGCATGGACTGCTGTAGCAGAGACAACTTCTCGAATTGCGGAGTTGTCGAAGCAAAAAGCATCTAAACAAGAAGAAGTGGATGCCATCGATCGAGAGAATGCTTCCCTCCAGGCGCAAATCGAAGAAATAGAGGCTAAGATAAATGCCAATACTAAGCGCAAGGAGGAACTTCTCTCGACTGTTCCAGACACCGAAAGTCAAGCTGAAATCACACAAGGCCTAGAATTTGCTGAGAAAGCCCAAGGCTTCGACGATCAAATTGCCAAGCTTGTGCAGGCGAATGCCTTGTGCAACAAAAGATTGGAGCTGCAGCAAACCAAATACCTTCGACTCAAGGACTCCATTCCCTTCTGATTGATTCAGCCTTTTAACCATATTTTGTAATATGTATTCGACAACATTGCCATTTTGGCTAAATTATAAAAAATTTCCATTTTGGCTTTTTTATGGTTAATTTAATCGTTACTTGTTATTTTATCTTTATCTCTTGGAGTGTAGGTTTGTACTTTCTCAAATATTTACCATTTACTCTCAAGAGCCTTTTATCTTCACCTAGCTCTTCGACTTCATAGGCTCCACCAGAAAAAGTCTGGATAACTCTGAATGGTCCTTCCCATTTGGGTGACCATTTTCCCATGCTTCGATCCCTTCGATCCATGGGAAGAATCACCTTCCAAACTAGTTCTTCAGGCGAAAATACCTTAGGTTTCACCTTTTGATTATAAGAGTCTTCTACTCTTTTCTTCTGAAGCCTGAGTAAGTCAAGAGCGCGCAATCTTTCTTCGTCTAAATCCACTAGTTCGTCTAACATCATATTCCAATAAATTTCAGAGGGAATATCATAATGTCTCTGAACCCTTGCAGATTGAAGACAAATTTCTGCTGGCAACACTGCGTCATGGCCAAAAGTTAGCCTATATGGTGTTGTACCTATGGCTTCTTTTGGGGACGTTCGACAAGCCCACAAAATCTGGTCTAACGTCTTATGCCAATTTTTTGGCTTCTTCCCAACAGTCTTTTTTATCAAGCCAATCACTACTTTGTTCGCTGCTTCGACTTGACCATTCGCCTGTGCGTAATAAGGCGTTGATGTTAGGAGTTTGAAACCTGTTTCCTGAGCGAATTCCTGCATCTTTCGACCAGTGAAAACTGATCCTTGATCAGTAGTTATAGTCTCAGGGATTCCATACCTAAAGATAATGTTCTTTTGAATAAATTCAATGACATTTTCTTGGTCTACATTGACTAAAGGGATAGCTTCGATCCACTTAGTAAAATAATCAATGCCTACCAGTATATACTTCTGACTCTTTGATGATGCTGGTCGAATCTCTCCAATGAGGTCCAACGCCCATCCTCTAAAGGGCCAAGGTTTCACTATCGAGTGAAGTTCGCTTGATGGTACATGTTGGATGCCTGTATGGACTTGACATTCTTGGCAACCTTTGGCGAACTCAACACAATCTTTTAGCATAGTGGGCCAGTATAGTCCTTGTCGAAACAACAACCATTTCATCTTATGGCCTACTTGGTGAGCCCCACATGCTCCAGCGTGCGTAGTCGAAAGGGCTATGTATGCCTCAGTTTCACTTAAACATTTTAGCAATACCCCTTCAGGCGTCTTCTTGAATAACTCATTACCCATGAGTACATAACTCAACGCCCTGTACTTTGTTCTCCGTTCTGTCGAAGCTCCTGGATTTTGAAGATAATTCACAATGGGCTTCCTCCAATCTTGCTCTGACAAATTACCTATGAACGAAATTTCGAAGTTACTTTGATCAGCATATCCTAGTCTTGTCGATTCCAAGTCTGTTGGTGATAGACAAGTTGCTTTTATCTTTTCTCGAACTTCGATTGCTCTTTGTAATCTCGTTTTTGAAATCTTGTACCCAGATGCAATTTGTGCCAAGTCGTTGGCTATTTGATTTTCCAATCTGGGTATGTGTCGAATATTGACCATTTCAAATTTTTTCAATAAACGATTTGCTATCACAAAGTACATAATGAGATTTTCTCTTATGCATTTATATTCCTTTGTGACTTGCTTAATGACTAACTCTGAGTCTCCCATTATTTCGACTCGAGTTGACCCCAATTCCAACAATATTTCAAGGCCAGTAATTAGAGCTTCATACTCAGCCTCATTGTTCGAACAAGAACCTGATATCTTGTACTTGAATGTTGTTGGAATTTTTTCTGGAGAAATAATCAAGACTCCTACTCCTGTTCCATCTTTATGGCTGGAACCATCGAAGTAGAATTTCCAAGGTTCTATCTCCACATAATTAATATCTTCAACTTGAATTGAGTGGTCGACTATAAAGTCTGCAACCACTTGTCCTTTCACTGCCTTAAGAGGCATAAAGGTCAAGGAGTATTCAGTTAATGCGAGTGCCCACTTGCCAATTCGACTGTGCAAGATAGGTTTCGACAACATATACTTGAAAACATCAAAATGAGACGAAACATACACATCAACTGGTTTTATATATTGCTTGAGTTTTGTACAAGAGAAATACAGACATAGACACAATTTTTCAACTTCGCTATATCTAGTTTCTGCATCGTTCAAAACTCTACTAAGATAGTAAATGGGTCTTTCGACTCCATTCTCATCTTCTTGGGCTAACATGCTTCCCAAAGTTTTGTCGGATGCAGCTATGTACAATCTCATACTCCTATTGCTACAAGGAGGCACCAAAATAGGTGGCTTAGTGAGGTACCCTTTGATTTTGTCGAAGGCTTCTTGTTGCTCTTGCCCCCATTCAAACCCCTCTTTATTCAGTCGAAGTAAGGGTGAAAAGGCCTGAGCTTTCCCACTTAGGTTAGATATAAATCTCCTTAAGAAATTTATCTTGCCTAGCAGAGATTGCAGTTCCTTCTTATTCGATGGCGCTTTCGCTTCCAGAATAGCGTTCGTCTTGTTCTGGTTGATTTCGATTCCTTTCTTGTGGACAACGAAGCCCAAGAAATCTCCAGCTTTCACACAGAATGCACACTTCAAAGGGTTCATCTTCAGACCATGTTCTCTCATTCTTTCGAATGATTGTCGAAGGTGGTCAATATGATTCTTCCTGGAAACAGATTTTATAACAATGTCATCAATATATACTTGCATAAAAGTGTTAATAAAATCATGGAAGATAGAATTCATCGCTCGCTGGTATGTTGCCCCAGCGTTCTTTAGGCCAAAAGGCATCACTACCCATTCGTAAGTGCCTAGATCCCCAGGGCATCGAAAAGCTGTTTTCGACACATCCTCTTCAGCAATGAATATTTGATTATATCCTGAATAACCATCGAGCATACTCAGGTATTCATAGCCAGCGGCAGAATCGACTAGCATTTCCGCCACTGGCATAGGATATTCATCTTTGGGTGTAGCAGCATTCAAATCTCTGAAATCTATGCACACCCTTAATGTACCATTTTTCTTAATTACTGGCACAATGTTTGCAATCCATTCGACATACCTTATAACGCGTATGAATTTGCATTTCAGCAGTCTTTCGACTTCCGTTTTGATCTTCGACAGTATTTCTGGAGCGAAGCGTCTTGGACTTTGCTTAATTGGCTTCTTCCCAGGTTTGATTGGCAACTGAAGTTCTACCAATCCTCTGTCGAGACCAGGCATTTCGTCGTAATCCCATGCAAAACAGTCCTTGAACTCTTTCAACAATTGGATTACTTCCAACCTAAGTTCTGGGTCAATTTTGGCGCTGATGTAAGTTGGATTTTTCTCTGACCCTTCGCCTAAGTTGATTTCTTCTAAAGGATCTTGTGCTAACATTTTAATGTTGTTCGCCAAGGGGTCCTTTTCGAAGCCCAAAGGCTCATCGTCATAGATGGCGTCGAGCCTCTGTTCCTGCATTCCTTCAGGCATGATATCAGGGGGTTCTGGATCGAAATCCTTTCCTGGACCTGCAGCAGATAACTGTTGATCATTGGCCTGTGTGGCCATGTACTTTACTTCGGCTTCGAGAGCCGTTATCATCTTTGTTTCGGCTACATAAGCCGAAATTCGCTTCAATGATTGTGACTCAGTCATTATCACTGAATTCACTTCCCCAACCAGTTGGTTGGATATCAGTTAACCCACTGAAGTCTATGTGGGACAAGTCTTCTCTGTCCCATTGGAAACCATGCTCAGGATGCAGGTATAGGGAACAAAAAGTGTTTGGCGCTGGCGCCAAGTCGAAGTCAGGTGTTGGACATGGCCCTATGTGAGCCAAGTTCTTGTCGAAATCTGCCAACCCTAGGTGATTCACTTTGCCCAGGTAATAGCTTTGATCTGCCTCTATGTTTTCGACCATCCCATCTGGACGCCATAGCAGCAGCCTCTGGTGCATTGATGATGGCACAACTCCAACACCATGAATCCATTCACGGCCCAACAAAAGATTGTAGTTAGGTTTGGCCGATATGACCATAAACATTGTTGGTCGGAGGATAGATCCTACCTTGATATCTAGTTGGATCACTCCCATAGTTGTCCCTATGCCGCCCTCATAGTTCGACAGGACCATGTTGTGAGGCTTAATGTCCTCATCCATTTTGCCAATTTTCCTTAGCATAGAGTGAGGAATAATGTTGATGGTTGCCCCACAATCCACCAAGATTTTATTCACTGTAGTTTCTTCGAGTTTAGCCCTTATAAATAAAGTCTTGAGGTGATTTTTCATCGCCTCTGTAGGTGGTTCGAAGAATCCATTTTGTTCCTCAGTGGTGCCATTGTCCATGACGAAATAGCACACTGGCCTATGTTTGGCCATTTCTTGCTCCACTTCCCAGTCACTTGCTTCGACCTCCACCTGTCGGTTGAATTCTCTGGGCAGCACTGAGACTATATTCACCATTATGTCCAAAGTATCATCAGACTCAGAACCGTCTTCGTCCTCGACTTCACCTTGGTTAGGCCAAACTAGCCTGTTGGTTACTGGCTCTCTCTCCAGAGGTTTCCTTTGCTTCCTTAGAGGAACATTTGAACTGGTTTCTGCCTTTGGTTCATTGGCAGCCTCTCTCTCAGCTTTTCGTCTCCTTTGGTATCTCCTCCATTGAGATCGAGACATGGGATTTTTCCCTTTGTAGTTGCTTGACACTTGTGCAACCTTAGGTGCAGCAACTTGAGGCTCTTTCTTTTGAGTTAAAGACGAACCCCTTGGCACGTCGAAAGAGTGCCATCTCTCCTCACTTGGCCTCTTTCGACCAGAGGTTTTGTACCAGGTATCTACTGGCACATTTGTTGGAGGCCTGAAGGTCAATGGCCTCTTTTCTTGGTTTGAACCTCTTTGGGAGGCTCTTCTGGGGTCATGTCGAAGATCAACATTTTCCCTTCTCTTATTTGCTGCTCTTACGCCTTGAATGTGCTCAGCATCTTTTTTGTCAAAGATCGAACTGCATCTTGGACACAGCATCACCTCTGATTTCTTTTTCTGGCATCTTTGCAGGAAATCTGCCAGATTTTCATTTTCCCGAGGGAAAGCAGTCTTATTAGCTTGTTCTTGCCTCATGGCCTCTTCTGATGCTTTTGGGTCAGAGAGTTCGACCATGTTGATATTCATTGTATCTTTGTTGGCAAGAGTTAACTGCTTCATTTGTATCTCCAAATTCTCCGTCTGGCCTTGAACTGTGGCCAAGTGAGAACTGGGTTTTGGTCCAGTTTTTTGTGCTTCAACGGTCTCCAGCTTTGGGCTTTCGACCGCTTTCTGAACTGCTTCAATTGTCTTTCTGGATAAATTCCCAGAAAAACTGCCAAAGATTGGCATGTTGATATGGTCCTTTGAGACTTCGACCATTGTGATTCCTGGCCTCTTCAACTGGCTCCTGGATGCCTCGATCACGTTCACCTCAGAAGGCTCAGCATAGTGGGCTTCAGCCTGCAACGGATTTGAGTCGACAGCCATGGGGGTCTTGTCAGCAAACTTCAACCTCCCTTCTTCGATAGCGTCTTGGACAAGATTCCTGAAAAGAAAACATTGAGAAGTTTTATGGCCCAAAAAATTATGATATTTGCAAAAGCCTCTCTTCTTTCTTTGATCAAGAGGAGGCACTTTTACCCCTGGGGGTACTATCATTTGGCCATCTTTTACAAGCAAGTCAAATATTTCATCACATTTTGTGATGTCAAAACTATAAGTCTTTTTGGGGAACCTATCGTTGGTCCTTTCTGGACCAATGGGATTTTTCCCACTTGAGGGGACTAACAATTTGCAAGAGTATGGTGGCCCTTGTTTTAGTTCCGCTAAATCGACTTCTCCTTCTTCGACAGTTATAGTATCGTCGAAGGATTCTGGATCTTCGTCATCCATATCAACATACGCTATCCTCTCTCTCTTGTGAGTTTTTGTTGCCTTTGCTTTTTCAGCTTTGAGGCGTTCTACCTGTCGAACTCTATCGGCCAGTTGGGCCATGTCTCTCAGGTATTGGGTGTCTAACTTCTTCCTAATGGAATAATCTAAACCGCCTGCGGCTATTTCGACCAACTCATATTCCGGCACTTGTGTAAAACATCTCGCCTTGAGCAGCCTAAACCTATTTAGATATTCGTCTATAGGTTCAGTGAAACGTCTCTTTACACTGGCCAATTCTTTCAGGCTTATCTTGGTTTGCCCCGTGTAGAATTGTTCATGGAACAATCTTTCCAACTGGGTCCAATGATGGATCGAATTGGGGGAGAGAGTTGTAAACCAAGTAAAAGCGTTCTTTGTTAAAGAACTTGGGAAGTACTTGATCCTCAGGTTTTCGTTATTCGAAATATCTCCTGCTTCGATCAAGTATCTCGCCACATGTTCGACAGTAGATTCTGTCGTGTCCCCAGAGAACTTAGTGAATTTGGGGACTTTACATCTAGGAGGTAAGTCTGTTTGTAACACGTATTCTGACAATGGGGATGTAAAGTTGGGCCTTCGAAAGCCCATGTTCATCCCATTTTGAGTCATGATCCTTTCGATCATGGTTGCCAGATTATTTTCCAAACCCATGTTTTGGTATTGGATATGCTGAACCACTTCGTCAACATTTTGGTTTCTGTTAACTAACCTTACCTCTGGGGTTATTACCCTAGGTTCCTCGACAGGTTGCTCCAATCGTGCCCTAAGGTTTTCTTCGACAGGCTGTTGGACTTGGTTGATGGTGGTTTCTTCCTCTAAGAATATACCCTGGTTTCCCCTTATTTGCGCCCTTTGGGGCTGTCGAATAGGTTGGGGTACTCCAAAGAAATCAGCCAAACGCGTCATTTGCGCTGTCATCTGCTGATTCGATTGAGTAGTGTTTTGTATTAGAGGGTTCAGCACTGTACTCAAAGTTTGTGCCAACATTTGCACCATATCATGGTTGCTTTCGTCCATTTGTTGCCTCAAGACTGCTGTCGAGGCATTTGTAAGGCCATGGGCTACTTGGGACGTTCCTCCTAAGAGTTGGGTCCTATTTCTATTCGCCATACCTACTCCAGAACCTTGGAGTGGCGAAGAGGCACTCACTAAAGGGTCTGAAAAAGTGGACGCAGCATTCGTCAGGCTAGCCAAGTCAGAAGTTGGCATGCCATAGAGTGGTTCTCGATTATGACCGCCTGTCATAAATCCTAGGGGAACAAAAGGCCTTGTGCCTAAATTTCCCCTTGGTAGGGGAGTTCCCAAAGGCACTCTGGGGCCTGTGAACGGAGGTAATGGCCCCGTTGCTGTGACCGTTACTGCTGGTGTCGAACCAACGGTTATCGCTTCACTTACGGTCGGGATAACTGTTGCTCCCACATTCGTTTGTGGGATTTCGTTATTGTTTGGCGGATTCGCCATCTCTTCCCTTCTTCTGGCAGTATTGGTATCGTTAGTGTATATTCTACCACTTCTCAATAACATGCAACACTCCTCGAAAAGATGAGATTATTTTCAACAATTAACACACAGTCCCACCGGGTGTGCCAATTTGTTTACCGTGGTTATTGGTAAACAACCGCTGATCCTCCAAATGGTTACTTATTTGGTTACTCGCAGGATCGATCAGATTGATCTTAGGACATAGGTTGATTTTGAGGTTTTGATTGAATTGGATAATGATTAAATGACAATAAAATAGAGAGGCTTTAAGTAAATTGCATGAAAAAAGGACTTTGATAAAATAAATTAAGGCTTTAAATAAAGGGCTTCGACAGGAATGTAAAGAAGAAAGCAAGTAAAGTTTCTGGAAAAGTAAATGACTTTGATTAATAAAGTTGGTGTTTCACACATACATTTCTCAACAATTCTTTCTCACACGCTGGGTACTCGAATCTATATGAGTGACTTTGTATATAATTGTGAACACACGCGAGAAACTGCGTGAACTACTACTATTTATACTAAAACATCCCAAGTAACCGTCGGGCAGTTACACTGCTTCGAGATGATCCCACTTGACACGTTCTCAACGTTCGACGCTCCAGATCTTTGCACGTTGCACTTGGTAACCGCTGGAAACCGTTTTCCCTCCAAATGCTTGAATTTCAAACCGTTCCACTCTGTACCATCGAACATCTTCGTCGAGAAGCATCTTCGACGAGAAACACCTTCGACGTCGAAGGCAACCAACCTCTCCCTTGGAAGAAATCTTCTAAGTACATTGCCATCTTTCGATGGGTATTTCGACGGACCTAGCTGGTCGAAAACAACCTTCAGCTTTAATGACTGACCTTAATGAAACAAGGGTGTCGAATTTAAGAGCCAACAGACTAAAATTTATTATTATTTTAATAAGAACTAAAAATAAAATTTGAAATATTTATAAAGACCAAAAACATATTTAATCCTACTATTTATATATATTAATAGTTTTAGTTGTATTTAACTAAAACCTTTTTAAGTCCTCTTGCTGAAGTTTACCTCAAGTTTCGGTTATTGTTAACTTTATGATTAAATGGTTTTTATTTACTAATTATTTTAAAATTGTTTAATATTATTATTTTTTAGTATACCTTTAACATTTAATGTGAATCATTTATTGACTTTTTCCATTAAATGTAAAAAGAGATTTTGATTTATTAAAATGTAAAATTTATAAAAACTATATTTAACTAAATGTTTAATAACTGTGAATGAATTTCTTTTTACTTTAAAATAATGATTGGACAGATTTTAGTGTCGGAACTATATTTATCTATTAACAATGCAATTATACGTCAAATACTCATTGTGACAATTATACGTTGGCAATAAATTTTCAAATAATACTCCATCCCTTTAAAATGAGTAATTTAACTTAAAGATTTCATACATAATAAAAAAAAGTATATAAATTAAATTGGTTTTCATGTCATATTCTTGATAGTCATTTAAGAAATATATTGAATTTGTTGTAAGTAATAATAAAACAGTAAGATTCATCGAGTGCAATTATTGAATTGTCACATTTGAGCAAATGGATATTGTGAATGATACTGGATATTTCTTTATTAGTTGAACAAAAAGTTTTTTTAACTGTTTTGTTTCGTGTTAGAGTATATATACAGGAATGGTGAGGGAAGAAGACAAATAGAAAAAATGAGTGAAAGAGAGGAGTTTTTATATCTGATCTGTTACATTACAGTAAGAGTGAACACTTATATAAGCATGCACATTACAAGACACATGGTATCATATTATTGGACAACTAGTTAAAATTATATATAAATTGAATTATTTCTAACACCTTTCCTCAATTCAAAGCTGTTACAGAGACAAAACACTCATCATCTTCCTCAATTCTTTGAATCTTTCACTCTTCAATGGCTTGGTCAATATATCTACCAGTTACAATTCAGTTCTGCAATATTGAAGCTTGATCCTTCCCTTGCTTATCTGATCTCTAAGAAAGTGGAATTTGATGTCAATATGCTTACTCATTCCATATGACACAGGGTTCTTGGCCAAATCAATTGTTGACTTGCTATCTACCAATAAATCCACTACTTCTTCATTTCATAGTCTCAATTTTTTTAGTAATACAGACAACCATAAAGCTTGACGAGCAGCTGAGTAAGTTGCAATATATTCAACTTCATAGGTTGAAAGTGCTACCACAGTTTGTCACTTGGAACTGCAAGGTATAGGGAAACATGCAAGCAGAAAAACTTGTCCCATAATACTTCTTCTGTCAACCATATCACCACAGTAGTCAGAATCAGAGTAGGCTACCCTGCATTGTGACAAGAAAACAAAATACCATGGCTCAATGTTCCTCTCAGATACTTAATGATTCTCTTGGCTATAGTCATCTGGGAGTCTCGCGGCGGAAAAATTGAGATTAAATTATTGATTAACTTAACTCGAAAAAAAACAAGAGTTGCCACCGAACTTTATTGTTTCCAAGGGAAAGAGAAAATATCGAGAAAATTCAATGCGAAAATAAAACAAAAGAGAGATATGGACACGGGGGTTGGTTATGTAAGGGGGTTGATGAAGCATTGATCAAACAAGTCATGATCCAAGTCAACAAAAGTCAAAACAGAAATGGATTAAAATATGATTAAACTGATTTTAAAAATCATTTTAAATGAAAAATTTTAAAGAGGCATCAAAACATCAAATAAATTGTTAAAAAAATTTGAGAAAGTCATAAATATTACAAGTAATTAGATCTTAAAAGTTGGAGAGAAAAATATTTCAAAATGTATGAAAATTATTTGTCAAATGAAAATTAAAAAGAAAATAGCAAAAAATGCTAAAAAATAATTTTTAAATCCTGAAAAAAAGTATTTTGTAGAAAATATTTTTAGTGATTTATGAAAAAAATTGGAGTCAAAAAGGTCAAAAGAACTATTTAAAATAAATCAGAAAAGAAAAAGGAAATAAAATGAATTAAAAACAAAAACAAAATAAAAAGGCCAACGACTTGCGTGTCAAGCGTTCATTGGCTGGAATTTGAATTTCCTACCAAAACACGCGTAAAGCTTTATCGTCTTCAACCTTGGTTTGATTTTTCTAGATTCATGAACTATGAGCTTTAAGCTCAAACAACACACATTTGTGCTTCTACTCATGTCATCGTTCATGTCTCTCTACATCAGAGCCATCGATTGGCTCTGAGCATAGTGAATTTTCTTAAAACACAAAGAAATTCTAGTTCTTCAAAGTAAAATTAAATGACAAATACAAACAATAAATTCTAGGTGAGTGAGGGTTTTGAATAGTGAACCAAGATGAAGAGTGTGGTAACTTGTTTGTTCAAAAATTTAACTCGTATTACCTTTCCAGTTGAAACTTCGAAGGTCAACAATGTTGAAATCGAGTTGAAGGTTGCAGGAGGTTTTAAGCTTCAATAATGGTTCAACTAGCTTCAGATGGTGCCGATGAGTGATTATGGACAGAGATTTAAAGTAAAAAACATCTTAACCTTGAATATTTTATTATATACTTTTGCCACTCGTTCTTTCTGTCTTTTCAACATTTCTAAGACATTCGATCTCTCCTCATCCAAATAAACTAGTTCATCCAACACTACTACAAAATGAACAAATAACAATGCCTGAGTCACCACGTCAAAGGATCCACCGTGATATAATCTATTCAACTAGACATTTTTTTATTTATTTTCATATTTAAGCCCCTTTTCACCACGGTTGGAAGTTCCAACTATGGTAAAAAATGGCGCATGGTCATGAGCTCGAATCTCGTTGTTGTTGTTGTTGTTGTTGTTCTACTGCTATATTTTTATATTTTATTAAAAGACATACAACAAAGATTATTTAATACAACTATTGTTGTATGTATGTCATGAGTTTGAAGCTTACTGTTGTTGTTCTACTGCTGCATTTTTTATATTTTATTAAAATACATACAACAACAGTTATTTAATACAATGGTTGTTGTATGTAGCGTAATTATTGAGTTTCTTCAGCATCCTTAAATAAATCTCAATCGTCCGTTAACTGACTTTCAACGCTCAGGACACTACTGTTAGTGATCTGCGTGAAACCTAAAACTTAGACAAACTTCCAACTCAGACGAACTTCATATTCTACCTTCAAACATCATCTTTCATTTACAACACTCTATTTCTCCATAAAACCAAACTCAAAATATCATTTCTTTCATAAGCAAAACTCGAAAGCATCATTTCTTTAGTTTACAAATTTCAGAACTCCATCGTCTATTCTCCAACTTGAATGAGACAAGGAAAAAATGGATTTAAGTTAGCAATGTTAGTTGTTGTTGTTCTTATTGTTCTTTGTTTAGTTATTGTTGTTGTTGTTCTTGTTCTTATTGTTGTTGTTTTTGTTATTGTTATTGTTGTTCATGTTGTTGTTGTTCTTCTTCTTCTTCTTCTTCTTCTTCTTGTTTTTTTTGTTCTTGTTGTTGCTCATGCTGTTCTTGTTGTTGCTCATGTTGTTCTTACTATTATTGTTGTTCTACTGCTATTTTTTTTATTTTAGTTATTGTTGTTGTAGTTGTTGTAGTTGTTCTTGTTATTATTATTATTGTTGTTGTTATTCTTCTTCTTCTTCTTCTTATTATTATTATTATTATTATTATTATTATTATTATTATTATTATTATTATTATTATTATTATTATTATTATTATTATTGTTGTTGTTGTTGTTGTTATTCTTCTTGTTTTTGTTGTTCTTGTTGTTGCTCATGTTGTTCTTGTTGTTCTTACTGCTATTGTTGTTCTACTGCTATTTTTTTATTAAAAGACATACAACAACGATTAAGTTAACTAACTGTTATGATATCACGCGAACTTTCCAGTATACTACAACAGTTCCAGGACCGTGATTGTAAGTAGCACATTTACAACAACACTCTACATAGAAACACTTGGACCTGCGTAATTATATATATTTTCCAACTGTTTTTAAATTCCTTTTTCATAGTAGTGCAACATCATATTTCGATAAGACTCATATGGGATTTCATTTTGTCTTTGAACTCTAGTTGATTGGAGGTAAATTTTGACTGGTAAAACTGTATCATGCCCATAAGTCAATCGAAAAGGTGTAGTGTTTGTAGCTTCCTTAAGAGATGTTCGACAAGCCCATAAGATTTGGTGTAATGTCTTATTCCAATTTTTTGGCTTCTTCCCTACATGATTTTTTATTAACCCAATAACCAACTTATTTTCTATTTCGACTTGACCATTTTCCTAGGCATAATAAGGCATATATGTTAGAAGTTTAATCCATACTTATTTAGAAAACTCTTGCATCTTTCGACCAGTAAACACTAATCCTTGATTAGCTGTAATGGTCTCAGGGATCCCCGTTGTAACGCGGTGGGAGAACTGACTTGGTTGTTTTGCGTTTGATCGCAAATGTTGCGGTTAGCAAGAGTCGCCACCGACTTTTCTTTTATCCAAAAGGAAATGTTGGAAAGAACAGAAAAGACCTTTGAGATGTTTTCTTGAGTTCGAGGGGTAGATTATGAAAAGGGAAGGTATTGGCACCCTTTTCATCTGTAGTTATTTACAGGCTCTTAGTTGCTTGCTAGATCACTTGCTTTTGTTTGAAAATGTGCTTTGTGTGGTTTTTGAAAGTATTTTGAAAAGGCGCCATCGTTTAGGCAAACTTTGTAATGATTCTCGTTCGTAAGAATGTATATAAAGTGTTGATCTTTTGAAAAATGTTTCAAATTTGAAAGATGTTTTGAAAGTGTTGGTGTTTGTTTTGAAAATAGCAAGAATGTTTTTGGTTTGAAATGAGCAAGCAATTAGGAACATTCTACCTACTCAAAAGTCTTTCATGTTTTATTTCCTCTTTCCTTTGACATTGTTATCTTACCATTGATTTGGTAAGAAACCCTATCTTTGGATGTAAAAGGGACGGGCATGGGTCATCGTATAGTCATGAATAGCAATGTTGTAAGATATCTTAGCATTTTCTTTGAGGGACTAAGGTCATTCTTAAGGCAACTTTTGTAGCATCATCGAGGGACTATGATCTTGTATTTTGTTTGTTTTTGCTAAGACATCTTACATGCATATTATGACCATTTATTTCTCAAGGCAACAAGTGGATTTACCCTAAGGGTATAAGTGTGCAAGTGTATTAATTTACATGCATTGTTTTGTTTTGAATTAGGGTTTTCTAATTTATTGATTTTAATCTTTCCATACAAACCCTAATTTACTAGCATTTGTATATAAAGCATTAAATTGCGGAAAATAAAAATACTAAGCTATTACATCATTAGGGGAGGGGGTATACAAATTTACAAATGGGGAAATTGCAAGAAAATTAAATCTAAATAATTATTACAACCATATTGAATATCGTACAAAATTGAAAATGAAAATGCAAGAATGTAAAAAAGAAAGAAATGATTTTGTTTGTTTTGTTTTCGTGAAAATATTTTAACCTAAACCTAATTAAGAAAAAAATGATTAAGGAAAATTAAATAAAATTAACTTAAGCTAAATAAGAAAAGAAATTAACTAAAAAAATATTTTCTAGGGTTTATTTATGAAAAGGTTAAAAATAATATGGATATTAATTAATTAAAAGAAACCTAAATTCTAAATTAGTTTTAATTACAAAAAAAATAAAATAATAGTTAAACCTAAATCTAAATATTAATTATTAAGAAAGAAATTAATTTATTAAGAAAATGTTTTGTTCTTTTAGTTTTATAAAACAAATAAACTAAATAAGTGTAAAAAATAATAAAATAAAATATTTTTTGGATTTTTTTATTAATAACAATAAAAATATATTAATAATAATAATAATAATAATAATAAAGGAAAAAAAGAAATAAAATAAAAATAAGAAAAAAAGAAGTAGTAATGAAAATTTGGGCCAGGGGGTATTGAAGTGAGGCAGGGGTTAGCAAGTTAGCAAAAGGAATCAAAGGCCCAATGCTGGGCCCAGGCGCTGCAAAGAAACCAAAAAAATGTGAAAAAAGTGTGAAAAAGAACAAAAGACAGCGCGCTGGGTGTTGAACCCACTCCCTCTTGGTTACCAGCGTGTTGCCTTACCACTGGTGTGGCTATACATCCGTTAATTAAAATGAAATGATAAATACATAATGTAACATGCTTCCAAGGCCCGTACTTTGTATTCAACCTTCAGCCAGCCAGAGTACCTGTAACTTCTTCATCTCTCAACAAAAATGAAAAATACAAACATGAAAGTTGTGGCATTTCTTCCCACGAATCCAGCCATATAAATAACTAAAGCTATAAATCCAAGATGAGTGAGAATTTTTCTGGCCCTAATTTAAAACCTAAAAATTTCAGAAACTTCAACTCTAAAATTCTCTAAGCTCAGGCCATATAAATGCAAACTATGGATATGTACAGCTTCGTAGCAATGGTATCTATATTTTATCTTCACAAATCAGAATCAAATGATGCTTGTATGAAGAGATAGAAGTTTGAAAACTTACCTCTTGCAACTGGAGTCGTGTATGGAGTTTGAGCAACCTTTGATATGGCCTGATGATTTCCGTAGCTTGCCTAGACCTCCTTGAATGTGTTCCAACTCCTACTTTGCTTTGAGGATAACTGAGACTCCCAACTCAAGTCAAGTTGCAAGCTTCAGTTTTGAAAATGGTGGATGGTGATGGAGGAGTTACAGTTAGGAAATGAGGGTCTGGATTACTTCGATATGATGTATGAAAGGTGTTTGGATGATTAGTTTTCAAAACGCATGAATGGAAATGAAGATGGTGAGTTTTTGCTCAAAACTGTCAAGTTTGGGCAGTCCTGTGCAGCAAGGTGCTTGGGAGGTTTTGAGGGTGCTTGAAATCGTGTGTTTTGATGCAAACAACTTGTGCATAAGTAAGAAAAGGGTTCTGAGGCTTGAGAGGGTCAAAATCATACCAGTACAAGTTATGGCTATGTTACTTGATTTTTAAGAAAAGTGAAAACATGGTTTCAAGGCAAAGTACAAGCATGGGCTGAGTTGTTTAGAGGATTTAGACAAGTTTCTTTTGGGTTATAGATTGTGTATGATCAGAAGATAACAAGTGCAAATCTCAATAACTGATTTTGTGTAAAAAGCTACTTTTCCAAAATGGCAATGTGCACTTTCTTCCTAAAATGGAAATAAGCATGGGCAATGCATTGAATGCTTGAGTTGAGGCCTCTAACACCTGCACAAACATTTAATTATGGAGTTCCAAACAAGTTTGAGGCCTGCAAAGCAAAGATTGTGCAGCCTAGCATGGATTTGCACTCTTGTTCATCATGAAATTGACCTATAATTCAAGAATGAAATGCCAACTTCATGCCTTCGATTCTCCTTGCTAAAACATGATCTCAAGGATTTCTTGGACATTTTAGAAGTCTTTTAATTTTCTCTACAACCCCTCTTTGAATCACTTTTGAAAATTCCCCTTGGAACTATGTGAAAAATTGTCATGAAGTTAGGTCAAAATCCTGTCTAAACTAGGGCAAAATTTTACTAAGTTTCCAAGTTTCATGAACATGTATTCACAAAATCATAACTTGAAATCCATGCATTTATAGGAGAAGTTGTGTAAAGCAATGTTTTAGATCTCATTGAGATCTACAATTTTCATGTTGAAAGTTTCTCTTGAATCATCTTGCATCATGGTGAAAAATTGGCTCAAAGTTGTTAAAAATATGAAGTTTCCAACACTTAGAAAAATTTCTAAGTTTGGAAACTTTGACTTATCAAAATAAAATCTTGACTTTTTGATTTCTTGATGAAAAAGTTTCATATTTTGATATGTTTTGATGAATTGTGATCTTTGATACTCGATTTTGATCAAAAAGTCAAAGTTTGACTTTTAAGTATGCAATTGACTTTTGATCAGTTGACTGAAAATCAACTATCAATCAATTGATATTGAGGGATGTTTTGAGTCATGCCATTAGTTCAAAATGATGCAATTGAATCCTTGAGATCATGTTTCCAACCAATTAACCATTTTCTAGGTCAAAAATCAGAAATTGTCATTTCTCAATCAAAAACCCTAATTTTGACCATTTTGCCCTTTTGATGATCTGATCAAATTTCTTGAGGAATTGTGGTCCAAACTTGATAAAATGACATATAGGAGTTCACAATGTTGATATGGATAAAAAATTATGAAGTTTGAATGTAAATTGGCCATAGTTGACTTTTTCCCCAATACAACTGATTTTTAGGTCAACTGATCAATTGACTGGGCAAAAATGTGATCCAAGACTTGAAATTTGACATGAGAAATCTTGAGGGTCCATAATGATCCATGAAAGTCGTATGAGTCACTAAAATTTCAATTATCCTTGTGCAATCTTAAACCCTAATTTCAGTCATCAGTGCTTAAGGATGTGTCTTGAGCTGATCAACCCTTGTGGAGTCTTGAACCAAATGAGATCTTATGAGAAAACACTTGATAAATGAGAGGGAAAATTTTGGGGTACAACACCTGTTGTACCCCAAAATTTTCCCTCTCATATTTTCCCAAGATTTTTCCCTTACATGGTGGTTACAAACACTTGTTTAAAGAAAGAGGAAATTTTTTAATCTTAGCAAAGTGTCTTTCGATTGGCAGCTCAACAATATCCTTCGATTGACAGTTAAATAGTGTCCTTCGATTAGCATAACAACAAGTTTCAACCGAGCTTTTAAAATCCTTAGATACAAGCTTGACTCACTAGTCTTCGATTGGGCATTTAACACCCTTCGATCAAGCTTTCGTCCGCAAGTCTTCGATTGAGCTTTGAAATGGCTCCCTTCAATTCAGAAAGAAGGGGAGCTCCTTTAGGCTTCCTTCGTTTGAAGCACCTATGGATTCTTTCGTTTGGATCATCTCTGGGCCTCCTTCATTTGAAGCGCCTTTGGTTTCTTCCACACAGGCCCCATTTGGATAAATGGTCTGCATGCCTGCCTGCACAAGGAAGGAATTTTCTTCATACCTATAAGGCAAACACCTGTTACATGCCTGCCTACACAAGGCAGGAACTTCCCTCATGCTAAATTTTGACAGCCCAATTTCTACACTATGACATTCCAAAAGTCCATTCGAAGGATGCATATTGCTGACCATTTGAAGAAGCTGAATCAGAGCCATTCAAAGAAGCATGCAAGAGGTCCAATCGAAGGGCAAGGATTGAAGGCATTTAAAGAGGGCCAAAGCATGCATAGAGAGTCCATTCAAAATGGCAATGTGAAGGACCATCTAAAGAACCAGTCGAAATAGGCAACTTGATCCCAGTCGAAGGCTACACAAAAAGGCCCATTCGAAGGGTGCATGGGAGGTCCAATAGAAGGATAGAGATTAGGGGTATTCGAAAGTCAAAATTGTCCATATTTATTCAAATTTCAAAAGAGGACAAGATCCCATGTTTTTGGCCACAGTTACAAAACTTCATTCATGGCCTTGAAAACATTTGTTTATGGCAGTTAAACTTTTGTCTTCTTGTCCCCTCCCTCCTACTCTATATAAGCAACATGCTTGCAAGCCAAAAAGGAGACACGTTGGAGATACGCTTCCCATAAACCCACCATAGTTATAAAAAATAATCCAAAAGGATCCAACAACTCTAGTCCCCACACAAGTTCAATTTTCCAGCAAGGTAAGTCCCCCTGACCTTGCACCTTTCGTTTTCAGCATGGCATGTAAATAACACCTATTTACCTTTTATTTCTGTCCTTTTCGATTGCATGTTTTTTCTTGTCTAAATATACATGTTAGAACTAACCCTTGTACAGACTCAAACGAAAAGAAAAGAACTAGGGTGAAACGAAACCTTAGGCTTCGCCCCTCATTGTCTGACTGCCCCAAACGAAAGAGGAAACTTCATGATTGTTTTGCAGGTCCACGTTCCTTCACAGTCCAAACAAACTAGGCAGAAAAGAGTCCAAATGAAGGATCCTCGTTCTACTTCCCAGCACAATCGAAGGAGGCCAGGAGAGTCCAATCGAAGGTTTCTCACGCCAGCTTCCCATCCCAATCGAAGGAGGCCAGAAGAGTCCAATTGAAGGCTGCTCACGCCAGCTTCCTAGCCCAATCGAAAGAGGCCCAAGAAGGGGTGAATCTAAAGCACATAATCCCCTCTTGAATTGAAAGACTCATTCCCCTTTTCTCTTTTGCATTCCTAAGCCCATTTGGCATTTTTCTTTTTTGTATTATTTCTTATATTTGTTTTTATTATTGTTTTCAGTTGTTTAATTAACCAAATATAAAATAAAAAGCTCACTAAAAAAGGGTTAGGTTTAATTTTCTTAATTAAATAATTAAGTCCTTTAGTTAATTAATTAATTGAAACTTTAACCTTTTTTCTTAATTAAAAATGAATTAGAATTTAGGACTAATTATTTTCTTTTCATAATAAATAAAGAAAAAAGCTAAAAAGGAAATTAGTTTATTTTTCTTAATTTAATTTTACTATATAGACTTTAGGATAATTGATTATTTTTCTTAAATAAAAAACAACAAATTTTTTTTTCTTATTAGTTTTTTTAAGACAAATTTCAATCTTTCGCGCGTTATTTATTTTTCATATTTTTACATTATTGTATCTGCTGACAGTATGTAATAGATTAAATTAGGATTTTTACCGCTTTTCTTATTATTTTTTCTTCTCCCAAGTTTTTGTACATTGTAAATATCCCCCTCCCCAAAGCCATGTAATAGCGTAGGATTTATTTTTCGCACTTTACATTTTCCTGTATATATATATATATATATATATATATATATATATATATATATATATATATATATATATATATATATATATATATATATATATATATATATATATATATATATATATATATATATTAACTGCTAGTAACTAGACATGTATGACAAGACTAATAACAAAATGCTAGCAAACTTAACACAAGATATAAATGATTGAACACAACACACATTGCACATATACACCTCTAGGGTACCCCACTTTGGTTGCCTTTAAGAAATAAAACAGTCATGAGGCAGGAACGCTTTAGCAAAGACCCATAAATCAAAAGATCATAGTCCCTCGATGATCCTACAATTGCCTTTTCGGTAAATGATCTAGTCCCTAAAGAAAATTGCTAAAGCGTCTCCACAAGTTGCCTTCATGACTATAAACGTCCCTTCGATGTCCCTCAAACATCCAACGATAGGGCTACCTACTCACTAATAGTAGGATAGCACTGTCTAAAGGATAGGAGGTAAAGAACGACCATTTTCAAGTATAAAAGTAGATAGCTGTTAGAAGTTTGCTCAAAAAACACTTTTTGCACTTACACAAATACTACTTTTCAAAAACAATTTTAAAAAACATTTGCTTTGTTAACACTCTTGAGGACTGATACAAGAGTTAAACGCAAAGCAAATCACCGCACTAAGGCATTTTCCAAACATTTTCAAATGCACAAAGCATAAAGGTATTTTAAAATGAGCAAACCTCTAAGAGCCCGTAGAAAATTACGGATGGAAAGGGTGCTAACACCTTCCCTTTCCATAATCTACCCCCCTTACTCAGAAAATTCTCGAAAAGATCTTTTTCTATTCTATTCACCCTTTCTTTAATTTGGATAAAAGAAAAGTCGGTGGCGACTCTTGCTTACCGCAACATTTGCGAATACAAATGCAAACCAGTAGTATTAAACAGTCGGTTCTGCATCCGTATCACAGGACTGGCGACTCTGCTGCGGAGAAAAAAAAAGTGGGGTTACCTTAGAGTTTTAGTTCACCATTTTAAATGCTTTATTGTTTTTTTCTTGATTTATCTTTGAGGGTTTGTTAGGGTATTCTTATAAAGATCCTACACCCGGATCTAGGGCACCTTATTAGGTAAGTAGCAATAAATCATGGAGGTTGTACGACGTAGACGGATACGGACGAAGTGGTGGCTACGTTAGCGCGATACTTTGGATTGTACTAATGTTCCTTGAGTAAGTCAAGGATAACATTAGGATTCCTCATAGTGTCACTAAGCGCTAACTGACCTTTAGAACCTTTAATCGAATCATCCTAGCCATTAGGAAGCAGTGAGATAACTAGCTTTGGTTCCGACCGGAGATTGGTTGATACTCAATGCTACACTCATTGAGACTGGACTTTCAGGATTTTTTGGCCGCAATACTTCGGTGCGTGAGCTGAAACAATTATTGATGGGAAGGTCAATGATATTGAAACTCCTTAGAACCCAGTTAGTATTAATACGACATGTTGAGCCAACTGAAAGTTCAAGAGGGTACTTACCTACGAACCTCGTGCAAGCCTAAACCTAAGGCTGCTTGTGTGACTTGTTTACCTTCATTATCTAACAACTTGAACTCATTACAGGGCTTTTGTTTGTTTCCTTGCAAGACCTTGTTTGTATGCATTATCCAATAAACTGATTTTATGGCAAGACATACTTGTCTTCATCACCTTACACTTTTGCTTAATGCATAACATACACATCATAACATCATCCTATAACATCTCCTTAACCATTTCAAGGATCACAAGGGTATGTGGTGCAGGTTATGATGAACCAGACGTCTAGCAAGGGGCAAGGGGGTTTATTTTCCTCTAGCCAACACCCTCAAATGACCAAAGCGACAACTTGAGTCAGAGGCTATGACCCACTTGATATGGTGATCTTGACTCTTGTAGAAGGAACTTCAACAATACGAAGTTCTTCAATCAAAGCTGTAAAGTTCAATGCCTAACATCTTTCTTAGGTTTACCCCGTAAGATCCTTGAAAACATTTGCATATCATACATGTCATTGCATAACAGGTAGTCTCCAGTACAGGTCTCTCATGTCCTCTCTATTTATTTCAGCAATGACTCTCAAACAAGACAACAGAGATCTTCAAACTCAAGAGGCTCAATTCATGGAAATGTTCTTAGACCTATCCAAGGGGCAGGAAGAATTGAAAGCACTCCTCGTTGGGAATCTGACCAAGAAATGTCCTGATAACAACAAGGATAACCAGGTTGAACAGCTGTAGGTTGAGATGGAAGCAATGAGAATCTAAATGCTGGGGCAGATGGCTCTTATCCAAAGCCTAGCCCGGGGGCAAGAAGAGCTGAGAGCCCTCTCCAGCCAGCTTTATCAAGATGGATCCAACCGTATGAAACAAACGATCGAGGATGGGGATCAAGTCACTAATTAACCCCTGTTGGGACAGAAAGTTGGAGTTTTCCAAATTGTTGCTACGTTGCAAGCCCAACCACAACCTCGCCAACAACCACAGGGTAATCGGCGTAAGCAGGATTCATTCACTAGGCAACATACCAAACTCAACATACCAATGTCGCAAGTCTTGCAACACATGTTGAAATTGAATTTGGTCACGTTGAGGGATCCTCCTACAAATCCCAATACTGCCTCTCCAATGTACAATCAAAATACAAGGTGTGCATATCACTCCAACAGTCCAAGGCATGATACTGATAGCTGTCAGACGTTAAAGTAAAAAATTCAAGACATGATCGATGAGGGAGCATTGGAATTTGAACAAGATGGTCAACTTGAATTCTTCTGTTATCCCTCCAAGACACACCATCTGAAGTGACAAGATCAGACAAAGAGGCTTTTGTTCATTAGAATTTTCAATTTGTAATTTTCTTTTGATTGTTCGAACATTTATTCATATCAAACCTTGTTATTTCATTAATGCATTACACATATTTGTCTTGAATTAATTTGTTTGGACTATGCTTGAACTGCTTTCTTACTTCCCTTTTGTGATATTCAACTCTTGATTAAAAGCTCTAAGCCTTTAGAGGGAGGATGACGAAAACGATACCATAATCTCACACAGTGTGCTTTTGAACAGACATTGCTGACGATGTACAAGCGTTGTTTCAAATCCCAAACAATGGAGTTATAAGTAAGATAATCCCTAATCAACCCCTTTGAGCCTAAGAAGTAGGAGTTTTTTCCCACACAAATTAAAACCCTTAATCATAACCTGGGGCAGGGTAGTTTCTCACTCAATTCAGACGCGCATTCAGTCGCAATCTTCCGCTTCATACATAATGAATGGAATCAAATATGTCCTTCCAAATCAAAAGACGGTGATAGGTTCCGCGTAATCATCAAAATAGGCAGTCATTATCTCTCAAAATAAAAGCCCATTAAGTCAAAACCTATGAAGGAGACTTAAGAAAAACTGGGGCATCTCGCTGACTGTAATCACAAAAGAAATAATTCAGGAAAAAGACATGGATAGCAAAAATCAAAAATAAAGAGGTCCTACAAATCCTCAACAAAAAGAAAAGGTCACAAAAATGACTACCTTCTCAGACAAACGTTCTTTCTGAACCATCACTAGAATATTAAGGACAAGATGTCGGACTCAATCGAGATCTAAACGCACAATTAACTGAGCATAGGACTGAAGAACATCACGAAGAATGGGTGGGTACAAATAGATTTTGAGCCTTTATCCTTTGTTTCTTAAACCGTGAACTAGGCCATGTTAAAACCCTTAAAAGTCCTAACTGAAGCATAGGTTAGTTCGGAAGCATACTGTTACAAAAGGTATCCTGTCTCTTGTAAGGTTTGCTATAAATCATGAGTTGATATCACCCTCTTGCAAAATTTGTTTTTACTGAAAAATGAATTTTCAAAAACTTCAAGACAAGCATAAACTTTGCATTATTTGAATATCGTTGTTTGCATATAGTTATCTGTTCGACAAGAGAGAAATTCACATGACGAATATCTAGTGAACAAAAACCTTCTCAATGAAAAGGTTCACCTCAAGTGGAAAAACATTTCCAACCAAGGGGCACGGCATGATCACTGTCCATCATCTGGGGCAGTCAAGTCAAGATTCAAGGAATCTCTCAAAAATGCCAA